>OY987205.1:48154086-50654086 GCA_963920795.1 Eutolmus rufibarbis | reverse complement strand
CTTATTCTGGGAGAAGGTACCAGCAGAAAAAATGTAAAATAATAATTTTCCAAATACTGAAATAAGATATCCACTGTTTCATTTTTTTGTTGAGGTATTTGAATTTCCTAATTTTCAATTCTTAGATTAAATTATTATATTATATCTAATACCCCTCCAAATGTTTGGTTTCAAATAAATGTTTGTGAGCGTAACATTTTTGCTTATAATACAAGTATTTATGGTAAAGCCAATTAATACAGAAAAAATTGAGCAGATTTACGTAAAAAGTGACGAATATGAAAAGATTTTTGGTCGGTCACTTAACAAAAATAATTTCCAAAATAAACGAATTAAAAACATTATGAACTTAATTAACTTGTCAACAATGACAAGCACGCATTTGTCGGCTAAAATTGCAGACCTAATATATATACTTTGGGAAAATGACACTTCTCGTAGTTCTAAAATTAAATATTCTGGGAATTGCTAGCGACAGATAAAAATTGTTTGCATATTCCTCATTTTTGATTAAATAAAGCCATCAAGCCTTTTAAAATCAAAATTTCAATTTCATTCCAATAGATCGGAGTACCAATTCCAGCAAGGTGAAGTTTATCATAATTAAAAATTATAATTAATAACATTTTAGCGAACTCTATTGCTTTTCTAAATTATCAATTGCTATTCAATTTTCGGTATATTTGGTTTTCTATCATAGAAAATTCTTACTACATTGTAATTCAATACGTGAACTCTTCTTACTATACTTAAATACGTATTAAACGTAAGAGATAATTGCAATTTACTCATACGACTGCAGTTGTCATTTAATCAACTGATAAAAATACACCGAAGAGTGAATAGGTACCACTTCTAGTGCTCAAGTCATAGTAGTATAATATCAGTTTATAAAAAAAGTATGCTTAAGAATTTTCAACCTTTTTTAAGAGGAAGTAGAGTGTTTCATAAGTATACTGATTCTAATTCAATTATTAAAAAATGTGTAGATAATACTTCTTAGCAGTAGCTAAGACTTTGATCCGATTAAGGGTCCTTGTGCCGAAGATGGGTCCAGGTGTCTTATTTAAATTGCCGAAGACAAGGAAGAAATGAAATGAGTACTTCTGTTGAGCCGGTCGACTATTGGAATTTCAAACCTGAAGCATTGCCATTGCAGTGCCACTGGAGCGTGATGAACATTGAATTACTTGCAGATGATTAGTTTCTTATATTTCAATATATTTTGATAAGGACGCTCTACTCAACTTGTTAAATCATCTGAAAATTCAAAGAGGGCCAAATTGAAAAGCGTTTTGCTGTTCAAATTAAAAACGGGAAGGGAAAAATATCTCTGTGTAACGTGCGGTGAGTGGAAAGTATATGGGGCCTAGTTGCCGGGGCTCGGAGCAGTCTACGTGTAAAACATATAACTAGACTTAGGGCTGAGGGAACAGGTGTGGCGAACATCAGTCTCACTAGGGTGAAGCCGGGGCTGTTTCAGTCGTCCACTCGCACTTGACAACCCCCAACATTTCAGGGCTTAGCTGCCATGCCACTGGCTGGGCTCGGCTCCCGGATAATTTCATATTCATCTCGACAGTCTCCAGCAGGGCTGCTGTGTCCCTTTTTAAACTCATTTGTGCTGAGCCTGAGCCTGAGCCTGAGCCTTCCTGGGCTGCGGGACTGCGGAGCTCCGTCTAGGAGCACGAGTTCTCGCAATTTCAGCCGAAACATCCACCTGAGCCGGGTTAGGGCGTAGCCCCATCCGCCGCATTTATCCTATACGTCTTTAACCAGGCAACCTGAGGATAAATCGCCTTGGTGGCGGTAGAGAAATCCATTTTCAGGGCAACGGGTCTAAGCACACGTATCCTTTGAGCTCGTAAGACGCACGATTATTTTTACACCTCTGGCCGCGAAAGTTCCTGCCCTGCGCAGCCTACCGGATAAAATTAAATTGGCACTCACAAACGGGCCGGTAATTATCGTTATGGTGTAAGGGATAAGTGCAGGTTCATAATTTAATTGTTAATTTTTCCAGCCGTCATTATCAGGAGTTTAGGTAATTATTGGGCTCAACTCCCTCGGCAAGATAAAATGCCGGATACATACATGACTAATAAATGAGTGTAGAAGGCTTTGTTTCGGCCCGTTTCGGGTGAGCAATATTTTCTTATGACCTTTTGTTAATGATGTCAGAAGCCTGGTTGGGTATGAATTAATGGCATCGTCAGAAGGAGCCTCTCATATTTGTTTGTGAAGGAGTATATTAGATCCAGCTGGAAAGCAGCTTATATATGGCCTCGTAATTCTTCTCTGATTTATACTTTCACATTGTTCTGGGAAAAGTCAGCAAATTTCAAGGAATCATAAAGTTATGTGCTTAATATTTGATGCGAGAACGTACCAGTCTTTGTATCGCACGGCAGAACCACTTTCGAGCCAAAATTTGGCTTCAATCCTTAATTGGTTAATTAATTAATAGCACGTATATTTCAGCAAGACTTAAGCAATCATGCCTTATTACTTCCTACTTTACCCGTAAAGCGGTTCGCTTTTTTATTTTCGTTTTACTGACGTATGAGACGTATATGATAACTAGAGAAAAGCAGATGTTTAAGAAATTGTGGAATATGTGGAATATGTTGTTGGTAACTATCCTTATTAGAAATATTAATCAACATAATAGTATATATTAAGCTTTCCATAACCAAGCACTAAGTAAGTTAAAATTAAAACCTTCTTACAACCTCCAAGAGTTTCTTCTACAGCCGGTTTCACAGTACGAACATAAAAAGCGAAATTAAAAAATTTATGGGTCTCGCAAAGAGCTAAAATTAAAAATCAAGGTACAACGTGAGCACAAAACAGGGAAATATTCAAAATTCATTAGTTCTTACTCAAATATAAGCTATGTTTAAGTCACTGAACCGAAATAGGGCGCTTAAGTGAAGCTAAGATACTAAGACCATAAAAATGCTTGAACATTTAAGTTGAACTGTGACGGATTGAAAAATTCGATTTTTTTGTTCCATTTTCGCAGTGTATACATAAATAATGTAAATACTTTCAAAAGTATGTATAAAAATTGTTAGTAATTAACCAAGTTATAGCTCATTTAGTGAGAGTAGATAGGCGTTAACAGTGTAAGTTTCGGGTACAGCGTATAGACCTTCTTTCTAACGACGTCGATAAAAAATCGAAAGAATCCCATAACGATGGCGAAGAAGAATCCTCATACGGGTCTAGAATCTACAAAGTTTAATAAATATGAAAATTAAAATATATTTTTTTAAACGCTTACTACGATTTACAGGACAATTATCGCCGAACTGAAAAGTTGAAATGTCTAACTATACGAGCAATATTTTTTATATTTGCACTTAAATTTTATTTCTGATAATAACCTTTTGTTTTTGCATTTTTTAAATAAAAATTTGTATAAAATAAGTTAAATAAATAAACTAATAACTAACTTAATAAACTACTTTGTTTTCCCGCAGCCCAAATAAATAATCTAAAAAAATCCAAAAGCTATACCATTTTTACGCCCATTGCAGTGTTGTCCTGCTTGTGAAACCTGTCCTTATATTATGCTTAATTTTAATCTAAACCATTTCATATTTTTGCATTAAGTTGAACAATAATTTTCTCCAAGAATGAGTTTTATGAGATCATATTATTTCTCTTTCGCTTAACTACTCAAAGTATAGTTGTTTCGGAATTTCTTTTGTACCAGAATCCGCACAACATAAAGACATAAAACTGAAAGGTAGCACAGTCAATGCCTTGCATATTCCCAGAAATTTAATTTTGTATCGTTCATTCAAAAAGGGCTTCATGCATCTTCAGATATAATTTCTTCTCGAAAACTTTAACATTTGGAAGTTGAACAGGTTCATGCCGACTGCAAGCAATTTAGTGAATTGCATATTTCAAAATTGAGAAGTTGTTCAAAAATTAAAAGGCCTCGAGTTGCATCTGCTGCTCCCGACGTTCTGCAGAGTCGAAGCGTCCCGGCAGAGTAACCCAGGCCATATATAATGCAGGAGCAGACTAAAGCTGCTACCTTTTTATTGCCAGGAGAATTACGGAGGAGCCCCGCCATAATGGCGGAGCATGGCAAATTGACATGGAGCTCAGCAGACCTTAAAGACCGGCGCAACCACAAGCGACGACTTGTTCCGTCTGACCAATAATGGTCACTGATTAATCAACCTCATAATTGATACAATGAACCATTTAGTGGGTGGTTGTAGGTGGCTGGCGAGATTGCCTGCCCCTATTCCAATCAGAAGCGGGATGTTCGCCAAACCCCCAGGCTGGCTCCCCGATGAACTTAGAAAAACTACCACCGTACGGTCGTTGGACACATATCCCCGTATCTAGCGACTCCTAATCGATAAAAGCAGTTAGGTAAATAGAAGGTCATCGTAATAAACTATTCCATTGAATTATTCACCTACTTCCCAAAATATATTGGAGCTAGGTGAATAATATATTCGTCTCCTGGGACTACATCGACTGCACGCATCAGGAAACAAAGTATTTACTACGGGTATCCGAGCGAGGAGGGCTCCGACGGATGGCGCTGTTGGGGAGCTCAAGGAGCAACTTATTCCCTCTAACCCTATTATAAATTACGCAAGTTTGAAAATCCCCCTTAATGGGGGGTTTGATTCACTAAAAATTCTCCTTGGGGATTCCAGGCGAGCCAGAGAATTGTGGAAAATCGTTGCCATTGCGATCTCTATTTTCTGCAATTTTATCATGCTAATAGCGAAGAAATTGCCTTTTTTTATTCAGTTAAATGCTTTTCCGTAATATTTTTATTACAGTACTTTAAAATCATAGCGTTGGGCTTGATAGCGATAAGTTTACAAACTTTCTTTAAAACTTTTGAATTGAAGATACCCGTCAGGTAAAATGAAAATCACCTTTGATATTCGGACAAAATTTGGCTACTAAAACTTTATAGTAGGAAAAAAATAGTAAAAATTACAGTATTTCACTGAAATTGGAATTATTGTTTTTGAGCTAGTTTCGGGAAAATTATATATAATATATTAAATTTTCAAACTAATAAACAATAATCAATTAGAAGAAAAGAAAGAAGAAGAAAATACAAATAATTTGAGATTAAACGCATATATTGCCTCCATTCCGTCGTTTGTGGGTAAAAATAAAGAATTTGAGTTTTTTTCTCAAAGAGTTCTTAGAAGTTGGAGTTCAATTCCTCAAATAAATAATTGATTACACGTAGACAGAAATTCCTTCTTTTCAAAATAATTTCTAAAGTCTTTTTTGGAATGGACAGAAACGATTTTACAAGTACAATTCCCCATAAAGGAATTGCCGAATAATTGAAGTCCATTACTAAGCAGTTGATCATCATCAATTAACAAATACAATTCCCTCTACTGGAATTAAAAACTTTTTCAAGTCCAGTACTAAGGAATTTAATATATCAATTACAAATTGCAATTCCAGGGAATTGGAATTCCAATGTAATTTAATTCCTTAAGTATTGATTCTGACCCAACTTTGCTAATAAGTCCAGCTTTGTAAATAGTACTTAGAGCTTAAATAAAATTCTGAACAAAATCTGTGCTTTCTTATCGCTACCATTTCAAATATTTAAAGTTAACATTTTGAAATTCCAAATTTTTCCTACCTTACCTACTACTTTTTTAGGTTTGTTTTTGTGTGCTATTGAACTACTTATTTATCCTATTTTAGCACGATGTTCCTGTTATAAATGAAGGAGGTTTTAATGAACAATATTGTTAAAATTGTTAGTTTCAATATTAGAAAAATCGATTTATTTGTAATATTAAGGCGGTTTATAACTACTCATGTGTACGAGTACATCTTATTTTCATTAGTATGCAATCCAAATCAAGCACTCAAATTTCTAATTTGGTTTTAAATTTGTATAATAATTTCTATTTCTATATAAAATAAAGAAGAAAAAGATAAGTTGAACAATTTTGGTCGGCTTACTAAAGAAGGAAGGTGAACTGATTAAAAAATTTGACAATTCTCATTACATTTTGGATTTAAATTTAGACTTCTAGCATTAAATTAACCAAGAAAGATTGGTTTATTTATTTCATTGAATGGGATTTAGAACAGTGACAAGTTTAAAGAGTTGGTACGCGAACAGAAGGAGTGTTTTCTTTCCAAGAATCAAGGGCGTGCTGCTGACAAGCGGTTTCTTTTATTTCCACAATTAAGAACAAATAGGAAAGTGAGTGGCTGTGCAAATAAGCCCAATCCAGGCACACTTCTAGCTGACTGACATTCAGACAAAGCGAGGAACAAGTGATCCGAGCGTAAGTCTAGATAAGCACTCCCCTCCTGACGTACAAGAATCCAATTTACAACGGTTTATTTGCTGGCAGACAATGTTCCCAAATAAGACTTTCTATCACAATATTTGCTCTGCCCTCCCAAAAATAGAAGCCCTTCATCGGAATCGACCTTCACATCTTGCGATTAACTCGGCTGTAGGAGCTGTGATTACAAACCCTTTCGTGATAGCGACTCGGAAAATTTGCATATGTAAGCGAAATGAATTTGTGACCTCTTTAGGGATATGCCAGCTCTTTTCAGTGGAGCGCGCTCCAGAACGAGTGGAATTTTCAGCAGCCACTCGCTTTGAGTTGGGCGCTGAATGGGAAGTTCATAAATTTACATTGTATTGGATACAAAAGGGAGGGGGGGGCCTTTCAAAGTAGACAATAACCCGTCAGATTACACTTTCCAGTTGACGTGTTCCCAGGAAAGAAGACGCGCTTCCAGTCGTACTGCGATACTATTTGGAGACCTATGGTCTTTGATTACGAATCAGAAACGCTGACACTTCCCTGTTTGTGAGTTAACTTTTGTCCCATAAAAATGTTTATCCATATTCCAGTGATGTATAGCTTCATACTTATGAATAGGGTGCAACTTATTTATGAATAGGGTGTAAACTCTTCCACTATGACAAATCCAAAAAACAAAATTTTTTTGAAGTGTCTACGTAATTTTAAAAGTATGTATGTATATGCATGCATTTTTGGGTCCTAATTCATAAAAATGACCAAGCTGTGGCCTTTTAAGTGACACAGCCAGGCATGCAAAGTTTAACTTTGAATTGCGTTTTTCTCGAAACTAATTTTATTGTACGTAGCTGTTGTCTTTTAGTTAGAAAAATAATATGTTTCAGGCCCACTGATTAGAAGTAAAAAACATACAAAAATTTTTTCGGACTAACCATCCTACAGAAGCTCAAGAATAATTTAATAAGTTTGTTAATTTTCAATTTTTTTGAACAAATATATCCATAACATAAGTTCAATATATGTATGTTTAATTACATACCTTCGTTCATTCCATATTCTAAATAAATAATCTAGTTACTAACAAAAATTGAAGAAAAATTACTTTTTCCAACCCCCCTCCCTCACAGCGGTTCCTTTCCTTAACCAAAATCAAGTATTTTTTTTGTTAGAATATTCCCAAATTACCACAATCTTACTAGGGCAGGATTATATTTCAGTAACTAAAAAATACGGCTTTTAGTTATAATAAAAGAGAGCCCTCAGATCTTTGATTTGAAATATTTGGTGTTTTGTAACCGAAAATATGTTAAGCTAAGTTTTCAAGACCTAAGAATAAACCCACATCCAAGAATTTAAAAGTTTTATTGTTTTCTGAAATTCTAAATTTTTAAGTATTATAATAACTCTGAAAACGTGATGCAGTAATGTAAAAGACCTTCGCGGCACTTTATTTATATATTTTTTGTTTTACATTTGAAAAATCAAATATTTTGAATGTCGTGTCATAAGATAGATAATTCAAAATAATAAATGTCGATTTCGGTCATATTTTCTTACGGAAACAAGTGAAAAAATTTCTTAGTTTTACATAAGTTGTTGCTTAGTCTTATTTAGGTCAATATAAACAAATAAAAAATAAATTTCATCTTCCGATGTCCCAAAATAAATCTTCATACGTTTCTCTTTTTCTCATTATATTTGAAACAGATCAGTTTTGATAGTGGCATAGAATTCGTGCATTGCAAAATCTTCGATATATCTAAAGATTCTATTGTAGATCTACGTATTTTAATACAGGGCTGTAAAAATTTTCACCACCTCAGTCTGTGAACTTCTAATATCTTCCATCAAAAAGCCTATTTTAGTTGCATTTCACCCGGAACCTTTTCGTGAAACTTTACATATAATTTGATCAAGATATGTATGTGTAGATTCAATATTAAAAAAGTTTCGTTACGATCGGTTACAGAAATACAAAATCAAAGTTAAACGGTGTGCAACTTCCCGTTTATGGGTTTAAGCCAAATATGCTTACCATAAAAAAATGTTATATTTTTATTCTGCTTTTCGTTTATCCTGTACTTTATTACCTTCATGCTTCCTTAAAAAAGTACTTCGTTGGTAGCCTTAAACTTAATTCATATTACTTACTGTTGATGAGGATGGATAATCGTTAATATGTCCAAAAACTAGTTAGTTCTAATTTGTCTTCTTTTTAAAATATGTTAGAAAATAGGTTAATAAAACACCAAATTAATAAGGAATCTTATCACATTTATTGACTTTTCATTTTAGTTTCTTTTTTTTTTTAGAAAAAATTTTCTCATTATGTGATTGTCATACAAAACTTTCACATAAATTATAATACAATTCACTTTTTTGCCTTATTTAGTCTAAACCATAAATATATCTAAAAATCTATAAAATGAAATGCGTTCGGTTTAACTCCTAATTACTGACAATAAGCGAAACAAAGTACAAAATAAGGATTAGAGTATATATGTATATCTGTTTTAGTTTTTTTTTTTTATTTTTTTGCCAAAAATATAATTTCGAAAAAAGCGAATATGTTTGTGTTTTGAACCTTTAGAAAAAACTGTTCCATTCTTTTAAGCGAGAAATTAAGCGGATCCCAAAAACTTATACCACTAAATATCTCGCCGTCTAAGAAAGTGAAGAGGACGTGGTGCCTGTGAAAACCTCAAACAACAGTTAAAATGGAATCTGCAATTTGCCTATTTTACATTTAACCTGGACATTTCGGTGACTACTTAGAAAATTAAGAGAGCTTGTATATACAGATCTGCTGAGTTTCTTTACCTACATACACATAAAATTCATCTTCGAATTCGTATTGAGTTTATAATACATTCATTGCATCCACAGTTTGTTTATTGCTACAGTAAGCGTTCGCTTGGGAGAAAGCCTCGATCCGATTCTCGTTCCCTTTGGCATTTGCTCGTGTTACCCTCCCTCCTCTCGGCTGGTTCCCTTCTTCACAATTTACAAAAGTAAGGTTTGAGTACGTTTTGTCTATTTGTCAAGTACTCTTCATTTTACACACGTCCACGATCTTAATTCGTAAGCACTATTTTACCTCTAGAATTATTGCTCACGTTTAAAATTAGCTTCGGCTAGGTATTTAGCGTTTTTACAGCTGAACTGTCATTATACTTTGATCCTAAGCTACGTTAAAAACTACTCTAGCATATTTACAAGGATTAGCATTTATAACAAATTGATAGCTCATTCGTTCGGTCCATAGCGTTTTATCTCGGCAATCAGATCGCGAGAAGAAAGTAAGCTTCTAAGTTCATACACATTTGTTTGTTCTGAGAAACAAAGACGATGCGAAAAACATAACTCTTACCGGCATGACATGCTCCTTACAAAAGTTAAGATACAAGCGGGTTGTTCACCTTTTGCCGAACACCTCCTCCATTAAAAATTGAGTTCACTTCAATTGTAGAAAACAAATCAAAATATTGTCCTTGAAAGCTAAAAAGTCAGTCTTTTTGTTGATGAAACATAACCTGTTTAAAATAAATAAAAAAGAAAACTATCATTACGTCATCAGTATAGGACAAATTTAATCATTTTATTAATGGCCGAAAAAAATTACGTTTAATCGATCGATATTATCGATTTTAAAAAATGATCTTACCTAACGGTCAGACGGTTTTGTCTTGACTTGTGACTTCATTTATGTGTTTGTCCTTCTTCTCTTTTGCAAGGCAACTCTGTAATATATAAAATTGAATTTTAAAATTTTAGCTCATTCATAGAATTTTAAAAAGTTTTATAATTTTAAATCGGTTTTAGGAAAGGCTTTTTTGAAAATACCAAAAAAGCTTTACAGATTCGGAACGTAATTCGAATTTAATCCAAATTCAAGAATTGTCCTTCAAATTAAGTCGAAATATGTAGATGCGAAAATCGACGAGTACAAATTTCTGTTAAAATGCTATAAATGTATTCACCTCAAAACCTCTTATTTTCGAAATTATGAGGAATTTACTACTCAAAAGTATGCAGATCAATTCAAATTCATTCAAATTCTTGTCTTGCAAAAAGTTCAATTGAAATCTTTCTTAGTTAAAATGAGTCCCAATGAGTAAAATAAACTACCTTATTTCATTTTAGAAACACTAATTCTATTAATAAAATATATCAAATTACGTTATTAGCATTTCAGTTAATTATCTTCTTAGAATTTATTTCCTTTGTTTCGAAATCAATATTTAATCGTACAATAATTAGGAAAGATTTTAGCTTAATTGCTTCATTTGCTAGTCTTAAATCTTGACTAGAATGGTGCAATGTATGTATGCCTACCATCTGTGATGAAAATAAATGAGGCCGAAATTCCAACAGAAATTATCGCAAACGGTGAGGTGTCTTCTGTATTTTATGCGATTCGGTATACGGCTGCTACCAAAAATATATTGGGAAAAGAGAGTAATTTGAATTATTGCTGTTCTGTTACAACGAGAGAGAGTTCGAAACGATCAGTTTGATTATTTAAACCGTAATTAAGCTAAAAGAAGGTATTAAATATTTAATAGCATGCTAAGGGTTACAATACACGGGGAACTTCTGCGCGAAACATAATTGGCTTATCGTTTCGTTGTTCGGTAAAAGAAGCAATTAGGCTCCGCTCGCCAATTTCCAGTTAAACCTGGGTATAGCCTAGCCCGGTTAATGAAATGTGGAAATTCAACATAAATCGGGCAAAGAACACGGCAATTACCGCAGCCAGTGGCACTCACCTCTTGTCGCTCCTGCCAATGCTTCATCGCTGACTTGTACTTCTCGAACTCGTTACACCAGTGCGAATAAATTTTCTGGTAGTCGTTCTTCTTGGTGGGCGGCGTACACCTAATTGCGGGTGGAACATAAAAGAACGAATTAATATTCTATTTGCCGCTCCGCAGAGCGTATTCGAACAGACGCCGCGTTGTTCATTCAATTTCACAATAATCTTTAATAGAAAAGCATAACGCCGCTCGTAAAACCCACCTGTGAGCGTCGACATTAACGCTATAGCTGCAGAGGAGCGTTCCATCCAAGTAGCTGTCGTACCGCCCCCCGTCGCCCTCGTTTATAGATATTATAACCAGGCCGCCCTCAGACGTCTCAATGTACTTGGAGGGGGTATAGGCGATTTCGTACCTTCGGGGATTGTTTTGAGATCGGTTAGTAAGAATTATAAGTCGTAAAGGCAGATGGTTTCTTTGAAATATTTAATTGAAACATCTTCGGGATTTGTGGTACCCACCTCCCTTTCTCCGTCGAGTGGTGGAACCACCGTACCGCCTTCTGCCGCCACACCTCCGGGACCCGGACGAAGCATGACAAATGCAACGTCTGTCCATATGACGCTGTTATCTTCTTCTTCAGGACGCTCGTATCGCAAATGCCAGAGGTCTCATTGGCAACGTCCTACGCCATGCAATGATAAGTGTTACGACCGAGAGCCCATTAATCACCCCGAAATGAGATAACTCACCTGAAGGAGCCCCAGTTGATAGGGCTTGCAGGCCCCGGTATCCTTGTCCCAGCCACAGTAGGGGTCCTTGACACACCTGACGCAACTGTCGTATCTTCGGTTGCACATTGCCAGGTCGATTTGTTTCACGCTGTGGTCGGTCGCTATGTACAAGGAGCCCGTCTTTTGGCTTATTTCCATCTCCCTGATAGGCTCATTCTTCGCTATCTCCAAAATGTCCAGCAGGTTCGACATCCGCTGCCCGAACTTCAGGAACTGTACGATTTTATAAATGCTTCCAGTGTTCGTGCCAACGAAGTACACCAAGTACTCGTGGTTCAGCTTCTCAATGCGGATCCTGGGGAGAGGTCGAAAGGGATAAGCACTGTCGGTCATAATTTAAGATGATCGCTTCTCTTGTTCGTAAGTAAATTGGACAGTAATATTTTCTTACAAAAATTCCATCAAATGGATATTTTTGGCGTATTCAAATGTTACCTTAAGAATTTTAATCGTTAATGGATATTCTTCCGAAATTGTAAGTAAGTCAACGATTGTAACGATTAACTTTAAGAAAAAAAATTATTTATACTATTACATTTCATACATATATACGAAAATGGAATAGTAAAACATATTTTAACCCTAGAACACGCATATCGAAAATATTCAGTAAACCCTGTTACCCGAGCCAAAAATTAATAAAATGATTATTAAAAAGAATTGAAGAAATCGAAGAAAATACAAAGGTCTAAAAATCAATGTCAATAAAATTCATCAAGTAATTGACTTAAGGGGTAAAGCTACCTTGTAAACTTGATCTTTTTTACCGGTTTTGTTATCGTCTTAAATGCTATCTTAATTATTCAAGAATGATACCCAAATGGTTTTATATGGCTCAAAAAGTCGATTTTTCGAGTGAAGTCCCTTACCGTTTGGCGGGTAATTTAAGTGCGCTCGAGTTCACTACTTAAAATTTGAATCGCGTTTTTCGAGCTGGCCATACCCCTAGTGCTTTCAATTCTCAACCGATTGACTTCAAATTTCAACTGGAGCTTCATAATAACATTCTCTAGTGAAGGACGTAGGATTTTTTGATTGGTTGACTTTAAATAATTTTATAGCCGATTTTTGAGAGATTTTTGCGAAAAATAAAAATTTTTTACCTAAAATTGATGCCATTGTTTTCTAATCAATATTTTCAAAAACTCCTACGTCCTTCACTAGATATTGAAGAATATTTCAAGAAGTTTTTGGTTTTTTGTTTCAGATGCAAAATTGCGACCTGTAGAAGTACTGTCAAAGAGGTCTTCTAAAAAAAGTGAATTTTCTTGCGAGAGCTGAATTATTTTAAATACGTAAATATACATACAAACACGTGTAAAAAAATTTGTTTCAACAACTTAATTTGACTTTCGTAAATAAATTCGAGAAAATGACTGACAATTTCGTGCTCACAAGGTAGCATTACCCCTTAGAAAGAAAATCCACATTGTATTATTATCGGAATAGTTGTTACTATTGTGTGAACCAAAATTATAAAGTTCCCATCATAAAAGTTTCAAGGACGAAAACAAATTTGCTTTAAACTTTAAATTACCAGCAGTTAGGAAAACCTCCACCTTAAAATCCACTGTCAGTGCTACAATTTTTGGAATCTTTGAGACTTTGAGTTATATTTTCAATTCCATGTTTGTAATAGATTTTGTTAAATTTGTAAATACCCTTCCATAAAATTCAAATATGATTCCTCTTTATAGAATATAATTCTTAAAATAAATATTTCTTAGTTCTTTTGACACTTAAGTAAAATTCCGATTTCATTGTCTTTCTGAATAACTAAATTTTGATGTAGTTTTTAGCTTATGCTATAAATACAAAATTTAGGGACAGTATTTTGGATGTTTTATCGGATGTAAATAAATTTGGCTTTAGGTATTTTAAGGCAAATAGACATCATCTAATCTAATAATACCTATCTGCAAACTTTTATCTCCTTCATAAGTAGCATTCCCGAAATTAAAAGCAAACAAATTCAACACAAAATATGCATGACTAACATTTTCGCATTCGCAATCTTACTTACTTACAATATCAGGGATCATCTTTGCTCTACTCGTTTAAGTCGCCGCACAGAAGTGACACTGTGACAGTGTCTTACTTACTTATCAACAACCAGCTTGGAGAGGATAACGTCCCGCTTGAAGAAGACAGGGTTGGCGAACTCATGGTCCACCGCCTTGTCCATTAGCGGGTGCTTTCTGATAAAGTTCAAGACGGCGTCAGGAAGGCTGGACGTGTCGTTAGTGCAAACGCCCGGACGTGGCTCGGGTACTTTCGAATTGAGGACGGGTAGCCAAGCAGAGTTTGAGGTGGCCTGCTCCTTGAATTTACCTGTAAGAAATAAAGTTAAGCATTGAAAGAGTCCTTTCTGCTAAAAAGATTTGCGCTGTAAGCTCCTGAAAGAGTTATTATCATTAGATTTTAAACAACCTAAGAGCATGCACTTTAGCAGACATGTAAGGTCCAGTTCATCCCATTTTTAAAGGAAACAAAAAATAAACTTCAAAGGGAATTTTTTTACGTTGCCCTGCTATTCCAAATAGTCTATACCTTGGCACACTTAAGTTTTATGAGAAAAACAGAATCTGAAGCTCTGAATGTGGAATAGGCAAACGAGATAAATCTTTGCATTTAATAAAAAAATCTGAAAAAACTAAGATACCTTTAGGGAAGTAGGAAAACCAGGCTCTTAGGAGAATTGTAATTCATGAAAGTAGGTTACCTTACTTTATCTTTAGAGGAGACAAGGAACAAAGTGAATGTTTGCGAAACACTCCGTGAAAAAAATGAGATCTGTGTGATTGCATCCATTTTAATTTTAATTTTACTTAGGGTACATTTGGTATGATATTTTTATTTTTTTTTTTTTTTTATATTAGGTCTATTGCCTGTAGATACCAGTAAAATCTGTTTTTATAATGGTGTCTCTAGCTCTAGAATTTAAAAATGGGATTATTAAAGAATTTACATCTATACGTTACATAATACTGTAATATGAAAAATCGAATGAGATTATAACAATTGTAGGATGTGGAAGCGAAATTACAATTTTTTCAAGATCAAGATTCAAAACCTCTTAAATCTTTAAGTTGCCAGGCAACATTTTCTATCGGAAAGAATTGGGCAAGGATATTTATGTATTTTTGAATTCCTGAAAAAAGTACATCTTTTTCGGAATGGATACCACAAAGAAAATGCTCTCTTTCACTAATTAAGATATTGCGAGAAATGAAACCCAAACGTACATAATCAGTGCCTTGAGGTTTGGATTTGCTTAAAATGTTATGTACCTTAAGAAAAAAATCCTAAATACCTGTAATATATTTTATAAGGTCACGCACAATTTCGTTTTTTCCTTGATCTTTGCCATTTGATACAGGTTATTTAAAAAAAAACAAAAAAGAAGTCTGCCCTTTTAGCTCCTATCCAAAATGTTCTTAAAGGCTAAATAAAGTGCTTTTGTTAAAGTTGAACTGAGTAAATGTTCCAGTATGACCTTTTCGTACTGGTTTTTGATTTTGCGAGATGCCTAATGATAATAAGCTGTGAAACTTATTTTTATGCTAATGCCGAAACACAGAGAGTGGTTCTGCTGGGAAATAACAAATAGCTGGCAGTCATTTCCGTCAAAAGGAAAAGGTTACGTGGGATTGAATTACCAGAGCATCAGAACAAATTTTTCGTATTATTTTTCTTTGAATATATTTAAATAAACAGTATACATTTGCAATTACTTAGGATGAGTGAATTTTTTATTAAGGGCTCATATACTTTGTACGCCAGAAAGCTTAATGAAGATGTATTCTTTAAAGACTATTCGAATAATTGAATTGGGACTATTTCGTGGTTACAACCATATAAATATCAGTAATAAAAATTAGCTGCGTTTCTTGATAAGTTATAATAATAAAAAAATTGTAAAATCAAAAGTTTATAGCCAAAGCAGGACAATTTCTTGAATTCGACATGCCTATAATTTTTTTTACATTTGAATTAGCAGTTTACACAGTAGGCATCTAACTCTTAGGGTATTTATCTAATAAATAAATTGTAAAAATTATTATGTTTGTTTTTATAGAAAATTCTTTGAAATATCTTTTTGCGTTATTACATACTTACATAAAAACTGTTTTCGTTTGTAGGAAACCTTATTTCTATAATATTTATGATTTCTCACTATTATTGCATTAAACGTTGAGAAAGTTTAAATATGGAAAAATAAAATTGTTATACCTATCCAACTATGTGTATAAACGGAAATAGAAAGATAAATACCTCTTTAAGACTTCGAGAGGTATTGAAGGCATTTTAGCGTCTAAATATTGATTCTGGCAGGAGATGGTATTTTATTTTCGCCAAAAGGGTCCCATCAAGTACCTAACAGCTCGAAGTCAATGTTCGACAAAACAGTCCGAGTGTCAACCTGTTTTCCCTTAACGCCGCTGTAAAAGTCATCGCCGGTACTAGTGACTAGCTGCTTCAATTTCGACATGAGGACCAGAACAATGCCAACTACCTCGCGGATCTGCAGGTATGAATAAAGGTAACTGGCGAAACCAATCATTCGCCTTTTATGGAAGAAGGGAACGCATCCGATCTTGTTATGCAAAGAGTCGTTTCGGGGACCCATGAAACTTCTTGTCGTCTGTCACGTTTTGTAGGGACATAAAGTGGTGCATGTTTCAACCGAAATGCGGTTTGGGCCCGCTACCACTCGCTGGAATAAAAACTGCAGACCGCGAGGAGTGTCACTTCGGGTACGAGTCCTCTTGAAGGGCATAAAAACCCGGAGCGAAGCACCTGCAAGACACGTCGGGCGGGTCCGACTGGAGCTGTTGGGACGGGTTTCGGACTCGCAACCGAGCAGCTCATGCAGATAGTTTAAAAGGCGGAAAAAAGTCCCAACACGGGGCCCTCCGCGGGGCCTTCGTGGGGCTCCGCTGCCTTGCGGAGTCGCACTTACCTTCGAATGCCGCATTAATATCGCGGATGTCATAGCTGCATATTGCGGACCCAACAATGCCATGGGTGTTGGTCGTGAATGTCGCATAGAACTTGGTGTCGTCCGCGGGCATCTTGTAGACCGCCTGGATCTCGTTGAAGTAGAATGGGAACTCGCTTGATATACTGCAGTTGATGCGCGCCTTTAGGTAGGTCGCCCAATTCTGGCTGGTCATATATTTGCCACCTTTATCGTTCTTGCACACGCGGGCAATTCGCGAATATATCGCCTTCCCGCAATTTATGTACTCAACGGCACGTTCCCGGAAGAAGAAGTAGACGTAAGCGCCAATATCAAACGATCCCACGAAGTTCGGCTCTGCGAAGCGAAAAAGAGATATATTAAATTGCGGAAAAAGAAATTAAAATGGGAAATAATAGATTGGTCCTCAGGGCGGCAGTGGCGGCCGAAGCGGCGGGCTCGGGAATTCTGCCCGGGAGATAGGGTGTGATTAATGACTGTCCTGGATGACAGTGGTAAATTGCGTCCAGCAAATTATTTCCTCCCCCAACCCTATCCGGGTCGAGCTGACGGACAAGACAAAATCTCCCGAAATAAATCAGTTTAAGTTGAAAATCGAAATACACTATGGTGTATGGATTTGGCGCGCTACGCCCCCAACCACCATGCGAAATTGCGCTCTAAATGTCAAATTTATTAGAAGGGTGTCTCAGCGTCCACTGCACGGGACGCCGGACACCCGCCCAGAGGAAAAATTGGACATCACGGAATAATCGGGTTTTAAACGCTGCACTGGCCATCATAGCGCACAGTCAGCGAAATTTTAAAGTCACTCGACTTCGACGTGCAATTCCATTTCCTGCAGGTTAAAACTTAGCACGAAATTGCTTGGGGAATTGATGTCTGTCTTAATGCTTCGCCCACGAACTGCTGAAACGCTCCTCCAGCAAAATACTTTTCTACCTAAACTCTAAACTTTTATTCGTATTAAAAATACGCCAAAATAGGGTACATAAAATTCATAGACAAGGAAATGGTTCAAACAACATAATGAACAAATGAAACCTTTATTCAAGGTAACTAGCGTGCAGTTAGAAAATTTCCTCAAAATACATAAAAATTTTCTATACCCACTTTTCGTATAAACACAATTCATTGGTTCGTGGTTGATATACCTACCAACAAAAATTAATATCTTCCTTTTTAATGAAAATTATCAAACATTTTTATTGAATCTATAAAAAATTCTACTTTTGCAATAAGAGCTAAAGGCTCAATACATTTAAATAACATTTTTATGATAAGTTTAATGAATGCATGTTTTACTATCCACAAATCTTAATATCTAATATGCCATTTTAACATAGGAATTTAAGTTGTTTGTAAAAACTCAGTTAGTATTTAAAGCAAAGACCATGAATACCGAAATTACCAAGCGTTATTAATATTCAAATACACATGAATTGATACTTTAATAGTTTATCGTTTGTTTTCTTATAGCAATAACTTTTTGAATGATAAACCCAATTGTTTTTATTGTTTGCTCTTTTATATTCCAAAATGATTTTAACCTACACCACCATAAAACTCAGTGAATGTAAAAAAGTTGTTTCTTTCAAACAGATTGGTCTTACATTTTACATCGCAATTTGTTCCTCTTGGCTGCAAAGGCATAGCCAATAACAATTCGCATTAATAAGAATATCAAAGGGGCCCAAATGCCGCGATAAAAGATTGAGCAGAGTAAAAGAACGCTGTATTTCAACAATGATATAATTTGCTCACTGGAGTTTGTTTTCGAGTTCATTTCGCCTTTACATGCCCAATGATTTCGCATAAAGCGCGCTGCGTTTCAAAAGAGCAGGCCATTCATCCCTTTGTAAGATGGGCACTGAAATCTTTAGGTGAGTAAAAATAAAGGCGTACAATGGGGCTTTTGAGATTCTTCTATAAAAATTTCTGCTGGGTGCTTCTACTCCGAATATATCACATGTTTTGCGCCAGAAACCCTCAGAAGGGCAAACTTTTTCTTGAAGCTGTCAAAACTTATACATAATGTATGCATGTACAACGGGCAAAAAATGTGAAATATTATTCTTTCCACGTAAATGTAGTAAAAAATTACGAGGTAGAGCAATTTTAAAAACTACTACCAAAATTCGGAAATTTATTGCATCGTGTGCTTCATATTTGTAAAAATACTCAAAATTAATTTAATTAATTCTAGAATAACTACCCAGTTAAAAATCATTGATACTTTTCAAACTAGTTTTCTAGTTTCTAATTTCCTTCATTTAAAATACTTTAAAATGCGAAAAAAACCTGCAACAATTGAGAAAAGCATCTATCGATGCTGCTGTGACTTAAGCGAATTCCTGCTATGGTGCTCTCATATTCCTCTTCAAAATGATTAAAAATCTCAGCTTGAAGTATTAAATTAACTCCTTGCAGCTCCCTCCGACATTACATTATTAATTTAATAAATAGTTCTGAAGTTTCGAAAAACTTATATAGAATATTGTAACTTTGGATTTCTAACTCTGAATTTATGTTGGACAATTAAAGATTGTAAGCTCTAGTGAGAATTTCCCCAGAAAAGAAAAAAATTAGTAATGGGCAAAATCCATTCTATATATTGATCTAGCTATGTTTGTCATTTGTGGTTTCTTTAGTTAGTTAACTAATTCGACTAAAATACTGCTTGAAAATAAAAATATTGTTCCCTTTTCATCCTGCTACAGCTATTTTTAAATTTTTCAAAATATCTGCTCAAAATTTTACGTTAAATTAACGTTGTTCGCCAAGCTATGAAAGCGGAAAAGGTATGGAATTTTTAGCTGACAAAGCGGTAATAAATTTGAATAATTAAACATCTGAAAGCATTAAATTTGCACCACTGAAGTTGGCCAACAAATCTTCTTAACAAAAAGCGACGGGGGTGGGGGTAGGAGTGACACAACCGCACGTCCCTTCGGACGCCTGCGAGAAGGTAAATGTTTTTCCCCACCATGAATAAGGAAAATGAGACGTCAGAATGGGAAGAATATCACAACTTACTGTCGAGCCATTTCGAGTCGTATTTGAGTGTCCTTTTGAAATTATGCTCCTTCCGGCCGGATGTTAAATTATACAAATCAGGCCTGAAAATGACTGAGTCGGCTTTCGTGAATTCCGCATTTGTGCCCGAGTACTGAAAAGAAAAGGAAAAAAATAAATAAAATAAAAAAATTTAGCAATTTTATCGCATCAATAAAATCTAGCGACGTGGGTGGCCTGGCGGGGAAGCTGAGCTGAAGCCCCAGGACATTGAAAATGCCTTTAACTTCCTGGGAGTTGTATTTGCTTCCGCACACAAAGGCGTTCGCCTTTCAGTGTTTTATTTATTTTTTTTCCCTTCGGCCCTTGTAATCGTACACACGTATAAATGCGGGGGAGTGGGCAGAAGGACGGGGTGGGGGTATACTAACCAAGGCAGGTAAATCGCCCGGATTTCCCTTTTCCACGTAAACGGCCGTCGAGTTGTCCAATGGGTCGTAGGGACATTTGGCGATGCCTAAACCAATTCCTGGCACGAATTCAGATCTCGGTAAATGTGTTAAGTTCGACTGAAACGTAAAAAGAAATCGAACATTTGTCAATTCTCGCCGCTTTGTTTTTGGCCGGCGGCTCCCCAGAGCCGGGGCACCGGGCGCGGCGCCCTACTTACAAAAATCACATAGTCCTTGGGATTATGAGCGTTCGTGCCGCAGATGTACAACCTGCGGCCACCTTCCATCGGCTGAATTACTCTGATGTGATTTCGACACTCGAACAGCTGAAAAGTAGAAAAAGAGGAGAATCGTCTTTAAAGGGTCGTCCTTGATTTTTCCTTGTCAATCAAAGGGCTCACCTCTCTCTTTCCTTTCGAGACGCAGTTGAGGATATCTGATCCTGTGGGCTCCAGGATGATTACGTCTCTCTGCAAATAGGAGGGAGCAAACACACACAGTTAGATGGATTTCTGGAATATCTACGTCCCGCGCACGGGAATAACCTTTTATGCACGAATAACGAAAATTTCACGTCAAATAAAAGCAATCGTGAAGAAAATCCCCAAGTATTAAGGGATGGCGAGTGAGGAAAAGTTTAGGGGATTCAGCTAAAAAGTCAGAAGAAATACGCTTCGTATTAAAGCTGAAGCATTACGGTCGTAAGTTATTCAGTCAGTTCCACGGTCAAATTACTCCAAGGTGGGGAGCTAATTTCGGAAAAAAATCATAGGAAATTTTATGGCTTTTGGTTTAGGATCATCGATTCCTATGGCCGTACCTACAGTAAATTCATCAAAAAATTTTCATTTCATGGAAAATCAAGTTTACTGCAAAATATAAAAACTTGTATGAGATATTTCACCTTTGATAAAAATTCATTTTCATAATTAAAAGTAAAAATTGTCAACACAAATTGACTGTAACAAAAATTTTGCATTTAAGGACCAAGAGATACTCTCCGAACCCTTTTAAAAAATATAAACCAGAGAACGAAAACTCCTATTAGAAATTTTAGCACATCAGGAAACATTTATTTTTATTATATATTTAAAATTCCAGTTAAAGCTCATAAGGCAAAAAGGTTATTTAAAAATATCAACTGCTCGTCAATTTTAAGGTATATTTTAAAAGGTAGCAAATAAAAAAAACGCCCTAATATGTAATTCCGCGACCTTAAATATAACAAGATTTATTTCAACTATATAACATACCCACACATACGTCGCTTTCAGAAAGAATTTGTAGCCAAAAATAAATATAAATTGGCCTAAGCCGAAAAACTGAAAATAATGTAATAGAAGAAATTTTAGAAATAACTATAGCCAACTATAGCCTAATATGGTTTAATATTACCTCACCATGTTTCATTTTGAACAAATATCTCAATTTTTCCTATATTGTACAAATATGTATTATATTTTGTATGATGAATGATAAGTTTTATTTTCTCTCCATTTTACGTTCTCCAAATGTATTATAAATGGCAAAAGATGTAGTTAGAAATATGCTTTTATTTTATATTAGTACAAATTGCCACATAGTAAACATGTCATGGGATTTTAAGGAGAACCTGACGAAATTAACAAGAATAAGTTGCCAAAAGACTAAGAAGGTAGCTTTCGTCGTTTGTCTTAAATAACTCCTCAAATCAAACATTTTTGTCATATTTTCTTTTAGCAAGTCAATGGCTTTTCGAAAATATAAGAATCACATCAGATGTTAGCCTCTTGGACTATTATGTTTTATATAGAAGAAATATACTATCTAAAGTTTAGCAATTATATTCTCAATTTCGTAAATAATAAATTACTGTGATGTTCTTTATTAAAAGCTTTTCCCATTAGTGTAATTAATCAAGTGAAAGTTACAATCACGGAATATTCAGCCCCGAAATGCGCACTTAAAATAACAAAGCCACAAAAGGCGAGAAAATTAACAAATCGGCGAAAGCCATTTAGGTGCGTACATATGTAATTCACCAGACAGAGGGATTGACTCATCGAATCAGCCGGAAATAGCGGCGAACGTGTGGGAGTCCCTAACGTGAGTTCGTCACATTCAGAAAACAAAGTGACTTAATATAAAAACTTTTCCAATAAGCAATCCATTTAGGGACCTATCTTAGCACTAGCGCTCTTGATTCGTCAATGGTGTAACCCGGAGTTGGACTCTGTGCCCTCCACGTCTAAACATTCTCGGAAAGTTTTCGAATTCCCCGGCGAGGACAGTCGGGGAATTTATTTCAATTCTGTTTTTGCAGAAAATTTAAAAGTTTCCCTGTGACAGGTTCTACAAAGTCCAAGTTTAGCTGAAAGGTGTTGAAGGTGAGATTAGGTGGAATTGGGGTGCGGGTGCGGGGCTTCAAAAGTGCTTAAAATGTCAATGGAGGAAGTTCTGTTGGAAGCTTATAAAAGTTGGAAAGCCATGCTTACCTCGCATACTGATTGGCTGATATTCTGCAGGTTGAGGCGAAAAACTCGATCCCTGAAAAAGAGGAAAATATTTTTATTATTTGACGGTATGTTTCCACTATAAATTGCAAGGAAACAAGGGACTTAAATAAATAAAAATTCAATTAAGTAGGTTGTCACATAAATTGATAGGCCGCCCTCATAAAAGTGAAAAATTGGTCGCGGACCGCGCTTAAATCTCAAGCATTCCATCATCCCTTAATCCACTCCGACCTCAATAACTGTCCGAAATATTTGGCCACAAAAATAAATAAGTGCTTGTCAAATTTTGACAAATGATGCGATTCCTTAATGAAGAATTTACTTCTTATTAATTACCGTAATTATTCAAATTAAATTTCACCCCGGATCGGTTGAGGTCGCCGCCTGCCCGCCGCTAAGAAGCCACAGAATCAACTTGAGCTATCTTGGGAAGGGTGCGATGAAAATCTCTCCTCAGGCCTTTTGTTGAAAGTACGGCTGAGACCATTAATCTTAATTCAGAGTGGGCAAACTTTTATGTAATTTCGTGGCGGAATTTTCGATTCGTTCGAGATAAAAGCGTACTTCTTTATGTTTTTGAACAACGGCCAGACTATCCGCAAACAATCTACATACAAATTAATGTGACCAGGACTATTTCAAAGCAGTCATTTGTCTTATTGCCGGACGCTTCCTGCTTCAATGGCTAACAATGTTAAAATATTTTTCAATGGCATATTGCGTGGGTTCATATTTCATACCCATTTTCTTTAAGTAGCAAATGATTGTGGCATTTGTCGTATTATTCTATTTATAAGCCATTCTCAAGCTGAACAATGCAAGCAATAATTTGTATCCCTTGTTAAAAGTTTTGTATGTGACAACTAGAACTAACCCTACTCCTTTTCGAGTCTAACCGAAGAAATTGGAAATGCGAATAGAGAATGCTATGGTTTCCTCAGAAGCAAAATACCATTGAATTAACTTTGGGTAACTGGCCGAGAAATTACAAGATTGCGTCTGAATTAGGAAGTTGACCTTTCCGCAGATGATAATAGAAATAGTTTAATTAAAATAACATTGCATGTAGCATACCTAGCCTCATTATCAAGATATTTGGAACTCGCTATGCTACTATGGTAACTATTAACACTAAATTTACGAACATTTATTGTATGACTGACAGAGATTTTCGAAAAACAAGTTAACGTACATAATACTTCTATATAAATTAAGATGCTCAAGGGGAAAAATGCAGAAAGACAAATAAGTCTCATTATTATATCATTTAATAATAAAATAGTCATTTATAACTGCTGAGATTTTCGGCACATAATATGAAACCTATAAAATTAACGGGTTCCGTAAATCCCTCATAGTGTTAAAAATTAAAGCGAATTTCTCGGGCAGTTAAAGAAAAATTATAGCTTTTCCTTGAAAGAAGTGATCACGGATATACCATTATTTTGGAAGATATGATTCAAGTCTATTTAAATTTTGTCTATAAAAATTTTCCAAACTTGAACAACGCCAGTCAACATATAAAAAGATATACTTCCGTATAAACCCCTACGCTCTAACTAAATTATTGTAATCGAATTTTTTCCTTACTATACACTGAGATGAACTATTAGGACATTAAAACGAAGAGAATTTTATTGTGTTTTGCAAGGACTTACACAGAAAATGCAAATACTCGCATGTTCAGATATTTCATCAAATTTTAATATATGTACTTTACATGCCACATGTTTTTTTTACCACATATGATGTACATATAAATGTATATCATATAATAAGATCGAGCCATATATAAAAATAAATATAATAAGTTCATATAGCCCAAACGTTTTTATAATAAATGTAATTTTCAAGGCAAATGCAGTGGTCATTCTCTTGCCCTCTACTCCCTTTGTACGCCTATAGTGTTTAATGCATCTTCTTATCAAAATGACATGAATTACTTACAATAAATTACGAAACAAAATGTGGGCTATTTCAATAGTTTCAGGTTTTCCTAGCATCCTCTTCGTTTTGGTCCTTATTTTCTAGGACATTTTATATACACCTACAATCAAAATTTGGGGAGAATTTTGCCATTTTCTGTAGCCAGAAATTCGTGTAAGTTAGTTGAAAATTTTGTTATGCGACGAGACACCAGTGGGAATAGCACATTAGAAAAAGTTACAGGGTGTCAAGTTAAGCAAGTATACCACAGTACTTATATAAAACGAGACATATTTTCTTAACTTTCCCTATATTATATGTTTGTGTATGTATACTGTGTATATATATTTCAAATTAATTAAGATATTAAGATACTCACATTGCACCCACGTAAATAGCATTGTTGGTCTCGTCGAAATAAAACGTTTTGTAGTATAACTTCCCGCAACTAAAATCCCGTATATGATCTGAAAAAAATAAAAAATATATTGTTATAAAAGTATCTGCATTCTGAAGAGCTATTTATATAAAAGATATTTTTCTCAAAGCACTGCACGTTCTTCAGAGCATAAAGTTATAAGGCTTAAGTGCAGTTGCGCTGCATAAAGCGTCGAGGGAAAATATAGAAAAGCCAAATGCTACCTCTGCAGACGGGAAATGATATTTAAATTAAGCCCGAAATGATAACTACCCTCTTTCGAGGTTCATAATTAAAGATTGTGAAAGCAAACGTCTGACTGTTATTAAAATGAAGAAAAAATGCGGTAGTACCTCGGCAATGGCCACTTTAGATGCTGCGCTGCTGCAGGTAGGACCAGCCCAGGAAATTTTCCCATATCCATTTTAATTTTAATTTTGAGCAAGTCCACGCTAGAGCTGGGCTCCTCCGCCGTCTCGTTCTGATTCCGACTGATTAATGACGTGAACATGGAAATTCCATAGGAAGTTGAGCCGAATTCTCATTAAAATTTAACTGAATTAATCATAAAAGACCGCCATTCACCGCAGGGATGTTATCTGCGGCTAAATACTCTGCCGCGCGCAGAATGAGGAAACTTTCGGTCTCGCGCAGACTGTCCCCGGGGAATCGCTTGAGGTTGCCCTAAATATTTAACGATTTCTTCCTTTGCACCCGCCCCTTTCTTAAGAACTTTAAAAATCCTTAGTTAATTTACGATAAGGCATGTCTGAACTTTGCTAATGACCTCCTTTGTCAAATGCCAGCGGATCAAGGAGCCAGCCGGAGGTTCGCAGAAGTTGACAGGAATTTTCTTCCAAAAAGAAATTGAGAGCGAATGTTACAACAACGAGTGCTCGCATCAGTGCCCATTTGTCTTAATAAACTTTCGCAGATTTATCTCAGATGCATTTGTCATTCACCTGGCGCGGCGCGAAGAAAACGCTGTCTCCAGTCTTTCTGGGGGCGTTCAACGTGGGCGAAATTCACCTTAAGCATTCAACTGACTTCAGAAGCGGAGTTTAAAAGGAAACTAATGGAACAGACTCTGGGCTAGGTCAAGCACCCGGACCCTCGTTATAGTTGAGAAATTAAAATTCAAGCGACATTTTTCTCACCTTTAGACTTTTATTCCGACTTTTCACAACTACTCCGAAATTCGCGAGTCCTTTCAATTTAACCCCTATATCAATGAAAAAAGGGTAAACAGCCAAGTGGAGGCGGATGCTTCTTTGAGCAATATTTCCATGCGAATTTCAATCAATTTCATGCGTCAACGGCCAGTCAATGCTATCCTGCCTCAATCCAATATGCCACGAAATACCCTCGAATAGGGAAAGCATTTTCCCAAATCAGAAAAATTTCACTTATCTTGTCATCGCGTCATACACTTCGGCTGCTGCACGTGCACAAGCCATGACAGCTGTCAAAATATTTACCCTACGCCAGGATATGCAAATAAGCCCCGGTGCGCTCCACAAGAGTCGTGAGATTATGTGCACAGGTACTTACGTGTCGTTGCCCAACGGAAAGTCGCTGAATTCTGTTTGGGCCGAAACTCTAAGAAAAACTTTTTAAAGCTGAACGAATAACTTTAAATTGATGAATTTCAAAACAGCTTATACATATGAAAGGAGTTTCTAAATTTGAAAGGAGAGTTATTGATGCTTTTATTACACCATTTAGAGATAAACTGAAAATCAGAAAGAGCGAAAAAATAGGAATATTTCTTTTTTATATAGTTGTCGGGTATCCTCTTATATGATATCAATAACATAACCTAAACATTATAGGAAACTACTTCATCAGTGTTTTTATTTTGATAAAATATTTCTAATAGCTATTGCTAAGACTGCTTTGAAGTGAGTGAATGAATTTTAAATATTAGAAAGATGTCTCGTAAAATAAAATTTTTGAATTTATAAGTAGAAAATAATTGTATAAATTTCGTAAGAACCACCTTAAAATCTCTATACCGAAAGAAAATCCCTGCGATTTTATTTATAAGTGATATCATATAATATCGCATTATGTCTCTTCTCCTTCTTAATATGCTTCATATTTATGCTCCCGGTACTTCTTTAAGGACTAGAGACCTATTTGTGAAAATTCCATTACGCAGAAATAACTCTGGTAGCAATTACTTAGTCGATTGCGCAATGTTCTAGATTTGTTTAATAAGGTTTATGGAAAGATGGACTCATCTGTGAAAAGAGTTGCTTATCGGAAATCGATCAGTGTTCTAATTATTGTCTTTTTGTTAGCTATAAATTACTATGCAACTGATATTCTTGTGAAATATCAATAATATTTTTTGTGAGCCTGTTCAGTGAAAGTTTACAGCCGATGATAAATAAATAAATAACATAAGAAAATAAAAACAATTCAAGTTTTAAGAAAAAAAATTATTTTTCACATTTCATTATCATATTCATTAATTGCGAGTAAATTTTACCATAAATGAATGGAACATTTTCAGTTCTGGGTTTTATATTTTTGTGAAGGCATAAATTTAGTTTGAGATCTCTTCACGGATTTTGATGAAACTTTGTAGGAATATTCATTTTAGGTCATAAGTGACAGATATTAAAAGAAACAAAAATATTGAAAAATCTTAAATTAAAAATGTTTCCACTGGACCTCTAAAAAATTCCAGAAGAGTGCTGAAAATAAGGAAAATTGTATTTTACTTCGATTTGTCATTTTATAGGACAAATGTGTGCTCGTCACCATCTGGTAAGTCGAAAAAAATATTTTCCTTTAATTTGTTAGTTGCAAAGATTTTTGAAACATTTTTTAAAATGAAAAGGTGAAAATGTTTTAATATAAGTTATTTATACGATTCGCAATAAAACTTTCTGGAAATATACAAAAAATCGTGGGGACAAAATATTGAGAACTACCGACAAATGTTTTTCTTGGGATATTTGTCACTTTTGAATGCAAATGAACACTCCTACAAAGTTTTATCAAAATCCGTGAGGAGGCCTCAAACGCAATCTGTTCCATGTTTTCTTTAAGAATTTGCAAACAAAATTATTATATTTTTACCCTTTTAGATGCAGCAAAGTTACAAAATATTTCAAATCAACTTTTATTGACTGATTTACCTAAATACAGTCTAAAATGTAATAAAATGCTCTTTAAATACGATTTTATCCAAAATTGGTTAACAAAAGACCATTATAGTTCGACTCTATGACACGGCAGTGAAAATAAACGGAAAATGTCCTTCAAATTGATGCCACCCACCTGCGGTTTCATATGTTAAATTCACCAATTATTTGTAGCCCGAAATGCAATCGAAATAGGTTACTGGAGTATCGCGGTTGTTTTAATGATGGGGCGCTCACATCACCCACCGAAGTGCTTTTATTCGAACATAATCATCGGCTATAAAATTAGTTTCTAACAAGATAAAGCAGCTACACCAGTTGCTGGTCCCCACAGTGAGGTGCGGTTGTTTGCCGACCCCGACGGGGGCTGTCCGCAGACAGCAATCCACTAGAATAGGGCGCATCAAATATTGCTAAATATCAATGAACTTACTGAGCTTAGTTTGCGACTCAATTCAATGCGGAGTTGGTCGAAGGGCCGAAACGACCGCAACTAGCCACAAAATATCCCCAGCCAGCCGTAGGGTAGCTGATCCCTCCCCATAAACAATATCGGCCCCAAATACCTCTAATACACACGAAATGAGATTCCTTAAGTTGCCCTCGGACCGGATTTTGTCCTCTTATCAGCTGAGCTCGAAGGAGCGACGACGAAATGCGAGTCGAGGACGAAGGAGGGCGCTCCTAAAGTGTCGCCTTTATTTTCCATTTAACTTGTTAAACGGAGGCCCAGACGAGCTGCTCGGGCTCCGGCCGGAATTCCTCTCCCCCCCGTTCCTAATGAAAGCGTGGGTGCGAAAATGCTAAGGGCTAAGGGCTGGAGGGAATTTTTTTCTTTGGGGGCGATAAGCACAAAAGGAAAAAACAAGAGGACGAAGAGGCTTCTGCGAATGCATCTAAGTGTAGAATTATACCTACATATGTACGTCACGCATAATAGGGAAAGGTTCACACGTTCCTCGTGCGAGCCCTCCAAATGGAGGTTATTGATAAAGTTCCCTTCGAAACCCGGTCGCCCTTTCATCCACCACCGCTGCCGCCAGCCGGCGAATTTAGTCGTCTAACGAAATTTGTGAACAATCAATTTCCGCCTCGAAAAAAGAAAAAAAATTATATTACATACATATCATATATATTTTTTTCTTCTTGCACTGTGTCGCCGGGAAAGCACTCAAAGAAATTGGAGTAAATTTCTTTTTGGTCCAAGAAGGATGCGGTGCAAGTGGCAGCAGAGAGTACTATGTCCGCGGGGGAGGAGGACGATGGCGGGAAGTTGACGATGCCGGAACAAAAGGAGCAGCGGCGTACGAAAGCCACCAACAATGGCCGCAACATACGACTCCTCCGGCCGCAGCATCTTTTCAATTCGACGTCCTCCTCCGGATCTGGACCAGCCGTTTGTCTTTCCATATGTGCGGCCGGCAAATCGATATGACCACGTTAAAGCGTTCAGAGGCGATGCCGAGTGCTTTTATCCTTGAATGGCATTATGCCGGTGAAAGCCTCTTCAGGTTTATCCAATTTCATTTTACCTGCAGCTCCTACACTCAGTCCGAAGGATAAAATTGATGTTGTGGCAAATCCGGGCAACGTGCTTTCGGGGAGTCTAGTTAAATCCACAAATCCAAAATCTTGCATACACCTTTTTGGTTTATGCTGTATCTTATACACTCGCATATTTCTAAATTGAGCGATATACGAGTATAATACAAAAATACAAACATACATCCAAACATACTTATGCACGTAGATCAGGTGAATGAAACATTCCGAATCCAACAAAAGGATCCGCGCCGGATGTGTGCGCTTATCATCAAACGATTTCGTTTTTATCAGCTCGAGATGGAGCTTCTTTTCGAATTAGACTGTTGAGTCTGATTTCCCTCTCCTGGTAATAGGATAATGATGTTTCGTCTGCTCCAGACTCACGTACTTCACTTTCAACCACGGGAATCTCCTTGTGGGAGTTCGCCGTGATTGATACGAGGACTCAGAGGAGATTTCCAAAATACGTTAGTTAAACCACGAATTGGAAATAATATTCAAAAATAGAACATGAGGGCTAAATTTAGATTGCTGCGGAACACATTTATCCTCAAGTATTTGCTTTACGTGAATTGGCAAAACTAAGTGCTCTTGCTGCCATATAAAACTTAAGTCAAGAATACCTTTACGTCTTGAAATACGAAAATTATTGTTTATCGATTTATTAACGAATTAGAAGAAAATTGTTGAAGATTTATTATATGTATGTATTTTCTAAAATCCGATATGCTTATTGTTTAATTCAATATTTTAGAAGTAGAATCCAAAGTAAAATCGGAACTTATTAGTGTTAAGATAGAAAGAGTTACGAAAGGCATATACTGAATTTAACGATTTTGATTTAAGACTTCCAATGCAAACGTTTTAATTCTCCAATATTTCTAGATATTTAAGAATATAAATTTTGGGACCATAAGCGTAGGTATAAAGGGTCAATATTCACTATTCTGAGAATATAGTGCATTTAAATACTTTAAGATCCCTTTCTTCAAAATTAATGCGATAGATAGAATTATTTTCTTAAATCATAACGGTGCGTTGTTTCTGCAGAATTATTATTTTTTTCTGATTTTAGATGATTATAGAAATAGTAATAGTGCATGCAATGTATTCAGCCACTTATTACTTTTTTTCAAACATGAAACAGTAATCCGAAATTGCAAAGACAGCTGTTCAAATAATTTGAGCACATACAATCTAATCAAATTTATGTTGTGTCATCGCTTTGGAAACAAATAATGGATTTATTTTAAATCCTTACTCGGTGGAAGCTCGACAAAGAAAAATAATGTGGCGCGGTTGAACATTGAGCATTACCTACAGTAAAAAAACATCAAAATTTCAAAATTTTCGATATTTTATTTTGGCTCAGATAAAATAGTTAATTATGCTTTATTGGGAAGGAAAAAAATATCAATTGGAAAAATCTGCAAAATTCGACGAAATCATGAAGGCGTTAAAAGTTGGACCGGTTTTAACAAAAATGGGCGACACTCTTAAACCAATTGTTGAGCTTTCTCAAGATGAGGACTGGTACACCCTGAAAACGTATACTGATTTCAACGAGACTGTTATCAAATTCAAAAATGATGAGAAATTCGATGAAGAAACCTTTGATGGCCGTAAGGTTAAAAGCATTTGCACATTTGATAATGAAAACAGACTGCTCCACGTACAGAAAGATCAACACAATAAAGTAACTACAATTATTCGTCAGTTCTGTGAAGAAGGAATGCTTACACTAATCATGGTTGATGACATCATTTGCTGCAGGTTTTACAGAGCCATTGAAGAAGATAACATAACTGAGTAAAAAATTCGTATGTATGAAATAAAGGTTATTCCTTCCCACACCACGCAAAATTGAACGACCGGCTTGAGAAAATCCTTGAGCATGACATATCATATATATTGTACAAAACTTTACGAACAACAAAATAAAATATCCATTGCTGATTTGAGATAGTTTTAATATAGGTCTACATAAAAAAGCTTCCTTGCAAACTTCAACTTATAACTTATACGGTACAGCAAAGTTAGCGCAAATATTATGTTTTTTGCTGTACATTAATTAACGTTATTTAACGAGCCTTTGTTAACTTTAAAAATGCATCAAACGCTGAATTGTGCATCGATGCAGTTTTGCGGCATTCAAGTAATGATGATTTCAAAAGTTCGATTTCTATGTTACTATAGTACTTATTACAAAATTTGTAGGTAACTCATGCAAAACTAGATTTTTTCCTATCTTTTGTATTTTGTGTACTATCAGAAATAGTTAGAGAACTCACAAAGGTAGTGTTCAAAATTAAGTTACTTTAAAAAATATATTTCGGGAATAACGTTTTAAGGCGCTAAGGAATTTAAGCAAATTATTTTTTGTAATGAAGATGAATTCGAATACGTTCAAGATCACAAATGTAATTTGTTTTTTTGCAAGAAGGACATGACCTAAATAATTTCAAGTATACCTTAACAGCAAAATTCTGGTTCAATTAACTAAAGCTTGGATATTGCCAAGTTATTCTCGAAATGAAATAAACTACATTTTGGGTTAACGTCGCTGGAAATGGAACGCCCTCGAGCGAACTCCAATTCCGGATATACTTTTGCCTTGCCCTGGAAATTAATCCTTTATGGCCGCCACAACTGACGAGCTTACCACTGGCAAAATATTAAAAAGTAGCAGGCAGCGAACATTAACATTTTATCAATGGAATGCCACCTCAAACGATCTTTGTATTGCTTTTTAATGTCCCGACAATTACCCTAATTCGAAACAATTTACCCATTTTGGAACAAACGGCAGCCGTAATGGCACCGCTGAATGTCTCATTTAATCCTGGATGCTCGCAGCTTTGTGTAATTTCGCTAATAATAAACACAAAAGAAATGCAAAAGAGCAAAGTATTAAAACTACATTTCATTGTTTATATTGTAGCGCTAACAAGTCGTATTTATGGTAATTTATGTCTCGGCTCACGGGGCGAAGCGCTGCTGCTGGCGTAGGCGCTCCAGAGGAGCTAGGGTTTGGGCCACACGGCCGTATTTGAGTATTTGAGCCGGCATTAGCTATCCGGTTTCAGGCAATTCGGCAGGGTAATCGGCCCCCGTGGGGCTCGTGGCGAAAATCTTCCCGCTGGCCGATACTCCGATACGCGCCCCACGCACCCACGCAACTTATTTATGCGTCGTGATGGATTGTTATTAGGACTGTGTGTTGACAGTAGTTTCCCCGGGAGCCGCACGCAATTTGGGGACCCGGGACCCCGGACCCGTTCCTTTGCTCGGAGACATCATGTCCCGGCATAAATAAGGAATATGCTGCGAACAGGACGGCTTATCCGCAAATGATTTTAAAACAAGCACCGAACGCAAGTCCTGGACTCATTCCCGGACCCGGAGTTCATAATGTGCCCCCGTTGTCACGAAACCCTTAAATGTCGGCTGTTTCGGGCAGGTACCCGTAGGTAGCGGCGTGTGATATGACACCGTCACGTTCCTGACTTACCGAAGTTTGGAGAGCCCAGAATTAGTGTTTTCCCGGGCATAATTACACGTCTCAAAACGACAGGAATTACATGACGGCTGGGACGGCCGGGAGCGATGCCCGGCGGCGAAATGTTACGGTCGGTGAGTCCTGGAAGTTCTGGTCGAGAGCCGGGGCAGAAGTTTTCTTCGGTCTTTGCTGATATGGGACTCGGGACCACTATAACATGTGCCCATGAACCTCGGAAAAGGACCAAGTTTCGGCGAGTTTTGGTCGCACGGAGGATAAGCCGGCCCAATCGACAGGCTCCTGCGGCTTCCCCCATTGTCCAACTTCTATGTTAATTTTTCGTTTCCATTTCATGGGAGGAGACAACCCGATGGCCACCATGTCCAGATTAATGGCCAACTTCGGCCTGCGTAGAGATGCAGTTCACCCGAACAATTCCCAGCTCGGCTAATTTTGTGCAAATGTTTAAAGTCCTTGGTTGGGATGCATTCCACTTTATGCGTTCTTATGGCTCATGCGACCAAGGATCGCTCGTCAGTTTGTCTACAGTCCTGTCACAAGTTTATTAGAAATCGAGTCCGACCGAGTTCAATCGAGCCCATTTTTTCAGACTTAAGGGTATTTGAATTATTGATGGTGCAACACTCACTCGGTTAAAAGCTGCAAGTAGTATAGTCAAACCACAAAACTAAAAGTATTATATGTATGTAGTATAATAAAGTATCTAGAATTAGATAACCTCGCGAAAATACATTAATCCGAAAAGTTACAATTCAAAATTCTAAGGTCATTTTCGAATTTACATGCACTTGTAGGTGCTTATCACTAACCCTTCGCACCGCATTTGCTTTTAACACTTTTCTCTGCGCTTATAAGCTGTTCGAATTGAACAGCTCTAAATTTTTTTCGATCACAATATCTACGAAAGTTTTAGTGTACTTTAGAGAACACTTCAAGTTAGATATATGTATAAAAAAACTGAGTTTTTATTCGATTTCATAGCAAATGTTGTAATAAAAGGGATATGTTATAGACATACATATATATGTATTTAGATATGGAGTTAAATGAAGATAAGCTTGATTTTATTTACTTAGCGCTATCTGTCATTGGCTGTCAATGAAATGAAGAACTCTGTCAATGAAATGTTGCTTTCGAAAATGAAATGATTGAAATCATATCATTTTACTAGAATTGGCACACGTCCTACATATGTACGTATATTTTCAAACACCCTATGCACTATTCGGAATTTAAGTGCAAGTGAATTCGAAAACGGCCTAAACATTACGATAAATGTAAATTTTCTTAATTTAAGGAGGTAACGCATCTATGATTCGTTGTAAAAATGGCTATTTTAAATTGACTAAAAAGTTAGAACTAAGGCATTAAACAATCAAAGCATTAATATTATACAAACAGAAAATAAAATTCGTAATTTTAAAGAAAATATTGAAAATCAAACCTGCATTTGTGGTGAATGATCTTCACACTAAGCGAAATGAATGATCGACTTTTCCTTGTGCTTCACAACCTCCAAATGACCTTAACCATTAGAAATAGAATAAGTGAAATCAGACAAGCATAAAATAATAAGATAGTACGTTAAAAAAACACATAAAATAATACGGTAAAAAAATAGTTATCTTTATAAAATAACTTAATAATGCATTGAATATTTTGAACCAAGACTTTCTGTACAAAAAGTTTTCAAGATAAGATTATTGATTTTAGTTAGCTGAATGGCTCAATATGCATCCCATATATTCCTGAAATTTCATATTGATTGAACTAAAACTCACAACACAAAATTTTCTACTGTAATCCAATGCGTTAATTTTCAATATTTTCTTTAATCATTTTCTAGCCAATTTAAAACAGCCAGTTTTACAACAAGTTAATTTAATTAAACGCCTCTTTTCTCGAAATTTTGACGACTTCTAGAATACAGATTTAGCCTTGTTGGAAACCATAATCTTGTTTAATCAATTAAACCATTAGCTTAGCGAGAGAAGTGTAAAAAAAAGCAGAACAAAATGAGTTAGAGTATGCTATATAACTTACATGTATATATTTAACATAGGGTATGTAATTTAAAAAATATTAATTTTTTAATTTGAAATCATGCAAGAGAATATGATGGAATACACAAATTAATCACATATGTATAAATGGTTTCAAAAACAAAATAACAAATTCACTGACAACATCTGGAAATTTAAAATGGCGGATACAAAATGGCGGTATCTTAATACACATTTTCATAGAAATTTCTTACAAATAAGAATGGAAACAAACATCAAGTAAAATTTTAGGATGTTTTATTGTATTTTGTACCGATTTGTAGTATGTAATTTAAATTTTAATACCTAATTTAGCCTTTTAGACGTTGCATTCTCTCGTGATATTTCAAAAATTGTAGCATAAAACACCTTTTATGTATTATTTTTCACAAATACAAGTAACAAGCAAAACCTAACAATATCCAGCTGATGCAATATTTCTATTATCGTGCTATGAAAGCGTTCCCGATATGACATTTCATATAAGCCGCGAGAATTTCCCAAAGGCACGAATTTATGTGAGCCAAAGCAGAAATTTGAGGCAGGACTCTTGTTTTGATGTCCAATTTTGGTTTGGGTATACTAGAGATGCATTTCGGACGAATAATCCCCGGGTCTGCTAATTTCGTTCAAGCGCTTAAAGTTGTTGCTTAGAATGCATTCCGCTTTAGGCGTCCTGGTACCAAAACAGGATCGCTCATCAGTTTGCATAAACGCGTTCCCCTGGCTGCATGCCGAACAGCGACTTCGCCGATGACACGTTTATCTTATCTGGTGGCACTGCTGCAATTCACTGCGAACAAGATACCGCGTGATATATCGCCTGTTTCGCGGTATATTGGAACAGCAGCCAATTCGCGTACGTGGCCCTGGATGGAAAATGTGCCATCGGAAAGGCCCGCAACACCGCGATATCGTCGCATGAAAGTTATTTTTCTTTTACTATTTTCTCGTTAACTTAACGACAACCGCAAGGGACTCGCATGGAAAACAGGAAGGAATTCCATCTCTTCAGATTCAGCGAATATATTCCCAGAATTTTATTTTTCATGCTCGAATGACTCTGCAAAGTTTGCGCTGATCTGTGTTTTGATTTCGAATCGCCTTTGAACTCTGCTCTGCATGCATACTGGTTTTGCTGAAAGGCTATCATTAAAAAAACAAAAATTGTAGAACTGCATACTCTATGTTAGCTCTTACCGGCAGTAGATGTATGCACATATATAACAGGGATTGACTTCTGAATGTTCCAATCACTTTTCGCAAACTAAAACGAAAATTTCAGAAAACTTTCCAGCGCACAAGATAAGCTCTGGTAGCTGAGTAACTCAAGCAAAAAGCAACTTTACATAGGCATCGATTGATGAAGCAATTTCTTACTTTCTTTAATTTGCATATTTTAAAAGCACTCACTGGTGCAATAGTCTTTCTGTACGTTTCGTGATCCGTCTTTAAATTAATTTTCATTTTTTTATTCTCTTCTATTATATATAAACAAATGAACGAAGTATTCCCAAAAATATCCTAAATAAATAAAAATGTCTAATAAATTTCTTCATACACAGACATTAATTCGAATGTCAGAGGATGAATTTCGGACTGTGTCCAAAGCCCCCGTCTTAGGTAGAATTACTTCTTTTGAGTGGCGTTTTATTTTGCCTTTATATAATTTAATTATCAATCTCTTCACTTAGGTTGTCTGTAAATAAAATACTCAAAATGAAATAAATTTCGCAGTATGCATAATCTTACGCGGAAATGAAAACAAATGTCCAAATAAATTGAGACAGACGTTAATGAGAAAATAATCAGAATTTAGCAAATTTCCAAAAATAACTGGTAATTTATTCAGAAAAACGAATAGCGAAAAATGTTTACAATAAAAAGTAAAAATACGCTAGTCACCTTGACTAAAATTATTTCAACCTCAGCAAAAATGCGGGGCATAAATGGAGAGTTAAGAATCTTAAATAAGCAAATTTGTTCAGGCGTTATTGAATTTGTTTTATTTATTTTTTATTTTTTACTCTCATACAACGACTAATTTTATAAAGGTCTAAATCTTACCGAGATGCAATAACTCCCCTTTTGAATAAAATACATGTTGGGACTGCATACCTATTTAAGTACTCTGTCTCAAAATTTACTTCATAGATGCTTATTGCAAGGATTGTTCCTGCGGAAACTTTTAACGAAACCACAAAATTAAATCAGCTTATGCATAGACGTAGAGAAGAGAGTTGCTAAACTGAATTTAGAACATTTTAATTAAAAATTTTTCATGTCTGGAAAATTATAAATTATAATTACATTCTTTGCATAAGAAGCTTTCCAACATTTGAATGCACCCTTGAGATTAATTTTCCTTCTTGAAATTCATTAAGAATTTACATATTATGATTTACATTGTTTAACTTGCTAAATAGAAAAGAAAGGAGGGAATCGCACCCTTCATAATGGATACAACGTAGGAGTTTACCTTTAGTGACAGCATAATATTAAAGTTAATAATCATAAAAGCCACACAAAAAGTTCATTATCATAGTCATGACATCTGTTCTATTTCGTGTTAAGTGTTGGGCTGCACATTTAATTTTATTACTTTTATGGTTACGCAGAAATTGTATCGATATCGTTTTCATGAATTATTCAAAGATGTACCTACACCGTCTACTCGGGGGCATGTCATTCCTTCGAGGCGGTGGAAGTAGTGCAAATTTGCAAACAATTGTCTGGAAAATGTGGCAGAATTGCTCCCTAACAAAGGAATGGCAATTTATTTTGAGTAAATGCCATTTTTTTTAGAATTCAAATTTCCCATAGTTTTTAAAATCTTACTGCCTATTTGTAGTGGAATCGTTTTCTTATATGTATATTTTAAAAATAAGAATTCTTTAGTTCTATCACAAAACAACGTAAAATTTTAAATACTTTCTGTATTCAACGTTAATGGGAATAATACATAATATTAAATGACAATGGACCATTTTCAACATAAATTTCTGAGGGTTTTAGGGGTTTTCTTTCTTGAAAACAATTTAAACAGATCTTTTACATTATTGTGGATTATGGAGTTCCCAAACCATTTGTCCTTTTTTCTACTTTATCGACTGCCGGAAGGCGAAAACTGAAAACCTTCTACGAAGTCTCGGAAAATGTATCAAACAAGTAACATAAATCGAAATGTGAACTTTAAAAAGTTCTTTGAAACTTAATATTATTGAAAAATGAAATTGTTTTTAAAAGCAATCTAATTGGATCGCTGGTTATAAAATACAATTCAAACCAATTAAAATTTGAACAAAATCATTTCGTCAACATAGAGGATTTAAAATTTTCTATCTCGACTGTCCAACTCACTGAATAAACCAATGCCCCTGTTACGAATTTTAAAATTTGAAATAAAAGTTAGTAAATAATTAAAAATAAAATTTTAGCAATAAATCACATAAAATCCCTTTAATAATATATTCATTAAAGCCCATTTACACTTGACTCCACTTCAACTTCGAATAGAAAAAAATTTAAATATCTGAAAACGTTCATTCTGCTGTCGTGTTTCGTTCGTCTGTGCATGTTCACTTATTATTGCGTATATAACCACATGTAATTTCAACAAATTTAAGTAAAATTTAATCGGCCTTAAAAGTAAAATGCTTTTCCACAATGTAACGACTGCGAGTGAAAAAACATGACGTGTGACACGGAAGAATTGAAAATTCAATTCTTTCATAGGAAGTCGCTTATTAGTTTACTAGTGTGTTTCCCCGGGGAATTAGGGACAGTTTTATTGACGTTTGCATTCATGTGATAAACTTCTTTCAGTTTCATGCAAGTAAAACGGGTTAAGGGAACAATGCAGTTTTTGTTTTTAATTCACAGTATATCAATTGTTCTTTAAATTTATTAATGATTCAATTGAAAACACGTAAGCCGTTCTTTTATCAGTTTAATTCATAATATTGAATTTTAAAGGTTGCAAGTGTTATTAACACTCCAATTTCTATTGCGTATTAAAATTCGAATATTAATTGGTGTTATAACTCTGAAAATCACTAGCTAAATTTGACTCCAGGAGTTTTACGTTGAATTTCAAATACAAATATATAATTTTCCGCTTACTTTAGATCGTAGTTCTTTTTATTCGATTAGGGCGAAGCCAGAAGGAAGAATAATGATTTTAACACTCTGCATATGTTTGGTATCAAATAAAATATCTTGATGACGACATTCTAAAACTATATATGTAATTTGTATCTTAGTGTTCCTCTTACTGAAACGAAAAAATTAAAATAAAAGTTTATTAAAACACTAAAAGGCGAATACGAAATATTATTTTGTTTCTTAATTTTAAGATGTCTAGATGTCTAGCTCTTAAAATTTGTTTTGCACATTTTCGTAGATTTCGTAATTTCGATTTATAAATCTTTGAGATATTCGAACTTAAAACAAGTAAATGAAAAAGGCATTTATTTCAGGTCATATATGTAGGTACTTTTACAATTTAAAATTTAATTAATATAGGTCATTCACAAGATGCTATTCTTGCATGCATATAAACTAAAATAAGCCCTTTTTTAAGAAACTAAGGTCTTGTGTAAAAAAGTTATGTTGTAAATTAATTAGATATATTTTAAAACAGATATTGATCAAAATATATATAAAATAAGTAAGGACGAGGACCTGTCCTTAAAACAATTTTTAAATAATAATATTAAAATATCGCCAACACGTCCACGTTCATCGATTTCATACAAAGTCTTTTAACTTTTAACCAACAGATGCATTTCAAAGAAAACAAAGCAATAAATGTAATGGATTTTAGTGTTATATTACAGGTATAGGTACTTAACATTTTTAATATTGCATCTTTCGCTTTACGTCAAACAGTATATTTGGTCAAACGTATCAACATCGCCATTGGTGGAATAGTTTTACAAATTTAAATCAGATCTGTTCTAATTAGAGTATGTTGAAATTTGAATGGTGTCAGTGGATTCCGCGAGACACTTGTGGGAATTGGGTAAATAAATAAAGCTTACATGTTCAAAATTTATTTTAAGTTTCGATAACAGAAACCGATTATTATTACAATACCTTCAAATTACAAACTGTCGATCGCCATATTGGATCTGCCATTTTGAATACATATATCCACTTTCGATTAAAATCTCGGAATCTGGAAAATTCAGTATAGTTACCTTTCTATGACCGACAAACAAAAAGATTTTCGATTTTGTACCAACAAAAATTAGTCTAATAGTTTTGGTCGGATGAGCGTGTAGACAAACGGATAGAAAAATAAGATTCAATATACACAAGGTACAAAATTTACTTATTACAATAAAAGTAAGTGTACCTAAGTGATATATGTATGTCTGCATACTAAATATGTTATATATGCAAGTCGATATGAAGCTTTTAAAATAAACTTACAAAAATTTGTTTTCTTTATGTTGCACGTCTATATTTTTCCATCCCAAAGACGTTGTAGAAAAATGTGAAAGATATGGTTTATTATTTTTCTCCTTCAACGTTCACCGGCATCTCAATGTCATGAAGCAGACAAAACATTTTAGGAAGCTTTTGCACATTTAGTTTCAGTTAATTTTACTGAGATCCGAGCAGAGTCCTCGTTTCAATAGAAAGGGGAGCACCCCTCCTGTCACCTGCCGGCGTCCTGATAAAAACATTCCTGCGAAAATTCTTTATACCTCCTTCCCGGTCCCCACAGACCGCATGAAAATATCGCAGTGAAAATTGATTTTAGCGACTTGATACACACCCCCACAGGAGCGCCGCAGCTTCCCTCGTCTTGCGACGCCCAGAATTTCCCATGGTAACGAGTCAGATAACTTTTCCTGCTGGGTGTAGGAGAAAACCTACATCCGGCCCGCGAGAGCAGTGCAATTGGTATTGGTACTTAGCGCGAATTCTGAATTTATGGCCCTGTCTTGTAGTTTAATTTAATTCGAGCAGTCTGAGAAATTCAACTCCTACTTTAATTAATTTCCATGCACGCGCGAATCGAGTTCATCTTCCCTCGAAAGCAACAGTGACGCAGTACTTTTCCTCAAGTCGTCTCAAAGGACGGGGAACATGGTGCAATTTCTACAACTCCGAAAATCAAATATTTGCATGCACGGGACATAGTAACTGGGAAGTGAGCATATAGGGGACAGGTGCCAGATCGCCAGGTAAAAAGTACCAGCAGCAGCTTCGTGCAATTTATTTTAAGAAAGTCTTGTACAACTCTTTTTATGCCCGTGAAATCCCTAAGACGAACTCTGCTGCTGCACATCTCTTGGCAGGTTCTTTAAGAAGCATGTGCCACTCCCGGCCCCGAGCTGCATATTTCGGAATTAACCCGATTCGGTGATAAAATATTTACCAACTAGTCGCTTTCCTGTGCTATTACGTTTGAACATTACATCGCATCGTCCAGAATTTAAAACTGAATGTGCCTCATGTTGCAAAACAGGAAATCGACGCAGAAGTATCATGAAATTTACAAACCATGAGCTTCTTTGTAGTTACTGAAGGGTAGCAAAAAATTACCTTTTTAATGAAATACCTCCATTGGTCCAGACTTGATCTTATCAGTTTTAAGTATGGGCATCTACTTGGATGGAAAATTAACAAGTACTTATTAAAAGAGAACATTTTTCATAAAAGTTCAACTGGAAGAAACTGAAGGTGATTTAAATAGAAACCTCCAAGTTTAGTGATTTTAGAAACAAATAATCTAAAATAAATATTTAAAAGTGTTTTAAGGATAGGTTTCTTCAAGATGCCAGACTCATTATTGCATGAAAATACGCCTGGCTTTTCTTGCGAATACTTAAAAATTAAACATAATTTTCCGATTGTAAACAGAGTTGGAAAAACGATGAAATAAATCATCAGCAAACATTTTCAAGTTGTTCGTCCTCTGAAGCCAATTATTCCAAAATATTCTTAATTTGTAGACAGTTTATTTAGGAAGACAACAATTTTGTTCAAATGAGGGTCATCATATTATAGAATAGTACGACTGTGAAGATATGCATTCATGTTTAACATTATTTCATTATGTTTCTTCAAAATGTGTTTAACTATGCATAACATCTATAAAAATTAAGCTTTTTGATGCCGATCTCTTCTAAATAATGATGCAAGGTTTTTAATTTTCTAAATGCTATTATATTTTGTTTATAGTTTAAATTATAAATTGTTTTTTTTTTTGTTTTTAGAAAAAACCGTATAATTGAAGGAGTCATAGGTACGTAGATGAAAAATTAATTCCTGAGTAAAGTAGTATTGGTTTAAACAAAAAAGCGGAAATGACGATGGTTTTTGAGAACTCGTTTAACTCTTTTCTTCATGCGATTTGCGTTGATCACATTTTTCAAAGCGTATTGGTAAGAATTACGCCATCTTTCGGTAAGGTGCTACGATAGTTAGAACAAATTTGAATTGATTTGCATTTAACTAGGCCAGGTCTGGTGGCTTTTCAGTCAATTTTTATTATATTAAATTTTTTTTTTTCACAAATTACAATTGACAAAAATCGGTGCCGGAAAGAGTTAAAATTTTAGGTTCGATATGAGCTTACAGCAAACCTACATATCTCAGTCAATTTCAAGTCACTCTTATGACACGTACATAAAATATATCCTCAAGATATCATTCCTACTAAAATAAAATCTAAAAATCGTAAAATCGAATTTTGTTAATGTAAATTACTTGATAAGTAGGTACCACATAACACAATCATTTTTATTATACCTATCTTTGGTGTTAAAACCCCTTGCAGAAATAACTAAAATAATTATGATTCTTAAAATTACATTAAATTCTTAATCTGAAAGGAAATTTTATGTCGAATCAGATTCAACGTTGGACGGTAAAAACTTGAAAAATCTGAAAGACGCCATTGGCGCCAAATCATATTAAACAAAATTATTATTCTTGTATTGTTTGAGTAAAATTATTTTGATTATTTTATCAGTTTCAAAATTAAAACTAGTAAAATGAATAACCACAGAACGCCTACTTTGTAACTAACCATAAAAATCGGACATCTATTCGAAAGATTCGAGTAGAAGTTGGTCTAAACTCCCAAGTTGGGGATAAAATGTTTAGGTGCTCCCTTGAGCATGAACTCCGGTGCAATTTATTTTAAGAAAGTCTCGCACAACTCTTTTTATGCCCGTAAAATCCCCGGGATCGAGTGTGCTGCTGTGCATGCTGAGTTTCTAAGGAGCATGTGGCACTGCTGATACCAGGACCCATATTTTGCAATTAACCCGGTTCGTTGATAAAATATTTACCAACTAGTCGCTCTCCTGTGCCATTAAGTTTGATCCCTCCATCGAGCAGAACTTAGCGCTAAACGTGCGACCATGTCCCGGCCGACCTGTGTGAATTTTCCGGGAAGAAGGGTCCCCAAGGAGGAGCCGCCAGTTAAGCCCCAAATACCCAGCTCTATACCTTGTGAAGCAAAACGAAATCCTACTAGTAGTAAGTGGGGATAGCGGCCGTGCCGTGCCACCGGGCAACGTCACGTACCGACAATTTAAACCGGAGCTGGAAGACAAAAGGAGCGTCTTGAAGAAAGTAACTACTTTACCTCGATGGTGTCTTATGTGGTGCTGACCGTTAGTACTCCCGCAGCAGGGCTGCTCGTAGTAAAGGTTCCATGTGTTCTCGTAGTCGCAGAGCGCGTTATCCACAAATGTTACGGCGAGCAGGGCACACAAATTGATCACGTATTTGCACATTTTTGCTTTATTTTATATTTTCTTAAATTTTATTTAATGCTGTTGTTACAGTAAAATTATATTCGGCACTAAAATACACGTCCGCACGTCCTGTTCCCCCCGCAAACACTCAATTTTATATGGAGGACTCGAAATCACTCGACCGGAGATCTTGAGACTCCCATGTCTTGCAGAGCACTGTAGAGTGGCGGAGCACCCAACTCAGGTGTGATCCATTTTCGAACGTTTTTCTTTTCCGCACAAACAATTCCGACGATATTCGAGTGCCGCCAACGAACCGACGATTGACCACACCGGAAGCACAGGTAAAATACACGAGTTTTCAACACATTTCCTGGACGGTCATCCTCACGTCCCGAGCCAGGGCAAGTCTCCCGTCGCGGTTCTACATTTAGACTGGCTCAATCTGAGCTGAGTCGGTTGTTATTAAACACTTGGCCCCATCATCTGTTCACCACTTCTTCCACAGTACCGAAAACGTAGACGTCGACGGCGACGTCGTCGTCGTCGTCCTTCGGAGAGGTGGCTGGCGTCGTCGTCGTCGTCGTCGCTGCTCCCTGTTTGTTTTCGGGACCTTCCAACCCCTTGGTTCAGGCTGTCGTAGCAGGACTCCTCCACATGCGGTGGTGGTTCACTTTCACCCCATTTAGCATTCGATACACCGAATCTGGAGAATAAGGGATGTCTGCTCGTTTAATGGTTGCTATGCTCTCTACGTTTGCGCACAACCGGGCGAGCTCCCGTACCCTTTCCCACCACCCTGTCGAGGCCCGGAACAGGCACAGGACCTCACCCGGTAACCAGATACATTCTGAACCTGGTCCGCGGCAAGGTGAGCCATCGCAGTCGCAACCACCAAGTGTACCAGTACCAGAAGCACAGCAGGCTTTCTCCAATTGTCTCCCGGACCGACCGGGGGATGGAGCCAGGAATTCCTGCTCCTCTCCAGACGGGCACCAGGAAAAAGAAGAAGCTATCGATGGGTCCTGGAGTTCACTGCATAAAACGTAATGAAAGCACTTGGTGGCTTGCCCTACTGCTCCGGCGGTGGTGCGGCCACGGTCGTGTTGGGAAACATTTTCTGCACACTGTCGAGGGTTGGGAATGGGCGCGTTTTTTTTTTTAGCCATTGTGTCTACCCTGTACCTTTCGGAGGGTTCCTGTTTTGCTTATTTGGACGGAAAAAGGGGTGCGAAAGGTTTAATTTCTTACCAGTTGGTGATCTTTTTTGCAAACAAAGGATTCGAGAGGGTACCTTTCAGCATTATTCTATTTTTTTACCCTTTTTATTATACCAACAGAGTGTTAGTCCGAGTAATGGTCTTTGGGTTAAATGATTAAGACGGGCTTTCCCCGGCTTCCCGGGAGCCGGAGCGAGAGCTTATAAGATTACAAGTATTTAACTGCTTGTCAGCCTTCGTTAACGGTTATTGCACAGACTATGGGGTTACAGCCCTGCTTAATTGCCATACGTTGCGCCGCGTCGTGTCGCGCCGCGCTCCCCTTCGCGGTGCGACACGCGCCTTATTAGCAGCCATCATCTCAAAATGAATCACTGTCGGTTGAGGTGACTGAAAAGTAAAAAGTGCGCTCGTCAAAGCCACACGCCACCCTTTCTTTGGTAGTCAGGCGTAACAAACTTTTCCATATTGTGTCGTCAGAATTTCACACCGATTTAATTCGAATGAAAACGTTACTTTATGTTGTAAAGATGAGCTTATTAAGCCGAAAATTGACAGATATAATTGATTACCGATAATTTGTATATACTATGCTAATTCAGATAACTCGGCAAAATGATGATTTCCCTAGCTTCACAATTTGAATATGCTTTCTAATATAGGAAACATTTCATGTGAAGCGAACATCCACATACATTTTAGCATTTCAAATGTTACTTAACTCCCTAGTCTAGTTGAATACTCCATTATTTGAGTCTAAAAGAAAACTGTGCATACAATTTTTATTCCAAAATTTAAAATTTTCTTAACTGCATTAATTTTTGAAATAATGAGGTTTTAGTTTAGAAATCTATACATATAAAATCTCATGTCCTGACTGACTAATTCATCAATGCCGAGCCGAAACCGCTGAAGCTAGTTACATGAAATTTGGACAATAGGTTTCTTTTCTGACATAAGCATCCACTAAGAAAGGATTTTACGAAAGTGTTCTCTTATAATTAGTAGGGGTAAAATAGAGAATGTAAGCTTCTATGGGAGTTCCGTAATTTCTAAAATTAAAACCATGAAAATTGATATTGGTTAAGGGTAGATTTTCCTATAACCTGAAACATAGGTACTTAATCTTAAACCAATAATATAAATACCAAATTACACGTCTGTAACTTTTTAAATGACAAACTTTCATACAAACGTTTATTTCCCATTTTCTCCCTATTCTGTTTCTATTTCTATTTATTTCGAGAACGATCATAGTGCATTTTGGCCAAAAATGAGTTGATAGTGCCATAACGTAGCTCAATAAACAGGACGAAAGTACGATACCATTTGAGGAAAAAGGCTCATATTCATTTAATAAATGAAGATGAAAGATGTAATCTCTTATAACCGCATTAAAGATGAAAGTTTAAAATTTAAATGTGACTCTGATCGTTTTTAGCAGTCACCCTATATCATTTCCATAATTCAAGAAATGGAAGATACGGCCAACAAAATTGTGTATCATACTTATGTGAAAACACATAACATTTTAAATTAAGAAATGTAACTATCATATGTAATCAAACCATTTATTTTAAGGAAAACTTTGGAACGTTCAACTTTTATCATTTTAAAGTAACTTTGTGCATTCGTAAGAATAATAATTAGAAATGTACTTAAACTTGTATGGATAATGGCATCTGACCTTCAAAGTTTCCGAAACATAGATTTTCTTTTAAAATTAGAAAGTAATTAAAGTAAGTTAGTTCTTTCAATCACTTAAGTAGTTCTAGGTCAATTATTATTTCCAATACGAGTATTAAGTACCTATGAGAAAAAAAAAATTGACCTGTAGAAGGCACAATAAAACCGATCGAATAAAAAGCTACCCGCAAGTTCTTGTGAAATTACTTTCCAGAGCCGATATCCGATTTAATCAATTTTTCTAGGTTCTACATGTATAACATTAAAAAAGGAAAACATTCACAGAAAAAGTTTATCCGTACATTGCCTTCTTGCAGTTTATGGAAATTGAAAGGAAAGTACGTGTGCTGGGTGCAGAACAGGCACGTCATTGACGGCCTGCGACGGGAACTTTAAATTGATTTCACATTTTTTGTTGGTATGTAACAGTTCCATAAGTCAGAAGCTACCTTCCCTGGAAACAATTCGAAAGATTATTGGATTTCACTAGAATTGGATTTTCAGAAAAATGACCTAAATAAAGGACAAAGGTTTTCGGATTTGCTAACTTAAAATTCTTATGTGTGAGCGTGTGACACACTGTGGAATTTGAATGGTCATTGGCGTCAAAACTTTATTGCATCTGGGAAATTTAATCGTAAACTTTAGGATTAATTGAATAGAACTATAGTAACTCAAATTTTAAGGTAAATTTTAAGCTTGAATTTTTAGCTTCAACAAGTATGTCTGGTATATGGATGATATGAATCAACAGATTTATATTTTCTAAGGTATTTATGTAAGTAACATACAAAATTCAACTATGCTCACTCAAGTTTTATTTTATACTACGGACTCTTTATCTTAATTCATAGTAAAAAATTGTATAGCAAATATCTTTGGTCGGTTCTTAAACCCGAAAAATTTGCAACTATTACTTAGTAATAGTAAAACGACCTACCGTTTTAATTTGATGCTTATTGAAATTTGACGAAAGCAATTTTAAACAATAAGTTGTTATAGGATCGTTGCTTGCATACTCATCTGTCAGTGCTTTTTTCCAGAAAATGTGCCTGTAGAAATATTTTCGAATTAAATAAATTATAAGGTTTAAGTCAAATGTAATTGACTTTTATTAAGTACATATGAGGATTTCAGTAATTAAGTGATCAAATTTTAAACAATTTATACAATCCGATTAATGCTTCAATTGAAAATTGTAAAAAATATATTTATGTATAATGTGCATGTATATGTATATATAGTTATTTTAATGTTCAGGTGGTATAATTCCCACGAACATAATCAGGGAATTAAATTATCTAGGTTTCATTCAAATATTCTGGATTGTTGGGCATTTTATTCTGCATTTTCAGCATTTATATTAAGAACTCTTTCCATTATTCATAAATATTAAATGGAGATTTATAAAAACATTTCAAACTAAATGAATCTATTTCGCCAGGTTTTAGAGAGAAATTATAATTGGAGATTCAAATGAATTTACTAACATTTTTGTTTTTTTGTAGAAACTTCAGCGCTCTATAAAGTTTTGCATACAGTAATTTTTAAAATCCGGAAATAGGTTAGCACCAGGTACACTGGTCTGATTTTTGTAATGTTTACACATGCACAAGTTTGCAGATTAATAGCAGAGTTCATTTTTAGGTTTCTTTTTAATATTGAAAACTGAAATAAAAATGTAGGTTTAGCAAAACCAAATAAAAGTAGATAAGCATGGAAATTTCCACCTGTATTTTAGTATAATGGTTCAATAATACCGCGAATTAGTCTACAGTCAGTTGCTGAGGTTTGAGAAGGATGGTTCCCATTACCCAAAACCCCGGCAGCAATTCATTTCGAGGAAATTGGATTTGATTAATCGGAACAAGTTTCACACAGAAACTCTGGTAAAGGAGTAAATTTCACAAAACACAAACTTTTCGCCGGGTTCATCTCGCTGGCCTGGGAATTAATTCGCCACGAGGAAAATTAATTAATTTTGTGAGATCAAAGCAGTAGCAGGCCTATGCATAGGCGGAACAATTTACCAAAAATATAGAAAACAGTGCGAGGACGAACGAAAATGAAAGTCGTTCGTGGACGACTGGAGCGAGAAGATTTCACGAGACATCATTTCCTGTGGCCGGACCGAATAAATATATTCAGAGATCCGCGATTTAAGGGAAGCCTGAGCAGGGATTACGGCGCGGACCCCGGCCATTTATTTATCAGAATTTTCCTGTCTGCGGAATCGCCACATTCATTAGAATGGCTGACGAAACCCTAATCCGGGCGAAACCTCTTCAGGAGTTTATTAGAGCATGAAAGCTCCATCATCAATCTTCATTTGAATTGAAAGCGAACACCATAACGAGTTTTGAGCCACCGGAGGAGGGTCCTGCAGGACCCGGGCGAGCTCCCGGTGTGTGGTCAGGAGCCGATTTCGCAGACTAGACTTATCTAACAAATGATTCCAGCCGACAGGCCAATAGGCAGTGACCCGATTGACTGACCAGTGCCCAGATCCTAGCTTCTGCCCCGTCGTCGCGTCGTGTTCAGCAGATATTTCAAATCGACCGCACCGCACCTCGTGATAAAGATACAAAAATATCTTCTTGCATCTAGCGAACCAATCTTGAGTCTGGAGGTGCAAAAAGACAACACGAATTCGAGCCTCGCAATCACTGAGCCCCGTACTTAACACGGCCAATTCCGCGGCGGTCCAGTCGCTGGTTGCAAACTTAACAAGACCACTAAAGCCGTCAAAACCGGAATTGTAAGAAACCGCGAGGTCACTCTTGAGTCGGTCCGGCGCACATCTGTGGACCACGGTATTCAACGGTGTACTAAATTAGCACGCCAGCTGAAAAGACGTCTGGCTGGCCGGGGAACATTCTGCCGGGAACAGACGGCTCAAGAGTCGAGTTCACCTGTACTAAATTTGGGGTTACCGTCCTCGAAACTGGGAACACTCTCGTCGCTTCCCCACGTAGAGAGCTCCAACTTCGCGCGCAAGTCCTCGATTCTAGACTCTGGCTCGCGAGAACCAAACGAAGGTATTAAGCAGTCTGTCGAGTTTTTCTCTTGGTTTTGTTTTCTTTTGGCCTCAAAAGGAAATTCCTTTAACAATTTTTGCCTTTTTTGTCACTTCTTGCGACCTATGAACACTTCATGGTGCTTTTTCCGGGAATCTTTGCCGTTTCTTCTTAATATTTGGCTCTTAACTTGCTCGTCGCAATGTTCTTGCACCGGAAGGCACCTCGTAACGTTGCACTTTAAAACAAATAGGTCTTGAGCGGTTTTTCGATAAAATCACAGTTCAAAACGACACAACTTACATTTTATGTTTGAAGTGCCTAAAATATATTTTCGTATGTACATAAATGTCGACGTACAAATTTATTTTTAAAAAAATTTCAAATTCCAAACCTATATATGTATGTTGACCTTTAAACTACGATACGTTCAAATATGTTCCAGTATTATTACCCTTACAATCAACAACAGCTTTGAAAGGATAACTATAGGGTTACATTTTTAAACTGAAAGGTACATATGTACCTACTCCTTTTTTAAATTGGTTAACAATCGGTTTATTCCCCCTCGCGGTCTTAACATTTTATCGTTTATAATCGCAAATGTATCCATTCTCGATAAGGAATATCAATAGAAAATTCTCAGAAAAGCGATACCTTTGAAGATGTTCTTGCAGATGTTCATGAATTATTTTGAGATGATCATAAGTTACGTACCCATATAGGAATCTTTTGTGTCACAACCTTATTACTCGATCATTTTGCACCAATAGAAACGTAATTCGATCTAAAGCATTGAAAAATAAACGAGTTTAGTGTCTTTGTTCGCATTCAAAGTATATTTTGGGATTTTTTTTTTAAATGTAACCCTTTTTTTAAAAAATAAATAATGCCCTTTAAACTCGCTATTAAAGCGTCCCTTCTATTTTGAATAAAAATGTGGAATTCAATGAAAATTTAGGCGGACATGAAAGATAAAATACGTTGAAAAAATTTTAGAAAACGAACAAAATATTCAGATCTGAAATAAAAAATAACACCTGCATATTTCATTTTATTTTATTATATTCAATTTGTGGATAGGTTTATTTTCATGATAAGCAAAATAAATTGTGAATTAGGATTTCCTTGTAAATTTTAAAACAACAATAAATTCAAATTTGGAAAACGTTAATTTTGGCATCGTTGTAAAGCAGCTGTTTGATAGTCATTATCTAGCCTTCACAAAAATTAATTATAATAACAGTTAGCATATTGACTTTGAATCATAAAATTATTTTCTATAGGTACCTCTAAGAAAATTATAGAGCCCAGAAAATTTAGGAAGTTTATTAAGGAATTTCAATTCAAAAGGTGCGTTTTTAAGCTTTTTTAGATCCGATTCAAATTACGACAAGAATAGGGCCCACTTTATTTATGTATTTATTGTTGCAAATAGGAGGCAATTTTTGATCAATTGTTAGTTACCTGATTTGAGGGAAACATTTTTATTATACGTATAATAATGAAATTGAATAAGTATTTTTCTAAATTTTAAAAATACTGGGAATCTAGATACTCGTAGACTGAGCGATTTTAGTTTCTTTATATTATTATTACTGCTTTGACCTGTTAGAAGATAGTCCAAGTTTAGTTTATTATTTCATGCACTTTATGGGTTACCTGATGAGAAAGTGCAAGCTAAGTACAAATTAAGACAAACTGACACACAGCCTTAATAAATGTCTTGTCATTTGATCCTTGTGGAGTTAAAAAATACCACATAAAATATGTAGGTAATCTTATTGATTCGTAAGGAAATTGATGCAACTTTAACATATTAAGATGTAAAGCATAGTTACAATATAATTTCGCGGATTAAAGAAGATCAACAAGGGTACCGAAAAAGAAAAATAGCACTCTTATAATAATTAGTTAGAACAATCTGCGAAGCCAGTTGAAGAAACAAAAAGAGAACTTTCTGATGGCGAACAAAGGCCCGGCCTACTCACTTGGCAAAAATGAGGTGCATTCAAGCGTTGCATAATGCGGAAAGGGAAAGGTGTGAGAATCGCTGCAGCCAGCCGTTGCGGGGTGCATAGTGTGAAAATATTATTCGTCTCGCATTCCTTCCGTTCGCGCGGTGTTGTTTTCCCATATCCCGACGACGTCCTTGTGGGCCTTTATTAAGCCCTTCTAAAACAGACGGTGGCACGATTCAAGCCGCCCTCGTTGCCCCTTTGTGTGCGACAAATTAAGGCAGCAATTTAAACAAAAGTCTCATGTTTCGTGCGTCGTATTGGATCTCATTTTAACACCAAGTTACGTGTAAAACATAAAAAGTATTTGCCACCGCGCTAAATTGTCTTCGTCCTGCTTTTTGTGTTCTTCAGCAGGAGGCGGGGACGGCGGACGGCGGGCGGCGGGGACGGAATATTTCTGAACTACTCAGGGACTTGGGCTCGCCGGGTGCAGTCTGAGGGCTCCTGCTCCTGGTAGGAATATTCCCTTCCAGGTCCCGATTCCCGGCTAGACGGCTGCCAGCGCCAACTGCAGAGCAGCATAGACACGTAATGTGTGGCAAAGTGTTCCTTGACGCCTGGCTCGGAGCTTGGAGGTTTTATCAAATGTTTACTTATTTATGTTCCGAGTGCAGTTTTTATGAAACCGCAGGAGCCCCGCGATGCACCGGGTGTGGGGCTCACAAGTGCCTCTTAATGCCTTCCTTAATAAATACGTTCTCAAAGAGCATTACAGGTTAATCACACTCTTGCAGGTCGTGCACTGGGGAATAGAATCGACACAGACGGTTTTCTGGTATTTTCGCATTTTTTATAGTTTTCCACATATGCTTCTAAGTATTGAATTACGCACTCTTTTCCTACGGCGGCGAGACTTATGCGGTCCTGGAGGTTTCAATGAACCCAACGATCGCACAACTGTTGTGTTCGAATTTAAGGCGATATCTCTATATTTTGCATCCTTTAATTGCACAGGCATGTCGCTACGCATGTAGCGAAAAATCGCTGTGATTTATTTGCACAAACCGCCAATTTCTGATGTTAAAAAGACATCGTTATGGATATTTTAATTTGCATTAAATTAATAACATAGCCCGATTTACATGTACATGCTTCAAATTTTAAGGCCCCTAACATTTTAACCTTTGAAATAACCTTTATAGGGCTTTCTAACGCTTTTATTAGTAGTTCGTCGAGAAATATGCCCCACGAAAATAAAATAGTCTCAAATAAGCCCCAAGACTCTTTCAAATTGCATTGTACCATTAAAAAATTATATCGGCTAGATATGTATTCGTTATATTATAGGGCTTCAGTAGTAGGGTAATGTTATTTTGTAAAAATTACAGTAATTATTTATAGATAGTGTTTTATATTACAGAGTTTCTAATAGTAAATATATGTAAAAGTTTTCGACCCTTTAATTCCCTAAACTGCTACCATTTTGAAACAAATATTGCCATGAGGCAGAGCCCAAGAAAAAAAAATATTATTAACTTTTGGACTTTTGACACAAAAAATAATTTTATGGGAACTACTCTATCTTCACAAAAGTTTTGTTTTAAGCAGCTATGAATTTTTTTAAATCCTTAATAAATGTTAAAAATATAAACTTTTATTTAAATAAAATATGCATTTCTGCGTAATAAGATCTAAACATTTGCATAAGATAATTAAAAAATCTCTAAAACGAATCTAATGTTCAAACAAAACAGGTATTAATAACATAAATACAATATTCGTTTAAGATGCAAAATACTTCATTCGTTAAATCAAAGGCAATTGGTTTAGTATTTAAGTGGCGTGACAACGATAGCTTTATAGCTAATAAGAAAAACGCTATATTGATCCATAATTCCCAAGTCCAAAAGGTGATAATGGGGGTATTAATACCAAACCTTTTTCATGTCTAAACGTGTCGTAGTAGTAAATTACTTTCCGATTAATTTCTCCTACTGTTTAACTGTTTTGAGTTAATTTTTGTTGAGGCTCGCAAAAAGATTTCCAATATTGTGTAGTCTGTTCTTGTCCACCTTCAGACAAAGCATGAAATAATAAAAAATACAATACGTTAAATTTCTATCAGTTTGCCTTTTCTGCCCAACAAATCAATAGGGATCACCTCGGAAATTATTACTTCTTATCCAAAGCGCCCAATTAATATTCATTTGCCGTAGCGTGTATATCAGTTTTATTTATTCAGCTCCTTCCTTTCCTGTCTAATTTGCCCTGATGGACTTGGACTATTGGTAAAGGACGACATGACTACCTTTCCAGAAAAGAAATTACATGCTCCGAAGAAAGGGGGCACAGCGGCGTTCGTAGTTAGCGTTGAGCCCTGTAGGGTCAGCTACAGAACCAGCCCGTGTTAGGTCGCATTGAGTCGTTTTCAACTTTGTACTCCAGACGCAATTCGTATCCTGACTCTCTACCTCGTACGTGATGTATTGAAAGCTAATTAAATTTAATCTTTCTCTGCTTGGGCGTCTTGTTTTACAAGTAATCAAAACCTGTTAAATATTTATGTAAGAGGTTAACTCTCGGACTCTGGGTAGTAAGGGCTTGCTAACAATCGTTCCAGCTTGGATTAGAATTTTAGCTCTAATTTAAATAAGTTTGATTTGCTTTCCACTATCCATCCTCAAAGCTTTTAAGTCCCTAATTTACCATACGGGCTCTACAAACTTAAAAAATACATATTTGTACGAACTTTGAAAATATATTAGACATCATATGTGTTCAACTTATTCGCAAAGGTAAAGGTAAACGTCTATTATTATGAGATGCCTCTTATGATAAACGCTTGATTCGCCTTGCATAAGAATATTTTGATGCACTTGCCGTTTTTGGTGGAAAAGTTTGTTTCGGCCAATTGCCAACATCCAGGGACGTCCTCTAACCCTTTCCTATATTTCACCATGTTATAAATTCATCGCAAAGCATCAAGTTTATCCGTCTTTCTTCTAAGGTGCGACCTTAAGGAAGACAAATGCATCTTTACAGCAGAGCTGTGGATAAAGTTTCTTGCGGTTGTGTGCCACAAAAAACGCTGACGTACCCTATCTAACTAAATATGTATACGTGTATGTAGGGAAATTTTTATTTTATTCACGTCATAACTTGAAAACTTATTTCTAGTGATGTAGGTATTCTTTATTACAGTAAAAATAAATAACTTGCTACCTTCATTCATAATTTTACGGTTCTCTAATAGAATTTCAAAATATGAAGCTTATTTGTACCTGGAATTTGTTCAGGAGTTAGAAGAAAAAATATATTTCTTTCTATCTTTATGGGGATCAACAATTTTAGGTGTTACCACACTCATATTTAAATCATTATATGGTAATAGATTCGAGTGATTAAAAATTTTAGAAAAAATTATGCGATATGTCTATAACATGAAGTACATACACTTTTAGTGTTAGAAATACGGAGAACTTACTAACAATATTCCAATTTTGAGTTTCTGTGGAATTTTTAAAGCCGGTGTTGTATTTAATGTTTAGAGAAAGAGGTTGCAGGTTTGATAGTGCATGAATACGCCATTTAGCTGCTTATAAATTCCATCAAACCATTTTAATCTTCCTTACGCTGCGGGAGCGCAAACAAGATAATAAGTAGTTCAAAACTTCTTTCAATTCCTTATGAAGCACTCCGCAATAACCATAAAACTTCATTCCCCGCTTTAATTTAACGAAGCCGGGTGCGACGCGGCCTTCTTCTCCCTTCAGATTTTTCATTTGCTCATTCAGAATTTCGGTTAATACTTGATGAGCTTCTTACGCCCGTATGTCGTTACTTACGCATTTTTACCTACTGAAATGGCTTGCGGTGAAAGACTTTTGCAGATAACCAGGCCGGGTGTAATGCAATATATTTCTCCCCTAGAATCTAGTACACGAGTGCTCATGCATCATTTAGCAGACCCTATAAAAGTGGGAGTCGTTGAATTTATAGGCTACAATCCTGCTAGCTGGATGGCTGGAAACGTGTAACCAAGGTGTAAAATTTGCGTTACTTTGTTGGATTAACACGGCATGACCTTAATAATTTATAGCGAATGCATTTGCAGGTATTGTCTAGAGACGAGTGGGGCATATCTTTACAGAATTGTTTTTGAAGGGGCAGTGCGTCATGTAAAATTCTATGAAAAGCAGCATTAAAAATAAAACAGGTATAAATACAAAATAAAAGTAGCTTAGGTCATCTTCTGCCGAAATCAGCTTATGCATTTCGAGAAATAATCGCTTTAATTTAAGGAACTTTTTTCCCTGAATCAGATGCGCTTAGAAGACAAAAGGGATGTCCCTTTGAAGTTTATTACGTGAGAGTACTTAAAACGGACGAGAAATAATCTGGCTGCTCTTGTTATTCAAGAGGCTTTGAATTATTCCCGCGCAAAGGCGGTGAATGTTCTTTCCTTTTTAAAATAATTTCAGGAAATTAATTTCGTAGTCTGGCCTCCCCCAAAGACGTTAAATGCTACCTGATTGTTATTCGCGACATTTTGTCATTCGCTTGAAAAATCCCTACCAGGTGGAGTGCCCAGTTTTAGCCATTAGACGCCGACTATAAAACGTAGCTTCACCCTTTGCCTACGATCAAAAATGAAATATTCATCGCCCTCCATTGGAAGGTACAAAAGAAAAATGGGAAGGGAGTTTTGACAACAACAAAATCCCACTAAAACGAAGAAAGCACCAAAAGGGACAATTTTTGGGCAAATTACTCATTTCGCAAAAAATATGGTGAAATTTATTATTCACAAAAATCCTGGGGAGTGTTCATTCCTGCCGCTGTATCCGGCCGAAGTGGGTCCAGGTTTGGTTTGATGGGCCAGTTACAGGGCGATGATACTTCGGCGCCCGACGTCGTCGTGGGGGGCGTGGGTGGCGTAGGGCTGGGTCCGAAGTTTATGTGCATTCCCATCGGGGCGGCGTGAAATTGCTCAAATTACCCCGTTTGAAGTTTATTACAAATTTAAGTTACTCTAAACTTGCGAATGGTGGCATCCGCATGAATAATAATGAACTGCCTCGACTCGAAATATTTCGCGTATCTTGACGTACTTACGTTTTTCACAAAGTTTCGTCAAAGCTTTATCACCCAATGCATTTTTTATGACCTTCTTTCGCCCTTTACGCGGTTAATTTAAACTGTTGAATTTTATTTGATACTTTGTACCTAATGGATGTGTACTGTGTATTTATCTCATTCATGCTTCAAATGAGAGATTTAAGAACAAGGGATCATTTCAAACGTACTTTAAGAATTTATTACTAAAAAATTGTTACTAAAATCGACAATAGTTTAACAAACGTTGTATAAAGCTTTTTCCTTTTAAATTTCTCTGATAACTTTAACTTGTTGTTTAAAGGACCCCGCTATAATTATATGGGATTTGGGTTTCAGCGGATTTGGCTGAATTTTTGATATTTTGTAGGTCTCATCATGCCAAACAAAAGTCTCCATGGGCACAAAGCTCGTTATTGAGTATTTTAAGAGATATCGGCCGTGAACGGTTTCGATTTTGAATAGAATTGCGAAAAAGTGAAAAATGCTGATTAATATTCAAAATATAGCATCAAATATGTTTTTGCCAAATTGCTAACTAAACTCCGTTCCGTGTAAATGCAGTCTATGTTGCTCAAACCAATAGATTATTAGATCTGACTAAGAAACCGAAAGGCGCGCTCAGGGCCCTCGCGCCCATAAGTGCGATGTGTGCCACGCACACGGCCGGCATATCCAAGGGGCGGCAAATGGTCCCGATGTTTTATGTTTATATATCTCTTAAAATACTCAATAACGAGCTTTGTGCCCATGGAGACTTTTGTTTGGCATGATGAGACCTACAAAATATCAAAAATTCAGCCAAATCCGCTGAAACCCAAATCCCATATAATTATAGCGGGGTCCTTTATAACAATTCCAAAATTTTGCAATTGGACTTATTCTTAACTGTCAAATAATTCATTACGCTTGTTAATTTACACTTTTATTTTTTTTTGGAATTTGCTATGATTTCCTTAAATAAGGAATAAAAAACATGTTTTCTTAAGGAAGAAACTGAACTGTAAAATTTGGTTTAGTCTATTTTTGATTTTCGTTTGAAAATTGTTGAAACGTTATAGAAACTTTTAACGTATAGCTAATATTAAAAGTTTAACCATAAACTATTTTAATAACATACCTACGATAGCCCTTCAAGTTAAAAGGGGCTTGTTTTAGAATTAGCTTCAGTTAGAGAAACACATGAAATAGGATATAATGATTTGAAAGCCCAGAAAACAAATGTATATTTTCTCTTTTAAATTAAACCGATAATTTTGCCTATTTCATTTTTAAAGTATAAGATCGAGACATAAATAATAAAATTCATTCACCATATTACTAGCGAAGCACACAGCGAATTTTAAATAGACTTGTAACCATAGGACAGCAGAGTAAAGTTCCATAATATCGGGTAATTTTTAAAATATATTTCATTGATTTTGTCTGCTTTAATTTAATTAACTGAGTTTATTCAAATGTTAACGTATAATTGGGAAAACAAAATTTGGAACCCATGAAAAGAAAAATGGTATTGGTAATGTTTTAGCTTTGTTCGGATAGTGTTCGGTTTAAGAGTTAATTTAGTTTTAATAGTCACTTCCTAATGTTTATTGTTTGAATAATTGGAACTGCAAGAAATATCGTTTTTCAAATACGTACATACTAAACAATTTATCTAGTAACATTTGACTAGATGAGCTCTAGCAAATTATTTGACCTATTTCTCAGTAATTTTGTCTAAAAATACCGATAAGTTACATATTTTGTCCAAACTGAACTCCTAGCACTTTGTCAAAAATCTTGATAATTTAATAGTTTCTAACTGCAATTCTAGTGAAATTCATTGAATAATTTAGAAGTTGTTTTGTGGGTCGGAATATTTACTGAAATTTCCTTTCTAGTGATATATTCGAATACCGCATGTTCTATAGTAGTTATATATGTACAAATAGAAGTTCAGGAAATTGCACAACTTTGTCGGTGCATGTTTAACGCATTTCGTATTAGTTTGTCGTTCAAGTTCGATATTTTGAAAAGGAGAACTATTCTGTGTTCAAGAATTTACAGTATCAATCCCATTATGCAATAATAAATTAATTTAATTCTAGACATTTTAGTATATTTCTAGAAAAACCAACCAGAATTTAACACTGGTTACTTCATTAAATGTTCCTGGATTTCGCTGTCTTTCTAATTTTATCTCCCAGAAAACCACTGAACTAAAATTCAAATACAGGAAATTATTACAATAGAATTCTAGTGATTCGCTTTTTATTAGATTTTTAACTACATACATATCTACAATATGAATCCAACTCTAATTAAGATTCACTGTACCTATTCTAAAATGAGGAAAAAATTAGAGTATACCATAGTTCGTAATAAGTAAGTCCGTTCAGTATTCATAAAAACAGTTTTGGATTTTACGGAATTTTCCCCGTGTGAAGTTGATATTATTTAACCTTATGACTCACCCTATATATCCGCACCAATTTCGACGAGTTTTATCGATGTAAATTATAGAGAGGAAGAAGTTCGATATGTAGCATAATGAAATATTGCCAGCGAATGAGTGCTATAAGGCATTCTACACCCCTATCCACCCCCTACATTATTCCAGGAAATAATGAGTACTTGCCCTAGAAATATGGCCCTGAAATCTCATTAAAGTTGGTAAACAAGTTAACTGACCCTTATTCGTTTCAAGACAAATGAACGCACCAACTGTGTGGAGTGTGCGACGGAGAACAAGGCCAAAATACGCTTTATCGCTTCCGGAAGCAATTTCGACTGCAGCGACGCACATTCCGCCGCCGAGCCCCGCCAAGACCCCACCGCTGAGAGGTTGACCAATTTCTTGGTCGTGTTCACTGTCATCAATTTGGCCACAAACGCCAAGGAAATAATTCCTCAAAACAGCGCTGGAACAGTGGACGAAGGGTCAGGTAATCTCGCGTGACGGCTTTGTTACAATTTGTCAACCCGGGGGGTGTCACTGCGAAACGTGTGTAATGGCCCCACTGCGTGACACTTATGAAACTGATAGCTGAGGGCTTTTATTTCGAATTCAATTAGGCATACATTGCTGCACTTCGTAGCCTTCGCTTCAGTTAATTGAATTTTTAGCTCGGCAGTATCCCTCCAAGCTCCTCACGACGCTAATCTTGATTATAATAAATCTTGAGAGGTTCGCCCTTATACGAAGCTTCTCTGCTCCGAGGGTCAAGAAAGGGTTGGAAAATATGTCACGTTCCTTCTGCGAGGGAATGTAATTTCTTTTCCTTTGATGCATTTACGTGAGGGTGGACTACGACTATTAAAAGAGGTGAAAATTTTTATGGGATTTTCCGGGTGCCGGAAGACGGGGCGAAAGGCCTGAGTAAAATAAATAAATTATCTTCTCGCTCGCAGAGTGTGTCAGGAATGGGAACAAATTGGTTTTCCCTACCAACTACATAATCCCAGGAAAATCTTTGAGACTCTCTTAGACTTCGGGTGCGGCACAGAATTAATAATTTAGCAGACCGAAGTCAGTGCTTTCGCTTTTCCTGTAAAATGTCACGATATTGCTACCGCAAATTTGAGATAAACTTTGAGTCTGCAGCTGCATTATTTGCAAGCATAACTACGGGCGTAATTACCTTCACCGGGGAAAAGCCATGACAGTCTCAAACGAGGTCTGCCCTATTTCTTCTGACTAGAACCATCCACCGCCACAAAACAAACACTTGTAACTTGACGTCTCTGTGAAGTCATCCGAGTTAAAAATCGCTTCAATAAACAAACCTTTAATATTCGCTACTATTTTATTTACCTAGACGTACCAGAAGAAAAATTTCTTAAGATGTCTGTTTAGAAGATTAGTATTAAAGTTACTAAAAGTAAATATAATTTTTGTACATTTATTTTAAAGGAAATTATTAAAAGTAAGACTTGTTTCATTTTTGTAATCAGCATTCATACACTTTGTAAAAACAGGTTAATATGACAAAGTTATTCTAGAGATAAATAAACTTAAAAATTGTTTTATTTCCGGAGAAAAATTTTAGAAATTAATAATTAGGAGTTAAATGCGAACTTTTGACTTAAATGTAATTGTAAGTATACCCATTAAATTTGTGGAGAATTTCGAATAGGTTATAACTTATGAACGATGAAATGTCCGAAAAGTTTTCAATTTTATTTAGTCTTAGTACCATTAGACTCTTGATTAAACAATGAAAATGACTAAAGTCGATAGTAAATTAGAACTGCACTTGAATACGTTTTCTCGGTTCATACGTTTACCAAAATCTTGGAAGATTTCATCTACATTAAACTGATTTATTGTGGAGCATCCTAAATTTGTTTTTATGTGAACTCCTTCTTAAAAGTTGATTTTCGTTCGTAGTAGTCAAATTGTTTGTAATCTTCCGCATGAGTGAGAATTTTAGTACACTTGAAACATAAATTGTGGTTTGTGGATTCAGCTAAGTGAGTTCATGATGTCTCAACTGGTGCTTTGCTTAAAGTTTTACAGGAAAAAAAATGACTTTCGCTTAAGTTTTAAGAAGTCTGGTAAAAGTGCATTCAATCACTTCACTTGCTGAGGTGAAAGGAACTACGCTAAAAACTTTACTTGCTCGCGATACTGATCTGCAATTTTATAGCGTCTCTGGCCCTAACATAGCAAATCTAGTCATTTAGCATTAATGCATTTCAGTAGACGGAAAAGTAATTTCCTCAGAAATCGCAAGTTGCTGGCATTGTGTCTTCTTTGTTCCTGAAATTTCTCTTAAAATGTTTCAGTTGTGAATTTTTATGCAAATATTTGGCCCTGTACACAAATTTGAACATTCGACAGAAACATCCCTTTGAGTGGCTCTGAAATTTGTTTTTAATGGATTCCTACCGAAAAGCGGAGAAATCCAGGAATCAAGGAGGACTAGGAAAAGTTACTGGGCTTGCTCTCGTGCTCCTCTTTTTGTCCACTTCTTATGGAAAACAACCTTAACCAGTTGGATGTTTTCGTCTTGAATCTTTTTAATACTACTCCACTGGAGTGCTTCATCCTTCCAGAAAGTGTTTGGGGGAGCCCGTTACATTTGAAAATTTATGTGTTTAAGCAGAAGTGTAAATCTGTCTCGGAGCACATGATATACGAGTGCAGGGGCATGTGTGTGTATTTTCGGGATAATGTTTCTCAGCTAAGACATATGCCTCGAAAGTGGTTACATATGCACGCCCGGGTTGAGTGTCTTTCACTTTTTCCTGTCGGATTTTCTGCCACAAGGAAGATGTTCTACAAGGCGAAGGATTTCTTGCCCGAAACCAACACTAATTTATTTCCCAAAACTGTTGTGTGCTATGATTGTTTTAAAAAAGTAGGTAATCCATAGAGAACACAGCTAAAGTTTGCTGCTAGTTGTGATAAACTAGAACATTTGAATTTTTATGTGCATTAATGTTGAGGAAGTTTTCCTCGGATATCCTGAATGCAGTTCATAAGGTAAACAAACTGAAATTTACGTTTAACTACCTAATTCTAAAATTTCAGAATTTATGAATACAGTTGCTTTTATGCTGCTATGCTGCTGCGTAATATGTATAAACCTTCAGCGGCACTCTTAAAGCTCTTTAATCCTTTGACTCTCTGCTTTATCACCGAGATAACTAACTAATTTAATTTCAAAAATTTATAAGGAGTAAGCGCTGGAGCCCAGTAAAAACCTGGAATATCTGCGGTTACAAAATGCACTAATTATGTACATATAATCACAAGATGAACAGAATTTTTACCTTTTTTAAAATTTTTCCACATTAAAACAAAAATGTTTAGTCCCGTAGGCAAAGGAATATGCTTACAAGGAAAATATGATTAGCTTAATTTAATTCCTAATGAAAACTCTGACATAAGCTTTATAAAATAGTGAATATTTAAAAAATCCTTTTACTACGATATTGCTACACGAACAAACAACTAGGCATAATACTTTGAAAAGTCTGAATATGTTTTATATTATTATAGTTTCGCACTAAAGCTCATTATATCATATAGTTAAATTTCTTGCACACTTTTTTAAATGTCTATAAGTGAAAATTTCACGAAAAGAATAAACGACGCGTATCTTTAATATATAATATATGTATAATCACGCATATATTCTTTAATTATAGAAATAATAGAGGTAATCACGCTTTGGTGCAAGTTAGTAAGGCATTTTTTATTAAAATAATGAAAAGTTATTAATATAAAAATCACTTTTGATATTAGAAAGATTTTCGGCTTGTTTTAAAACTTGATGGATTATGAATCTTGGGGTGTTGTGTGATGTTAAATTAGGTAGTAGCCTGCAAGCGAATTACATACATATATGTATATTTTCAGGATTCTTTTACTTTCAAAGTATTATTTGTTTCACTAGTTCGTTCTATCATTAAATAATTAAATACGCATCTGTTGTGTAGAATTCATGTAGGGGAGACCGAGGAGAGTTGTAACAGAGGAGAGTTGTAACAAAGTCAATTTCTCGAAAAGTATGACCGTTAGCCAACTAGCGATGGCATGCATTTACTGATTTTTCGACGCACCATTTGATGCAATCCGCGACGACAGCCTGCGGAGAATGGTTATGTGTATATGCGACGTCTGTGCAGAAAAAATTGAAAAAGTAACTTTTTGACTAATATTTAGATAGCCTATTATTCGATACGTATTAAGTTAGTGCTATTGTGAGATTATTTCTAATATGCATTGCCATATCAAATTTCATATCATGATATTGTTTTTTGCGTTCGCGTCGTGTTTTGAGATTACGAGCCATTTTTCAAACCAAAACACAATTTTTTGCGCCTAGGAGAGTTGAAACAGCTTGTTTCAACTCTCCTCTTTTGTTTTTTTTTTTGTTCGACAATAATGTTTGGTGCTGTGTCTTCGCATGTTAAGTTGTTATTAATTGTTTCAGAATGCCAAATCAATACGTGCGCAAAACGTATATGGGCATGGCTAGGATAGAAATCTATTAACTAGCTTATGAGGAAGTGACGTTAAGAGGGCAGTGTCTTCGAAATGCCGCATCTTCATATAATCTGAACTAGATTTCACTGTTTCGATTTATTACAAAGAAACAGGCTTTTGAGGCTAACCTAACTTATTTGTATTAATAAAGGTTCTTTTGTTCACCAAACATAACGTTTAAATTAAATTTACTTCTTTATTATCCCCAAATACACACCTGTTACAACTGACCTCGACAGCTGTTTCAACTTACCTCGGTACTAGGAGAGTTGTAACGCAGGGAGTTGTTTCAATTTTTTCCGATTTTCTCATGGACATTGATTATCTTTACTTATTTTTATGTATGGTTTACATAGTGCATACACAGTTGAAAATGATGGAGTAAAATTCAAACTTTTGAATCCTATAAATTCTATTTATCGAAAACTTGCTATAAAGTGAATAAATTTCGCAAATATAAAATAAAGTTATACAGAAATGAGCCTAACTTTTATATTGGATTGTTATTACCAATTTTTATATGATGAGGATTATTTGATTCATAGTTTCATTGTATAAATTAAATATCGAATAGTTTAGTTTTAATATGACCTAAGTTTAAATATAACTCACGCAAAAAAAATTTATAAAATGCACACAATCTTCTGATACGCAACACATGCAACTTGCAGTCCATTTTATGTGGATGCGAGTAGCCGGAAAAACACAATAACGGTGCGGCGGCAACGCAGCCTAGCGCTGAGACGATTTGTATTGAAAGCTGCAGTCGCAACAGGCGCTGCTTTCATCGTGCTGCGCGTCGCGTAGGAATACACGGTGCAGCTTTACGTTAACCGTTCCTTGGTATTCGTGTGCCTAGAAAAGCGAAATGCGCATTCTCTTGTCTGTTTTTGCTGTGAGTGATTCGTTTCTGTGCTGTGCGCCAGCCGTGGAAATGTTTATTAATTTTCAATTTAGAGAAACGTGCAAAATACTGTGCAATACTGTGCAAGGATAAGCCTTTAATTTTATGTAGAAAGGTCGAAGTTATTTTTGATGAATTTCATAATTCATTTCAAATCCAAAATGTAACTAATTCAATTAAAGTGTTTTGTATCTTTGATTGTCTGAAAGGAATTATTTGTGACAGTGCAATCTCCAGAAGAGATCAGAAAATCTATGTAATTAAGAAATTAATGTTTAATTAGCACTTCAATTCTTATGTATGTTGTTTGTTTTTAGTTAAAAAAAATTAAATGTAAATTTAAAAAGAAAGAATATATGCACATATATGAAAACTTTTGACTTTGAATTTTCCAAAAATCCCGTTTTAATTTTTCTCCGAAAATTAATGCACTTCATTATTATATTATATAGGCTGTTGGCGGTTCGGAAAAGTATTGAGAGCTTTTTCGAATTAAATCTTATTTTTCATATGCTTTTTAGGCTACTTATGGGAAAGTAACATCCAGATTAAATCAACTCACGGCGAGAGAAAATTATTTTGATATTTACGCAGGAAGAAACTAATCGGAGATATTTTTTATCTAGTATATTTATACAAGATGTCAATAAACAAGTTTATATGTATCTGCAAAGAAAATATTCTTACGTTAATTATCAAAATAAAATACGAACCAATTTCAAATTTTAATATGTACTGTACGTACATTTCAATTTTATACAAATATATGCCAAAATTTGTATTACATTTATGCGGTAATCTATTGAAAATAGTTTTCATTTTATATTGAAAGGAGTATAAACTTTATAAACAATTTAATAAATATCGTGTAAATTTCATACAATATTAATTTATATCGTATAGATTTCATACTGAACTTAGTTAATATTCGTGTAATTAGTATACTATAAAATATAAATGTTTATACTTGTAAAGCTTAAATTTCAAACCGAATTCTTATTAGTGTGATTTATTCTAGCAGCGGATTCATCGAATATATTGATGTTATAAATACAATTATACATAAATATATAATGTCAATAGGTATTTGATTTAACTTTTCATATTAAGTTAGTTTAAAATATATACACTCAAACTATAGAAATTTATACATAGTCCATTTATTAATTGAATATGCCAAATGTGATGGACCTATATAAATACCCTAAATGTATTCTATTCACACCAATATTTTCAACTGTGTAGGACTGGCTATATTGAGTTATAAAGTTCATAGAGATAGGACTTTATTTGAGTGAGATATGCTAGCAAATGTAAAAAGTGTTACAACTCTCCTCGGTCTCCCCTATATTAATAATATGCTTATAGCATGAATCTATGTATTGTTACGTATTTTCGAATAAATTCAAATATGTCTATGATATTAATATTGATTTAACAATGAACCCTCTACAATTTAAAGATCTCGTAATTTTGTACAATTTTTCATGAATTTAGTAGTTTAGGTAGTGAACTAAAATCTTCTATCCCGCCGTTTTTGAGAAATATAGGGTAAACATTAAAAAAAATAGTATTTTGATCAATTTTGAAGATTTAAAAATAACAATAACGATACGTGAAAAGAGCTTGTAACGTGGCTTAAATGAAGGCCTAAATCCTTATCTCGATGTATAAAATACCACCATTTCATAGCTCTTACGAAGCATATTTAGGAAATAGTTTTTTATGAGCATGCGTTATGTAGTTGTGATTTTCATGCATGAATTGTATGAAGAAATCGGTTAAAGAAAAAATTTTAAATTCGTAGAGAATTCCGGAAAGTCTCAAAGAGTTCAGTATTTTAGTATAATAACTAAAGGTTAAAGGCTAAAAACGTCTAAAATACGATATTTCATATTTTTCAAACCTATTTTTCTCGAAAATGTTATGTGGGATATTTTCGTTGGTGTAATCGTAATCTACGGACAAAATCCTATAGAAATACTGTATCACTTGTTCTGTGGCCAAATTGGTATTGACCAGCGTTATATAAAAACAGGTAAAGCTTTAAAACACTTTTTGTGACATTTACTTCTTTTCATAATCCGATTACTTCACACAATAGATGGTGTGTGTCGAATAATACTCATAACATGCGCACACTAAAAGTCTATGAGACTAGTCGTAATTCATATTTCTAGATTAAATTTAAGTACTAACACAATAAGCTGATTGAGAATTTTTATTTACGAATTGATAACCTGCAGGAAACATTATAAAGAAACGATATTCTACTAAATTTGTTGTATCTAACATATTGAAATTGAAAGTTTTTAAGAAAGATGAAAGATCATTCAAAAGCTTATTTAGTTCTCATCAATCAAAGGTTTAATGGAAATTACAAGGCTTGCCTAATATTGCGTATGTTTTCTTACAACTCCAATGTCAGACGTTGTCAAATGTCGCAGTTAAGGCGCTGCTCACATTTCAAATTAACAGTGACAATGTGCCTGAAGACATTACCTAAAATAGTCGGAGCGCGTATCCATGCTTTGCATTACACCTTCGCAAACGGCATAAATATCAATTCAAAGAAACGCGCTCCTAGGCATGAATTTTGCAGCATGTACGCGCTAAATGCCATGGACATATTCTGTTCGGCGCACCACTAATCCCTGGAGAGGGATAATCCGCCATGTCACATGCGATTAAGCAGCACCTTCTTCCCTGCATTGTTCCCGCTGGGAGTTTTGATTCAGGTGAATCAGGCACTTTCGTCGGAGCTGAGAATCCCTTCTAGCGAGAGTGGGCCCATTAATATCGATCCAGTGGCCATATTTACTGATCACCCCCGTTCTTGAGATACCCACGATAATACCAATTGAGGGCTTAATATTTGATGAAGTTTAATAACGCCGGTAATGAGAAAGGTCGGTTGTCCGCTTACCGCCTGGTGTCATGTGCTTAGGGGAAGACATCCGGCCGGGAACAGTCTCCCGACAGTGATTACCGTGATGTAGGCCTGATTTTAAAAGCCACCAGCAATTTCGTCAATTATTAACGTAGTTTGCATTAGGATATTATTGCGCATCCCGAATAGGTTAACCTGCAAAAGCTAATGGAGTGGCCCTGCCTTTTTAATTGGCAGTGGATTCAACCTAATCAAACCCAAATTGCATTAACCTCTCCTGATAGGACAATTGAGTGACACTTGCTAAGAAATATTAAATTTATTTTTAGTCCAAATATGACAAGGGTACGGTTGCTGGTTCGTGATTCGAGCAATTTCCGTTTCTGGTGTTGGTAAAGTGATTCGACAAAATTGAACGCTCTTTTCTGTGGCACTCTCCTTTGATAAATTAAACAAAACTCCTACCAATTGTGTTTGTGCCCTTGTAAGCTATAAACATAAGCTCCTTGCGGAAAATGCTTTTCAAATGTCAAAGAAAAATCTTGAATTGCTAGACTAACATGGGACTGCCGCGCCCTAGAGCGACGTTTTTTTTACATAACTTAAATACAGGGACACAGAGCGCTTATTTGCAAACTTCTATTATTTTTAATGTATTCAAACACAATTTAAAGAAAGTCTAGGGGTAAATTGTGCTGTCACAAGGCCGACTCCTACATAACGTTGGACGTTTTTCCTTCTTTAGCTGGTTCTTTTGCGTATACGCCAAAGACGATTTTCAAATTGTTCCCAAATAAGATCTCAGCATGTAGCACTGCATGTCATCTAACTGACAGCTCTATGCCTTTTACTCAAAAAATATTTTCGTCGTTTTCATTTTACTGCGACACAAAATTGGCTGGGTTGACGACTATATCAAAGGTTCGGGGAAATATAAGCCTTTTATGAAAGAGCGCCCTAAATACGGAGAAACTAAACAAAAATTAAAGGAGGAGGACTTCAAAGGAATAATTTTGGTGGGGCAAAATATTTTGCCATTTTCAAAGGATTTTTGTACCTATATCTGGCGGCGACACATATCTACACTACATGACTTTTAAAACTAACAAAGGGTGCAGCTACCGCTTGAACTAAGGGAATGAAGGGACTTGCTTCTAATTTACACCGGAAAGTGGATACAGTTTGGGGTTCGCGAAATACTTTGAATAAGAAGTTATATATATTTATTATATGTATGTACCAACATATACATATATCGAATAAACGGGGGCTGTTTTTTTTTAACAATTTGTTAATCAAAGTTAGATGTTTTTTTCAATAAATTTTCTTTTTAAAACTTTGATTAAAATCGGTCATTAAATGTCAAACATTTAAGAAATGCAGCCCAATCAAACTTACATAATGAGATAGCTCGTGCGATTTTGTAACAATGAACATTTCCTAATTTTAATTTCGATAAGATTAGAGAAATATTTTGACATTGTGTATCGATTATAAAAATTTTATCTAATTGCTAATCGTCATTTCAATATAATTTTATAAATAGTTTTCATTATGCATTTGGTTACAGTAGTGAAAAATAATTTCAGGCGGCAATTCTTTGGAAAAAGTTATGAAAACTTTTCCTGTAATGTATACTCGTAATTTACATAAATACATACCCGTTATGTAATTATAATTTGTACATGTACAATAAGATATCGTAAAATCACGTTACAAGTGGGTAAAACATAGGAGTGGATTTTTAAAAATGTGACAAATGTGACTATATCTCTACTTTCTTCGAGAATTTATACTATAAGAACGCCATCTAGTTTCAATTGATCAAAACTTACGTTTGTTTTAAAAACCAACCTATAAGATGATACTTTTGACACAGATTTCAAATTAGAAGACTTTGAAATTTCTTGGAAAAGATTAGAAAAATTCGAAATGGATCTCAGTGCTGTAAAATGCCACTTAACCGGAAAAAGCAAGGGACCTTAAAAAAATCGTAGAAACTACAAAGGTAAATGATAAAACATTTTGGTGTAATACTTAAGCAGTTCAATATTTTTGCATAAAATAATTTTTCATTTATTTAAATTGAATGTACTTGGTTACAGATACTCACCGAAACAATCGCCAAATATGTAACCACAACAGTAAAGCTTACAAGTGCACTTCATTAACGCAACATGGCATATTTTATTCCTACAATTATTTAATTTAATAATCAAATAATGCAATGCCCACATAGGATTATATCAAACATAGCAATCTCCATTGATTAAAACAGAAATTTCCAAATATCATGTCTTATTATATTATTTCCTAAACCCCTTTTTGAATTTGGCTCAACGTTGGTTTAAGCCTTCATTTATTTGTACTCTACTGAAAAGCCAAAACATATATTATAATATTTGTGTATCTTTAGAGATAGTAAAAGTTTTTGTCATTTTCTAGAAAATTTCCAAATATAGAGAATGACATTTTTGTTTCTATACCCATCGTATACAAGAGTAAACGAATATAATATTATATATCTGGACGGATGCTCAGCTATGTAAATATAAAGTTATTTATGTCACATACAAAGCTATATTCATTCATAATTATAGCCTTACCTTTTACTTAGAATTTGACTGTGGCCAGCGCCGGATTTAACTTTTTGGAGCCGTAGGTTTCTATAGTGAGCGAGACCCTTTCTCGTTTTGTTATTAGATATTTCACTTCAGACCGATTTAATTTCTTTGTTCGTAGTACATAAGACGTTTTGTTTAAAATTTAATGCATTTGCAATGGCGAAAGATTCATTTGTTTTTTGATTGACTAACAGCATGCTATTTTTTCCATGAAATAAAGCATAAACTTGAACTTTGTGTAGAAGATATAATAGAAAATAATATGTAGTACATGGATAGTGTGTATAACTACGTAAATTTGTTCTTTTGCTTTGGACTTGGGGCGAAATTTTAATCAGAAGTCTAATAACCGAAATATATAGTTCTAACTTGGAAAAAAAAGTATTCTCTTTTTGCGGTGATGCCCCAGGCCAGTGCCTAGTGTGCCTTATTATAAATCCATCACTGCCTGTGGGTTAAGTAAACTGATTTGTTTAGGGCCGCCCGCTGTGTTGGAAGATTAAATTCCTCCTTAAAATTCGATTGAGGGATCCACAAAAGCAAATGATTCCACCATTTATTCACTATAATACCAATTTTGACTCATCGTGGAACACGAAATATTTGTCAAAACCCCAGAGTGAATATCAAAGGTTTTCAATAACACAGGAACGGCCGATCTGCTGTGGTTAATTATTTTAATATTTCCTTCAGCACTGCACCTCGTTCAGCGGGGCGCTTTCCGGAAACAAATATTCCGGGGGTAGTGATGGCTTTGCTCACTCATGTGCGCATAAAGGCTGCTATGGAGGTGGCCGTAGCCTCGATTATCTTCCTTCTACCGACTTCAGGACCTGGACGATAAGGGACATAAATTTCAGCCATTAAACGCAGAATAATGTGCACCTTACAGTCTGGCAGGGATGTCTTTTTATTCCAACCCTAACAAATCAGCCCCAAAGTTCGTTTGCCAGCTTCCCTCCTACCGAAAGGGGAGATGTTAATTGATTTCAGCTTTAAGATGGAAGAATGCGATTTCATTAAGGTGAGGCTGCTTAGGGCTCTGAATTGAGTTTATATAATTGAAGGAATCTTCTTTGGGCCCCGACGCTAACGATTCCTTCAATCTTTGTATCTTTGTAGGCATTTACCTACTCCGGCAACACAGCGCGCATAATGAGGATCCGTGGGACACATTCAGCCCCTCGATGTTTTGTAATGCGCTCGTTGGTAGAGACACCGACGGGGTCTAGACCTGGTATTAACTGGCAATAAGTACCTTGATTGTGTCAAGGGAAATGGATGAAAATAACTTTCTTACTTGATAGGCATTATGACAATATGAAGACCCATCGTACCGCAACAAAGGGTTCCTTAAAGGGAAAATCAATTTTCCATCTTCAGGTCGAAAACAAAGAGAATTCAAGGAATTCCTAAGTCGTGCCGAAGTAAATATATAACACATCGAAAAGGCGAGACCACGGGCGTCGCGTCGTTCAGCTTTTGGGTGCAGCACAAAAGTTTATATTAAAATTGTGTCCAGAAATTTAGCCTTTCCCCCTATTCGATTCACTGAAATGCGAGGAAGATCTTATTAAATTTTGCTTTCTTCTGAAGGCAATTTTCGTCAACAATATATCGAATAACAATAGAAATTGCCATTATAGTATAATAGACAAAGCATTTTTGCGAGAGAGGCGGTATCCTCCCGAGGGTACGATTCGGGGTGGAGCTGTACTTCAAAGATCTTTATGGAATATATACCTACATATATTCACCTGAAATTTGAGTCACGCATTTTATTGGATTTGGGTTTTATTCCTTTTATAAAATTGTCTTTCCCTGAATTAAATTCACTTGGTCTTTACTGTCATCTGGGTTTCTCAAAAAAAAAAAATAATGCAAATCATATTATAAATAGACCGTGGTAGGCTCTTTGAACACTTTAAGTAGCATTCCTGCTTAAGAATTTATGGTAAATAAGAAGATTTTCTCACAATTTGTATGTAATATAAGGCTTTTTTAATTTTAAGAAGAAAGAACATGTTTGAATAAAAATATAAAATTACTTTTTTTTCAGATTTTGATTATTAAGAAGTAAACCTTTCAGCCTTAAACTAAACCAGATGTATGTTTGGACTTTGCTAAGTTGTTTTAGAGTAAAACAAGTCATTTCTGTAGAATTTAGTACCTACATGTATATCAATAGTATTTCCCTGTCAGACAAACAATATATAATTTCTAATTGATTTTTTTTTATAGAATGGGCAGTTATTTATTGTTTAATCCCATAGAAGAACCGAAAGCCCTTCATGATAGAACACTTAAGTATGACATACGTAGTATGAGCGAGTTACAATTAGCATCAGCTATAATTAGAGTGATCCAATTTCTGAGCCAATTTATACTTGACACCCCTTTCAAGGTTTTTGATGAGGCAAAAAGGGTTTCCTCCAAATGCAGAAGCCATGGATTAATTTAATGTTTTGAAAATACACATGTATTTCTCTCAGTGTTAAGAATAACGTAATTTGCATTTTTTAATTTGAATTACAGTGCTTTGAGATTTGAATTTTGAAAATATAATTGAATTATCGTTGTAAGGAATCTGAAAATTAAGATTAATTTTGTAATTGCGAGAGGGCAACAGAAGACATTCCGTTTATACATTGTGCTCGGTCCAGATATTTGCATTCAGAATTCAATAGGGTGATACTACCAAATAAAGGGGGCCAAAGCGACAAAAGGGAAACTTTCAGCTGAATGAGAAACTCACTTGGAAGCAATAAAAAAAGCATACCAAGTCTCAGCTGGTATCTTATTTCTTTGCGTTGATGCGGAAACACGATTCCAAGATATCTCCATACAACTTCACTCCAATTTTGCAGTGTTCCCGGCCCAGTGGGGCGGAGCACCAAAGTCCCGCCGAGTGCTTTTTATCTGAATCCAAAGTTTCCAGTTCTCCTTTATAATTGTGGGATTTGACTGGTACCAAGGCACTATAGATTTGCTTCCATTTGTGCTGATCCCGCAGTGACTCTGCGGCTTTAAGGAAAAGAAAGTTCAAGACTCCAGAACTCCGTCGCTCGAGCGGTGGCAAAGAGGGAAGTGCGGGCAGAATCAGATAAATGTTCCCCATCTGCCCTACACTTACTACATATATTCAATTCTTGGCGGAGTGCTTGAATTGTTATCATATCTATTGGGGCGTAGTGTCATGAACTTATTCTGCTTTTCCATTTGTTGACAATAAAGGCAGAGACAACAAAGCCTTGTAAAACCTCCAACACGTCCCTGTGTAGGGAAGCTGCTCCCGTTTACCCAGGGATTAATGCAATTGTCAACCCTACGTCTTCCCTGTGTAGCGGATACAACCTTTACAGCGTACTTAGCACATAATCTTTGCTCATTAGAGCTTATTAAACAAAAGCTGTTGTTTGCACAAATGGGAACGAATTTTAAGTATCTTCAACATCTCAGGAACAGAGGAATCTTTGCAGTAATGTTTGGATTTTCATGAGGATATACAGCGTTTTTATGCAGTTTCTATGCAAACAAGCACGTGCGAGAAAAGCGACATACTCTTGCCTCCTTAATTATCTTCTTATCAGAAATAATGGAAGAAACTATAGGAGCACATGAAAATATATGTAAACACATATATTATAATAAAATAAAATATCAACTGAGAAGTTTAAGAAAAACATAACTGATGCGAAAGACACATTTGTATGTATATTGATGTGACAAAAAAAAAAAAAAAAAGAATAATTAAATGTATTTTTATGTATATAACTATTTACTTAGTCTAGCTCAAACAGCATTGCCGCATGTGTATGTAACAATATGCATGATGCACCAACATATTAAACAGTCATTGAAGCATCAACGACAAAAAAATATAAAATAAGTAAAGAAATCACAATAATATTCATACAAATAAACAACGACCGCGACCTTTCAATATAGTTATCATCATGTAGAGCAGGTTAGTTAACACAAAAAGGTTAATCAAACAGTATTAAGTATATTTTTACCAATGATAGCATTCAACAACCCAGCATGTTTATTATCATTGTATTATATTATTTATCGCACATGTTCCAATACACCATACTTTATCTTACTATCTTTGGTTTTAAGAGTTTCAGAGTATTACTAATACGGTGTAAACTAACTATATATATCATATATTACAACATATTTAATTTATTAATATAAATGTTTTGTTAAATCTTTATTTATACAATAATAATATCATAAAAATTGAGTGTAAGTTTATTTGTTTATGTGAATGTAAGAGGTACAATAATTTGATTGACAGAAGAAGCGAGTTTCCGATACCATTTCTTCTTGTAATCTGAGATTTTGTTAGGTGCAATATATCGAACCTAGTTCTAATGCATATCTAATACTCAAAAAATTTGTTACGTAATAAGACTATTTTTATTGAATTAGCTTTAGCCAGTGAAGCAAATTTTAAATCACTTCAGCAATTTTCTAATTTAAGCTTTGGAATTAAAACGGTAGTAGTAGAGAATAGGTATAAAGATAAAATATATGTATGTAAATGTAGAAAAAAAAAACAATTATTATATTATTAGAGCATAATAACACTAAATTGCAATATTACTCATTGGAGAACACACAGGGGCAATTTGACCCTTACCACGAGTTTGATCGTAAATATCTTGAAAATGCGTGAGCCTGAGATTTTCAAGTTTTAGTTTGGGGTATTTGGGATATTATAAGGGATAGTGCATAATGAAATCAAAATAGTTCAATATATTTTTTTTAAAGTAAGTATCTGTAAATACAATAGTGAACACGATGGCGTATAGTTTGCCGCCTACGACTCCCTAGCAAATTAAATACCTTTTATTTAAAGTGCACTAAAGTACAATTTTATTCTTGATGCTACTACACTTCAAGAATATACACGTAAATTTTTACCCAGAAATATTAAAAAATAAAAACAATAAAACTTTTTTTTTTCAATAACAATTTTGTTTGTGAAATATTTTAAATATGTAAATAATACCAACGGCACTTTTTATTTACATCAATTGATTAAACAATGTTCCAAATATGTTTTGAAATTTTTTCAAGCTAATCGCACTCGTCAATTTAAAATCGTGAGCGATCAAAGTGTATGTAGATTGACCCAGAGTGTTCTCCATGAATGAATAAACAGGTGTTTCCCAAGGGTTGAAAAAATTCGTGTGTGCTTCTAGAGATTATAATTTCTGTTATCTATTCATGCTGCTATAAATTAAATAAAAGGCAAACAGAATTAAGAATCAATCAAAATTGGTCTCAGAAAATGAAATGTAAATAATGTTAGCGAACTCATTTCAAGAGTCATCCAATGTTTGCAGTCAACACCAACGAAAAAATCTCTCCCATCAAAAGTCAATAATATGTCATTCGGCCGTATCAGGGTATTACAATCACTATTCTGGGAAAGATTGAAAGAATGACAAGTTATAAATCGTTTTCAAGAACTCATGTTATTATCATCCATTTTGGTACAATAATTTCGACATATCCCACTTTGGTTCAGACATCGAGATGTCTTCTTCGAATCGTGACATTATGATATAAAACGATACAAAAAATTACATCAGGGATTTGGGGAATTCCAATGCTCCCCCAGACAGCCCGAGCAGCCAGCCAGTCAGGAAATGGTAGAACAATGACATGAAATATGTTGCCATTAGCAGACAAACCGGCACATCCACACATAAATATATATAGTACGTCTGGAGGAAATAGGCTTCCAGTTCGAGCAGGCCGACTCGAATTCGGCGGCCGGGTGACATACTAAACGGCCCCAGTGAGCCTGCAAGTGTCTAATATATAATTTAATTTTTGGGGGCGAATGTGCCCCTAATTGAAGAAACTTTCGGAGTTTTAAAATACGGACAGTGACTCCCTGGGGACTTGGCCGGCCTAGATGCGGGATTTGTACCCCCATGAAATCATTGACGTGTCATTAATCGGGCTGCTCAACAGGGCAGGTATAACAAACGACAAAGTAATAAAAGTTTGTAAAGTTTTCCCTTCACTCTATTTTTTAAGGCTGCTCCGACCGCCCGTGAGACAGAGCGCCCTTTTGTGGCTCGGTTCGGGAAAAACCCTCGGCAAAACTTAAATAGAAAGCCCAGCTCTTCAGCAGGTGGTGACTATGTGTTGCAGGAAGTCAACCACATTTTGAACTCCGCCGTCTTCGCTCCGCTTTCGGATATGGCCACTGGGTTTCTTTAGTGGTTCGAGCCTTTTGTAAACTTTTTCCTCATTTTAATGAATATTCAAAGCACTTTAAAAGTCTTTTATAAGGATTTTCAACCTTTCTGAATCTTGCAGAGAATAGACTCAGGACACAGAGATACCCTCGTCGGGCTATCACCTGTCTTGCCGCTGTGAAAAGTGCCATGAACGGGCATTACCTTGTTACATGCTAATAGAAAAAGAAAGTTGGGCCCTGTGAACTTCTGAAATAGTTTTCAGTTTTCTTGTTTCGCCCCAAGTTGTGCCAAGGCAAGGCAATCTCATAATTTTGGCCCGCCCTGAACTGACAGCCATGTTGTAAATTATTTAAGATTCTAAGGGCGGGTGGCGCGCTCAAAAGCTTTTTGGAATTCTTTGTGGTCGACCTTTAGATTAAATTTATGTCCGGATTTTTAAACTCGCTTAATGCTTCCGCCCTCGCCAACCAATGTAATCCCCGTGTATAGAACTTTTTTTTCCGGGAAAGTAAAATGCAAACTCTTTATTATTTTATCTTCAGTATTATATTTGCATAGTCCTGTATGCACCCGAAATATTTTTTTTTTAAATTGTTGTATTATTATGCAAATACAAAAAACAAAGAGGAATTATCTCAAACATACATTTTTTATGTTAACCTACTAATAAGTAATAAATAAATAAATTTCAAGCTAGTGTACAAGTATACGCACATATAGATAAAACTAAGTTCCCAAATTTATGTCTTTAAAATTATACTTAATTTGTTCTTTTGATAGAAAGTTTCTAGTTTTGCATAACAAGAACAACGCAATGTTTTCCGTTTGCTTCGAAATATGCAAGTAGATGCACGAAAACGGTTGCTGTTACGAAATAAATACCAAGAATAAAGAACAAAATTTTCCGATTTCCAACTTTAATAAATCCTATACTTTTACCATTATCTTTTACACTCTGTAGACCTCAAAAATAATCCAGAACGAAATCTAGAATCATAGTTTTTTGACGAGGTATTTTGAGATATACCCAGCTCAAAGTTATCGCCGAAATAACTTTTATGAGTAAATTATGTTCATTTTTTTAAACGAAAATGATTAGAATAAAATTAAGTGTGTTTATTTACTTCGGAAGCTAACATTTCCTGTATTTTTCCAATATTGGTGGTGGGGTTTGAATTCAATTTTTTTTAAATGAGCAACCTCGATATATACAAAAAATGTCGTGCTTATTTATATCACTATAAGTTTAAAAAGACGTCGTTCAAGTTACAGAGAACAAATTAATAAACAGATAGGTCGACAGACAAACAGAGGCGTTAAATTTTACAATATTTTGTAATAGAAGAGGAGAAAAAAGGTGTTGGAAGAAGTAATTGAAATGGGAAATGCCTAATGGGTTGCGATGGTATCTAATACATTTTTTTAATAAGTAAAATACATTCGGGAACAACAATACTTTAGCAATAAAAAAAGGGAAAGAAGAACTAAAACCATTGCAATTAGACTTTGATAGTTCTCGCCCAACAAATATGGCACATAACAATTTTTTAAAACGACTTTATTATATTATTTTATATTAGCGGATTTGAAACAGCGATCTTAGAGGAGAAATTTGAGCCCATGTCTACAAATTTATTAGTAATTCAAAAACTCTGATGGCTTATAGAGTAATTTATTCTACCATACGTATTTTACTAATGAGGTCGTCAAGTTTAAGTCCGGATAAAATTGAAATTGGGTATTTCAAATTTGGATAGAATCAAATAGATATGTATGATATAAATTAAAATTCGTTATTTTAAAATTAGTAAAACAAATAGAATCAAACTGTTTTTTTATTTTGCAAATTATAATTGTTTTTGATACTTTGACACTTCGAAAGTGAATTTGAAAACAATTGAAATACTGAAAATATTATTGAAATATAGAACATAGACGTGATTTTATTTGAAATTCACGTCTATCTATGTAATAATAATAACAGCGTTACTAAAAGCAGTATTCCGGCCAGAAGCGGTCCCTTTAATTATTTTAAAATAAATGGTTGTTTAACTCGCGGGGTTAATAAAGTCTAAGGGTATCCCGTATTTCACCTCACGGTGAAGGTTTTTAAGCGTTGTGGGCAAACTTTAAGGGCGGAAAGATCTACGAACCATTAATTTTCTGACCCTCTTTGCCGCAGCCATTACAGCAAACACTTTACATATTCCCAGAAGATTGTTCAAAGGTATCAAATTTCCTCCGAAATAGCTAATTAAAAAATTGGAAGGAAGCCTCCGTCGCTAGAGGGAGGGTTGCCTGGGCGTGAATCCATGTAAGCACCGGCACAAATCTTTAATTTAAGGGAGTTCCACGCAGACGAGAAGTACTAATTTCATACCTTCATCCCGGCCAACTGCCAGACTTTCTTCGCCCCGTCTTAGGGCAATTCGCCCGAAGACGCCCCCATAGTGCGCCCCATTACTTTCAAACTTGGCAAGATTTTTTATTTTTGCAGAAAGATGCTGGCGGGACGAGAACAAGATTTATATTTATATATTCGCGCGTATGCCGGCTGCCAGGTAGGTTAATTTATTTCAACAAAATGAAGAGTGGCACGTTCCATCGGTTGAGGTCGAAAGTGAAAATATTTTCCTCAAATTCGTTCTCACCTGCCGGCTTACGTTCCTTGAATTCGGAATTGTCTACTTTGTTTTCTTTAGTTACGAGTCGCCGCCGCGGAGGGTTCCGAACGGGCCAAGTTCCTTATCTTTTCTATTTTCACTGGGTAATTTACATTTTTACCGGGATGTGCCCATAAGAAAATGGAAAAAAAGGCCCTAAAGCCTAAATTAATTAAAACAGCTGGTGACAGTGATTTATTTGAACTTTTTACAAGGAATGCTACGGGAACAAAAAAACGACGTAAAAATTCTAGCGAATCGAAGGGGAGCCGAGAAAGGAAAATTGGCAAAAATAGGAAAAAACTTCGCAACTCATCAAACTGTGCAAAAAGATCTCGCGGAAATATTGTTCTTATTTGTTGGGAAATGGTGGAAGTGAAAATAAATGATGTTACTTCACGAGAGTTTCCGGGGCGTGGGTCGCACCCGCACTTCCGTGCTAAGAAAAGTAGGGCTCCGGGATGTGGCCCCACCCCCACCCCCACCCCCACCCCTTCCATCTCCACGTGCAGATACCGACGAGATGAGTAAATTTGTAACATTTTTTAAGACAGTCTACCTTCGGAAAGTAAATTGTTACGCTTGAATGGAACAGATTGCAACTAAAGATAACATACGATGTCAGAATTTTTTTCCGGATGATCATTTTAATTAAACTTGGCCGTCGGGTGTGCGCGGCATGCTTGCCTTATTAATTAAAATGAACGAACTCGCTGTGCTTTTCCTCGCCTTCAAACTGTCGAAAACATGTAATTTGAGCAAATTGCGAAAGCTGCTTTTTCTGAAAAATTTCCACTGATTTGGGTTATACATATTTTATATTAAAACATTCGTTCAAATTAAATAGGAAAGTATAAAAAATCAGAGAGGGGGTAATGAATAAAATTCAATTATATTTTTTCAATTTATTTAAGGACCCATTTCACCAAACAGTATTGAAGGGTTAGAGATAGTAAGCTATTCTAAAAATCAATTTTTTTTATTGCATTTTCTTAAAGTATAGGTACACATACTTTCAAAATATACATAGATACTGTGAAAATTTCAAATTAATCCAATGAATAGTTTTAAGAATATCCTACAAAAACCGTAGGACGTTCTTAGTATAATATTGACAGTAGGCACAAACTTTAGATGCGCTTTTATTTATTTCTTTAATTATTTATTCATTCAATATTTACACATTATTGTACATACAACGAAACAAACTAGACATTACTTAATATTCATCTTAATAGTTTTTTCTTCGAAATATTAAATCTACGTTGGACGACCTGCAGGCGATAAATATGGACAGAGTAAAAGAGTAACCGAAAACAATAGGCGTATTCTAAAATAGGCCTTTACGAAGATGCAGTACAAAAGACAAGTAATGTCAGGTTCTCAAACTCCTTACTTCATCTCTTAACGAAAGTATAACGTAAAATTTCCGAGTGTTTGATGCCCGCAAATATATATCATTAATATACATAAATAATAAATAAAAGTGGACCAAGACGGCTCCCTTGAGGTACTTACACCGGAATCCGAACAAAACTCAATCAATATTTTTCACAGGGAAACGAAATTTGTTTCTTTCCAACACCAACGATTTTATTTGTCGAACAAATCTGATGATAGAAAAATTGGCCGTTAAAGTGATATTTGAAGCTTCCTTACTCTATAGAACGCAGGTCTAGCTTCGATGTGCTGAAATGCGTATAAAGAGAATCAAAGTAGACGAAAATAAGCCTTGCCAGAATTTACGCTATAGGCCTAACATAGAGACACTGACTGCCAAAATAGTGCATTTAACGCAAACATTTTTCGAAAAATGTTCGTGGTCCGAAAATCCACTAATCAGGCAATTAAGTACTAGTTATTAAATCTGTTCATGTTCACGCAAGACACCCTTCAAAGCAACATCGCTATGAATAAGATAATTTGATAAAGGGTAAAATAAAGGCAGTTAATTTAAAAAATAAAGTACTCAGAAGTATGAAGAGAGGTAATTTGCTAAAAAAAATTCGTAAATGAGGGACGCAACCGGAGTCGGGTACAAAGGTCCTTAAATCATAATGTGTTTAAGCAATTTTTTGAACTTGACTCTCATTTTAATCGGACAAAACATGGAGCAGCGTGATAAGTGCGCAATAGCAAAACAAAATTGTGTTAACTAACAGAAAGAAAGTTAAATGACTTTTCACTCTTTTACTGAGATTAAAAAAGGCCCAGAGTGTTCCCATTCTGTAATTGTCTCACTTGTCAGCATAAAATTTTTGCACGAGCAGTTTTCTTCCTTTCATCTGAATCAGAATTCACTTCCCGTTTTCAGTTCTTGAGCAGGGAGCCAAGTCGCGACGGGAGTACGAATGAACTGGCGGCTTTGAAAGGGAACTAAATGACATTATGCTGCACGAGACCAAGTTCTAAGGGTCCGCCGGCTCATGGTGAGCCCTTGACTCCGCTCGAACGAGCAGGGAAAGCGCAAAATGAGATAAATATCCCAACCAGCGTCTTACACCCGAACTCGACTGGGCTGCCTTATTTCGCGTTTAATGACTTCGCAAGAATCGCAACTTGTCGCGACAGCCCTGTAAAAACTCTGCGCTGCAACAGAGTAAACAGCAGCTGTACAACTCACCGGTTTCCTTGCATTGTTCCTTCGAGACAGAACTCAGACGCTTTGCAATTTATCGCAATTATTAAAATCGAGACAACGAGTGCTCCAGCTGTAATAAAGCCCGAGAAAGGAACTGCTCGTAGGGCTTTCATGATCGTGGGTATTAGTGGTTTTAAGGGGATAGTGAAAATTAGGGATTAATTCAGTAGTAACTGTAAAGAAAAGATGGAGAGTTCAAAAGCAAAACGAGGCTTTACAATCGTATTTAATATTTTGATCAAGGTCAGCTTCGGGTTGGTCAGTGCATATAACTCTTATCAAGGACTTATAGATAGATGCGTTCTTTTTTTTTCATTTTTCTATCTGGTCCAGGTTAGTAGCAAATTTTGCATTGAATTCCATTTTAAAAACCGTCACGTTTATCAAGATTTTAAAATTGAAGAAAAGTTCATCATATTGCCATGATATTTTCCCATCCAAACTTCAAACTTTGAAATAGTAATAGATAAATGTTTCAATTAAATTTTTGACGCAATTTTCCAGGCAATTTGATTTTATTTTCGCGAAATAAAAATTGTTTGATATGGATTCAGTGCAAAATTTCTTGCTAAATAATCTGTAACCGGAACTAATTTGAGAAAAACAAAGCTTATTTTAGCTCCACAAATCGACATCACTCGTAATGAAGTAAAATCTAATAAAAGTGTTGTGTATAATATCCATTCATTGTTAAACAAAATTTAATCAAAGATTTCATGACGTAAATTCTCAATTATCAAAGTATACTAAATAAAACGATGTTACGCACTCTGAAGGTCAAGTTAAGAGAAGCAACTTTAGATAACGAAAGTAAATCAAAGTTCACACCTGGTTTCGGCATTTATTATAAAATACTGCTTATTCATCGTCTACCCCAATTATCACGAACACAAGAAGAGATAGCACAAATTATTACAGGAATTTGATAAGAGCCGAACAATTAAATAGAACTTAATATTTCTTTTTCACTCATTACATTAAGTTAATAATTTTTCTTGGTGGCAGTTACTAACGTATTATAATTATACATATGAATTTCATTGATATGAATATCTTAATTTGAAAATTTCGGGTAATATCTGATTTAAACAAAATATAAAAATGATACCACGTAGGTATATTTAGCATACTATTGATTTATTTAATAAGTATTTATTGATTGCACTATAATTTAATCAACCGAATAAAACATTTATTTTCCCCAGCTCAGGATTGTCTTGACTGCACCATAAATATGCCTGAAGTCAATTCCTTTTTGCTTGAATGTTTTGAATGTTGGTTGCAAAACTGAATATTCCTAGAAAAATTTCAAAAAAATATGATTTAAAATTCCAATAAGAAATTTTTTTGATTTTGTTTTACCAGTATAGCCTCAATACGTCTATCAAAATCTGGAGTAGTAGCAGTCATATAAAATTTCCTAAAAACTGGGCTATTTTGAATTTTGCTCTTCATAAGTTTTGAAAATTTATCCTTAGGAAGAGCACGGATGACGTCATCAATAAAACTATTGAAAGTGCGTGGCTGGATCAAGATTTCTATATAAAGAACCAGTTTTTAATTTAACAGTTTGTTGTTTGTTCATAAAATTTATTTTATTGTATCTTACCATCTTCGAAATCCTCAGGGTAGGGAGGAAATTTCAATACCTTAGCAAAAATGTTAATGATTGTGACGGCATCAATGTCCTTATTTTTCAGTTCCTCGACCATTTCACGGAATGGCTTAGCTCTCATGATATTCAAGCCAAGGGCATTGCTCTCGGGGGTTCCGATAAAATTCTTAGCCTTTCTGAATTCTCTGTCGAATATCAGGTGTTTTGCAACTATAAGACCAATTGACACTTTCGGAATTAAAGGCTCGAACTCCTTAAGATCTTTTTTGAGTGCATCTGGATCAGACGGATGTGCGCTACAAAACGCCAAAATCGCGAAAAGGGCAACAATTGAGAATTTCATTTTGTAAACAACTTGTTAAAATTGTATGCAATCACTGAAGGCCGAGAAACTCAAACAGTTTTCTTTATATACGAACCGGACAACATATCTGATAAATATCTAATTGATATCTGATAACAACGGACGATGAACTAGTTGTTTTGGAAGAGGGGCAATAGTTCAATTAATAAACTATGTGTCCTGAAAATTTTATAAGTTTTTCGAAGATAAGTGACTCGTTTTATTTTAAATTTTAGTAATTACTCTTGCACTTGAGCTAATTAGTATTATCATTATTACATCTTCACAGTGTGTCTTTTTAACGACATGTTATTTAATGATAAATATTACGTTTCCGTGTCAATAAACTTCTCTAAAATGTGTCTATTAAGAGGGGTACGAGGCAGGCACTTTAGACGTAATATCTATAATAATCGTTTAATAAAGAATGAGAAACGCAAAAAGTTATTCATGTTAAAAATGATAATTTTGTAACAACATTTAAATTACCTAAGGGTTTATCCATGACTCTAATTTATTTTCATGACTAAATAAATAACTAAAACCTATGTGTTTAAATCAGTACGGATAATCAAAAATTACCACTGGTATGACATGAATAAAAGCATTTGTTCCTCTTATCTGTCATTTCTTTGATTTTTCTTCAATTCATAAAGTCATTGTAATGTTAAGTACGTACTTAAAACTAGATTAGAAATATGTCATCTACATTAGTAAAAACAGCATTACAATCATTTCTTTATATGTATGTCTTTAAACTCTTTCAATCAAAGTATTTTACAAAAGGTTAACAAGGGCCATTCATAGACACATCAGCAAAAGAAAACGAAACATTCTTGTAATATCAACTGTTTAATAAATATTCGATGGGCACAGAATAAGTATTTAAGCGATATCAAGACTCGAACTTCCCCAACTCAAAATAATTTTAACAGCTTCATGAATATGCCTAAAGTCAATCTTTTCCGAGTTGAATTTGGCGAAGGTTGGACGCAATGTTGGATAATTCTGAAAAAAATTTGCTAGTTATTATAAAAATCTTTAACAAAACGTATGTAATTTTACCAGAATTGCCTGAATTCGTTTGTTATAATCGGGGCTTGAAGTAACTTCCAAAAGGTTTCTAAATACAGGACTTGTTTGCACTTTTTTCTGCATAAGATTTGCGAATTTGTCCCTAGGAAGAGCACCAACGACTTCATCAATAAAGCTGTCTAAAGTGCGAGGTTGGACCAAAATGTCTGTGCAAGCAAAATCAAATGTATTCCTTATTTTGTCCAAAATCAAAATCAACTTACCTTCTTCGAAATTCTGTGGGTAGTATGGGAAGTTCACATTCGCGGCCAACATGTTAATGATCTCGGGAGCGTCGATATTCTTCTTTTTCAAATCATCCACCAAATCACGGAAGGGTTGACTCTTCATGATATTCAAAAGAAGACCCTTGCTCTCATCAGATCCAATAAAAGCCTTTGCCTTTCTGAAGTCAGCATCGAAGATAAGGTGTTTGGCAACAATGACACCGAGGCTCATTTTCGGGATTAAGGGTTCAAAGTCCTTTATATCATTTTTGAGAGTATCCACATCAAATGAATACGCCCAGCAAGATCCTAAAACCGCGAAAAGTACAAAAATTGCCAACTTCATTTTCTATCCTACTTATTACTGAATATCGAACAACTCAAACAACGATTTTTATATAAAAATTTCGAATTGGATAATCTAATAATAACAGAGATATCGATATCTTTCCCAACGTGTCATGTTTATCAGAGAAAAATCTGTGGTTCGGTATTTTAATTTTGGTATAGGTGTAACATAATTCAATAGAACTGCTGCATAACTATGTAGAAGTTAGTTTCAACGAACGTAAATTTGAAAGCTTTCAGGGGAAGCCGAGGTACTTGAGAGATAACAATGAACGTATACATTGAATTAGAATCCGAATTGAGAAGCTTTTTTATTAAAGTGCACTCAAATAATTCATTTAGATGAGATTATCTTTACTCGATTGGGTCTAAAAATTTGAATCGTGATTGATATTTATTTAATATTAGATTAATGAACAATAGTATTTAATTAAATAGTCTATCAATAAAAATTGATTTCATCACCAATACTTGATAACTATATTCATTTTATATATTCATTTTGAAAAATTCTGGAGTATATTTTGAAGTTTATTACGAAAACTTTCAAAGTGTGTTGTTAGATCTGTTAGTTTCAAATACAACAATTAGTGGGTTTTTCCATTTTTTATTACATACCAATAATTTTTATCGCAACTATTTCTTCAACATGATTTAAACCCCCATCGACAATGCTTCTCCTAAGACTGGATCCTACTTACAAATATCGAGAAGTACCAAAACAGCATCTTGCACCTTACTCTTTATGGAGAGGGGGTGGACGAAATTCTTATTTTTTCATAAGCAGGAGAAAGGGTGTGCAAAATCAACAAAAATAACTCCTAAGTGGAGAAATTCTCATTAGTGGAAAGAATTTTATTAAATTAAAATTATATTTTTGTATCACAATATCATAAGAAATAATTCTACCACATTCAAAACATACAAATGTATTTATGTTACCTCTAGCGGTAAAGTGAAACATAACCCGCGCTTGCAGAAATGATCGATTTCCGAACGGAAAACTGCTGTTCGGGCTTTCGCACGAGCACGGGCACCCTGTAAGAAACTATCGGTGGATTGCGTAAGTGGAAAAGTATCCTGTGGGAGGCTTTCATTCGACAACACGAATGGACGCGCATAGACACCCTGTGCGTATTTATCGTGCGGCCACGAAAATGCACGCACGCGATCCCCGGGCACCTTGTGACGATCATTCCTTTGTTTACGTGAGCAGCCGGACGCGGGCGCAGGCACCCTGTTAGACAATTTTTTTCGTTCGTGTGAACGCCTGGGTACCTTGTGGGAAACTTCCTTGCGTTCACATGAACGAACGCTGAGCAACAAGGGTGCGGGTTCGGGCACGGGCGCGGAATCGGACACGGGAGCAGGTACAGTGTCGGACGCAGCCACTCTGTGACGAACTTTTGTTCGTTCACGTGAGCGAATGGGTTCTGACCCAAGCGCAGGTACCCTGTTAGAAATTTTCCTGCCTTCACATGAACGAATGGCGACCAGCCCGGTCACGGGTACATGGGGCATGGGCACGGGCGTAAAATCGGGTATAGGGATAGGCATAGGCACAGGCGCGGCCGCGGGTACAGTGACGGCCACGACCGCCCTGTGAGGCATTTTCCTTCGTTCACGTGAGCGAATGGATTTCGACCCGAGCGCAGGCACCCTGTTAGAAATTTTTCTTTGTTCACGTGAACGAATGCAGATCAGCCCGGTCGCGGGTACATGGGGCAAGGCCACGGGAACGGGAACGGGCACGGGCGTGAAATCGGGTATAGCGATAGGCATGGGTACGGACGCAGCCGCTGGTACAGTGACGGCCACGGCCGCCCTGTGAGGCACTTTCCTCCGATCACGTGAGCGAACGGGTTCTGACCCGAGCGCAGGCACCCTGTTAGAAACTTTCCTACGTTCACGTGAACAAACGGGCATAGGCGTGGAATCAGGCATCGAGATGGGAACGGGGCCAAGCATAGCTACCCTGTGAGAAACTTTCCTTTTTTCACGTGAAGGAGCAGGCATGGGCGCGGGCACCCTATGAGGAACGTTTCTTCGTTCACGTGAACGAACTGGAACGTGCATACGTACGGGCACCCTGTGAGCATTTTTCTTTCGTTCGTATAAAGACATGCGCTGGTGCATAGACATGTGCACTGGTGCGGAAATGGGCACGAATGCAGCCACCCTGTTAGAAAATTCCTTTCGGTTTCGTGAACGAACGGATACGGAAGAGGCCCCCCTATGAAAACATGTGTTTGGTTTACGTGAACGAACCGTCATGTGCTCGAGGAAGGGTACAGGCGCAGGCACCCTGTGAGAAAATTTTCTTCGTTCGCGTGAACTAACGAGCCTGGACGCGGTCGCTCTGTGAGAGGCTTTCATTGGGTTAGTTGAATGAACGGACGCGGGTATTCTGCAAGGAACTGCTGATCCGTTTCGTGCATTAATAGGTACCCTGTGGGGAGCTGTCCTTCGGCTGTGAAAGTGAACGAGCTTCGGTGCAGACATGGGTACACGCATTGGCACGGGAGAAACTCTTAATCGACACCCTTCATCTTCTTCGTACTCGTCATATTCTTTTTCTTCTACGTAATTTTCGTAATATCTTTCTCCTTCGTTTTTGCTGCCGTATTTTTCTTCATATTCTCCATACTTGCTTTCAATCCTTCTTTCATCTTGTTCATACTCTTCATCTTCCTCTTCGTCGTCGTATTCATGTTCACATCCTCCATCTTCACCATAATATATTTCTTCTTCTTCTTCATCGCATTCTTCTTCATCGCATTCTTCTTCATATTCTTCGTCTTCTGTACATTCTTCTTCTTCATTATAATTGTGTTCTTCCTCTTCTTCTTCATACTCTTCTCCGTCATCATATTCTTCCTCGTCTAAATCGTATTCTTCTTCTTCTTCATATTCTTCTCCACCGTAACAATATTCGTCCTCGTCGTAATCGTCTTTTTCTTCTTCTGCATTGTCGTACTCTTCCTCTTCATATTCTTCCTCTTCTTCATATTCTTCTCCGTCAGAATTATATTCTTCCTCATCGCAATCGTATTCTTCTTCATATTCGTTCTCATCGTAATCGCATTCTTCTTCATATTCTTCCTCATCGTAATCGCATTCTTCTTCATATTCCTCCTCATCGTAATCGCATTCTTCTTCTGGATATTCGCCCTCATGGTAATAGCATTCTTCTTCTTCATATTCGTCCTCATCGTTATTGGATTCTTCCTCATCGTAATCGCATTCTTCTTCTTCATATTCGTCCTCATCGTTATTGTATTCTGCTTTTTCTTCATATCCTTCTTTTTCGTCATCGTATTCTTCTACTTCGTCACGGTATTCTTCTTCTTCGCTTTCGTTTTCCTCATCATATTCTCCTTCTTCGACATATTCTCTTTCGAGTACGAAACTTCCTTCCTTTTGTTCATATTCCTCTTCATCGACGTACTCTGCTTCAAATCTTCCGTTTTCTTCATAATATATTTCTTCTTTAAAATAGCTTTCTTCTTCAGAATAACTTTCTTCTTCAGAATATTCTTCCTCTGAATCGTATGGTGACGGGCAAAACATTTTATAAATGGTGTTTGTTGAAGTTCCATGCAAGCACTGAAAACAGACAAAGATTGATTGATTAATGACCATACATATCTCAAGTCAATAGATTATCTCATATTTACCCAATGATTTTATAGAGAAAGCAAGATAACATATAATGTATTCCCAAAAGAATTTTATTTTGAAACATGTAGTAGAACACTGATCTCATAATCTCAATTTTATAAATAGGCATTTCTATCAACAGTAATTGTGATTAGTGTGACAACCGAAAAATGTCAATATCATTCACTGCCAATAGATTAAGGGATTCTTTTATGTATGTGAGTCATCGAGCATAAGAACTTTTTAAATTGTTTATCTGATTTCGGTTGGTTCTTTGTATCTGTATTTTTTTTTTTCTTTGCTACTACTAGATCTTCCAGAAAGTACAACGAACTCTGCGATTGCGATAAGAGTGAAAGAGCAGTTGTATCAAAATCTAATATTAGGTTGTTATTTTAGAAAAACTATATAATTGACGTTAAGATTATGTCTCTGTTGTAACGTGATGCAGTATTGCTTCGGATGTAATGAACGTTGCAGTTTTCAAACAGAATAATATTAATATAAAATGTTATAATAATAATAATTTTGAGGTGAGGTACTGTGGGATTTTTTTTTTTTTTTTTTTGGTTTATATAAATTGTAGCATACATTGATGACAAAAAGAGAAATTTCGCATTGTATTAAAGTTATGAAGCTAATACCTCATTAACGATATTTGATGAAAATCACGTATACTGGTTTTAAATTCGAAATTTCGTAAGGAGTTATTTAACATTAGCTTTTTCATTTAACTGTATCAAAATCAATATTATAGTTTAATAATCTATTTTCTTCTTAATTTTGGAATATAGTTTTTCTCTCAGTATATGAGTAGGTAAATAACTTTAAAATGCTTAGAAAAATTATCAGATTTGTCAAACAACGTACTAATAATACCGGCAACACCTTCAGATAAACTAAGGATGATGACATTTTGAAAATTTTAACACGAATGTTCGCAACATATTTCTTTTTTTTTTGTGTACAGAGTACTATAATAAATGTTTGTGGGAAGAATAAGAAAAGAGCAGAGGTCGTCTATAAACACTTGAAAACAACATTGAAAATTATCTTAAGGGAGGAGTCTGTGTTGCCGAGATAATCCATCAAAGAGCAATTTAACAAAAAAAGAGGGGAAGATCATAAAATGCCTTAAGATTTTGGCAATTTTTATTCTGGCAGCACATGACGTAATATTTTAACAACTCGTTAGCTGAACATTTCCATATTACTAAAAACTTTGACTATTTTCGCCCCAAATTGACATCAGACCGCAACTTTTCTATTTGCGTAAAAGTTTCCGGAGGTAAAAAGTTTCTATGGTCATCAGGCGCCTTCCTGTTTGTATCACAGGACTGCGTGCGTAGTGCACACACACCGATCGGCGCACAACGGACGGAACCCTCCACAAATTCAGATCCGAAACATGTCGTCCATAAATTTGAATTAAACTCTCAGCAAAAGAGACATAATCATAAATTTAAATATGAGCTCAGCAAAATACATTTTTTAACGCCGTCGGTGCGCAGATAGGGGAAATTGAGTTGCAGGGGAGAGGGGGGCCGGCAGAAGGCATGTCCACTCAAAAGTTGTACAAAGGAGTTAAAGTTGAACAAGCCCCACTGCGGCGACCGGCTACTTTGACAGCATAATCCCAAGTTGTACAACGGCACGAAGAAACTTTTGGGATTTCCCGGAGCATATGTAACCGGATTTCAATAAATGTTTGCACAACAATACTCGTAGATGTTGGCCCGATGATATCTATGTCCTGTAGATGGCGTTGTGTCTGGGGGTGCAGACGTCGGGATGTTCCACGATCGGGGAGCAAATGCTGTGCGTAGGAATCCCGTGCCGGGACTCAAAAGGCACGCCATGGAAATTCAAAAAATTTCATTTAATGCATACATGAGTCAGCACTTTAGATGTATCAATGCGAAAGGAAAATATGCTAATATAAGTCCCCTCCCCGGCCGCCCCGTCCGACCCTTTCGCTGCACAGCTCCTACACTTTTCCGGCTGTTTGTAATTCCGAAGGGTTTCCGAATTACGCTGGTTGAATTCATGTGGGGAATTGGTCTAACAATTCCTTCTCGCCATTAAACTTTTACCTTGAAGTTTTCTTACGTGCGGGGGCGGGCAATTATGGAGGAATTTTGTTAACTTTGGCGATAAAGTTTTCCCAAAATCCACAAAGAAAATTCTTTAAAATGTATGTGATCGGCTTTTGAATGAAGAGGGTGCCGTCGTAATTCGGCTAGCGAATTGAGTTCATATCAGCTCCCTTGCAAGTGTTGCACACCAGTTTTAGCAGGGTGCGAGCATTTCGGGGCTAGAACAAAGGAAAATTAATTCCAAATTGGTTTTCCTCATTGATTCGATAATCCGTCTAACTGATTACCTTGCGAGACTTTGTTAATTTGACATGAAATAATTCGCGTTTCCTTCCAGTGAATGCCTGCTTGCTGAACACCGTATTTACGAACATAAAAGAGAATTGGCCACAGTGAATAAGCACTTTATTATTCATTATAGATAATTATTATTTTGCATACGAAATTAAATTATTTCTTTCGGCTTATCTAAAATTTTACTACTTCCAATTACTACAAAACAAATTTCTTCATATAGCATCTTAAATTGAAAGGACAGAAGCTCTTTCTATCAAAATTGAATTAAAGTATTCGAATTTTATATATACCTATGTATATGCATATAGTATTATAAAAATCAAAACAAAAAATCAATCAACTCAATCATAAATCAGAAGAGGTCTATCATGCTCGGGTACAAATAAATATAAGTACACATTTAACAAATTATTTAACTATTCGTAGTAAATTATATTAGTACAAAAAAGACGGACAAGTGCGAGTAGACCTCGAGCCTTGAGATTTCCATACCATTATACCGTAAAGCTTAGTATGTAGTTATTTTATAATTATCTATTAAATTATTAATAATAGAAAAAAAGGAAAGTTTGTCAAGTAATAAGTCTATCATATTGACATAGAATTCGAAATTAATTATTTTTGTATTTTTCCTGTACTTGTAATATAAGACCTTCCTGCGTGCCAAATTTCAAGATTCTAGATCAACGGGACGGGAAGTATCTGCTTTGTCTATCATTCTGACTTATATACAATATATGAAAAGAAAATTCCAGATAAGGTCTTGACGGAAAGACGGACAACAATCCTATTAGGATTTCCGGAGATATTGTTTTGGAAAATAATATTTTGATAAGACCATTAGTTTCCAAAAGTGTTTACATCTTAAACACTCTACTTTAATTCATAGTCCATAAACTTATTAAGCAAGTGCATACTTTTTCATCGTTTCAAGGAATAATTTATTAAACAAAACTAAATCTACAGGTCGGATGTCTTAAAAGAAATACAGTATCTATGTATATGCTGAAAATATAAAAATTGATTTACGAATTTCTTCTTAAGCCGCAAAAACCGGGAGAAACGAGCTGCTTTCCTATTTTGTTAAGCAGAAAGCAGCTTAAGTTCACTACCTTTGGATGGTGGAAGCTAAATTGTGCTCCACTCCATTTGCCACAAATCTTTCTTAAAGTTCATAATTTCCGCGCCTTTCCTCTTGAATGAAAACCAATTTCCTTGTTTAAATCCATGCAAGAAAGGAGTTCTTCTATTTGCTACACTTGCCAGGAAATTAGTGGCATTTTTTATTAAACGCAGTAATTCGCAAAAGCTGTATTTACCAAACTTCTTTACAAGATTAATAAAAAGCAAGACAAAAACCCATTTATTAAGAACTTTTGTACAAGGAAAATGAACTTAAAATATGTGAGGAGAGAGAATTTCATAAGAAGTTTGGTAATGAACTTATTTATTATTTATTTTAAAATAACATATTCTCACAACTTGAAGGTAAGGAAGGTAACTTATACTTATATCTATGTACCTAGCTAGTATATTTATTTAGTTTTGAAAGTAAATATTTATTTCTGCTTTAAATCTCAACGTTTATATTTGAAAAAGGGAATTTATTTTAATACTTAAAATTATATTCGTTTAGTACTTATGATGTTGCAAAATTAAATGAAAGATTTTTAAATATCTTGAGAAATCACTTACCGCTTAATTTATAAGCGACAAATCTTATAAATATATAAAAATATTTGTCAAAACATAAATTTTTCCCAAAAGAAAATCGCATAAGAGGGAAATCCGGAGAAAATCCCGGAAGTTTGCAGTTAAGCATAATAAACTGGCTAGTTGCCAACAGCTACAAGAATCTTAAGGAGATGCTACTGGAAGCAATTAGCACTTTGGTTAGAGAATTTTCCCAGCTCTGCCCGGATGTTGAGTTGACATTTCATTTTGGTGGTCATTTCGAGGGTACACATTTCAAAGAAAATCTTGGGGGTGATGGCAAAAACTTTTAGCTAGTAAATCCCTTTAATCTTCTGTCACTTTGGTTTCCTTGAATTTCACAAATGAAATTATCAAGATTTTTCATCTTATTAAGCAATTTATATTTTATTCTTATTTATTTAATATATTTAAATCAAGAAACATAATTTAATAGTATCAGTATAATCACCTAAATCTTAAAGCAGTATCATGTTTGTTATTAAATTTTATTTTATTGCTATCGAAATATTGTTTATTGTTTTCTTCTTAATATTCCCTGATAAATAGGAAAACAATTCAATTCATTTATATTACGAAATTAGCCAAGAAAATACATTAATCATATATATATATATAAGACATTTTGCACAAATCATATACGCACGTGTGAGCTTTTGGATTTCTTTCAACCAAGAGCCAAGAATGCGATTCCATAGCAATGAAATAGCAATTAGTTCTCACTTCCCAGCAAAACTCCTGAATTCTGTGAGATAAAATTCTAACTTAAATGCAGACGAAAAATTAGGAGAAATTAAAATTCAATTAGACCAGAATTTCTTCAAGCTCCTGGCAATTATCAGTAATTACCAGTTTCTGATGTAATTAACATTTTTAACTCGTAAATCCTACAAATGCCAATTATATGGCAAATTTTTCCAAATTCTATGTTCTGTTTTAAAAGCTAGAGACGAAAATTTTATTTTCGTGTTCTATCACCGAAACAAGTTTAGATTATCATTTAGGTACCTTAGACACATACCACTTCTTTATGAAAAAGTTGTGTTTCTTCAACTTTCTTAATTAATCAGCAAAAAACAAAAATAAAAATCATTAAATCATTAATTTGGATATTACTTACAAATATTTAAATATATAACTGATTTATTATAATTAATTTGCTATACTATCAATTTACAGTGACTACTAAATTATTTTATAACGTACTTTGAGTAGACATATTTCGTAAACCATAGAGGATAAAGGGAGATAATTACATCAGTCGTGCTTTTATTATGTCTATTTCATTTTCTGGCGTCGAGAAGCAATGACTATTGCGGGTCCAGTTATTATTTGTCACTCGTCATTTCAATATATTTCCTGTTTAGATATAGACAAGCTTTTAAATGTATTTCTAAAAATAAAAATTGCATTCTACAGAGCATTGCCAACAGTAAGATGTATTTTTCGTTTAATGGAACTAGGCAGAAATAAAAAAAATTAGGTAAGCGTGTCGCGCTAAATTCTAGGGCAATTTCCTTTAAAGTCGTCCTTTCAAGTTCTATTGGACTCCTACCAGGTGTTGGAACCGGCGTTATTTCGATTCATACACACACCAAAGAGAGTGTTGTTGGTAGGTGGGACATCCAGAGCTTGTTTTACGTCGATGCAGGAAATGTAGTGTCCAGGAAGATTATAAAATTTGTTGCCACATCAAGGTGCAAATTGGCGGTAAAAAGCTTGGGGAATCTAACTGAACTTATTGGATAACGTACAACATCGGTACAGATATCGAATTTGTGTAGGTCCCTGGGCTTTGGGCTTTCACAGGCCTCCCATATATGGGACAAGGCATTCATTGATTTTCGATTCTATCGTGCGGTTTATGATGATCGCCTCTGTAGTCCCTAGTTAATTGCTTTTTGTTGGCACTTTCATGCATTTGTTTTTGTCAAAGTGCCAAAAGTGGCCAAAACTAGAGTATGCTACTTCCATTTACATGGACAAACAATGTTAGTTTTTCATTTGGAACATGCAGTCGTATTTTTGCTCGCATATTCGATTCAGGACTTCGCGTACTAAATTATTGAATATTCAGGTAAGGGAATTCCCTCCCTTCTGTTAATTTAGCATTCGTTCTCATTTTGTGTTTCGCGGCTGCAACAATTTCAGTTGAGGGAATATTTATTCTTTGTATACGGCTAGAATGGAAACTCAATTAATTTGTGACACGTAGGGGGCGACAAAATCGCAAATATACACAGCTAGAAAAGGGACATGAATTTCTAATTCCATTCATAACCACGCATTTTAGTTCAAGGTTATTATTTTTCTGCAAACTTTAATTAAGTTATTTCGGAATAAAATAAACATAAAGCACATTTTCGTCAAATTAAACTTTTCTTTGTTAGCAAATTTTTCTTGTATATAGTAAAACAGATTACAAGACCTTTGGCTATGTGTTCAACTTACAAAAAAATGTATTTAATATTTTCCTTGCGAAAAACAATTTATTATATCATCTGCGTATATTAAAATTTTAGAGTCTTTAAAAAAATGTGAAATGTCATCAATCGATACAATAAAAAGCACTAGTCCTAAATGACTACCCTGCGGGAGCCCTGACGGAACTAATGTCTTCTTCGAAGTACTGAATTCCTGACTTGGATTTGGAAATGCAGTCTCAGTAGTTTGACTGTCTCGCTGATTCGCTTTGACTTGTCTTATGTACAGTAAGACCTGCTGAGCGCGGTTGTTTACTCTCAGGCTAAATATAAGCGCGATGCGACAGCTCAAAATAATCTCATATACAATATATTAACAAAAGGGAAATCAACAAGTGTTAATGGACGGGTCAGCTGTATTATCAGCGATCTGCTGCATTCTATAACGAACTGAGCGGTGAACTTTCAAGGTTTTTGATAAATCGATATCCAGAAATGATCCACAAAATTACTTAATGATAGTGCAAATCTAAACTGGATTATAATCAAGCGTGAAATTGCAGTAACAATCTTAAAGATACAATAAAAAACAGAAATTGCACCGCACGTAGACGGAGAATTCGGCAAATTATCAACATCAACATTATACCAACGATCCACAAATGCCAACCAAAACACAAATAAAATCAATCAATTAATTAAAAAAACAGCGTATCGCAGGACTTACGAAATAAAATGTTGTTAAAAATGTTGCAATCAGAACGTCACTTTACTATGTCAGCACAAGATAGCGCGTTAATCCGGAGGAAAGCCGCCTCTAAACTGATATAAAATATATTGTATATAGTCCGGGAGCCAGTGATACAATTTTTACGCTGAGTCACAGTTCTCAATTTGTGTTTCGCGACTGAAACAATTTCAATTGATAACCACATGCATTTTAGCTCAAGATTGTGACTTTTCTGCATACCTTCTCTTATAAAATGTTTCCATCTCCCCAACATTATGAGATTTAAAATAATATAATAGTTTAAAAAACTAAAAAACACGCTTTTAGCACGCACTAAAAATTACAAAAGGGCCTTCCTTCAGCATTATGATTTTGAAGTCGAATATCGTCAGGGAAATAAGACAGCTTTCTCCATGCTTACTTCACTGAAAAATGTAGTTTCTCATCTCATATCTTGGGGAGGCCGCCATATTGGATTTGTAATGATGTTTCTTAGCTAGTCATGTATTGTCATCAGAACTCAGAGCGTGTGCAAAATTTCATCCTAATCGAAGACCGGGAAGTGGGTCAAATTAACATTCCAAGATTTTCTTACATACATAGTTAGTTACAAGTGAAGCTAATATAAAGCGTGTAATAAATGATTAAAATGTGTTTCCGTCATAGTAGCACAATTTCATATTTTTATGTTTTCACTTGTTTGTAAGTATTGTATTGCCTGCTAAATAGTATACTGTATAAACTTTTTGGGCATATCACAATGAATTTATGAGATTTTGATTGAGATTCTCTCAAAATGTCAAGTTTTCAAAATCGTCTACTTGTACGAGAAATCCAAAAGATTTTCATATGGATTTCGTGAAATCTGACAAAATCTCGAGATTTTGGGGAGATGGAAACATGTTATAAAGTTATTTAGGAGTAAAACAAACAAATATGGGGCTATCAGCGCAGAAGTGGTGTAACCCACAATTTTTGTTGGGTAGGGTTTTTGTGTAAAATAAATTCGTTAAATTATGATCTTTCAATACAATAGTGGCGTAAGTCACCTTTTAGAATTAACAATAGATGGCAAAACAATTGAAATAATGTTCACAAAATAAATGCAATTCAAAAACAATTTAACCACATTTGAATTCCTCATTATCTCCTAAGAAGTAGTCTTGGATTACACCACTTCTGCGCTGATAGCCTCATATATGTGTGTGTTATCAAGAAAGAAAAAAACTGTCAACTCCATAAAATGACTACTAAAATCTAATTTTAGTATTTATAAGTATCTTGGAAATAACAAAATGTGAATATTTAAGTCCGTACGTAATTTTTGTTGTCGTTCATAGAAAAATGCGCTCTATTTTAATTAAGAATCAATTCAAAATATGTAATCTGTGGTGTTAAAACGACATGATACCATACTCATTTGAGTCTTATTTAATGTTTAATTAAACCTAAACTCAAATTTTACTTTTATTATCAAATAATGTAATAAAAGAAATATTAGTAAAACATAATAGCATGAAAAGGTTTAATTTTAAGGTGTATTTTGATTTTTCTCAAATGTTCGCGTTATGATATAAATCCATTTTATCTTTATCTTCAAAGCTTCGAAAACTTTCTTCAAAGAACGCCTTAAATTGAAAAATATTTCTTAATTTCCTGCTCGTTTCTACCTTTAGAAGGTGCAGTCCTTGACTATCTCTTTTAAATCAATTCATCGCCCGAGCGCCTTTGTAGTTTACGCAAAGATTTAAGCGGACAATGGCATTACAGTGCAGCCAACTCCAAAGTTATGATGAAGACCTCTTCCAGTAAAGTGAAATTTCCATTTAATAAAATCTTCCACAGACCGTGAAATATTCAAAACGACTTTTGACAAGGTTTTAACCGACATCTAAAAGCTTTTTAAATTGAATAATAACAACATAAAAATGGAATCTCTTTTAATTAGAAGGACCTACATTATCCTGGAAGGGGCTGCGAGGGCTGGCGTCTCCTCAATTCGCTTAACCGAAATCAAAGGCGAAGGGACCAAATATTTCCTCGAACGCTATATGCTCGCAAATATCAAGGGACAAGGGATCGCAGGGCTGGGAGCAGCACGAAAGCGGGCTAAGGAGAAAGCAGCTAGTCCCCATTTTCGCTCCTCTGGAACTTTAATAGGTTTTAACGTCAGGAAATTAAAGGACTAAATCAATAATCCTTTGTTCATATTCCGAAAACTGGCATATTTCGAATTGGATTAAATCGCGATAATTCAATATTTTTAATGGCGCTCGCAGGGTGTGGTGCAGTGCGGCGGGTTGGCGTTTTAGCAGCCCATCGAGCCCCATAACTTCCCCTTGCACCGCCGCACTAAAGTCAGACTAATTCAGATTAACGAAATGAGCCCCTAATGCAATCTGACAGACAGGTGGTGAACTTCTAAGGGCCTATAAAGTAGGCCTTATATTGATTCGCAAATCGAATATCTACGCCTGGCAAGGTACTCTGCGAGCTGCAAATTTTATCTACTAATTGGTATCGCGCCGTTCACCTTCGAATTATGCCCTTATTAAGTAGTAATCACGCATCAAAAATAGTTAGAACACAACAAACTTTCTCTGTGCCCCAATTCCTCTCAAAAGGATTGTGATTGATTGGCTCAATAAGATTACATCAATTATATTAGTTCCGAGTACTCCGATTCTCAGAATTTGGGGTGCTTGAAAACATCGATTGTATCCACAGTACAATTTCTTGAATTCTGATACGTAATAAAGACTTCATAAATTATAGTTCACAATCACTCATCGGATTTGCACTTCAAGTGCTAACACTTTTTAGTTATAGTTAGCAATGTGGATCGTTCGTAAATTCTACTATTTTGCCTGGACAAGAAAATAAATATCGCTGTTTATTAGAATGCGCAATACGTTTTTTTCTTAAATGAAAACTAAATATATGAAAGGTCAAGATGATGATTATATTTCTCCTATCAATTCAGTACCTTATGGGGTAATATTAAACCCTAAAAATGAGATAGTTTTATTATATGAGTTTTTTGTGACTCTACTAATGAAGCGATCAATATAAAGTTTTGAGGATTTGTTACACATATGTATCACATGGGTATTCGCACTTTTTGAGGTGAAAAATTGGTGCCTTATGGAAATTTTTTAATGAAAAATTACGCTAATGTTATTGTAATCGGTATATAATATTTATTGATGTTTAAACTACAATTTCCCAAATTTAGATAAACAAATATTTAGTTTTATGAAAGTTGTGAGGTCCGACATCGGCCTCTGCAAATAACAAATTTTTTTCTTAATTTACATCAGTTTTCCTATTAAAGTACACACGTTTATTAAAAATATTGATTTTTTGCAAATTTGGCATCAATTTCAATAAAAAAATATATTTTTGGCTAAAAAAGCGACTTTAATTAGTTCATACAAATCATACCTGTTTACCGATCGTTAACATCGTTTATACTTTAGTAGATAATTTATCTTAAAGAACTTACATTTAAAATTTCACGTCAATCGGATAAATATTACTTGAGTTTAACTGCTCACCGATTTTGAAAACGTGAACTTGAGATAAATGCATTATAGTAAACTCATGAAATTCTTCAAAAGTGAAGTATTTAAATCAATAAATTTATAAATGTTGTCGATATCTTTTTTGAGATGGTTTTGCACTAAAAAAAATGGGAAACAAATTGAAACAGACATTAATCGTTTAATACGACATGGTAAATACGTTTCAGAGCTCGGTATTTCACGCTAAATATGTACTAAATTTAGTAAATTTTACTATTAAGATGTGGAAATCCAGAATGGTGAATTAACGATGACTTCCAAACTTTCACATTCAAGGAGTTTTTATAAAAATGTGTGTAAATATAATTGACTTGTTAAAGTATAAGAAAGACTAGATCGATTCCAATAAACGTGCGATATTGCCTTTACTTTAATAATTACATACATACATATATTATGTTGAATAAATCAGCATGATACGTGTTTTTACCCTAACGATCTTCACAGGTATATGCAATTCGACATAAGAAAATTCGTAAGATTCCTTAGGTACTACAGTAATAATTAACAAATGGAAGAATTTTGGGCACGTAAGAAGGACTAACAATTTACGATGAGATTGAGTAACCCGGAATCCATTAGCAGAACCATTGCATTGCTTCACATCAATCCGTGAAACGGAGCCAACCATGAAGCAGAATTCGCTGGGTTCATAAGGTAAAATAAATATTTCCTGCTCATCCTGTAGACGCTTCCGTTTTGGTAACATTGTGTGAATGATAATGTTTTTGAAACACGCATTTTCAATTAAGCGCTTTCCCTCCTCGTGCATTTAAAACGTTGAATTTGCTTTGAATTACGCCATTCCTCTCGAAAGCATGTTCCCATGGAATTCCTTATTAAAATGTTATGGAAGTCGTTGCCAAATCCCGGCGAGAGCAATTTTTCCGGGACAGGAAGATTTTGTACGGCGTGTTCCGCTGCCCCGCAGGAGCCATTCAGGTGCTAAAACCACCTCACAGGTAAAGTGTAAGAGCAGTTACATGTTAAACGCTTCGTGCCTCCGTCAGAGCCCATCGTGGAGCTGTTCGGGCCGAAAAGTAATCGCACCGGGGCTCAGAGTTTAATTATTAATTGTGCCATTAACAGCCACATAACCATGAGGCGGATCATTTGGCCGGGCACATTCTCATTTATTTCGCTTGGCATTCCGGAAGTGCTCGTTGCGGCGTAAGTCTTCATTTGCACCGCATTTCTGTCCTTTAAACACGTCCCGAGCAGCGTCTTCGTTTTCCCGACGGGGCCCCATATGAGGGCACTTTAGCCGAGCAACAAACTACGGGCGACAGAAAAATCCGTTCAAATAATATAGGGAAACAAATTATGCAATCGTAAACATAAAAATATGAAAATATGGAAATTTTCAGCCCTTTCCGCCGGAATGGCACGGAAATCCCTACAGCCCTGGATCATCTCGACTGTGTCGCTCCAGCGGGGACTCAGCCAGCAATCCCTCGCGTCTTATAATTTCCTTAAGACGCGCCTACACTGTAAAACCAACATATTTACAGCCATTACGAGCGGCAATCACAAGGGCTGCAGGCGCTGCGAAGGTATCAGACCTGGACGTCGGCCCACAGACCTTCATCCACCGGGGATACCTCCTTATCTTCTTTTTTCAGTGAAACGAGATTACCCCACAAAGTGGTGTTTTGTTTTCCTTGCCGGCTACTTCCAAAGTTTCCGGCCGTCCGTACTTTAGGCACGAATTTAAGGTGGGAATTAAAAAGTTTCGCTCGCCCCGTCCTTCCCCATTCCAAAGACTTTTGGCCCTTTTCTCGAGAAATTCTTTTTGGTTTGATTTTTCTTATCCATTCAGCTCTTGTTATTTCTGACGAAACTTTGTTAATTGGTGTTTTCAAAAGGGGGACCGGAGTTGAGAAACCCTCCACAACCCCAAAACGGGGCGCATTCAGAAGGGTTTAACATATTACAGCTGGATGATGGCGGATAGGCCACTTAATATTTATGAATTATCCTTTCTAAGCGCGGAGTCAGACCATGAATTACGATGGAGAGAATATTAATTTTTCCTGTCTTAAGTGGTTTATTTTGTACCCAACCGCTCCTAGACGATGGGCGTCCGCAAGAGATTTATCTCGGAATATTCCGAAGGGTTACCTGACAAAGACCGCTTCTTAAAATTTGTCCTCAAGGAGTTGCCGCTCATTCCAAGATGAACGAATCTGCGAAATGATGAATATTCCTATAATGGTTGTATTATTTTGATGGATTTTATCACCTTTTAATAGGGAAAAGATAAATGACTCTAGCACGAGAATATGAGTCTGCTTCAGCTTCTGTGTTTCGCGGAAAAAATGTTTCACAACCATTATTTGCTTTCTGTATTCATGACACTATGTCATTCGTAATTTTATTTATAGTAATCTCTACTAGAGATATAATATAACATCCTAAGATTTTAGTAGACGTTTGAAAGTTTTCCAGCATTTAAATGAAAATTAAAGATTTGTGACGAAAAATAAATCCGAAAATTATTCAGAAATTCATTGTTAACCAATTTTCTTGATTACAGAGATAAAACATTGATGTCAAAAACAAAAAAAACAAAACATTTCAAAATGAAAAATGACTTATAAATCCTAATTTAGAAGTATTTTTTTAGGCTAAGTTGATCTATACTTAGTATAATCATAATATGTCCAAAACAATAGATTTTAATCACAAACTATAATATATAGCTCGTACATAAGGATGACAGTAAATATTGAAATAGTTCCAATAAAATATATTGTCTTTAACTAAATCCACAATTCCTTCGAGCAAATCTACTGTTTCTCTATTAAGGTGCGTCGAGCCCCACCCCCCTTTTCACGGATCCGAATGCAAACTATGCGAGAATTATGTGCTAAATATGTGCTAATTATGTACCGAAAAAAAATTTTTTGTGCTCCAAAATTAAGTGCTTTTTTTAAACACTCAAAGTGGGGGGTGTAGCTCGACGACGAGTTACACCCCCCCTCAAATTGTGAGCTAAAACATGTTTTTTTCTTCAAACTAGAATTATGTGCTTTTTATGTGCTTCAAGAATGTGCAACAAAGAAGTTTGTAAAGTTAACTGCAAAAAAGATAGCCGAGATTTTCAAAAAGTGTGAATCCGATAAATTACTCGGCATGCACTAAATTCAATCAAAACGCGTAACCAATTTTTTTTCTCAGCAGCACATAATTCCTTCGTCGCCTTCAGTCGAATAATTTATTGCCAATTCATGCAAAACGCGATTTCGAGCTGCACCCCCCACCAAAATTATGAAAAATATTTCAAGTCCAAAAAAATGCAGCACGAAATTCGTTCCCTGGCTTAATCAAGAGCACATAATTAGCACGTAATTACTGTGCATTGATTTTATAAGTATAAAATTGTTTATTTATAAAAAACGCGATGTCGAGCTAGACCCCCCTCAAAAATTATTTACAAAGCTCCAAGTCGGATGGGATTGCAGCACGAAAATCGTTTTTTGGCTCAATCAAGAGCACATAAAGAGCACATAATTCCTGTGCTTTTTATTTCCAAGCACATAATTATTTGTTAATAAAAAAGCGATTTTGAGCTACCCCTCCTAAAACTTTGAAAATGCTCCCAACTGGGTGGAATTGGAGCACAAAATTCGTTTTTGGGCTTAATCGAAAGCACAAGCACATAAAGAGCACATAATTTCCTATGCCTTTCAGTCTTGAGCACAAAAATAATTGTTTAATACAATAGACATATCGTGCTGCCTCCCCTTCAAATTTTGAAAATCATTATTAATCAAATGTATAAACACCGCGCCGAATCAGGTGTTGCTTATAATTTTTATGTTGCGATTGCTCACGAGACAAAGAGTAATTAGAAGATATCCGTGCACTGCGTATGCAGGGATCTCTGAAGACAAAGGGTAATAAAAGATATCGCACCTTTCCGAAAAGCTCAATGTAAACAAATGTGCTGTTCGGCACAAAGGGTGACGATCTGGTCGAGGATCTTTTAAAGGAGGACTTGAGGATTCATGCATTTCCATAATCTAATATTTACTTGCCGGTTAAAAATCTTTCCCTAATCCACTAGCACATCCACACATTCTTCAGTCACGGGTAATCACTTCAAAGGCAAATGCGACTAACTCACAGCCACAGGAAGACAACAAGTCTTTACATGATTAATCTTTTCGAGCCTCGCTACAAATATTTATAATATTAAGGTTGTATAATATTAAAGGAACATTAAGATGATGTCGCAAGTGCCGAAAATTACGTGCTAGTCCCGTTATTCATAAATTTGCACGCGCCCATTACATCCGAATTTTCAAAATTTGAGGGGGGGGAGGTGAACGGTGGTGCAGCAAGATATTGCTTTTGTATTACACAATTTATTTTGTGCTCGCAGATGAAAGGCTGTCGATTAAGCCCAAAAACAAATTTCGTGCTCTCACTAGACTCGACTTGGAGCATTTATTATACTTTCTGAGGGGGGTCTAGCTCGAAAGTGGGTTTTTTATAAACAAATAATTATGTGCTCTCGATTAAGCCAAGGAACGAATTTCGTGCTGCATTTTTTTGGACTTGAAATATTTTTCATATTTTTCGTGGGGGGGTGCAGCTCGAAATCGCGTTTTTTATGAATTGGCAATTAATTATTCGACTGAAGACGACGAAGGAATTATGTGCTGCTGAGAAAAGAATTTGGTTACGCGTTTTGATTGAATTTAGTGCATGCCGCGTAATTTATCGGATTCACACTTTTTGAAAATCTCGACTATCTTTTTTGCAGTTAACTTTACAAACTTCTTTGTTGCACATTCTTGAAGCACATAAAAAGCACATAATTCTAGTTTGAAGAAAAAAACATGTTTTAGCTCACAATTTGAGGGGGGGTGTAACTCGTCGTCGAGCTACACCCCCCACTTTGAGTGTTTAAAAAAAGCACTTAATTTTGGAGCACAAAAAATTTTTTTTCGGTACATAATTAGCACATATTTAGCACATAATTCTCGCATAGTTTGCATTCGGATCCGTGAAAAGGGGGGTGGGGCTCGACGCACCTTCTCTATTACTCCATCGATGCGTTGTAACTTTACGTATTTTTATTTTTTAAGGATTCTTATACGAAAGAAAAATATATAAATAATATACTATAATTGAGCAAAACAGTCGCCTTTTTACCGAAATACGAGGTAAAAATCGACGAGGGTAAATTTGCGCGACTATTTTGGCTCGCAAATTAAAGGAAGGCGCGTAGGGTATAATAGAAATGTATAGAAAGTTTTACGAGCCTCGTAATTGTTACGCGATCTTGGCCAGTTACGAGACAAACGAAGCCTATGAGAGTATGACATGAATATCCCTAGAGTAGCTAAGTTAGCTTTTTAAGTTTAGGATTGCACGAATTACTCTTAATTGCTTAAATATGCCTTTTATCTTAGGAAAATATAGAATATAAAATTTGATATACGTTTTATTCTATACAATAGTACATATACATATATACTATTTTCTACTAGGTACATATGTTCCTTAAAGCTTAAAGCCGCTAACTACTTAAAAATTCTATATACGATAGCCATTCAGGTATTTACAAGCTATCGAAAATCACAATTTCCAACTCTTGCAAAATCAGCAAAAACATCAAAGGGACCTGATTGGAAGCAGCCCCCGATGAAGCATGAAATAAAGAAAGAAACGTTTTCGCCCGCACAGACGAAACCCTATCTAACTTTAATGAGGCACGTCCATACAGAAAAATTGATACTAAACTACGCCCCCGCCGCACACATCGTCGCAGCAGAAGGCGCAGATCCGTGGCCTCAGATATTTTTATCAAAAACCCACAAGATTAAGGGTGGACACGAGTTGACCATGTTAAATAATTAATGCGTTGGATTCTATTAGCACCACCGGCGTGGGCAGCAAGGTTTCCGATATCTAGAAGAAACGAGAACTGTCCGGGCACTTCCCTAGCCATTTTGTTTACCCAGTCTGAGTGAAATGCAATTGCTCCAGATTGGGGACTTATAATGTGTCATCTGGGAGCAGCTGAATCATCCAGGAGACAACAAAGGCGACTGCCATTAGAACGTTTGCCATCTTCATCCAGCCGGGCTTGACTCAACCCTCCATTAAGCCCCCTCAAACTCTCCTCAAAAAGTGCGATGTTTGCAGGTTAAATGGAAAAAATTCGGTTTAATGTGTTTTACAGATGCTATTAAGCTTCAACACGGCTGTCCTTATTGCGGCGGTAAATAATTCTGGTTCACGTCCTCCTGCTGCTCTAATGTGCTTGTCTCCCGCTCATTTGTGCTTACGGCACGTGTAATTATGTAAAACATCACGATGGCGGCAAATTTAGTACCACCTTTTTGGCCCCATGCAAAATAGGAAGGGTGACAAAAATAACAACAAGTTGTTCATACCAAACTTTGATACAAACAACATAACGGATGAAGGAACACTGATCTCTGCAACATAATGAGGGATTATTAAAGATCATCCCGAAATTATTAAATATTATTTTTTCAGGGGCTTATGCCATCCCATTATTGCTTCAATACACATGTTGAGATTTTTCGTCTTCTTTTTAGTTATCTTTTTATTTAAAAATTTAGTATTTTTAAAAGTTTCCATTAGTATCCAAATAAGCAAGAAGTAAAAACAAAATTAAGAATTATAAAATGCTATAATTAAGTCAAAGTTTAGATCAAACAGCTTATAATTTATTGCATTGCAATATTATCTTTGTTTTGGTTATTTAAAAAATTCTATTACTGAATTCAATTCGAAACTATTCTAAAATCGCAAGAAGTAGGGATTATGTTGAATTAGTTTAGGAATACAACGAATGTTACAAAAATAAGGACCAAATCGTCATCATATTATTGCTCACATATGTACGGTATCCAACTAAATAATGTAGAACGAAATAAAATATTATATAAATATTTGTTTACTTTCAAAATCTTTATACTATAACCATCTTGTAGTTATTAAAATTATTTAGAAGAAGTGTAAAAATAGACATAAATAGGCATAAACTGCTGGAGTGATTCGATAAATGATACAAACATTAAAAATAATAATTTTCAATATAATATACGCAAAATGCCACTGAAGTCGTATAACTGTTAGGGTTCCGTACGTTCGAAAGAAAAAACGGAATCCTTATAGGATCACTCGTGTGTCTGTCTGTCCGTCTGTCGCAGTCAATTTGCTCCGTATCTACTGGACCGATTAAGTTGAAATTTGATGAATTTCTGTGACCCAAACACGGACGTGTAACATAAATAAATGAATTGTGAATATGGGGGTCACTATTGGGGGGTAAATTAGAAAATTTACAGAAAAAAGGTTTGCAAACTGTACCGTGTGATATATCAATGAAAGGGCTGATTGTGAGGGTCTCAAATATATATATTTTTTATAATTTTGAAATAAATAGTTTCAAAGTTATTTAAAAAAATAAATGAAAATTGATTATAAAGTATAACGGTACCGAACCCTCAAGGCGTGAGTTCTACTCGCACTTGTGCGTCTTTTTTATTTTCAATTCATATCCCACTGCACCACGTTTTAGTGGGATATCCTCTTTGAATATAGTCCTAATTTGAATGGACAAAAATCACATTATACTTTTATAAAGCTAATCGTAATGCACATGAATTGTTTAAGCCTTTTTTCCCCCAAGAGAGATGCATAGGTTGTATTACCAAAATTACTTCAATTAGAAAATGACACGTGAACCTTAAACTCGTCAATCCTTTGTTCTATTTAAAAAGGTCCCAACAAAAGAAATATGACCTAATTTCGTGTACCAGAGGGAGTCGTAAAATTTCCGAGCATATTCACAGGAAATGCACATCGGAAAGGATATCTCATTAACCCAGTCCTTCAAAGCATGTCGTTTGGGACCTGTTGCGCATGATTTATTACAATCAGAGGACGCCGCTGTTTAGTCATGGCAGCTATTCTCACTACCACCAAAATCCCGACCGCAAAATTACTCGGGAGCACGGGATGGGCTACAAATTTAGATTTTGCCATTATATGGATGATTGCTGCCAGTTATCCCGTCAGCAGCTGCATGATTAATTCAAAACTGACTTTTCCTCTAGTCATTGTGATTAACCAGTTTAGGCCAGTGATGCGAATTATGGCCGATTTAGTTTGAAAAGTGACTGACATTCAGAGCATATCACATGCAATATGTGCTGAATGAATTAAGTGGTATTGTAGACGAAACATGGCAGCTAAACGATTTCCAAATATGTTGATTGATAGAAGGAAGAATTTAACATGCAGTTGTTATGTCAGCACTAATATTAAGTACCTGCCTTCCAACCATTCGAATTTTCCCATGACTGTTAAACGTTACAAACTCAGATTTTTTGAGGACTGCATGAGACGGCAATTTATTTAATTAAACCAATACATGGATTACAACCGGCCCAATTTAAATATTCACCTTTTATATGAAAAAAGACAAAAGCCCAATGCAATAAACTTTCTATCCAGGACCGATAACCTGCATGTTGTGAAGGCCAAAAGAGAGAACTGCAGCTGTGCTGTGGCACTTATTTAAATCAAATATGTAGATGAAGTTGTGAAATTTTCGGCCCATTTGCATATCAGCCAATTTTTAATTTAACCGAAAAACGAAAAGTGAAAATCATTTATAACCAGGAGAATGCAAGGAGCATTTCTGGATTAATTCTGGTAAAATGTTGTTTACAAAACGGTAGTGCCATACAGATTTCACTGGAAAAAATCAAAATACGTTCCATTTCGGGAAAAAAAAACCTTATTATTGAATTTTAAATTATCGGTACCATCTTAAATCGAAATACCTATATCTATATTTAGTTATTTATGTACAACTTACTTAATTTTTTATTTGAGTCTTTTTTTTAACTCGGTTCGTGATAAACCTCCGACGTCCAACATTTTTTTATAAAATAGTAAGTAAAGTAAAATTTATAATTCTAATAAGTGTGCAAAAATTGTAAATAATATTTGAACAAAAATTAATATATCGACTGAAGAAAACTCAAGTTTCCATATAAACTCAAAAACAAAATGTTTTCCTATGTTAAGCAAAATTTCAATACTACATAGTAAGCTTTGTGAGGTTATCGTTTAAGAACTGAAATTTATCAAATCGTCCAATCTGTCAAACGATACTTTGACATTTTTCAAAATTGTTTGTACCAGAGTCGAAAAATAAATAGGGTTACTTTTCTTGACCTGCCTACTTACGAACAGCATACTTAGCTTAAGGCTGGCCCGTTTCGCGGAACTATAGCAAATAAGCATAACGTCAGTATCTCGTTTCTTCATAGCTCACTTTCTATAAGTAGACAAAGCAAATTGCTGTGCATTGAGCATGATGATGCTACTGAGGAATTTGTAATAAGTATAGTAATTACAGATTTAAGACGTAATGGTTTATCGTCTTTATATATTACTAAATAAATAGATACATTAAGATCCTTACGACAGTTGATACGTAGGTACATACGGTAAATTTTGGAAACAATAAAATAATTTTATTTCGGTGTTTACTAAAAACTCAGACAACATGAATGTACAGATGGGTTTCTGTGAAGTATAAAACATATTTTCCCTTTCACCCTAAATACATTATATTTACGAAACATTTATTTCTGCTCCATTTGATGTAATTTTCCAGCAAAAGCCACGGAAAATTGATTTATGACTAATCTTTGACATAGGCGGATCTAAAAGTATATGTAGCTGATTGTAGATATCATGCCAACACTGCTGGTTTACAGTCGAACCATTACTCACGGCATTTGATTGAAAGCCGGAAGGACATAAATTCCACGCTAGTTGTTACTCCGCTGTTCGAATTAGAATCCGAAAGAGACGCCCTCGAACAGCGACTGAAATATAAAAATGCAACCCTCGTAGTGTTCTACTCGAGTTCACTGCCAGCAACAGTGGTCAGGACATGAGAACGTTAAATAAATAGAAAAAGCGGAATAACCCCGCTAATATAAGATTCCCTTTGAATTTTTTTTTTTTTGAGAAAGGGCGGCGCAGCATCCCTATATCATCCGTGGAGTTCAGTGATTTTATTTCTGGTAAATGCAGTGAATCTCTCCCGGGTGACCTCCCCTCTTATTTTAATGGAGCGACAACGAATGACATCGACAAATACATTTTCCTTTACTTTTTTATGAAAACTCGAAATATGAAGTGGCAGTTGGCGGGACGAGACCCGGGACACATATTCACGACCCCGCACAGCTTTGGTAGGATCGTTTTTATGTATGTCACATACTTGTTCGGATTTGATAATTCGCTTATCTTCCCTTAAATGTCGATTACAGACAGGATCAAGACGTTTATTTGACCCTTCGAGTATTTTTATAGTACCAACCCCTGTTTTTGCTGCTTCTCGTTTTGTATGGGTTTTGTCGAATTTTCCACTATACTCGGGGGTGATTCAGCTGCTGCTTTCTGTCAGAAGAAAAATTAAATTGGGATTAGAACGAAATATCACTGGGTACCGGCAGATAGGCGCCATGAGTGATTGATAAACGACGTTGAGCTTAATTTTACAACAAGGGATGCTGACTCGCGAAAGTAACCCTTTTATTTGGTCGTGCTTTCCGCATCGACAAAACTTTGATGAGTTAATTTCTTAATAAATTCAACGAAATACTTAAACATGCCTTATATATGTTATATATTCTATCTTAAAGAGGAATAATGATTCTTCCGCATTAGAGCCGAGTAGATAGGATCTAAAATATATGTATGTATTATAATTTCGAAAGAAGAGTGAGTTGCAACATTAATAGTTGAGGAGCCCTGACGGAAAGCAATGATTGAAATGTTGCAGAAGATGTATTGGTCTTGCGCCCCAGCACATTACGCGGTACAATCTAAGTCCATTTCTATTTTGATTTATTAACAGTTTCACGAGTGATTCGCCCAGCGAGAGGTGAAAAACTACGAAATAAATAGATCTCTTGGAGGTCATTAAGCATTCATTTGGTCTATTTATCTCAATTTGTGTACTTCAGCTACGGGAAGAGGAGCAATATTTGCTTTGTTCCTCGAACCTTTCCCGGGACTGGCCAATTTGGAGATTTTTTTCTTGTTCGGCAACCAAGTGGAGATTACTAAAGGAAAAACTGTGAAAGCTGAGAAAAGTGAGATGGATCGCATTTGTCAACGGCAATTACGTTAAATGTGCTTTTTCGTTTCCTATAAAGTGCGCCCAAAATGTGAAATCATACTCTTACTTAAATTATGTTAGTTGAACTATACTGTTACTATACTTAAATACTACTGCACCAACTTCTATTAGGTTCGCAAAGTGTAGAAGAAAATATTTTTAGTTGTTTAAACTACCTACATAAATCTGCACACAAAACTTTTTTCCAACTAGAAAGCACCTCGAGTTGGCTTCCCAGGATTTCCAGTAAGTAATCTAGTGAAAATAAAGATACTAGAAATCTATTGACATATTTTAACTAGAATTCTACCTACATATACTAGAACTACAAATATAAACAGTAGAATTCTATTGCCTTTGTTTTAACTAGAACTCATTGAAATCCCGATTAAAATCACTAGAATTCTATTATTACTCTCCTATAAATAGATTTATATCTAATTTCCTTGGATTCCAAAACATATAACCGTTCACTGGACTTCCGAGGTATTATAGTAAAGGTAAATATCTCTAACAGACATTTCACACAAGTGGTTTATTCAAAAAATACTAGTCGGAACAGCAATGTTTTCTTCAGAAATATGTTGTAATTTCAAAATAATTGCGGAATGAAATGATAGACCATATCAAAAATTTTAATGTATCCATTTTCACTTTTTAAAAACTTTCTGGAGAGCACAACACAGAACGCACTTCACTCTATATAAAAAGCTGACGAGAAATGACTTAGTTTTATACTGAAAGCTGCTTCTTGCTTCAAATATATTTCAAAATCAAAGAACTAGGATTCCAATTAATTTGCACAGAAGGGCAGTTTAGTGCACTAGAATTTCAGTGTTGCCAATGTATTTCTAGCTTTTTTACACTAGATCTAGCGAAAATGTTGTTTTCTCTAGATTTCAATGAATTTTTAAAAGAAACTCAATCAGAGTAGCTTATTTTCTAGTTACAGTGTATTTTCTTACGTAATTCAGTTATAACTTTTGATATAAGTCGAAATGTAAATTTAAAATTTAATTTAATACAAAAAGAATTACATGTCATTAATGAATATTTGTATACATTTATTTTTACTACGAAAATCTAATAAAACTAATAATAACTGATATATGTATGTAGATTTTTAAAAATGAAAATATTCTCTTTAAAGCACCACTTCCTAACCTGACTCTGATGACTAACATAATTAAAATATAACATTTCGAATAGTGCGTATAAAATTAATATGATAAAATTTAATTTCGATCATTTTAGTCCTGTTTTGTATATTCATTTCGTATTCGATGAACCCTTTCATGAAAAAAAAACATAATTTTCGATTATGCAGCCGCAACCTCTTCAACCAGAACAAATAGGTCCCTCTGTTCTAAACAACACCTACTAACCTTATTTTTTTCCCGATTCACGCAGTTGTTCAAAATTAATCATTTCTCGAATATGCCGATGAAATCTATCTCTTCCCACTTTTTCGCATGCATCATATAATGCACATATCCCAGCTTATCAAGTGCAGTGCACATGAAAATCCATTTAGCATGTAGCACGCTATTCAAATGCATCGAATGTTACAGTGTATATCGTGCCATATAAAAGTCGCTTGTTTTGCAATTTGCCCCTTTCTAGTTTTACCTACTGCGGAAACAGATGTTTTTGCTTTTATTTCGCACTCAACTTAGTTTTATCTATTGTGCCCTAAGGAAAATGGTTTTATAATTCGTCATCAACCTTTGCGGTACAAAAACCAAAAAGAAGTAATATGCCACGGATTTTTGAGATTATTCAGGGTATTACATGAAATATAAGGTTTCAATTATCTTAATAGGATTTAAAAATTAATAAATAATTATAAATATATATCTTTCACAAATCCAAATACATTTTGTCTGTAGGACAACATGAAGATATTTAAATCTACCTTAGGTGCTTTATTCAGGGATTATAGGCACACTCCGCTAATCTCAATAAACGAATCAAAAAACAACTGAATTGTAATGGCTGTGCTTATTTGTCTTTTTGGCCAGCACTATAATATTTTCTTGTTGTTATACTCAAGACATAAAAATAAGATCTTATTGTTTTTTGGTATTATATTCTAACAGATCAACAACTTAGAAAATACAAATACTAAAATATTGTATTGTAGCCTTTACTTCTTTTACAATTATTAAATTTTTAATGAGTCAAAGAGGTTTAAAAAACTATCAATTCTAATCCTAAAGAAATTGTTTGATGTTCAACCCTAGACTACGATATCTGAAGCCATCTATTTTAAAATCAATTTATAACAAAACTTTCATCGAAGCACCAAATCTAAGCTCAAATTGAAAACCAGATGGCGCAACAATAAACTTTAAGCTCTTTGGGAACCAACCTTTTCGGTTCGAACATATGCTCCGGGAATTTGGTACAGTTTTTAGGTTTCGGAATTTGATAAAAGAGGAATAACTGAAATTTAATATTAATATTAATAATAATGTCGTTTTCGTGCATTGTATTATTGTTATTATAAGAGGTCGTTCAGCAAACTACTTGGTATTCATGTTGTACATCGAACAATTGTGATATTTTGTACTTACCCTTATCCTTATTTACTTACTTAAATAAGTATTCCTTATGCAAGTTGAGCCCTATCTTTTTCAGATAGTACGCTTGTTGGCAATGACCCGTAAATAGGTCAGTGATCATTTTCAATCCCGATTTATTTATTGAAAGAAGCTTTTGAGTTTTTTAACTTGAAGAATTTACGAAGTTCTTCAATTGTTTTAGCTCTGGTTGAGTATTCCAACTGTGAGACTGGCTTCCTCTCTTCCCAGGCCCTGAGAAGGGAGAAGATGTGGCTTTTTGTGAGCCCACAAAAGGGTTGAAATCCAATGAAGGGGAAGCTTCTTTTCTGGTGAACTATTCCGCCCTTTCATTGGCTTTTATACCCTCTTGCCCTGGTCTCAAACCAAAAGTCACTTTATTTCGCTAGCATATTTAATATAATACCTCCAGGCAGCTCCATACTAGCTTTGATTCTTGACTGTAAGAGTCTTTCGTTTTCAGTGCTGCTTGACTATGCGTTAGCGGATTTTAACTCCTTTCATACTAAGAAAAAACTAGAAAGTGCTTACACTATCTAGAAATTATATGATTCACTTAGAAAGTGTAGTTATTGGAAAAAACCTAATTTTTATTAAAACAATGTATATTTAGAAATATTTACAGCGGCAAATTTACAACGCCTAAAACTTCAACAGAAAACATAAAAGCGTCACATCTTAAATATTTGTACCCGTAAGGATTCTAAAGCAATAACATCACACACGCAGCTCATGAACTTTACCTCCGTTTATGATGAATCACAATTACGGCGGCAAGAAAATTAATTAGAAGAATACTTAGAAAAATATAAGGAAAATATTTCACATTTCCGCCTTTTTCTCGTTGGTGGCTTCTTCCTCTTTGTCGAACTCCTGCATCTCGGTTTCCTTGACTTCTTCGTCAAATATTTTTAGATCCTTCACGTAGTACCAAACACTGACGTCAAAGATTGTTCCAATAAACACGAAAATAGAAGCGATAATATTTAATTTGTATCTGAGGGGTATAAAATTATGTTTTTTAGAATGATATTAATGAGAAATGTGAAAAGTTTTGTTTACCTCAGCCCCTCGGCATCGTAGAACCAGCAATTGCCTTTACTTGTACACGTTTTTCCCCAAACCAAGCAAAATCTGTCGAGTAGCCATCCAAAGAAAATTGGACTAGGTATGAAAGCAAAAAGGCTCATTAACATCAAGCTGAATCCCATTGCTGCCGTTTTATCCTTTTCGGGGACACATCGAACCGAAACGAGGAAGTTGCTGGCTCGCCCCGTAGCACCTACGAATTTCAAAAAGCACATCACAGCTAAAAACATGACAAATTGCTTAAAGCAGTTGACTGGACATCCCCCGGGGATTGCCTGTCCATCGTGGTGAATCTGAAATTTAAAAAGAAAAAGTTTTTAGTAGCTCTTAACTTTTGGTGGACATAATTTTTACATTTTGTAAAGTAGGTGGTAAAGATGTTGAGGTTAAAGCTGAACTTCCATTACTAAAGTCAGTGAGTCTTTCAAAAATTGGATGCGCTAGCAGAGTTTTATTAGGAACACTTATACATGAACAATCGTAGAAAACCTGATTTCATAAAAAAAAAAAAAGTTTATAAAGATTTCTTAATAACAGGGCAACTATAGAACCTTTCTATTATCTGAAAGTATTATTTGACTTTTGCATCCAGCATGGCAAGGAGAAATGTATGTGTTTCCATCCTCTCCACAAACTGGGGAGTATCTAACATAATCACATCCACAAGCTGAATTGCATGTTGGACTTAATGAATTGCTATAAGTAAACCATGCACATATTTATTATTTACTACTCCAAATATTAAAAAATAAGTATTTCTTACCTTGTTGGTATATTTATAATCGTTGACGAATCATTTCCAGGACAGCCCAAAAATGAATACCCTAAAATTCCTGCAACTGAAAAAAATCCCACAACTACATTCCACGCAGCCATGTACCTTGCCCTAGGTTTATACTTAGAAATTACAAAACCGGACCCTAGAACTCCAATGGCCGAAAATGCCAGGGCAACAGTACCTGTTACTAAACTACGCAAACCAGTTAAAAATAGAATCTTTATAAATTTAAAATACTTTTACCTCGAAGTCGCTGCCGACTGCCTGTATTGAATTTCAATATATTTGGGAGTAAAAATCCAATAGGGGGTATAACCAAACAAGTAGAAGATCGAAGCTATGTTATTGCACATTAGCGTTGGGTTGGTAATGAGTTTCTTGAATGTCTTTATCATGTCTGTTGAATGTAAACATCTTTAGAACTCCTCTAAATTGTACACTGTAAAAGTACCTTTAAAGGATGCCGGTAATTCAGGATCTTCATCCTTGTGAACATCTTTCTTTAGTCTCTCTTCCTCTAACATTTTTCTGGCGGCAGCTCTAGGGAGCATGGCGGGGAACATAGATAAAAATATTCCGGTGAAGAATAAAAGAGCTCCAAGTATAAGCCATCCCAACCACCACGCTCCGAGCCATCTAGGATCAGAGTTGCTTATCACTGGAGTTAGATTTGGCGAAATGTAGACTCGGAGACAGAAAGATGCTAATGCGTAACCAATGGCTGGTCCCAACATCCTCATGAAATATGACAAACCTAAAATACAAAGTTAAAAAATTGTATTTTACAAATATTGCAATCAATTACTATACGATATTTTTTATAAAATTTGGTAGATGCTGTTTAAATTTTGAGCAATGAATTAATGCAGATTACACCATAAAAATGGTGTTCAAAATTTAAAAGAAAAAACTTAGACTTTAGCCTAAATATACTGAAAGTGTTAAATTATAAAATTAAAGGACATTGGAAGGAGTTTCAACGCATAATTTTTATATAACTTGTATCTTGTTTTGCTTGAATTATTTTTATTTTTCTAAAATCACCTAGAAAAACAAATGATAATTTTAAGATTTATAGAAACAAGTCTACATATATACAATAAATTAATCGTTTTTTTCGTAATGATGAAATATATTTTAAGAGGCTTTAAAATTGCTAAATAGTTAGGTTGGAAATGAAATTAGTGTCAGATTGAAAATATTTTTATGTAAAGGAATTTTATCTGCTAGGAGCAACCAGTTAGATGTGATAAGGGCTTTACGTGAGAGATCGATTACATCTAAGGTATTTGATCTCAAGGGTGGCCGACTGATAGACATTTTGCATTTTATTTGTAACGAATCGGTCAGCTTTGGGTGCCTTTTAGTGGTATCTCTTTATATCGATAATTTTACACAGCTTATTTTAGATTGCGTTTAACTACTATGCAGTTTATCTTTTAATTCTGATTAAAGAATAACATTTTTAACATAAACTAAAACACTAGACTGATATTTATAAACAATTTCTACTTACTGAGAAGAGCTGGAGTTTTTGATTTTTTAATATTGTCATCCATGTACGAAACGCCTAAGGTGTAATAGAGAGAGCCACCAATTCCGGAAATGAATTGTGCAATAAAAAGAATAACCTGAGGCGCAAAGCTTCCCTCGCTTTCCTCGCACTCAGCACCTTTTCCACCTAATTTTATTAAATAAGATTAAGTAAACCATTCAACTGGATTAGTGGCGGATGTAACCTTTCATTTTACAAAGCGTCTTTGATCTTTCCTCCTCCAAAGCTTCTATGGTGCTATTCACGTCAGCCGTAGCACCGTATTCAGTTGTGAGCATCAGCGCATCTTCACCCGGTCCATAGAGGAAGTGCGGCACAGCCGTGAGCATGCAGAATGTCACAATCGTGAGTAAACCTTAGAAATAAATGAAAATATTAGAACTTATCAAAATCCAAATATCATTAAGTAATTACCAAATCCTATCCATCGAGGCCGATGTCCCTTTCCAGCGTAATAGCTCAGCACAGCCGAGACAAAAAGTTGACTTATATCATTTCCTACTGATATTATTCCCGTATTCTTCGAAGGGATCTTGAAACGTTTTTCTATCGTCGTTATTGTGCCATTAAAGTAAGCATATGTCATTGAAAATACACATCCAACGATTCCGTATAGAACAACATACGCCTTCTTATTTGCAAATCTGAAATACAGATTGATAAGCCGGTTTACTAATAACACAAAGATTACAGAAATAGTCTTTAACTTGAGAACCCGAAAACAATAAAAACCATACAATTCTTCAATTGGAACTTTATAATGATTTTAAACAATAACAGAAACAAAATTGTTTTCCAATATTATTTAAAAGTACATAGTAGGTACATCATTAAATATCACTACTAAAATGATTTATGAGAACTGTAAGACAAGTAATGATAAACAATTTGAATAAATCTGTATAGATTTTCTGTCGTTCTGTTTATTGTGTCTTTGCCCTTTCAACATACATTTCGAGATTAGCAACGCCAAAATGTTTGTAGAGTGACGTAAAATGTTTAATAGAAAGCAAAGTAATTTCGTCGATTCATTCACGTGCAGTGTTCTGCGCATCCTAAATTAACAATGTTTGAATAAAGAAATCTTAATGTCAGAATATCCCATCTCACTGCAGAGATAAAACTGCGCAAACTTACATACGTATATTCATTGTCTTAATCTTTTAATACCTTAATTTATACGCTGTTCTCACTTTGAATTTTTAGTGTTTGCTTTAAAAAATGTCATATAATGCTTTTCTTATTATAAAACTAAATACTATACTATTAGTTTTTTCAAAGTCAAGGTTGATGCTGATGATGATAAAACTCATAGCTTTCTTTTTTAGATTAGTCGACACGTGTAGAATTTACTAGTTTTAGTTCTTAAATAAATTTTCCTAGCTTTGGAGTCTCATATATCCACTACCAAATTTTCTATTAATTTAGAAATGAAAGCCACGAATAATATTAACGAAAAATATGAAATAAGTATACTTATCTACAAAAATAATATCAGTAGTTTCATTATCTGTTCTTCATTCTTGTCTTTCGCCCTTTTAGGCCAGGCAAATATTTAGTTGTTTGGCATCAGTTCGAGACTTTGAGTTGTTTTTAAAATTTTGTTAAGAATTAAAGCAGATTGACGTTCTCGCAGCGATTGTAATTCAAAAATATGTTTTTGCGGTTATTACAAACAGGCGTTAATAATTCAGTCCAGATCAAATTTATTCTCATTTTATCTTTTTCGCAATAATTTTCTTTTCGTGATGTACACCTTAGTTTTAATAAATTTCTAAAATAAAATTTATTAAGTGTACAATGAAAACGTTTCTTTAAAAATGAATTATTCGAGCAAAATTTTTAATTATTGAAATGTTTGAAAGAAATGTCTGGTATATAAACAATTCATAAAAATTATATCAAGCCCAATCAATGATACATCAAATAAGAGAACTATTCTGATGAAGTTAAATGTATTAGAGTACATTCAAAGACTAGAAATTGAATCCAATTATTCTATCAAAAAGAGCTTTTTCTGGTTTAAAATTAGATGAAGTAAGCTCTAAATTACGAAATCAAAATTGTCGAACCTTTTAGAATTTGAAATCACTACTGTGGATTTTGGTATCCAATATGACAATAAATATTCTCAACATGAACTAAATACTATACAAAATTTATTTCTCTTTTCGCTTACAAGAAAACCACTACAATTAACATAGGTCTGGATACCCCAAAAAGTTTTTAATGGCAGCTATATTCTACAAATAATATTATATTTTTTTTCTAAAAGTAAGTTTAAAACTTAGGAACTAAAGACGTTTAATACGCCAGAACCAACGAATACTCGCTTAATTTTTGTGTAGTGTAAAAATGTATATTAAAAGTAAACCTTTCGTGACGATATTTTACTCTGACTGATATTGCGTACAATTTAATATTAGTAGAGTAGTCGACCTTCGTAAGCAACAATAAAAATATTGAGTTTTCAGAAAAATGAAATTATAGTTAAACATACTTTTGTAAGAACGATCCTTTGAATATCCAATATCCACACGTAGTTTCTTCAGTAAGTGGCATACTCCTGAGAACTCGTTCGATATCGGTGCTCTCCCTGTCGTCGAGGTCCTTTGCACAATTCTTATAGTCGCCATTTTTCAAATTGTTGGTTAACTTTCCTTTTTCTAGATTCACTTTAAAGCCATCACCAGACAATTTTTCCGTCTCGGCGGGATCAGCATATCGATTATCTTTTTCATTATCACTCGGAGCACTCATATTTTAAACTTTCTTTAAAATTTGCCTTCGAACAACACCGTTTTGCTTCTTGATCTCAAGACGATGTTGCTTTTATTCAGCACAATTCAACAACTGATCACTAGCCGAGAGTCTGAGCTGATGTTTAGCAGCTATGGAGCAAGATTATCGATGAGAACATAATTTTCCGAAGTTGGCTATCCAGATCACTAGCAGATGGAAATGATAAGCAGCCAGGAGCTATTCGCGGCAGGGCATATCGCGCGAAATGACTATCACTTTAATTGCTTTCATCCTTTTATAATAAGACGTCCGAACTTTTTTTGTTTTTGCAACTATATATAGGTATTAAATTGTCCGTGTAAGATCTGATTTATTTATATAAATGACTTTAAAGAATGATATATTCCTAAGAAACTCTTCTTGCGTTTGAAAGATAACATTTCCCTTATCAGTTTGCTTTTCAGGCCTAATCCTTGTGGCGCTGGCTTGGTTAACAAACACTACTGTTGTAAAGACAAAGAGTTTCAAAAATGTCCGTACTATATCAATGATATCTGCATATTGTGGTCTAGGCTGATGGGCAAACATTAATTAAGAGATTTTCAATGCAAATAAAATTGTTCATTTAAGAAGCTACCTTGATAAAACACTTTTACTTCGCGAACGAAAACGATTCTGGAACTTTACTCAATTTCTCTGAAGTATGCACTAGATTAGATTTATCATTCAACATTGAAAGACTAAAAATTAGGAAGTAATTACGGCCGTAAATTAGACGCCTATTGGATAATGCACTCTACGTCTCCGATTACCCGAACGATTGTACCCTTGACAAGTCCAGACGTTTGCGCACCGTGTCGCGAAGAAATTTGAGAAATATATCTTAGCGTTCCATACATGCGCGTTTAGAACCGCGGCTTAGCCAACTCAATTAAACCTTCCTCCGATCGGCCAACTTCTAATTCTCTGCTGGCAGCAAGTTGAGGTGATACTAAGACTATCGATCAGGTCCAGAACGCGCAGTACTAAACGTCTTAGTCGACCGAATCAGATTTGCTTATATCAATTGCATCGGGGCTGAGCAACCCTCATTTGTATAGACGATCTGCTCATCGCAGAAATTCACTACTTCTTCACTTGCGAGCGCGCAATGTTTGGGTAAGCGTCGTGGTTGATAACGTCTGAAAATTGCCCGCTCGTTATAATAAAGTAGAATTGTCTATTTAACATACAATTTGTGACTCAATTTTCAAGTAGTACGATTTCGTTCATAATAACGTATTTATGATACTAGCGGGCTGCCTGTGTGCTCTATGTCACCAGGTTGCTCTTGATTTTGAAAAGAGTCCGGGGGAAGCAGTGCATACATCGTTTCTTGACGGGAACGGAATAAGAAATTTAGGAAATTCTGTCAATTAGATCAAGTGGCTATGTGAACAATAATTATTCGCAAAGTTATTTTTGCAGTAGGATTTTCATTCATGTTGTATTTTTATATCGCAAAAAGGTCTTTTTATTGGAGGTTTAAATTTCATGTTCACTTTACAACATCCATAAAACATTGCTTATCTAAAGAAATTTTTGGCTCATACCAGAAGTATCATACTAAAAATTTTAATATTTAATCGTTCAATATTCAATTATTTTTAGCGTCAGATTAGTCGACTGTGACATTTCTATAAATATTAAACTTAAAATATAAAGCAAAATGTTAAATCTTAAATTATATTATAATATCTAAGATATTTCATAAGATTATAATAATTTGAAAAACCTCTAGTTATTTTGGCACTACCTTAACCTTAAATTTCTCTGAAAACGAATTAAATTTGAAGGAATTTATAATAATTGATGTGTGATAAATATGTACTACATATATCAAAAGAAAGTTCTTAGAGTATTACGCTATCAAAATTTAAGCATAATAAAAATGCGAAAAATGCATTCTATGTTATATCATGCAAATAAATAACTTATCTGATTAACACTCTAATTGAAGTCCCGTAAACTTATGACACTTTTAGTGAATTGACATTATTATTAGGTACTAAATACATAGTTGAAATTCACATTTCCCAATTGATTTGAACTAAAATTTCGGTAATTTACGACTAGCTCGAAAACAGATAACTCACAAAAGTATCAAACTGTAAAGTATAGAAGTCGAAATTAAACTAAAAGTCGAACTATCATAAAAATTGTAAAACTTATATTTGTGATAAAAAGATAACAGGCTAATTCAAATGTCTGTCTATGAAAACCGTCAACAAACACACCTGGCTGCTTATGATAAGCTTTGGTATAATCGGCGAAAATCTCGACATTTCATTAAATCTGTGTCGATAGATACTACCTGTCCCTTCTAAAATTAGTATCTAAAACGGTCATAACAAAATTGATATGTCTATTATTTTGATACGAGCAATATCTGCTCTAAGGGTTCAAGTATCGTCAAAATATGCGAAACATTTCAAGGATGTTTTAAAATTTTATTTTACAGAGTGTTTCTGTACTGATATTGACTCCAGAAATAGTTGAAAGGGGAGATAAAAAAGCAAGAAATTGTATGGGGGACTTTTAACACTTTCGACTAAAGGGCCGATACAAGTCGAAAACCAGGGAAGTTATTATAATATAATACAAGACATGTTTGCTGGGGAAAATAAAAAAAAATTCGAATATCCTCACTGAATTAATAAAATGCAAATAATAGATTTTTATTATATTAACGTATTTCATAAAAACTTTTACGGTAGTCAAGTCTAAGAAAACCAAATAGTTTTCTAAAGTTGATGAATTTCATCATTTCTGGAAAATATGGCGAAATGAGTACAATTAAGCAACATAATAAATTCCGAGCTAAAATTTTTTCATTATCAAGCGTCCTCTCACACTTACATAATCATATATGCAAAATGCTCAAAATATTTGTTTATGACGGCAGCACCAAACCTTAATAAACATCGTGGTAAACATTTTTAAATAATGGATTTCGGCATATGTACAATGATATTGCAATTATTTTATGAAATGGTTCTGAAAAGGAGAAAACTCAAACCTATCGTCACTAAAGTCTCTCTTTTGATTTATCACATTCTTAAGCATGTTAGACCCATTGAGAAAATTTCAATGGAAATGGTATAATAAAGTTTATCTCTATTGCATACATGCAAAAGATTTAGAGAAGGCTTTAATTTACGGCTATGTCAACATTTTTTTTCCGAATTAACGTAAAGGTCGTCTTGAATAATAAATCAAGAGGCGTGCAGACGCGGTTTACAATTTACAGCACAAGACATATATGTAAATATACATTGTAGTATTATTAGAAATAGTTTAGAGCTAAGTTATCCACAAGTTATCCCATTCACTTTTTCTTTAGAAAAAGAGAGAGAGAAGTGTAAACAATACATATAATAATTTTGTCCACATTTCCAAAAAGATAGAATCTTCTCTTACAGTCTCTGTAGACAAATCTCATATTTTAGTCATTTTTAAATATATAAATCGTATGAATTCATAAAATCTGAGAAATAGGTTTGGAACTATCCATTTATTGTAGTATAAAAACAAAAAAAATTATCAACATCTTATGAAATGCTTACTAAGTTTTATCAGTCTGTTAATAAATGCCGTCAGTGTTAACTCAAAGCTTTTTAAGTTTTTCGAACCAGAATCCAAACCAAAATTTATCAAAGATGGAAACCTTTCATTTACTTATAATGCTCTTAATTAGAATCTAGAGATTGGTTTTCAATGGTGGCTGTTTTATAAATTTTGATACGTAAAGATTTAAACAAATGTTTTTTTTGTTTTCTTAATATAGTAAATAAAAACTTCGTATCCTTTCTACCAAAATTGCTCAAAAGGAACCAAACCTTACATGTCTATTAGATATTCGCGAAATAATCGATGTTTTTAAAGATTCTACTCTTTTTGATACTCCTATAATAACTAAAAGGTAATCATATTTTACAAGCTGTTGGCTGAAAAACTCTTTTAGTATAAAGTAATTTTATTTTAATACAGTATAAGAAACAATTATATATATTCTAATAGTCATCTGGCAAGTAATATCATTTTATGCTTACCATAAACTGAATCAGTGGTCAAGGAAGAAATTGAAAGATTTAGACAAATTGCTGCGAAACCTTGCTGAAATTTCCATTAAAATTTGATAGAAAAACTATCACTATAAAATTTTAAACTATTTTGGGAAGTGCAAGCAGTCAAATCGGTCATAATTAATAAATGCAAGAAGTACACACAAAAAAAAAAAAAGAAACAAATAGTCTAAAAACAAGAAATAAATAATCTTGATTTACAAACTATGAAGAATACTTATATTAGCAAAATATGATCAATTTACATTGGCGTTAAAAATTAAAGTCGATCATCAAAAAATAAATCTTGAGTTTTGTGTATGCAAACATGTTCTGTGGAATATTTCATTAAAGAAAATCACTTAATTTTAAAATGCTATTATTAAGTAAAATTTGATACGACTAACTTTTTCCAAAATTCCTTATGTCATATATTTAAGTAATAAATATTTGGTACCACGTAATGTATTTATGTGATTTTATTTTTATATAATATGACTTCACAGTCGTTTTTTGTATGTGGGTAGGTATTATAATTTTTGTTGACATAGAGTTTTCTTATAACTTTCTAGATTTGAATGGTAAAAATCATTAAATTCCGGAAGTATTTTAACGATGAAAATCCAGAGATAAATTAAAACTGGATCCCGATACTTTCAATCAGATTGGACAAAGCAAGGTAAATGGACGTTCCATTAATAACCGAGGATTACATAGCAATCTTTCTCCTTATTTTAGGTCGGATTCCACAGCGAAAAGGGACAAAGCGTTCGAGCCTCAAATGAGTCCGGAGCACAAAGGACATAAGATTATTACCATTATTATTGTCATTAGAAAGCACAAGAAGTTTGACTATTCCCTCATTGTCTTTAGAGAGATGCTTCTTTACGACTCTAACCTCAAACCCGCTGGCGGTCTGGGGAGCGGCTCTGACGTCTGCGAATATAAATGATTCCTCCTCCCGCAGAAGAGTTTAATTTGCCGCGGAAAAGATTCCCTCATTCATATTTAAAAAAGGATTTAATTTAAATTAAAAATGTTGACGACTAAAAGAAATTATAAATGATGGAATTATTCATTTGGCGTGGGCGAAACAATCGCCGGTAAAGGGAAGCGCCGGCAAGGTGGCTCTAAGAAATCCTTTCTTTATCCCGGCTGCTCCAGGCCGCACCGCCCGCAATGCCCTTGTTTATTTGCTTGTCGCAGGATCCCCACTTAGTTGGGGTTACGCTACATGGGCTTGGAACTCCCGCAGGAGTGGGAGCAACAATTTTTCCCAGGAGCAGGCACATGCGATAGCGTTCATTTGGGGTAATTTATGCACGAAAGTGGTGTCAATAATCTGCTTGCGGTAAACGTAAGACTTTTATCTAAGACATCTTTGAGATTGCTCTGTAAATTTCTATTCCTCAGTAGAGTCTCAAAGTAGAGTGGTGTACGCTTCCTGAGGAGGTGGGGTTAGTGAAGACGATCTCAAGGTCTTTTCAAGATGAAGTGTGTGTTTGAGCGAATTAAGTCCCCTCCCATCTCAACGCTCTACTTAACTAACTACTTAAGAAGGATGCTAGCATTGTGCACGGTGAGGAATCTAAAACCAACGAAACACTGAAACTTTAAACATGTTCAGCTCCTTCCCCCGCAACTTTTTATATTTATTTATACTCTTAAATTTACCTAGAAATTTATGGTTACTTAAACCATTCAAGACCCACTTATTCAATGAAAAGTAAATATTTTGCATAATTTTTCTAAAACAAAACGTATCGTAATGTGTGCATCATCTGTTGGGAGCTGCAATAACTTAATTTTATGATCTATACTAAATTTCACCCATTGAGTTGAGTATTTTCCGTCGTTCCTGCGAGGCATTGTTAACAGATTTGTATTCATGGTCTCCACGTATGCAAATAGGGCATCCACCCCCAGATTCCTTATATCTCCGCAGCCTGTCTCATTATGGCGCCCCCTTGGTTATCTAACAAATGTGCGGTTTAGAAGGAAGCATGGGGAGCCAGTGGTAGCTAATAAATAACATGTTTGTGGAAAAAGTTATCAAAAGACTTAAAAGCTTATCGAAAACAAATTCAGGAAATTTTATTACCAACCCAGATTTCAATGAAACAACCTTACATTTGTGAACTTCTTATTCTCGCGGCGTTTCCTGGAGCAGTAACACGAGTAGTATTTATCTGAAGGAGTGTGTATTTATCTGTTATTTTTGTCAAGAGTGTTCCTAGCCTTGGATGGAATAAAATAATTCATCCGAGATGATGAGCATCAGATAAATTCGTTGGATACAGCAATTTGGGTTGCGAATGTCCTTTAAAGAAAAACACAGCTTTTATGTGCAGAGCAGGGTAAGTTAAAATTAAATTATCAATAATTTACATAAATGTTTTAAGTTAACTGCTTAACTTTTAAATAAAAATAATAATAATAATAAGTATAATTTTCTTTCCAACATCAATATTCTGATGAGAACAAATTTTCAATATTCACTGAACACAGCTAGATAAATAATGAAGTCAACTTGTGGAGTCTGTGCAAACATTTTTAATAATAGAATACAAATCTAATCAAATATATATCTTTTAAAAAATACTTTTGGATAATATCATTTTTAGACCGCTTTTGTCGTAAAGAAAAATCCTTTAAAATAAAATATGATTGTCTTACTATATACAGGACCGACTGCCATTATACAGTAGGTTTACAATAATTTATATAAGTATTAACTAAAATAAGAGTTAAAGCTGTGAAAATCACCAATGATTTCGAGCTGATGAAAATCTACTTAAGCGCTTTATAAACACTATTCATTAACAATAAATATCAATTTTAAAAATAAGAGTTTTATGTTGTTTAGTAATAAATTTAGAACTTAAAAAGAATTAATTTAATTATTTTATGCTTTACGATAATTTGCTTTTATGTATAACTTTTATTATTTGATTGTATCTGGGTACAAAACTTAGCAGTTTAATAAAGTCATCTATGAATGATTCACGCCTACAGTTTGCAGGATCTTCGAAATTTAAAAATATTAAAGTATTTTGGTGAATTAATTTGAGAACAATTTCATTTTGATGTAATTCGGTACCTCCAATAAGTTACGAATATCTCGTAATTTTGTTTTTAGTCCTGATTTTATTTGAAATAATTTCTATAGTTCTTGTAAAACCAAATGTCCGAGGAAAGTTAAATAGTTGAAAGGATATTCCACTAATAACTTAATAAAACTTTATTTTATAATCAAAAGTATGTTTGTAATCTACTAATTTGGCTACTAAACGTTTAATTTCTCAGTTAATATAACTAATAAAATAAAATCAAAAGAAACAAATAAGTTATTATTAGTCCTTAGATGCTATAAAATTTATGTACTTAACATTATACTTTTAATAGAAGTTCAAATCAAATAAACAAATTTTAAAGTTATGTTGCAGAGATCAAAGAGGAGTTGGTTAAAACGAAAAGATACTCATTTTCTTCAAATTTTCTACTTTAATATACATAAATTGTTTTTCGTCTGAGTTGGAAAACCAGCTTCTTTAGTTTGGAATAGCAGCTTAACTATTTTTCTTTATCTGTGGGTTTTAAGGGCAGTAAAAAAAAATATTGCTAAATAAAAAGAGATCTCTTATTTTTCTAAAATAAATATTCTGCGCAGATTTTTTTAACTAACTTAAATCGAAATGGCAATCTTGTTCGCTTTGGTAAGTTAATTGAGCATAACAATATATCAAGAGTAGCGTCAAAAAGAAATTTCGGATGAAATTCAGGTCGGGAAGCCAATTTGATTGTTAATTTAAAAGAATCATTAACCACCTCAAGAGCGTCTACGGTCGCGACTTACATAAAACTAATTTTCCAGGAAGAATTTCTTTGCACGTTCTTGATCCAGGAATTGGTCGAGATTTTTCTAGTTTTTCCCACTCGCGGTCGGGTATTCTTCTCACGTCCTCGCTTAAGGACTTGAAAAATTAGCGAAGTAAATGAAGCAACCGTCGATGATTGGATTTGGTTCTAATTTAGATTTAGGTGCAATTTATTCCCGCAGGACGTGTGCCATTAGGCTGCGCCACATAGTTACGTCCAATTTCTCTTTAATTTATGACATACACAGCGGAGCTGCCCATTAATACAAAGCTGTACAAAGTGTGGAGCTCCGCAATGCCCCCTGGGAAGGAACTTTTGAGTTTCGTACTTCTTCTCGAGAAGACTTTGCAGATAGTTGCTGCGAGGGAGCGCGGGGGCGGATGCGACAGGACAGGGGACTCAAATTGATGCGAAATTTCGTTAATTGGAAATATTAATTGAAAGCGCATAATTTTTAACGAAGAACTGTCTAATTGAGTCCGGAGAGTCAATCGTCGATACTTCCTCAAAGAAAAAGTTTTAGAGCCCCACACCATAGAGAATTTGCAAAGGGTCGCTCGCCCAGCGAAACTGAAACTGCGACTGTCCTCTAAAGCAGCTCTCGAAATATTTGCTCTTTTATGCTTCCTTTTTAATCTGTTTTATTAAGAGTGCTCATTAAAAAAGTAAATAAAAACCCGCAGGGTGGGTGGGTGCGGCTAAAGATCCTTGAACAGGGATTTTTATTCACTACGCGCACTCGATTTATGGCAATTATTTCGGCGAGATTCCGCAGGGGCGAACGGGGCCGCGGGACTGGAAGGACTAAACAAATTAGAAACGAGCCTCACCCCAGCCCCAATTGCTTGTTCGGCTTCTGGTCGTTTACTGTTGTTGCGCCAAGGTTTCGTGACGGTCATTCTATTTCGAGTCTTAAGACATGGATTTAAAGTTTAGGAAGCATAAAATTCTAAGACATCTTATTTTGCATTTTATTGTGCGAAGGGGTTAAACTCTGATCCCCTCTTGAAGCAATATTGCCGCGGATACTTGCTCTTTTCTTAAATTTATTTATTTCGAGGGGTTTTGCTTTTTTCGATTCCTCCGGTCTCGCGGTTCGCTTAATGTCCCCAAACCAGGCGAACGCTGTCCCATGATTTGGGTGCTGGACGTCTTCTAACGAAATCGGGAGCCTAAGATTATATCAACAGAATTAATTGCTGGAAAATTTTATCGTTCCGAGTTAATGCGACGGAATTAATATTTTTGTATAATTATTTAGCGGGCAATCGATTGCGAGCTCAAGCTCCGTTTGTCTTCTATTTTAATCATTTGAGGTAAATGAGGATTTTGGTATAAGAGAATGAGTGGTTAGGGATATTTCAAGACTACGCTTTTCAATTTACTTCAACTCATAACTCACCTATAAAGGGTCACAATGGAAATTAGAAAGCTAAACTTATTTCTTTGAGCTTTTCTTTAATAAGTATTTTATGTCCTACATTTTTATTAGTGATGAGCAAAACAAAAACAAGACCAAGACTTTGATAGCCATGGTCTTGGTCTTACATTTTCTGCATGACCGAGACCAACACTGCAAGACCAAGACTGATTTTGCTCATCACTAATCGCAACATGAACCCTATATGACCCCGTTTTCATACAACATTTTACGAAAATATGTTTTCAACTGCTGGTACGGAACTCTAAAAAACTACATATATAATAATCATGTATTGTTTTTTAAATGTCTTTTGCAAATAGAAATATAATGTAAAATATAATTTTTTTAATGATAAAATAATGGTTTTTTTTAATCAATTTTGTATAATTAAAAACGCTTCCAAAATTCGTATATGTATGCAAGAACGTATGATTCGAAGGCTCAAATTCTAAGAAACTGAGCTCAGACTCGATTTTTTCGAAATAGGTCTTGGTTTTTCTATGTAAAAATTAAAACTGAGCTTTTGTTTACATTTTAGGGTTCCATAGCAAAACAAGGAAGTCTCGCCATGTCCGTCCGTCAGATTATTAGGACTAGAGTGCTGAAATTTGGTACACGCATAGATAATTATACACGCTACAAAAATATGAATTAACATTTCGGAAAAAAAATGTTAAGTCTAACTCTCCTACCTTATGTGTAAAGGGAGGATGAAAAAAATATGTTTACTTACCCCATCGAGTGGGGTATCGTTAAAAAGCGAATTTAAAATCATTACGAGATTTCTTAAACGGTTTTTGAAAATTATGTCGCGTTTTCGAAATATTCTACTCCAAAGTGGCCATTTCGAGTAGGTTTGTGTCGGTCAAGATAAATATCACCCTGAACGCAATTTCGGAAAAATCTGAAGAAAATCTAGAATACTAGCACATAGACTATAATTAATAACACGACTTACTAGAATATGACAAAACCGTCTTCAATCTTTTTCAAACTAGATAATAACATGTTCAAATCGACTCTAAAAAATTTAAAACGCGCAAAAACACTATGCTTATTATCGGCTAAAGACATGTTAATTCACATACACTATAATAACAAGAAGTATTATTTAAATAAATTATAATTCACTTACGCGTCAGAAAATAAAATTTCAGCAAAACGCTTCTAAATCAAAAAATGTTGTGTGTTAGAAAATATTAAATTTTAAGAGATTTCAAATATTCGGAAATAGTGCAACATAACGAAAGATAGTATCAAACGCAAAACATTTCGTAACCCGATTTTTTGAATATCTTATAATTTATTCTCACTGTATAGATCCTTTCCTTATTCGAACCGTGCAAGTATTATCATAGCTTTATTTTTCATGCTTAAAAAACGCAATCCCATTTCCTAGAAGTAACCTGAAGGGATTTAGTGCTCCACCCTGATTTAAAAGCAACTCTTGGTCTTAAACCAGACCCACTCCAGTGGGCTCAGCTCGGCATCTCTTCTTTTTATTAATGAGTTTAATTTAGCCTAATCCTTCTTAAATTTCACTCCGTAGGTCCTTCTTTTGAGATACGTAATAAAAGGACACGGTTTGGTAGGAATTAGTCAATTAACTGTGAGGAGTAAAAATCATCGCAGAGGGTCACTGTGAAAATATGTTTTGCGGGATGTGGCGCAGAGTCGGGCTCCTCTTAAGTTCCGCCCCCGCATTATATCCGATGTTTTGTTAAAAAGACAAAATTTTCCAACCACACCACGACCCGGTGAAAAAACATCGAAAACACCGGTCTCCGGGTTACAGCCGCCCAATACGAGGGAAAGTTGTTCTTCATTTAAATTAGGGGATGAAGTTGGAGGACAGCGGAGTCCTTCCTCGAAACGTTTTTTTAATCTTTGCTCCGACTTAGAGAAGATTACACTTGTTTGAATTCTGATGTCAGGAGAGATGAATAAATATTCCGGAGATGGCTCCTTAATTCTACCGTCTTTCAGTGCTCAGTCCTCCCGTGAATTTTTTCATTCAGAGGATTATTACTCAAAGAGAAATTATTAATGATGGGTGGGTTCCGCTTTTGGATCCGTGCAATCGAACAATGACGTACTTAGAGGAATTTAAATGGTTCGGTTGCTGTCCTTCGGTTCAGATTCCCATTAATCACTTTCCTGTGAATTTCTTTTGCTCCAGCTCCACCTAAGGATCGGACGAATACAAGAGTACAATAGCGAGCCAGTGGAACCTACCTTCTTCGGTGGTCCCAAAATCTCGCCATTTTCACGTTTTCAAAGAACTTCCGAATGATATTACTTCAAATTATGCATATTTACTTGAGTCCCATCCACCGAAGTAAGCTGGAAAAGAGCGATCGATTTAAAATATGGTGATGGTGATTTCAAGCGATTTTCACGACTCCCCCGTCTGGGCGCACTAAGCTTCCAGTTAATTCCTCTCGTTATTGGCGATACTGCAGCGAGCAGGACTACGCTGAGTGGCTAATTTAAAAAGCAATTTAAAACTTAATTTTTTGTGATTATAAGGGCAAACAGTGGACTTTTTTTTTCCGCCCTCACTGCACAGCCAAAGCGAAAATTACACAGAAATGGTGACCCTGTCTCCACCCACCCAAATATTGTTTCTCAATCAAATTTCTTACCTTCACCAATGAAAAAATCAGGAGCTGGTCAAAAAGAGGAAGGGCACAAAAAATATCTCATTCATTGCAGGATTAATATTAAGCTCGTTTTTAATAAAAATTTCCTTTTCTCGCTTTTCTTTAGTGCGTTTAATATAAATTTTCTATTTACATACTTCTTGTCGTTTCCTGAAACTTTAAAACATATTCACACATACATATATAGAGATTTTGCAAATATTGTACACAGTACACTACTATTATATCAACCATTATTCTTTAAACCTTAACTTGGATATTTCTACCAGATATTACTTAAATTACAAAAACTTATAATTGTAAAAACTTAATTCGATAAAGAAAATAAATAATTACAAATAAGTTATTAATTAGCCTATAGGGGTTTAGGGAATGAATTTAGAGTTATAATGATAGTTTACGCTATATCATGACCATGATCTATATGCATATAAAAATTCCACCGCTTTCCTGAAAAATATATTTCACGGTTCCATAGAATCTTTAATTAAACTCAATCCTTTACCTCTAACCTTTTAAGTATAAGACTGACAATTGTGACTAATATCCATATGTTGAAAATGATAATGTTTACTAAAAAAACGAGTACTTTAACAACAACGCGGTAGTTTATTTGGTTTCAGGTCAACAAAAATGTGAAGATTTTCTCGAGAGTTCTATAAATTTATTGTTGTTAATTTTTTCTATTATATAAAAGTGAATGTTTGTGTGTTTGGCACGAATGGATTCCTTCAACGTTCAACCGATCATCCTGAAATTTGTCCCACGTATTATTGCAATTAAAAGAGTGCACTATACACCCATGCGGTGAATTCGTCATTTTTCTTCTTCTTCTTCTTCGAATTTTTCATTTGATTTAATTTATTTTTCGATTTCCAATAATTACACGGCGCCTCCATTAAGGCGTATCAGCGCCGGATATTAGTAAGTAATCAATAAATTTAAAGTATCTCTAAAGTTTTTAAAGATACAAATATAAATTATGAAGAAAATCACAATGGGCAAAAATTTGAATAAATAACACTTTTTGCGATTATTTGAATTGGAAAAAAATTTGAATATATCTAATTTGCTTTTTAACACTATGTCTAATTATGTCAGTCCAACAATTTCGACAACCTTAAACTGCGTTGTTTTTTATTTATGACCATTAAACTTGTTGACTTTTATTCAATTGCTGTGTTGTACTAATTTTAAACACTTTAATTTTTGTAATTACTATAGATTTGAAAAAAAAAAAACCTGATTTGCCTAGAACTGCCGTCGAATAATTTTTGTTCCGCCATAATTAAACGTAAGTAATATTTATGATTAGATTTGATTTCTCCCTATCAATATAAGAATATTTTTAATATAAATTACTTATAATTAATTAAATTATTATGAATGTTAGTTATTCTACCTAAATTTATTATACAATTTCGAAAACTACATATAGAAGAAAAAAGTATTATTAAAGTATACTTAATTAATACCTACAATCTTATTATATAATTTATATAAAAATTTATATTAATTTTTAAGAAAGATATAAAGTAATTTATTTTGCCTTGCTGGTATTCAAAATCAAATGAAATGTTCCTACAATGCAATCAAAATTTTTTAAAACACACTGTGGAAAAATAATGAAGAGATACATACTTCAAATATTTAATTTGAAGTAGCTACTCAATTTGATACTCACTCGTCTGGTAGAAAACCAGCCTAATAAATATGCTTTTACGGCCATCAGTTTCATCTGAGTCTGAGCCTGAGTGGGTAAATCATGAAATAAGCACTATCAAAATCGCTGTGAAATGAAAGGCAACAATAAACTTTATCGTGCAATTAAGAGCGAATTACACTCCTAATAGAATAATTAATGCAATTTCCCACAAGGTACTTTCCTGGAAGCTTCATCCTGGTATCAAGTTGAAATGTTCCTCGGGTCCTGCCCACCATTTCATCGTCTAGTAATCTTAGAAAGGGAAACGGACTAGACGGCACCCACACAGGGCCACAAATCTCAGCGCCGACAAGGAGGCAACTGCGGGGGGATGATTCTTGTTTTACTTTGCTGCAGACAAGGGATGCTGGAGGGAATTGCATGTCACCTGAAAAGAACTGTCAGACTTAAGGCGCTTTCTGCAAATATGTGCTGGCAAAAGTTGCATTTAACCCACAGAGGAAAATATGTTAAATATGAGTGTAAGCGGGATGGTTAGGCCGTTCTATGTATGCGCTGTTTTAACCCTTTCCCGGAGCAATAGACACAACACAAAGACATGCAGAAGAAATCACTTAAGACGAGCCAATTAGCTTCATGGAAAAGGAAAGATGCCTTTTGTACCTTAAAACGAAATTATCTTTTGATGAAGGGGATGAGAAGACACTTTAAAGAAGCAACAGTTTCCCGCCTACAAGGACGTCTTGAGCCCACGTTTGATGGTAACTCACGATGGATATTGAATTTAATTATCGGCAATTTATCTATGAACTTTAATATGCAAAGGAAACCCTTTTTCTTGGGCGGAATGGCGTTCGAACGATTTCTAATTATGTTAAGAACGTCCCGTTGTAATGGAATTAGCTTCGACAATAGAGCGAGTCTTAGATATGCTTCAAAAGCGGGCTAAATTTCATTGCTTTTTAAAGCTTCTTATTTCCACTATTCTATAAATAAATTTCGCTATTGAGCCGATTAATAACTACTTAAGGTTTCGCTATTTTGATTTATAGGTATCTTTCAACTGATAAATGAAGTTCCTACTGTGACATATTTTTATAACCGCAAGCAGAGTACCAATTTTATACCATGTAATAGACGAAATATTAACGTTTAAAGAAATTACAAACACATCGCCGACCTGTGTGTCATCCCTTTATTTATTTTTATCCTAATCCTCCTAAGATCTACCGGCCTTAATGACCTATCGTCACGAGGTTCCAGATCTTTTACCTGCCTTTTGTCACGACCTTAATCGTTTCATCCTGTTTGTCCCGCTGAAGGCATAATCTCGGGTCGGAAAGAAAAAAAACTACAAATAATTGTGATAAATTTTCGTAAGTCAATCCGCTAATCCATTTAAAGGCGTTTAGGATGTCTCAGGTCCATTGTCAGAAACTGTGGGAATGGACGACTCCTGGCTCTGGTCACTTTGACGTCGGACGGTGAAGCCCAGCAAAAAGAGTGCTAAGGTTTATCTAAAGGGCAAACTTCTGTGATTTATACAAAGATAGGATCGAACTATTGTGCCGATGTCCTTAGAATTGTGTAACAAGCGGCTGTCCTCAAAGCACGCGTATTTTAGGGTCACAGCAGGAAACTCAGCCACTGTTTCTTCTTTTATTTTGTTTTGTATCTAAGAAATCCTTCTAAAAAGTTAACCTAGTTTCCACAAATTTTACCTTAATCTACTTAATTCTGGCAATTATAAGGCAAACTAATTGTGGTAGCTAAATAAATTAAAATTTATTTAATATGAAATTTTATTCTTTATGCATACCTACTTCAAAATTCTTTATTAAACATTTAAAACTCAATTTCTATTACCTGTAAAAAGAGGAACGAAGTAAATTAAATTATTTTAAAAATTTCTGGTTTCCAATTTCGAGCGACATATATTATAGAATAAATACGAATGTCAAATATCGTAAGATAAATACGAACACCAAATACATGACTTTATTATTAAAATAACTAGAATCGCAAAAACGTATGTGTATTTATTCAAGGCTGAGGTAAGTAAATAGTATCTAAAATTTACTAAATTTAGCATTTTATTTATTCTGTTCTTTTTTGATCGGGCAAGAGAAATCGAGTTTGGTGTTGTTCTTTTTTGAGGAAAATACTCCGATCGTTTTTTATATAGATTTTTTTATTTTATTCGCTCGACGTTTCGGGTCCTATTGCGAAACCCTAATGTAGCTCCTGATGAAGGGTTTCGCAATAGGACCCGAAACGTCGAGCGAATAAAATAAAAAAATCTATATAAAAAACGATCGGAGTATTTTCCTCAAAAAAGAACAACACCAAACTAAATTTAGCATATAAAATGTTTTTTTATAATTTTATCTTTCCATAGGTTCGGTGAGCAATATTTCTATTACAAAATTCTGAAAAAAATTTTATAACTAACCTAGAGCCGTTTTTAAGATCTGTAGACCCCTAGCTGGAATCTGTGGTGCGGGCTCTACGAAGAGTTTTTTGAAACTTAACCTGCAAAAATTGCATTTTAAATCAATTTTCCATCTACAAACCCAAAAAACAAAAATTTAAAGTTTATTATATTAAATTGCAGAAAATTTATTACTATCCAGTATTTAGAAGATAATCACAACAAAAATGAAAAGATTTGAAAGCCTTTTAAGTATTCACCACGATCCTAGCCTTATATTTGCATTATCCACATAGTCAAAAATTATATAAATTGTTCATTTAAGATTTCGTACACACCAAAAAAAAAATATTGTTTTAAATGAGAGGAAGAGGGAATATATGACGGTCTGTACATTCCTCTATACTTTTCATAGGGTCACCATAACTTCCATATTTTTTTATCTACTTCTATTAAATTTTGTGAACATATTTCGTGAAATGTTTGGAATGATCTTCCTTGTCTTAAATACGGCATCTATCGTGTTCTCAAAATTCGTAATATCTCATATATTACACAAACATTTGGATGGAGATATTTTTTAAGGGTAAAACCTTTACTATAAATTTTGATTTCATTTATTTTTCGAAATATACCTAAACTGTAATAAACAAGCTAATTTTACTTATACTATGTATGTAATTCAAATTTAGGTAAATTTCGAAAAAGTTTCCAAAGTCAAATTTCCTGATACCTTATCGGACTACCAAAGGCTGATATAAATAAAAGGATATGTACTCCTTAAAGATGATTAAATCAGAGTGAAGAAGATTTAAAACTAAATCACTTATTCCACATCATGACGCCATATAATTTTTAATAGTTTCCACATGGCCACTAATTAAAGTTGAGGTAGTTGATCTATATAAACCTGCAACTTAGTATTTAGTGCTTTAAACTTTAGAAGTAAAACTAATTCATTTGCCCTTGTTCGGAAAAAAAGTAATGCTGTTTGTTTAATTTAAAGTGTCCTAATCAAGTGGACTATCTAATTAACAAACAAAATTATGAGTGGCATTTAGCACATATGCATAACTTCACACTGATTTGACCTTGCAGTTCGCATATAAGGACGAAAAATGCGTTTCTAACAACGTTTTTAGATATAGATTATATCAATTATCTAATTAAAGAGATAAGCCCAAGTTGTACGAATAAAGGAGTATTCCTCTTAAGTGGATGTAATTCATTAATTGATTGGCAATAGAAATAGAAATAGATTAGTGGACTTTCTGTTTACACAAAGAATTCTCAATAGTTGCAACGTATGATTACACAAATTTCATAAGCAGACATTCATTAATTCACTTAAAAGTTTTATCGCAGCCAATCAATATCTTAATTCGAATTGACGCAGATACGTCCAGTACTCGCGACAACAAGTTACATAACCAAGCGAATTAATTTAGTTTACACAGCGAGCCCAAAAAGTGCTTTTAATCAATTAAATGGAGCTATAAATGCCTCTCTGCATATTCCCTCCATTTAAAGTAGATGATCTGCGGTTATATGTGTGTATGGCCGATTCCTGGCAGGAAAACTTTTAAAAAGTTTTCGCTTTGATTTACAAAATGACACTCAACTTTGTTTGCTCATCAATCCATGTGCGTTGTTTTAGAATTTTTACCCCAGCGGATAGCGCTCGGTTTAAACGCAAACAGAGGATGAAGCACCGAAATTCGAAATATCTAGTTCTATATATTTGGCAGCGTTGCACTGCACACTTGGTGCACTCGTTCGACCATCCAAAACGGTTGGTTGCGACCGATAAAGACATAATCAGTTTTGACCGCTGCTAGAAAATGTGATTAGCCAAGTGCTTCCAGTAATTTCTGAAGGGCACTCCGTAAAGATAAACACTTGCAGCAACTGACGGCTACCTTTACTAACAAGCGCAATCTGAATTTGTCATTCATAGTGCAAATATTTGGTTTTCTTTAATTAGATTAACCGACTGTCGGCAATAAATCCAATAGTTTCAAATCGCAAATTCTCTCAAAATAGATGGATATGTCTTTTCGTTATTTATGAAAGGTCATAGCAAAAGAATTTCCGGAATTGTATTATAAAACAATGAGCTCTTTAATTACTAGTTTTACTTTGATAATCTTAGTATCTACTATTTTGCTTCTAACTTCGTGAAGAATAAGATTATGGTTTGTCTTTAAAGTAAATTAGTAGATATTAATTAATCCCCATTTATAAAATCTAATTTTGGAAACCTACTACCCTCATAAAAAAAATAAGGTGAATATAGGTATTTCGTTAATAATAAAAAGAAAAAAAATTCCTTTGTCGAAATGTACATAAAAAAAAGCGGCCAAGTGCGAGTCGGACTCGCCCATGAAGGGTTCCGTAGCAGCAAGTAACATAATATAAAAGTTCTTGTAGTTCGTTGTAACTTTGATCGATGTTAAATTAAATGTTTTTTTTTTTTTTTTATATTTGAGTTGATTGAATGAAAGGTAAATTGCGGTTTACGATTTATGACGTATTAAAAAAAAACTACTTACTAGATCTCGTTCAAACCAATTTTCGGTGGAAGTTTGCATGGTAATGTAAGTACATCATATATTTTTTTTAGTTTTATCATTCTCTTATTTTAGAAGTTAGAGGGGGAAGAACACAAATTTTACCACTTTGGAAGTGTCTCTCGCGCAAACTATTCAGTTTAGAAAAAAATGATATTAGAAACCTCAATATCATTTTTGTAGACCTATCCATAGATACCCCACACGTAAGGGATGAAAAAAAAATTTTTGAGTTTCAGTTCTAAGTATGGGGAACCCCCAAAATTTATTGTTGTTTTCCTATTTTTGTGTGAAAATCTTAATGCGGTTCACAGAATACATCTACTTACCAAGTTTCAACAGTATAGTTCTTATAGTTTCGGAGAAAAGTGGCTGTGACATACGGACGGACAGACAGACAGACAGACAGACAGACATGACGAATCCATAAGGGTTCCGTTTTTTGCCATTTGGCTACGGAACCCTAAAAAGTATACTTAGTTATAATAAAGACATTTAAAAAAAGTAAAAGATTCATTGCCTATCAAAAAGGTACAATTTTCCTCAAATACTCAAATTTAGCATGACATGTGTGTAATCAATTATTGTTTTCGTTTTACTCTTTTTTACCTTTATAAAATGGTTCTTAAGCATTATTTTATCAGAATGGTTATTTGTTCTAATTTTTAGAAATATTTAAAATACATAAATACATAATAGAAAATCGTTGAATAAGGTTTCATATTCGAAATATTATATTTATAAAATTAGAGTATTGAATATCTACAAAGGTACAACGCATCGAAATTTTATTTGTTAAGTTGATAGTTCCTTTTTGGCTTTAGTTGTAGAAATGTCTTATGTTTTGTATTCGTCAACAAACTGAATTTTTTATTTTAGTTAATAATGGGTTTTTGAATCAATCAGCAGTTCAGAGGTGGCGAAGGATATTTCCAAGGATATCAAAAACAAGTTTCAATTATTTCAAAATTCAAATTTACACATAATGGTAAATACAAGATTTGTTCCAAAATCGATTTGATTGGAACTAGAGACAGGCAGAGATTGAGTCCATAACAGTTCTGATGAGAAGCGCGATCAATCCCACATTTTTGTGAGAAATTAATGGAGTCCATATCTTTGAAAATCTTCAAAACATCGATTTTGAGTTATTTTAAAAGTAAATTATCTCAAAAGTATTTTGTGAAAATATGATAAAGATTTGAGCATTATTTATAGAGATATACGATTTTAAGAAAAGTGAGCTTGAGCTTCTGCAAATTATGTATTTAAAATAAAATCTTAACTGCATTTTTCTCGAAACAAAATTTTCAAAACCGGTGTTCATCGTATCTCCAGAACGCATTGCTTTCAAATTTCAACCAGTTATTTAAAACATGAAATTGGTGGTACTAAATAGAAACATATTTCAGAACTAGGGTAGGGTAGTTTCATAATAAATCTCGTGTGGGTATTTAAATTTCAGATGATCCAGACTTGAGTTACAGTGAGCACTGCAAGACAACTTTTTTTTTTGAATCCTCGGTGGATTGGTAATAACGCAATTGTTTATAACTATTTAACCATAAAAAAATTATTGACACTTCTTGAAAAATATACTTTTCGAATAAAAAAGTATTGGTAACAAAATATATAAACCTGTCGTAAAAAACAAAACCTTTATTTTACACTCTTAAAGATATGGAAACCCTTAAGTTCAAGATATTTAAATTTTAAAACATTTTATTTCCTGCTATAAATATTATCTAGGCTTTTTTTATATTTATGTATATGTTTTAGAATCTAAATATCTTCTTCGCTTTCAAGATTTTACAGTATTAGGATATTCGTACAGAATATCTACATGTGAGCATAATAAGTCCCGTTTTTGCAAAACCCATTTTAAATTGTAGTATATTTTTGCTAAATTATAGTAAATTCTTACAAAATTTTACTAAATAGGTACTTGGAATGAGCAGACGAGCATAACTAACAGATATATGTTTAATTATGCTTCACATATAAAATTAGGAAGCATACTCTTTTTAAATTGGCAGATGTAACAATTCAATGATGGGTTCATCTCGAGAAGAAAGTCGTTTGATTAAACGGCTGAAAGCGGCGACCCCCGAGGACAGACGTCTGCTGCGTCGGTCGAGCGCCTAATCTGAGAGCCTCATCACGTCAGACGGGGCCGAGGAGCGGAACATTTTGAAAGTTAGCCGTCTCCAACAATTGAGTTATCTGCTCCCCGGAGTTGCCGACAAGCGACAAGCTGACAATTCGGGATCGGATGCAGGAATCAAGAGGAGGAGGAAGGATTTTTGGCATCGCCGCCCCGACAAAGAAGAAGTAGCCAATTTAGCCGTACAAAGGACGTGGACCAGGGTCCACTGGATGCTGCATGTAACTACTTAGATACGTAAATCTGCGGAGAAACTTGTTATCAATTCTGATGGAATATTTGTCCTTGGTCCTTTTTGGATGATATTTATAATTTATCGTCTCTAATAGAGTATAAATCGAAAGATAAAAAATCATATAAGCCGATTTAGAGGAACTGACCGGAGGATATGTCGTACCGGGCTCTGGACGAGCACCCGGAGTCTTTTTCTTCGCTCTCTGCCGTTCCCAACTTATGATACATCGGTGACTCCCTCAAGTGTCCTTAAAATATTTATTCATGTATGTGAGGAGAAGGATGTGCACCTTCCTCGAGTGGCATAAATCAGGGAATATCGTAATCGAATTTTATTGTTACAAGCTGCTTACGTGCATTGGGTCAGGGAGTATTTTACTTAAGTAGGTGAAAAGTATGCTGATTGGCCATCGATTCAACTCCAAGATTCCGGCTTATTATTTTCTGTTTCCTCCCGTTGTTTAGGTATACAATTTTTATTGTTGCTGTGGTATATTTTGTAGTTAAGTATGTAGGATACATTTATGTTTTATGGATTAATATAAATGAAATGTCATATTATTAGATCGCTTTGCATATTTAGTAAAGCTTATTTCAGGTCAATATTATTTTAATATAATATTAATACGCTATACCTATTTATTATTCCAAATTTTTGTCAATAGCTTTAATAATTAATTGAAGTTAGTAGCAGTTTATGCAATGTAAGTAAAACAAAATGTGTTCAAAATTTGTTCATCTTTCCTAACATTTTCACAATAATTTAAAATGTTCAGATTGATAATAGATAATATGGTTTAGAAAAAACACGCACTTTGTGCGTTCTTTAAATAAATAAAACTGAAAATACCAATAAAAAATAAGCGTCCGAATTACTTTTTAAATAAAAGCTGCTGGAAACTTGAAAATCAATAGTCGGAAAAATTTAGATATTTGAATTAATAGGTAGGATCAGTATTTGATTTTGCTTATAGACAATTTTAATTTGGATAACCAATTCTGAAGCCACGCATATGCTAGATTGAAAAATCGCTTGGAGTATAATAACTATAATTTTAATGAAGCATTGAAAAAAGTTTTACTTCTTGTCGTTTTCCAATACATAGGTACAAAAATAATCGAATAATATATCTTTTATGAAAAGAAGAATTAACCGAATTCCAATTCCTTTGTTTAAGCTTGTATTTAATTGAAATGTTGGAAATCGATTTTGACACATTTTCCTTCAGATATATAACAATTATTTTGTAGTTCCAGTTGTTTACACACAATTTTAGAATTATTCTTATCAATTTAGTCATTATGAACAGGAATGATTGTGAACTCGATGTATACGTCATATTTTTAAACAAAGATAAAAAAAATTGTTGTTCGATAGGAACTAATCAGAAATTAATTATTAAAATTTGAATCGCCTTTCATATTGGTTCGTAATGGGCTTTTTCATGTCTCTAGCAATCTTAAATTAATAAGTACTAGTTTAAATTTAACAAATACACTGTGCGAATCAATATTTAAACTTCGTTGTAGGTATATATTTTGAATGTTTTGTATTACAGTATTACACAATATTACACACTTTTTCTAGTGTTATATCTTAATGGAAACTTTCAAATAAAAGAGTTTCGCCTTTGTCGTTTCCTGATATTCTGATATATGTAAGTATACTGTAATAAAAAATAGTTTATTAAATGAATTAAAAGTCAGCATATTGCGAAAATGTTTAATCCAAATTGTACGCCCATTTCGAGAAGAAATACAAAGAAAGACAGAGAAGTGCGAGTAGAATTCGCGCCTTTTATAGGATTGTGTATCGTTATATCTATCACCGTACTTAGATAATTAAATGGTTATTTTATGATTATCTATTAAATTTTTAGTAATTTTGACTTAATACCAAAAACTTCCACATAAAATTAGAAATTAGTGCAAAAATTTCAAAATTCCATGTTGACGGAAAATACTCTTTAAGGTTCGATAGTTAAAAACTTAAATTTTTTACAGGACTATGAGACTTTAATATTTGGTATTAATTTCAACTGGATACCTCTAGCCGTTCCTGAGGAAAAGGTCTTAACGGATAAACGGACAACAAATTGATCCTATGAACGTTCCCGCAACACTAAATTTAACTGAAAGTATTTCTTAAGATTTTAAATTAACTATTCTATAAATGAGTGAGAACGTTACTGAATTATGTGTTTAGTTAATATACAATAAATTAATGATAAAATAAGTAATTACTATTAAAAACGCCAGCGAGATTTTTAAACTTGTTGAATATTTTTATAGTTTTCCATAAATTGAAAATAGTAGTATAATAAAAAAAAACAATAAAACTGAGTCTAACGCGACTTCAGTCCACTTTTTACTAAAAGTCTAGTCAAAAACTTCTCAAATTTCAAAATTTTTAATACAGCTAATTTAGATTCCAAATGCTAGTTTAAGTAATAGGCATTAAAGCGTGTCTGATGATTTTTTTATTCAAAAAATATCACCACGTTCTTTTTATATCAAATCAAAACGTGGAGTAACAAATTCTTGAAAACATTTTCAATAAAAACAAAAAATAATTATTGAAATAATTTCCGTGCACGTATTTGAGATTTTTGTAAATTTTTTCTGCATCGATAAATTCCCAGAATGGAAATAAGGCTGAAAAAGATCGCAGCGAATTGGGCTTGAGTCCCGCGCGAGCTGACGGGAGCCGCGGAATTTCTCCCGATTATCGCGCGCTGCCAATTCAATTAGCATCCCGTCACCGCCGTCCAGGTGCCGGGATGTGAATGGATCACGAAAAGGGGCGTTTATCGCGCAGATAACGACCCCTAAATTCCAACATGAAAAAAACTTGCCCGGAGTTTGCCAGTTTTGGGGATGACACCGGGAATAAGCCGGACGCAGGCGCATCCCCAAAAGTGGATTTCTTTATGTTCGGGCTCGGGGAAGTCGTGTGCCTGTGTGCGTGAGGGCCGGGTAAATAGCCCGCCAACGCCGCAAAATATGTCACTGGATGTGTGCTGGTGCAACTGTATGACATATTTTCGAGCTTTTTTGTCGCGCTGCAGAGTGACCCGAGCCCGCTTATGTTCCGTTGATGCATCGATGCAGATTTGCCCGCGGCCCCGCAAGTGCATTCGCCGGAATGCCGAGCTGCTGGGATGCTGGGCTCCATTTATTTTGAAAAACGAGATTACTTCGAAATGACGGGGATTTCTTGGCAACTAAGTGCGGCATGAGCTGACGCAAATTTGCGAAGAGTTTAAGTTTGCAAACTTTGCCAGAACAAATTTCGCTGCTGAAATGCATTTCTCGCTTTGTGGCCAATGAATTCGAAATGGAGCACCGAGTGCCGTCGCAACTAGGGCCAAAAAGGGTGGATTTACTCAGAACCTGGAGCTCCGTACAAACATAAAGATGTAGTTCATGGAGAATTTATAAATTATTTATGCCTTTAAAAGACTTACAAGGAGAAACTTATGCGAATTAATAATGTCAGTTAATCCACGGGCTTTTAAGAACAAGAGAAACCACACCATGGGTCCATAATGTCCTCATTTCGAGTTTTCAATTCATTTCAATTCAAAAAGAAAGATATTGAAGAATATCTTCAGTTGTTAGAGTTTTCCCTTCAAATATCAAATTTTTTCCTAAAAATTATTTGCAGCAGAAAGTTGAGTTGAAAGATAGGTATATATTTTGTTAAAGTTTAGAATGAAACCTTTCCCAAAAAAACAAGGACTAAAGACCAATGACATTTTGAAATTAAATTATCTTCTCCATGACTTTAATCAAATTTTGATAAGAAAATAAGCATATTTCTAGCAAAATGTTTTTAAAATCGTATCCTAACTTTCATTAAATATTCAATGATATTCATATTTAATAATAGTTACCGAAAACTATATAGCCCAAAATATCCTATTTCCGCATTTTCAAAAAATTTCAATGTTAGCGTCTTGACTATCGACAAGATATGTATTTAAAATCCAAAAGTTATATCGTAAAATTACCAACAAATATTCAAAAGCACGTTAAAAATTATATTATTATGTTATTCAAGCACGATTTCTCCTATGCCTAATATAAAGAGTATCTACCTTACCTATTAATAAAATATTTTACGTAAGAGTTATGCTTGGCCAGAATGATTAAAATTTTAAATACATGTGTTTCGTAAATTGATTTGTGGTATACTTTTATAAAAATAGTATCTAATACTAATAATAACAAGAATTTGTTATGATTGTAGTCGCAAACAGTTCATAAATATTTTTCATACATTTTTCTTTTCTCTGTCACTACTACCTATATATAGTTTTCAATTTCTGATCATCTTATCAAGTAAAAAATTGCAGAAATATCTTAATCTATTTATTTATTGAAACCAACAGCTACTTGTACCACCTGTACAAAATTATAATTAACTACATAAAATACATTATAATAAAATAAAATTATATTTTAGTTCACTGCGTAAAACACCATAAATTGTGCGAATTCTTGAAGTCATCGCTTAGCAAAGTAACAAGATGCAAACGAAGTTTCCGCCACTGGTCTCGGTTAGAACGTTAGAAGGTAATCAAAATTATAGTAAATAATTTAATTATTATACTACATATAATGCAGTATACTTATAAATTTATTTGTATTGCTCAGAAATGCTTAAAAATACATCCTACGTTTTATATTTGAATATATACTATCAATAAAATATTTTAAATCAGTCTTGGACTTAACTTTGACTAATGCATGTTGCTTTCTTTTGCTTTTGAGTGATATAATCAACTATTCTTATGCGCTAGTAATTTTTAATATATAACATAACAACAAAAGTTAAAAATTACTTGTCTGTCCTGGGCAAGTTAAGGAAATTATAACACACAATCATAAATTTCAGTGGGGTTTCAGGTAATTTATCATATTTTAAAGTATAAGAGGTTGCTAAAAGTGCTTCTTACAAAATATTTCATTATTCGTAAGGCGGATATGTGCAAACATGTAAATATGGCCACTTAGCCAGTATAAAAATTAAGGAATTAGTTTTTGGAATTTAAAAATCGTCTAAGCGGATACAATTTTGAAATTATTTTTATCAAGAACATAAAGTACCTGGTAAATATGAAGCTACTGTGTTTTATTAGTACTTCAATACAAGTGATTAGTTTGTTGGTGAGTGAAAACTTTGCGTTATATAAATAAACATACCTATACATACTACTTAGTTATGATGACATTAGGAAGAGCAAAATTAAGTTCATATTTTTGATTCCTTTTCCCATTGAAAAACTACGAAAGCATAGCGTAATAAGGATTTTGCAGCAGTTTATAAATTTCTTCAAATTTCAGCATCAGGTAAAATTTAAGGTTCTTTCGAGAAGAAAATATTACAACATTTTCTAGATAAAAATAATTTGTAGTTTTGGCGATTACACATATGAGGTACCTATATTTTTTTGAGTGACACGAATCCGAAAGCAAAAGTGTTCCATTACTTCACATTTTGGCACAAAAATAAAGCTAAAGTAAAAAATAAAGAAAAAGTAAATTGTCAATAGCAAATTGTTATTGGAACTTCTAAAGTGGCTTAAATGAAATTTCGGACCTAAAGTTATTAAGTAAAATTAAGAAAAGCGAAGTATTCCGTTAATATCCCACTTTCTCACCTTTAATTCTATTTTTGCCGATAATATGAAGTGATGGAAAGTCGCAAATCGTAGAAGCCAATAGTAAAAGTTTCGTGCAACTACTTACCTTGAAATTAAATTGACAAATCAAACTCCAAAGTAAATGGAGTTTTTTAACACCTACTAGTGGAAAAACGCTGCATGCGCTTACATATACACCAATCAATGTATTTTGACTGTATCTAAGAAAATTGCGAAGACTTGAAACACTTTTAGTTTATTTTTTTATACATTATATATTGAACATATTAAAAATTCGTACTGTTTGAAAAATACAGTTAGGATAATACAAAACTATAATTATATATCTTTAAAAAATGATACGTTCGCGAAGAACTTTTAACTCGGAAAACAAAGTCCCTTTTATGTTATATGATTATAAAACTTTAGAAAAGTGTATGTCTAACATCGCTATTTGATGGTTACGAGCCAATGTAAAAATAACACTATACATAGGCATATTATTTCTATAGCACTTTTTTTTCCGTGATTTATGAATCCGTAAATGAAAGTAATTAAAGAATAAAAGTTCATCATAGAAGTTTGTACTAGCATCTACGAATGTAGAATGCAACTTATCTCTTACAACTTGGCTAACAAATTTTTCATGAGTGTCCGCTTGCTATATATTTTTTACGTTATCTATTATATGAAATAATTAGTGAGGTTAGTGGGGTTAAAAATTTCCGTCGATTTTCTAAAATTCCTGCTATCAAATCGTGACATGCAGTCGGAGGCTACAAATATTTGTTCGCAATTGTAAATTAATAGCCTTCGACAGTGTATCACGATTTGATAGGATGAATATTAAATAGTCGACGTAAATTTTTAACGCTACTAGATACTTTCTAAAGAATAAGAATATAAATAGTAAAATTTTTAATTTTTTGTGTCTGAGCTTTATAAATAGTTGTTTATATCTTTTCAGCACCTTTTTTACATAGTCGGGATTTTTGGTTTTTTTAATTAACTTATTTTTATATAATAGTTTAAGATTTGAGTAACATTATAAGCTCCATGGATCAATCAGTTATTTTGCAGCGTAATTTACTTATATTCAGAAAATATAATGACATGCGCGGTTATCACTGCTATAATGAAATGGCTTAAAGTACAAAAATGTTGGTTGATAACTGCTTGCCTTTAGTCTTTATTTCCATCATCATCATTTTACCAATTGAAAATTTTCATTACAGATTATGTTACGTTCCAAACTTTTGCCCACATCTGCGAATGGAGCAAGGGACTAAAATTCTCAGGTTGATGGCGTCAGTTTCCTGAAAGCGTCCTCAAACAATGGCTCAGAAATCTGAGGACTCAGGCAGCACAGGAAGTTGCATAACGCCTTACCCCCCGCAAGAAACAAATGGTCCTTTGGGTGGTTTTTCCCGGAAAGTTCTCCCAGTGGGTAGACCCGAATTCGTGTAATATGGCCCGGCTTACATTGGAACAAAGTTCCCAAATATCCAGGAGGTCGCGGCTGGCACGATCGCAGTCGTATTTCTCGGTAATCCCCCCCAAAGCCATAGTATATTTTTGTATTCAAACGGAATAATGCTCACCGTCAAGTGGAAAAATTGGCATCCAGCGGGGAACTTAATACAAATTAAGACCGAACCGCGCTACGGCTCCAGCGGCAGAGGCTGGGAGGGCTGATGATACCCGTCTGGGGCTAAATGAAGGAGAAAACCCAGCGGCCAAAAAAGATGAACTTTTAAAGCTTCGGAAACGGTGTCGGTCCCGTTGCCCGTAATCAGCGGAGTACATAGTCCCGCTGGCTTGGACAGCAAAAAGAGTTCCTACGCAAGAAGAAGAAAGTTGTGAAGAAAGAAGCGGGCGCGGAGTAGCGGTATCATCGCGATAAAGCTCCCTTCGCTGGGCAAGATACCTACTTTTGTTGAATCCATCCGGGTAGCCCCATATACGGTCCAAAAGCTGTTGTGTACATAGCCGACGTTATGTATAAACACTGTATAAACAAATACAGGCGAATCAAAACCGGATCAAATGCAAGAAAGACAATTTTAAGAAAATTTTGTGCAATAAAAGCTCCTCGGGAGCCGCACAGTCCAATCAACACAAAGTGGGGGCGGAGTTTACCGCCGGCTACTCTGCATGAGATGTGTGTCAGAGCGCTAAGATGATTATCGCAAGGGAAGAAGAACTGAAAAACGCGACTCTTATTCTGTCGTTTTTATACCATCGGTGGTATGGGAGGGAAAATTAACATTTCTTGCAAGGTGGACACGGACAGGTGGGCTTCTTAAAGGCGGTAGGTTGTTCATGCTTTTTACTATTTAAAGATATAAAAATATAATAGCAATAATACCACTGAAACAAACGAAGAAAACGGATCGCTTACCCGTCGTGCGCGCGCACTATCAGGTTGGGTCCCGGGGCTCTGCGGTTTATGCGGGCGCCTTGGAGGTGTTGGGATTGTTTAATCAACCCCCTACAATTCCGAGGATGCACGATTAGACCCGAATTAGCCACACAAACACGGTTTAATACACGGGCAATCGAATTACACTTGCCGCGCGCACTTACAGCTACAACAGGGGAGCCCCCATAATTAGAGCCCCATTTCTGCAGAGTGTCCACTCCATACAATCAAACATTTCTCGTCGTTCTGTGTCTTTTGCTCCGTAGACTCTGATAACAGAAGTCACCCAGCGTGCTGGACCGGCTCAGAACTGCAGGTTGAAAGTATGCGATACTAGAAGATAGACAGATAAATAGTTTTATTTACAGATAGTGCCCAAAATCTAGCAATCTTCTATAAGTACATTATCAATTGTACCGAGGTAAATAGGAATATACCAATACCTCGACTGTACGTGTGGATTGTTTTGGTTTCCCCGGCTGTACGCACACGTGCACCGCGAACTGGTGGTATATAAGCACCCATAGCAATTCGTGCAAGAGCGGAGCACCCACACCGCAACGAGCCACGTGGGCTTCTTTGCGGAGCACCCGCCACTGGATTGGCATGGGACTTCGTATTGGGCGATGGGGTTGCAAATGTTTCTGAACGAACGATACCACACCATGATACCAACGACACGCACGGTGCTGTGTGGATATAAGGAATAAACGCCTTTGTTCAGTTGCGCGACAGCCACCGGTGCGATTAGACGGTATCTTTATCTTGTTCGGATATTCGCCGGAATATTGCACTTCTTTTGCGGCACCGAGAACATATTTGGCGGGTGCACTCCCCCTTTAGCTTAAATTGTCTGATCCTTTTCGGCGGGGGGCATCTTTCCATTTTCTCTGGGTTGTTTATGTAGCTGTGGAAGGAGCCAAGGGTAGAGCACGACTCGCAACGGCCGATTCGAAGTTTGGCGGGTAGTGCACATGTTCTCGCCTGGCGGTGACGATCTCATCGTGCTTCCTCATCACCTAAGTGACAGTGACAAGTGACCAGTGAGAAGAAAGTGATCTTCGCGGACTAGGCGGCTGGCAGGTGCGATTACGTTTTTTTTCTGTAACCCTTCCCATCCGGCCATAGTGGAGTCATTGCTTCGTAATCCCGACTTAGGTTTAGGTGAATTGTTTTGTAGTTTTTCCCGCCAAATTGCTATTTAAGTAACAAAATATACAAAAATTAACGTATAACGGTGCAGTTAGCTTGATTTGACGGCCTAGAGATTCGCTAATCACGCCCCTCCCCCACCGCCGCTCCCCGTCTTCCTCAGCCGTTAATTCATCGTATTTACATAATGCAATTAACCACGCTCCGGCCGAGTATATCAAGTGTGAATAATTATTGCCGCTGATAATTGAAATTGAGTTGTGTGGCTTTATCGCTTTCGCGCTCGCGCCGCTGCCGCTGGTGATTATGGACGACTTTGGCTCGACGGCGGCGATTACTGCAGTAAGGCACCGTGCGTGAAGCGCTCGGGTTTGGTTTAATCTCGCGCGTTTCCCCGCAATCAGGACACGTTTTTATTAATAAAAGAAATATTCAAGCTCCGCTGGCCGTGCCTCAAGCCGGGCAGTCGCGCTGATAGTCGTCGTCTTCTTCAGTGCAGTGGCATGGATTTTCAGAGTGCAATGGAAACCTTTGCCGAGGCATGGGTTGCAGCCAACGCTGGACAGCAGGTTGGTCTTCTTTTTTATACCTTTGTTACCTTTGGGCGAGGTGGCCGAGTCGAAGGGATCGACCATCGCACTTAGTTCGCAACTTCAGATTAACGACGTTGACATAGTCGTTCTGGGTGAGGGGTATAGAGGTAGAGTTAGCAATCTCCACTTTTGTAAATTTTGCAGAAATTGATAAAAACCCGAATATCCGGAGATGGTTTAATTTCTTTCAGGTATTTCGGTAGACAACAATAGATTGTCGATAGATACCTACCAAGTTTGCACAAAATCTACACACAGGTTTTGGAAATACCAAGGAAGATTGCTGTGTTTGTTATAACCCAACTTTATTTTTAAATTTATACTTGAAGAAAAAAAGATAATAAAAACGCAACATTTTACGAGTAGGTACCTTTATTTAAAATGTTGAGTTTAAATTCGTAAAAATAAATCCTTATTAGAATTTGGTAAAAAGATAGAAAGAAATTTATATTAAATTCGTCCTGTTAAAATATGTGATCAAATCAAAACAATCAACCTCCGATGGTGGTAATAAAACATACATGGATCTTGAACTCACCCTAGATCACAAATTGAAAAAAGAAAGAATCGGATTAGGATAAATAAGAATACGACAAAGAGGAAAAAAACTAAAATAAAAGAAAAAAAAATCTATTCAAAAAACAAGTCAAATTATTTGTTCACCAAAACAGTCAATATACCTACAACAAAACATAAAATTTAAAATATACATAATGTGAACTTACGAACGTCGAAAGTTCACCATGAATTTCATATTACGTCGAATTTCACATTAGTGAGACTTTACTGTGAATGAAAAATTCCACTACACCCAAAAAGGAATCATTTATCGCCCAAGGCGTTGAAATTCAGTGGTGTATGTGACAACGTAAAATATCTAGGAGTAATTTTACACAAGACCCTAACATATTAAATGCATATTTCACGAACTATCCACAAAATAAATACTTCAACTAGAATATTGTACTCATTTATTAGTAGAAAATCTACTTTAAGCCTGCGCAGTAAATTATGTATACTTATGTTTAAAGTGATCTTCCAAGCCATACCCACTTATGGTTCTCCTATATGGTATGGTACACCTACCTGCTCAAAAACTCTTAAAACATACTTCAGCTCCTTAAAATTGTTATTTTATCTACGACTGTACTTCGAATTCTGATTGAAGATAGAGTTAACTTAACAAACTAGCCAAAAATTTCTACGCCATGTGCGAATGTAACACCAACTCCGTTTCGGCAACTTTGTCTAGCTTAGATATAGTAAGTACGGGAATAAAATAATAATAATAAAATGTATTCTTTGAAGTGATATCTACAACTTTTGTTAAACATATCTACATATATTTGTTGCTATGGAAAGCTAAGAAACTACTATTCAGAACAAGTTCAAGTTGCTTTCTAATTATTTTCGGGGCTAGGGTAAAGTACGATCGTAAATCCATTCGAAAAATATAACATTTAATAGAATTTCTTTGAGTAATAAGATGAGAACAGCAAGGATCGAAATATAAATGCTTTTTCTACAGCATGTCGTTCTTCCCAACAACTGAATTCACATATTTTTCGAAGTGACCTAGGGAGATATATAGGACCTTTGGTCTTCACGATTTAAATCAACGATGCAAATTTTGCTTTTCATGTATGCACTTGAAATTTCTTTCTTAGATATTTACATATGTAGATGTCGCGAAAACTGTTTGAATAATAATGTCAAAAGTTAAGTTATTGAAAGTATGAAATTAGTAACGTAACAAAAAATAACATATACAGACCAACTAAAAACCTTTCGACAGATTCTATTATACAATAAGTTCCATTTTCAATAAACTGAAACTTAATTTTGTGAAAAATCGATTAATAGACGATCTTAAAAAAGAACTATATTTTATCAAACGTCTCGTTGAAAATATGTCTTATAAAGTCAGAAAAACTTCCTACATCTTGTTTTCCGAAACGTAGACATTTTATTTTTAGAAAACCCGGGTGTCCTGTTTGCAAATTTTCTACTGGGATTTTGTATCTGTATATTCTATTAAAAATGTCGACAGCAAATTCTAAATTAATAATCTCCAAAATGAGCTTTGAGGTTCTCGCCAATAAACCTATGAATATTACAACTATAGTTTTGTTGCTTAACCATTTTTCTCAAGCTAAAACTTGCGTTTCAAAGTTGAATAGCTAAAACTTTTTCAATTTTTTAGGGTCAATTGATTGTCCTTTTATTAATTTGTGTAGTGACAAATTCTTAATGCATCTTTCCCGACTAGCATTTTGTTCAGGCAAGCTCTAATATGATCCGGGCCGGATCACGGTGGGCTAAGGTAAACTGTAGTAGGGTATTTCACATACGGTCTTGATCAGAAATCGTACCCTTTCAGCGCACACCCGGACCTGATCTCAACCCTATTTCATCTGATCAGGTACAAATAGGTCTGACACGTATTTAAACCTTATTACTGCAAATCTTATTTGAACTGATCCGGCTCTGACATCGATGCCCTATTCCAACCTTTTTACGTAATGCCCCATTTAAACTTATCTGGCCCTGATGTTATTGCCTTATATTAACTTTCAATTAAGTCAGTTTTAATGAGTTTTTTCTCGAATAAAATAGTTTTAGAATTATGAAAAAGTGTTTACATTCCTGATCAGCGCTTGATTAGATTACCTAATCCGGCCCTAATCAGTTCTAGGATAAGTTAGATCCGGCCCGGATTCTAAACCTAAAAAAATACTAGTAGGGTTGATGGCAAATGATACATTTCAGAAATTACATTTCATTGTTTTTTAACTTAGAAATTCGTCTTCAAAAGTTGTGATACCGCCACTGAATTACTAAGAATCATCATTATGCCCTCTTGATACTCAGGTAACTATAGTACTTTTCCAGAAAATTATATGCAACGAATCAGTGATAAAAATAATCTAACAAAACGTTTACGTACAATTTTATTGCCGTGGAATTTCTATTCAGCAATTCGAAAACATTTTAAGAGATGCTTGTTTGAAAGAGCAGATTGAAAAGTAATAAATTGGAATGGTTCATAGTGCGCAATTTAAGAGAAACACAAGCACTTTAACAAGAAAAACGAATTAGTCTCGATATAATTTTCATAAAGTTCATAGATTACAGTGCAAAGGTTATGAAAAAGCGAGATTGATTGGTTTTGATAAAAATTAAACCACATTAGAAAAATAAGAACGAATATATTTTGATGCGGCATAAGTTCGGCAAAGCACAATGGATCAATCAAACAAATTTATATTATGGTGATTTCTGACAACCGCTTTTGTCCCAAATTGGTATGTAAATTTGAATTATCTGCATAGTTGGAATGAAGTTATAAAGTTTTTGTATTTTTTTATGGTTTGATAAAATCTAGAAAATATTTTCTTTGAAATTATATTACTCAGGAGGTACAATCGCTAAAGGCCGTTTAAAATTACTTATTTATTTTACTTAAATAAAGGTGTAAATAAATACCCATGAAGTCACAAACTTTTCAAGTGGATTTAGTTTGCGTCTAAAACAGTTCAAGGTTTTTTTTCGATTTGCAGTTAGATTTGCATATTTTCTGGAACAAATTTTGTATTTATTTTTAACACACTAAATAGAAAAAAATACGAACCTTTGAAAGTTAATGCTAGGTATAGAAGCTTTTCAAGTTTCTTGTTATATCCGCTCGTTTAGAAAGAAAATATGTATGGTTATAAATTTGATTTTTGACGTACGAATGTAAATTTGTAAGAAAGTATACAAGAAGGCAAAGCGACGGTCACTGTGCAACATACACGGAGAGAAATGATTTGCTAAAATATATTCAATCAATTTACTAATTCCACATTTGTAACATTTACTGAAAATTAGTATTACAAAATTTAAACATATCATTGTTTTACAAGGCCAAGAAAATTTTAATTGAATCAATTCTGAACCTCTAGAATAGAATCGATAAAATTGTGATTGATTACGACAAATCTAAAACAAATAAATCCGGATTGATTTTATAATATCAGAATAAAACCAAACTTAAATTGATAAATGTAATAAAAAATTTACTAAAATTCGTTAAACTAAAAATAGAAAATAAGAATTTAATACATTTATATTTACTGAAAAGCAGGAAATAACTTGATATAGAGATTTTACTGAATCAATCTTATCCTCGACTATTACAATAAAACTTGAATGTTTTTCAGTAAAATAGGATTGATACTATCCAAAATATTTACTTGGTGTATACGAGTGCGGCACAAGTACCGGCACCGGTAAATTTGAAGTTAGTTCTGTGCTGGCGTTAGTATTTAACCTCAAGTCAACAGTGAGGCATATTCTTCCAGATAGAAGAATATTTTTTGAAAAACGAAATTTGTAAAGAAATACGAAATTTAAAATAAAGACATGTACATTACATAAAGTATTGCTTTATTTATTTTTTTCTTTTTAAAGAGTATGTTTGACCTTTTGCCTGATGTTTTGAATTTAAAGTGTCATGCAACTATTTTAAAAATAAAGTATTTTAGTGGTAGCATAAGAAAAGTAATAAGACAAGATTTAGCCGAAAATTTTCCTTACTATTTTCAAATTTATCTGCTATTATAAGTATATATACATAAATAGCTATAAATAACTTTTAGCAAAATTGGCCCTGAATCAATCAAAAGAGAATAATTTACAGATATTTATTTACTGTTTTCCAGCAAATTAAAAGATACATTTAGTAAATAAAGATTTATACCTTTCTATAGAATATACTTATACATATAATCAATTCAATATTTTTCTGATTTTAGTAAAAGAAGAATTGATTGCGGAAATTGTTTACTAATATTAATAAAGTTTTATTTAAATTCAGTAAAAATGTATTAAATTCTTTGCTATATATCACTTATTTATGATTAATTCAGTAAAATAATTTGATTAATTTTATCATAATTTTATCAAAGGTTCTATTTCCAACTTTTCTCGATTTTAGAAAATAAGCATTAAATCAATAAAATATTAGATTGACGCAAAACCAATAGCAAATTTGATTGATTTTACACCAAATTCGATTGATATTTCTTTCCGTGTATAAGAAGACTTCAAAAAGTAAAATTTTGCTTTATTTCAAACCGTCTAATAGGCGCAAACAAAATTTAAAATTTCTCATCAACTTCTAGGAGTCTGGTTAAGTGAAAGTAAACAAAAATTAGTCAAATCTATTAAATATCTACATTTTTTTTTTGATCTGCTTAAAAACTTATAATTTTTATTGAATTAAAACTTTGAATTCTTCAAATCGACAACAAGTTCAATTCAAATTTGTAATAATTGTATTCGCAATCCCCATCTCTGACTTTACTTTTCTTAATAAATTATTTATTAGGATGCTTAATTTAGAAAATAGCTTTATATACCTATTCCGCTATTTAGAAGAATAAGTGTCTGTTAAATTTTCACGAAAAATAAAATCAACAGAAAATCAAGTTCGGAGGCGGACTCCTCTGTACAAAATAATCTAATCGCGGAGCAATTAAAATCAAAATTACATTATATTTGCCATATTCGAATTAGAACGAATTTAATTAATTGATTCTTATCAAATGCATTATTAAGATAGAGAATTATATATCCAAATAAGTAAATAAATAAGCGTCTTACATCAAAAGGGTTAAGTTATCACTTGTGATTACTCTTACAAAATTTAACCAAAACTAAAGAGGTGTTAAAAACACAAAACTAAAAACAATATAAGTAACTACTCAAGTTAAAATAATTCTTTTATTTTAATATACATATTTCTATCGCAACCTAGGAAGCATTTTTAAACTATACTAAAAACACGATATGCATATTTTACTTAAAAAGCAATGTATATGTAAATATGTCATACCAGATCTACTCGATAAAATATTAATATCAATAAAATAAAATGTAGTAGAGGTATATTTAGTCTAGAGGTATTTGTTCAAATGAAAATTTACTATAAGTACTATACTTATATACATTTATTACATTCTACCTATTTTATGAATTTTGTAAATATAATTCTACATACAATACAGAAGTTTTAAACATAATAAAGATATACACTTTTTATATAAATAAATAATAATATTATAATAATAAATAAATGTCAAAAGTATAATTATTAACTAAGCTTTATTAATATATAAAAGAATCATGTAAATAATATTAATTTTACACTTACACTACATTCACGAGTATTTATTTTTTAAAATGAAAGTAAAATATGTATACACTTACTTACGAAAGTTTCAACCAAAACTTCAAGGTTTCAAATTTAAAGGCTTATCCTTTTTTAAAGAGAGTTACATATTTATATACGGTAGCTTAAGCAGTCAGTACAAAACCTAGAGTGTATTATATTGAATAATTTCTTAATTGCGAAAATGAAGTGTGTAAGAAAGAAAAAGTCACCCTGTATTTTAAAAAATACATATGTATTTGTACATGTAACCAAATATTTTAAAGTAGAGTTATTTCCAATAGGTTTTTTGAAAGATATTATCTCAAAAATCTTATCGTATGAACCAATTGCTGGGACACCATCTTTATGTATGTAATAAAATGTGTATGAAAGGTTTTGTTTCGGGATTTGGAATGTATAAAAAAATACGTAACCAGAGAGAGCTTATCGCTTTATAGACGTCTTAATACGTAGACAAAACTTTTGATTAGTGTTATCATTAAGTGTGTCATTAAAGCATGAGAAATTTCAGCAGGTATTTCAAATTGCTCTCATCAGCTTGACAAAATTTGCGTCTCGCAGAAATATTAAGATGAAAAGGGGGCATCGTTTTTAGATTTTCGCATCACTCGGGCGCGAAGCGTGTGTTGCCTCTGGCCAACTAAGAAAGCGTTAAATCGCGGCTGTTAGCCTAATCCACTCAATCAGTCATTGGCACGGCAGCGCAGATGGATGCTGGTATTTGATTTTCGAATTGTTTGCAGCTCGGAGCTAATCCTTCGACGAGTTCCGTCCTCGTTCCCCGGGTGCGTCCCATAGACCCCCAAGAAGTGTTTATCACTCTGCAAACGACCAGCAGTCAAAAATGTGCGCCGAAATCCGTCTTGGGAGAATCTTTGTGCGAAGCCCCTGGGAAGTATTAAAATAATCCCCGCCTTGGCCTTTCCGTCGTCGTCGGCGATAATCAGTCGCACCGATTAATCATAAATCAGCATTAGACTTAATCCAGGGGTTTTCGAACAAAAAGACGGCCGGACGCGGGAGGCAAAAAAACGTTGAAATTACGTTAAAATACTCGCACCGTTCTGGTGCCACAGAAGTACACGAGTCCACATACGAATCAAGACAGAAGCAGATACTGAAAAGGAGATAAAAAGCAGAAATTAATCCGAAAATAAATATAATCCGGGATTAAGTGAATTTTTTCATATCACTCTCCCGAGCGGACTAATCCCCTGAGCGTGTAGCGAACACACACCACCGCCCGGGCGAGCGCTGGATCCGAGCGGGTAATCCGCATGCATACAATCGAATTACGATTTACCACTGACGGCAGTCGCCGCTCGCACACGGAGGTGCGCAAAGGTGAGAATCGTCCCTCGGGAGCCCTGTCTTAGGAGCCGGAGTCTGGACTACGAGACAGTGAAAAAGCGCCCTAGCGCGAGGCACGTCTTCTGGACAGGCGGGATTTTGTCACCTCGACGGCGTGTGCATTGTGCGTCGCGCGGCCGGCCCCGTGAAGTGCTCCAGTAATTCGCGTCGCTGCACGTCCGTGCCGCAGTGTTCGTTAAGACGCTTCTCCATACAAACAAAAATTAATTATTCAAATCCGATTGGATTATTATAATTTATAACGATTACACACGAACGGCAGCGCGGTTCCCATGCGGGCCGCTCCGTCCGGTGTGTGCGTGTTCGCGAAGTGGAACGCGAGTTTCGGCCCCGACTCGAATCGAAATAGTGCGATGCGTCGCGCTGCGCCGATTGTACCCCCATTACGAGCGCTAGACGTTCAGACGCGATTAGCGCTGCTCTGAGCTGGAACCCGAGCCGTTTCCTCCCGAACTAAGCCGCGCTAAGCCGGGGTTAAGTGGCCCGAAGTCGAGCAATTCGAAAAGGATTTTGCCGCGCTTAAGGCGACTGCAGCGCCCTCGTAAACTAGCCGGGATCTAGCCGGTCGCCAAGGCTGACTAGGTGTCGTCTAAGCTCCTGGAAGTGCGCAGGTAATTTACTTTCTCAGCTGCCACTCTGTAGGACGGCTCGTAATTTATGGCCGTTTTGTTTGAATAATTATGAAAGAAAGGAAACAACCGGATTAAACTCCCAGAAGATATTCCGGGCAGACTCAGCTATTTTTATTTAGATTTTGAAGATTACTACGCCTTAGTTCATTGTAAATGTTTTTTCCCAATCTTCTAGCTTAACAAAGGAATTTAGTTCCCAAATTCCAGAAACGTTTTCTAATTGATATATGTATGTTCATACCGAAAGACAATATTGATTTTGTTGAGGAATATTTTTTCATAAGTTTTATTTGTACATATAAATAAGCAGATTTATTTGACTTTTTGAAATTATGTAAAAATTAATGGAAAAATTAAGAAACTGTTTGAGGAGTAAAATAAATGAGTAATATATACGCGACTAATAGTGGACTAATTAATATAAAACATATCTTAATAAATTATTTTTTCCTTTATTTATTTAAACGCTTTTCATTGTAAAAATACTTTTGCTTACGTGCCTTTCATTTTACTTAAATTTTTTTACACTTACACGTTTTTGGCTTTGAGCTCGAAATCATCTGAATTAATTTTCGAGATATTCTTCATTAAATGAATTTAAAATTCGATTTTTAACCAACATAATAGTGTAATTGTGAAAATGTAGTTAGTTATATGAAATTCTTGTACTTTTTAATGAAAGTATTTGGTATAAGTACAATTTACTAAAGCGTTCTAAGATGAAGCCGCTAATTGGTCTCTAATATCACCTTCGTTTTGATTATAATTTAGAAGATTTTGCAAGATAGTATAAAAAATAATTCATAACTATAAATGAAAAAGCAAAGATAGAACCCTCATATTTTTTCGGCTTATAATAGTAAATTATGATTTGCATATATGTACTATCAGGTTAGTATGCTTAGATTAAAGGTGATATATGTATATGCAAATATAATTAATCTGTTGCAAATGGACTATATGTTGTGCTCGCTAAACTTTTTCGATTGGTTTTACTATACTATACTCACTATATGTTGCGTTATTTTATAAAGCTTATCTACGTAGTTAAATGACCGATCTTATGCATAATCTATCACAAATTTTGTTCCTCCGAGATTTCTCGAGCTTCATTTGCGATATGGTCGGTATGGTCGATCACACACACTAAAAAAAAGGTTATTCACATAGGGTTGTTGACATTTTTAATATTGAGATATATTTTTATCGAATTTTCTTTTACTTGCCCTTAGGTAATATGTAAAAATTCTTGGTGAATTACATCAGTATTAAAAAAGTAAAAGACATACAAAATTATTTTATATTTTATTTATTTATTCAGTCTACCGATTAACAAATCTTACAGACTATGAAGGTACATATAATATGTATGTACATAGTGTAGTAAATAATATAAAATATTTGTATTTTAGCTACTGCCGCAATCATAATGTTTTTAAATTCAATTCTCGTCGTGTTAAATTAAAAATTCATAATGTTTATTAAACAAGTAAATAAATAGAATGATTTATGATAAATTGTAATAAATGCTATTATTATTGATATGAATTCCAATTAAACGAATAAATTTAAGGAACAAAAATCTCGTTAAATATACCTTTGAACAGATTCGATCCTATCGATATGGATATAGAGTAACCATAGTAGATATGGCCGAAGCAGATTATTTCAACGTCGATTTGACATGTATAAAACTCCCAAATCCATGTATTAAAACTCCCAAATCCTTGAATTTCGTCACTCTTGTTATTAGCCATTTACATAAAATTTAAGGCTTGTAAAAGAAATATTCGCTTAAATAATACCAGTTTTATATGTAGTTTGTCGCTTCATTTAAAAGTCTGTTATGAGGTGTTTTTAAATTAAGGGTTCGATATGGCTGTAATGTTAGTACTCCTTTGATATAATTCCACCTTGGCTTTATATTTGTGGTACAAAGTGTATCCGAGCGTGAGACTGTAAAAAAAAGATATCTAAATGCGTTATTGCTACGGAACAAGGTTACCTACATCGCCTAATCCTACCGATTTTAAAAATACATTTTTTAACGACATAGCAAAAAGTTGCCCCGCGTCCGTATGTGAAAAATACAACTGTCATTTAATTAATACAAAACCTATAATAATCATTTCCTGCCATTGAAAACGCAACGCAAGAGCGAGCGGATCCTGAACAGGTCCCTTCCCAGAAATAATCCACCCAACCGTATTATCTCCGTCTTCCACTCACACATTCACCTGCGGCCCGAAAGCGGAAAATATTGTGCAGGGAAAAAAGATAGTAAACATCCGCGAAATAAACAGAAAGTCGCCGTAAATGCCTGGCCGAATGCAATTCGTCACACCCGAATTATCGTGGATAAAAAGGGGTAGACGCATACCTGGGAGACGCGAACTAATGCAGCGGCGGCGTCGGCGTCGGCGGCGGGACGTTGACGTTAACAGCGGCTGCGAGAGCCCTGGTTAGGGCCCAGCCACTAATTCAAATCGGAAATGAAATTTTTCTTATTTTTTTTTTACCCCCATTTGGGTTTCCACGTGAAATTTCGTCGTTTTGTCATACATGGGTAGGTTCAGAAAATACACCCTCTGCAAACCCGCGCTACATGTCCTTTGCCGGTTGAAAGGTTCTGTGAGAAAGCAACAGGGACAATGTGGGAGCACAAATTTAATATCCTCTGAGCCAGGACAGAACGCCACTGTTCTAGCCAAAGGGCAATTAGGGCGAAGGAGCCAATTTATCCGCTGATGCAGTCCATTTCCTCAGCCCTCCTCAATGCAGGGACACTTTTGATTGTCCCACGAAGGGACACGGCTACTGGCATTCGGCTAAGTCACTTCTCTCCACCGCACTTCCTTCCTTGAGTGCATCTTTTGTCAGTGCAACCATACTCGGCTCAGTTCAGCGATTCTAGCCAACCTAGCCGCTTTTTTTTATTAATTACCCCGCGGCCAAGAATTACCTGTCCCTGCCACCGCACCGGTGCGATCCCTTCGAACCTGCAGCCATCGCGCTGCCAAGTGCCCGAACAGGTGTAAGTACACCGGAGAACATTTGTATTCTTCTGCACGTGAAGTACACTGATAAAGTAGCACTCCAGGAAACGTTAAGGCCCTAACAAGTCGCCTGCGATACGTGCGGAGGTAGGGCGGCACTCTCCCGCTCTGCCCTTGAATGCGCCGCTGATTGTAGGGCGATAATGGCCCTACATATGAGCGTTTATGACAAACTTAGATGCGGCGCGATAGCTCGCTCACGCGGAGGAAATATCAAATTTAACTTAGTTCAGCCTTTTTTGAGACGCCACTCTAGAGCAAATCCCGCGAGCGGAAGTAAACTTGAACGTTGTCGTTGTCTGATCGAGCCCCTGTCGAGCGCTTTGTAATTTTTCTCATTTAACCATTAATTGAACTGCAATTTCATAGATAGCTAACACTTACCAGAGCAAGCCGATTTACTCTCGTAATGTAGTGCATGTCAAGTGATTCAGAATATGTGTGGGAAATAGGCAATCCTTTATCTTCTTAACCTCAAACAACACCTAGATTCCAGACCAATCAAAATCGGCGCGAGTTGTTTAAGAAATTTTAGCACGATTAGCCATAGCTTATTAAGATTCACTTTTATAATATATATCAGCGATTTTGGAATAATAATATCTTATCATAGGAGACCATAATGCATGGCACCAACGCGACTTTTATTTTATCTAAAACCATTATAAAAATCAAGAGAAACTTATATACGAATATTTGTATAGCGCCAAACGCTATTAAAATATCGTCACATAAACTACTTTGTCTATATCAATTGCCTATTTTATATGAAGGCATAATTTTAATTATGGGTCCAATATGTAGGTTTACAAAATTGCGAATTTTGAAGTAACAAACTATCTCTTCCCTTTTATTTCTAAATCAACCTTTTAACGAGTTCTAAAAAAAGTGACTGTTTTGACTTCTCTGTCGTAAGCATTCACAATGAGGAATTGTAAGTTCATCTCTATAAAAGGCTGAGTGAAATATCAAGTGCGAATTATAATGAAGAAAAATTCATTTATATAGGCATATATTTATTTGATTATACATAAATATAACACCCTGAGCAAGATAACAATATTGGAAAAATAGAAGATAAAACATGGGAACCTGCTGTTAATTTTGCTTACCTACTTAATAAATAGCCAAATTGTACAATTGGCGAAGTAATAATGATGGCGTCGTACGTTATGTTTTTTCGACAAAGCGTTTCATACTTATTGCTCAATAAATTATTCTGTATAGGGTTTTTTCACTACATAGATATATTATATTATTGAGCATGTATTTATTAATATAGTTTATTCTTCTATAAAGCAATTCATATTTTTCTCAGTGTAAATTTTCAAAATTCACAATCTTTTAATAATGATTTAAAAGACCGTTTGAATTAGGAAGCAAAACATTCAAAATCGGTTGAATAGTTTCGAAGTTTTATTAAAACACTATTTCGAGAATTAATTCTCTAAATTCACACAGAATATGCACCAGTTCGTCATTTTCATCAATATGCTTACTAAGTAAACCTACATAATTACTAATATAAAAAAAGAAAAGTTGTTTATTGGTTTTGTCGACTATCAATAATCTGAATTAAATATTTTACAAAACATATGGTTCCCTTAAGTTATTAATTTTTGGAATGGTACGATACTAGTTATCCTAAAAATAAAATTAAGATCTATTCTATCATTATTCTATTAAAACCGCCAGAAAAATACGGTCATATCATAATAATTGAAATAAATAAGAAATCATCGGTTGTGTCGTATGCTCGTTGAAGAAGAACCAAGAAACAAAAACAAACTTGTAAAGGCTGACAAAGAATATACAGAGTAAGCAAAACAAATTGAATGCCCTCTTATATGTTTGAATCTAAAGCGTAATAGTAACCATAATTTTTATTTATAATTTTTTGGAGTTACAGGATGCTGAAATTTTTTTTACCCTATAAATAATCAGATATGCACCACATTTGTTAAGTTTTATCATTTTCAACTAGGTACATATGAATATCTAGTTGCAAGTCTGATAGTTTGTCGAATGAAGTTATCGTCATGATGCAAATTTTATAATCCTCATCAATAAATATGGTTAGATGAATAAATGATAACTAAATGTGATTAGTAACTGTATGTAGCTGCCTATTATTTTATTTAAATTTGATAGTTCTGAAGTAGTTCCAAAAAAATACAAATCAAGTTCAAGATTTTAATGAATATTATTTTTGAAGTCAGACATAAGAAGCAGATGTTCAATTAAAAGTAAATAAATTCAAGAGATTACAGGGCGAAAACTAAAAGTAGGCATAATAAAGTTCAAGTAATTTCGAAAGGGGCATTAAAAATTCCAAAATAATAAGGCAACATTAAACCCTTCCAATATAGGCAGTTAATTTACCGCGATCAGACCAGCTCTCGACGGATTTCTTTGTTTCGATTCGATTCGAGTCGAGTGCGCGTCGCAAAAAGCCTTTGGAGAGCAACTGAATAAAAGAATTGCAACAGAACGGCTTGGCTTAAATCTGCCGAGGTCTCTATCCCCTAAGTAATTTAATCTAATAAGCCTTAAATGGCATTTCGAGGGAACACATACGCAGGCCAGTGCAAAAATGTGAAAGAATTCCTGTACGGCATCAAGTTTTTGCCGGACCCGCGATGCACAGGATTCAATCAAATTGCAATCTTTCGTCAGGCCGAGACGCGTATTTAGTGCAGAGCGCGATAATATAATCTCGCATTATCATGTGCCCTGTCCCACGTCCAGCCAATCTGGCTGGTCTCAAATTCCCGCTCATATCCTCCCAGCAGTGCAGGTTTAGTATAAAAACCATTTATCGTCGAAGATGGATGGGCTCCGCAAACAGGTAGCATTTTGATTAAACACACGAAATCCAGTAGCTGATCAAATTTTACTCCCTGCTGAGGTGATCAAAGGGGCCAAGTGGAATAGTTTCATCATTGTTGCACGTACTACGTGCAGGAAGGCAACGACACAAGACGCCAACGAGCCAGGATCGGTCGGCGCGGGCCGGTACCCGTGGTACCCGCGGTTCAGACCGCGACGGGACAGGGGCCGGGATGATAACGTCGACCCGGAGGCAGCCATTCCTGAGGGCCCCAATTAAAATTTTGATCGAATTTTATCTCTTTGACATGAACACGTGTAGATCGATCGAAATTACATAGCGATTAACGAAATTTCAGGATCATTGGGGCTTCGGGCGCTCCGACCGGCCCCCTGCTTCCTGGTCGGGCAGCGCCTCTCGTCTGAGCTCCATTAATTTGCCGATTCGTCGCCGCAAATTTTGGACGCTTTTGGGCATCCGCAATTTTAACTGCCGCTCACCGCTCAAGTGAAGATTAAGAAGCGCGCATTAATCGTCGTAAGCTTCTGAGTAGGGCTACCACTTTTTCGTTGATCATTAGTATGAGTTAAAAATATCGTTTATGTATTATTTCGAACAGCTTAGTAAAAGCATTACATAAACATCATACAAAAAATAAACTTACGGGCATATTCTAAGCAATCTGGAAAAACCCGTGATGCAACTAACGAAATTGATAGTCATAGAGTATTTTTATCCGCTATGCTTTTTAAAGTCTCTTAATATACATAGATTTGAATTCAGTACATACCACACAATTATTTTGCTAGTTTTTATGACTATAACCCAAAACTATAAACAACTGATTGATCATAATTATAATTTCAAGGAACCGATTAGAACAATTTGTGACTTAAACATGAACGCAATTCCAGAGTAAAACGGTTAGAATTAGTAAGTAATACCGATAAATGTATTCGTTATAACCTGTTTTCATTATTATAAGGTATTATATGGTCAAGCTCATAAATATAGATTGACCACACATCAAAAACAGTATTGACTTGACTCCTAATAGCCAGGAAGAGATTTCTTAAGCACATACAAAGAGTTAGCATATTTAATTGTATTTGGGTACAGATCACTGGGTTCAAATTGAAACACACCATTACGATCTTCCATTATTATTAGGTCACATAATTTAAAAATGAAGAAGATGTTGATAGTCATTTTCCTAACATTTGAAGACGGAGCATGCAGAATGTCTGTCGTAAAAATACTTGATAATTATCGCTTATGACATGTAAAAAGTGGTGAGCGAGAACTTAGTTGTTATAAACATTGTTTGAGGATAAAAGTATAAATTAATTTCAAAAGTCATTAGATAATGCAATTGAGTCCTTTTGGAAGGCTAAAAAGGAAGTAGAATTTTGTTGAGAATTGGCGTGAAATAGAACTGAAAGGAGTAAGGGTGGTAACTCTAGCAATAAATGAATTATCGTAATACACGCACTGCTCGTTTATTAGCCAACAGTACCGCCGCGGCCCCAACTATATTTAAACATGCAGCCGCCCGGCCCGGCCAGGAAATTACGTCGAACTGAGTTCTTCGCGTAGACACGCTTAAAGGCCCCCGACCTTAATACGGAGCTAATCCGCTGCCGCTGTAAATGATTTAAAGTTTAAGCTTTGCGGCATGATAAGCCGAAAGATTTATAGCAAGATTTCCGTGGATGACAGATCCGTGCGGTTTTACTTGAGCGCGCACATTCGTGCGTTCGCCTTCGGATAGTCAGCCCTCTTGCTCAGCTCGTCAACTTATGTGGGAGATTAAGTCAGATATGGTTGAGCCGAAAAATAATATCCAAATCAGGTTAAGGCATTCCTCGGATATTAGGGCGTCTCGGGGCGATTTGCATTTTGCCGGTGGTCTCTGCGCATGAATGAGGTCTACACATGCCTTTCGTTACTTTTCCTCAGTTATGCTAATTACCTCGAATGTTTTCAAGATTATTAATTACAGAGCCCACACCCCGCGCCCAGAGAACCGAAACAGTGGATTAATGAATTTGTTGCAACGCTTGATACTTATTATGATGCACGGCAGAGGTGCAGAGTTGATTGACTTTTGCACCTACATGCTGTTCTTCAAAACCTACCGGAACTAAATCGCTGTCGACGATATAATGCTCTCATTTGGGTGAGCACTAACGGCTTGTTTGGCCACATTTACGGAACAGCTATTAAAAGGTAAAATATCCAATTAGTCTTCTTACAAATATTGAGAACCAATAGCTTGAGAAGAATTTCATACTTCAGGAATTATATTGATAGCTTTAGCTAGGGTTTTCTGTATAAGATTTATGATTATACTCATCGATTACGTAATTTGTGAAATTTTTATTTAAAAGCCGGTGCGAATTGTGGCTAAAACTTAGGCACTGTCTGATTCTTTCCAAGGCTGTACATTTTATTACCGATTTGAGCAAATTGATGAATTGGACTACTTAGTCAGCATCTAAATTCTTTTAGTCACAGTTCGTACATGCCCTTGTCTCTTTTCAGTCCCTTTTTTAATTAATCAAATCTTACTAAAACAAGGTGGTAATTAATTAGTTGAAATCATCACCCACATGATGCGGGCAAACGAACTTCATAATTATACCAAATTTTATGCCGATGGCATAACATACATATGAAATTTCTGAGAAAAACGGTCTTACCATGTTAGGCATCTTTGAACTTTTGAATATATGTAACTACTACATACTATATATATTGGGGTCATATATGGATATTAATAAAAAAACATTTAATATTAATAGAATATTTTTTTTATTTTTGTGTTTTTCTGTATATAAAGTATCAATGTTACTTGTGGAACAACAGCATAATTTTCGTACATTAGAATTTCAAATTAGTATCCGAAAATGAGTTAATTGCCAAGGAATTATAAAAATAAAATTCTTCTTTTAATGAAGAACACCTATAGATAAAATAAAAATCCGAAAGTGAACAAGTTTGATATGAACTTTGATGAATTACTAAAGGTTTTATAAATATACTTTACAAACCTTTGTCAGAATTGTTTTTTATATTTAGTATGCGAAATAACTTGGGGTAATTAAGTAAAGCAGTTTTTTTTTCATTTTGTCCGTGATGTCATCGTTTACAAATAGCTATCATCTGTTTGAAATTCTCGTCAAAATTTGAATTGCATTCATTTCGGAAACATACCCCCAGAATATCCAGAGGAAGCAATTAATTGTGGGACGTTGCCAGATTATTAGTCATTCTGCAGTCCTTAGTGGAGGATTTCCACTTACACCTGACCTAACTTTTTCAAATAAATCATTCAGACATTGCCGAAAGTGAAATACTGCAAAGATTAGCCGTGGCCTGAGCACCGCCGGGATACTCATTAATTTGGTCGACGGGTTCCGCTGGATAGTGGAGGGAAAGTTCGCAGTGAAAAGTTCAATGCTACTTCCACTTACCGGAAGAGAAGTTGTCTTTGAAGTTTTTATCTCGCGCCCAGATAACAGGAAGATATTTCCCTTTCGGCGTTTTATTACACTCGCCACGACACACGCTGCGCCATGATTCGCCGTCATTTGCATAAAATTCCGCGAGTACATCGGCGCTAAAATTTACGAGGGTGCTGTCGCGGATCCGCTGAAATATCTAAGAACATTGTCATCGGAAGCATCCCGGCGGTGGTGGCGCGCAAAGAAAACCGCCTTAGCCTCTTCCTTAGCAAATCTGCACGGCGGCGGCGGGCGAGCGCGGCGGTGCGTGTCAGCCGGCTAGGTGCCCACCTCTAGCCGCGGACTAGAGTCTAGAGCCGGTGACATGCTGGAAGTATAAAGCGAGTGTTAACCTGTCCCGCGGCTAATTGCAAACAGAAGTCGCCGAGCATGTCCAAAGTGTTCGATGGATTCGGATAAATTTAGATATCGACTGGCGTTTAAACGTATCTCTCAGCACAACCGCTGCGCCGATTCCGCTGGCATGGCGCTTCCTCCAGCCAGGCAGTCACGCTAGTTAATAGCTCGCGAGGAGCACATGTCTTAAGTCCTAAGACGCTAGATCTTAGCACGAAAGATCAGCCGCAGAACGCCACCGCAAAGAGCTGCTAAGTGACGAACAAGGGTGCGGAGCGCGAAACGACCGATAACATCCGAGTGGAGATGCGAGCTGCTGGTCGAGTTTCGTGTTTATCTCTTAATCCAGTTCCGTTTTAAATGATTAACGCAAGTGTTGAGATATCGTGCAGCCACTTTTTGTTGATGTCATGCCTCGTTGTTCCTCTTTCCTTGGAACCCGTCGCGGGGCGATAATATGGGCGGATGGGAAAATAAAGCGCGGAGCATCGGATAATGAATAATCGCGCGCTGGTGCTGGAAGTGCACTCGCCGCTTTACGGCGAATTGATGACTCGATCATGCCCTGCTCCTGCTTTTCTAGTGCCATTTTGTGGCGCGTAAACGCAAATGGACTTTATCTTAGGTGAAAATATGGCGAACTGCAACCTGTTCGCCTCGTTCGTAGGCGGCGATAATCGCCTAAGAACTTTCAAGCTTTATGATACTGCAGAGCAACTTGTAGGACTATTCGTTTTATTAATCCCTGCAAGAAATACAAAAATATACCCAACTATGATTGTTGGTTATAAACGTACCGAACGGAAATGTATAAAAACCTTACTATCAAACTCATACGTCCTATATTCAGTAATAGAAATATATGTCCATAACATTTCATATTACTTATAACATCGTTTCTTTAATAGGACGTAATATCGCTAGATAGCAAATAATTTTTTACTGTTTAATCTTCTACTTTACTTCACTACCTGATGCTAAATTCGGTACATCCCGTATTTTTTATGGTAGCAAATATAAACAAGTTATTAGACTAGATTTTGTATATGTACAATAAATTAATTTTTCAACAGAAATTTGAAAACATTTAATTAGCTTTATGTTCTGGTATTTTATACAATAAAGTTGGGTTAAAAATATATGTCATATAAAGAAAAACTAACAAGTTGGTTTGAAATGACACTACATTCTTTTCATTTACTTGATAAAATCCAAAGGTGGTCCATAAACGCCCACACATATCTGACACTTATAATTTTGTAAAGCTTGAGAAATTGCCATCAAAATCTAGTGAGGGCCACATTATTATTACTTCCGTCAATTGACACTCATCCCAAATTTTAAGGTTTAATTGAAGTTCCAAAATCGTTACCAAAATTCTTCAAAGTCGTCCTCACTTTGTAGTGACTTTTACTCTTAGGATTGATACCGTTTTGCCTCTAATTTATTGGTACTACAAAATAGCCAAAGTAAAGTATTTGTCGAAAAAATGGAATGCCCCATAACTAGAAAGTATGTAATTTCAGTGTAAGACATTTTATAGTATAACAAGAACATTTGAAATATTTTATATTATAGTACAAAACAATAATTTCAAGAAAAGTTTTGAATGAACTGGAGTTATTTTATTGTAGTAGTAGGATAGTAGCGTAACTCTACCCATGAATTTATTTTGTTGCGATTTTTCAAGATATTTGCATTACTATTCTAGTTCAATCTCAAAAACTACACTTATACCACTGTCAAAACTAAAGTCTCAAATAGAAAACTATTTAAACAAAAACTGCATGCCTCTGTAATCTCTCTAATCATCTAAGGTAATATGTGATTATCATGGAGTCATCATACAGCAGTTCAAGATTATGATTGATAGTCATTTTTGCTCGTCTTTTCTCTTAATTTCATCTAGCTGTTCGGAATCGTTTGAACGTTGTTTTTAAAATTTGTGCTGAATTGAAGAGTGGACATGGACATTAAATTATATTACTTATGTTAATAGTTATCGAATATGAATGGATAAATTTAGTATTTATATAATATTTTATAAATTATGACTTCTAATATAAAAATCTGCTCATTTCATTGTTATGCAAAATGGAAAACAAAAGAAGAAAATTAACGCAAAATCATATATGCGTGACCGCAGTTAAACTAGATTAACGCATAGCATAAACAGTTGTTTCACCGCTAACATGTTTGCTTTGGATCATAATTGGTTATCTAATTTCCACCGCTCAGATTATTCCTACAAAGCGCGAACATTCGCGGGATGCAAAAACGGAATTTTTCCCCAATCTGCGGCAGTGGGCAGCGCTAAGTATGCATGCATGCATGAGGCAAGAATTGCAGCAACGCCGCAATTAGTTTCTTTTAGTCAATAATTAAAATCGTTTTCTTTCGAGTAGGCCGTCTGCCGTTCAATCAGCTTTTATCCCTAAAAGACGAATTAAGTCCATCTGGTTTTTTGCCAAGTGCGCGGCAACGCAATAACCCGCTCGGGGCAGGCTCTCTGGATGCCCGCGGGCTCCGCTCCGCGTCCAGGCCGCGCTACCGGGCAACTTAAATCCGTCGCAGGGGTTTTTGCGGAGCCCCGGCCCCAGGTAATAATACTCATATTCGATGTCCAGCGTCAAATTCTTCAGGTCGCCAGAATTAAAGTGGCCGCTGGTCTCAGCCCTTCCTGAGGGATCTCTGACGAGGGAATTTCGGGAGCCATCGGCCGGAGGTGCCGCGGACTGGTTTAGCGCACTGGCCGTTGGTTGCGGACGCCGCCGACGACGATCAGCTTTCAATAAAAGATGATCGGCCAATTTTTGTGTGATCAACTCGTAATGATAGGCCCCAATCAGAATAGCCATCGGTCCGGTCCGTCAATCAATTTGGATCAGTTGCTCGGCGCGGTCTTGCAGCGATCTGCAGGACTGGGGATGAAAATTTGGCAATTACGATTAGTGTCACATCGCATGTACACGTACAGCAAAATGCAAAATTCACGGCTAATAACAGGAATTTGGATGCTGACAAGGTAGATATTAGGGAATTGGTAGCAAACTTAGCCGTTTTCAAAAATGCACTGTTTAATTATGGTACAGCGATTTGATTCAGTTACTCTGCCATTGTGAAAAATCAAAAATACGTACATACTTAATTCTTAGATATTCCCAGAGAAGATTCTTTTAACAAGACAAAAGATGCAAGAATCACACTTTTCTTAATTTTAGGATATTAGATCCAAACTTGGCTTTTATCTCCTAACGTCTTGATCTTTTGAAAATTTAAATTCTTCTACTTTAAAGAATTTCTGAAACAAATTGAACAAGTTTTAAACATTTTTGATTTAAAAAGTAATTCAAAAGTAAGCAGTCGGTTACTAAATTCTAACGTAGAATTCAACAATTATATTATAATATTAGCCCTTTTCGATCTGTTCCAATTTTCTAATTTTACGTAAATGCCGGTAGGAAAAAACAATAACTAACACTTAGTTGGTTGATTATTTGACGACATTTTCAAACGTTTCATTAGGTTAGAGCCGCCAAAGTCTAAAATTTTAGTCATAATTCGCACAGACTCTACATATATGTATGTATATTTTGCTTACCCATATACACCCAATAAAATTAAAAGCTCTCTTACTTTTTTACAAATTGTCGGATTATGATTTAGTCGCTGTGTTCGAAATCAACCTAGTCTGATACGCATTTAATGTCTAGACTATTTTCTTTTAAAATTAAGGAATGGATTCTAATATTAATATTTGTTGTGGAGACTATTAATTTTTGATTGAGAATAGTTTTCCATGTGATTTTTATTTGTTATATTTGCTTAATAGTCAAAAGGATTTATTATGTCGTATTTTCTTTCTTTTTAATAATATTTCTAAATAAATTATAATCCGAAAACTCGAGGTTTAACCGACCTGAAGCTTATCAGTGTTTTTCAAGTATAATTGTAAACTCTACTGTTACCAAAATTCTTATTTTTAGTAAGTTGTATGTGAGTACTTCCCCTAGTATAATACAGAAAAAACAAAAATGATATGCTAACTAAATCATACAAGTCGTACTCTGCATTCCTTGCATACAAATGAGAATCTGGTACATCGCACATTAAAGCGATAGACTAGAAAATCTTAAACGATTGATTGTCTCATCACATCGGAAATTCTGGATTGATATGACATTAATTATTTTGGAGGAAGGAATGCGCTGAAATTAAGAAAAACGGCTTCGCTTCAAAGGCGAACATTTTCCTTGCGCGCACGGTCGAAATTGGAGTTCACCTCTCTGATCAGATCGATCCTCGGCAAGAATCAGAGGAATCTTACGCAACCCACTCAGAAGAAATCAAAAGAGCAAGAAAGTGGCAATCACGGGCCTGGGTACAGCCAACTGTAATCCACATGACACACATTTGAGCCAATAGAAACGCTCAAATTAAGACAAATAATGGTCAGCGGGGTATCAGATTGACACATATTTTTGCAGATCGTATATCACGCCCAATTAGATGTATTCGTGATTCTACTTAACATCGATTGACCCCCAGATTATTCCTAGATCTGCAGTTACTGTGACGTAAATGGTGCTCCACAAATGTCGTCTTGCGGAGCATCGAGCGTGGCCGCGACATTCGAGCCACTCGCGTTCTTTTGACTCTTCTGCCCGTCTTGGGTCTTCAAGATGCCGGGATCGGCTTAATTGCACGATTTTTAGCACTGAGCAAAACTCGGTGGTGTTCAATAGTCCGGTGCCGCGGCTATAGGCGATTTGTTTACGAGCATGTGTCCTCCCCGTGATAGTGTCGCTGGTGTAATTGCTGCTTATGCAGTCTCGCCACGGAGAGCCCCGTGGCCTTCGGGTCTAGAGCAGCTATCGTCCCAGTGCATCTGTATCCAATTCATTGAATTAATTCAAATCTCGGACACTTAATATGCCCCATGCCGTAGGAGTTTAATTAAGCGACACTTGGGCTAATTGGAGATTACTTAAAAAGAGATTTAGCCCAATCACTCGGGATTGTTCCAGTATTCAAAGGTTCGACTCGATTGGATGCGAGCTGATTTGTTTGATACAGATTAAGCTGATGCAAATTACAGACTTGGCTAAATGAACAAAAAAGTAAAAATTGTCATGAAGGACTACTCTCGATAAGCTTACAAAAGCTGACCCATGAAGGTGAAAGTTATTCATAATTTCTTATAAAAACTTTATTTTTAAGTTTCACAATCATAGTAACAGCTACAGAAAACATAGGTTACAAGACAAATTCGGTTTGCACCGATTTCAATTATTTTTTTTTTTTTACAATAAGTTGTTGATTGCAGAATCACGTTCACGTTTTACATATGTATATGCACCTTACTTGAACAATTTTTACATTTTCGTTGACCCAAAGATTACATTTATTCAATAGTGCGCAAAACTTAAAACCACCACTGATTTTTGCAACATTTTCACTTGAAGAACATGAAATTTTAAAAATCGCAAATGCGATATTTTAATTTCAAATATAATGCCGTTTATTGGAAGTGGATATGTCATATCGAAAGGCAATATTTCAGCAGGATAATGCCCGCCCACACGTTGCTCGCGGTATACAGGCTTGGTTTAACGGTTACAACATCGATCTTTTGCCATAACTAGCTTGTAATTCTCCTCATGGATTTTGATGAAAAGTTGTAGAAATATATTAATTTTCTACTAAAGTATTAAAAGTATTTCTATCCTTTCTAAGTAAAAAACATTGACCATTATTGAAAATAAAGAACTTGAAAGAAAACTTCCGATTGATAATATTTTAAAATCGAACTTCTTAAAGTGGAATTGGTCAAAAAATCAATGGTAGTTGATGTTCATTACATTGCTAAACAGTCACTGTAATCCCTGTTGAAATAAATGTAAACAGGGAATTACCTTTTTCGAAAGCCTCGCAAATAATCATCAACAATAAAATCTTAAAATTCGATAAAGGTATGTATTGTATTTCTATATCAAAAATAAAATTCTACAGAATTAGAAATTAATGATCTTCGTCTGTCATTATGCATTTTGAAAGGTCGTATCTTTTGACTGTGTGGACAGACAGAGAGACGGACAAGAAAGTGATCTTTCTCGGAATCCTAAAAACGAAAAATGCCTAATTTAATTGGTGTCTAATAGATAAATCCTTATAAGTAATAATAAATACTAAAAGTATTTATCTTCTTATTGTTTAAACCATCTCAAATATTCATTTTCATAAAATAGTTTTACTGATTTTTGAAGTAATACCTAGCAGTGGGAAAGTTTTTTGTGTTTTGGGGCAGTACTAAAAGTTAATTTAATGTATATAGCTTGAGAAGTAATTTTTGATAAAACAACTCTAAATGTATACAAGCAAATATACTCTAAAATATACATATTAGGATACTACTGCAGTAGTTTTAAAATTGTCAAAATTTTGCGAATTTTCTCGCTTCTCTTCGATTTTTAAAAGGTTTAAAAAATAGAAAGACATTGTTTTTGTTACATTAAAATCGGTCTTTTTCGTAAAAATACAGCAATTTAAAGATAACGAGAAAAATCATTTTGATGGATTTACCTGTTTAATTTCAATAAGTATTGGGTTAATATTGTCCTATCGCTTTCAAATTTTCGGACACTTATTTTTTTATCTTGAAAATGAGAGGTATATTAAAGAAGTTCGAAAGTTGGCGAAGTAACGACCACCCTAATACATAGGTATATTTAAAAAAAAAAAAAGAATTATTCATTTTTTCCCTTATAAAAGCTGAGTTTAGACTTATTTATATTTAATCAATATGTTTTTTATTTTCCAGACACAAGCTCTGGCCCTTACGCGGCCCAAGTCGCCACCATTAATGAAAAAAGAAAGGTCGCTGTCCCCTCAGAACCCGCGGGAACCCGAAAGAAGCACCCAAGAAGCATCGAGTCCGCGGTACGGTCAGTCGGGAACGTCCCCGCCTACGAACGACCTCATGAACAGCGGCCAAGGCCAAAACCCGCCGATTGCGGCCCCGAGCCTCGCCGCAACCCCGAAAGGGAGCACCCCGTCGTCGATAGCCGAAAACGGGCTCCCACTCGGGAGCATACCTGCCGAGAAGATTCTGCCGTCGCCCTCCCTGGACCGCAAAGATTTTGATTTCTCCAAGGTCAACGGTAAGTGCCAGCTTCTGCCACCTCGGCCTGGCGATTTATTCTTTTAAATCTTGTCACCGGGCGCTCCACCCTGTTGCTTAATCCACATCCTCCTGCGAGATAGAAAATCAATGCTTGATTCCGGGGTTATTAAGTCTTACGGGTATCACTGCACTGTCGTGCGTTTTATCCCCGCTCACTCGGGCCGTCGATCCGGCACCCGTGTCCTGCGGGAGCCCTGGTATTCGCAGCGCCTCTCCTGTGGGCGACACACGGGAAAGATCCGGGGCCTGCGTGTGTGGGTGTATGAAATTTCAAATGCCGGCGCCTCTGTGTGCAGGACGGAGGGATTAAAGTGACGTCAGCAAACCGGATAACGCATTTCCCCCTCGGTAATCTCTTAATCCGTAAGCTGAAAGCGTTCATATGAAATCCGAGATATAGGGGCTCAGAACGGGGGGCTTAATATGTGACATCGAAGAAGGGAATGAATGCGATCAGAGCAGGCGCTGCCAGCAGAAGAATGGGCCCGGAGCAGGCTTTTCCCGAGGATGTTTCCACATTTTTCAGGACTAATTACTTAGGAATGTTGTTTGCCTCCTGGCTCGTGAAATTTTTCCGATTTGCATTTCACCAGGTTAGGCCAGGGTGTTTTGTTGAAACACATTTCTACACATATATTTGAATCGAAGTAGAAGGATTAACTTAGATTCGAACGTTGTAATTTAATTCGATGAAAGCTCAACTGCTTTTGCTTAGAAATGAAACATTTTTCTTAAAAGTTATATTTTCTTTTAAGTTAAAATTTAATGAGAAATGTTCCCAAAGAGGAGAATTTCGCTTACCAGTATTCAATTGATTTTTTGATAATGTTCTGTTAGCTTCATAAATAAAATTTTAAAAAGTTATTACAATTGCCAAAATAAATCGAATTTTGGTTATAATCTTCTTTATTTCATAATCCCTAACTTATCAAAAGGCTCTCGTACAATGATTTATTTCATCATCTAAATTATTCAGCGAAGTTTGAATACCACCAACCATAATAATCAAAAATTTCTTACTTTGCATCAAACACAAGATTTGACAAATGGTAATTAATACTAAATTGCTGTCTGTCATCATGCATAGTATCCGAAGTGGTATTATTATTTACCTAAATAAACTTCCCTAATTTTTTTTGAAACTCTTCACCAAATGTGCTATAATATTTTAAATATAATATTTGTGAGAAACTCTTTTTAAGAATTTTTTTTATTTATTTTTATTTAAGTTCTACAAATATTTATCTAGTAACACTTTGAGCTCCTTTATCGTGCTTTTTTTGTCAACGATAATTATTTTGTTAGTGAGTTGAGTTGTTATTAATTTTTTATTTCATCATCAATTTCATTTTAAAATTCATTTTTCCTTTTTGCCAATTTTAATTCAATTTTGCATACAAGAAAAAAAATTAAAATAAAAAAAGTGTTATCACACTCCAAAAGAATCAATTAAATTAAAATCATTTCTCATATGTGGTATATGTTGTTAGCCCTAATTAATTAGTAAAATTGTAAGAGAAAGTACCTAAATTAACAGAAAGCAAAATTAATAAATTAAAAAGAACAAAAAAATATGGAAATGTATTAAACGGATTTCATTGTTTGTATGCATTACTATACTCAAACTAATAATTTTATAGGGAAATTAATGTAGGACTCAAGTCGGATGTTATATGCCACTAAGCATACCTGATAAATGAACCGGAAGGCATACATTAAATCAGGAGAAAGTTTACCATCTACCATTTCCTCATATAAAATTTTATTATCTTTTTAAAAGTACCATAGATAAATTAAATTATGATTCGCTTTGTTTAGGACTTCTAGTTCCTGGATGTTGTGCATAAAGCAATTTATACTAAAATACATTATGCTTACTACGCAATACAACATAAACGTGGAGGGAAAAATGTTGGATGAGTGTATGTTGGCATTTTCATTACCTGACCTACATCCAAACGGTGGGCAACCAAACGCCGCGCTCTTCTGATTATTCATAGTATTTAAATCCTGGAAAAAGCCGAAACGCGGGGATGTGTGCCCACGAAACCACCCTATGATCCGCAAAACGTCCCGAATTGATACAATTCCGAGCAAACGTTGCCATTAAGGGGACAAGCACAACTTAAGGGCAAAGCAGCACCCCGGAGGACGCGGGGTCCCGGCAGGACCGAAAGGCAAATCTTTCGCCCACATCATCCCCTTGTACAGCACAGCCGAGATATCTAGATACGGGGAGAGTCGAATAAATCCGTTATCCCTGCCTGAGCCAGGCTGATGGGATTAAGCTAAATCCAGATAAAGGGATAAAGGATTCGTTTCCCATTCACTCTGCCGTGCGAATGTGTGCGTTGCTTATATGAGCTGAAATATTTGCTTACAATGACGAGCAGCATAGGGTCGGTCCTGTCGGGTGCATGTGGTGCGATACGGCTCTAGGTGTGTGTGCTCAGTCCAATAAAAGGTTTTAAATTTTCGTCCTTTCTGTGTTTTGATAGATTTATATCCAGTGTCTTCCGGCTACGTTTGTTCCTGCCGCCCTGCGGCGAAGGACTCCTGCAGTCTCGTCGGATTTGGGGATATCCTTCATCCGAGGGGATAATACCCGGCCGCAAATTCCCATTACTTTCGTGTTGACATAGACTTCATACGTCGTCACCGAAAAATGATTTTCGCATCAATCCAGCGGTAGCGTCGTGTGCAAAGAGAACGCGCATTTCAATGCGACCGAAGGATTAAGGTGCTTCCGCGCCCCGAGTGGATTTATTAAAATTATTAATAAATTGGAAATATAATTAAACGGATAAAAGCCCTCTCTGTTAATGATGCGCAGTTCCCGTATCCTCCGCGAAAACCCCCTTAATCCCTAACCAGCCGTGCGCTTTATCCCCTCATCTATTCCGATCGTATCGATTTTAGGATTAAAGCGAACTCAAACGCGGGGGCCGGGTTGCCCGGACAACCGATGAAAAAAGGTTAGCAGAGTTTACATTAAAATCATAAAATTATCCATCAACTCGCTCAGGACGACGACGCCATGCGTCCTTATCCCTGCGGGTTATGTCGATTCGTAATGGTGCCGTGTCTCACTTTAATCCCGTGAGGCAAAAATCGAAATAAAGTGGTGAATCTCAAGCAGTACGGGAGGTTTTCAGGACTGCTGATTTCAAATACAAAATAAACATTTTTTAAGCAGCTACACCTTAAAGAACTCAAAGTATAAAAATGGAAAGAATATATGAGAGTTGTTAATATCATACATTACATATAGTATATGTTAAACGTTAAAACTTAAAACACAATTAGGTGCTAAACTTTGTGCTGTATTGACTGCATCGATTTTTTGTAACTTTCTTAATTTAAGAAGTTGTTCAAAAAATTGCAACTACTTATACGGTGATTTTCCCAACCAACTTGGATGGATGGATTTCGCATTTTTTTTTTACTAAACTTTTCATTAAAGATTTAAAATATTGATTAAGCTTTAACATAGAGAATTCAAAATAAAAAGTAAAATGTACTAATTGTAAGATATAAATTAAGATATTCTTTAATATGAAAATACTGCTTAACGCACGAATCAGGACATATCTCTTATTTAAGAATACTTAAAGATGTGCTACGTACGGCCTATACAATTTTTTCACAAGGTTTACACGAGAGATATTTTTAGCAATTTATAATACCACCCACGAAATAATTTTTGTTAATTAACCTAACTCTTACCTCCTGCGTCAAAATTAAATAAGATATTCTAATTTTATTCGCTCTAAAATATTTCTGTTTGGCACAGTATCGGAAATTAGTAGATATTAAACCTACAATCAATTCGCAATTTTATAAGTAGGTAGGAGAACAACGTTTATGGTACCTTGAATGTTCTTTACAAAAATGGCCCTTTAGGTTTTTTTTTGAAATTCCGAACAATTTTCAAAATAGATCCATTGTAACTTATCCAGTAATGTAAAATTAGAATAGCTTTCACCTTTCAATAAATTTTTTTTAGAATCTGTATATTTTTAACCCACACCTCCGCAGAATCGCATAGCTGGCACTGTGGGGTCTGCGCGACCCCATCCATGAAAATTTTTGCTGTTCGATTTCAAAAAAATTTAGATACTTTTATAATGCTCTACTTATATAGATAAAACAGGTAATTTAGAAAATATCCCATATTGAGAAACGAAAAAGAAATTGGAAATTGGTGTAAAACTTAAGGTACTAAGGGTTAATTTACAAATTCCTTACATGGCACTTCTCTTTATGTTATTTCTCCTGTATTTTTGATGATATCTCTTAAATTAGGGTACAAAAAAATAAGTCGGCAGCGATTTAATTAGGCTTTGAAACGATACCGCACTTGAGTGAGTAACCCTTTTATTGACTAAATAAAAACATATTTTTTCACTATATTGTACGAAAACATCGGAGTCAGCTCAGTTGGGTTCCGTGACAAATTGCTAGAAACCAACTTTAACACTAGAACTACCAATGCGTAAGCATGTAATTTTAGTGATTTTCTGTACCTTTCATGTAATATTCTTTCAAATTTAAAATTCTTATTATATATGGGAAAAGACTTTTGAATATGTCGTAACTTTGAATCTTAATAAGTTTTGGCATAAATCTTAAGAGGTCACTTTAAAAAATATACTTTATTCAAGGAAGAAATTGAGTACCCGTCAATTTGACGGGTTTTGGCAGTTTTTTAATTAAAATAAATATTTTTAGTCCGTCATTTTGCATCCACAACATTTAATAATTTTATTTCGATAACCGCAATTGATGTATCAAAATATATATATACATATGTATAAAAAATTATCAGTTTTTCGAGAAAATTAGTTGTGAGAAAAATTGTAGGTAGTCCAGCTAGATCGGAACTTTTTCGAAATTTAGCTGTTTTTGTGTCTTCATTTCCAGAACTAATAATAAGTGACTCTAAAAGACTCCTTGTACCTACCAATTTTTTTCCATCATTCGATTGATTCAATTTTGTTTTCATCATAGAGATAATATAGAGAGTTTTTACATTAATATATACCCACATTAGAATTAGCATAAGTGACCCTTAAAACCCCCACATACTAATTATTTGAAATATCCGAAAAAATCAATTCAGTCTTGTGGCATATTAAAGTAATTGTTGCACATTCAGTTTGTCAAAAATTTTTGAAAATTAAATTTTACAAAACATTTAATTTCTTTGTCGACTTTACTGAGCATAAAGCATAATCGACCGGTACCGCATTTACGAAAATATTAATGGGGACACTTTAATACTTGTTGCATGTGGCAATGCACTGCAGCATGAAATCCGGGTACATGAACTATATTTCGGGGAACATCGAACTAGAGTCCTGCCGGGAAATACGCGCTTTTTCCATGGCCCGGTAATGAACACTAAAACCGTTGAGAAAAAGATAATTCCGAAAGTTTAGTGCGCTTAAAGCATTCATCCCTTCAGGTTGCAGGAGTAACTGGCTGATATCGTTCCCTCGCCGTACTTATGCCTGTGTGAGTTTGTATTATTGTTTTGTTGCCAAATCGCATGGGTGAAGAGTTTTGTATTGAAATCCAAAGGATTAAGGATTTGCCGTATTCGACCTACACGCTGTTCCGTAAGCTCGCACGGTACATACTCACGGGGCGCCCCGTACGGCTGCAGGACCATTTAATCCGATATGTATGTTTCCAGATATATCTGTGCAAAGCTGAAGCGTTAAGCACACAAACTCATATGCTGAGACTCGCATTAAGTCGCACAGATTTATTCCTAAAGGTACTCCAGTAACTGCCACTGTGCGTGCATGGCGGAGCTGCCGGGGCTGCAGATTTGTCTCTATTTGGGCTTGGAACTGTCTCATCGAATCGCATCGAATAGCTAAGCACTAAGCAGGTTTTGAAGCGAAATCTCGGCTGAATAGTATTAGTGGGCATTGATTGGCACAAAATTCTAGCCAAGATCCTTCTGGCCTCGTCCTGGTCCTGGTCTACAATTTAGCAGAAGAGCGACTCGGTCCCAATTAAGCTATAAAACCAGTAATTCATATATCCCAGAATGTTACGCACTGTAATAGGGATTTTTAATTTGTTTCAACAAAATTCAATTTTTAAATTTATTATTTATTTGTAAAAGATATGTAGTAAAAGTAAACAAAAATTAGTCGACGAATTTAACCAAAGTAGTAGAAAAAATTAAAAGTTTAAGTTTTGATTCAATGAGTAAAATTATATATTCAGATGTATATTCATACTAAAAAGTAAAAGTTTACGAGTGTCGAAAAATGAATCCAGAACTAAATTTTTATCTTAAGCGGTTCTCGAGATATTAAGGAAGGAAAGAATCACTTGACTGTTTACTCGATTATTTTCATATTTATTATGAATTTTTGAAAATCAAAAAGTGACGTTTACTAAAATTTATTTAAAAAACTACTTAAACATTTATGCCCTTGTAAAATTATGTCGAAGTATATTTCTCCTGCATTTAATTCAATATTTTAAAGTACATAAATAAATCGTAAAATTTTAATTGATAGTTGTTTAAATCAGTACTCAACTCCGAGCGGAGCTACTTAATTTTATAATCTTTGAAAATTACTTTTGCAAGAAAAATCACGAATAACCCCTAAAACAAGACTGATTAAAATCAATTTTGAGGAGATTAAATCTGTTGAATTTCAAATCATGAACTTTCCGTTGGGTTGGGGGATTAAAAAACTTCGCAAATAAAATAAATCGGGAGCTCAGTAACGTACCCGACATGTGTGCACGTAATCCGCCACATCTACACATTTTCTGCTGTTTGGGATTAACACACGAAAAGCATTAGCGTGTTATCGCGGTTGGGGGATTAATGCACTCTTTGTACACTGAGCCGTAAAATGCATTATCTCTAAAGATTGCACGCTTACCCAGAATATTATTAAATTTTCGTATTCACGTTGCAGCTTTAATAGATATTTCATTTTTGATTGCATCCGATAATCTTTGTTTATTGCACGTATAATTAATTGAACACTTCAGGCTTAAGCTTTTCGTTTTTGCTGTTTTTCGTGAATTTTTCTTTTGTCTTTGCTGCTGTGAATCTTAACGATTTGGTAATAAGTTAAAGTCTAGACGAGATCAGAAATTCCATTCGACGAGTTAAGTTTTCGAGCTACTCGTAATTAGGGGTAACTAGTTTATTTTTGATCGTTAAGCTAAGTACCGATTTCTGTTTTAAAAATAAAGAGACTTGACGTCTTAGCCCCAATTCAATTTAATTTTATAAAGGAGTAGTTTCATTAAGATTCTTGGAAAAGGGGAAATAAAGGCTCAGAAGTAACATTGAATAAAGTATTATATTAATAATTAATTCTGGTCGGCCTTCATGCAATTAAGAAGTATTTAGATAATAACTCATTCAGTCCTGGAAAGCCTTAAGATGGGTATAAGCACTCGCAGTTTTAAGCACATCCCATAAGCACTCTGTACGGTCCATCGGAGGGCCACGAACAACAATCACTTAGATAACATGCAAGGAGCGGTCAGTAATTCCCAAGCAGTAATCCAACTTAGAAGGAATTTCTTATATAGATAAGAGCCAGTTAGTTCTGGACTTAGGAGCCACCACCGTAAACATTACCATGTGCAGATATGTGAGAGTACCTTAGCATCCCCCAGCATCCTTCATAGATTTATAAATTTTGATAAGGGTTACGGGCTGCTAAGGACATAGGACCGAATTTGGTAAGATATTGCTATCCTAATGAGAGCCAAAGTCTAGGTGAGCCGGCTGGACTTAATTCCATTCTTGAGCTTTTCTTAAAGTAGGGATAGGTTAGCAGAAATCTCTAAACTTCTAGCATGCACGCGGTGCGGTGCGTCCAGAAGGGCCCGGTAAAAATCCCCTTGAGAAGGCTCAAATCGGCCCAGATAGATAATTCTCATTGGAATAGAAAATTAATGGCGGGGGAGGATTTTCGAGAATCTCTGATTAGTCTTATTACTTGCCCGTGTGGGAGTGTGTGATTAAAGCAGTCACTTCAGTTGGAGCGGGGCTTGTGACGTTCGGGGGAGTCTTGAAAACTTTCTGATACTGTTGTTACTTAGCATAATTCCAAATCCTTAACGGCTGACCAGCCGGAACGGCATTGGTATTAAATCTGCTTTAGTTCTGGCCGATATGGAAATGTATGGTCACTTTGGTAAATGAATACTTCCACATTATGTACGGAATCTGCTTATGACTGTGTGCGCGTCGTCCGGCGGTGGAAGACGGTGGCAATCATAAGTAACCTAAATCTCTTAGTCTTTTCCTTGTGAGGGATTTCTTACAACATTCCACAACTGCTGGATATTTCTGTATTTTAATCCAATAAGAAGAATGTGCGACATTTTAAACGCGAATTCTCTTTTTCATTTCTGATTTTCTTATTGATTTAAGAAATTCTGACTGTTAAGACCGTTCGCTATGAGCTTGCGGCTAATGCATTGGAATTCCAATCAAGGGAACGTCAGTGTTCGAGAAAGCTAGGCTTCTTCCACATGGGGGATAGGGTGCATGTTTTGGACTGGTTACATAAAGGTATTTGAGCGAATTAAGTATTTTACCGCCGAAGAGAGCAAAAAACTTTACTGATGGGTGGCAATTTTACCTTAAGGAACTTTGTGCAGTGATGATGAGCCACAGAGAAATAATTGAAATACTGCGACATATCTTGATACTTACTCTGCTGAAGATCCTTTAATGAACCGGTAGAATCTAGTCTTCATATAAAATTGAAATTAATTTTTTACACTTCTCACTCACTTGGAGGTGTGAAGTTCATGTTATACTACATACATATGTATATGTATGTATATTAATATGTATGTATATGTATATGTATGTATAGACTAGGTCAGTATAACCAAAATGGTTTTAATATATTATTTATTTTTGTTGCATAAAACTAATTTATAATATAATTTTACTTATTAATTAATGTATTTCTACAGTAAATTTTGATAACATAGCAATATACATACTTCATAATCATAGGATCAACAGTCGTTAAGTAATTTTGTCAACCTACTTCAAAAATTATATTTAAATCGAAAAACACTATTTATAAAGGGTAATTTTTTTACCTTAGTAATCAAATATAATTGAGTTTGAGGTGCATGGATTTTGATAAAACTGTGTAGGAGTGTTCATTTGGATTCAAAAGTGATGCATATATAAAAAAAATATGTTGGTCACTTGTATTTCCTGAGATATTTAACTTTGAAATTTCGAAAATTAACATTTTGCCGCCGCGATTTTTTGCATTTCCCAAATTTTGAAATTAACGAATTAAAACTAAATATCTTTTTCGATTTATTGACAGTGACGAGAACGCATTTGTCATATGAAATGATAAATCGAAGTAAGTAAAATATTCCTTATTTTCAACACTCGTGTAGATTTTTTTACAGAAATTCACCAAACGATTGTGAAAGCATGGAAAAAATTGCGGCGATAAACTATTACTTTTCAGAGTTTTAAAGTTAAATATCTAAGAAAATATAAGCTACCGACAAATTTTTTTTGCATATCCGTCACTTTTGGCCCTTAATGGACATTTACTACAAAGTTTCATCAAAAGCCGCGAAGAGACTCAAACTCAATTTATGCCCTAGATACAATTAAAACAGTCCAAATATTTAAAAATAAAAAAAATTAAAAAAAATGTTTAATGCCTCAATGAAGACTATATTTCTATTGGTTGTGATGTTAATTGGATGGTAATTTTAGTCAAATTCTAAACATTGTACGAATTTTATAAAAATTAGTATATAGGGGTTTTCGGAGTGACTAATATAAAATCTCCTATCTATATTAATGGATTTAAGATGACCGAATAAAAATTTTTCATTATGAAAAATAGAAGTCGCAACGTTATTCTAGGGCCCCTCACGATCTTCTTAAACCTTTCAAGCTAAGTGCAACAAAACCTGTCAAATGTGAGACGAAGTGTGTCGTTAAAGTTGTGGGTGTGCTCGGGGAGGCTCATACTTATGAATGCCTGCGAAATGAAAAATATAAAAATTGGCGCGACTCATATCCGGCGCAGAACAGAAGACCTTGCAAAGCCGCTAGAAACGAAAACATTCGTCACAATTCCGTCCTAACAGCATTAGGGAGCTAATCGCGCTGCACCCGGTGGCGGAGCAAGTGCCTGAAAAACTCCGGGCAATCTCCTCCAGAGCGGGCCTTGGGCAGAATTGATGTTATTAATAAGATATTCGCCTAAGTCGACTAAAACCCAAAGCCAAGGAATTAGAGAGTTAATTCTCTTGCGGTTTGTTTTTACTTCAGATTTGCCGTGAAAATATCGAATTTCTTTCTGCTAATGAATTGCCAGAGCTCGCCCAGTTTGGCTCTGTGTGCGGCTAGCCGGGAGCTCTCGGATTGCATTAGCCGCTTACTCTTTTGTAGAGCCGGGCAAATCTGTTGCTTTCGTGCCGGCTAATCCCGAGATTTCCCCGGGGCTGTGAAACGCTAAAAACCGGGAGCGGAAGAGGGAAATTTAAAACAAGCTATAATTTAGCCTTGGGCTTACTTAGGCCCCCACACCCCCTGGCCCGGCCCATCGGGCACGTAATGCAGGGCTTTCATTAATTTGCCTTCATGTCACAAAATCGCAGTATGTCATACAGAAACTTGACAGATTATCCAGCTCCCCGAAGGCCAACTCTGACAGGGCTCCATGTCAATGCGGGGCTCAGTATGATTTTTTTGAAATTCATTTCGCCGCCGCCTCGCTGTTTGTATCGAGTGCAAAGCGAACTATAAGTTGAGAATTTCCTTTCAGGAGGTTGTAATTCGAACAAATGCGAGGATCCAACTTGAAACTGAGGAGAATCGACAGCAAAGATATAAATCCCAGCCCCGGCGGGGGCGGATGCTGGAGCGCCCTCATTTCAGAGGAGTCTCGGGCCCTCTGCATGTGTGCGCCTTCTTATGGGTGTTCAGTAATCCCTGAAACAAGAAGCATTAAGACTTATACTAATTAGAATGGATAAGCTGGTTTCGACTTAAGGATCTTCCTAGTCAGGCCCCGTCCCACGCCCCGAATCCAATTTCGAAAAGCAAAATGCTGGAGAGGCTGAGGGCTGTATGCACGTCTGAATTATTGTGGGTAAGCATAAGGGGTATTGGTTGGCTCTGCGGAAGAACTGGAGCCAGGCAAATTCCTGAATTCCCCGGCACACTCGTCTCCCACGGCATCTCAGGACTGTAGGTGTAGGTGGATTTCAGCGAATAAATCCATTCTAAAAGGGCTTCAGGAGATAAAAGCGACCTTTGCAGGTGGGGATTAAGGCGATGATACCATTACAATGGATGAAAGATTGGATATCGTCGATATGCGACCTTAATCCGTTTATTTCATATTCCACCCCCTCATTCCTCCACATCTTCACTGATAGCAGGCTAAGGCAGCTTTTCGGTGATCCTATGTATTCTAAATGAATTGCTGTGCACAGAGACTTAAACCTCCGGTTGGATTATCTCTGGAATATTTCGTCTTTTACATTTTCAAACATAGAATTTGCGAGCACATTTAATGAGCATAGCTCCTACCTCATTACAAAGGGGAATTAAGATCTTGTGAACTTTAACATTCTGAATTTAAAAAAATTTTAGAATTTGTTATCAGCCTCCCTCTTACTTCTGAAATATCTAAAATTGAGTTTTTTAAATTTAACCTTTTCTATGATTTGTACCTTTTCGTCCTTTCTCATAAATTAATAAAATAAACATAAGATAAAATTTTTCACATAGTGAATCCCTAATGTTCTGAATGGGCAATGATAAAATTTTAGAATTTTAAAAATACTACATTAATTTTTTATTTTGTAAATAATCGGTGATGAGTATTAAATGAAAGTTGCCTATATAAAAATTCTTACTGGGGTATTTTTCGCAGTGAAATGTTAGAAATATTTGCACTCTCTACTATCAAATCGCTATTTTGGAAAATAGTACAAAAATGAACATTATACATATATCTTTATTACAATGAACAGTGATCCAACCAAATGTTGGAAGTATGTAGTTGAAAGCACACTGGGATACTTTTGTACTCTTAGTGAATATTCAAGCTGTTAAGAAGTGTAATTAAAAAATCAAAGAAATAAAATTAAATTTTATTTAATGTATTCGAGTTTTTAATTTTTTTTTATTCGAATTATGTTAAGATAACTTAACTGTAACACCTTTTCAGACTAAAGAACCGGTTAGGTATATTTACACACATGTCTACATAACTCCTTTTTTCAATCTTATCCATTATCGGAAATAAATTGTTCGGCAACTGAATTGTTAAAATCAGTCTAGCTATTTGAAAACTATGTAGGATCTAACAAACATAATTAAATACATATGTACGGACATATATATATCAGGCGATTTGTGGGGCTATAATCGTTGAAAATATGATTAACATAAAACACAAGTCGAAAAAATGTTTGACGTCGTTTTAATTTCGTATTTTTTCCTGAAGATTCAAATGGAGATTTTTATTAGAAAATATGAGCTTAATTTCACCAATTACAGCTTTCGTTTCGTTCAATATTTTATAGTATTATAGTATATGAAGTTTATTATTGAGCCTTAAAATATTTAAATATTTAAACGTTTAACTTGAATGAAATGTCAATGTTTTGGCAAAGGTCGCGTAGGTACCTACTCAATTAAAAAAGCAATTAATTTAATTATAGGATTTTTAATTTCACAGAATAAAGCAAACAAAGCCTTTCTAATTCTACCATTGTCCACTATTAATGCAATGGATAATTTTAATGGACAAATAATTCAAACATTGTGAACGAGTGCTGATCTATCCCATTATGTTATTGAGTCCTTCATTAGCATTACATCCATAGTACTTTTAGGACTCCTCCCACATGTACATTTGTGTGGAGCAAGAAATTTTTACCTCACTTGTTGCATCAAATTATATAATCCAAACTTTCCCACATCACAACGGATTAGCTCATTATGAATGATTGGACTCCCTGGCCCACTAATTAGACCTACATACATACATCACAAAACGGACGGTTATTGATGAAAGTGAAAAGTTAAAAATGTCTATAAAATATTTTATTGCTGCAGATTACAGGTGAAAATGAGCTTAAGAGTAATTTTATTAATTATTCTAATTAATATTTGGTACGCATTGGCTTAAGCTTATTATGGCGAAGTATGTTGTTACAGCCATACACTGAAACTGTCGTTTTGTGAATTCGAAATTTTCTGATGCGTATGCGAGCCTATTGCTATTCATTCAATCAGATTTGGGGATTTTCCGAATCGCCAAATGGAAATTAACTTCGGAGTGGTTGGAGTGGTTAACTATTTATTCCTTTTCATCAACCTATTATATATAATTAACGTGCGCGAACATAGAAAACAAGTATACCTTTTGTTCGTTGCTAATCCCGCGACTATTAGTTAAAGATGTAACCCAATCAAATTAAATGGTACCTATATTGTCTGTTTAGCGACATTTGTAAAATCGTCAGTTCTTAAGAAAAATAAAAATCATTTTTAGAATGAAGATTTGGTATTATGCGATTCTGCCTGGAAACAGCCTCCTAATTCTTATCACTCAACATGTACCTTTCCGCCTCAGAGAAATGAAAAAAGGATCTTTCTAAATCCAGCTAAGAAAAATTTATCAACGAAAGACAGGTTTAAGCAGAAATAATGAGATAGAGAGGCGGAATTAGCGCCCGAACTTAAAGACCCAACCCCCGACATGACAAGTTCCAAACGAACCAAAAAAGCGAAGAGGGAAAATCCGAAAACCCAAGTCGGAGGCGATGGAGAGAATTAAATTAAGACGCGATGAAATTTTTTATGATTGGCTGCGGTTTTGGATTATGTGACATCATTACATTACGATAATGATTATGGCTATCTGCCTCGTGAAGCTCGCAACGTTCCTTTGCCCACGATAAATGCGGAGTGCTTTAAGGGTGCAGAGGGATGATTTTTATGATAGGAAAAATGTTAAGAGCGTTTAATGAGGACTGTAGGATAAGGGAAAATCTGGCACTCAATAGAGCAGATTAAGGCTGAGACTTGATTTTAGGGTGATACGCCGATGGCACTGAGGAACGTTGCCAAGGTGAGCTTTTAATATTATTTTATTAAAGAAATTTCAAAGCGAATGCAAAATATAAATTGAGTGTATGCGGTAATAAGTCTGACGTCACATATTGAGACACGCTTTTTTTCCAATCCAGCTAAAAGTCCATTTTCCACTAATATCTTAGCTTCCTTCCAACTTTATGGTAATAAGAAGATTATTAAAAACAAAAAACCCGATTGCAGTGACCTCTGATTAACTAAAAAGACAGAAAAACAAGTAACCGGAAGTCAACACAGACGAAGTCGCGGTCCAAAACTAGCCATATTATATATAATATTTATTTGCAATCTACTCATTAATACCTTTCATTTGAAACCATACATGATACATTTGCTTTTTTTTTGTATTATTTCAAGGCATTATTTTTTGCCTGCCATAAAGTAAATATGTATATGCCGACGTCACATAGCCTATGTTAACGGCGCCATTATGGCGAATCGATTGATGTCTCATTTGACAAAATGCGACGAATAGTTTCAGAAACACGGGGTGACATAGAAATACCTTCTTTTGGGCTCCGCCGCAGTAGGGTAATATTAATAATTATTATAAAAATATAAAGCTATATATTTTCATAAAACTGTAAAAATAGAAGTTGGTATTTATTTGGGGATATAATTGATAATGTATGTATGTAAATGTTCAGCAAATATATTAATTTAAAAAAAAAATGAATTAAATAATAAGATTGGGAGTTATTTGTAGATCCGAATTTTGGGTTGTAATCGTTATTTTGGGTATAAAAATATACGCTAACAAATATTCCAGTCTGTATAGTTGTCGTGTACGATTTTAAAAAGTTGTCGCAATTTTATAATACCGACAATTTGTGTACCTATTTTCTGCTTAAGTCGAGGCTAAGTAAAAAGACTCAACGGTAATGTATGTATACATATATATAAAAATATATTTTAAACCTTGTCTACACTAATAATAAAATCGTGTGGTTGGTCTATAAAAAGAAATTATATTTAAATGTCTCCGATTTCTCTAAGGACTTTGCCTCAAAATGTTAGAATTTTTGTCGTTTGATTTGTTTTATATTTTTGTGACAGATTTGTAAGAAAATATTACAGGTAAGAAACTAAAAGAGTGAAAATGTAACTAATTTGTATTCTACTTTAAAAATTATGGTATATATCTACCAATATAGCCTTATATGATAAAGCTTTCGACTTCAAGTGATTTCCATGAAAATAGAAGTATAATACTGAAGAGACTGACTTGAATTCGTTATCAAAGTTTCTAAATTAAAAATGGCACATCAAACTTATTTACAACCTTTTATTAAATTAAGGAACGAAATGCAATATGGAGTCCAATTATTTTTGGGCGCATATAGTAGATATATTTAGGTATAATCACATATTAAAATATTTGAAATATAAATACAAAAAATAGAAAGGAAGAATTGTTTGGAAATTGAATCGAAATGGTTGGTTGAAATTTTACAAAAACTTAATTGATGTTAATAAAAGTTAAAGCTAATTAAAAGAAATTTCTCTTTAATTTAAGAACATGTATGTTCTAATGTATTTCTGATAGTTTTCGTTCAATGCAAATTTCAGAACATATTTCTTACGTACATTACATTACGTTACATTGTATTTAGTACATAGTGTTTAACAAAGAAAAACCAATGATGACTCCCTTAAATTACAAACAGTATTCTGTAAAATTATAACAAAATGAGATATTATTGAAAACTTCCTTCTCTGATGTGTATTTTCATATTTCTTAAAATGCTTTTTGTGATTTGATCCTCAAAATTATAAATAATAATGCATAATAAATAGGGCATTGAGGATAAACACAAATCCTTCTCTGTGCTCATCATTCCCCTCAAAACTTTAGTAACTGAGTCACTTGCCCAAGGCAATCAAAATGATTTGCAGTCGAGCGTTGACGTGTTTTTAATTTGCCTGCGCTCCTCCATCAAACTTAAAGCTAGAGCGAAACTCAAGACAAGTCTCATCCACCACCTACACCTTGCGCTGTATCGAGATGCAGCAGCTCCCCCGCTAGTGGGCCGCAGCGTCTCGGAGGAGCGAATTTTAATTTATTATTCCTTAAAACTATTCTTACTTAATCGCAGCACTTTTCATGGTCTTTAACACAAGCTTAATTCCAGTTAGTTCAAAGTTTTAATTCTCGCCTTAACCATTCTTGACTAGTGCTAAGTGTAAAGTGCAGAAGAATGAAAGAGGCTTCCGCCCCTGGGAAGGGCAGGGGCGGCGGGCAAACTCCTTGCTGCGAAACCAGAAGACGAACGAGGTGGAGGGATTATGCCAACATTTATAATAAGGTCGTTTACGTATGACTCGTGTATGTGAGGGCTCGTGATCCGAGCTGCTCTCGGCGTCTAGAAAAAGATTCGAAGATACTGCGCTCCTTAGCGAGAAAGATGTGCGATTTTAGCAATTTGCGCGGGTGGAGTTGCATTGCAGTTGACTGCGTTAAGCTTGCTCCGACGAATGACTCGCGACACTGGGAAATTGGTTTCGCCGGTGACAACTGCTTTCAGAACCCTTTTAGATGGGTATTTAATCACGCCAGCTGAGCACAAATCGAAGTTGATGGAGTGAAAAATCCAAATCAACCCCAAGCTTAAATTGATTATTTTTTCGACCAGTCTGCTCGAGTGTGCTCCGCCCCGAACACGGGCATAGTGCCCGTTCCGATTGCAGTCCTGCAGCCCGGCATCCCGGCACCACCACACCGAAGCGGTGCTTTCATTGCCGACGCCGAGGTTGCCCTAATTAAACAGACCCAATAATAATCCTCCCCTTGTGATATTAAAATAATCCTCAAAATCGTTAATCCCTTACTTCTCTCACTCCCGTACCCTTTAGCTTAAGTCCTTAAATTTCTTGAAAGCACTTCCCTAGCTGCTTGCTCGATACAAAGTCTACCCCCGGTGCCGATTTGGTATTACGGCCGTGTCTCTGTATGTGTGACTTTACCATTCACTGCTAATCCACACTTATTCCTTTTACGGAACGCTTAGGAGGACTTCGCTCAATTCAACCCTAGCTCGATGTAGGTTCCGAAAAGTGCATGCTCGGCCCTTAAGACAGGAAAAACAACTCAAGTAGAGTTTTGATGATTAGCGGATGCTTGAATCATTCAAGCAACCCCTCTGACCTTTTTGTAAAAATTATCCCCTTTTAGGGATGAATTAAGTAACCGTCTCCTTGTAGAGGATATTTCTCTTGATTTTTTGACGCAGCCCTGCCAGCCCTCACAGTCAAGTAGAATCGATTAATCCCCTCTTGCTTCGGATGTTGTCCTGTATCCGTCGGTCAAGTGGATCTCAAGCGTCCTTTGTGGAAAATAGACTCAGAAGTAGGTGTAAAATATAAAAATAGTGCCCGATAGGATATTGCAAATGAATTATTAGATTTATTTTTTTTTATTTTATTTAATGATCTGATGTGGTCCTGTAATTTCGCATTGAATTGAATATTTTAAACTGTTACATATAGCAACATTTTTAGAATGTACAAAAGGTCCATTAAATTGCATTGACTTTTGATTCAAACTTCAAATAGCGAACTGAAACATAAACTTTTTATATATGTATAGCTTTTGATGTAAACAGAGCATAGTCAATGCAGTTTGATGTTCTTTTCAGAAAATTAAAATGTTTTGCTGGAAGTTACTATTCGGAAATTTCAATTCAATAAAAAATTTGTTGCGAAATCTGATCCGGACCCAATTATCAAAAAACCACAACTATTTACGCATTAAGAGAATGGATATTATAATTAAAATCAATTTTTGAATTTAAACAATTTTGTTAAATAAAAGGAAAAGTAAAATTAATTTCTTTTAATGTTATAAAATGCCTATTTTGTAAAGGAAATGGAAGTGTATTTTTAACTTTAAAAATAAATTTTAAAATATAAGCTCTTAAATACTATTTTTTTAATTATTTATTTAAGATTCTTTCCCAGTTTATCATATCTAGTTTTACAAATGTCTATTCAGTCTGAAGCCCTATTTCCTAAGAATCAAATAAAAAAAAAAATAAAAAAAAAGATGATTAAGTAATATTATTATGATGTTAAGATATAAAAGAATTTTTGAAAAATATGCACAATGGTATATTTATTTCATGTGGCTTTTTGGTGCAACCAAAATTTTGAAATAGAACCGAAAATTGCTATATAGACTCTGATTGGTATCAACGATATCTTGACTGCTGAGATCTTAATAATTAAAATCCATTGCAATGAAGGTTTCAAACATTCATGAAATACAAATGAGACCAACTTATTGAACTTTAATACCGATACTCACATTTTGAATTCGTGGCCAACAAAGGGTATCTTCCTCTATTGGTAGGGCTTTTGGAATCTTTGTTCTAACATACCTATAGACATAATTTTTCATCGAATTTAAATTATATGTATAAAGGATTGTTATTTGAATTGTAAATAAGTTGTATGTTATTGAGAAAGATTTGGAAGTTTTTATGATATCTTGTGATTTTAACGCAAACTGTTTTCCCAAGATGAGAAAATGCTCAACTAGCTGCCAATAAAATTACGATGGTGGCGATAATTTCTATTTCATGTGCTCAGCCGCTCAGTTGGTAATATTGAAGATCCCTCCTCCGGGAAGGGTTAAGGAAGATGATTTATAGAGGACGTAGCCGAGGTAATGAATTTTAAGATGCTCCCGCCTGCACGGAAACAATTGAACACACTAACAATGACCATCTCTGCTCACATGAAGCTCAATGGGGCCGCTCCGAAGGTATATGGTATATCCCCATAACTTCAGGAAGGCAATACCCGGTCCCGCAATCCCTTTGCATCTGGACAAGTTTCCGAAAGCAGATTTAGTACAAATCCATCGGATAAATCCTTAAGCTTACTGACCGTTTGCAGTCCATTCTGCTAAGACACGGAGACTTAAAACAGGAATTCCCCATGGGGTAAGATATGGGTTCTAGTTTATAGTTGAAGAACAGTCTGCTACTTGAATTATGGATGAGAATTTGTTATCAGAAAAGGATTTTCATTCAAAGTGTCATATAAGCGGAGTGATGGAGGTGTACTCAAAACAAAATTAACCGTAAGGAGGACGACTATCACATCCTCTTTAGCGCCCTGAGATCCCTCAACCCTTTTCTTGAAAAGTTGGCAACTAATTCCCGGTCACTACGGCGCTCAAACCTCCGGTAAAATATTCAAAACTCAACCAGTTGGTCAAACAGGCAATAAGTTAACTCACATTCCCCGTATTCGTACATTCCTGGATATACTTAGTCCTTTTTGAACAACGGCTCGGGGAGCTAAAAGGGTATTATCGGGTTAACATTTGGGATTATGATTCTGCAGAAGGAATACCTGTGGGCACGTCGAAACGTCAGTGAGTGTGTGGTCATGGCTGTGGGTTCATATTCTCATTGCCGAGGAGTTAATTCGTTTTTAAAAGTCTCCTCGGGAGCATGCAAAAGGACACCATTTTGGTTATTCGTTTGTCCATTTGAGGGTTTGAGGAAGGCTTTTTGGCAAGTTTATGGAGCTAATTGACTTATAATACACTCGGCCGCAGTGCCCACACCCCCGAGGTATTTATCAGTCGGTTGCTACCGTTGCGTTGTTTAAAATCCCGAAGGAGAGCGTTCCCTAATCGCAGCAATTTTAATTACTTGCTATTGAAGGGTTCCTTGTTCTTCTTCTGTATTATCAGGGTTGCTTAAATAAAATTTTTGGGGTTTAGTTAACGCTGAAACTGCATTGCGTGGTGTTTTTATTATCAGATTCACATTAGTCCGACATACGTGGGCGTGAAGTTAAAATAGGATTTTTGTTATGATAAATTTGTCTCCAAAGAATGTTCAAATCGCTAATATGAATCGGTTTCTTTTCCAATTTGAAAGACGTTATGCAGATTACATTGCATTAAAATACTATTTCTAAGAATTTAGATAAGAACTACCTATAAATTCATTATTTTGCAATTTGAAGCTTCTTATCGTGCCAATTGTCATAAGTTTTCTTTATTTCCCAATTAAAATTGTGATTAAATAAAAAATAAGTTTTCGTTTTAGTATATTTAGTATTATTATTTAGTACATTTTCACAGTCTAGGTTTGCAGTTTGGGAAATTGAAACTTTTCTATGTAGAATTTCAAATACTGAAATTTATTGGCATTTCTAACGAATACATGTTATATAAAAAGACGGCTTAAAACTAGTTAAGAAATTGCATTTTAAACTTACAGGTTTTATAAAAACAACTAAATTCTGCCGTTTTTATTTAATAATAATAAATATTTCTACATGAAAAATAAATGTCTAGAAAAAGCTACTTGGTAGAAGCGAATATCATCTTCATTAAAAGTGGTAACCGCTTCCTTCCACTCTAAACTCCAAAAGAAGTTTTTATAATACTTATACGTTCTGCTCTTTATTAAAGTTAAGTTGTTTAATAAATTTATATAAAAATGATTTATACTGGGCAAACACGATCACGTTTGACACCTGTCTACGTGCATTTATTAACCCTTTACTGGAGCCAAGGCTTTCGACCACCCCGGTAATTCAATTTTATTATAGTATCTTAATTTTGTTAGCATTATACAATTTTTTTCGTATCTTAAAATTAGATATTTCCTAAATTTCCGTTTTAGGGTTCCGTTGCCAAACTAAGAATCCCTCTAGTTTCGCTATGTCTGTCTGTCTGTACATGTCACAGCCTTTTTACTTGCAGACTATTACATAGTACCATAAAGCTAAAATTTGGCATGGTTATACATTATGTATTTACATATAGGCCGGTTTTTTTATCTATTAAAAAAACTTTATAAGAATATCAGAAAATTTGTTTCAAATCAAAAAAATCAATAGCTGGCTCAAAGCAAATAATTTGATGGGTGGCTTTACGAAGACTCCACAGTGCCAGCTATGCAATTTTGTGGAAGTGTACAACCTAAAGGTTAAATAATTCGTTTGTAAATTAAAGCTTTGTGGCATGAAAATTTTATTAGTGGTTCAGAATTTTCAGATATCTCCCTTTTTGGACTCTCAGCTTTATGTCGAGATTAGTATTTGAAAATCCCATCTAAAACTGATATGACATATATTAGAACTTTAACAAATAATAAAGATTTAGTGTTTATTTTAAAATTGATATAACATTTCATAAAAAGTTTGAAATTAGGACCATATTTTGTTTCCGTTTACAGCCAAATCACTGCCCTTGCATTGCATAGTGGAGTCAGTTCCGTCCCTGCAAGCATCCCTCACAATTGACTCGCGGAACCCCTGGAAGCGGAGGCCGAACATCGAGACCGACAGCTACGTGATCGTGGCTGCGTCCACCCCCTGGTCTGAGATCGTCAGCACGGCGCTGCAGCGGTTGGGCTATTCAATGGACATTGCATGCACAGCGCGAGGTACGCTAAAAATTTATTCAAATAATATTAATATTTTTTTTTAAATCTAACTTTCTGGTCACAGGCTCACTTATCATAAAAAATTGGAAACCTATTCCGCTGGAAAATATCTCGGACAGCCCCGGCGTGCCCGTTTGTGATATCCTGGGGGAGCTAACCTCCATCGTTACTCTGCGCATCGTCATATTAAGGACGAAACCTTCAACCTTCGCAGAAGTGAAAGATAAACTACTTAAGCTGCTGGTTCTGCAGTCCCATGCGGTTCTTAGATCGACAGGATGCCCATTGGACGAGGTACGTTCAGAACGCATTTAATTAAAATACTTCCTTTGAATGTTGTTGAATACGCGATTGCGAATTCCGCGGATTTGTTTGAAGCATTTGGAAGGCAGGATGAAATTCCAGTAGGTAAATGTTCCACCCTTTTACGGCATTACGCAACCAAATAGTTACCTTTACTGATTAAATTCGTTAGAAAAAACGACTATTATTTCTAGATGCCAAAGTATGCTTTGTACGGAGGCCGACTTTCTAAGTGATCTTTCATAATTGAACTCATCTACGATTATGTTCATGGGTACTCTAATGAGATTACGCTAGAAATTAAATTATAGATCAAACGATACATTTAACCGACGAAGAGTGGTAATAAAACTAATTCATCGCTCGGAGCTCCTTACGCGGAGTGAACTCTGAGGCTACGAACACTAATGAATCCCCGCCGAGACGCTATAAAACTCATATGCGATCCGCTGTAGCTGCGTGTGCCGCACCGCCGAGAGAAGAAATTCTTATTCTTAATCGGATCAGGATAAGCGGGAACATTTTCAGGTGTGTTTGTGCTTCATGTGAGAATTTGCATTTAAAAAGGGTTGAAGGGATTATTATTACTTAGTGCTCCTTTGTACACAAGCCGTACAGACGCGCAAAAGCGACAGACACCCCATTTACGAGTGCTTGGCCGGATTCAAATATTTCCCCTTGTGAGGATATCATCACATGAGTCTTAGAAGATGAATTTCGCCTTCCTAGGGATTTTAAATCGCCACCGTCACCGCCGCCGCTGCGGTTTTAATTATGAATTTTTCGGTTCAGGTGACAATTTAAAATACTTTTGGCGCCTGATTTCATGCGATGACAAATGAGGAAGTAATTTTTGTATTCAACTGTCTTTTCAATTGTGTTGGCTTTATTCATAAACGCTTTTATCCCATTTAACGCTACTTTACATACATATATGAACATATGTATGTGTTATATATCTATGTATAAAAAATAGGCTCTTTTATGATTATCTTATATTTTAATCACAGGATCGCTGTTACTATAATAATCTGTTATTAAAACGTATAATTTTGAGATGGCGGTTTCCATTATGGTGTTCGAAAACTTAGTAACAGTGAAAAAAGAAATTGTTTGGTCCAATCTGGGGTATGAATAGGGTTTTTTGCGATAATATCGTTTTTCAATGCATAGCCGGTAAGCGCCATACCTGATAATTAATATTAATATTCAAAAATTAAAGTATTAACCAAAATTATATTATTATATTGCTTAATTATTAGGTATATTATATTAATTAATATTAATTAAATCTCAGATGCACCTAAGTATGAAAGCAATATGATAAAATTTAAGAAAACGGCGGGTTTGATTAATTTTTTTCATTTCTGATTTCACAAGTAATTGTGATTTGAAATTGTAATCCAAGAAGTACGTACATATAATCTGCGTCAAATTTTAACATACATATATAATAGGCAAAAATATATCGTCTTATTTTGAATAATAATTTTCCGGGAAGAAGAGCATTTTGATGAATTAGTAGATATTTCCATAAAAGTCTATGTAGCGCAATTACAGCTAAAATATTCGCGTTTTAATTGTATCTATTGATTTTTTATTAAGTTTAAAATTAAATTATTATTATTAGTAACCATTAAGCGAAAATATGTTGGAAAAGTTGGCGAATGTATTGCTGCTTGAAGTTCGACAATTAGAAAAAGTTAATTTCAAAAATGTCTTTGTGTGATTATAATTAAAATAAAAATAAAAAAAAAATGTCTTCAGAATTGTAAAAGTATATCTAATTAAGAGAATTAAGAAGCATATTAATTTAAATTTTGCATACCTCTCATTAGTTCGATCCCACAATATTATACGCAAAAATTATTTTCTAGAAACTCGTATAAAATAAAATCGAAATCAATTATTAAGTGCTGTCCCAGACTACTTTGTTTTTTATCAGTGGTGAAGTTTTGTTTATAGAGATTTCTCTGTATAGGTCATGATTGTTGAAAGACCCGGAAGAATTATTTTTTTTCGAAGTTAAATGTCCGTAGTTGGATAAAACCAAAGATGCAAAGATAAAAAATTATTTATATTTATTTACCTGTGATATAGCAACTTAATAGGAACTCTAGAAAGATATGTGTACAATTACAATGTACATACATTAAAATTATGTCACGGATCGTTTATTTCCTTGTGAGCATCAACGCATTATATCAAATGGTAATACTAAATTCATCAGGTTAATAAGGCAAGCTAATCGCTACATTATGATCATTTCGTTTTGTTTTAAAAAGCAGCAAGTTTTATGATTATCACGAGCACCAGAATTAGCTTGCAAAGATATGATAATTTCAATTCAAACAAAAACACTCTACAGGTACGAAAGTTGGACTCGAATCTTTGTCTGGCTGATAAGTGACTAATCCTAACCCAATCTACCCAGTGCCGGCTTAATCCAAGCGATAAGCAAAGACTTAAGACTCCGAAACTGATAAAAAGCTCACTCTTTTTACTAGGCAAGTAGCGCCGAGCGCTTATCTTAAGCCTTGCTGAAAGTAATCCCTCTTCAAACAGCGTAATCCGGACGTATACTAAATATATCTAGCAGCAGCAAAAACTGATTCGCACTCCATTCACTTTCGTTGCAGGTTTTGTTGTCGCAGATTTGCCGGAGCTCATATCAAAATACGTTTCCATTTACGGGTGAAATATCGGAGGAGATTCGCCGGAAATTCGATCAATGGTGGACAACTCAGCTGTCTCCGCATTCTCCAATGGCGCCAAAAATCTTGCCATTCATAGCTCCACAGCAAAGTGATATTGACTACACGACGGCACATCCCCTACACCCCGTCAGGGAGACGTTACTAGAAAACCACCACCCACCGCCTCACCCCAACATGATGGTTCATCCCGCCCTGCACTCCATGCACTCGCAGTATCCGAGCCAGAAGACGCGCATGAGGACCAGCTTTGATCCCGAGATGGAGCTCCCCAAACTCCAGCGGTGGTTTCAAGAAAATCCCCACCCTTCAAGACAGCAGATTCAGTCTTACGTGATCCAGCTGAACTCTTTGGAGTCACGAAGAGGACGAAAACCACTAGACGTGAATAACGTTGTCTATTGGTTCAAAAACGCTAGAGCTGCTCAGAAAAGGGCTGAGATGAGAGGTCAGACTCTAGGAAACGGTTATGTAAACCACCAGCAACAAGGCCTACTCATGTCCCACTCAGACTACATGAAAAGCCCGCATAGTATGAAGTCTGAAGACATCGACAATCTATCGCAGCACTCTGACGACATGGAGGAAGACTCCAGCCGGCCATCATCACCACAACTCCCTCTTTCCCTGACCACCCACGAAAGAAATCGATCTGTTGAAGACGGCATCCCCAAGGACGAAATCGGTTGCAACGGAGGCGGAGTCGAAAGGAACAACAACAGCAGTAGCAACAATAACAACGAAAATCTTCCAAACGGACGAGAATCAAACTCAGATCTGGACCATAATCAGATCGATGAGAACAGCAACAACCAAAATTCAGAGCATCGCTCGACATCGCCAAAAAACTCGCCAAAGTCGGAGGATCTAGATATGGACGACAATGATATTAGCCAGATGGACGGGTTTCGGACCCCGTCTCCGGACCCCCGGCGTGACCTGTCCTTTCCGATGGTACCAAATTCCATGTTCTCGCATTCCATCATGTACATGAGTCACTACATGCCGGGGATGGGTCAACCTGGCCATGGTCACCATCCACCCGCTCCAATGGCCTCGGGGGGAATGGGCAGCGGAGGCATCAACCTCTCGAGCCTTTCAAGCGAAGAGAGACGGAAACGGAATCGAACCTTCATAGATCCTGTGACCGAAGTTCCAAAACTGGAGCAATGGTTCGCCATGAACACCCACCCGTCACACAACTTGATTTTGAAGTACACTGAGGATTTAAACAGAATGCCATACAGGTAAGTCATGAGAACTCCAATCCGATAGTTCTTTCGTTTAAAAATCCTTAAATTTAACGAATTTGAATTTTATTATTTAGTAGTAGTATACCTATTTAACTTATTATATTTTCTAAAATCGTATTTTTGATCTTCAATTAATTTACTACTTTGTTGATAATATTTTAATGTGGAAAGTTGTAGTTATCGGTATTAAAAAAATACATCAAACAAAATTTGATTTAAAAAAATTCACTTTTGATGCTAGAATTTATTAAAATAAACATTTTAACAATTAAATTTATTTGGCAGAAGATGGAAAAAGAAAGTTTCTATTTGAACAATTAGTTGACATTAATTGCAAAACCAAATTATCCTTCCTTTGGTCCATGCGTCCTCCAACGTATTCCTCAAGTCATTTAATAACAATCCCCCGATTGTGCAGCTATTTCTCCTTTTATCTCAAATCAAAGATCGGCAGACTGTGGAGGTATCTTCATTAGCGCTGAAATTCTTTCGAAGGACTCTTCGAACAGCTTCAGGGGTTTACTTCAATATTGTTAAACTTGGCTAAATTGGAGGCGACTTTTACAGCACTGTCGCAAACACGTGTTGTAATTAGTTAATTTATCAACTATATAAAATTAATTAGCTTCGTGTATTCATATTTTAATTATAATTTTTACAAATCTTAGCTATTTTGGTTAAGATTACCAACGTTAGCTCGTTCATTTTCTGAACTCAACTAATTGTTGTTAAGTAATATTTGGAAGTGTTAAACACAATATAAATCTTAAATGTTGTGTGATTTTTCGAGATTTTAGAAAAATATTTATTCACGCACTTTATAACTACGCCTGAAATTGATCCATAACACCGTACTATGCGCCTGTTTGTATTTGTAAAAGCAGATCGATGCAAATTAAAACATTTAAAAAAATACAAAATAAAGTCACAATATAAAAATCGAGAGTCTAGCTTCTGTGATTGAAAAATTTATTTAAATATAAGTCAGAAAAATATAAACTCTACTTAACTATGAATACAAACAAATTATTTTTTAAAATCATCAGTCCAAAAACGAATTTTGAAAAGCTCAATTTCATAAATATTGTAGATGTGATACATGTTTATGGACATTGAAAAATAATTCTGATTGATTTTGAAAAGATCAAAATAAATTATGTTTTTAATTAACGAGTTGCATTTAATATATTTTCTATTTTTCTCTACAGGCAAAAGTTTCCACGACTGGAAAGTAAAAATGTACAATTTTGGTTCAAAAATCGCAGAGCGAAATGCAAACGACTGAAGATGTCCTTGTACGATGCGCCGCAGTGTCCACAACTTGGAATGAACTCATTCGGACATGCCCCAAAATTTGAAGACCGAGAATAGAACGCAAAATTTTATTCGTTATAAAATATTATATTAAACTTAACCCATGATGAAGGCCGTAGTGTTAATAGCATATTAAATATGTTAGGGAAAAAGTAAACCAAGTGTTATTAATAAGATTTAGGCAGTATTTGTACAATAAATGTCTTAACGTCGTCAATGATAAAAGTATTGGTAGAGGTCTGACGAATACAAGGAAGCATGTTTTATTATCCAAATCGTGATTGTTTCGTTTTAAATTTTTAGGAAATTATTAATTTTTTGTTTATTTCGTCTAATCATTCCTACTTTGTCAATATATTGTCTTCTTAAACCGTAAGGAAATTTTTGTAAAACATAATCGAAGGTATTGGGAGACCAAGTTAAACTTACTGACATTTAGTAGATCAGCTGAAAGTAGTCTCAGTGAGTTAAATTATACCTTCTATAGAAATAATTTTAGCTGGTAGGTAGATTAAGTTTTAAAGCGCGAGTCCAGATGTTGCGCTTCAAATGCAGTCAAAGAAACTATGAAAAGAGTAAAACAAAGCATAAAGTGGTGTGATGATATTTAGCGTATTTTGGAAGTGGTTTTTGCAATCATAAAGCATGATGTATCGACAGTTGTCTTAATAAAAAGCAATAGTTCGAGATGAAGTATTACTGAATATTATTAAGTTTTCAAGTTTAATTTATTTAGGTGTAATTACAAATGGTTGGCCAGTTGGCCCTGTAAAATATAGATATGTATCTCTTTAAAGACTAATATTTGGCATAATTTATATAAAATAATTAAAAAGGCAACTCGGTTTCATGCTGAGAAACAAAAACATCGTTCCATAATAAGCTCTGAATGCGCCCGCATTGTTTTTTTTTTTTTTTCTTGTTTAAATTAAAGATAAATCTAGACTTGCGCCAATGTATATTTTGTAAATTTGTGATCCACTTTTAAAAGAATCGACTTAGAGAACCAAAGATATCAAAAGTGTTTTGTAAACACAAAATTTTTAGTCATTACTTATTGGAACTTAGTCCTGCGGTAATCAGTATTTTGCTGATTGTTTGAAGAATATATCAAAGACTTGTATAACTGCAGGTGTTCGAAAGTAAATTTATCTCATTCGCAGGCATTGAGAGATCTGTTTAAGCAATAACTGATTCCGTGTAAATATTAATTGTAATCAAAAGATAATTGTTTTGTTTGTTCTTAATAAATTCATGCAATGCACCTCTACTGCTCAAAGGGGAGGATTTTGTTGAAATTTGGATTCATCTCAGTGGTATTCAATACCAGCTCTTATTTATTATTAGCATTTAGGATCAATTATCAGTGTATAATAGCAACAATAAAAAATTATAAATTATTCATTGTGAATTAGAAAATAATGTGTTTTAATTGCTTATCCTATTTCCTAATTGTCCATTGTTATTTCAGATAAGATTAACATCATAGAACTTTTTTAACTTTTGCTAATTAATTTTAAAAAAAATGCAATTCTATTCATTTTATAAAAGATGACATAATATACATACATATGTATGTACGCTTATTTGATTTAAAGTATGGGCTAGTAGATGTTCAATAATATTATAAAATTTTTCAGGAAGTTGTCACCAAATAAAAAGTTCGTTCGATCAAATTGTAAAGTGCATATTTTTTCATATATTTTCGCATTATTAACATTTCAAGTGCTTACCTTTCTAGCAAACTAAAAGGCATGTGTGGTCGATTTGATCCCGAGCACTTCCCAAATTAAAAACTTTCAAATTAATAATTTTTGTTAATGTGTTTACTGCCTTATTTTTATTTGATTAAACTTTACGGTAGCTTTGTAGATTTTAGAAAACTAATAAATTATTAAAGTGTCGAAAATAAAAAAAATAGACTTTTGAGACTTTTGTGGGAGTATAATAGCACTATATGATGGATGGTATTTGAATAGTTAAAGCAGTTGTAAATCAATGCTATTTGAATTAATTTTCTCTTTATCTATCTTTTCCAAATGAGCTTTATACACATTTTGGTGAAATAACAGCAAAGGAGAAGCCGCAAAACAAAGTTGATTGAAAGATTTTCGAAAGATACTTCAGTTGAAGGGAAATCGCCTTTAAAATCGCTTAAAATATCCTCGACTCCTTACCTAGTGCTCTAAAAGAAAGCGCCATCATCGTGGCAAATGCATGGGGATAGCCATGATCTTTGCATAAATTAAATCTTGATGAAATCCACTTCATTTCATTTACTTAATCCTGCGAGGCCAAAAAATTTATTCCGTTCGATAAGGAATAAGCCGGGAAGAAGCGTAATGAACTGTCGAAGATTTAAGATAAACTTAGCCAAATGTTAATTGTGTTATTTCAGAGGCGACTTAGAGAGGAGTTTTTTGCGTTCCGTGGCCTCATTCGGAGGATTTGCTCCTGCGAGCAATTCCCCAGAAGTTAATTATTTGGCCGCTGGACTATTTAGACCGGAGATTTGGACCCGGGGAAGAAAAAAAAAAATCAAAACGCTAAAAAGCATCCGACAAACTGCCTTACAGTGAATTGACTTGAGAACCGGAGCCACCGCAACGACATCGCCTGAGCTTTTAAAACTTTTTAAGAACAAATCGATACCATTTATGCTCCGGATGGAGGACGAACACCTCACACATCCTTCCCGGTCCCGCCCAAGGACCCGGCAGATGCTCCCCGAACAGGGCTCCGTGCCCTGCTCACTAGTCGAGGAGCCTAGACCAAGATGTGTCTGATTCGAGAATTTTAGAAAAGCGGAAAATCAAACGTCGACGAACCGTAAAGGATTTACTTAGAGCGTCGACACCTCAGATTAGAATCTGTCTCGTCTGATAAACAATAACCGCTGCCGGCTGTCATTGGGCTCCGGTTCCCTAGAGCTGGAAATAGTCTTGCGGCGGAGGAAACCTCTGAATGGTGAAATTTTCAAGTTTTGGCAGATTAGCCCGGTTAAAAGGGGCTCCTTTAAGGGCTCATTCGTGCAGAGGCATTTTTCAGTTTAAATTAAATCGCTACCTTCGTAATTCTTGAACTCGAAACAGTTTAATTAGCACGGATCCGTGGACGACAATAATTGTTTCTCGTTATTTATTAATTTTTTATTATAATTCTCAATTAGGGGGTTACAACCGGTATTAAAACCAAAAAAACCGATTTTTCTTAAAAAACATTGAAAACAAATTCTTGAAAATCCCATTTAATTATAAGCAATAAAATTCGCTCTGCGTATTTTGAAAGCTCAAATTGAAATCATATTCGAAGGAAGTAGAAAAACTGTTTCATCACGTCACGATCATTTAATCCTCGCAGACAACATTTTTATTGCAATATTTTCTAGATTTGCCACTTAAGTCGGTAATTCCTTCAATTCGTTAAGTTTTCACTTCACGAAATTTTAAACGCATTTTTTAAAACCACGTTTTTAATCGTGATCGATCTTATTGAAGCTGATGACACTTTCAGAAATTGGATATAATACAAATTTTTTCGTCTAAAAATGTGCCATTTCTTAATTTTTTAAATCTTTTTTTTCACGCGTAGAAAAATATTTGGTTGAATCAATTGAGAGATTATGTCGTTTTGATACACAAAAAACAAAAATGTTGTACGTACCTACCTCTGTCATTTGCCCAAAATTGAAGAAAATATGTTATTTTTATATATAATAAAGTATTAATAAGTACTATAAAAGTCATATTAAATATGGATATGCTGTTATTATACTTTAAACACTATGACTATCTGAGTTTTAAATCTTAAAAACACCCCAGATAGCCTTAAAATACATTTTCCGCTCCTAAATTTGTTTAACTTCCAGAATTAAAGGAAATGAAAAAAATATATACATATATAAACTGATACCATACTAGCTTTAGTTAAAACCTAAGAAGCTTAACTCCTCAACAATAGCAATTTTCTTGTAGGTTTGAAATGAAATTTTTTTGAATTAAAAACGATTAAAGATATATATATCCTATTAAATGAGGGACACATTGAGAACACGTCCACAATAACTTCAAAGTGTTACATAAGAAAAACTTAATTTAATATCGTTTGAAAAAAGATCATCAGATATAAAACAGAAAAATATTAAAATTGGAATTTGTTCAATCCTTATACTTAAAAACTTGAGCAGTTTTGTCTGAGGGCCTTCATAGGCATTTATTCGAAAGTCGCAGAAAAATGAATTTCCTAGAAAAGTTATATGAAAATTGAATATTGCCATTTTACATTTGAGCTGTTTATTTTGAAAGTGGCTGAAGTCCAAAATGTCATAAAAACGATTTTATCTTTTAAGGCAAAATGCGTCTTACGACATTTCGGACCGAAGCCACTTTCAAGATAAACGACTCATTTATTTTAAATCTTAAACTTTAAATACTTTTGGAAAAAGCCGTTGTTGTCAATTTTGCATGCACGTGAAGTTTCCAATTAAAAGGTGTTAGAGTCGCAAATGCCAATGTAAAATAATAACATATAATAGAAGCAAATAAGTATGTCCTATTTTATTTTACTTGAATAGTAAAAAATATGAGTGTAAGAGAGATGTAGTGCATTGGCCTTATTAAAATATTTATGATTATTAAAATTAGGGCCCCCATTACTCATTCGAATAAGATTTCTACATATTTTGTAACTTTGTGGGGGAAAAGTTTTTAAATTTCGTCCTAACAATATCTTACGGCGAAGATCTCACATATTGGGCAATCTTTTATGAGAACCGTATTTTGTGGGCAAGGGTAATATAAGGAGAATTATGGATACTATGCATTTGTGGAAGTTATGAACTGCCTCGGGAGCCAGTTCCGCCTCGGCCTGATTCATGCCACGCCATAAATGCTCATAAAAGTACATTCATTTCTTCCTGATAAGGAACCGAAATAAATAATCCAGCGTAATTTAGACTGGCGGCTCTGCTCGAAATAAGTGTCCAACAGGTAGACGTCGAGTGGTTGCGAAGTCGATTAAGTTAAAGCACTTAGATGACGACACAGCTCACGGCCAAATCACGGAATCATTGAATTTTCAGTGGGATATAAACGGAGCGAAATTATGCTAAATCATCAGGATACGCCGGCATCCCTCCTGCAGACAGTGGTATCAGCCGTGGCGAAGGAGAATTGGATTTATTTAAGACGCACCTTTCAGAATTAGGGGATGATTTATTTTATGCGGTGGGGTGGTTGCGCTGCCACTGCCGCTGATTCTCCCACAAGTAGAATTAGGTTGCCATATCTTGGGACCTGGGTGCCCTCTGCTTAAGTAAGAGCCGCCGCGCGGAAACGACTAAATAAAAAATCGCGACGGTCGTCTTGTGAAGGAATATTCACTTTTCACCGCAGTAAATCGCATAAGACATGGGCTGTATTTCATCTTCCGCTGGTGTTTGGCTTATTTGCTTGGACTGGCATAGACAAGAAAATCGCTGCGCCACGATGGGAACTTAAGAAAAATCTTCCGCTACATATCATATGAAAATCCTACTTTCAGCCAATTTGGCCTGTGATGAAATTTTATGATGACCTAATACATCTTTGTCGTGGATTTATCTTAAAATTTGCTTTTTGGCGCCCCCACATTAATGCAGACTGTAAAGCAGGCTCATCTTACTTAAAAAATGGTGGATAGAGTGCATATCGCCTTTGGGAATTGAGAATTTTATTACTTTTATGTAACAAATGATATTTTATAAGACAATGACAATAAGGCAACAAAATCTGAAAGATTACATAGTAAGTTTATTCATTTTTACTAAAATAAAATTGCAGTCAAAAATGTGCACATAACGAACTCGCACATGTGACTTGTGGGCGTCGTTTTAAGGAATATTCCTTTAACAGAAATTTTACATAATGCATGGATTTCATTTTGCCATTGTAATTTTATACATTATATTTTAAAAATTTCACTAGAAATAAAAGTTATTACAATACATTCTTTAAAGAAATGAATTACAAGCGGAGACAAACTTGCATTTATCGCGAATAATGTAAAATGATAGATTGATGTAAATTGGAAATATACAACTTTTTGAAAATTTAAAATGAAGTAAATCGGAAATTAAAAACTATGGAAAATTAAAATCAATTGGATTGCTAGCAACTTTAATTTCATAAAAGTCCACTATATAGAATGTATAATTCTCCCTTGAATTACGTTTGAGGAAGAAATAGTTCGTTTTATGAAGATGTACCTACGTTCATTGTATAAATGTATTAATTTTTAATTATTGAAAACTAGAATATTTAAATATTTACTTTATTTATGTTTAAAATATTGAAAACGTTAAAAACATGGACAACCTCTGTGCAGCAGAAAAATACTGGTAAATTTAACAAAATTGCCTTAGTTCACATTTCTACTATTTTTTCAAACCAAACTATGCAGCTGCATGGTTTGGCCCCATTTTTAAGGTAGTTTAGTAATATCAAAATTAGTTTGAAGCAGAAAAAAAGCCGATTTCCAGATACTATTAGAATTGATAGAAATTAGTTAACTAGCTCAGAGTTTTTGCATTTATTGCTGAGTAATAATTTTCTTCTTCTTTTCATTTTTGAGTGAAACAAAATATGTACGATTATACGACTTTGGACAACAGACGATTGATAAATCTATAATAATAATACCACGCATTAAAAAGGAATTCAAAATATTAAGAGTTTGATCCCCCTTATTTAACAACAAAAATCTATTTTTCTTTAGTCACTAAAATGTTCTATTAACCATTATATAATACCATCAAGGTCAGTAGTTAACTCATTTAAGGAATTGCATTTAATTATGATCTTAATCCACATTTACAGCCATCTAAATTTGTAGTGCTTCTACCCTAATCCTAACTAAACTGGTAAATTCAACCTAATTGGCTTCATTATATGCCATATTAAGAGCAAACTCTTAATTCATCTTATTAGATCTCATAAAAAACAATATATAACTGAATTTCCAGAACATCGCTCCCTCTTAATCCTGCGGTAAAATCATCTTCATCAAAAGTCCAAGTTAATACGTCAATTAAATGAAATGACCCAGCGTTAAGGAACTATTACGGGTGGCTAGAGACTAGAGTGGCTGCGTGAGGAGCTGTCCAGCCAGGCGAAACTCTTCCAAGTTTCCAGAGATTATTTTTGATTGCAGGACAAAATATTACAAGGAAATAAGTGTACTATAACAAGACGACAAGAGCCCCAAGAACTTCGTCTTCTGGGGTGGTTTCTCCTAGAGCCACGCCACGCAGACTGCCTCGCTAAATAGAAATTCTCCTCGCCACCAAGAAAATTCCAAAAATTGAAGATAAGACAGCTAAACGCCGAAGCCTTTATCTCAAATTAACCTAAATTTCTACTTAAATAATAATAAATCTCGATTTGTTCGTAATATGCCGTCTTAAGAATTAATGCCTCAGTCCGGGCTTCAGTGGCTCCGCCACGATACCTTCAGAAAGGACGAAAGAAACCCGGGAACGAGGCACTGAGGCTCGGGGCGAATCTGCCCCTCTGTGCATTTAAATATCAGTCGCTTATAAATCAATTCGTATTAGTTGAATTAAAATATATCTTACATTCCTATCTCGCAGGAATGTTCGGCAAGACTTCCAAGGAGCAAATCGTAAGGAACAGGGCTGAAGGCGATTTATGTAGATATCTTGGTCGCAAAAGGAGCTCCGAAGCTGGCGACTCATACTGCCGCAACCTGGAACACCCCGCCTAAATACTTTCACCACTTTTATAATAATGATAACTCTATAACACCCACAAAAACTCCTTGCCCTTCATCCGCTTAGCAGGGATTTCTTAGGGCTGTGCAGCGGTTGTGTAAACACGCCGCCCGCCCTCAAGAAGTGAGGAAGGTTAAGCGGCCCGCGATAGCCGTGTCTTAGCAATGAATTATCGTGACAGCCGGATTATCATTCACCACCCCACGGGGGTGATTTAATAATAAAGTGCAAAAGTGTATTCCAATGAATTATTACCTACCTTTTGTAGAGCATTTCATTAAGATCATCGGAGAATCGCTGTACTTCCTACTTAGCACCGCTTCAATGACACAATTCCTCCTTCTCTGTGAGTTATTTCAATTTCAACGAATTCTTCCTTAAAAGTTTGAAAATTTTTCATAAGATTTATCCCTGGGTTTCTGTTCAGTATTTATACTTTTGGTATTTTTTTCCATCTTTTCTCTCCACGAAATACATACTTTTGTTTGAAAAGATTGATAGGTATATGTATATTTTATTATTTTTGAGGATACATTTCCTTTGTAGTTGATTTAGATTTAAAATTCTTGGGTAAGGGTCATTCCACGCAAAAAAGGAAAAGGCCATACATTTTTAATTTACTCGTATAATCTTTATTTTAACAATAACCTGTAATTAAAGATACATACTTTACTAATACATAAAAAAATATTTATAAAAATGCGACGAATGATTTTTTCGTCCATAGACGTTGACAACACCATTTTCGGCTATTTATCCGACTGAAGAATACTGCAAAAATTGTTAAGTTTTTGTTTCATCTTTCTTTAAAGCGACGTATGTCGCATGTACCACCAGTCACACAAAAACAAATGAAAGGCTTATTTATTCAATTACAACATAAACAAATAATTAAGCAAATTATAGTAGTTTGGCTAAAAATCGTCAGTGAAGAAGCAAAGGTAGAAGGATGAGAAGTGTCCCAAAAAGTGATATTCATTCAAATATTAAAATTTACCTGAAAAATATTGACTGTTCGAATTTTCTTTAAAGAGGATAAGAATACTTTGAGACAATTTTCATTGTTGATGGATGTTGTGGATAAAAAATTTATTTTGAAATACGTGTCAGGATAAGAGTTGTTTCTTAGATCATGAGAAATATTTTTGCCGAAAAACTTTTTCTCTAAAACTTATGTTTGAACAGTTTTAAGGAAGTAAGCAATTGAATTGATCGCGGTAGAATTTGTCAATTAGGATAATTTTTAATATTCATGATTTTTTTCCAATTTAACTGAGCGATCTTTTTGGTATGACAAAGGTAAGACACTGATTCCAAAAGTGCTATTTTTTGCTAAGTTGGGCCCACTATAATAGAAATTATATTTTTGTTTGAGAAAACTAATTTTTAGTAATTTGAAGGTTGTTTGCAAAAAACCGAGGATCTTAAGTAAGACATTGTTATTATAATTTGGAATATCTTTTTAAAATATCGCATATTAAGAAAACTGAAATTACCTTGGCTGAAATTCTGCATTTATTTTTCCTAAAATTCAATAAATTTCTACATCTAGGACAATTTGCCGTTTATATTCCAATTTAGTTTATTTAAAAAAATTCTTAAAGTTTGCTTTCATTGCTCAACATTTTTAAAACTCTACTTTCAAAAGTAGAATACTTCTTTCTTTGAACAAATTTTGTAACTTTTCATAAATATTATTATATGTCATACATACGGCCTTTCAAGTATTAAGAACATTTGTAATCGAATATTTCTTCAAATGTAAGTTAAGATTTTGAAATTTTCATACGTAAAGTTAATGAACTACATATTAAAAATATTAAAAATATTAAAGATATTAAAAATATAGTCGCAACAGGTTAACTCAAAATTATGATATCGAACGAACACAAAAAAATTTCTTCGAACTAAATTCAATAATCAGAATATCAAAACATTTTTTCAGCTATTTTTTATAAAGTTAACTATATATCATAGTGTTTTTTGTAAGTTTAAATGTTACTAAGAAGTAAAATTATTTACTGCAGGTACGTCAATGGTGGAATACTTGAAAAAAAATATTGAAAGTTGTAATTGTTGAAATAATGCTGTGCTTAATTTCCAAAGGTTTTTAATCCTAAATAAATAAATTTAAATCAGTGTTATTCTGTAACTAGTCATTTGACTCATAAACTACGAATTAAAAATATGTATAATTTGTAACAAGAGAAGTACCTATAATTATAAAATTTCAATTAAAAAATAGAAAAGTTGTAAAAATTAGGTTTTGCAATTTAGCAGATGCTAAAAGTATGCGGGCACACCTCGAAATCACAAACGTTAGAGACTATTAGAAGAATATTTTGTTATGAGTGTTACGATTTTTTGAACAGCAAAAAATTTTGAAAAATGTTTTACTATCGTATTGTAGTAGGAGGAAAAGGATACTGCTGCTTTTGTAGGTATAAAGATATACGAGTATACATATACATAATGTATGAACTTTTAAATTTAAAATTATAAGAGTCAAAAGTTACCATATCTTCGAAGAGTTGATTCTAATAGTTTTTGAAAAATAAACATAAATATGTATGTATGTTTAAGGCTTGTAGACTAATGAAATAAGTAATATATAGAAAATGTATATTGAAAAGTTATTTCAAATGACTCTATATCAAATAGAGAATTACAATGAAAACTACAACAATGGATACTATAAATACACTTCAGAGTTTAAAATATATGATGTAGTTTCATGTGAAAATGTCTTGATTTTCCTATGCAACTCCTGCTTGAAGCTCGTTTACAAGACGTATATGCATTTTGCAATTTATTGCTTACACGACAGCGTGAAAAACCCGCATTCAAAGTACTGTGCGGTCTTTATCGGGAATGAAAAGGAACTTAATTTTTGCACGGATGCTTTCGCGACGTTTTTCACGAGGAAACCCTCCCTATATATAATATTTTCCGTACAATGTAATCGCCGTCTAAAATATGAACTGCAGGGAGTAGTCGAAAGGTGCGCCTCGGGAGCAGTTTAGCGAAATAAATGAATGCACCGCTGTTATCCTCGCCGGAAACATCCACGGGTATATCACCTACCAGAAAAATTCTGCGGCGCTGAACATCAGAGGAAATTATCGTCGCCCAAGAAATTTTTCTTTGCCCAAATTCGCAGACATTGATCGAATTTTAATTAAATTTTCCATTTGAATTCGCAAGGATGTGGCGAGGCGCTGGAATCGTTGCGGTGCGCATTAGGCCCGCCGCGATTCCCATCGATGGTTTCGGCGCGCGCTAATTCCGCGCGATACAACCGCTGATTAGGGTAGTTATGAATGCCGCGATGATGATTGGGGAGAGTCCACCATGGACCACGGTTCCTCTGCCCCGGGATCGGCGGTTATTGCCGAGGATGCTGGGGTGCGCTGCGGCATGCATTTTATTGCTCCGTTGTGATAACACCGAATCCTCCCGATAAGATGCTCCGCAGCATCCGAAGGAGCCAATCATCTGGTAAACCACGGGCACAGATGCCATTTTCGCCTTTTGCTTTTCCGACTCTGCCTCTGATAATGGCTCTCCAGCCAAGTCCCTGTTTTTATATTTTCCGTTCTGCCACCCGATTGTCATTTGGAGGCCGCCCACCCACTTTCTTTAGCTTCGATTTGCTTCGTTTATTTTTGAAGAAGTTAATTTCCTGTTTATTTGCTCTGGTGGAGATACGACAATTGGGCTCACTGTCGCTTGCTAAGGTGAAAATGAGGCTTGGCAACCCCTCCCCCAATTTCGACACTTTCTTTTCGAAAAATTTTATTATTCGATTCCGAGAAGAGTTCAAGTCTTCAAGATTTTGAAAGAACCCAGGGTGATCGTATCGCTAATAAACTGCTGCCACTTTAGGAAGCAGCTTCTGAAGAAAACTTCTTGAAATTGTGTCCAACGCGTTGCGATTTGACGAGAGTTTTGCTATTTCCGAAATGTCCGGTCCTTGCATTGTTTACAGTCTGCATCAAGGGTAACGCCACGGATTTGAACGTCAAACTGTGGACAGTTGTCCCCTAGATAAGATTTTTCGACAGTTTCAATTAAGCAGCCGCAGATATTACAGGGCGGTGGAGACAGTCAAAGGAAACCTCCCCACCAAAGGACCTCCTCACAAATCTAAATAATATGCAGAACATTTCGCTTATCTAAGTGATTCGTCAAAATATTTTTGTGCGGTAATAGCTCCGCATTGTCGTTATGCCCCGATTTTATTTGAATGCGCGACTTCTTCTCACAGATGAATCTTGGTCTCGAGCAAATACACTCCACATAGAAATATGCGAGGGCTTTATCTCAAATAAGAAACATTTAAAATAAGATTTTTTTTCACTGCGAGTGAATAATTCATGTTTATGTCTTTTATTGCTATCCGAGATAGCTTAGTGGTCATAATGTAACCAACGGTGTGTTTCATATTGCAGAATTGATATCATTTATATTTTATACTTTGCTTTTGAAAAATATTTTTTTGAATTATATTGATATTTTAGGTTCCGTTAAATAATTATTTCAAACCCTTGATAGGATTATAAATGACACGAAATGCATATTTAGTAAATTTAATCGCGATAATACAGTCATTTATTGAAGATGAGCTTAAGAAGAATTGGTTTGTTTAAAAAATACACTTAACGTTTCATTACCTGAGACGATGATGTCTTAAATTATATCATATCATATACGTAAAAAGTAATTTTGAATACAAAAGTTATCTTTTATCTTCTGATACTGCAAAAGTTTACTCTATATCCAAAATGGTTATTTAGTTTTTTTAATTAATAATTTTTAGGTCAAAGCTGCTATTTTCGTACATTTCAAGTGCATTTCTAAAAAATAAGTTATGTTTAACTTTTAATTATTTCTTCCATTATGTATGCGGATTAAATATATGATTATATCTACTATATTTAACTTCAAATAAAAACAATAAAACAAAAACAAAATAGTGTATCACAATGTTAAGAATACTTAAATCCAGTTGCATCAGAAATTTATGAAATAAAATCAAATCTATGTCAGAGTTTGTCAATTTTGTAGGTTTTCGAAAACTATAATCATGTTAAGCAAGATAGCCATAAAAGAAGATACAGTATTAGTTTTTAAGTAATGATAAATTTCCTTAGATTTATAACAGACTAAAAGAAAATAAGTATTAAAAATCAATGTTAATCAATAAAATTATTTCAGTTATGAGCTGAATGTGTTATGCTTAGTTTCGATAAGTTCTTCACGAAGAATTGTATCACTAAACAAACGCTTATTGCACATATTTCAGTGCTATTTTGAAGATTTAATTTGTGATTCTCTTCCTTTCAAGCGATAATTGCGCGGACCTCGGAATTGCACACATGCACCGTCGGTGTGCTGTGCACACTATCATACTTTGCTGCTGAGTGACGCGTTTAAACGCGGAATATGGCGCACGGCGCTGGTGAGAAAAGTAGGAGAATACCTTGTAACTATCTCTAAACCGTGGCTTAAATCTCCTCTCAGCGTATTTTCTTGCGCTATCTCTGTCTTATTCTTCAAATGTCTTCTCTCAAGAATTTGAAGATATTTCGTCGCGCAGCCCAGCCGCATTCACGCGAAAGCGGGCGGCTGTGTTGGACGTGTCTGGATTCTGGATGTTTTTGCTCCTGCTGGGTGTATGTGGAAGACTGCAGCAACAAAGCCATTTTTTATTAAAATCGCGCGCTTTCTTGGGACGTCTCTTATCAAAAGTGCAGTGCAAACCGCAAAAAAAGGTAATTATTACTTACTACACTAGAAGTTCAATAATTTACATCTTAGCCAAGACAGAAAACAGTTTCTAATCATCATCTGTGGGTTTTTTTAGCTAAAAATTACAAAATTTAATCTTCCGAAATACGACGAGCTGTCCGAAATTGGATAAAAATTTAGTTTACATTTTTTTTTTATTGTAGAACACAATTTCTTTAACTATCGTTTTATCAATGTAATACGATGCGATTCAGATTCATGTCATTGCACAAAAAATTATGTAATTAAACTCCGCATAAAAGATTATAAGAAATTTACGAGTTAGGGAAAACAATGCGATAGAAGTTATAAATAGAATGTGTGACATGTTCTTACAGGTTATTGATATTAATTTAATTTTTAGAGACTGAGGTCGTATTCGCATGACTTAAACTTGAAGTAAACTTCAAGTAATAGGGTAAAAGTAATTTTTTTCAGATTTATAAAATGAAAATGGAAAAGTATAAATGTACAACGTTATGTAAATAGAAAGTATAAGTGAGTAATCCAAGTTTGTGGATGGTTGTTTCTCGATTATACTGTAGAGCTTTTGGTAATTCTGAGTCTTCACTCACTGCAAAAGAGCGATCAGTTGTCATTGTGCTTTTCAAACACTTCATAGAGAATTTTACGACTTCAAATTGCAAATTGCCAAAAAGACTTTATCAAAGCTGCCGCGATCAATCAGTCCATTTGAGTCGCTGCTACTTCCTCGTTGTGGTATTTGTTTCTTCCGCGAGAAAGCCTTATCTAATTGTAGTATTTAAAGTATTAACAAAGCTACAATGGCAATTGATAGCTCTGTTTTGTACAGAAATATCGGCCTAACAAGCGATATGTGTGTATCGAAACATTGAGTTAGCATAACAAACTGCATTCAGCAATCTTCGTGATACCTACGACTTTTGGAAATTATACAATTAAATTAAATATGCGAGTGCACAGACGATTCCTTAAACATCGTGAAATAATAAATGATGAAATATGTACTACCTTGTGGATTAGAAGCATAGTGAAAGTCATAGAAATCGTTATAAAGTGACTCCACTTTTTTACAATTCACACCGGTCCGCTTGGAACAAAAGGTACTAAGTCTTTGACAACAAAAGAATAATACCCAGGAGTTTATATAGTATTGTATGTATTAACATATATCAACTCGTCTACACCGCGTCTTATCTAGAAATTTTCAGCTAATGAAACATGGGGTGTACTTCTTTACTTGTTCCGATGCAGAAACAAAAAGTATCGAACGCTGATCAAATCAACTGATCAAAGAAGATAAAGATTGACAAAAGAAAAAAAATCACTTTAATGCAGCATTTTAGCGATACAATAATGATCTACTTAAAAATTAACAATAATTTTGAACTCTGTTTGTGTCAACGTAAAATGGGTATTTTGTAAACAGTTAATTATTTTTATTTTGCTATGAATTAGCTGCAAATGCATATTAGAATACTAAATATTTTAGAAAACATTTTATTTATATCTCAAACTTATTTCACTCACCTGCCTCTCGAGGTAGTCAAAAACAAAACTTTAGAACTCGGAATGATTTTAGAACTTTTAAGGTTTGAGTATCTTCATTATATGTATATGTGGTTTAAAGTTCAAAAGGAATTTTTAAAAGATTTGTGTTCACCAAATTTTGCAGACAGAAAAAATATATTATTTTGAAAGAAGTGACGTTTTTGAGTTTTTGAAATACTGATTGTTACAAAAATGTTTCGTAGTAAACTATCAATCAAAGCAGAGTTTCTAAACATTAAACTTTTCTGCAGAGCAACGCGTCGCTGTGCTTGCAATAATATTTTACAAAAGTTGCATTTTATCAGTGAACATATTTCGAGTAGCTCCGCGCAGGAACGAAGGTCTCTGTAAATATTTATGACTTCTTGTGCGAAGATTTAAAACACTTAAAATTGCAAATGGCAAGATATAAATATGAATTTTTAATTAATGGATAAAGTTTGGAAAATACTGAAATTATATATTATACTTGCAGGGCGCGTAATGAAGTTTTAAGTATGATTAGATTATTCTGTCTCTGATTTATGAGCTTTTTACGTTAAGTAAGATACAATGCTGCCGAAATTTTTGCTCGGAAGTGCGCTAAGTCGCTGGCAGGTCGCAGGCGGCGAACAGGTGCAGGCTTATCTTCGAAGTGGAGTTCCGCAAATGCCCCAGGATCGCAGACTTAAATTTTGAAATGATTAAATAGCGCCGGGCAATAACTTAGCCATCCTTCCTGCACACAAACATACACCCCACAGACCTCACCATCCATCCAGTTCATCTATTCCCGGGGAGTGTATGTGATTCCACCGTCTTAATTACATCGAGCTATAAATAATAATTAAAGAACTCTGTTAAGTCTTTAGTTGGCGCACATTATGTCTTCGGATAAGGTAAAAGTAAACTTTCTTCCTGCAGGACCATGTGTGTTCCCGACGCCTCCCAACCACCGCCGGATCTGACGGTGGTAGGTAAAAGGGATGCCCTCGACAAAGGGAGGTCTGATGAAGAATATAAATAATCGCGGATGAAATACAGCGGGGGAGGGTCGGGTTGTTAAACCTTTTCCTCGATGGCGGTACTTCTTATAATGTGTTTCAGTTTTAGCATCTTACTAGAGTTGGTGGCCGTCTAGATCCTTACAGAGAGAATTATTATCTTTTGATGACATTTACCAATGCAGGCACGTAGCTATAGTCGTGTACTTATATCTGTCCGACTTATGGAATTTGGTACATTCTTTCCCTGAGAAAATTAAAGGCAATTCATAATGTACGATAATCTCAATGGAGCATAAATGCCACTTTGGAGCCTCTGTCTTATTACCAAGTGATTTATTTCGATGAATTTCAGGGATTTTCCTTCTACTTTATGTAATATGTAAGATTAAATTGCAAAACAAATATCGCTACGAGCATAAGTAATTGCAGTGGGCTTTTCGTGTACTGCATTATTTTATAACTTGTTTGTACTAAAAATAATTCCTTTAAATTAGAGTAGTCAAAAATGGTGTTCTACTAATTTACTTCCTGTTTTGAGTGACTGTACTAAGTATAGATCCTGTAGATAAATAATAGCACATATTTTTGGGGTTTGTTTAAGTTCCATGTATTCATATATGCCATATTCTACTGATAGTGAGGTATTAACAGACCATGGTTTCCTTATTTTTCCAGTTTTCCTTTTTTTCTAAAATGTAATATTCCAAATTTAAAACTATATGTGTCAACTTTAATATTGTTTATTAACAGGTTTGTTCAAACCAAAATCACAATTTTACCTGCAGCACGCACTAAAATATCAAAATAAAAATGTTCGTCTATATACTACGATTACATACATAATATAACTAGCCACATTAACCTTTTGCATCCTGAAAGTAAGAAAAATCAAAATAATAATTTAAGTTTCTCTAAGTTACTCTCTTAAGAATTTTCCAGACACATCTTTTCAGACAAACTAACCAAATAAGATCAAATACCTTCCCTGAATGGTTCGGTAGAGTGAAATATACGAGATAAAGCCTTTGAAATCTGTAACTTATGGACGCCATAAAGAGATCAAAAAAAAGGCCCTATAACTTCAGTCTTCATCTGACTAATAGACTAATTGATGCGTGCCACTAATTAATAAACTTCACCAAATAACCTTGAGCAAATATCATGGACATCTTACGTGGAAATCAAACTCTTAAATCCCCTCAAGAGGGGTGCACGTATCGTTTAATGGACTATGCATTTGCTTGGGGTTGCCTCAATAAGTCCACAACGTTTCACATCGTCCTAATGGGTGTAATAAGTTATAAATATCCAATTAAGACACTGAGATTGATTTAATGTATGTATATAATTTGTGCATATGCTACTTCTTCGACTAACTTAAGGAAGTAACGATTTGTGTAAATGCTAGACAAATTTTATGATTTCACCAAAAACGACAATCTGAAGTAAAATAAATTTTATTAGATACTGCTTGATGCAACAGGTTGCTTATATGTAAATATAATAACGACGATTATAAGTTAGTTGAACTTTGGATTAGACGTAACATAAATAATTCTGTAATCGTATAAATATTTTTATAAGTTTGCTCATATAAATACGAGTATGTATTATATGTAAACTCCGATGACCGGTTTTATTTAGTTCTCTGCATCAATTGTTCTTGAGAATTTTGCAGGTCCCTTCGATTTGAAATCCGATTGTTGTCAAACGGACTTTACAAAAATGGCTCATAGTCAATTGTTAATACCCAATGGTATAACTTTTGTATGCGAATCGTTTTCCACGCTCCCCCGCATTACAATTTGTTATGTGGATTCATAAAGAGTCAATCGAAAGGTTCTCGGAGGGTAAAAAAACCGTTGAAGGACGAATATGAGATTGCAAGGACATATGTGACTTCCTTAACAAAATACATGATGGGTTTATAAAAGGGGATTTCCGCATGAAAGAGATACGACGTACTTCGAGCATTTTACTTCATGTTTGCATAAATATAAATCTGACTTCGTCTTTATGTGTGTTTTTAAGCCGATTTAAAAATCAAAATTGCAGGATTTGTATTTCGCCCATTTGACTTTGTCCAGCGGCAATTTAGAGACTATTGATAGTGTATTTTAAAGGCAATTATAGTATTTTATAATAGGAACTCGGAACTCAGAGTCTACATAATCAGAACTACATATATGAAATTGACCCTATATTTTTAGTATTAAAAAATGCAAGATAAAAAATTAAGTTTAGGCTATACGTAAGAAGAAATTAATTTTCAAAAAATGCAAGTGTACGAAAAATACGTTTTGTACGGTTTTTCTTTTAATTTTTCTTATATATTTCTTGTCATTCCAATTCAATAACAAATTCCCTATGGCAGACTTATCTTATCAAATTTATCTTTGGTGATAAGATTAATCTGGGCACCGGTTGGATATTATAGTTACCAGCACTCCGTCCGACAGGTTGGTGGATGTAGTTCCACCTGGCTTTAAGATATCTAATAAGTGAAATTTGAAATTCCAGTACATCATATTATAAAATATTATTATCTAAGCGCTTTAGTCTTTACTTCTTATTAAGCCAGGTCGTGAAACACATTCTTTCTTTAATTTGTTAAATGTGAGAAAAAGTGTACGTCTATAAAAATTTCTTTGTTTTTTAATCAAGCAGTGCAGTTTGAAGGTGTAAGTGAAATCTGTGTGTAAATACTTTATCTCATTTAGATAAATTGATTCGGAATTTTGTTAATGCACTATACATTTTATAATTACAATTACTTACACGCAATTTTATTTATTCCTGCTAGCAAGTAGAGGGCGCGGTTTTGCGGAAACGCTACGTAGAAACAAAATGGACTGTGATAAGTGGCTAGACTGTCGGGAAAAGTGACTAATTATAATAATCTTTTAATAATAACTTATTACCCGTGAAGTGCGCATAAAACATATTAGATTTAACTAAGGTGAGTCATAATCTTGTCAGTATTAATGTGAAAACGAAATCAAAGTTATGACTATAATTTTATCATTCTTGTAAGAAACACCATATAATATTTGATTTGAAAAGAATAATATTTTCATGTGATACTTCAATTAATTGTGAAATTCGCTTCATGATTTCATGCTTAAATGAAGAATAAAACGGATGAGATTATTCATTATATCTGAGGAACTTAGCAAATTTCGTCGATTATAGTAATTTTATAAATTACGGATTTATTGGCAACTTTGACAAAAATGTGTTGTACAAATCTTTTTGTTTTAAATCAAAATTCCCTAACTCTTCTTTTTTTCTATGGATTCAGAAGTATTGTCTAAAATAGAATAAAATATAACAAAGATGGTAAAACTGGTAATTATGTAATGCATAAATCCACCTATTTTAAAATATTTGCATCCAAAGTTGAACGCATTTAGTGCTTTAAGTTTGTATTTCTGGATTTTATCTGGAGGATGTTTACTTTCTGAACTTTGTTTTCAGAAATTTAATCTTCCTTTTGGGAAAAGTTAAACTAACTTTAAAGATAAACACTAAGAAAATATTATATTTATTAACAAATAAATTTTAAAAAGTACCTACCCATTTGTCAAGTCAGTCGCAGTTCCATGTTTCTATTTGTTATTTTTTAATATTAATACTTTCATTGTTTACATTGTTTTCTTTATTTCTCTTTCCAGAAAATCCAGCATAACATGTCACGATGAAGCTTGTAAAAAAGTTGATTATTTTAATTGCCTTCATAACTATCACTGAAGCTGTAAATTGCCCAGACAATTGCCGATGTAAATGGATTTTAGATAGTCTAAAAGCAGACTGTTCTGAACTTGGTCTGTCCGTATTGCCTGACTTTGGTGACCTACCCATCGAGATTTTAGATTTGTCCAACAATGCCTTCACTGAATTTCCTAGCGAGCTTTCTCGTATAGAAACATTAACAAACTTAGATTTAACTCGAAATTACATAACCAACTTGGAACCTTTCGCCTTGAAAAATTTTACATCATTGAGTATTTTACTTCTCAACGACAACAAAATAACAAATTGTAGAGACATCAATCCAAACAGCGTTCTTTTACCAGCGATGCATTTGTCTACTCTGTCTTTACAGGGCAATCCTATAATTAGTTGCTCAAGCAGCAGTGATGATCTCTTTATTAGCAGATCTTTAAAATTGCTAGATCTTAGCCACTGCAAGATAACAAAAATTTTCGGAAGACTTCTTTTTCAAGGTTTGACTAACTTAGAAAGGCTTATTTTAAATGGAAACCCACTAAAAGTAGTTTCTCAGTTTGAATCAAACTCTCTTCAAGTCTTGGAGTTGAACAACTGCAATTTAGTGAAGCTAAGTCCGCATACTTTCGACAACTTTACAAATTTAATCTACTTGTCCTTATCTGGCAATTCAGGACTCCAGTTGCAGACTAAGCCAGGAGAATTTGTCAAATCAGACAGTTTGAAACATTTGGACTTGTCTTTTTGCAATATGGACTCTATAGACGTACTTGGATTTCCCAACTTGACTTTCCTCACCCTTAAAGGCAACATGGTGCGAAAGCTAACAAAAACTACCTTTGAAAACAACAGACTTCTAGAAAGTCTAGATGTTTCGAACAATGCTATCAACGAAATTGAAACGGGTACATTCAATTCCCTAAAGGTCTTGAGACGGTTGGACCTTTCTTTCAATGCATTACCGAGGATTGATAGAAATACGTTTATTGATAACGAACACTTGACTGTTTTAAATTTAGGTAAAAATTTTATAACTAAATTTAACAAACTCGTTGTACCATCACTCACTCGATTAAATCTGAGTGGTTGTGAAATATTGACGGTGGATCAGAACGCATTAACTGGCTTGCCAAACCTTGTAGATTTGGATTTGTCTAATAACTTAATGTCACACTTTCCCGACATGATGAAATCCGAGACTTTGAGTAATTTGGATTTAAGTATGTGCAGGTATGTTTGCTAACTAAGTAAGTTGCAATATGATTCGTTTGTCTAAAAATTTTGCTTTCAGGTTAACTTCAATTCGCAATAAAACTTTCGCCTTTTTTCCTGAGTTAACAATTGTGAACTTGTCCGGTAACCGACTTACCACGCCTCCAAAACTAAGCGTATTCAAAGGCAATCCCTATCTTTACCAACTATGGCTTGGTGATAATCCGTGGAGGTGTGATTGCCAGGACTCTGATTTTATGAAATTTTATCTTTTCGTTAGTCAACGGCCTTCGAAGGTACTTTTAGACTATATATTTTTATTTTGATATTTATCATCTCTCGCATAAAATATTTTTGATCAAATTATTATCATGAATCCATTTATTGTATATTGTACAACGATGATTGATAAAATAAAATTACTCTGGTTTTCAGTTAAATGACAAGGTACAAGTCAGATGTGCAAGTCCAGATAATTTGTATGGACGAAGCTGGGAAAATGCATGTTTTCAGCATTGGTTCCAAGGACATAAAATAAGTTCTACAGAAAAAATGTGGTCTGGAATTATGGTTTCAATCATTATTCTCTCAGTCGTTCTTTGCGTTTACATTACTGTAAAACGTTATTGTGAAGGAAAAAAGCGAAGACAAAATGAACGACAACTATTACAAAACATCGAGGCAAACCGAGAAATGTAAGTATTAAATTTTTACATTTTTATAATAAAACTTTCGACTGTTTTGACCTTCATACCACGATTATCTACCAATTACAAAGCCTGGGGTAACTAGTTACGCCGTGTGGCCGCTAAGGGTTTTAAAATATAAAAGTAAATAAATATATTGTTTATTTATACTTTCTAGAATGCGGCAAAATAGAATGATGATGGAACAAGAAGCTCAGTTAAATGCACCTGATCCTAGAGAGACACTGCCTCCATGTTATGAAGACGCTCTTCTTTTACCAAAGTTGGAAAGGAACTTTAAATCAATGGATGAACTTTCTCCTAGACGTTCAAAACGGGCAGCTGGAAATTCAAAAAACATTGCCAATGAAGATCTCATTTTAGACTACAAACAGTTCCAGAGTGAAGAAATGCTTTCTGTTAGAGATAAGGAGAGAACTTTTAACATAAATTCAAATCGGAGAACAGGTAGGATCGAACGTACACGTTCTGGTACCCGACTCTTTGCAGTAGAAGAGTCACGATTTCCAGCAGCTTATGTTAAAACACAGAATTTAGAAAGCGCCGAACACATTGCCAATTTTCAGAGTTATGAAAATAGTCCTTACAGTAAGAGAAAACCAAAAATTAAGGAGCTTGACCAAGACTCTTTATCATCTTCAAATTCTGGTAATAAAATTGCAGGTTTAGGAAAAAGTATAAAATTAACAGATAGTGTAGAAATAATTGCCAGCTACGAAACTATACCAAAAAGCCCGTACGAACGTAGAGCTCCAAAAAGTCCGACTGAAGGCAGCTATGAAAGTATAAAAAAAAGTCCTTACGCACGAAGACAACCCCGAAGTCCCTTGGCAGGGCGGTCAATTTCGCAGTGGACTATTTCTAGCAACTCGGATAAAAATGAATTCCGTGACAGCGATATTAATTTAGTGGAGGGGTACTACTCCAAACCACAGAGCACTAGAGGCAGCTTAAATGATTTCCAAGTGATAGCTTCGAATGACCGCGATTCGCATGAGGCAGAAAACCACAGTAGAGAATATGTTGACGATCCTATTGTCATTGTTAATCGTCATCAAAATCTGAGCGAAAGTCAAATTTAATTCTAATAAATTGATTTGATTGACCTTTCCCAGTGCTCAAATGTACTTACATTATAACGAAAGTAGCTATACATGAACTGCTTATTGATTAATTTTTTTTTTATTTAACTGTTTTATGTGCAATTATATATTTATAAACTTCTTAGAAATTACAGACACTACAAAATGTCGCCATGTTAGACCCATAGGATTACGTACATAGTTACGATAGTTAGAATTCTGACTGAGATTAGATGAGGAAGTCAGCTTCTATAGTTAACTTAATTTACTTAAAGTAATATATGTAAGTAGTCTACAAAAACACTTTAAGATTAAGAACTTTATTATTTTTTATGGTTTGGTTACTAATTAATAAATAAAATAAAATTTGTACTTTTTATTGTTATTCTGTTTTATTGTGTGCCATGCAAAATAGCAAAAGATTTTAATGCAAATATTTTAAACTATTGTAACTATGGTACAGAATTTAAAAAATGCTGTAACACATAAAGAAATATTATTATTAAGGTGATTACAATTATAAATTGTTGGTCAGTTTATTATACTTATCTCGACCATATTCGGCTAGGTGTCTGATTTTGGATGGATAAGTCTTTCTAATTTTCCAATATTGTTTCTATCCAGTTTGAAAATTTTACTGAGACTGTTTTCAAGCTCAATTAAGAGATTACGCTTAGTAAATTCAGAAACCTCGATTTAAGCTAGTTTCACAAGTTCAAGTTCATCCAATGCACAACCAAACCCATAGCACCTGCAAGACCCACATACAGTGGTTTGCATATTGAATAAGGTAGTTTTATGTTTCCCTTGTGTAATTTTCATATTCTGTCCAAAAGGGTTCTTTTAAAACAGATGGCAGTATGTGCGATTTCAGGAGAGAAAATATTTTGAACCAAAATTTGAAATACTTCACTTCTTACGCGGGCCACTTTAATTTACTCTTTTATTTCTAGTGAAACATAATCCATTTACACTATCCTTATCATGTAACTATGTAATTTTTATGCACATAGGCTTAGGTCGAATTAGAATATTTGAAGATGGCTGTGTTTTCAGGAATTATTTTAATACTTTCATTACTTTTATAATACTTAAAAGCACCGTGTTCAGGTTCTATCATGCATCACGTAATATTGACCCTTTTTGCTCTCTTATTTCAGAAGAGTTTGTTGTCTACTTCTTCACAATACATAAAAAATTAAGCCAACATGTTTTTGCTGTAAAATGGGCAGAAAATATTTAAAACCATAAAAATTGTATTTTAAATAAATTTATTTCTTGTTTATTAAAATACGATATAAATCATAACATATTCAAATGTTGATACAATATTTTCAAATGTATGCCTAGTCGCAACTGTTCCCCCGACTTTGCGATGCAATAACATGCTTAAATTTCCGTAACACTCTAAACATAACTGACTTATAAATATGCTATACATATATACTCCTTTCAATGCAAACAAAACAAAGTAATAATGAAAATAAAACTATGAAAATGAATATTACTTTTCGGCAGCATTGGACTTAGAGAAATAACAAAAAATAAAAAGGTAAAATGTACAAATGTTTTAAAATTAAAATCGTTCCGAAAATAAACCTAAACTAAAATGCGTTCTGTATGTGTATTTTCGCGAGATGAATTTTTGTCTGATAATTTTTATTTTACAAAATATAATTAATACTACCGACAAAATTCGTATTCGTAGTCGTTCGACGAAGTGATCAAATTTCACGTAATTTTTTTAAAAAGTATAATACAAAGAAAAGTAAAATTACTAGTCCTATCGAAGCTTTGGTTGAGCTTAGAGTAAAAAAAAAGTAGGGAAAACGAACTTTACAATTATACCATAATTGCTATGTATAGGGTTTAAATAGACTTTCTTTTGATCTTATAATTCACAACAATGCTAACGATACCAGAAAGTAACGTAAAATTACAAAAGACTGTTTAAATATGAAATGATATAGAAACTAAAAACAAAACGTGGTTACACGAGGAACACGCACCAAAGACACTAGATAAATGTTCAATACCTATCACAATATTTTAGAATAGTCGCTTTACAAATTTAAGTGAGCTCTTGACTAAAAAAACGCTAATTTTCGAAATATGCTTATTTTCTGTTTCTTCATGAAAGCCTTTAGATACAAAATATAGTGTGGATTGCCTTGCTTAAACCTACTGTTGACTGTTTGTTCTTTTCCTTTAACAATATCACTTCGAATGAAGCAGACAATTTTAAAATGTTTCAATTTTTGAGGACGCTCGCTTCTGCTGCTCTTCCGTCCATACCCAGCAATCCAAAATCTGGTATGTGTATGATTTAAGTTGTGATGTGGACAGTTGCTGGTATTTTAATTAAAGAAGCGTCTGAGATGTGATAAACATAATAAATCTTGTTGACACATATTTCTGCTATTCTTCTACATTCCGTTCAAAAATTAGAATTTTAGGCATACCAGCATTCACCTCAGTGTTCGTGGTTTTTAGGAGATGCTAAATCTAAAGTACAAAATACATTTTTTTTTTTGTAATTATTAAATAATATGAGATATTCAGTATCTTTTATACAAAAAAAAAAAAAAAAGTAAATGATTTATTGAACATCTTAAGATATGCGAAAAAGTTCTGCTTCAATCGATTTATCTGGAAGTCCTTGGATTTTGGTGGCACATTAAAATATAGATACTACTCGTCCGTGACAAATGTCTTACTTTCTTCTTTTTTTTTTAATATTAATCGAAAAATTAATTTTTGTTGTAAGTAGACTAAAGTGCTCACAATATGTGACGAACACAAGATATTCTCATGGTAACCCGAGGTTCCATTTCAGCTAAAGGCACCAATATTGTCTTAAATTTTACTTAGTATCACTGGCTGGTTGGCATTGATTGGTTTTCGCTAGGTGTTGTAATTATTTCGCCAGCATTCGACTTGCTTCTTGTTACCAGGAGAGGTGTCTTAGGCTTGGGCGTTTCAGTCAATTTTATCTTAACTCGGCCAGTTTCTGGCGAATAAACTGGACTATAGCGAGATGGTTTTGGTGATGAAGGTGAAGTGGCATCGTCGTCTCCTGTCGACGGTTTTTTCGTTCTTGGAGATTTCGGCGGAGGATAAGCACCCTTCCTTGGCTCTGGAGTAGCCTTGTCTAGAGAACTTCTAGCAGCTGGTTTTGGAATTTCTTGATTTGCTGTTCCATTTGGTTCTGTTTGTCTAGGCACATTGTTATTTGATTCTTGCTGTGCATTAGGAGTTTTCTTGAGATCAATCGAATCTGGCTGATCTTTACCTTTCAGAAGAGGCTCTTGGGCATTTCTATCGTTATCATGTGGAACATATGGCACCTTTTTGTTACCATTAATTGGTTTTGCATTATCAGACTTGCTCCGGTCTTCAATAAGTGGAGCATGTTCTGCTTTTCCATTTTTATGGACTGGCTTACCCAAATTTTTCTTGTCCATATCTTGAAGTTCAGTAGAACGTTGTCCTTCAAGATCAGCACCGCGATTTCTGCGTTTCGCTTTTGATCTCTTGAAGGCAACAAATAATACAAGAGCAATCAAAATTGCTAATACTATGCCAAGAAGAATATAAGTGCTATTGTTATTATCAGCACCAGCTTCTCGCAGTGCAGCCTCATTATCGTCGTCAATTTTGATATTCGCATTTAAAGCATCGACATCATCAGTACTATCCGGAACATCATCTTCTACGTCTTGATCATCTACGTCTTGATCCTGTACGTCATCTTCCTCCATAGTTTCAGGAGGTCCTGTTGTTTGTGGAACTGCTTCTACATGTTGCACAACTACTGGCACTATTATTTCGTCAGTTACCCCAACTGGTGTTAATTCTGTTGTTGTTTCATTTCTAAATGTTACAACAAGTGTACTTGAGACGTCTGTTTCATGCTCATTGCTTTCAACAAACGGAGTAGTTGAAATAAGAAGTCGATCGTGCAGTCCTGCAAAGGGCATAATTGGTCCACCCCCACTCCCTGAACCTTCTTCATCATCTTGCGTATCGTTCCACGCCATCGACTTGTAAGCGGCGTGATCATCACCAGATCCATCAGCCTCGTCTTCCATCATCATTCGCTCCATTTTATGACTATTATGATTTGGAACGATCAAAAAGGTTCTTCCAAGCTCATCACCTTCATCGTCTCCTGATCCTTCATTTATTGCAGGCTCATCACCGAGCATCAAGTCGTTCTCGCTGTCCATATGCAAATTGCGTTCTTCATGCCTACTGCTGGAATCATCTCTTGGACATAGTTCGGACTGCTTCACCTGCAGCCAGGACTGACCTTTTACTTCAGCCGGATAGGTGCAAATTACGTTGTCCGTCCACACGTTGTTGTGTTGTAACCAGTTTCGAACTTCCAACGTCTCGCAAGTGCAATTAATCGAATTGCCATTCAGATGAATGCTCTTTAAATGCCTTAATTTTGTTACCTCCAGAGGTAGATACGTGATCTCGTTAAAAGACAAGTCCAAACTCTGAACATGTTCAGGTATTTTAGTAAGTTTACCAGATGTTATTTTATTATGGCTTATATTGAAAGCCTTAATTCGTTTCCCAAGTCGTGCTATTTCGGATAAATTGTTGTTTGACAAATCCAAGGTAACGAGATCTTTCAGTTTCTCCAGAAAATGTGACACACGATCCAAATTAGCGTGTGATAAATCCAGGGAATGTATGGGGATTGCTTTCATGTCTCCCGACAGTCCATTTAGACTTGTACATTTTGCGTGGTTTAGTGGTTTTTCGCCGTCTATGACCTCACATTTGCAGTCATCTGGACAGTCAATTGCCGCTACCAAGGTGACTAACATAAGGATGAGGAATCCAGCCAAAATGTTATCTCTCAGTATCTTCATATTTGCCGGTGTAATCTGTAAAAAAAATCACGTTTTTAATTCACAAAGTAAAGATACATATAATGCAAATATTTAAAGTGTTCAAACAAAGTACTAGCGACGATTTTTGAGAAAAGGTGAGGTTAATTCAAGGTCTTGCTGTTAAAACGAGGTAATGCTTAATTTTAGGAAAAATTTGGGAACAATCCAAATCTAAGAATTTTGCGTATAATGTATTACAAAAAAAAAAAATGTTTTTTTTAACGAACGACGCTAATTTAGGAATAGCAAAATATAATTTTTGAGATTACTTTATAACTTTAATAATGTATTTCTTTATTTTCTAAAGGTCAGATGCATTATTAAAAGCAACATGTATAGGAACATTCAATTTAGTTATAAAAATAAGAATAGACCTTGAAACCTAGATTATTAAACTTAAATCAGTGTTACTCTTGAACTAATCATTCGACGCATAAACTACGAATTAAAAACATTTTATATTTTTATATTTTCTTTATTTATTTCAAATAAATTAACGTATATTAAGAAAAGTATTACAATATTTCAATTAAAAATAGGAAAGTGGAAAAATTAGCGTAAACATATCCATACATACATACATACATATGTGGGTTTATTTTTTGCATAAAGCAGAGTATTGTAAAGGTTTTTTAAATATAATCTTTAAAATAAGGGGACATTAATTGAATTAGTAACTTAAAATTGTATAGTTCAAAATAGCTTCTTAATATGCCTCATGAAATCAAGACGACACTTATAATACTTCCTTACTTAGATAAAATCGCCCAAAATAAATTGCGTAACGTAAGAAAGTAAATTATAAGAAAGGTCGATGAACCAAGAGGCCGCCCATAACAATTCATGGTGAGGGAAAGTAGTGCCGAAATGCTAATGCCATCGTGCGTATCTTGAATGAACTGCGTAAAACTAGGTCAAGGTTATTTATAGTGCGCACGCCGCCAGAGAGTCGCTTCGGCACGCATGTGAATGAAGAGATATCCGCCGAAAACGTGACTAATGTGAAGATATTTAGGAAAATACTGTAAAAAATGTGAACGATCATATTAGTGACTCATTTGTGTGGGTGGAATTGGAAAATGATGTTAAGTGACACTAATCGAAAGGAAAAGGTGGATTTGGTTAATTATCTAGTTGAAAAATTTTTAAATTTATAGACCCATTTATTCCATCCAAAACGAATTTCTTGAACGGAGATACGCATGCACGATTTGCGTAGAAAATTATTGTTCCTCTTAATATTCCCTTTTATGACTCCCACACTTACTCGTTTCACATTTTCTCTGCGTTTACGTAAAAAATTAATTTAGTTGATATTTTCATTTCCTCAATTAAGGTTTTTAATATTTTTTTTTTTTTTGTTTAGATAAATTTTATTTACATATATAGTTATATTATTTCATCATGTACATAGGAACATATAATATTTTTCCAAATGAGTTTCGATTTCAAATCTTTTCAATATCACTGTTCGTAAATTATATGAAGATGCAAATTCTGATATACATATGTATATTTGATGCCAATCTTTTCATTTTACCCAAAAATGTTGTATACATTAAGCTTAAAAATAAAGTTCGTTCATCTTGTTTGTAATTGAAACAAGAGAACTATTGTAATAAAATGAAGCTTACGTCAGAGGGTGCTATGCGCTGATTCTACTGGACAACTATTAAAATTTATCTGACCTGAAAGCAGCCGTTCCGGCTGATAAATCTGCATATAGAATAAGTTAGCACGTGTCAATTGAACGAGCCCAGCCAGCATGGTCCAGAGCTGCGAGAAGTCAATGCAAGAAGATGAGTGCATAGATGCAATTCGCTGATGGCGACTAAAGTGTGCGGATTTATCTCAAGCAAGTCCGTGCAGAGCGCACGGACTAATAAAATGCACCTCAAATTGATAATCAGCTCCCATGTCTGGAGTGTGAATTGATTGCATCTCATGGTAACGTCTTTAACAACTGCGTTGTGTAACACTTAACGTCGTGTCGTTCCGCTTCAGAAAAGTTTTCTAAAGCGTTTTATACGAGTGGCGATAGGCCCACGATTTTTTTGATGGCACTGCAGATGCTGATTTGATTGCATTGCGGTCACCACTTTTGTAGGTGCTTTTAGATAAATCACCATTGTGAGTAAATTCAGTGCGTCCACAACGAACCAGGGACACCTTTTAAACAAAGTTGGTTCATCAATCCCGAATTAAAGCAGATGCTAAAATATTCTTGAATATTTTTAGATATTTTTGTCGTGTGATGTAGTAAAATTTTTATTAATATTTTGATTTTATTGAACGTGAAATCAACATAATTATCGTAAATCTGATTCATACATTCATGAGAAAAAATTTCATTAGCAAACCGTTGATTCGATTTTGAATTATTAATTTATAGGCAGCCACCGCATAGAAAATTTAAATATTTATTAACCTTCCTTTATGAGTCAGCCTTTGCGAAAATATTTAATTAAATAGATATTACTATCATTAAAATTTTTTGGTATTACTTTTAGTATTATTACACTCTCCGCTTAATTAAGGCATAATATAGTTTGTAAGCTTTTCAAATTTTAACAGCAAATTGAACAATTTCACCTGCTAAATGGAATTTGTATTGTTATACATTTGCTTTCTACCTACAGTTGTGCACTGTTATATAAATTTATTATAATTATTTTCCATTAAATAGATCATATCGAATATTCAAATTTACATCTAAAAGCTTTTTATGTTATTTTAACGATTATCTATGACAAATTATCAGCTTGCTTTGGAAAAATCTTATTATGAAGTATTTGTGCAAATTATTTAAATAAGAAAATAAATAGGAGGATATTTTAATTTAGCTGCGTTGTTGAAGTAATATATAAGTACTCTTTCAAAATACTTATAAACAAAACATATATGAAATATGTGAACGTATAAAGTGAAAATACATATTATACTTCATACTGGTACATATTTAAAAAATGTTGGCTCTTTAATTATAATACAAGTACACATTTTTAATATTAATATTTTTACTAATATTTTGCGTTAGAATATAGTTCTCGTTATGATCATTAACTCGTGGATAAATTGAGTAAGAAGCTATTCAAAATTTTGCTTTTGTAATATTTGTGTGCAGAAGAAGTTCGAAAAATAACCAGAATAAAATGTGAACAGATACATATATCGATAAAATTTAAAAAAAGGCAAATAACGAGAGGAGAATTAGACATTGACAATTTAAAATCTCCAATTATATCGAATTCCATTACTTTCTAGTAAAGCAAACCTAATAAGTCAGCTGCTTTAACAACTGATAGAATCCACAAGAAAAGCAATGCAGAAGTAGCTATCTTCTACTTATGAGGAACCGGAGCCAGGTTCAATATCACAACTGCTTTTAATTTTATTAACATGTTTTCCAAGAAGTACTCATGGGTATTAAGGGGAACAAATAAAAGCATCCGGCAACCATCGACCAATTCTTCGGAAATTATGCTCAAGTGATAGGGGATTTCGTTACAACGATGTGATTGTCGCTGCACGGGTGGGGTACTTTTTAATTTAGCTCGAGGTGAATTTCCCATATGCCTCCTTAAAAAATCTATGACGAATTATGTATTGAGGCTCGTAATTGCGAAAAACATCTACATAAATACGGTTTAAATAAACAAGACAAATGGCGTACTAGTTTTTATTTTAAACTGGAAATTTTTATCTTTTGTTTTTATGAATTTTCATCAAAAATCAATGACGCAGTATTTAAATCTTTTTACAGACTTCTGTAGTCTAGAATTACTTTAGCTCAAAGCAAAACTTCACATTGACGCATTCGGTTCAGTTGGGTGTTTTTTCACCAGAATGGTAAGATACCTAATTACAAATGTTACATAGTACCAAAGCTCAAATTTAAGGCTACTTAATATTAAAGAATTCTTATATAAAATATTGAAAATACAAAAATTTTATTGTTTGGTGATATTTATTTTAAATGATATATGTAATTAGTAGATTTACATCAGTTTGACGAAATTTTATTGGTATTCATACGTATATTATGTATAGATTTACGTCAATTTGGTACAAAATTTGCAAAATTGTTTGAATATCACACCAAAACCTATTTTGCTGAATTATTTACGATCATGATAAATTTTTCAATAGATAAAGTGTAAAATTCCTCTTAAGTTCAGTGTGATTTTACACTGTGTTTTTAGAGTGCATATAAATCAGGTAGAAAAATAATACCTATTGCGAACGTTTGCGCTTCGAAACGGTTATTCACCTCATTTTGCTGGGTTCACTGAACACCTGAAGACAATTTAAGTTTCACCTAGAAGCCATTCGAAATATTCGAGAGTGGGACAAGTGCAAGCAAGCGGAAAATCAATTTCATTAAAAAGTGAATGCTATCTCCAAATGAGCCAAGAACTCGTAAAAAAGTGCATGCGCTTGCCACTGATCCGCGAAGAAAACGGTTCGGAGTTTTTTGGTTTCTTCAGTAATCGTGCGAGGTAGGATGCATAAATCCGAAATTTTCACGGTAGTTATGTTAAATTCGATACCGTTTCAAGGTGCATGACTCAACAGTTCAGAATTTATGTTTTTACATTTTAACTTGAATTTCAGGTTATTTTCGCTGCAGTTATTTGTAAATTGAGTTTTAAGCTACCATTATTTTATTGACATACACTTACACTTGGTATCTAAAATTAAAACATTTATTTAGTGTTTCGATTTTATTTGCTTCATTTTTTAACACTTTACGTTAATTAATTTCGAAACCCATTTGGTAAATTATTTGCCAATTACATATTTTCTTTACCCTAAAATATATTTCTAGGAACAGTTTAAGGTCTCCTTTCTAATTTTTTGCATGTTCCCACAAAGTTTCGTTGAAAATTATATGTATTAACCTTAAATTAAGGAGATTTCTAACTTTGCATTCTAAAAAATTCTTCAATAATCTCATCGACGGTGATGAGCACGCATTTGTCTTATAAAATGACAAATCGAATAAACTAATTTTTTTTTTTTTTAATTTCCAGTAGGTACTCGTGTAGAATTTTGTACAGAAATCCGGTGGAAACATTTCAAGAAATATAAGTGACCGACAAATTTTGTTTGCATATCCGTCACTTTTGACCCTAAATGGACATTTTTACAAAGTTACGATTTAAGTTTATTTCTACTCTAGTGTCGACTTCTATTTCATAGGTGTAAAAGAAATACATATAATATCCAACATATGTATTTAAGCATTCATAGGATTTCCATAAAACGTTTGGAGTTTTGGTTTTTGAATCATTTCCAAATTTTTCATGGCTAAAGACTGATTCCTTTTGGATGTGTTTTCGGATCACTGAAGACAGATCCACTACGAAAAAAATAATTGAAATATTTTATAAAAGACCACCATTTCTTGCAAAAAACTAAATATACTAAAAGTAAAATATCTTGCTGCGGTTTTTACTTTGCCTCTGAGAAAATTAAAGGCAATTGTAAGCAAAATACATATTATAATCAGACTTTGGAAAAAATCTTTCATTGAATTTTTTTCCTTGAATTCGATCACGTCACATTTTAAATTTTAATCAGGTTACTCACCCAAAACTCAGCTTAGTTGCTTTCGCTTTTAAGTAATTGTATTACAAAATGTACCTACGTAACCCAGGTATGATTACTGTTACCTTTCAGACAAATTTGGCAAACGCGATATCGCAATATTCGCGAACTGATGATTAAAGGTCAAGACTCAAGAGAAGCGAACTTGAATAAACTTGAGCGCTGAAATTTGTCCCGAGGGCAGAGTGGTGCGAGAGCCGAAGTTTATTCAACTCGTTTGAGCAAGTTGTTCAATGATTTCATCACATCAGGTGATAGTCACTCAATGCTTCGAAAAGTGTAGTTTACCTTTCAGCAGGCCCGAAATAGATCTTTCTGCAGATACTGGTTAATTGACGCGATTGTAATAAAATCGGCAAAATGCATGCAATTGAAAGGGTAATTAAGCGATTAAGTCATTACTTAAACATTTTAGGAGGCTTCGGCTTTATAAAATTACTGTAAGGACTGCTTTGCACCTGTCCGTTGTTTATCGGATACTTCCCACTTTCAAAAATTTTATAAATGAGCATATCCGACTTTTATTGCGTACTATGACCTAAAGTTCAATTCAAGGCGAAGGCAGCTCAAGCAATGCGCGTTGTTAATTATCAATTAAACCTTTTTCAAAACTGTAGTCAATAATTCTAAAACTGGCCACCGCAGGCTCATCATGCCCCTCTGCCTCTAGCTAGTAATTGAAATTGACCAACATTTTTGTTCATTACCAGGCTTTTATAAATGGCTGGAATTCTTTGGCAAAGCGTTGAATTCAAGAGCGGGTTTCGTGGGATGAAAGCTGAATTTATCGTGTTCTTGAATTGATTCATGTACGAGTCACATTTTCTTTCGATCTAATAGGATCGCAATTACCGCCCTCTTTAATCGACAGCGAACAAGATCACTCGAGACGAGAGCCATTTCAAAAGAAAATTTATTGGACTTTCTTTCTCCAACCAAAGGCTGTTGTGATCTTTTACGATAGAGCAATCTTAATTAAATGGGAGGCGATATTGGCTTCCTCAATTTCATGCGAGACCAATTTAGATTGTACTGCAATTTAAGTGAAACTTTGAATTAAAAAACTTAAAGATTTGAGGAGTTTTAGTTCGAATACCAATGGTGTACTTTATTTTATGTATCCAGAACGAATTGAGTATCAAAAGAATCATAAAGTACATACTATGATTAAATATAAAATGTATGATATACTTGAACTAAACCTACAGTCAGAGTTTTCGTGCATTTTCAGTTAGTTTAAATTATCTTGGCTGACCTTTTGTTTTTGTAAAAAAATCCTCCAGAGCAGATCTAAAGTTTGATATGCAAAGTTTTCTTCTAAAACACACACTGGAAGAGAATTTGAAAAACAGAGGTGTTAAAATCCCATAAATAACTAATTACATCAATTTCGTTCTGTTTAGATACATATATCTATCGTACTAATTATACTTAATGGATATTTTACTTTATTATTATTGGCTAACCTGAAAAGTGTAAAAAAGATATTGTAACACATTTTATTACCCTAAACGTTGAGTTTGTTATTGAATCCAATAGTTTTTGCATCTCATTAAAAGGTATTAAATTGCACTTGTTGTGTTCCCCTTTAACTTATTAGCCTGTGATTGTAATTTTTTCAATAAACTTTAGACCAGGTATTGATCTATTGTCAATCAAGGCCTGGTCTTATGGGTAATAAATCCAGTGATAAATTCAATTACTCAATATTCTTGAGTCTGCGGTGAGCTTGTCAGATTGGAGCTTAATCATCTTGACAATCGTATTATTTGTACTATATTTATTTTATTGTATTAATTTGACAATAAATTAACTTTAAATGGGTTTGATAACGAAAAAAAGTGTGGTGAAGTATATTTATTGATTCGTAATTTTTTGCTTCGCGATAAGTTTGCCCGTTGTTGCCATTGACGTCAATTTAAATGGTCTGTTAATTAATATTGGCCCGAAGTAAGTCCGAAGCGGCGGAAATATTCGCAAAGATGCCCACTAAGTGGGCAACAACTAATTTGCAAAAGTAATAACTATAAAAGAGTAACAGACAAAAGCATCTATCTCACCGGGATATGAGCGTTTTCTTTGAGATTGGGTTCACGCAAAACGTGTACGAACTTTTCCAACTGCCCCTCAGGAGACGAGCTACTTTCAGTTGAAAACCGCCACTCGGAAACAGTGAAAAACTGACTTTCACAACAGTCTTTAATTTCAGCAGGCTCTGCTCCGAAGAGACCAGATTCGAAGTTACAACGATAGAAATCGGTCGTAAATTCAGCAGTAACCCAGTTCGGCGCACACGAACTTTACTCCGTCAGGCAGAGTCCCTCTCACCTACCTCCTTTCAAGATCGTTATATGATTAATGATAGACTGGATGCAAGTCATTATGGGTTTACATACAGTCCTCAATAGCAGATTTAAACATTTCTATCGGCGGCCCACGCGTTCGAGAGCTGTTCGTTGAACCTATCGCGGGCGAAACCACTTGCATTCGAGAAGGGGTTATTATTTAATAATTCCTGACACTGAAATGAAATGCACACCTTGGCCGCGCTGCCAGGCTTTTAACTGGAAATCTTGTAGGAAATCGGTTCCTGCTTGTCTGCCTAATGAACTTGAAATCCACAGCCAGTGCCATTCAAGATCGTCGGCAATTAATGGCAGTCTGCGTGCACCTAACGCACTGCAGCACGAGCGCAAGAACCGGCCAGCCTAGTAAAAGGCTTGTTAGTGATAACAGGCCGTGATTACAGCTGAATTTAAATTAATTGAACTTCTGTCAACATGCGACTTAATTGATGTCACGGGCGCAGAAAATCGGCTCAGCACTGATTTGCAACTTGTCAATTAGGCGCGAATAACTTATATCATACGAGTCTCAATTATTCTGCTTTTGGAAATCTTTCAACGTTCATTTTCATGCGCGGACATGAGCTGATCAATTTGAGCCTAACCGACAATACAGATGTACATTTGCACTAATATTTCACACCTCCCTGTTTGCGTGACAAATGAAGTCAGAAAGAGGTTTTGAACTTGATTTATTATTAGTTGCATGACCAAAGTGAATTATAACACGAAACGGAAGGTGTTGCACTGCAAGTTAGATATGTAAATTTGGTTTTGCGTATTAATATGATTGGCTTGTTACCTCTACCTAATTCTATTGACCTAACAAGTTTGTTCCTACCAGTTTTATTCAGATGTTTTTCTAATTTTGTTTTTCGAAAAAACGCAACTTGTTTACATCTCGTAAAAGTTTAAGCCCTCAATAATATATACATATGTACACCAAAATATTTGTTCAGTAAATTTCAACCAGATCAATTCAAGGATAATATTTGACTTGTTTTCTAGAGATAGTATAAAGCAAAACAGAAGATTGTAGTATTTAGCAAAATTTCCTGATTTTCTGGTAGTTTTACAATACAACTAGAATTAGTGTAGCATTTCACTAGAAAATACAGAAATTAACATAAAATAAGCATAAATAAATTACAGACATTTTGTGAAAGTAATGTTGTCTTTTTCACCTACAATTAGAAGAAAAACTGCAAATTTAAAAATTTATATTACTTTTCCTTAAACAATTTTATCTTTAACCTTCTTCTGACATTGGCATTAAATTGAAAGCTCAACTCTAATTGCCTTTCATTGAGTTCTCACTTCGAATGTAGGTACATTATTTTTATATAAAACAATTATACTTTTACTATTGTGACTTAAACACACAAATGAAAAAATGAAATATTGAAATGATAAATAAAATAAAACTTACTATAATACAAAATTTCTTGATGGACGTCCTTACCTGAAATTAGAGAGAAAAAGTTAATTTATGTATGAACATTACAATATAAATAAACATTATTATGTTATGTAATAGAAATGGACATAAAGTACAATTACATATTAAACACGTGCTTCAAATTAGCGGATTCTTATATGAACCTGAATGTCTTACTCCTGACCTTTATTTTTTAGTTTCACCAAACACAGTCTGTGTCAAATTTTGTCACCAAACACAGCTCACGTCAAGTTTTAATTTACGCAATAAATTCTCATTTTGTCACCATCATGGATTGAGTGTTTATCTTCTAAGATGGCACTTTGGATTATCTTTCGTCTCCGGCCAAAAATAATTTTTTTGTTCAATAGAATTCATTCGTGAAGCCAATTTTTTATTAGTTTTCTCCCGTGCATCGCCTGAAGCAAAAATTTGCGGGGTTGTCGCTGAAATTGGTATTTTAAGAACAACATGGGCGGAAGTAAGCGTTTTTATAACAAGCGTAATTTTGACACACTTTGCGTGAAGATGCTGAAGGAGTTACGACTCAAAAAAGAGAATAACACTCTCATTTGAAAATATCTTTGAGGAAATGAATGTGCATATTAATCGTTAAGAGCTGTGCAATGCCGTGGTAAAAGCGGAGAATTCGTGGGGGCTACGTGCCAATGCCATTTTATTGAAGGTTGTTAGGTAGTTAGACAAGTTGATTGCGATAACTTTAAAAGTTTTGTATGGAAATTTTTATGTGTTATCCATCAAGCCTTATATGTTTTCTTATAATATGCAAAATTTATCACAATTAGATATTCATGAGAAATAATTGTGCTAATTCCAAAGGAATAAAAATCAATTGAAGTGTAGTTTACATTTGTCGCACCTATCAATGCTGACACTTGAATTGACAAGTGACTTCAAAAATGCAATTTTAAATCTTTGTAAGGCGAAGATTTGACAGTCCTATAGATCATCGTCGTCAGAAATTAATATCGTAGTTATCCCATAATAGCTAAAATTTCATTATTTTTTTGCTATGCAAATGACTTTTCCACATATTAATTCATTATATAATAGCCGAAATTAAACGAACATGTTTACTGTTTTATATATTTATAGTATTTATAGTCATGACTCATGGTAAAATTAGCACAAGCACGTCAATCGGACTAATTACGTCAAAAGCTTCCAATAATGTTTATATTAATTTTTAAATTTTTGGTTCAACAATTTTGTTTATTATATATTACATATATAGGCATAAGGAATTTAGAATTTGCAATTATATTATATGTATGTATGTAATGATTTTAAATGAACTCTTTCTTGAAACTCAAAACTTAGGTAATAACCGTGAAAACTGAACTTTATGTTAATGATTTATTGTAATTGTTTCAAGCTATTGAAATGTTATAATAAGTTATTGATTTATTAAAGGACTATCATTCGAAATGTTTTATTATTACTATATGTCCTATTTTTTATTAAAATTTCAAAATGTTGAGGATTTACTCGGGCTAGGGTACTTGTTTGATTTAATTGTTGACATAATTTTATGTTACAAGCGATTTAATGAATCTGATTTATTTAACTACTAACACTTTGAAATTATCTTTCCAGTTTAATGTCTCCATGACTTTGCATTGCAAAATGTAATTCTGACAAATTTGCTTTCATCGGCTTTATTATAAAATGTAATTCATCAGAGTTGCTTTGCATACTGTAACTGCATAATTCACAAACATCGTATTTTTAATTACTCCTTCAAGACTGACTCTTTAATTGACACTCATTCAATTGCAATCCGCCTCAACCGTTCACGCTGATGAGTGAAAAATGCAAAATTTACGAATTTCTTGCAATGCATGCCGAACAAAAGCGACATGGTTTTGTTGCTAAATTCAGATAAGAGTAATTCCTTGAGCCAAATTTTCGCAAGAGCGATAAATTCTGAAACATGACCTGGACGGGTCAAGTCAAGAGTTGTAGTGGCTTGATAACGACTTTTGGATGAATGAGGTGACAAAGCCTGACATGTAATTTTTTTTTTCCGGCTGGATGAATCGGAGTTGTATAAAAGTAAATGATGCGCAGTGGTGTGAAATTTCGCCGTATGACCTCATGGTCGTCTCAAATGTTCCGCATCAAAATCGCTGGTTGGCGCTGGATTGACTTCTAGTGTTCACCGGTAAATGTGATATAAACTGCAGCGATTTGCAATGTAATGAGCGTAATAGCCGCACGAGTTATGTAAAGTTTGTTCGGCTGCGTCGAAGTTTTCTCAACTTCAAATTCAAATCTCGTGTCTAATCAACTGCAAATTTTGCAGCTTCCAGCAAGTCGATGGAAAACTGCGCAGAATAGAAAGTGGCTCTATGGAAAAGGTGCGTAGCCTTCTTGCGTAATCGAGGACTCTATGTCCGAGCCGGGCACACACCAGCCACTGTTTGTTTCTTTTGAATTTCAGCCAGGCCGGAAAAATAATTTTCAGCAGCAAACAAGTGGTTTTTCCTGTCTGCTAGTGGCAAATGCAAATTTGTGCAGGCGAGAGATGTGCTCTGGTTGCTTAATATAGCCCCCGAGCTAACCTGCCGTGCAATAAATCGTCTCAATCTGTTGGTGTTGTGTTAAAATTGGCTTAGGCCTAAAGCTTGTAAACAAACCGAACTCCCCCGCCCCCGCCACCCGTCCCATGACCCAGTCGGCTGTTTGTGGCACAGACACCAACTTTAAAATCGCGGCACTGGCACTGCTCCATGGAACGTGAACTTGAATTCAAAGCCAAGGGTCGCTAATAAAACCAGAAAACTAATAGTTTCTACTCAGCCACTTAATGGCCGGGATTAAGTTCACATATGCGCGGGATTAATTCATAAAGGCCTATTTTCAATTCATTCGCCACTGCTGCCGCTCCGGAGCGTTAAATTTGCTCGTAGCAGTTGCCAAAATCACCCGATGTTGGACTATAACAAAAAAATTTTGTTTTCCTTGAACAAGCGACAAAGGTGATTTTTTTTTAATGTTTTCTGCTAAATACTTACTGAGGAATTTTGACAATATTTTGCAAGATTCTGTTTCAGCCGCAGAGCGCGTTCACAATTATTTCATCTTCTAGATTTAAAAAAAAAAATTGGTATTATACTCGTGGCATATAGAAGGACAGGAAATCGGACGTTTCCGAGTGCAATTCCCAAGACGATCGTCCGATGGGTTAAAAATAAATGTATTAATTTCGAGAGGGAAAGAGCAGTTGATATATTATAGACTGCGAGGCGTTCTTTTAAATTTCGTTGCAAAATTTCAGCGACGCATTAAAAATGTTACGAAGTATGCTTGGCGAAGCAGTAAGAGGAATCAATTTTAAAACTTTGTCAATTTTAAATATTGCTGCTTTTAGCAAGCGCATGAGAACTTAGGAACGATTTTTGTTAAAGAATTAAACTAAATATTTTTAATATTATAAAGTAACAATATTCAAAATATTAATTTTTTCATATGATTTTAACTTTTTTAAACATGTCAACAAGCTTATTTTATTGAGAAAAAAAAATTAAGAGTAGTAAGATTATAAAGCCTTAACTAACATAACTCTAAAAAAAAGTTTGTCAAAATCGCATAGTTGCTTGCTATTTCACTCTCAAATTTTAGTTTCAGTCAACGATTTTTCGTTCGTCGTTCATAGTTACTTAATATTCTGACATGATATTTTATTGATAAACAATTTAATTTTAATTTGATTTTAATGATATATTTTAGTTTAATCGCCGTTCAAACGAACGACATGAAATTATAAAGTTATTCATTATAAAATAAATTCCTCGATTCCGCCATAAATTTTTGCTATTATATGTATACTATAGGCAAGTTGGAAATCCATTAAAAGGTCATTATTGCAATTATGCACATTCTGTGCAAGAGCTGCACACTTATTGTGTGTCGAAAAAAATAATGAAATAAAGGCGTTTTTATTATATTTGAATTTTACAATGAGTAAAATAAAGTTAACAAAATTACGGTTGGCTTTAGATTACACTACCATTAAAATTGGTATGTAACATTTTATACAGGGTGTTCAAATTCTACGTAGGATTCCTTGGGTTGTCCTGAGCAAACTTTTATTCTTGAATTTGGAACCCCATAACTCCTACCTCCAAACAAGTAAGATATCGTTAGGTAGTTTTATCATCTTTTGAATGAGTCTCCGCTCGACGTCCTGCCAATGTCCTAGCAAAGATCTGCAACAACTTAAGTAAGCATACCTCTTAAAATATTTTGACGTCGATTTTGAGGGGAAAGGAGTGATTTTAGAAGGGGGTCAGGAACAAAAGTTTGCTCAGAAAAATATTAAATCTTAAATAATTTTTTTTCCAGCAGAACCGATTGAACGTTACGGATGTAATGGAAAAATTGTAATACCTGTGTAAACATTTTTTGCCGTGCAGCCGTTCTTTCATCAAAATCGTTTAACAAAAATGTTAGATTTTCACTTTTACTAGCTATATTTGTGTTTTTGATAACGCATTTATTTTTTAATTGAAATACTATTTATACTTCTTCTTATGAGTCAGAGTATGTAGAAAGGAGTGAAAGGTAGAAAGTTACGTAGAGAACACATGAAGAGTGAAGATCTAATTCTTTATAAACGTACGAACTGATATTAAATAATTTTGCAGGCCTCGATCACCCGAATTGAACTCAATGATCGCAAGCCTCGATAAACCTAAATCAAATTAAGCACGACGAAAATCCGCTACAATTTGAAGGAAACGATTTTTGTTATTTCAGCAGAAAAAACTGTTGAGCTTGTCGAGTCAACGGCCGAATTTCACCCAGCTAATGATTCGCCTAATTAACTGCTCGAGCAACAAGTAGCCGAATGCGATCAGATGTTCGAAGCGCCCCCGCGATTCGCGAATTCATTACGCTCTTTATTGCGAGCGCTTCAAAGGTGGATTTATTTTTGAATCAGCTCACACGCTCGCACCACCGACGAGCGTCTGCGGGGCATTTTTGCAGAATTAACCGAATCCCAGTTACGCAACTCGAGTTAGATTGGTATAGGCGAATCTGGGGCACTTTGACATTCAGTTCGTTTAGCTGATTTAGCCGGGAGTTAGCTGCTGCTTTTTATTGATCGGATTAGGTCCGTGAAATGCATATTTAGTTGCAGATGGAATCCAGTGCACTCGCGGCCCGTGCCCCTGCACTCGGTGCAGCGCCAACCGCAGCGCTTTGGTCTGAATGGGAGCTATCTGGCCATGGATTCGTTTTCTTTGATAAACCGAGTAAAAGTCTTGTCGTTGCGATTATATTACATGGCTCCGCTGTAGGCGGGCATGCTATTTTTTGACTTAATTTATGATGACGACCTGCCGCCGATCCACCGTGAGCTCTTTCAACTGGCCACTTAAGGCGGAAATGTTAGGTAATTGTCTCGGATAAATTTAAGATTAGGTATGATCCTCGACTTTGTGAACTGGCAAATTCAGAATTTACGTTACTTTCTGTACAATTAAAATTTTTAAATGTCATAATTGAACCCTTTGTCAATCTCAGAACCATACAGTTCCTAAGCAAAGGCTTCAGGGATATGTACCTATAAATTAACAATTTCAACTCGAACTTGAATTAAAATATAGCTTCAAATTAAACGTTAATAAAAGTGCCTAGTTTTTACAAATTTGAGTTTAAAATCAAACGACAGTTTTTCTTCATAACATTTTTTTGATACGTAAATACAGAACCATTTTTATTCTTAACCATGGGTGGAATGTAGTGCGTAATTTCGCCAATTTATCTTCATTACAAGGAGTGACTGATGTAAACTTTAAATGCATACGATGATTCATCAAAGCGAAGGTATTTATTTTAATTGTCAAGTATTGTTACAATATTTACCTTTATGTATTTGTTTCGGTTAACTGGCCGATGAAAATTAATATTGTAAGCAGTGAAAATCTGATTCATACAATAATTGTGATACCATTTTATAAAATGTTGGACTTTTCACCCTAAGCGCTGAGATAGTGCATGATAAATTTAACCTTATGAAATAATATGATCCCCATACAACCAATAATGGACTACAATATTAAGAATCGGTTTCATTTTTCTTGGTTATTTCACTTCCATTGGTACTCATTTTGATTTTTATAAATCGAATGCAATGTACAAAGATTACGTAAAATACTGAATTGCAATTTCTTTTTTCTTTAATCACGATTTTAGTTGCATTTGTAGCACATTGTAATATCTAATCCAGAAATGAAATATGATCTTTATGTAATAAGATTTATTTAAGTTTACAAAATTCTTTCATCAAGCCGCGAAAGCTATGAAATGTTTGCCGCCGATAGTGCGAAAATGAAATCTAAAAATGGCATTTTTCATCATATTATTAACGCAGTTATTGACGCAGAAATATAATTTAATGCGAAGTATTTCTAAACATAAGTAACACGTCTTTCGATGCAATCCAGAGTTCAAGTGCATTTGGTTCGTTGGACATTAAATGGCACTTGCTGCAAATAATTGAAAACGACCGTCAATGAAGGTAGGATCGAAGACATTTGAGCAATTTAAACCAGTTGAGATTGATATATTCTAATTTTCTTAATGAGAGAGAACGCACTGAAAAGTTTCTTAATGACACCAGAAATTACTTCAGGATATTGATATTAACTATATAATTGTCTTTGAACGCACATATAGACTGCAATTAATGGAGTCTAGTTAAGCTCTACTATCATTTAAGTTCGAACAAGTTAATTTCAATGAAAACTGTTAGAAGCAGTGCTGGGATAATCGAAGATAATTAGACTTTGCTACGCAAAGACTCTGTAAATGGAAGAAATTAAAATTAATGTTTCTTGGCATGTACTCTGTAAGATACATGAATCCAACATTTATAGTATCCCAGAGTATTTTGATTAAGAATGACTTTTGCAACGATTACAAATGAGGCACTTTAATTCACAACGTAACGTTTATAACTTTAGCAAATAACAACCAAAGTGTAGCCTTTTAAAATCTTTCTGAAGATATGATTTATTTTAAAATATTTCCACCTATTAAACTTATATAATTTTCCAAAAATACCACTGTGTAACATAGCCTAAATGGATTCACATTTATTGGAAATATTCTTCTGGAAAATAGGGGCGTTTATAATCAAAATTTTATGATATACATACGTACATTTTCTACTGAATTAATAACCAAAAATCGACGCTTTCCAACATAGACGTATTAATTCAAAAAAATTTCATTCTATCAAGTCAAATATCAAATAACTCTCTAATTACAAAATAAAAAATAGAGGATACCGGAATATATAATGATTTAAAATAATATCTTTGTCACTTTATCAGTGCATTAATTAATATTAATTTTATTGTAGAGTATCCAACGGTAAGTAAAAAATGTTCTAAATATAACCGAAATACGTAAGATCTTAAGTTTATCTCTAGCAAGATTAAATAAAGCAAAACTCATTTTACCTCGCTGATAAGAATTTCTATTTTACTAAAATTACGAAGCTGACAGTACTTGCAGATTATTTTTCTTGTTACTAATAGAGAGTGGACGGATTTGTTTCCTTGTAGCCCCACTATACAAAAACAAAAATTTATAGTTCAAGTATGAAAAAAATCAGCAAATTATTAATCTCTAGTCTATATAATTTTATGATGTAATTCGATTTCTCTTTCATTTGGCCCTCATATTCAAAATTGATATGTGTAGCATTAGGAAATACTTATTTTTGATAAGTAGACATAGCGATTTCCAGTATCTTTAAAAATAATTGGAATTAAGAAAAACTGTTTGACCTTTTAATGTCAATGATAGAATATATATTTGCATTAAAGCGTGTGTCTTATTTGAAGAATTCTGGTTTTTAAGTCTAAAATCACATTTTTCTATATTCGGTGCTCTATTTTCTTATTTTATCCTCTGCAGAAGTTCCACAAACGATGTCGCACTTGAACTTTTTACATTTTCTATTTGATTAAATCTCTCGTCTACTTTCAGCCTGTATCATGTTATCATTCAAAAATGTTTGATTAACATTATCAAAATCTAAAGATGATTGACGTTATCTTTTGAAAATGGATAGAGTGAAGTCAAAGTAAATGCATCTTAACTTTTTATTGCTTCTAAGATCTTGTTACGTAGGGAGCTTCTTCAAAGCGTTGGAAAAAAAATTTGGCTTAGAACTAAATATATTTTAATGTTAAACTAGACATGTACTGTCCTTGATTCTGAGAATTTAAATGGAAGTTTTATAAATCTATGTTATCTAAATGCGTGAACTTCATGGTTACCTCATACGTTAACGTCAATATAACAAAAAATCTCGAAAGATTAGGTTTAAAGTACTGTCGAGGCGCCTCACGTGGTAATTAGTTTTTTACACATAATATAGGATCTATTGCTATGCAATGCCAACTCTCGGAACTGTTCAATTTTCCATTAGGTTTGACGTCTTCAAGCTTTTCAATTAATCATAAAAAGTAGCAACATTACTCACATACTACCCACCAAGGTGGAAAAAGCTTGAGATACTTTCCTCTGAATAGTTGAGGTAAACCAGTTAACAGTTCTAATGGGCTGGATCTCATATATCTTGCAAAATTCAGTTTTACGGGAAGCTCAGCAATTAAAATCCATTAAAAGCGCGCCTTATAAATATTAAACTGGTTTTAAGCGTTCATCGAGCAATTACCTTGGGGGTTTTTCTTCTGGGAGGAAAAAAAATGTCTACTTCTAGCGAAACAGAGTCATTCTGTTTTTTTAAGACTTTCCATTGAGTGAATTTTCAGCTGTCTGAACTTTCTTGAATTTAAGATTGGGTAACCCGAATTGCGTTTCGGCTACTTCTCGCTTATTACTCATGATGATTTCTTCATACTCGGGTCATACCTATCTGCAAATTGTCGTTAACTGACAAGCAAAACTTGTTTTGGTCCATTTCGTCATTTAGCATACAGCTTTTGAACGTCGAGTAACATTTACCAAAAAGATTTAACAGACTATTGCCTACTCTTTTTCTCGCCGAGTCATTACTCAAGTCGCTAATTTCTTCTTAACAATGGAATAGTTCACCAGTCGAGAAATAAAATGCTTTCTATTTTTCATCTATCTAGCGACTGTTAAATGCTTTTTGTCAAGGGTTTTGACAATGAAGCGATTAAATAATTAGTTCAATCTAAAATATTATGCATGAATAATTGGAAAACTTGCGTGGTCTAATTGAGATAAATGTCACCTCCTTCGAATTATTTATACATATAAAATTTTAAAAGGTCTAAAGTAAAGGCTAGAGTCATTCGATATAATGTTTATGTTATGGCTCATTTGTAGACAAACTATATGTATAATGTTCTTTTTAGACATGAGTAGATATATTTCCCCTTTAAACCTTAGAATTTTACTATTATATTAAAGTATATTATTATAGATAGAATATTTTGTCTTATCATTATTACTTGTGTTATGTGTGGCAAACACAATTCTTTATTTTGGCGGAAATATTAGATTACACTTATTATAGTGAAGTAATATGTTATGGCATAGTGTTCATATACGCCACCGTTTTAAGATAGTGTATGTTGAAAATTGCAGTTTTTATGGGTATACAAAATCTATTCTTGTACATTTTTTTCCCTTATTATCAAAACTTATTTTCCACTAGACAATCAAATATCATTAAATAGAATTGCAAAACAATTTTATTACTCATTATCATTCCCCAGTAACTGATTCAGTCAGTCAGCAAAAATTCCAAATTGCAAATCCTACCTCCACTGGGCAGGTAGAAAACAAAAACCAGTAACTTTATAACTTTCAACTCGAAGTGTTGCAGTCGCAGCCACCACCATATAAGAATGAAAACCTAATGGAAAAAAATTGGAGAGATAAGTCGTTGCAATAAAAGCACGACCTACGTGAAACGCGAAAGATTTATTCATGGCTAAGTCTACCATATTTTTTCATAGTTTGAACTTTAATAAAATTTTAATCATTTCTCCTACGTATAAAGCGCCTTGCTTAGACGACCTTCGGCCTATGCAATTTATATTTTAAAGTGTTAGACCAGCTGGTGAATGAATGAATGCATTTTTTTAAAATATAGATTCATTGCGAAACTTAGACTGAAGGAGTCCGCCCAATACATATTAAAATTTTAATTAAATAAGGAGTCAAGGCTGTGAGAAAGCGAAACACAGCTGCAGTTGCCTCGTGACTTTGCACAACTTTCACAGTGTGTAGTCATTAGGCTAAAAATTCGAAGACAAATCTCATTAAATTTGTGTTCTATAAGAAGGATGGTCGGCGCGACAGGTTAACGAGTGCGAAAAGCGAAAATGCGAAGCTGAGGTGTGCCAAATTAATAAAAATATTCCGATGCATTTTCAACTACTTTTAAGCATATTCTTTATTTTTGGGTCGCCGGCGAAGTGAGACAATAAAATCACTTCCACGGCACCGCCTTAGCTGGCCGGACTCAGTGCTTTAATTAGACGAGTTTGCGGCAGAATTATTCTAAATATGCGTAAACAATGGGTCATAATGGGGAAAGTACACCCCCACAGGAAACGGCGTGTAAGTGTTGGTGCAGCTACCTTGAGAAGGCGCGTGGGATTGAAGATTTTTGTACCACTTATTACTCATTTTCGGATTTATCTTCCACGTAAGAACCCACCACCTTAGTCGCTCCTTCTCGGCGCAGAATTTGCGTTAATATGGTGCGGTTTGAGTAGGATATTAACAATTTTCTACTAAAGGTCATTGACAGGTTTTACTCCATTTTTTTAAGCAATTAAAACGAAAATTCTGTGGTTTTCGATTGGAATTAATAAATAATGCAGAAATTTGCCCTTTTTTTTATCAATTTCCGCCAAGTAACCGCAACCATGAAATTAAATTTCCCGACGACCAGACTCACCGCACCACACACATTTGGCGTTCGAAAAAACCAAGAGTTAAAAAAGCTCGCCGATAAGTCTGCGGCTTAATTCCTGAAAATAATACTCGAGTTATCAGCTGGGATTTCGCCACCAAAAACTGTCGCAGACTTTTTTATACCGCGACCTTAATTAAACGACGCAATCAGCGTGGCAACAGGGGCGCTAATTGCTGCCGCCCTGGTATCACCTTACCTTCTATTATCATTAGAATCCAAGTATTAGAGTTATATAAGAGCCCACCTCAGCCCCACGGATTGGTTTTCGCTGATTTCTCCCCGAGATGCGTTCGTTTGGTACACTTCCACTTTTTAAATTTTTTTTTTTTTTTATATCTTGTTGTAATAGAAAATCTCGGAACAATTTTCACTGATACCTCGATTCTGTGCGAACTGGAGCAATCAACAACCTGTTGAATGACAAACTCACTTATGGATAGGCACGTACGATTAGCACTTTTCTCACATAATTCCCGATTAATCACTTTCTATCTTTCCTACCAAACGATCGGTCGGCTGCCCGAGCCCACCTGCAAAGAGACAAAAGTTTTGACTCAGATGCGGACTATTTTTGAAGTGTTGAGGCGAGCACTAAGCAACGAAAGGGTTCCTAAAAATTACGAACGAGGGAGTCAACCCCTAAAAGATAGATTGGCTCGCGGATTTCAGTCTCAAACAGCGCGACCAGCAGTAACACCTCACGAACCGAGAGCTTTCGTTCAAGTAACCTACAAGTGGATGGGCGACTGCTCAGGGGGCCTAAGGCTCGGCTCTACCACCTCCTCTTCGGCTCAAACAAAGCCTAATCGGGGGATCGCGATTAAGACTTCGTCGCTTTATCTTCCTGACACCGTGTGACGTAGACACGTATGCGGAGAGCGCCAACGAGTTTCTGCGGTGTCTGTCCGCTGATAAACGACCAACGGCGCCGCAGTGGACTCCGTGTGCAAAGTTTGTCGCGCCACTTTACCTCGCTGACGACGGAGCTTCACAGAAGCTTTTCGCCACGTAGTTTTCGAGCCGATTTTTTAGCCCACCAGCACAACCCAAGTCGTTTTGGCCCATGGGCGGCACCGGCAAATATCGAACGATTATCGACCGGCTTTTTTCGCCGGTTCGACGCTCCTTCGTGCGATATTAACTTTTGGTCTCACGCTATTAGATAACGTACTACTTTGAAATTGTAAAATTGGCGGGAATGCACAACACCACATGTTTTCCTTAATTAAAATTAAAGTGAATTATGGAACCAATTTGTTTTAAAATAAAATCTAGTTCTGTGAAAAGTAGAACAATAGATCGATAAAAGTAGGACATTGACCGATTCTAGTTGCTAATAACCCCTAAATTAAGCATATTTGCTAAAAACAGGATAGCTAACCTAAAATTTAAATCCTTATCAAACACTTCGAAATAATAAAATTTGCAGCTGTTTTACAATTAAATGTACATTTTCTTAGGAGAGTTTTGTTCACAGGATATGATATCTGGCTTAAGTTAGATCGCCTTGATACTAAGTCCAGTCCAGTTGGTATGATAAATAATCCAGGTTAAGCCGAGGTTAGACTAAGTTTCACGTAGGCTTAGACGAGGTTGGATCCATCACTTCTCAACTAATTTTAACGAAATTGAGTACACAAAAAAACCATAAACTTTTCCAAAGACATCTAACCAAACTTATTTTGTGAAATATATCCTATCGTTAACATTTTCATATGTATAATAGGTAAATACGAGTATAGTATTTTATTAAAAATTTCATATGAAGGAAGATTAGGAATAAATAGCTTATAGTTTAAATTTTTAAAGTTTTCTTTATTTTATTATACTAGAATGTATTACTTTTATATACAACAATTATTTTGTACTCCTCTTCTTCGCTTATTATTATAAAGATACAAAAGTCACATCTCGTAATTGCCATCAAAATGAAAAATAAAAAGATAATTAAAAAGCCTTAAACTTAAATATCTTCACGAATTATTGAAGTCTACTGACTACGACTATCTAATCAAAGGGTTTAAATTTCTGCTGCCGTGTATGTAATTAATATTAAGTGACATCTGTCTGATGAGTTCTCAATGACGTAGTTAGCGGTTTGAATTGGTTATCTTATTCTTCTGAAAAGAAAATCTAAATTATTTTAATATATGTATGTAGGTACACTACGAGACCTTAACGAAAAGAAAAATGTCCACCAACTTGAATATAGGATCAAGTAAATAATATTACACAAATTTATATGAAATCAATAAGCATAAAGTTACGTATTACACCTTAAACTAAATAAGTTTCATTTTTCTGAAATTAAAAAATTATGTTGAATGAAGAGAAGAAAACTCAATGCTATACTGCAAATTACGTCATACTTATAACCTTTGTTTATCACTCCAAGCACTTTTATCTTCTCAAACGAACTTATCGGTTTTATCTTTATCTTCATAAAGTAAACAAGCTCATGGAATCAACATCGATAACAGTTTTGTCGTAACCCATTTTGTTTTTTTCATTTTCTTCATTTATGGGCGACAAAATATAAAATAGTACTGATTTTAATAACAGTAATTGTTGCCTAATTCTTTCGGTGTTCAATTTATGATTGAGTCTGAGTCAAAATTTCAACAATATTTGAATGTGCAATGTTATGTCGTTTTATTATTCCCCACTGTCAGTGTTTGCGTTCAAATAAAATAATGAATGTTGCAAGATAAGATAAAGGTTTGTGGTTCGTCGGTTGGGTGCGGCCATTTGAAATATCTGAGACGAAGAATGTTGCGTCAATTGCAATTTCGATTTAATTTGTACCTTATGTTGTAAATATCACCGATGCCTTTATGATTTATACAACATTTAAAAAACCTTGTAAGTATATTTTAAACGTTATTTCTAGGGCAGATCATCTTATTCGTTCTTGTCCTCACTGTGTTCCGACCATAATTATCGTCATTATTTCCTATCTCCTAAATTTACGCAACTTTAATCTCTGTCTAAATTTTTATACTTCTAAAAAGAAAGATTTCTTTGAGGTTCAGAGCAATAGGCCTTCATAAAATCTCTCGCAGCAGCCTTTTGCTTATCTCTATTGTTCATAGAAATAGCTTCTAATTTTGTTCCATTTTCTATGCAAATTCATTTCATTGAATTGTGTCTGCGAACGAGTTCAATGATATATATGTTAATTGTGATCACAACGCTGTGTTTGTCTAGCTTGTTTTATTTACATGCATGAATAAATTTAAAAGGAGCTTTTCAGCGACATTGATTTACGGTCAATGAAAGTTGTTTCCGATGCACATTCAACTCAGTCTGCATCAGTCGCTAAAATTAAGTACTTGATATGATCAGCTTTTGTCATCGCAATTGTACAAATGGAACTGTTTTCAAAGTTCCTCTGCCACTGATAACTCATAAGTTTTAAAAATTGAACCAACGCACATTTCCAATTTTATGGATGAGATAAATTTTTATAGATTTCATTTAATCAGTCGGATTTTGAACTTTCAGAAACTAATTAAAAAAAATATTTCAGTACAATTTAAGTTAAACGACTTTCAATCTGTTAATAGAATACATATGTATGTACTATATATATTTTACAGTGCATTAGCCGGAAAAGATCTCAAAACTATAGATTTAAAGTATATTCGACGCAAATATCGTTGAATATGATATACACCAAAAGTTATTCAGGTATGTATGAGTTTTCGATTAGTTTCAGGTTTAAACATTAATTAAACTGAGCTAGATATTTGTTTATATTGCCGATATAAATTGAGCCTTATAACTTTCGAGCAGTTGACAAACGTATGCAAAAAATTATGCAATTAGGTATTGGTATTAAAAATGTTGATTCTTTTCTTTTACATACTCTGCAATTAAATTACATATTTTATATATTCCGAAAATTTTAATCGATGATTTCAGAAGTATTGAATGTGGCCATAAACTAATTTAATCTTGAAGGAATATCTGAATGTTTAATTAGGTTTTGTGACCTGAATACAAATTGCTTGGAATGATTATCTCCTTGAATTGCATTCAATGTTTTCATTTGTATCTTAAATTGCACACTTTTTCAATCTGTTGTGAATTTGCCTCATCGCCGGTTTTAAAGTCGGAACTCGCACCTTTACCGAGGAAGTGCATTGAATGATAAGACTACCAACAATTGATATTTACGATGCAATATTGATATTGATGACTAAGTATAGACGCATATATCCGCCTAGAGAGTTCTCATCAGAACTCAGCTTACGCGATAAACAATTTCTCGATAAAGCAAATGCCATGTTTTTGTCGGCGCCGCCGATTTATTGTCATCTTATATTATACAAATTCTCTACCAGTTCGTGATCAGAATGTCGATCCATCATAATATCAACAGGCAGCTGCTTTCGGAATAAAACTCATGCCTATTGACGTAATTGATATTTTACTGGTTACCGATTTAAAAATTGAACTTAGGACAGGATGTATTTCTTAAGCACGTGCGTGCAACAGCTTTAGAAAATAAATCATTTCTCAGTAATTGATAAGTACATTTGTACTTACGTCGAAAAATCTATCCATTGTTCCCGTTCCGTTGTATGGATCCCACTTCCTTAAATAAAATCAAAATTCAATTTCTGTCGTCAAATTAAATTTTGGCTGACAAAGCAGCTCTCCCTAATTTATAAATAGTGAGCGACTTCCTTGTATGAACTTTCGGGGTAGTGGGTCATTATTCACTTTTTAGTAACGAGTTGGATATTTTTAGACGAAAGCAGACGACATGGGTTTGTGCTTTATACGGTCATTTATTAGGTACGTACATACAATACAAAAATAGTTCAATACTTAAAACCATATGTCGAAAATAAATATATTCTCAGAATAAATAAAAACAGAACGTTAACTAAAAGAAAAAGTATACAATCCTGTCGGTGACATCAGCTCATGTGGTAATTAGCTTGGCGTCTTCTTAAATTTCCTGATTTATAGCTTTGTATCGAAAAGAGAATTTGATTTATTAAAACTTTTAATTTCAAAGACTAAAAGAGTCCATATGAATGGGTACCTACATATTTCAATTTAAAACATTGACGTAAAAAATTAATATCTTTTGTTTGAATGTTGAATTTTTTTTTACATTTTAAGTATCTTCAGACCTATAAGTCATTCACAATAAGATTTTAGTTGAAAGAAATGTGTAGTAGAACGGTAGCGCTAAGATCACGATGTTAATTAAACTTTTTTCAATATCGTAGCATAATTATATCATAAAAATATTATTTTACTGTTCAATACCTATAGGTTGTGCACCTCTTCTAAAACAAAAGACTTTAAAGAGACATATAATTTGCGAAAATTACAAGAAAATTTCGATTCGTTCCAAAACTAGTATTTTTTTATTTGATTGCATTTAAGCTTCAGGAATCGAAATCTAATTTTGATATCATCTACTCCGATGGATTCTCATCTAACTATATAAACAAAATTCAAAGGCAACCGCACTTTCTCTACAGAATGTGGTATTTATCAGAAGTTACGAAATCATTTCCTCCATTCATAGATCATTAAATCTCGCCTCAAATGGATTTTCTGCTTGATGATCTTCAATACCGCGAGAAAAGTGTAATTAAATCAGACGGGCTTCTCAGCTTTCATTAGGGCAGCAAAGTGTTATTTTTTTCTGATCTGGACCAGATCGTTAACATGTCTCAAGTGCTTGCTGTGGTGATAAGGCATTCCTCTTGGTTGTGTTTATTCTTGAAGGAGTGGTTCCCATCTGCATATTGTTTATTTTTACAGAAGTCGCGCACTTCTTTTAATGGAATGTTAAACTTAAAGCAGAGGCTATCGTTCCAATAACACGTAAGACTATGTGAAGTTCAATATCACAATGTAGACCCTCGTTTCCAATTAATTTTTGTTTCTATTCAAGTTAAATTAATAACACCAAATTATTTACTAGAAAAAATGTTCAAAATAATCAAGAAATACCCTTAGCTTCGTTAAAGTTTGCTTTTGTAGTGTTGGTAGTAACAATAAAGATTTTGTAAACGGTATTTTGCACATTTTTGAAAAATTATTAATAAATAAAGGCTCTTCATCGCAGTAGCGTGGCTTAAAATACAACCTAAGACCTAATCATTGGAATATAAAATGCAACTTATCTATGAAGCCCTTTTTACACATATTGGCGAACAAGTTTTTTCTTGATTTTGAGGTTATCATGTTCTTTATTCGCCATATTGTATGAAATAATCGGTTTATGGAAAAAAAGTCAAATTCACGAATTATTTTGAAATGTTTTGAAGCCTTTTGTATTTTTTTATTATATAATAACTTAAGATTCAAGCTTTTATTTAGCTTATATTACTAGCTCCTAGAACAATTGGTTATTCTTTAATGATTTTTTATAAACGGTAAAAATTACGGCCTTGACCTTAACCCTATTTTTACTGAAAACTAAATGGAGTATTTTTATATTCGAATTCATAATTTACGGATAAAATCCTATACAAATAATTTTCCATTTCTTCGGACGCAAATTTGCTGTTGACCTGTGCTATACATATATAATCCTGGTTATCTTTTCTTTTAAAAGCCATTACTACTTGACTAAAAATCAGAAATGTCACCATATCAACACTTCAGAATCCACAAGATAAATTGCGCGATCGGAAAGATTAAGTTTGCAAATCTATTCAATCACTCTCTATCCTTTCCCTCGACGGAGTTTTACCGATTGGATCTTCTAAGCAATGGCCACCACCAAACAAAGTTAACACGTTCCCTGGTTATGTACATATAAATTTAGCATTAATTATAATGTGTTCGCATTGAATTTGTACAATTGGACGCGTTGCCAACCTTGCAAAATAAATAATTCCTAAAATAGCGCTGGCAGCAAAGCAAAGATGGTTAAGCCGGGATCGATAACTTTTACTGCTGCACTCCTAACTTGTGCTAACTGCTAATTTAATACCTTTAGAAGATATTTCTAGCGGCTGGCCAGTGCACTTAATGCCTGTAAATATTTACGCTGAAAAACACATGACTTGGCCTTTTTAATTGCCTCAAAGTACATGTAGGTCAATCAATTTGTTAAGCTAAGCTTAATTTAGCTGTGTAAGTATAACGAAATAGGAGGCTTTGTTAGACAGACGTCGCGCGTTGAGACGACGAAGCAAAAACGTTTTTATCTTAAGAACGGCAAAAGGTTCTATACGGAATCAATTAGCTAAAAAAGGGAATGAGCTTGTTTTTTAAGAAAATAAATTCGCTAGTTCGCATTTCCATTTGCTCTTACACTGTCATTCTAAAAACAGACGTCTAATTACAACGTAAGGTGTTTCTAAGGTAAACTGAATGCCTAAATCACCACGGGGGTTCAATGCAACAAGAAAGCGATGTGAACTTTTGGTGAAGGCAATTATCAAGTCTCGTGTAAAACTTAAAAGCTTAGGTAAACAAGATGTAACCCAAAACCCATAAACCACTTATATTCGAGGAAAATTTCACACGATTCCCCATTTCGGATCTGTCTGTCTTAAGACGATACTCGCCGGTGATTAGTATGCTTCTTGGCTTTGCGCTGAGCACGGTCTGCGCTTCATTTCGTCAGCACGTGTCGAATCGCTATAAAGTTCAACGGTATCGATTGTAACGATTACGTGCCTTGATTAATGTCCAATTACACGGCCATGTTATATAGAAGCCTATTTACTCGTGTACAACGTCCAGACTGTTTACAAAAACTGAACAGGAAATACGTCGTTATGCATGAGGTCTTGTGCCGTTGCAAGCGCACCACGGCTGTACGAAGAAAGAAATGATCGACGAATGCAGAAATATCACATCTGAAATTCAGGATTAATGCAATTGAAATGCGACCCTTGGAATGTTTATTAAGTTATTATTTTTTTTCCTTGTAAACTGGCGATCATTTGTTTTATAATAAGCTCGAATGTGAGATACGGTCAGACCGTTATGTCATAAGATAAGAAATGATATATTCACGCTTTTTTAATACAAAGGCTAATTTTTGCAGAAATAAGCAAATTTTACAATAAATAAAAGCGTAATCAACCTACATAAATCGATTGTAATAACGTATATGCGAAATTGATATAGTATGTTTAGTTAAACTTGCTTATACAAGGTGTTCTGCTCCATATACAGAAGAGAATATAATAAAACACACATAAATGTACATTATCAAAAACCAGAGAAAGCAGTGCATTTATCCGTTTTTGATTTTATCCGTTGGGAAACCGGCTTTAGGTGAGAAGTTGTATGTTATGTGCAATATTACTCATATCCTGTACTTAACCAACAAATACTATCATTTATTTATTATACAATAGAAATAAAGTTGTAAGTAATTTGCGAACGCATTTAAAATTTCCCTTTAACATTATCAATCACATAAGTTGATATAATTTCTGATCATGAATAAAACTTCTTACTATATATACATACTTCTTAGAGTTTTCCATAGTACGGAATCCTCAGTGCGCGAGTCCGACTCGCACTTGAACAATTTTTTTGTTTTTTTATATCGTTGAATATTATATGTTATTTAACTTTGTTAACATTTATTGTTATGTCACATTTATAAGTGCAAAAATGGGTTCAATATTCCCGAAAAAATATTACCATAATTTAATGTGCTTTAACGATTGTTGTTAATGATTGTTGTTTTGTACTTAAGTGTGTTTTACTGTAAGTAATAAAGACTATTTGTAATTATCTTATAAGTAATTTCAAGTGCACCTAATTAAATGACAAAATTTCCAAATTTTTATCTGATTATTCAACCACACTCTATTTCTTTGTATAATTTGTCGAGACTTTAAATTGTATGGTATCAAGACAGCAAAATTCAGAGTTTTTTAATTCGGGCATCAAGCGTCATATGAAGCTAGTATCAAATGTTGACTTATACCACGAATGTAGTCATCCTCATAAAATGTTGTGCTTCTGAACGTTACTTGATACTTGAGTCTTGATATCCGAGTCTCTAAATGTCGCTAGCCCTTAAGGGTTGTAGAGATCTTGATCACAGCCAAATTGACTTTTAGGCTGTGGTCAAAAATTAATTTCGATCCATGTTTGTGTACGTGTTAGAAGAGTGTATAGAAACACAAATTTTATAACTAATGCTGTAGTTTGGGGCCATCCATAAATTACATCACACGTAAGGAGGGGGGAAGGGGATCGAAGAAGTGTGAAAAATTGTGACATAGGGGATGGGGCTCTAGGTCTAGGCTGCTGTGACGTCACATCATCGAGAACACCTTAGTCCTGACAAAATTTTCATTTTAAAATTACTCCGGATACTTGTCAATTTTAATTTATTGTAATATATAACATATTTTGCATTATCAGGATGTAATTGTTTAAAGTATTAGCCCAAATTTAATATTTCATTCGGAAATAGTGTTGGGCTAGCATAGAAACTTCTATAAATTTTGGTTTGTTCTCTATGTAAATGTTTATATGCTAAACAAAACTAAACATTAGAAGAACAGAACAATATGTAGGTACAGTACAAAAAAAAATAAAATACTTATTTATATACATAAAGTGGATATAATCGAAATGCTTTTACTTAAAACTGCAAATGTTTTTGTTGTGTCATATATGATATTAATTATAATCAAGTTAATGAGCGCAATTTAAATGATACTATTATAATATTATATTGTGAGAATATGCAGACTTGTGGAATCGTAATTCTTTAATTTTCTTGCGCATGCAAGATAATGTGATGTCACATAGGGGAAGGGGGATCAACCGAATGTGTCACACTGTGTGATGAGGGGACGGGGAGGGTCTAAAAACTGCTAAATTTGTGTGACGTAACTTATGGATAACCCCTTTTAAACAATCGGATTTCTTCTTAGAAAATAAATTTTGTACCGATTGCACTTTTCTTAAGACTACATAAATATATACATATGTACATATATACTGCCAGCGCATTGCGCTAGATTGCAATTTTGCATGGTTGTATCAGAAACTAGCTTATATGGAAAGAGAATAGCATTAGTTACACGAAAACTGCTGTAGACAGGGGAAGAAGCACACATTTCTTGGAATCATTAGCATATGAAGAACTATTCGTACTTCTTCTGCACATGACTTCGATAGAAACGCAGACAGCAGGAAGTTTTTCATCAATTGCCCCTTCTTCACAGCTAATCGCATCTGGATAAATTCCCGTTTGAGACTTTTCTTTTCCAATGGGAAGCCCATCGTGACTCCCAAAGATAGTCAAAGCGAGAATTCCGCGGCTATTTTAGTTATCTATTTTCAACTTGCTGCACAGGTGGTCGGGTCTTATCAAATGGAAGCGCTTTCCTCGCTTTTACCGCGTTGTCGATGGACTCCTTTGGTATCTCTATCTTAAGACACCGTGCATAGCCCTCTGATCTCAACCGGAATTAATGATCATGAAACGGTTTAATGTCATTTCCTGACTATTTCAATGTCTAGAAGTTGACAAGTGGCTCTTAGATAACAGCAAGATATACGCACTCAGAGGAAGCGATTTCGCAAATGAGCCCGAGCTAGGAAAGAATTAAAATCGGCCAACTGAGCCACTTGGAGACGCGGGCGGCGCACTTTTAGCAGCATAGAAATGGGCCGACATAATCTCGTTCTCAATTCTTTGCGCTAGTCTCATTCGCCGATTTGCTTAATTTTTCGACACGACAATGCCCTTGAAACGTATAGCGCTGGCTGCTCTCATCCGAGGTTTATTTTGGACGAGTTGCCCACTCGCATCGCGTCTTCTGCGTTACTTTGACGGAAGTTTGATAACAGCCGCGATGTGTTGGACCAATATATAACTTTTCGGCTGCACGCTTTATTGGAGGAATCGTTAAGTTTTATTACGCAGTCATCTGCTGCACACTTATGGCCTACGGGACGGAAAGACGTGACAAATCTTTTATTAAATCAAAGCGAGGCAAGCAATCACAGTGTCTGCCATTGACTCTGCCAATGATCGAGAACTTCTCATGTCGACTTTAGGTCATTTCGTTATTTGTCGCCTTTTAATAACTCCAAGAAGCGGCTGCACTCGCGTGCAGTGAACCAGACAGACGGTCGCAAGATTGTCACTTTAGTGCGCAATAAATCGTCCAGGCACCGAAGTGACGACGTTCGAACAGATAAGATGGAGGCTCATTTGGAATTCTAAACACTGACTTTCTTCAGTTTAAATCACCCATTGTTACAAGGATCCTAAAAAAACCTGAAATATTGATCAATGATTACTTTTTCCAGGAATCGTAAAAAGGAACTCCTTCGGTGGTCGATTCGTCATACTTTCACTAAAGCATAAAATACTACATGTCTTTTAAACTATCTATGGTCGGTAGGTATTAAGTTTAGGAAGTTCTTCTTTTTGTTATAGTTTTTTTATTTTCTTAAATTTCAGAATTTGTAGAGGGTGTACTTTTAATTTTCAGCTCCACTTTTATAAGTTTTTACGTTTTCTAACTTTTATAAGGTACTATTTACAGATAAAAAATTAAATTTATAATAATAGCTTCACCAGAAAACTTTAATTTACTTGTTATTTTTGATAATTATTTCGATTTTGTAAAAACGTTATAGCTCTTGGGTATTTATTTTATACTCATATTCTCCTGAAAATTAACAAATCAATAACCCAAACATCAAAGTTTTTGTAAAATTCTAACCGAAACTGGCTAGATATCAAATATACATAGATTTTAAGATTCAAGTTAGAGAATCAAATCAGGTGTGTACCTACCTATAAAATATTTTTAATTGTGATAGTATGCCTATTAATTGGTAGCAAAATTGCATGAACGATAAAAACAATATACCTACTGATATATGAAAAAATAGAATCAGGTACACCATAAGAGCTATTGAAAAATTAACTAATTCACGCAAGATTCCAATAATCTAAAACATACCAACTAAGCCTGAGACCATGAGAAATGTTCTTCTTAAAAGCAATTTTCCAAGGCAACGTTCAACGGAAAGATTCTTACACGTTTGTGCATGGGAAGCTTGACACTGACCCTAAATGATTATACTCACCTATGGCAAGTAACCCCAAAAAGCGCACTTTTGTTTTTATCAAGCTACGTTAGACGTGCATAGATACCTCAGCCACAGCCGCAGATATCGCAGCATCACGTAGACAGTAACCAGAAACAGCGCAAATTCAATTCAATTAGAGCCGGTGTTCAATTTCAAGCCATCTTTAGAAAATAAGACATGAGCGAACGTATAAAGTAAGATACCTGCGCGGCAAATAAGAACACTTCGCGGGGTAGGTGTTCACTCGTGATTTCTTCACCGCAATTAGAATTTCAAATAGCGCCCATTAAGGATGCGGCGACATTCGGAGGTAGGTAATACTTTCGAAATTCTCGCAATGAAATAAAAAGTCTTCACTTACCTCATAGTCAATGCCAGCCACTCTATAGGTGTACTATTCCAGGTAATCCAGCAACAGCTGACTTGTCTTATGTTTTTTTCTACTATGTTATAATGCAATCAAAACGGGGATAATCCGGCGTATGTTAGTTCACTAAAATTGCAATTTAGACAGACACTTTCTAACGTATCACTTTTGGACCGGCGCGCACTCCCCGATCGCTTAGAACTGGCGTACTTTTGGCAATCCACAATATAAGTTTCGAGTCAAACTGGTTCTCAGTCAACAAAAGATTCCTTAAGGTCCACTTTTTAGGACTTCGCGTCTATCGTAAGAATTACTTCCAGCTCACGTCGTTTGATTCATTCGAAATATTTCGGTCTATGGGATTATATCGCGGTCCCTTTTCAGACGCATTCCCCCAGAACTCCCGAACACACGCATAGGCATAGCGTCGAGGGCCTTTCGTCGGGTACTTAAAATAAATTCATCGCCTCTTGAAGAAGCCGAGATTCCCGGTCTGGGGCAAGGAGATTCGATCCGCGAAGGGAACTTGTCTCTCCCGTTGGCTGGGAATGACTGCCCGCCGCTTCATCTTCTTATTACTAAGTAAATCGCCGGCGAAGAGGAGCGGCTCATGCTTCATATGCTTCAATACTTGGATCTATCGTCTGTTGGGATATTTGCCTAAGCGTGTGGCTAATGCACAATTCTTCTTGCTGTGCTTCATTCTGCTTTCGATAATTAACGAACATCCAATTAAAAGCAATTTATGCCGGTAACATGCGCTCTTCGACGCGAGCCATCCACCAAAGGTAGGCTCAGCCGCGCAGGAACCGGTGACAGATTTCACCTTCCAACGGACGCTGGTATGCGGCAAATTTTGCATTCCTTTTACGTCCTCACAGTTAGCACCGAGGAACAGTCTTCAAAGAAATATTATACCCATATTAGCCTTAGAAACAGTTATTTTAATAAAAATCTCATACCATTCCAAAGACGAGACTGTCTCAAGACATCAGCACTTCGCAAAATGAACCCCTTAAGCGCGACCTTCATCATCAGTTAATTTACGGTTTTTGCAATTCCTTCTGTAGTAGCGTTTAATACAACCGGAAGTGGGAGTGGGTCAGGCAATTAATGGTTCTTTTAAGTCGGCTGGGGCTTAATAGAACTCGGCTTAAAAGATGGCATTCAAAACGAAACAAAATAATTTTATTGATTTATTTATGGGTATTTGCTATTTCCTCCCTTACAACACCTAAAAGAAATTGCTCATAGTTAAAAGCCGTAAACAATTATATGAATATGAATAGGTATAAATCTAACTGAGCAAAATACAAAGGTCAAAGTTATTATGCAGACACAGTCCGTTTCTACTATACTATACAACATATAGGTAATTAATATACAGAAATCTTCTACGCAAATTATTTATAGTTAAACATAATTCCAGTTAACTCGAAAACGGTGCTACTGCACTGATCATTATATTTTATGTTGGGGTAAGTTTTCTTAATGACTAATTTTGTCATCATCATCTTTCTGCATCAGGAATTAAGCACTAACTTTTTGCCCGTATGCGAAATATTTTAATTAATAAACTTTGTGAAGCTTGGTCCTTCTTTTATGCACAATTTAAGAGACACAAAAATGCATTTAAGATGCATTAATTTTTCTATTCGAAGATCTTAAAATGCTATTTATGTACACGAGAATGTTTTATTCACCTTTATAGAAAATGATGAATAATACTCATATATTTCTAATACCACATTGCGTGACGTTATTGTATTCTGTTTTCTATTCAGTTCCAGCCATAACAAACAGCTAAATCACTAAGTCCGTCACTCATGTGTTCAGCGCAATAATTCCAGACAAGTTTTTAATTAACAGGCATCCATAGGCGAATAATATAGAAGCTCATCTTTAGTCGGAAATGCTCGAAATCTAGCAAGTTGCTTGACATTCAAATCTTGCTTTTCTATCGCATTGGACTAAATAACTAGAATTATTGACACGCTCATTGATAAACTTCAAGGAAAATCATATAGACTCATTGTTTGCATTGTATAAATTTAAATACGAGTAATAAGAGATTGTACATACTCAAATAATGTGGGTCACTTATATTATAATTTTTAAAATTGAAAGGTAGTACAGATTTGAGTATCAAGGACAATTATTATTTGTTTGTATATGTCGCTATACATTTCAGTTTTTCAAAACTAAAATTTAGCTATAAATAATAGAGTTTTCATACTTATTATAGTTTTAAAATTGTTCGTTCTTTATTTACTTATTAAACCTTTTACGATTTGTTTTGATTTATAATTTCATTGAATTTCTCACCCTCAGAATTGCCTAGCTATATATCTTCGAAAAATTTTCATTATTACAAAACCCATTGATTTCAGAACTATCTTCCGATTGAATTGTACTAGTTATAGTTTTAAGCCTTAAATAGGGGAAAATATTGCTTATTTCGACAATCCGGCTCATACCAGTGTAATTTTCATGATAGAAAACGCTCACAAAATTGACTCATGCCCATGATAGCGTAAATGGTGTCTTAGAGTGAAAGAACTCACCTTTCAATTGCTTTTTATGCAGGATTACTTTAAATTTAAAAAATTGTTATGAAACCTTTACGACCTTAACGCTCTAACTGCCATAGGCAGCTTAAACATCATTCAGTAATTTTTTTGTGAAAAACATATACATTTAAATACCCTTAGATATCAAATACCCAGTGTGCTCTTAATGTAATTTTACGGAAGTGGGCTCTTTAACACATTCCGTTGCACGTGTACCGAGAACGGTACACAAATGAAAACTCTCTCTCAGCAAATGCCATTTTACAAGTAAGTCTCTTACGAAAGCTTTCTTGAAAATTCTGGCAGGGAATTTGTTAAGGATTAAATAAATGTAAATTTAATTCTGGGATTTTGTTTATTAGTGATTAAGTATTATTACACGCATTTCATTGGGTTTTTCACAAATTTAATTTTTTTCCGAGTTTTAAAAACCAAATTATAAAAAATAATTGTGCAAAGCTGCGTTTAAAATATTATAGATGAATTAACTTAGATTCTGGCTCTAATTATAAGATTCCTAGATATTGTAGCTATAAGATTATTTAACTATAATATTTGTAATAGTGTACAGTCTTAGAGCTCTTTATTAGTCGTGTTAATTTCGCCTGAAAGTAAGTAATAATTCGAACACATTGAACTTTCTAACTGCAATGTAAAGCATACTTCTAGTCATTCAATTGTTATTATCCGAGACATGAACCTATCAATCAAGATCAGCGCACTAAAGATACATCCGCCTTAATTGATCAAAGAACGCTTTTTAAGAGAGTTGCTTCGTTACCTAGATTCTTCGGTGCTCTCTTACGAGTGGATTGTGGGAGTAGGTTGGTAGTGTGTGATACCACGCACCTATGGTTTCACGCAAATACTCAATACCCACGATCGCATACATCCATCCGGGCGAACTCTCGCTGTGGTGCAAAGTATCTAAACTGCAGTCACGACTGTTCGGAACTGGCTGGATCGCTGGATTCTTCAGTTCAGTCGAGTCGAGCGTCAACAGGTGTGCAAAGCGGTTTTCGCGTAGTAGCTGGAGCTGAAAAGTAAATTTAGTGATACCTGAGAGGGGACAGAAGTTATCAAATCTTATCTGCGGTGATAAAGAAGCTTCATTCGCGTGTGAACTGATTTTCGTGGTTGGACAGTGCGTTATCCAGGTTCAGTGGAATTTTACTAACTGGTGATCTACAGTCAACTTCACAGCGGTTAAAGCCACATCCATTGGGTAAGTTCGCCTCAATTTACTAGGACTTCGTTGGTCCTGGTTTACCTCAAAGATTCGCCTTGGTCCACCTTTGGGCTCAGGTAAATTTCGATCACTCGACGATCGTCGTCAGCAGAGCGCAAAGGGTTTAAAACGTGATTTCAAGTTTCATGATGAAATATGTGCTATAAGTCTTATTACTTAGTATGCGTGATCATTTCTTAGTGTCAGTGTGATTGTCGCTTTAGCATTTACGTGAGCTCACAGCTGGGCCGTGACGGTGTGTTATATCTGACACTTTTCGCGGTGCAATGTATCTCTTCTGGCACACAAGATGCACTTCCAAATTCGAAAATCTTAGAACAAAAGGCTAGCCTCCATGTTTGGCTGTATTTACCGTTAACAGGTATACCCAGACAGTCTTATTTGGCTGCAACTATTTACTCTAGACGTAAAACCTCTGTGTTTTACTTCTACCTGGTGGTCTTAAAGAAGAACCACCGACGAAATGACATTTCTCGACGCCATTTATGACCTCACCGTGTTAAAATCGTACCGTCTTGAGTCATGCCTTTGATTCCTGTGTTTACTTTTCTTTTTTATGGGTTTACTTTTCGCAGATAAAAATCCCCAGTGGGAGTGCCTTAAAGCCTGAATACTAACTGCTCTAACTTGAGGCCGTTAAAAGGCTTTCTAGGCCAGGTTATCTTATTCGTCTAGAACACTTAGCTAATTGGTTGCTATTATACCTCGAGGTGCCCTATTAACATATGACGTCTATCTGCTTTGCATACGAGAAACAAATGTGGTATCTAAAGTATGGAATTTATATCTCCAAAACTAGCCGATTTTGAGCAAGCTTTGAAGAGCACATATCTAATTTGCATGGAGATTTTCGATTTTATGCAAATTGCACCAGGCGTCTCGTACATAATTTTGTTGACGCCATTTTGACAGTCTAAGTGATCGCGAAACAAAACTCACATGCTACGCTCAATGTGTTTATTAATTTCGATTTTTGTCTTGTTTGACTTTTCCATCTGAAGAACTTGAAATTGGGGATATTACATGAGCTCATCGGACAGTGATAATCAAAAGTAGTGCTGCCAGGTGTTCCTATTTCAAAATGAAATTGAAACTGGCGTCTATTACGCTCTAATGACAAAAAGACAAATTTAAAAATTGCTTTTTTCTCGTATAGTATTTTATATCTAATAGAGATGGAGGATCAATTTGTCTGAAATGTTAGTTTAAATGATATTATTTTGTTAATCTTATTTACAAATAATATTGAGGAAAACGCATTTTTAGTCGGTAATGGCACATGTTATGAATTACTATAGCTGATATTTAAATATCTGTTTTTGGTGGTTTATGGTTTGAAGGAGAGAAGATGCTCAGTATCTTAAACGCAAGAAAGGAAGTTGACCAAGTCTTTTGGAATTGATTTACAATGGATCGAAAATTCAATTAACAATTTTAAAACCGCTTCCTTTTTGTTAAAACAAGGCACATAAAAAATTGTTTTCAGAGTATATCAAATCCATTAAATATATCCACGCCAAGTTTTTATAGACAAAGCTCCAGCATTTTCCAAAGATATCTTAATAATAAATATAATCACAAAATATGATACAATACATAGTTTGGTATTCACTACACGTTGAGTTAAATTTGTTTTGTGAAAGAGTAGAGTATAAATATGAATTTTAATAATGTTGTAACATTAAAACAACTTTTCAAGCATTGTAATTTGATACTAGGCTTGCTTTCAGCTATTTATGTATTTAAAATGTAAATTGAAATGCCAGAGTCAGATTTAATTTTAATTTCGAAAAAATGAATTTCACTCCGTCAAAAAAATAAAAATTTGCAAAATTCACAACGCCCAGACATACCAATTATTAAAATCTTATAAAATACAGACACCTACTTGAATATCGAATGCCAATCAAATGATGCAAGATACGCTCCACCAATATCTATTTCTGATATTGTAGATTTAATTTAGCAATTCCATTTTCCATAAAGCGTTCTCGAACCCATGTTCTACTTGTATGGCGCTATGAATATCAATTCATTATAAAAAATGTTGTCGGGCACAGACACGAAATAGTCTTGGACGACGTCATCGCACCCTCGATCGAGAACATGAGGGGAAAATCAAAGTTCGCAAGAAGAATGTTTTACTAAAGCTATCACATGTACACTTAGCATTTCGCTTTGCTAATAAGCGACAAAAAATTCTAGCAAAACTACTCTAAAGTGCGCTACACCGTGTACTTCTGGACTTGCAGAGTAATAGATCGAATATTTACCTTTCATTAAGTGCTCTCGGGAGGTGAAATGTAATTTGTGGATTTTTCCTCTTGTGATACTCCATACTCATTACATTTAATAGAGATCAGGGTATGGAAACTTATTTCGTGAAGCACGTTTTCTTCGTGGTTTCTTCCAACCACTGCCGCCGCACTGCCCGCCACAAAAGGTAGCAAATGGATGCAAATTGAGAATAAGCAACGTGTGAAAGCTACAAACCGAATGCAAAAATAAATTGGAACAGTTAATAAGTAGTACTTAATTAACTGACGAAAACCGAAGCAAACTATTTGGCGTCCATCGAATACAGATTGAGATAATTCGAATAATGAAGAGTAGTAATGCAATTATAATTTAAAAACCTGGTTAAAATATAATCAGTAGCTTTTAAGAGACACGAATACAAAGAAACTATTTTTGATTTGAATTAATAATTAATTTTTAAGACGAATTCGTTATTTGAAATGAAGTCTGAAATAATCATTTCAAATAAAATTTTATTTAATGAGAATTTCAATAATTACTTGAAATAAAATGCTTCTTTTAATTAATGACGTTGTATAAATAAAACGAAATAAAATTTGTCTGAGAAAAGTGTTTTCAATGAGAAGTACAAAAAATCGCCTTTATTTACAGCAAGTATAACCACGTTTTTCAAAATGTTCATGCGATAAGCAACCAAATTTTGCATTGTTGAACATTGTTGAACATTGTTGCACAAGAAAAAAGCCTTTCTAGAGGCGCGGACGGTGGTAAAAGGGTTTATACTTTAAAAATAACCGCTTAATTATAGTATTCATTAAGTATTTTAATATCTGTACGCAAGTCGTCGAAGTATTTGATGTTAAAATACTTTATGAATACCTTATAATTAATCGGGTTTTTTAAACATATCGTCCTCCGCGTCTGCAGAAAGCCAGTTTTGTTACGAAAAAATATTCAACATTGCCAAATATGAAATATTTTTTTTATAAAGGTTATTTTTTCTATTACTTTATTTCATTTTTAAATAAGCAAATATTTGAAATAATTAGTTTAAATTATTATATTGAAATAAAATTCTTATTTCAAATAACAATTTAATTCAAATTGCCCATGGCTTGTTTCCGACTTAACTCGTTTTTATAATAATTTGTTCATAATAAATAAAAAATTTATAATCCCTATATAATCCCACATCATTATATTCAACGCCGCACTTCATCTTTATTTATTAAACAAATGTTAAAATCCAACAGAAAGCCTATAAAACAGCTTAAAGACTATGTTCTTCGTAGATATGGAAAAAAAAAAAATTGGTTGTTGTCAAGTGAGTTGCATTTGCGTCAATTAACGAAAGTCAACCATAGTACATGTTTGTACACAAAAGACATTGTGGCTTTTAAGAATTGGAGTAGAACGAAACATGAAATCTTTTATAAGAAGAACGAACTGTTTAATTATATATTTACATTTACAAATTGTTCCTAAAATATTTACATAGATTGTAAATTTTAAGTTCTTTTTAAAAAATGATGCTATTATTGTCGAAAATGTAAAGAAATTACGCGATACTATTATTGTCGAAAAGGTGAGAAAATTGCGGTGACAATTGTTACAATAAACAATTTTGTTTTATATATGAAACAAGCAATATTGGTACAATTTGCTTCAATCTAATTTTACAAATAACCTGAAAATATTTCATTAATATTGGTTAGTAACTAATAAAATAACAACGCGAAGGAGACACGAGCATTGAATATTAGCATACATTTTTATTTTTCAAATGATTGATGCTTTTCAAGCAGCATTGTTTTCTATTGTCTTCCAAAATACGTCATAAGTTCTTTACTGATCGTGTTGCGGCTTATGTATGTCTTTTTCTGCCAAAAACGTTTATTATTGTAATTGAAATAGAAAATACACAATTCAAAACAATAGTATCGCAATTTTCGTTGTCACTTGTATACGTCATTTGGTGAGCTATGTAGGTATTCACTTTAAATTTTTAAATCCAGTTCATCCGCAGACTTCAAATATTAAATATGGAAAAATATTTTCTGTATAATTTCCATAGATTCAACTAGATTAAAGGTAAAAGACCTGCAGAGCGAATCAGACGACTTGAGCACTTTTGTTATTTGTACGTACCTATCATCGTCTAGATATTTTTAGGACTTGTTCGCGGAATTTTAAAATCCCAATAGTTTCTTTTAAAAACGTAAATCCAAAAAGAGGCATATCACTATTAATGAGCAACTAGTTCCTATTAAAGTAAAGCAGATTGCGCGGATGCATATGCGTTCCTAAGATAATTTCGTCGTTAGAATAAAAGAAAACCTGACCTGTAGAACTGTCTATTGTCGTTAAAAAATTTCTAATTTGGTTGCAATTTTGCAAATGAAATGACAGCGTGTTATTTAAAAATGTCATTTAATTTTTACTTTGTTTTGATTAGTTTGCACAAATATAATAGAAAACAAAAGATATGTTAAGGTTAAATATGTTTCTGCCTTATCAAACCTTCCGCATACACTAAAACATAGAAATGATTTGCAAGTTAAACCATAAAAGATGAAAAGCAATGTTTACACAAATGTTCGAGACCAGGAGAGGTTATTGTTCTTATGAAGTGCTACAATGAAAAGCTTCGGACTTAATTTAAAAATCTTGAACAGATGTTTTTCTCAAACTTGTATTCACTGGAAAAAAAACACCATCAATTTTATCTCGTTCTCTTCTTTATAATATTCAAATTTAAGACATTTCTTGCTAAGGCGTTGTGTTAAAAAATGTGAAAACCCAGAGGGGAATACCATTGCAATATAGTGCTAAGGTATATGATGCAAAAGGTTATTCTGAAAATCGTATAGGGAAATTTTGACGGGGAAAACCACAAGGTGCTAAATTTATGATATACTGGCAAGTTTCTATTAACTCCTTTTTTAACAACATTTAGTGACTTTTCATCTGACCACGAAAAAAGAAGTTCGGCGATTCCCTCTTAACTTATTTATAGGTAACAATTACCTCTGAAAAAACTCAAGTCACTTCCTCCATATGCCCAAGATGCAACCGCACGTGTGGTTAATTTGCCCGCATCACATGGCTTGCAAAATCGTCGGAGGGTGCTATTTTGCTGGAACCTGTTTTCCGAAGTGCAGATGTCACTCATTTCTTAAGTATGAGGACCAAGTACCTCTGCGGTCTTCTTAATATGAAGAAAAAATGCCACCAATTGCAGCCACCTTTCAGCCAGGGTACGAACGTCTTATTTTAATAAAAAAGGCACTCCTGTGACGTCTCGAGTTTTTCTGGTTGTGTTCACCAAGGTGTGTCGTTTTATCGAAAGGGGAACACATATGTATATGCAGGTAATCTACTGCGCCAGCGAAAATGAATTTTATTTTCCGGACTTTGAACGCAATAACTTTAAATTATGGGCTCTGCTTGCTGCTCTAGCAGAAAGTTTTCTTTACTGGGCTCTTTGGAGTTTCATAAAAGCCACATACAAGTGTCGGCCATCGTCTTCAAGAAATGCGTGGGAAGTTAACATAGTGCAGGTAAAGCTGCGCAACTTAATGACGTGTTTGTGGTAATAGAGGTTAACACGGCCACAATTCCTTTGTGGTGATCATATCCACTTTGAAAAGTTAGATCGAGTTAGTCATCCGCTTTTAATTTCCTCATGGTCTGCCTGAGTTTAAAATTGCTCTCGAAATCCACGCATCATGTGAGCGGTATTGGAAATCACCGGCTAACTAGCTCTTGCATAGATTTCCAGTTTGCATCGACACAGAGTTAATGTGACGACAATAAACAAGTAATGGAAGCATTTCAATTTACATAGTCGAGAAATCCATTTCACCTTGAAGAGACGCCAGGTAAATGAATGATGGCTGTGTTGGCTGCACATGGAAACATTAACGCTGATCTTTCGATCTTCGTCTAGCCAGGGGTTAAATACCCTGCACTTTCGTTCAAAAGAATCTTTATGTTTCTTTATTTTTGGAATCGAATTGAATGACGATATACATATACTATTTTATTGCTTCATAAGTTTCAGGACGTCAATAAACCCGAAGACAATATCAGTTTATGCTCTATATGTATGTATAAAATTTCGCTTCAATTAAAAAAGAACTATTTAAAAGATGCATTAGTTCCATACATAACATAGATATACTTATTGCAATATTTCCATTTTTAAAACGACTTTGACTCTACTGACGGATTTTGATGAAACATTGCAATCAATCGTTTAAGGTTTGGAAAGCTGACCCTATTTTGTCGCAGTTTTCAGTATATTCCCTACAAGTTTTCTTGAAAGTCGTGAAGTGAAATGTTCCAAAATTTTAGCAATAATCATTGATATGCAAAAAACGCGCAATTCTTTTATTTTATTAGGTACATATATACCGACGAAATGGAAATACTTGAAAAGATATTTACTAAACAAAAGTATAGAAAAATACCTAAAACTGTTAAAAAAATGTGTTGCTACTAAACAAAAATATGAATTGAATTCTATTGAATAATCTAGATGAAATTAAATTTAAAAATATATACAGTGGAGACAAAATAAATAGCACACCCAATATCAATTTCATATTTCTCCATATTATGAGAGATTCAAGAAGAATATTAAGCATTTCGTAAATAAATAAAATTCTGTAGTGATTCTGCCTTTGGAGGGTGAATGGAGCAGCCTCGAAGGCTCTAACTCCTGAGGAGCAGCTTAGGGTACGCTTTTAATCCGGATCAGGATTAAGAATGGAGCAGCTACATGAGCGTTAAGTCCAAGTGAATAGGGGCGAGAGTGCTTGCAATTTGCAAGGTGTGAATGAACTCGTCGCATTGGGTAATGGTCTAATGTTTACTTTGTTTCAAATAAGTGCTAGCGCGCATCCTTCCTAAAAGTGTCAGTTCGCAGTTTTACGGGATGCGAATGAACTCGGCAATGTTTATGTTGTTTGGAATGTGGGGCAGCGTATCATATTAATCGTTAGACCTAGATTTAACTTTTATCTAGGTTTACACCTAAACGAATTTTAAATCTGCTTAAATCTGTCATAATATTGAGGAATAAAAAATTGATTGAAATTGGTACTGGGTGTGCTACTTATTTTGTCGCTACTGTATATTTTAACTCCTTCCGGTAAAATTACGAGTATAGTTCGTCATTCTGTTTTCATGCCATACCTCACAATGACAGGTAGTGATGAGCAAAATCAGTCTTGGTCTTGCAGTCTTGGTCTCGGTCTTGCATTAAATGCAAAACCAAGACCATACCTACGGTAACAAGTCCAAGACCAATACCAAGGCTATCAAAGTCTTGGTCTTGTTCTTGTTTTGCTTATCACTAATGAAGAGCTGTACTCGTCATGTGACCAAAGTCACTGTTGAATGTTATAATCATTAATTTGGTCTAACATTTCTAGTTCATTGAATCTGGTAATTCTGTATCTCCTTTTGTTATTTGTGTAAATGTCACAGATCATTGTCATACATGCATTGTTTACCGTTAGAGCTACTAGTTTAGTTTACAGTTTTTAAATTTTTGCCATTTTTAATAGTCAATGAATTATAATTCTATCCAAGTTAATAACATATTTGAAATTAACAATATGTTTGAATTACAAAATCAAACATGTTTTTTGGAGTAAAAACTAAATTGTTATTTTTGTGCACAATTTTTCATGATTAAATCTTACCGGAAGGGGTTAAAGATGCGGAATTGTCTTTTCATTAATATGAAGGAGTAATGCTTGACCTCTGCCAGAACTAATTTTTTAAATAGTAAGAAATATCTTTCTTTTTAACGGAGACAAATTTTGTTCATTTTTAATCGGCAATTTAATAAAAATCAACAATGCATGCATATGCCACTATTCCTGAAGAAGAAGGATGAATAAAATTGCCCATTGGCAAGAATAAAGATATTATTTTTTCAAACAAAAAAACGGTTTGAATTTATAAGTATGTATTTATAAGTATAGGAATTAGAGAATCCAGAAATTTATTGAATATAATCTGGGTATACAGCAAACATGTCTTTTCATTTTATTTTTTAACATCTTGTAGAAAAAAAATATTTTAATTAGACATAATGAGTTGTGTTTTCTGGCAAACGACCATACTGTCCATTAGTGTAGCACTTGTAAGAGCGCCGTGATATTTAAAAATAAAATTTAAATCCACATAAAGTACATATTTTTGCAAAAGAAGTTTTGCATTTTGTAAGCTTAGTTGCTTATGCTATTCGCTTGTCAAATTAAGTATAGATGACGCAACCCATGTAATATTTTATCGATTTAATAGCCACAAAGCCAAAAAGAACCTGTTCGTTGTTCCAAGTGAAACAATCAACCTTGGGCAAGTAACCATCCTGCACCATTTCCTGTGCAATAAAGAGCTACAAAGAAGTATTCGAACATCGTCCGATTCTCGCCCCAGGTCGATCATTCATCAATTGATGTGTTTAATAAATTTGTCAAAAGTGAAAAGAATTCATTAAATTTTTTTTCCCCTCTCATTTTGTACAAATCATCAACCGTATTGAGCTTGGATGTGGCCTCCCACATTTGTTTTATTTCCGCTCTGTCCCTATTCAGACAAAATCCAACTGAGCCGTCAGCTACCGGTTACGACGTGACGCCTGCTCGTTACCAATGGGAGTTTACAGTCTACTGACTTTATGCTTGGTAGCTTCTATAAAATAGCAAATGATAATGTATTTATTCCTGGAGCCATCGCCGTGAACGCGGCCCGGGGAATTCGGTGAACAAAAAGTGAAAATCTCAACAGTCGAAGAGTTTTAAATTTTTAACGCTTGAGGCTATTTGGGTACCAAATCAGACTGCACTATCCATTTGGGACGTAATTCAAAAGCTCTCTTGCTTTTTTGTATATTTTCTACTATCGACAATTCAATAGGTGAGAACAACACAAAAATCGCCTCAGGGCAACTTAATTGAGGAATCACAGACGGCTAGCGTACTAACCAAGAGTGAAGATCAAAACGCTTTGTCCCATGAAATGGGTTATTCGCTCGAAATTTCTAGCATTGAAAGTTTTTTAAACTTTGCTGCCACACGGAGGTCACTAGTGACTCGAGTGATGTCACTTGAGGTTACTTAAGAAAATAATGCGATTATTTTCATAAATGGCTTTAATACAATCGCCCAATTGCCTTGGAAAAGCTCGCTTAATTCTTAGAATAAATGCAAAATTCATGTCTGTTCGATTGGTATGAAGTAGCAACAGGCCAGAGAACATGTGATTTTTGGTTCTGGTCGATTGAGAACGCGTAAAGTATTTAAGGCCAACAATGTGTCAATCATCTCTAATTGTTTTCGTCTTTGTGTGTGCATGTTTTTTTAATGTTTTAATTATAATATTTAATTTTTCTGGGTATCTAATTACCTAAGAGATTAGTACCAATTTTTTAACAGCTTCAGAATTTTGCAACGAATTATATTGATAATTTATAGACTTAAAAACAAATTCGTCCAAAAACTTTAATTTTCTTTCTATTACTTTTTACGCATTTCGAGTAATTGGCAACGTTTTGATTCAAAAAATTCAAACTTCATCAAAATGGAAAAAGTCGCATACAAATATTTTCGTGATCATGATTTAACAAGAGTTACAGTTTGCAATAATAAAAGAAATACAATTCACTTGTGGTAAAACGTTTTTCTATTTATAATTTAAAAATCTCTTTAGCGATAATATATATAATATAATTATCCATTCATTCTCGCAAATGCAAATAAAGTTTCACTATTCTAAGCATTAAGAAATTCATTCCAACGTTTATTGAATTAAACTTGATTATATTTCTATTATAACTAGTTAACCTTAAAGTGATTTACATCTGTAATATATTTATTAAGACTTAAATATTCAATGCAATGCAATAATAAGATATTCTTCGCCTCGAAAGATGTGCGAATGCCGCCGCATATTTGTGATGTCAAGTATTGGAAATTCGCATTAACTGGGTGTGCCAATGTAAAGAAAACGTGCGAAAACGTCATTTTCATTTTTCATATTTCTAGCAAATTTTTAGTTTTAAAAATAGGTGAAATTTTTTCACTGATGTGTTGTCCGATTTCACACCTTAGAGAGACTGTGTAACGTCGCAAGCTAATTGCATGTTCTTTATGATATTAACAAATATGTCTTGAAGATTTATTAACGAATAATCATTAGTTCTGTAATTACTTTGCCAATAACAAAGGCCGTTTTTAATACATAGTATACACCAAATAATGAAGCAGTAAGCTTACTACTGCTTAGCCATCTAATCATTGAATTAGGTATATTATGAATTGTGCAATAATTTATAATTGATTTGAGAAACTGAGAACAGACCTTTCGAGGGCAAATTATATTTACTGAAACAACAAATCGGCGATGAAAAAATTTAAAAAAAAATGTCTTGTCATTGTTAAAGCACCTTTAATAAACAATTTCACGGTGTTACTTTTGGATTGCTTTTGTGATGATAGATAAAATTGTTTTGCGCCAAATAAGCTATAGTAATTAATCTTTTTTTTTTAGTTTGCTAAGTGTAACTATCTATAAAATTAAAATCATCACGAGCCAGCATCACATTATTCATGTTGCAGAAAAAAGTCCAAATTGGACGTACTTATATCATAAGTGAAATAAAATCATGACTGCAGAACCGTGAACTTTTTTCCTAAGAACTTAAAAAAATTATATTTCGTTTTGGTCAAATATCATTCTATCATTCTATCTTTTCAACAGTTTATTATATTACAATGTTAGATCTTATTAAATGTCTTTAAATTTCGAAAATTGATGGACTATTTCCAAGAATCTCAATCCCTAGAATTTTACGATTTTGAAGTTCTTCTCCACTACCTTGATTTATTAATACCAGAGTTGTTCTTTTCTTTAACTCTGTAGAATTGCTGAGAATTCTTAAATTAACGCGTTCTTATTTTTATGAAAATGCAACGAAAGTTCTTGGAATTTGTTGCACAAATTGACCTTCTTGGAAACTTGTCCATGACTGATGTCACAAGGTTTATTAATCCCTGATTCATTAACAATTAAGATTAAAGCAACGAAATTCAATAGCCAATAAATAACATCAAATTAATTGAGACCTGGTTTGGGTTTGTTACTTATTTGATTGCAATTAAGCTTTATCATTTTATTTGATTTATAATATAAAATCTCCAGAAAGTGCTTATGGTTGGATTGTTTGCAAATGTTACGGGAAATTGTCGGTCACATAAAGACACGTATGTCTGATAATGGACAACCTTCAAGAGTCATCGATAAATTGCGCCTACAATGTTTATATTCAAATTATGATCCCCTCTCGACACCAATACCTCGGCTTAAGCACGGCTTGCCGGTATGAAATCGATTAGTTCACTTTGTTTTGTTAATCTCCAGATTATTATAATTCTATTGTTTCTCCTCAAGTGTGATCGTCGCGTTTGCATGTGGAAGAAAAATTTAATTTGATATTAATATGACACATTGTACTAATATTTTAATTATGAACATACTTTCTGATAAGTTGTGGAATTTGGAACTTTCGACTTATAAAATAAATTTATTTTTATTTTATACGATTCTAGAGAAGTAGTTATTGTACCCCATATACAGCAACTACGTAACTAATTTCTTGCACTTGGGACTCTGCCAAATAGCGTAGGATGAATTCTAAGATGCAAATTAACAATTATACTCTTAATTTACTATTCTCTCATTATTTCTTTCATTCGTTTGAAAAATAAGATTAAAACTGTTATGGTGGAGTTAGTGTAATAAATTTCTTATTAAAATCGTTAGCATTGGTTAGTTGGTGAAACCTTACTTTAACTTTTATCTAAAACATCTACGATTCCGGGTAAGAAAAATAAATTGCTTGGGGTTATTCAGATTTACCATTGTGTAGTCAAATCGAGTTATGGTACATTGATTTTCATATTTCAACATTTTATTGAAAATTTCGGTCGCTTTATGTGTTTATTTAATTTTATTTGTTACATCGTAAGTGGCACTTCTAACGACGATGAAAAGAAGAAAAGATAAGAATTCTGCAAAAATAATTTTCTGAACAAATTACTTTTCTTACCTAAATATTTCTGGAAATATTCGCGTTTTACGTGCGTATTTTCCATGTTAACACTAAAAAGCGATAAGTCATACGTTCTCAGAATAATTAGACAGTTTTTATCTTGATCTAAAATTATAATGTGACGTCATCGTAAACTTTTGCATTGCTAGTATTATATTATGATTTCAGATTAATAATTATAATATTAATAACAACTGTGGATATGGAAACTAAACTGATAATATGAATATGAATTAAAATTCAAGTGAAAATTTTTTATTTGTCTGATACTAAAAAGAACTTTTTGCCACATTCTTTTATATCTGCCAATATTTCTCAGCCTTTTAGCGAATTGACTAGACTTCCGATAAAGCTACCGAAATAACATTATGTTTGATCAAATAGGAATAATAACAATATTTCTTGATTTAACAAAATAATTTTGATTAATCTTGACTAACACTTGCCAAAATCATTCTACAAGTATTTAATGATATTAACTGTGGCGCCTAATTTGAGTTTAAAGTACAAATTTTGAATTACATACAGATAATCTAAAAATTATAAGATTCATACATTTAAAAAGATTTGGCGTAATTTCCGCAATCAATTTTTATGTATCTTTTATTTCTTCACAAATTCTTTCATACGTGGAGAAGTGTATGACCTGAACAAAATTTTGTATCAACAATCAACTCAGTTTAGTCGTCCATTTTGCATCTTAGCTATTCGGTGTTATCTTATCGAGGTTTTATCGGATTTCAACACAGACTGAGCTCATACATAGCTAAGTCCAAAAATAAATAAACGTGTAAACATAACCGCCGGTTTATAAAGTGCTCTAGCAGGCTTTAATTATCTGGGCACGTAGTGAAACAGAATTCATTTTGTGCCGGATGTACCTACACTTGATTTTCTTTTATTAAAATTAATATTGGTTAATGTTAGAAATACTACTTTAAAGTATTGAGGGCGGATACATCGATTTTAGTTTAAAAAATCTTGAACGCCTACTTGATTTGTCGATCATGCAGATACTATAAATACATATCTTCAAATCATTATGTATGTATGTAGAAAGGGAACACTTCTGAAAAAAATACTGTGTACATTGACATTAAATCTGCACGATTTGTGCACTATGAACAGCTTTTACAAAGAGATAATATCGCACTCCAGCGCAACTAAATAGCCTTTGAGTTCGTTATCAATTCTGGCGAATAAATTTTATTCTATGTAAGTGCGCTTAACCTAATACAAAATCGGATCTATTGTTCTGTATTTATTACTTGATCTACATTTACGCAGAATGTTATCAATGGTGTCCTCTACCAAACGAAAAATACCCAAACCAGGAATTCTTAATAATTCTTTATCTCACACTTTACGCGATAACGCACTTATAAAAAAAAATCAATCTAATAAAACGAATCGTGTGATTGATTGGCGGCTACTACAGAAATTAAATTATTGGAACTTCTAAAGGCAAGTGGGAGTTAAAATAAAAATATGTTAGTTTAAATGGCTTAGATTATATTGTATCTTCCTAAGGATTTGGATTTATTTTTAAAGTTTAAAATAACCTTAGGCTCTGCTTGGTTCTGTGTGAAAAAATGCCCAGATTGCTTTCCAGTAGCTTTGAGAAGAATATATTATATAATTTAACCTTACTTTTTACTCTATTTGATTACTAAATAGAGTAAAAGTAAGGTTAAACAATTCGTTACAATCGCATTAAGTGTGATGTCGATAATTGCTACTAATCGTTTTCTAAATTCTTATTTTTACAACAGCTTTGTTCCAATTTTTCTTAAATGCTATCAATAATTTTATCATTCTGTGACTTATAAGACGTATATCTTTAGAGCAAATCGGTCAACTGTATATAGAAAGTCTCGAAATCCAATTTGGATCTTAAACTATTTTATACACCTAGGTAAATAATGCAGTAGCAGCTACGATGACAAGTTATATCTTCCGCGATAACAATATCACACTTTTTAGAATTTGTCGTACTTGTCTGCCTAGATATTAACAAATAAATATAATAATAATGAACGATTTCTTCGCAAGTGCTTTTTAATTAAGTTTTTTCATATCTTTTATGACAATCAGATTGACTGTTCTATCATAGTTAAAAACTTATTGGGAAATAAATTCAAAAAACTTTTTAAAATTCACATGTGTAAACTGACTCAATATATGTAAATATATTTTTTTTTTTATTGCAGTACAATGGGTACCCAGTTATGGCTGGAGTTACTCATAGTAGTCCTAGTGGCTACTTTGATAGAATCTTCTATAAAAGAAAGCAATTTAATACACGACGATGATAATAAAATCGATAATCATTTGCCAAGAGGCTTGGATCCGAAATATAATAAAATGCTTCCATATCCACCTGAATTAGAGAAATTGAGGCCTGCACTAAAACTTTCAACTACATCTGCACCAAAAATTGAAAAGAAGGCAACTACAAAATTGCCCTTAGCAGATGATCCCAGGTATGTTTTGAATGATTTTTTTTTCAAAAAATATTAAATATATCTGAAATAATTATAGATTCAATAAAATGTTGCCTGAAGCTAACATGCTGAAAGATGGATCTGGCGAAGATGATGATTATGACTATGATTATGATCTCGACTACTATGGAGATGAAGAAAATAAAACTTCGACGACTGAAAAACCATCTCAAGAAAAATTGAAGCCAATTAAGGGTGATGATAAGGTAATTAACTCTTAGGTAACGCGTAAATATTTTTTAAAATAAAATTTCTAATGTTGCATAAGTTGTTGTAAGAATTTTTCTTATGATTCGAAGAAGAACATTTTTTTATTTCATGCGAATATTTGTTATTTATGACTTCCAGCATTGTGTATCCAACCAGAGTAATTATAGCTTCAGAAATATTTAAGCGATAAAGGTTTGAATGAAATTAAAACCCAACAAAAAGTTAGCAGTGGTGTCATAATTTGATGCCTTCCAGAAATATATGGCTATTATTAGATTTGTTATTAGAGTTTATTAACCTGCATACATTAAAGTATTGTTGTAATCAAATAAATAATTTTTTAATACATACATACATATGTTCGATATTTCGGTGCCACTCTTCACGCATATGCACATTTATTTATCATACAATTAAGAGATATTAATGAGATTCTTCCACCGATTAATTTTTTGTTTTTAATATTTCGTACAAAATATGGTAAAAATTGCTCTTTAAGGATCTTATTAGTTTGCAGGACGATTACAAAAATTTAATTATTTCAACTAATTAAATATGTCTGTTTTAAATATTTAGATTGAACCTCCAAAAGATGAAAAGAAAAACGACCTGAAAAACGATGGAGATGGCATAGATGACGATGAAATAGATGATATTGAAGATCATGAAGAAATTGTCTATAGTAAAAATATTCCATGCCCTAGAGATTGCATCTGTGCCAGAAATGTTAATAGTTATTTGGTAGCTACATGTAGCAGGTAAATTGTTATAAATTCACCACCGATAATGAAATTAATTAATTTGCTTTTCAAAGACTCGACGCCGATGTGCAAAAATTCGGTTTAGATATTACAGATCTTGTTATAGTTGATGTCGGACCAAAATATCCAATCCTCCTTGGCCCTGAATTCTTCGCGAAAATCGGCTTGAAATATGTATCGTCTATCAAAATTTCAAATTGCACAATTGAATACATTCATCCAGCCGCTTTTCATGGATTAGAAGAGTTGTACTCAGTGAACCTTACCAACGTTGGATTAACTCAAATAAGCCCAGATACATTTGCTCAAAATAAGGGACTACGTTTGTTGACTATTTCTGGAAATGATTTCAGTGGAATGTCGGATAAAGGATCTCCAAATTCACACTACTTGCTTAAGGTTAGCTACTAAATCTTATTTGAAAACATATTTCTAATTGTTCAAACAGTCTTCCAGTATTGAGGAGCTAGACCTTTCTAAAAACAATTTGAAGGAACTTACTCCAACTGCATTCAACGAGCTTTCTAACATTGTGTACATTAGTCTAGCTCAAAATAACTTACAAGACTTGCCTGAAACGATATTTAAGAAAGTCGATACCCTGGAAGAACTTGATCTTTCCTACAATTCTCTCAGCTCTCTTCCACAACATATCTTCAATAAGACTGCTCTAGCAATTCTTCATTTGAAGTACAACGAGATATCTTCCGACCTGAAGTTTGGAACAAGTGATCTTCAACAGTTGGACTTGAGCTTCAATAACATTAAACATGTGAACAATCATATGTTCAGTAAAATGGAAGGTCTTACGAACTTAAATTTGAAAGGCAACGGCCTTACGAAAATACTACCAGACTCTTTGTTAGCTCTCCGGAACCTCAGACATATCGACTTATCGATTAACGACCTGGAGCAGGTCTCCTCATTGCTGTTCTTCAAAAATCCAGAACTCGATGTTATTCGTTTGAATGACAATCCTCGTCTTACACAGCTGCCTCCAGATGGATTCCAAAGCTTTACTAAAGAATTTAATGTATATCTCTTCGACGTCTCAAACTGCGCAATCGGTGCATTGGGTCACAAAACGTTCTCCACTATGCCTCATTTGACCACATTGAAATTAGCTTGGAACAATATAAATAATTTGGACAAAACCACTTTCAACTACTCCGACAAGCTAACCGAGCTTGACCTTAGCAATAATCTTATTATGAAGTTAGACGATCTTATGTTCTTGCATAATCGGGCACTTACTAGACTTAATCTGGCTGGAAACCCCATCAAGAAACTCTCAGCTAAACTGTTCCTTCCTTTGAACAACTTAAAGGAGTTAGATGTGAGCGAATGTGAGCTGCATACACTTCTTTCTGACAACTACTACGGAGTTGACTCAAGATTTAAATTCTACGAATCATTGCGTTATTTCAACGCTTCGTTTAATCAAATTCGAAAGGTGTCTAAGGACGATATCCGGTTCTTTAAAAATCTAAGAACGCTTGATGTTTCCAACAATCCTCTTAAATGTAACGAAGAATTCAAGGAATTGATGAAGTACTTGGGCAGGAAGAATATTGTGTCAGGAAAGATACCAACTAACATGAACTTCGACGATACCATGGATATTGCTTTGCAAACAGCTCAAACATGGGACGAACTTGCCAAGAGTGTGTGCAAGAGAGTCACTGATGACTTTAAACCTTCTCAAGAAGTCACCACGACTGAGAAACCAACATCGGTATCAATCGAAAAGAAGGTTCTCAACGAAGCAAAGGAAGACATTGATGAAGATACAAGTCTTGGTGAAGATGAAGATGATCAAGGTGAAGAAGAAGACGGTGAATACGATGACGATTATGATGAAGAAGACCAAGATGAAGAGGACGATATTGACTTGAATGGCAATCAGCCAACGATCAAGGACAAGGGTGTTTTCGCCGATGAAGTTAACATCTTAAAGGAAACCGAAGATAAATTCCTTAGAGGTAAGATATTTAGAAATTATTTTTATTTTGAAATAAAATTAATAAATTGTTCCAGAAAAACTGTCTGATGACGATGAGGAGGTTGTAATTCAACGAGGCACGATCTACTTCACCAGCTACAATTTCCTCTGGCCGATCCTCATAATAATTTTAGGAGTGACAATCCTTCTTCTAGCCATCGCTAAGGTCGTCTCACTCATGATGAGAAAACGAGGCGAACGATACAGACAGGCTATTTTAGCGTCGAAGAATTCAATTGTCTATCAAAAACTGTCTGAAGACATAACCCCAAAAACTCCGAAAGTTCATCGATATGAGCGCATTAACCAAGTTTAAAAGCATTATACCCGTAGTTTAAGTAAGATTATCTTCGATAGTTTCTACTAATTGCTACAGCAGCTTGAGGAGCTGGTGCTGAACAAGTCCAGCAAGAACGTACTTAATATTAGCAACTAACCACAATGTACCGATCAGTCTTTTCATCTTTAAGTCCAACAGCTGAGCAGTTGTCGAACGACAGAATGGTAAGTAGATTTAAAGGCTACTAACTTCAGAGAACTCCGTGTGTCTAACCTAGGTAATGCGAAACCATTCCAGTTAGTGTAGGCTACTTCTGTATTTTGCGGCAAATATATTTTTGTTTGTTTTTTGGACCTTTCTACTCCTCCTACTCTTTTTGTAAATTGATGTGTTTCCACGCTTCGTACTTTAAATGTTTTTGAACAATTTATGTATTTGTATATTTTTTATTTAATTTTAAGGATGATACAATTTGACTTTTTGTTAGCTGCGAACATTTGTTAGATGAGTGCCATGGCCAAATTGAATCCTGCGGAAAACTAAATTTAAGGTTTTGTTACTGCAGCTATGTATTAAAAGAGATCAATAAAATTCGGCTTACAACACAACACATATTATTATGGCTTTTATTTTGTGTACTTATCTACAGCTTAGCCTAAAAAATATATGAAAATTAGTGACTAGTGAAATTTGTTGCACTAATGAATATTTAAACATTCATTTTTCTTTTTGTTAACTTAAAACATGCAAATTTTACAATTTTGTAATATTCTTTCCAAAATAAATATTAAAACGGCAAATGCATATCCAATCGCCAGAACTACAAGAGCCGCATAACAATCAATAAGACGAACGCTTCCAAAACTCTTGCCATTAGCTGCACACACCGGTTTTTTTGTATAAATCCTTGAGTTTTCTTTAACTTGTAGTCCATATTCACGAATTTTGAATAGACTATTCGAAAATCCTAATAAATTACTCAAACTAATTATGAATTATTTTTCTCATAAAACTTACTTGACTTTAAAAATTTCCCTGTAGGGTGAGTGCTTCTGAATGCCATACCATGTGTCCACAACTCGAATGAATTTTATAGTCATCAAATTGCATTTTTCATGTTCGAAAAACGACTCTTCGATAAGTTTGTAGCCAACACCTAATTCGACGTGAAATGCAAAAAGACCTCGCCGTACGTGAGCTATGCCGTCTGAAATATTCAAAAATCCTGGTCCTTTTGGAGGTGATATTTTAGTCTTGTAAAGTGCTTTTCTTACAGGTTCTGTAGCAGTCTATAAAATAGATTTTATCAATATCTGCAGTTTTTAATTTTGTCTTTCACTTACTTCAAAATAATAGTGGTTATAGGTAGTATCTTCGACTCCGACTTCCATTTGCGAGTGAAGAAGGCCTGACAAACTCTGAATACTTTTTGTAGTCGATTGAAGCAGAGCGACTATGTTAGCAGTGTAAGACGTGTAGAGGAAGAGAACTGCTATTAAAAGAAATATCTGTAAAATGTTAAAGCTGTCTTTAGTTTCTCGAAAACCATTTGTAGTATATTTTTGTGTCAATGAGTTAGTGTTACAAAACGTAAACAATTGCATTACCGTCGAAATTCTTGCTGACATAATTTTTGGAGTTATTAAAGTTCCCATCTGGCACATGGCACTAATTCCAAGTAGAATAAATTCCGAAGGTCTGTACTCAATTCTGAGTTCTTCATTTTCCATAGAATCACGCTTATTCTGAAGAATTATAGCGAGAAAAATAACGAGAACAGAAATGATGACCAGAGCTCCTGCAGCGATCCACACCCTTCTAGTAAAAGGCAATGAGTAAATATTTGAAACGTATGAAAGCGGTGGTTCGCGAAAAACAAATGCTACTTTTGTTGGAACAGTCATTGATATGTAATCCAAGACTGGGAACCTAACATCAGTCATAAAGAGACCCGTTCCTGAAATATTTCTAGATTTTAAATAGAACAATTTCGTAGCTCCTTATCGCCTACCTCCAAGATCAGCTCTTTTAGAATTTAAATCACCGCACATACCATTCCAAATTCCAGTCTTTGGGTCTTTATATCCCCACGTACTCGTTGGAATATATTTCATAGTTCCATTAACAGATGCTACTAGAATCTTGGTGATTTGAAAAGTTACTTTTGTTATAGAGTCAATGTGTTTGTTCTCCAGGTCTTCCAAATGGTTTAAAGTATCATTGTTTGTTATCACAATGCTTGCTGTAAGCGCTTTTTTTCGAAAATTCTGTCGCCTTTTTGATATAATAAGCTCCGGTTGTGAAATAACTAGACCTGTAGCACCTGACCAAGAACCATAAGTTTCAAAAATTGTAGGAGAATTTTGTTCTATCTTATAAACTGAAAACAAAATATCTTTAGTTAGATACGAACAAATTTTGAAGACACAGACACTTACACTGAATCACTTTGAAACTACTTTCCTCTGTTGATACAATAAAAATATTACTGTCGGGTAACGCTTCGATGTTTGGCAATGAATTTGAAATATTATTTGAAAGAATAATCCATCCAAATGGATATGCGAAATATTTAGAATGAATTTTAGTTTCTAAAACTTTTCGAGTTTCTGGGCATTGCAAGTCGATGACAAAAATTATAGAGTCCTTTTTAATCCTTCCAAGGTAGACATTTTCAAGATTTTCAAAACCAATCGGAATTCCTGATGTTCTTAAAATAGTAGCAAGATTGTCTGCAACATATAATATAAATTTAAACCCTTAATATCAATATTATCGAGAATCTCACCTGGTTTATAGCACAATGAAAGTGTTACTTTTGTAGGACTTTTTTGGTTTCTTAAAAAGTCTCTGAAGAAGTAAGGGAACAGCGTTTGATTTGTGCCTTGAATGGATTTGCTAATATTTATTAATACGATTAGCCTTATAAACCACGAAGCCAACCCAGTTTTACCCATGATGTTCTTCAGGCAAGCACAACCTTAACTCGACTGAATTATATTTTCTTTAAAAAATTCAGCTATACCCAAAATTGGTCGCATTAACTCTTTTATTGCTAGCTTACACATGACAGCATCGAAGGTAAACATTCAATTTAGCCTCAGCTACTTTTTTACTACCCTATAATTACATAAAGAAGGGATAAATGCGGATTATTTATTATTTATAGGTATGGTTTGTCCTTGCAGGTGCACTTACACGTTTTTATCGAAATCTTGAAGTCTTGGAGAGTCGCAAGTTAATTTAGTAAAGATATCATTTAATTTCGAGCCATATTTAGTTTAATTCGCAAAGACTATAAATATGATTTCAGCAATAATATATAGAATATGATCTAGAAATCAGTGCTTATAAAATATTTTAAGGAAATTCACATCACGTTAAATAAACAGCACTTGTACAAATGCCCACACGTTTACTAAAGAAATATTTCAAAGAAGAAGTTATCAGAAATTAAGATGTTTTAAGATTAACTAGTTCTTATTGAGTGTGAGGTTCAGGAAGGTATTATTATTAAATATGATATAAAAAACATGATATAATTCTAAATAAACAATATGTAGGTATATATACTATACATACATACACATATACTGTATCGTCGAAAAAATGCAAATTGAAAATGAAAAAAAAATAAATAAAAAAATAATAAAAAACCAAAGGAATAAGGCAAGGTAATTAAATAAAATACTCGATTTGGGCAAAATACAAAACGTATATTTTACCCGAAAAAAATGGAGAGAAAAGCCCAAGGCATAAAAACTCTCTGAAGAATGTTATTATAAAATTAGATTACAAAAGAAACAAAAAGGGAACGAATTTACCGAATATTACGGAGAAGCACGCTGAGACTACCTGATATGTAATATGTGTAATTGATGATTTGCGATTTTTTAGACGATCGTCAAGACGGAGAGAGCCACGTTTGGCCTCCGTTAATGATTTGCGATTTTTTAGACGATCGTCAAGACGGAGAGAGCCACGTTTGGCCTCCGTTAATGATTTGCGATTTTTTAGACGATCGTCAAGACGGAGAGAGCCACGTTTGGCCTCCGTTAATGATTTGCGATTTTTTAGACGATCGTCAAGACGGAGAGAGCCACGTTTGGCCTCCGTTGGGACGTTTGTTGTTAACAGAATCACCTAGGCGCGCGATTGACGGAGCGAGTCACCTTGACCTCCGTTAAAACGATTGAAACCGATTGAACTCGGTGCACTCGAGTATAGCTTAATTGGTTTGCACTAGGAGTGCAACTCTCAAGGAGAGCACGCCCACCCCGTGATCACTTCCGCGTTCGCGTAAATATTAATTTAAACGCGATATTGAATTGAGACAACAAAACGCAACAAGACACAACAAAATGATTGAATTCAATCCCCGATTATTAATTAAAACAATGACAAATTCAATTTAACCAACGAAGCGAACGATTTAAATATTGAGCGAATTTCAGAGCAAAATAAACTACAAGCGTCTCGATTGAGAAAACCTGGTAGAATGACCGCATCGGTCTTGATGAGTTGAAAATTAAGATGGGTTTTTTCCTCTCTCGTCCTTCTCACCACGCGACCTCCGCCCTGAGGCCTTCTATGCAACGATGCATCGCCGCGATAGAGAGAGAGAGGAATGAAGAATGTAAAAAAAATGGGAATTATCATATATATGTCCCCTGGTTTCGCATGAAACAATATATACCCCGGTTTCGCATGAAACAATATATACCCCGGTTTCGCATGAAACATACTCCCCCCGGCTGCGAATGAGAATGAGCTGAAAATGTTGTGAATGAGTGTAGCAAGACAGGTAACTCAGCGCGCGTACATAAATTGAGTTTAAATAATTGATTTAATATTCATGTTTCCACTGGCAATGGACAGAGTGAAGTAGCATTTCGCATGTAGATCCCCCTGGACGTTTTGACCTTGACCACTCGACTGATCCCATCAGATCCAGGATAGACCTCAAGGACAATACCCAATGGCCATTTCATGCAGGGAGTCAGCTTGTCAATGAAAACCACGACTGTCCCTTCCTTCACGTCGCTCTCACCAGCAAACCACTTTTGCCGCTTCTGGAGCTCACTTAGGTATTCGAGATACCAACGTCTCCAAAAGTCCTGACGGGCTCGAGTTATGAACTTCCAAACGGTGAGTCGGTTATCTGGAACATTAAGATAATTATTTTCCGGCAGTTTATTGAGAGGACGACCGATAAGAATGTGCGCGGGGGTTAAAGCGATTGGATCATTCGGATCAGTAGACAAAGAACATAAGGGTCTTGAATTAAGTATCGCTTCGATTTCAACGGCTAATGTACTTAATTCTTCGAAAGTTAGAAGTTTATCCCCCAACACGCGCTTAAGATGATGTTTAAAAGACTTTACCGCAGCCTCCCAACTGCCGCCGAAATGTGGGGATTCTGGCGGATTAAAATGCCAAACGACGTTATTTGACGCAGCGAAAGCCTCCACCCCTTCCCGAAATTGTTTATCGGATAGAAGAGCATATAGTTCGCGTAATTGATTGTTTGCACCCACGAAATTTTTTCCGTTGTCAGAATTGACGTTAGAGGGAATTCCCCTACGACCAATGAATCGTTTAAAAGTTGCTAAAAAGCTATCCGTGCTCAGGTCACTCGCGATTTCTATGTGAACAGCTCTGGTGGCCATGCAAATGTATACGCATCCGTAAGATTTAATTTTAGTACGATTTCGAAATTTTTTCTCTTTGATATAAACCGGACCGAAAAAATCAACTCCCGTGTTTTGAAATGCAGCCGATGCTTGAACTCGAGATTTTGGTAAATCTGCCATCTTATATTGAATCGCGACGGGTTTATGTCGAATGCAAGTAACACAATTGCGTGTGATCTTCCGGACCTGATTTCTACCGTCCAAAAGCCAAAATCGCTGCCGAAGTGAACATAACGTGCTCTGAATACCGGAATGATAGTTTTGTAAATGCGCGTCTCTAATAATCAAGTCTGTAACATGATGGTATGAAGGTAATAAACACGGATATTTTTGTTCGTTGGACAAACTAGAATTTTTTAAACGACCGCCAACTCGTAATAAACCGTCTTTATCCAAAAATGGATCGAGTGCAGCTAATTTATGACTTTTAATAAGTTTACCTTGTGACAAAGCTTCTATTTCGTTATAAAAGAATTCTTTTTGAATGATACTCAAAACTCGTTTTTCGGCATTGATTTTAATTGATGTATAAACGCGGCCCAAGATGCGCTTAGCTCCTGCGTAATTGGTTCGTCCCATCCGGTCTTTAGCCTCCAACATTCTTGCATAATAAGTTTCGCGCTCATAATTATTGGCCCTAGTAGACCCAAAGGATCAAAGATTTTTGCGATTTCGGACAACACGTTGCGTTTAGCAAATTGAATTGTGTAATTAATTGTTTTTGAAGTGTAAATTAATTTATCGTTATTTGAGTTCCATGCAATCCCGAGTGTCTTAGAGACTTCGTTTTGTTCAACTGCGTTGTCCGACCCAAAAATCTTTTCATGAATATTATCTAACGCGTGACTATGATTTGACGCCCACTGACGGATATTGAATTTACCCCGTTTTAATATTTCAATGATTTCGTCGCGAATTTTTAGTACTTCGCTCAAAGTGTCAGCCCCCGTAAGCAGATCATCGACGTACAAATCGCGCTTTAAAATTGCACTAGCGCGTGGGAATTCGTGTGACTCGTCGTCCGCAAGCTTGTGTATTGTTCGTATTGCAAGAAAAGGAGCAGACGAAACACCGAAAGTTACTGTATTTAAATTGAATACGCGAATTTTATTGTCGTTATACCAAAAAACCCGTTGATATTTACGATCATCCGGATGAATAAGTACTTGTCTATACATTTTTTCTATGTCCGCGGTCAAAACGTAAACATGTGTACGAAATCTAAACAAATGTTCAAACAGTTTATCTTGAATCGTCGGACCGATCATCAAAGTTTGATTAAGAGAAATCCCGTTAGAAGTTTTAGCCGACGCGTCAAAGACAACCCGGAGTTTAGTTGTGGCGCTCGTGGCCTTTTGAACAGCATGATGTGGCATATAATAACCTTGCGATAAATCATCCGAAGCTAATGACATGTGTCCCAAATCTAGATATTGTTGCATTACTTTATGATATTCATCCTTAAGCCGAGGGTTGGAATTTAAAGTTTTTTGCAAAGACTGAAATCTCCGAAATGCTTGCGCACGAGACTCACCGAATTCGACGTTATTGTGCCGGAAGGGCAGTCGTACCATGTATTGACCGTTTTCAGTTCGCGCGGTATTTTCAACGTAATGTTTTTCGCATAACGGTTCTTCCGATGCTGTTCCAATTCCCGCGCCGATTTCTTCGATATTCCAAAATTTTTCTATTTGTTTATGTAATGTAGTTAAATGACAAGAAGCTGCGCGTACATTTTTACCAGTTTCAAAACCGCCAACAACAACCCATCCTAATCGCGTTTTTTGTATAAACAAATCAGAACCCGTTTTCGATACATGAATTAATCCCGATTGCAACAAAGACATTGTAGCGCCGCTATTAATTAAAATATCTACTGGTCGCGGTAAATGAAATTGAGAATCAGCTAACGGCAAATTAGGTGGCAAATCTACGTCTTCTCGCGGAAAAACATCTTGAGGCTCAAATTCGGATATTACGGAAACAATTAAACAAGTTAATGATTTTTCAAAATTATTGTGAATAGATTGAATGTAAATATCGACTTTACCGTTTGAAAAAGAATTCATATTATTGACAGCACCGACCGCTATGGAACATTTACGTATAGGAAGTCCGAGTTTACGAACAAAACCGCTGCTAATCAAGTTGGTAGTCGCGCAAGTATCGAGCAAAATTCGAGCGTTGACGAGAATGTCATCCTTGCCCCGGACACGGGCAACCGCGCTCATCATCAGCGGCGATGACGATTCATCGGCAAGCACTTTAAATACACCTGCAGATAGTCATGCCGAGGGACGGCCGCCCGTAGCCGTTGCAGCCTCCCTTCCCGTGGCCCCGCCTTGGGAATTACGCCCTTGATCAGAATGAAGACAAGTATGATGGGGTTTTTGACACTTCTTACAACGCCCGGATGTACATTGACCCGAGTGTTTTCGAAGACAATTGTAACATAAATTATTAGCCCTAGCCGCGTTCCAACGAGCAGAAACAGGTAAAGCTTCAAATTTAGCGCACTTGTACGTCGGATGATCCTCGGAACAATAGCCGCACGCGTACGATGGTGTCATGAACGTTTTCTCAACCCTTCCTCCCCTGCGGGTTTTCATCGGATGAGGCGCGACCGAAGCTGGAGCTCCCTTTCGTTTATTCGAACTTTTACCGTCCGAATCAGACTTTGAATGCAAGCGATCCACGGTTTCCCTGATAAAGGAAAAGAATTCGTCGAAAGTCGGCAATTCTTCCATACTTTTAAATGTTCTTTCCCAATCGTCGCGAATTTCATCGGGTAAATTTAAAATTAAATGACGAAGCATACACGTATCTGGTTTAACACCGAGAGATTCCAATGCGCTAATTGTTTGCCGAACCACATCGACCAACCCCTCGAGTGCTTTATCCGTCGCCACGGTGAGTTTAGGTAACTTGATTATCGAATCGATATGTTGGTATACGATAATACGCCTTTTCTCATACGAATCTTTTAGAAGCTTCCACGCGGCCCCGTAGCTTTCCGCACAGACAGCAAAATGCGCTACTTTGTCCTTAGCGGCATCTCGCATACAGCTCTTCAAATATTGAAATTTAACAACATCGTCGATGTCTTGACGCGAATCTATCACGGATTTAAAGGTGTTAGAAAAATCAAGCCATTCTTTATAATCACCGTAAAATTTAGGAAGTTCGTTTATGGGAAGTTTAGATAATTTCTGCCTTTCAATAAAAGTCGACGTGCCTATCGGACCCATTGAGACATCAGAATTACGCGGCGCGGTTATATTTTGGGTACTTTGAACATTAGCAGCGACTCTATAATAAGTATTTTGAATTTCATTCATTTGCGCGATACCGGCGTCATTTGGGTCGAGGGTTTTTAATTCGTCATGCAAATCTTCGTAATTATAAAAGAGCGTAGTCAAACGATCGACTCGCAACCTTGATTCCACTGGAGATATGCTACCGACGACTAAGGCGCTCTCAAGAGCCGCAGCTCGTTCAAGAAGCGTTTTCCGTTTTTCGGTTATAAATTCAATTCGCTTTCTCACGTCAGCCATTTTGAAATCAAATTAAATCTAAAAAATCAATCAAAAATCAAATCAAATTAAGACCAATCCAATTTAAATAAAATAAACCCGAATTTTTTAATATAATTCAAATAATGTAAAATTAATCTCCGCGAACAATTACAATTTATCAAAATTAAGTCAATTCAAATTGCAAATGTACGATTACCCAGTTCAGAAAAAATTCAAATTATGGCCCGAACCAATTCAACGAAAGACAAGAAGGCACACGAGCGGTAAATCAATTCCGCGAAGTCGTATGTTTACGTTTGCTAACGGCGCGAACAATGTACGCCGGTTCCGCCCTTATATGCGCGCACGATGAGATCCGTTCCGCGAATTTAGGGTCGTTCGTGCACGTGCACGACAAAAGACCGTTGAACACGCGAACACAGCTGTATGCGAGTTGACGCAACAATACCACGCGCACTGATTTTTCTTCCTTGTATATTATACACACTATTCAACAAAATATATATGGTAAATATAAAAAATAAAAAAGGTAACTTAGTTGTAAACCAGGGGTCGTGAGTTCAATCCTCACAGGAGGCACCAAATTTTGTATCGTCGAAAAAATGCAAATTGAAAATGAAAAAAAAATAAATAAAAAAATAATAAAAAACCAAAGGAATAAGGCAAGGTAATTAAATAAAATACTCGATTTGGGCAAAATACAAAACGTATATTTTACCCGAAAAAAATGGAGAGAAAAGCCCAAGGCATAAAAACTCTCTGAAGAATGTTATTATAAAATTAGATTACAAAAGAAACAAAAAGGGAACGAATTTACCGAATATTACGGAGAAGCACGCTGAGACTACCTGATATGTAATATGTGTAATTGATGATTTGCGATTTTTTAGACGATCGTCAAGACGGAGAGAGCCACGTTTGGCCTCCGTTAATGATTTGCGATTTTTTAGACGATCGTCAAGACGGAGAGAGCCACGTTTGGCCTCCGTTAATGATTTGCGATTTTTTAGACGATCGTCAAGACGGAGAGAGCCACGTTTGGCCTCCGTTAATGATTTGCGATTTTTTAGACGATCGTCAAGACGGAGAGAGCCACGTTTGGCCTCCGTTGGGACGTTTGTTGTTAACAGAATCACCTAGGCGCGCGATTGACGGAGCGAGTCACCTTGACCTCCGTTAAAACGATTGAAACCGATTGAACTCGGTGCACTCGAGTATAGCTTAATTGGTTTGCACTAGGAGTGCAACTCTCAAGGAGAGCACGCCCACCCCGTGATCACTTCCGCGTTCGCGTAAATATTAATTTAAACGCGATATTGAATTGAGACAACAAAACGCAACAAGACACAACAAAATGATTGAATTCAATCCCCGATTATTAATTAAAACAATGACAAATTCAATTTAACCAACGAAGCGAACGATTTAAATATTGAGCGAATTTCAGAGCAAAATAAACTACAAGCGTCTCGATTGAGAAAACCTGGTAGAATGACCGCATCGGTCTTGATGAGTTGAAAATTAAGATGGGTTTTTTCCTCTCTCGTCCTTCTCACCACGCGACCTCCGCCCTGAGGCCTTCTATGCAACGATGCATCGCCGCGATAGAGAGAGAGAGGAATGAAGAATGTAAAAAAAATGGGAATTATCATATATATGTCCCCTGGTTTCGCATGAAACAATATATACCCCGGTTTCGCATGAAACAATATATACCCCGGTTTCGCATGAAACATATACATATTTGTACATACACATCAGACACACACAACGTTTTTTCCCGAATATATGCTTATTTGGACTCAAACAACCGGCTATATCTCGTAAACTATTTGACTCTAGTATGTAAGTCATGTTATTTTTAAAAGTACAATCAGTCTATGTGCTAGGGGTGCAACCAGGGTGATATCTTGGCCGACACAAACCTAATCAAAAATGGCCACTTTGGAGTCGAATATTTAAAAAACGGGGCATAATTTTGAAAAACGGTTTAAGAAACTTCATAATGATTTTAAATTCCTTTTTCAACGATACGCCACTCGATGGTCTAAATAAAAATTTTTTTTTCATCCCCACTTTTCATGTAAAGGAGGTAGTCTTAAATTGTTTTTCCCCAAAATCTTAATACATACGACGGACATGACGAAACTTGTTTTGCTACGGAACCCAAAAAGGCTTGCGCCGACCTGAATCAAATCGTATCCTGAAATAAAATAAGCTTCCGGGCAAAATGGTGCAAACAAATTCGTCTATCGAGCAATTCATCAATTACACTGGCGGTACTAAAGTTTATTCTAGAACAAATACTATAAAATAATAAAATTTGCAAGTACAAGCATCATACATGCAGCAAATTAAGGAAAGTTTTAAGCATGAAAGCATAGTGGCTATATAACTATATAACTGTATAAAGCCTACAAGTTTTAATTATTAAGTACGACTATCAAATAATAGGTGAAATGGTACCAAAATTAAGTATCCAGTCTCACAGAAAAATAGGATTATCGTTTAGAAATTTAGAAATAATTTTACAATTAGTGTACCTTGTGGATTTTTTCAGAATTATTCTGCTCAAAATAATTTGAAATAAAAGCATAATGAAGTCTTACAATTATTGATACGTTATATGTAAGCCAAATTTGTTTTTCTCAAAAACACGTGTTAACCTGTTTGACTTCATGACTAAAATACGAATTAACTAATTTTGAAATCATCAAAAGTTTTCATTATGGAAAAACACATTTTTGGTGAGGGTTTAAAGTCTAAAAATATTGATAAAAATCCTAATTAGCATTTAATCAGTCACTATTTGTTATTTAAATTTTTTGGTTTAGTGATAATGATATTTATCAAAAAGTCATCCCAATAGAAGAATGAGTAAGTAAATATTTATACTATACTTTCAGTTAAAGCCAAATTCTTTGTGTTTTGAATATAATTTTGTTGCGATTATTATAAATAAAAGGAATAGTGGAGTTACGTAGCTGGGGATGTGTTAATATTTGAGTAAAAAATGTCATTTTATTAAATATTCAACATTTTAATAATAAAAATGAACTAATCAATCGAAGTTGTCTAAAAGTCAATTTTCTAAACTTTAATTTTTAAGCCCGAAATTCTGTAATATATATTGCATAAATCGCCAAGTACTCTGTCTAGTATATTCTTAATGAATTCTTTAATAGTTCTGATAAGTCCTCGTAAGATTGTTCCCGCGGAGCCAATTTTGTGATCCTTTCCTATTGAAAAAAGTAGCGAAATAAAAATGATATACTTAAAAAATGTCATACCTGAGCTATTGTGCCTTCTACCAAATGTGGAATATCAAGTTTTGTAAATCCTAAATCGTGCAGGCCATTTTCAATATTCAGCTTCTGCATAAAGGTCCGAATCACATCCGCAAGAATTTTGCCTGCATCAGCTTTTCTAGCCTAAATCAAAAAATGTTTGAAAAGTGTTAAATAAAGCATACATATTTTGTTGTAGCAAACGTACATTGGTGACGTCATAGCCTAACAGTCTTGCACATTCAATGTGTCTTTCCGGGCATGCAGCTGCAGTGAATTCAAAAACTGCCGGAGCAGTAATAACAACCGATAATCCATGAGGTATAATCGCGTAATCCTTGCTGTATCCTTCTGGTGCATATTGCCTAACTTGCCCGGATATAGCGTAGGATAAGCCATGGCACAAGTGCACTCCGGCATTTCCGAAACCAACGCCAGCCATTGTCGAGGCCAAGTGCATTTCGGAGCGGGCTTTCAAATTATCCGGCTGGTATACTGCGTCCGTAAAATGCTTACGAATTGTTTTCAAGGCGAACCGAGCCCAGACATCTGAGATCGGATTTCTACCTTGGTAAGCTGGTCTAAACTTAGGATTAGATGGAGCCAAGCCTCTTTCCGTGAATGGGATGGCCGTGAAACTCTCCAAGGCATGACAAAAGACATCGAAACCACTATAAACTGCAACACGCTCAGGAACAGAAAGCGTATGAAGAGGATCGATTAAACCTAGGTGAGAGAAAATTAATAAGTATTTTAGGAATAGGACAAACGTATCTAGTTAGATACCAAGTTGCGGCTTCAGCTTTTTACTGGATATACCCGTTTTCGCTCGCAACTTTTTAAAATCAAATATGCAAACGCTCGTGTTTTCTGATCCTGTACCAGAAGTTGTTGGAAGAGCTATCATCGGCTTCAGCTTACCTTGGACCTATAAAATAGCAAAAGTAAAAAATAATTAATGTTAGTTTAATTCTCCAAACCTGGAGTTGTAATTTAATTTTTGTTTTTTGTCCAAACATTTAGCTAAGATTTTTCAACAGTAAAAACATATATAGTGAAGATAAAGCGCTCAGAAATATACTCTGGTTAAAGCCAATAAGTAATTTATTGATTCTAATGACTTTATTTTATTTGTAAGTTATTATAATTAATTGGACTACGTATGTATGATATACGCTCAACAAATCCGACACACATAAACAAGATTTTCGAAATGGAACATGATATTTAAACTTTACGGCGGTTATGAATTCCCTTTATAATCGAAATACTTATCGAGGAAAATCGACTAACGCAATTTTTGCATCCGATGATATTCAAAAGGCATAGTGAGCAAACATTTTGCTTCGTTCATTATTGACTGATTCAATTAGCGATTGAATGCTATATTTAATTCAAGATTCTTATATTCGAACGTATTGAAATGTTCCAATGATTGACATAATCGATTAGACTTTCATATTTGCTTATCACTACTATTAAATATAGAGGTCACCTCCTTCGCCTTTCCAATAGGTGCATTAACATAGTCTAAAAACTCCGCTTCCGGGTTATTGGCGTATAAATTGGCAGCTTTACATGTGTCTATCGTAGATCCTCCCCCAATTGCAACAAATGCATCGTAATTTTTCGATTTTGCAAAATTTGCAGCTTCCCATAAGCTGAAAGGAAAACAAAATAAAAAAAAATTCTGCAAGATCATTGATCAGGGGCGAGATAGACATATACCTCTGGTCAGTTGGCTCTACTCTGGTCTTATCAAAAACATCAAAATTTATTTTCTCAACCGTAAGAGAGTCAAAAGCTCGACGAACACTTTCTAAGTTGACGACGTTTTCATCGGTGATAATGCATACATTTTTCGCCTTCATGTTTACCAAATCTCCGCCGAGTTCAGCTGATACACCGGGTCCAAAACGAATCGTGGATGTTGGGATCTAGATTGTTTTAATTGGACGGTTATTGCAGTACTTTGAGAGACCCAATTGTGATCAATTACTTCAAAAGCATACTCCTTCTTGGCACTAATGTTCGTCGCGGCGTAGCCATTCGAATGTGCGGGGCACCTGCAACTAAAAACACAAATTTTGTAGGCTTATTAATTCGAAATACTCACGATCGCATTACGTTGAATTGGCTATCGCAGCCATAAGATTAAGAGCATGTTTTCTCGAGATCATCTTCGGTACCGTATGTTATGAAATATTCCACACAACTGATCTTCACTGCTCAACAAAAAATAATTGACTGATTAATGGCGGTGTCTTTCTCTTAACAAGTCTACTTTGGAGGGGAGCTGCGCGCAAAGCTTAAGATGTGAAGCTTTTATCAATATTATTTATTTTGTTTTGACATTCATTCATAATCAAACTAACCATACTTAGAGCCGCTGAGATGCTATTTAATTGAGAAAATCTTTATATCAGGTTTCGATACTCAAGATAGTCTCAGTGCATTATAAACATTTATTTTTTAGCAGTTTCAAGAGAACCAAGCGTAAGAGAAAAGGTAATTCAACTTGGACTTAAATTTAAATATCCGTCTTAATAGTGCTTCTTCTTACAAAAACCGTTATTTTAGAAAATATTTGAAAAGTTTCTTTTCAGATTATTACATCAATATAGCCGTAATAGCTTATATTTAAATTTCGTACTAATTTACTAATTACTACTAAATGTATACTATAGGAATAATTAAGACATGTACTTTAGGAAAAAAAAGAAAAAGGAAACCAGATAATTATTCCTTTAAAAAACCTCATCTCGTTATGTTTACCACTTTTGAGGGGCTCCTGAAATCAGGATTCAGTTATGTATACCGTTCCTTTCCTTAAAACTTTAATTAGCATATTTATGTATATAACAATGTCTATTATCATAAAATTCTCTAATGTTACCTACATTTTTTCAGAGTGAATAACTTGAGTAATAAAATTTCTACTCGAATTTCAGCTTATGACTTGTTTAAACAGTTGTTTTATTCAGATGCAAAAATATCACTTATTTAAGAACATATGTTTTGTTTCTATTGCAAATGCTTTCTGGACAAATACAAGCAGAACTTATTTAAATAATTTATTATCTTATCGCTATGGAAAAATGCTTAAAGTTTTATTTTAAATTTATTCAAAAATTACGTCGTGCTCACATGCATTAGATAACATGCATTTAAGCAATATGGAAATTTTATTTTTTGGACTTAAACATTTTAATGAGCATTTTTTGCATTTTCTACAATTTTAGAATCTGGGACTTGTAATTTCAGAATATAAATATTATCTTTTAAATTGTCCATATCTCTTAATGCAGTATCAATAAAAATAGCATGGAACACAAATTAATGAAAATATAACAAAAATTATCAGCAGAAAATTACAATAATTAAAATGTTCATAAATATGGTATCGAGATTTTTATAGATAAAACAACTTTTGATGTTATTAAAAATATCTTTTAAAATTAGTTTTTCGACATAAAATTAAGGTATATTTAAATTAAAATTCATGTTAAAGCGATTAAAATAAAATTAAAACTCTAAGGGGAATAGTATCAAATTTGGCTTGAATTATATAATTTTTAATATGAATGCGGGGTCAGATCCAACCCGAAAAATGTACTTTAGTATAAAATGTACAAATATTAAATTTTGAATAATATACGCATAAACACATACAATTAGTTTAGACAAATAAGACTACTTATAAAATGAGAGTTGCTTTTCGCGTTTTTACACTCCTCTTCCAAAACCAGTGATCGGATTCAAATGAGGTTTCCACTGTTGAATACCTTGGGTCTTAGGCAAGGTTTGAGTTAGGCTAAAAATAATGCAAACATAAAAATGAAAATAAGCGTAGACATTAGATTAGATTAATAAAACTGAAGTGTATTTTTCCATAAGCTCCCTTTTTGCAATTTTTGTCTGCCTGAAAATAGGGGTTCTTATCGGGCTATTGAATTAGGCTATTTTTTAAAAATGTTAAAATACTAAATTTATTTGAAGTGAAACGAAATTCAGAACCGCAATTACTCAGCCCTGTGTGGTTTAATAATTAGATTTGTTTATAGCTAAGATACAAACCTAGAGACCTGAAGAAAAATGTTTTTCCGGTTTATTTTATTTTACTTGCCCGAAGAGCGCTAATATTTGTTTCTATCGAAGCTCGTAACTGATTATATTTAAAATATCATGGAATTTGTGTCATAAAAATAATAAAAACTATTTCCAATCGAATCGGTCGGGGAATCGCACCGAAAGTTGAAATGTTCTTTAACAATCAGTTCGCCCTCTGGTCGTCGAGCAGTGAACATTCGGGGTGCAACACGGGAAAGTCACACGTGCTTGGATCTGTCATTCGTTTGTCAAGCATTTTCAACTCTGAAAGCGGCTTTTTGACTTCCTGGACCGTGACTTGTTTTGACGATTTTTAGAGGACCTTTCACGGACGATGGTGTTTTTTACCTGTAATCACTGCGGTGAGTCGCTGAAGAAGGCAGCGGTGGAGAAGCACTACAACCAGTGGTGCAGGAACGGCGGGGTTTTCGTCTCGTGCATGGACTGCCAGAAGGACTTCCGCGATGACTACGTGGGGCACACGAAGTGCATCACGGAGGCTGAAAAGTACTCGGGAAAGGACTACGTGGCCAAGGAGTCAAAGAACAGCGGTCAGAAGAAGCAGGAGAGCTGGCTGGAGATCGTCCGGTCAATTCTGGCCACCAAGGAGTACGAGGTGAGTCCCGTCGTTCGGGGGATTTTCCAGAAGCTTCAGAGCTACGAAAATGTCCCGAGGAAGAAGGCCAAATTCGAAAATTTCGTAAAGAACAGCATGCGGGTGAGGCACGATCAGGCAGCGGCCGTTTGGACTGTTCTGGAAAAAGCACTTGATAAATTAAAGGCTCAAAAGAATGGAGGAAGTTCGGAAGGAGTCGACGAAACAATTCAGAAGAATGGAAGTCCTGCAAACGGCGTAGTAAACGAAGAAATCACAGAGGAACCCGCACAACAGGAAGAACAAACGAAAAAGAAGAGAAAGAAGTCTAAGACACAGCAGGTTGAAGAACAAAACGGTTCTGTTGCGGAAATAGAAGAAAACCAAGAAGAACCCCCAAAAAAGAAGAAGAAAAAGAAGAACAATGAGGCTGAGGCTAAGACTGAAAATGGAACCGATAGTGCAACCCAAAAAACCAACGGACACTGTGAGGAAGTCCCTGAAAAACAGAGCGCCAAGAAGTCCAAGGAATCGCTGGAGGACTCCAACACGGCGGACAGTGAGAAGAAACAAAAAGAACGCGCCGTTCTGGACTTCGACTGGGACACGGTCATCTTCAAAATCTTAGGTAAGTATAACGACGAAATGGTCCTGGAGGACCTCAAGTCGAAAGTACTGAAGAGATACAGAAAGAATCATCAAATCGAAGATATTCCTTATAAAGTTGAAAAGACCTTTAACAAGAAGCTTAAGAAATCTGGATTGTTGGTGGAGGGGAATGTGGTCAGAATAACTGCTAAATAAATCTTATTTATAAAGAAAGTTGCTTTTTTTCTTTTTCTCACCGTACATTTTATGTATGTCTTTTTCTTTTCAGCAGACTTTCGTAAGCATAAACTCTATAAGTTCGTTTGAAAAAACAATTGCTTTTCGCCACTGTAAAGATGGCAATTTCAGCTTCCTTAAAACGGCTTCTACTTCTACTTTTTGCTTAACTAAGGGCTTGAGCTAATTAAATAAAAATAAATGCAAAAAGTGCGATATAGATTCCCTTTTCTAGATTTTTAATAATTCTTGTATAGTGGTTTTAAAATGGTAATTTTGGCTTTGGCATGAATCCACAGCCATTTAGAGGGATGAAAAAAAATATGATTCTGTCTTAGGTTCAACAGTTTATTCTAAGGATATTTCTATTTGAGTTAAAAGATCCGATTTGAGTAAAAGAGTTTTGAGTACCCGAGTATACTTAGGTTTTAATAACTAAAAGGAGACTTTCTGATATAAGCCACAAGAATGTGGTTGATTTTTGATATCCGCTTTTTTTAGAATTTTAGTGTAACACAGAATGTGTTCGGAGGAACACTTTTTAGAAAGCCCTCCAGGAACCCTTCTGGGTTTATAAATTTTACTAAAGACCCAGAAATTAACAATCTCACTCAATAAACAATGCATTCCATAGAACTCAAATGCTCAAGCATTTGGATATTCTCAAGAACTCGAGTACTAGGGTACTCAAAACTCTTTTATTCAAACTCGGCCAAAATCACTGAAGTAGTCAAATATTCAATTATACGAGTAATTTTTGGAGGCCTAGTTTATACATAAAAGACAAAAAATTAACAACATTGTAAGAAGAGGGTTTGTTGAAGCTTAATATGCTATTTTGGTTAAGAAAAATTATTATAAATGCTTCTATTATAAGGACACAATTATTAACTCTGGAAGTACAGAGCTTCATACTGAACTTGGCAGCGCACATGGGCTTAAACAGACCGTAGACAATTTTTAAAGTTCAGTACTTGTGAACTTTGTGTTTGCTTTTTAATTGGTTTAAGTCTTATTAAAACCATGTCAGTCCAAACATACGAAAGATAAGAAAATTTATTTATCCTTTGATTTTCTTTTGGGAAGATTCATTAAAAGTACAAAAGACAAAACCTTGTGAAATATTTGTTTATAATCACTCAAAATTGGTTGAAACTTCATATTTGCATAAATAAACAAAGATTCCCAGAACAATAGGAAGATTTTGTGACAACAAATATTACGTATATTTTACTTTTAATAACAGAAGATATTTGTGCTATTCGAGCGCAACTAATTATAAAAACAATATGGACAATTAAGCCTGGGAATGCAATCACATCATTTAGAAGTACCTAATTGCATTTTTTGCAACTAGGTTTCACATGTCTCGAAAAATAAATAGGTTTTGATTCCCAGAACATCTTGGGAGACATTAATGGTGACAATTGTAAGTGGAAGACTTAGGATTAATTACGAAATATAAACGCTTTCCTGCCTCCTTGTTTAATAACCCGTGGAATGAGATTATTTAAATCATACCTTAGATCTTCTGGCCTATATAAAGCCAGGCGAACGAACGCTCTTAAGTTCATTAACAGTTCGGCAGCAAAAAAAGTACTTACCTGGCGGTTGAGAAAAAGTTCTTTCGACGATGAAGTTGTTTAATTATTTCTTGGTTGCGGCGTGCATCATGGTGGCCCTGTTCTCCACCCACGCGATAGCAGAGCCAAATCCTGAGCCTAGGACAGGAGGTGGTCGGCGCTACGGAGGACGCGGCAGGAAGGGCTAAGTGATACTTTGGACATTTTGGACGGATAAAAGACTTTCCTGGTATTACACTTCTACTTATGCAATAAAAGAGTTGAGAAACAATTCTATTTTTTCTTTATTTTGGTAATCCATCCCTTTTTTACCCGTCTTGCTTTGAAGACACGAAGGACGACAGAGTTCTAAATATATTTTAATTAATCGAATACCTGTCTCTCGGTTTTGCAATCTTTTATTAAAGTATAAGCTTCCAATAAAAATTTGGGAAATTTTCAACACAATAATTTATTGCAGAAATAATGTTTAGTGCTTAAAAAAGTAATTATGGAAATTCCATTATATCGGTATACCTCCTTAATATTTCTTATTGAGAAAAATCATAATTTTGCGAAAGTAAATTGAGGGTTTAATGCTCTATAGCAAATATGTGTGGAGCATTTAATTCAAACTTCCGCAAATTTACAATTGAATAATTGTTCAATTGTATTCTTTTTCAGCTGAAGCGATTATATTTGAATGAAATGGTAAAGAAAAACAAAGTGAGGGAGAAACTGCGCCTTAGATACAAAACATATTTAATAATGTCAATTAACAATAATTTGCAATTCTAAATTCGTTACAAATGAATCTTTAAGGCAGATGAAGATACAAAATAATAGTTTTTATGAAACGTGACTGCAAATTATACTTTCCAATTATTTAATATACATTGTACCTACAATGTAAAAGCATCAAGAATTACAAAAGTTGTAAAATTTAAATTACAACTTTGAGGTAGGGTATGTATGGGCATCTTTTTATTTCACTGAATCAGAGAAGTATTTTTTATTTTGTTTTTTTTTTATAATAATTTCTGTTAAGTCATAGGCAGTATATTGCATTTTCAGTTGAACACGATATTTTTTTTTTAATAATTATACAGGAGAGATGATATAAAGACAGCTGCATTTTCTTATGGAAGCCAATGACAGAAAAATCAGTGATTATTTAAAATGTCAAAAACCCTGTATAGAGTTATACGTGTGATAGCTTTTCTAAGTTTCTTAATAAATCCAAACTTTGCTACTTTGAAGAAAATTTTAAAAAATTATCCCTCACATGGCGGAGTAGGTGTTGTTGCACAGCCATCTTATGTGCAGCCTGTATATGTACAACCTACAAGGATTATACAACCAGTTCTTCAACAACCAGTAGTTCAGCACCCAGTGGTTCAACGACCAGTTGTAGTTCAACAACCTCCCCAAACAGTTTATGTTAAACAACCACCACAAATGGTTTATGTTCAACAGCCACCCCAACAAGTGGTAGTGCAACAACCACCGCCAAAAGTTGTTATTCAACAGCCTCCACCAAATGTTGTTGTCCAACAACCGCCGCCTAGAGTGTCGGTCCAACAACATCCACCAAATGTAATTGTTCAGCAACCCCACCCTGCTTATGCTGTGCAACCTCAACCAACTTATGTGCACCCCGGCTCCGTCCAAGGGGGTTACAATTACCCTTATCAAGAAAAAGAAGTGTCATTAAATTTTGGTTTTAGTGGTCAAAACCACTATTAATAAAATATGATTTTGGTGTAAAGTGATTTGATAAATTTTATAATGGTGTAGGTACTCAAAATAAAAAGCATTGAAAATAACTATTTTAGTTTATTATTTTACTTAACCCCAATAATTTACATTTCTCATATGTAGTAATTATTTTCTATTGTAAGACATCTTATAAATATCAGAATAGGATTATACTTATATTACATAATCTATGTAGATAGATGTGGTTTGAAATTGAGGTTTCTTCTATTTCTCAATATTTATGGGCTCAAGTATAGGCAATAATTTCTTCACGCAAAAAACGCTACTTCCAAAAAAACATGTTAGAAAATAAATTTATTTAAGTATTACAATTCGTCTTCAATTCCTATATAAATAGTACTTCGTGGGCTCAAAATTTAGTATATTGAGTGTGTAAATATATATATGTATATGTACCTACATATATTCTATATTATCTGTAATATATAAATATAAAAAACATGGATGTGATTAGTGAATTCGCCCTCGTAAGTCAAAATTTTTTTTAATGTTAAAGACAATCATTAATAATTTTGAAAACTGTGACAAATTAAAGTGCAAGATTTCGTAGTAATTTAAGGAATCGACCTATGATTTGGAAAATTGGAAAACACATCATCTTATTTCCAAAGAATAACAATATTGTTATTCAGTGATATTAAAGTCAGAGAATCGAGCAAAACTTCGGATATAAGTATTTTATTATAGCTATGTTATTTTTCAATGAAAATAAACTCATAACAATCCATTTATCTCCACTTCGTGCGGGAAATTTCCCCTTAAATTTTTTTATTACCTCTCAAAAATGAAATTAAAATTGTTAAATAAAGCTAGGACTGTTTAATTGATGCGAAACCATAACATGATAAGTGTGGTGTTATAAATCTTTAGTTTTTACGAGTTAACTAAATATTCGTTTTGCTCTTTTAATAATGATTTCAACATTAAAACTGTGCTGATTATAATCAAAATAATTTTAAACAGTTATTAAATAATATTGAATCATCAGTCAATGAAACCGGATAGTGGAAACTTCTGAATTTTATCGAAGGTTAAAATGATGTAAGAGGAGAAGAAATCAAATGGGTTTTACTCGACAATAATTGATTTAATAAGGCAATCATAGTTGAACTTCACTATATAATTAAAAATAAAAAGAAACTGATATAAAGCGCCCAGCATCTTCAAGATCTGTTCAATACAACAGAAATAATCAATAATTCGAAACAATGAAAGCTCTTTTTTTAAACGTAGTGTGTCTCATATTTATTTTATATGACTATCCTGGCGTAAGTTCAACTTTCAAAAAAGGAAAATCAAATATCGGTGGTGGTCAGCCAATTTATGCTCAGCCTGTACCTGTGCAAACTGTTGCTGTTCAACCTGTTGCTGTTCAACCCGTTGCTGTTCAACCAGTGCCCGTGCAAATTCAACCAGTTGTCGTTCAACCGATCAAACAGCAGCCTGTGTATCACCCTGTACAAGTTCAACCGATCAGACAGCAGCCCGTATATCAACCTGTACAAGTTCAACCGGTTTATCAACCTGTTGCTAGTCATCCTTATGGCGGGGGCGGCGGGAAGGGAAAAGGTAAATTTTCTGGGACAGTAAGTATAAATCTTGATGTTAAAAAGAAACACTGAAGTAAATTTTTTCTAACTATTTTGGAGGTTTATAAATGTAACAACGTTATTTCTTTTCCTGTAGTCTATTTAATAATAAAATTCTTATTTGTAAATTTGAGTGGAATAAACTAAATTTTGTTTAATAAATTATTTTTTTGTTTTTTAATCAGCATTTTCCATGAGTCCCTTATTTGTGTCTGTAAATATATACTTCCCGTATGTTCGGAATATAATTAAAATACAACAAAAAAACAAAAAAACAAAAATGAAGCTACTGCACATAATTATTAATGAAAAAACACGACCCAAGCAGTTATTATAGCAGAGAGAAAATTACGACTTCAAGGAAACTATAAATAAGCTTGTTTCTACCTAAAGAAACATCAGTGCATAATGGATTACCTTTTGATTTGTTTAAGTATATTATATTTGTATAGTGCTCCGCTACTTGTTGGAGGAAATCCTTTTCCACAAGGTCGCCAACCCCCATCGGTTGCGGTTGTAGGGCCTAAAGTTATACAAACCTTGCCACAAGCTCCACAACCACCGTCAGTTGCGATTATAGGACCTACGGTTATACAAACCTTACCACAACCTCCACAAGCACCAAGAGGTCCACCCCCGTCACCTCCAAGACGTCCACCACCTCCGCCACCAAGGCCACCTCCAAGGGCTCCGCCACCAAGGGCCCCACCACCAAGACATCCACCACCAGCTAGACAAGCACCACCTCAAAAAGTATTAGTTATTGTACGTGTGCCTGCACAATCTCAAGGTCATCGGCATTAGCAAAATTAGCAAATTTTGATCACAATTTTCTATAAGTTTTTAAGTGCTCTGTGATATCACTGTTAAAAAAGATTATAAATCGTAAGTGAAGAATATCACATATATTTTGGAAATTGGGTGTTTTAATTTTGGGTGAACAGTTTTTAAAGCAAATTTTTATTTTTAAGTAAAAGTAGTGGCGATCGATGTTAAATTCTTCTGATTTTTGCATCTTATATTTACTTGTTATTTCTTTAAATTTTTTTCTATCTAACTGAAGTTATTCAACCAAAAAAACAAAGACAGATTTCGACAATGATTATTTTCATATCATATTTGGCTTCATAAAGTTCACCAATAATAACTGATATGATTAACAAATGTCTGTTATTTTCACTACCGATTACCGATTGGTGAGAATTTTTATTTTGATATATAATATGTAGGATTCGACAATAAGAAGTTTGACACAAAAAATCAGTTCAATCGGCATTATGCTATTATATAAAATTAGTAAAAAAGATTATCTTTCACATAGCTTACTTTAGGTTAAGGGGACCCTCTCATGCTAAATTGAAAAAAATTACTCTTTTTAAATTGTTTTTTTGTGGAAAAACTACTTTATTTAGATACATAATTCTTTTTGTATATTGTAGGGAATAGTTTGAAATACATAAAAAAAATGTTTATTGGCATTTTAGTTCACGACCACCACTGTAGAGGGCGTCTTGCAAAAGGCTCATTTTAAAAACTGGTGCGACACTTTCTGGGCTTCGAGTAACAGATAGAGTAAAAATTCAAGCGAGGTTCTATTTCTGAGACTCAAAACTTTAAATTTAAAATTTCTATATTATTTTAAGGGGATTGTTGATTATTTTTTTCTACTGTGGCTAATTTCAGAATGTAAGTAATAACTGAGTACGAATTTACACTCTATAATTAGTGAAAAAAAGTAATAATACGAATTAAACACTGGCGGAAATTTAATGATGCAATGATTAAGTATAAATAAGCAGGCATCCCAGGTAGCTCATTTAGAGTGGTAAAATAAAGAAAGATGGTAAACGGGCGACTGTATTTAAGGTCGTTTTATTTGTGTAGTTTGGTGATACTTGCAAGGTCAGGTCATCCCCAACAAAGTCAACCTGTGCATCCAGTTGTAATGTCACCTCCTGTCATTCTGCAACCTGTCATTATTCAGCCTATAGTTGTACAACCTGCTCCACCCCCGCCTCCTCCGCCGCCAAGACATCCGCCTCCTCCGCCACCGAAACATCCGCCCCCTCCACCACCGAGACATCCGCCACCCCCACCACCGAGACATCCGCCCAGACCACCACCACCACCTCCAAAGAAGCATCCCCAGCCACCTCGAAGAAAAGAAGGTCCCCCACAAAAAGTTGTAGTAGTGGTGGTTAAGTCAGGACATGGAAAAAGACATTAAAAAAATAATAAAATTAAATTAAAAAAATTAAATTATTCAATAAAATATATTTGTTTGAATTGTTATTATATATAAAATAAATTGACCTTTATTTTGTTAGTTTCATTTTGATACAAATATAATTTTCCTTATAATAAAAAGATATCATAGTCAGCTAGCAAATATTGAACAAATAATTTGCAATCTGGTGAAATTGACCATTCGCCATTCAATTTGCAGACTATCCAATTAAAATCTTACGAAGTAAAACCCAGATAAAGATTCAATAGCAATGTAATGGAATAATCCCAATTTTTTTTATCAGTGTCTGATGATTATACATTACTTAAAATTAGGTAAAAGGTGCTATTGCGTTGGACTTATTTATCTGGATATGTCAAAGTGTTATGGCAGGTATATATTTCTATATATACATACATCTGCTTAAACATATGCCTAAAAACATTTCTGCAATATCTTCGTAGAATTACTTACCACTTTCACCATAATTCATTCAAATTTACATAACAAACGCTACATTGTAGCATTACTTTTATTGCAAATGACCGTAGGTACACTACAAAACAATTAATTTCAAAACGTGTCACGAATTGTCTTTTTATGGAAATGGGAATCACTCTAATTTGTTCCTCAATGTTGCGTATTATAAATTGATAATTCTTAGAAAATGGTATTTTGATGTTGCATAAACCCATATAAATTATACCCTTGAAAAATTAATTAGATTTGAAGGAAAATTTCGTATAAATATCATTGCAGTTTCTAAAGCTGGTTCATTCAAGAATTGAAATTAAGCTGTAATCATGGCAAACTATTTCTGTATTTTGAAATTATTCCTCGTACTTTGTTTTTTGTTTAATTTCACTTATTGTTATCCATCGGATACCAAATATACTCTTGAATGGCCTCGCGTATTACAACCAGAATACATAGTACCAGGAGACGTTAAAGAATTGAAGAAGGGTGGCGGTGGCGGCGGTAAAAAGAAAGGATAAAATACTATAAGAACGTTCTTAATACAAAACATACATATATGTAAATCTGAAAAATTCCTTTAAATGTTTTCAAAATTGTTGTAAAAATTAAAGAGAATTGGAGGTTTTTGTATTACTATTATTTTAATCAATGATACATGAGGTATTCTCTTAAATGTAATTATAATAAATAAAGCAATAATGGTAAAAAAAATTGCCTTTGTATTTTGTTTTCTAGGTGCACATACATATTTAGCTTTTATACATTCCCTTTAATTATACATATGTATTATGTAGTTACTGTTCTGCGGTATGTTTTATTTGTTCTTCGAGACAACTCAAATATAAGACATTTTTTTAAGAATATTGATTGCTTTTATATGTAATAATAAAATAATTAAATAACGCGTCCTTGAACTATATACGATGCTTTTAGCTATATTACCCTGACATAGATCCAAATTATTTTCAATTAAGAAGAAATTACCCCATTTTGTGCTTTTCTTGATGCTCTGTTCTAATTTTTTATGTGAGAGGACATCCATCTTCCCCTTCTTGCTAAATTTAAAAATACTTTGTGTTTTAAAAATGTATTCACTTCTTTACAGGGAAACCTGGAGCATAATTGTGATTAGTCAAAATAGCAATGAATTTTTACAAACTTTAGTCAAAATTGTTTTTAAAAGGTGTTACCTTCAAGATTTTTCTAAAATAAGGTCATCATAAGAGAAAATTTTAATTTACAATTTTAGACGCCACGCAATCTTCAAAGCAGAGGCTTTAATCAACCACGTTTATACATTTCAAAATTTCATAATAACACGCACTTAAAATTTTATTATCCTCACTAATGAACGCTTTAAACACTTTTCAAATCTAAATGTTTGCAACAAAAGGGAGTTTTGTATAAAAGTTCATTCAGTGTAATCACTGTTACGGAAGCTGTCTAGTTGTATGTATCACTGTTAATGAACATTACACCTCTACCGTGTTTCGCTTTGTATCATCTTTCATGACAAATTGCTCGCTGCTAATGATTTCAGCCTCACGTTCAGCCCCGCGAGCTCGGAAGTGCTCAGTAAAAGCGGGTGTTCATTCTGTGGTTTTTGGTTTCGATGTTTAAAGTGGATATCAGAAAAATATAATTATATAACAAAGGAAATGAAACTTCAGTGTGTTGTTATTTTGCAACGAAACTAAGCCACTTCTGACAAATAGAGTAATTGCAATTGCACAACCCTTTAATTAAATATACCCACTCTCCTTTTTTAGGAATCAATGGTAAAGTGAGCCTTAAAAATGTGAATAAAGTATTGCTTTGTTAATGCCTTAATATTTTATATCTGGTCCTTTTGGATATTGAAGTTTCACCATCCTTAGGGCTGTTGTCTTGTATAGCTATTTTAAGCTCTGAATAATTTTTCTGAAATTAAAGCTTGTGATGCCTTTTAAAAAGGAGTTCTCTAATTTCCAACTCCCAAGAGACATATGATGAAGCATGTTAAAGATTCGTTTGAAGTACATATTTGTGCTGGGCAATTTTGCGAAAATAAGTCGTCTCTTACTGCAACGTTTCTGTAAGTAGCGTTCAGAGGAACACATGAATATTTAACTTTTTTGCTAAATTACTCCTGGGAACGTTTATTTTTTTTTCTGCGAATTCTGTTAGAGGGGAAAATTAAATAAAACGTTTTAGATCGCGTGCAATAAGCACGGAGAGTTTAAAATATTTAACTATTGATAAATCTAGAGGGAGTAACTATGCTCTAATCTAAAACTGCGGCATCTCTATCTCTATTCTGTAAATATTCTAAAATGTGGTTTCCATCTCATCACCTAAATTCTTTAGCTCAAAAATGATGACCAATAACGCTGTTTTTATTACATATGTATATATAATTAATGTTTTTTAAATTTTGGAGATAGTATTTTTTAATTGTCATTCTGGTAGTGTTATACCATAGTAGATAAAAATTCCTTAATTTGATTGATTTAATTGAAATAAAAAACCAAATCCTTTAAGAACTGGTGCAATACATCTATTTGCAAGGATACATCTAACTTTAAAAAACTGGTCAGTTAAATTTTTTATAAGTATCCCTTATTAAAAGAACATTTGAATTTTATTTCGGGTTAGTACCTACCTCACATAAAGATGAAGTAATAATAAATTGCGTTCACAAAATACAATTCATTCTTTTGTCTTATTTATGCTCCGTGTCTTCCGAATCATTCGAAATTTTTATTTGTTACATATTTCAATAGAGTCATTGTTTCTAATTTACTAACGAAACAATGAAAAAGTATAATTAGTGTTACTTTTGTGATTTTGAAAATCCTTAGATAAATAAATTCAAGACAAAATCATAAAATTGTGAATGAAATTTTTCTGTTGCAAAAAATCTGTAATTATATCATGAATGAATGCAATTGAGAACAAAATGAGTAAGAAAATTCATTGAAATTTAAATTATATACCACCAGTTTCGACTCGAAATGGAATCAAGACAAAAAAAAAATTAAAGTCCCAACCTATCCACACACGCATGCCTGAGCACTTATTCAGAGTCAACCGCTTTCTCCAGTCTTTTCTGCTGCCGAGATCCCATAAAATCGATCCTCAAAACATTCCAAACTTGAATTGAACGGAGAAATTTACGCAGAGCCGTCATGCAAGTGCTCAAGTTCCGTGGACCGCGGCTTTCGATTTCTGGATCATGGTTACGTAAGATCTGGATCATTGTCGCATCTCTGAATAGCAATCCGCCTCAGACTCAAAGCAGCATACGTCGCAGGGGCATGTCGGATATGTGCCTGATGACTTATGATGATGACGATTCTTTAAATATGCGGAACAAGTGTGGACCTTACTTCTGGAGTCATAAAAACGAAAGATAAATCTCACCGTAGGCTAGGAACTTTGCCGGAACTCGCAAAGAGCTCATCACCTCGCAGAAGCCATCGCCATCGCGTACAAAATTGCTGTCTTTGACTGCAAAAAGGCACTTTCACCTGCATGGCAGCTGAATGTTACGTGGTGGGTACTAACCGCGATGACAAAAGGTCTGTGCATGCACGCTAAAATCTGCCATCTAGCCGTGCCAGACCAGAATCCAAGACCGCGTCTTACTCGTGGCAAATCTGGCATTCGCTAAGTGTCCATTGTGGCACACTTGCCATCTTATTAAATTTAAGTTCATTACTTCGTTATGATTAGTAGATCCGGTCGGAGTGAATGATACGCTAAAAGGAGCATGAAAGAGCATTCGAGCACTTTGTTAGTCGCGACGGTTACGCTGTTGCGCTTATGTCTTATTACGTCAAGCGAAACAATTATTATACGAATAATATTATAGTATAATAAATTAGGATTAAATTAAGTTAATTAAATTTGTTATCACTTCTTTTTCTGACAAATTAATTTTAAGAGTGTTCACGCATTGTGAATGTTACCCATTCTTATGCAAAATAAGAAAGGGTCCTACACGCGTGAGCCTGTGGCTTATTTTACGTGTGCATGCATCGTGCCTTTTTATATTGGGGGAACACACAACAGTGTGCCAGTCACAGTCAGCAAAGTGATCCCGTCAGGAAAGGTTTATTTATTATGCTACAAACATCATGTAACATATTGTTCTATTCGTTATGATATAAATGAATGAATTTCCCATAGCGAATAAGATAATATGAAATATGCAGTTATGAAATATTACACCCAAGCTTATAAATTTAATAGAATTTGCGTTTTTACTATTTGTAGTTTCAGCTAGAGTGAAGAGCAAAACCAGAGCAACAAGAACAATGATGGTACTTGAGGGTCTTGCAAGTGGTTCATGCAGCGTTCATATAGAAAATAACTCCTATAGGCAAATAATAATACGTGTTGCGCTCATAAAGAATAGCTCCTAGGCAAATAAATGTACGCAATGCGCTCATAGAAAACACTTCCAAAATCTAAAATGTATACAGTGAAGAGCAAAACTGAATCAATGATGGTACTTGAGGGTCTTGCAAGTGGCTCATTAACTGTAACAGATATCGCAAAATTATTGTAGAAGGTGAAATTAATAGAAATCTCATATACATTTTGATGTCCGACTGATCAGTTTTGAGTTATTTAGGAAGAAAAACTTTCAAATTTCACTATAGTATAGTATACTTTTATCCTCACAAATAACTCAAAAAATTTGAAAGTTTTGTTTCCTAAATAACTCAAAACTGATCAGTCGGACATCAAAATGTAGGTTTATGAGATTTCTATAGTTAATTTCACCTTCTACAATAATTTTGCGATATCTGTTACGGTTAATGAGCCACTTGCAAGACCCTCAAGTACCAATCATTATGTCAGTTTTGCGCTTCACTGTATACATTTTAGATTTTGGAGGTGTTTTCTATGAGCGCATTGCGCATATTTATTTGCCTAGGAGCTATTTTCTATAAGCGCATTGCGTATATTTATTTGACTAGGAGCTATTTTCTATGAGCGCATTGCGTATATTTATTTGACTAGGAGCTATAAAAAGTGACATATCTGCTAATAAATTTATAGCTTTGAAGCTTATAACAGATATGTAAAACTCTAAAATTTTAAAGCATTTCTGCCTATACATTGTATAGCTGTTACTGCTATGCTTAATAAGCAGAGTTCTTATAAATATAGGAGTTGTTTATGGCTCATTGCTTCATAAGCCCCAGCGCCACAAACTATGGCTGTCACCTTTTCGCTTATAATTGTGAGAGCCGATGTACATAAAAAATTAGCCTGGCAGCTATAATTTCTCTCAGTGAAGTTTAAAACCTTGAAAAATGATTATTACTCAGGACTTTGTTTTAGTGAAGGAAACAAAAATTTAGTATCATCGATAAAATACATTTTATTAAATAAATAATATACTACTAAAAACAATATAAAAAAAAATTTTTTTAATCAAATTTATTGCAGCCAAGATGACGGCAAACAAAGGGTTGCGCTTGGCTCGTGCAGGTGAGTTTTCTTTCTTAATCAGTAAGGATGTCTCTATTTCCCGTACTATTATAGAATAAAATATTTTAAAAGAAATGACGGTTATTTAAAATCAAAATAAGTAATTTGCTGGCTTTTTCAAAGGTTTTTTTTTTCATCAAATTCTGAAGATAAAAATATAAAAGTAGCAGGGGCTATAGTGAAGAGTCTGCAGAATAGCGTGTAAAAATTGCAAATCGATTGATGTGATACTTTTTTTATATCACCTGTGCAAGTTGAAAAGCTGACGTTTTGAGAAAAAACAGCTTTAAAGTTTTTTCTGCACGGCATATAGGACGCTCCGCGTTGATTCAAAAGGTTATAACTTATTAACTACTGGGAATTTTGCAATACAAAATTAACAACATATTCTTGAAAGTATATACTTACCAAATATATGTATAATATAAACAATTTTCTTTTTCTTAATTTCTCAGATCAGAATGATGCATTAAGAAATAATAGTTTCATAACATTATATTTCTGAATATAAATGATAAAGCTCTTGGTATAAAAAAAAATTTTTCGTCATATCTGACATACATACATATATGTAGGTAACGAAATAGGGAACAATATAGATTGTATCTAAATTGTTATGAAAATTAAAAAGCAAATGTCTTCTGGATTCATTCAATTATGCAAAAAGTAATCTAAATACATTAAAAGGAAGAGAAACAAGTATTGTGCCGCGATCTTACCTTCTTCTCACTACAATAATTAATTTCAACGTTAAGATCTGTATCATTTCACCCCCTTGACAGCTAATACATCTTAATTGACTTATGCACTGACAAATATCGGAACCCTTTTCTTAATGATGACGGACACCGGATTTCCCATAAGCTGCTGGCACATTACTTTTGGAGCGTCTGACGCAATGTGAATACCGCTAATGGCACTAAGAAAGGCCGAAAGTGAAACTTGAACTTGCTCGGGGACTTTACATACCTACCTATCTTAAATCAGCCGGTGTAAATGGGACTTCCGCAAAAAATGCCTTTTCTTACTCCCACTATAAATAAAACTGCATAAACTTTAGTTCACATTATCATTCCAGTGACAAAGAACGCGAATAGTTCACCATAAATCTTAAAGTCATTTCAAAGTAGTTTTTTCTCCACTTTGCGGCGTGGATGGGGCTTCTTCTAAGCTTTTAAGTGAATTTTTATACCTGCTTTGTACTGCTAATGGTTGAGAATCAGTGACGACGAGTTGCAGTAAATTAGTATGCTAATTTATGTAAGTTTCAGCAATTTTATATTTTTTTAACGTGCATTTTTGCATTTTTCTGGAAAACAAAACTTTCCCTATTTATTTATTCGTTTATCCAATCATCTGGAGATATGAAAGAAATTGTTATTGGAAATATGCCGCCTTGATGAACTGTGCGAGAAAACAATTACAGAGTACATTAAAATGAAGTTGTAAAGTTTCAATTAACTTGCATAAATTAGCGAAATGAACAATTATGTTGCTGGTTATTTAATTTCCTACTTTAAAATTAAAGTTTCCATGAAGTGGGAATTTTGAATTTATAAGCTTTCTGACTTAAGTTTCGCATAAACATGATTTATTGGGATTTATATGTATATATTATGCAGAAACATGAAACACGTTTTTGCTAATTGTCTCCACATATATTCAAGTATAGTATGTTTGAACGTTTCTACCCATATGTTAATTTTTTTTCGTAGAAAGTCGTTACAATATTTTATGATTTTACTTTTAAGTTAAATAATCATTTTTTATGCGATAACATTTTGAGAAACAGGGCTGTAATTGAATAAGAACTAGTTATTCGAACTATGTAGGTCTATATACGAATTATTATTATTATTGTAATATGTAATTTTAGTGTATTGAAATTTTCACTGTATTGACAAACAATTTAAATCTGGAAAAAGGGCAACGGAAATACGTTGATCAAAAACTTTTTCCCTAAATACTGTGAAAGTGAGACAAATTATTACTGAAATCCCTTCTTACATAAAACAACGACATATGTTTTCATTTTGTAAAAATACTGCAGAGCGTGCTTTTACATGTAAGCCGCATGTTTATACAGAAACTAACAAAGTGCCAATTAAACTGAAAATGATCCAATTTTATTGGACTTTAAAAATCTTGCATTTAATAATTAAGTAGTCTATATGTATAAAATTTCACATCATTGTTTTGGCTGTCAATTACGATTAATAATTTTTGGGCACTAATTCAATTTGTTTTAATTTATTCACTAAATTAAATGGTTTGAAAAGAATAAACAATTTTTGTATGTCAAATTGGATTTCACAATTTCAATCATTTACATGTTTTTATTAATTATTCGAGACTTTTTTAGACTACAATGAAGCCATGATATTTATTATTTGTAGATTCAGACAGTTATGTTAGTTATAATTATAGCATATATAAATTAAATTTTTTCATTACATGTTATATGTAATAGATAAAATTAATAAGTAAATTATCAGAGATGTTTGTTTTACTATACAATAAAGAATGTTATCAATACGTAATTTCACAGAGGGTTTTGGCTTTGAATTTTAATGTGAAAGCATATATTATTGTACTATAAATAGATGAATAAGGTAGTAGGTAACTAAAATTAAATATTTAAATCAGCATTTATTTCATTCATTTAACTGTTAAGATTTAGGTTGCATTTAGAAATGAAATTTTATGAGTCACTTTAATTTTATTGTTCGTTATGGTTGAGTTCAAAGTTATGTCACGTATTCGCTTTACCTGCATTAGGTAAAAAAAAAAAAAAACAATTTAAGGTGTCGCGGAGTAAATTTAAAAAATTGTTTAGAAACCACACCTATAAAATCAGTAAAAAGCAACAAATAACAAATTTTTGTTTCCCTAAATCGGTTAATGCATTAAGCCTTTAGCCATCTGGCAGATTATTTTTAATTAATACGTTTTGTTCGAGCCGATCAATATCTAACATTATAAAAAAATTGATTATCTAATATTCAAAACTTCATCGGCATATTTAACTTTCGGCAATCTTGTAAAGAAATAAGTCATTTAGGGAAATAACTAACCCGAAGGCTGTTGACCTATTCATGCTTCAGTTACGTAAAGTCTCATAATGTCTCTCACTTAAATAGAGCCTGGGAGAAAATTAATGGAATTGAAAATATTTTTATGGTCTCGTATGCTGCAGCCTTTCCGGAAGTAAAATGTCTCACTGTGCTCAAAATCGAGCTTAACTTTAGAAAGCGAACATAATCGAAGCGATAAAATAAACAACACAAAATATATATCAAGTATGCAAATATTCCGGTGCCTAAAATGGGTTTTGGGAGATATTTAATTTACATGCAGGCGTTTAATTTGATTTGAGGATAACAAAGCTTATTTATCCCGTTCTTAAAATGGTTAATTTCGATTACATTTGGGAAAATAATCAAAGCAATTTTACTTCGATTACTTAAGTCACAAGTGATATGCGATATTTATCAACAATTAACCACCCGTTGGCACAAAAAGCAATTGAAGAAGTATAGATTAAATACGATTTCATGAAGTCAGTCATGAAGAAGTATAGATTAAATCTGATTTCTAAAAGTGTTTCTGATGTTGGATTATAGCGTGTGAAAGTGCATTCCTGGTTCTCTTAATAGACAAATTTATCTGTGTAATGTTGCATTTTACAAATGGAAATTAAATTTAAATTGAATTTATAAAACGATTTTTCTATTCTAGTTATCTTTATTCTTCAATTGTTACGAACATAAAAAGCAAACACAGAGAGGAATAGATATAATAATAGCAACCAAAATAGTTTTTACGATAAGTTCATTAATTTTTTATTGGAAAAAGATGTAACTACTGTAATTTTATTTAAAACTGTTGCTACAATTACTTCTATTTCGATCAAACGCTTCAATTTAATTCGATTCGATTTTCTATTCGATTTGATTCGGTCCATGCAATAGGCAAACAATTTTGCGTAATAGTAATAAAACGATACGATTTTTAATTTATTATTTCCTCCACTCTTCCTAATCCATTTGAATTTAACTATACTCACGTAAAAAATAACTGACTCAGTTAAAATTTTAAAACTTCGAAATTGTGTTCGTCAGGTTTTGCATGCTTATTTAAAATGAAATTTTTTCACGAAACCTGGAAGTTACTTAAAATTACTCATTCAATTGATTTATAAACTGAGACTGATGTGACTTATACCTTCGCAATGTTCTTTCCAAATACATAATATGTTACTAATTGTGTAAGTGATAATTATATGAAAATATAGAAACTTATTAGTGGGATTTATTAGATACTTTGAGCAAATCTTTAGAAGGAGAAACTCAATTTATGTAAATGTCGAAAGACTGCTTTAGCAATATACCGGGATTTATCCTTTCACAAAATAACTCAAGAAGGTTTATTGTGAAATCAGGAACAAAGGAACGCATATTAAAATTGTAAAATTTGTAACTGAACTAAAGAGGTTCGGTTTTTAGAGTTTGAATTGAAACCATTTAATTAATTAGCATTCAAAATCGCTCGGAAGCATATAGTGGTCATAATAATTGCTTTGCATCATCGATTTATTCCTGTATGAAATAATAATTAGATTAGTTTTGCCGGTTCGTCATTATATTGCTTAATATTAATTAGCAAAGAAAACCGTGAACAAGAAATGTGCTATTATGGGCTAACTTTGCCGTGTTAAAGCAACCAAAAAATTACCCTAATTTTCTAGAGCTAAGCCAGCTAACTTCGTGAAAAAGGTTACTTTTAATTCCGGAAAATGAAGCCATCGCGGAATATGATAATCATATAATGCACGTAGGATCTGGCGTTGCTTATGCGATTAAGCACACCTTGTGCCGAAGAACGTCAACCCAGCGGCTGCGAGTGTTTGTGACGTAACGAGCCTTTCGTTATTGGCATGACTGCGAAGCTACTGGATTGCAAAAAAAAGTATTACTAAATCGCATATGATCACCTTGCTGTGTGCACATTGTGAATTCCTTCAGAGCTTCTTGAGATAGTCGCACTGTGCCGACGCGACGTGACCTCCTTTCGTGCATCTGAAGATGCTTCCATCGAATTGCTTCTTTTAGGCCGGTTTTGGCGAGCCTGCAGTTGAGAGAAAAAGCAAATCTCACAGCAATTTCCTTATATGCAATTACTCTGCTTGGTAGTTGAAAAATGAAAGTAACCTGTTTACCACTAAGCACCTTGCAGATTACCGACGATATTTGTTTCATTAATCCCACTAATTGTTTCTCCAACTTGCTCGCGGTCGAGTTAAGGAAGAAAGCTGTTACCTTGAGAAATTGCACATTATGGGTGCGAGTTTTGCACGCTGTATATTTTCCTTTATGGTTTAATGCAGATGCTGGTGGTTTTCCGCCAAGTGCTATAATAATTTGAGTGGGTGTATCTCGCAATTATGTTACGAAATGAAACTCCTCGAAAAGTGAAGTTCCGATTTGCATACGGGCGCTGAGAGCACGAGTGCAAGTCGACTCAGTAATTTCTTTTCAGACCTACTTATCACCCCACGTACTCTGAAATTAGAAGAAAGTTCAAATGTTAATTTCCAATTTGTCTACGTTCACACTATGATGAATTATTATCCCCCATTATGTCAGTTTATGATGAGTGCACCTTGATGATGGATGAATCGAAGGTGACGGTTGCGAAAAATTAACGATAATAAAATACATGTAGTTTCCTAAAAAGTATCTTCTCAGGTACTATTTCCTGGCTTCACTGAATTACTCAACTTTAAAAAGGTTTTTAACAGGTATATCAAATTAATGCGTGGTATACCATAAAATCAGACTCATGGGAAATTAGCACAATCTGGCGACGTGCCAAATAAAAATGTATTTCTTTGGAAGTTACTAAACTCTTTAATATTGTTCAGAAAGAAGAAATGATGATATTTAGCAAGTGATTTTTGAAATTAGCTACGGTCTTATGGTTATGGGGCAAAACTTAATTCATCTTCTGATTTGATTTAATTTTTGTTCACTCCAAAATTGTAAGAAGTTATAGAAGAGTGTAAATTAACACGAGTTTAGAAATATCTCTGAATTATTCACGGCATTAAAAAACCTTGTCATTATTTTGGAATAAATATTTTTTGTTATATAAGTATTTCATTTGATATTTTCTTTTGAAATTGCGTATGATGTATAATAATAACGATATATGGACCTTCGTAATACCTAAACAATACATACATGCATATATATGGATGATGTTCTTAGTTACCAAATTATACAAAATATTATTATAAGACTGTAAAGGACTTTATTTAAAATGAAGTATTTACCAGTCGCTAGCATGATAACAAAAATTTATTTTCAGTTTCTCAATATCCATCACAACATCCATTCACTTGTAAAGATTTTTGGCATATCCATAGACCTCATCGCGTTCTTGGACTAAATATCCAAAAAGTGAAACAATGCAAACAACTAATGGTTTTGATGAACGATCTAATGACCTTCAATTGGCATGTAATTCGTTCCGTTGTTTTATTTTTATTTTCATATCTACCTGTGCTAGCAACTTAAAACAATCCCAGGTAAATCACGTAGACCTCTATTTAAATTCGAAGTTAAAAGTAAAATTCATATATGTATGCATTTTAAGGTGTGTATTAAACAGACATTCCAATATATTACTACAATTGGGCTACTTTCAAAATAAAGGAAATTACGCAAAGATTGTATAAAAATACCTTTATTTCCTCAATCATTTAAATAAACGCAACCTCACCATCTCCTGCCTACAAAAACTTAAAATGCCAGAAATGAAAGGAATTGTTTTTATAAACCAGAAAATACGTTCAGCAAGTGAAAATGCGATGGAGCTTAATTACTACTTTCCACAAGTCAAGGTACACCGCTCCAAGTGTCAATTAATCATTATTGTTCGCATTAGTTTTTTACCACGTTCCTTCGATGAGTCAAGTCAAGCTATCAAAGAACAGTGCAACTTAATTGCATCTGTGACGCAATTTAAATGCAATCACAGAAAGGTAAATGGTTGCAAAATACAAGATAGCTTCTTCAGGTCTTTCTATAGGAATACTGCCGCTATAATTAGTTTAAGGCCTCGTTATTTCTTGATGGCACCATGTGAACTTCTCTCTTTTGAAGCTTTGCATAAAATAGCCTTAATACGAAACTAGTTCACAGGTTGTGAAAGAAAGAGCTGCATTCATCCGAAAGATACGTAGAACTAAAGACTAGCGAAGTGTGATGGTTCGTCTAGTGAAGATCAGCCGGTCCCAAACCAAATGTTAATTTAATTTGCTCATTTATCCTCCACGTCTAATTTATGTTATTGCCTAAAACACAATTGGCTAACAAGGAGCTCCGCGGAAGATCGGACGGTGCTAAAACAACCTGAGACTGCCATCTAGACTCATTCATCAGATGAAACAACTTTCAAAAGACCTTGGAGAGGCATAATGTCTTCTTGCGATCTTCTGAATCAAGTACCTCCATTTCTAGGCCATTGGTTTCCCAATTGCAGTGGGAGACAACTAATTGCTCCAGTTCAAAGCGAGCCAACCGCCCAGAAATTATCTCGGCTTTGGGCAGGTTAGCAGACCCACTCAAAAAACAATTCTTCGACTCTAGGCAAATTACCAAATGTTATAATCATTCCTCCGAATGAAGGTGCATTGCTTGCGCAACTGATTGATGTGGCTCAGTCATCGATTGCAATTTGCGGTGCGTGTCGTCATTGTGAAAACATCTTCTTTTGTTTATTTAGCTGCTGCGACCACTTGCCTACAATTAACTCTGATTTAAGTTCACTTTCATTAGCGCGAAAGCAATGAAATTATAAACGCATTCCACCAACGTACGTGACCACAATCTGCGTAATTTTATGAATATTTCACGGGGGCGGACTCACCCGCTTTGCATACATTTTAGCACGGTTGTGGTTAGGTGCTCAAAAAATTGTTGCATAAAGCTGACCGAAAACGTAATTAAAGCAAGCATCACATTAGCATAAGAGCAATTGAAAGAAATTTGGATGAATGCTGATTGGCCTCAACTCGACGTCAACCGCACAAATGAACTTGTATGGTTTTGAACTGTTTTTATGGTTTTTTGATGTTGATATTAATTATATTAAGAGAAATTTTAGAATTACAAACATCCGGAATGTTGATTTGTTTTGAAGGATCCTATTTATCTTTCACTTTTTAATAAATCGAATTATGTGGATTTTCGGTTATAAACTATAATAGGTGTACTATCTAATTTTATAAGTTCGCGGAGACACATATCTTAAAAGTTTTAAATATCTTTGCTTGCCTGAAAGTGAAAGGTACATGCTATCTTATTACCATCAACTAAGGGGACCATACTTCATAATTGCAAAAGAAAATAAACGTTTCTAAAATTAAAAGATTTTCGAAAAGATTTGAAGATTTTGCCTGTAATTAGTTACTTGTTTGAAGAAAATAGTCTGAAGTATTCTAAATAATTAAAGAAAAAGTTCTACAATAATGGGGGGAAAAATGATAGAAAAATTCACCAATATTATACATGCACAATGTATATCGCTGATTTAAATAACACAGCTCTGCACATTTTATGTTTTTTTCTCTCATGAAAATATTATTAGGTTTTTACGATAAGATTTTTTTTTTATAGATTACTAATCTGAAAATGAAAATATTCCACCACATCACGTTTCTGAGAAATAAGGGGCTGAAAAAAAAAGACGGACAAGTGCGAATAAGAGCTTTGAGGGTTCCGTACCGTTATATTACCGTAAAACTTAGTAAGTAGTTATTTTATTTTGCCAATTAAATTAAATCATTTTGATTAATTAAAAAAAAAATAAAATAAATAAACCTGTGCTAGCTCCTAAACATGACATGATGAAAACGACGAATTTCTACACTATATGCTTCAGCTAAGAACAGTTTTTTATTTGATAAGGATTAATACTAAGGTCAAAACCTATTGTTATTTAAATTATTATTTTTTCAGTAACTACTTTTCCGGTAATCATGACTCAATCATATCATCATATGTACTAACCCTGTTAAAATTTAGATTTTAGCTTTAAAAACCTAGGAGATCAGAGGAAACGGTAATTTCTAGCAAATTTTGAGCTACATATATTATTAAGACCACTGGACTAAAAAAAACAGGTATGCGGCCATTTTTAGGTTATCATACAAAGATATTCTTAAAGAGCACATCAAAACGAGTGGAATTAAAATAAAACATTTATACGCCATAAAGGTAAAATGTTATTACCTGTCGATTCCTTTTAATAAGTATAATAAGTCTTTTCCGGCTGAGTAGGGTTTGCTATACCAAATTTTTCTGAAAGAGCATAAAATTTCCTAAAAAATGCACTAATTGTAATCAATTTCTGCGATTAGGGTAAAAGATTATTTTTTTTTAATAATAACCAATTTAATTAAACATATTTCCGGCCTGCCAAACTTATATTTATTTATATTTATTAGATGTTCGAGGGAAAGATTTTGTAGACCAGTATAACTTTTATTAAAGTAAGCAACTCTTGAGCTTGAGCTTTTCTTGGTATTATTAATGGTTTCTTGTAACATCTATTTTATTGGGTACTATTAAAAATTGAGTAACTATCGGTATCAATAAGAAGCGAAAAAAGACTCTCTGTTGCTATCATCAATAGAAAAACTAAACCCAATTTAACAGTGATTGTACTACAACTGAAACGAAATTTGTGTTTTATATCTTTATGGCTAACTTATCAAAATAAAGCGATTTCTTACATAAAAGTTGTATTCACCCGAATTAATCCAGAATACCGACCGTCTCTTACTCTTAGGTAATTTTGATAGCAGCCTTCACTTCAAAAGTGAAATTCACTAGTGAATTTGTCAGTTATTTTCATTCTTGCCCTCGCGGATCAAATGTTTTTTCTGTAAATATGTTTCATTAATTTTTTTTTCGCCCCTTTCATTTTTTGAGCGACATAGAGCTTGGGATATGGATAGTGTTATTATTTCTTTAATTCTCATGTCAAATAGTTCATAATAAAGAAATGTGAAGGAAAGTAATTTGAAGTCAAGATACTCTAAAATTGCTTCTTATATTGTACTCAGCCAAGCAATGTAAAAGTTGTCCGAACAGTTGTAGGAGATTGAAAAAGAAAACAAAATTTTGCGAGTGAATTGAGAGGATTTTTAGTTTTAATATCCGATCGTTGGAACAGAAAAAGGCCAAACACAATTGTTCCGCTCAATGGCGGCTGCAATTAATTGATGAGAAATTAAAGAAAAACCTGCCAGCTAATTACACGCATTTCACTAGATAATGGCCATTTCGATTGCCGGGTGCTTGTTTAGCTGCCATCAAAGTGATAAGTCAATTTTGCCAGCCGGAGTTGAAAGGGTTAAATTTTAATTTTCCACAGTAAAAGTAGTCGGGGCCGCCCATTCCCCCTTGTATCCTGCAATCAGTTAAGGCGAATTAGCTTTTTTGTTTCGCGAACGTGTGTTCTTTTTCGTATGAAGATGCACATTTCAGCGAGTTTGCCATTTCAAAATGATGCCGCGGGTCCGACGGTTATCTCTATTCACCCGCAGGCGTTCGATTTACGAGAGGAAGCTGATTAAAATATCGAAAGTTTACCCACAAGCCGTGGATTGATCCAGGCTTGATATGCAAACATAGCGCCGTTTTAGCATTTCCTAGAAAACCGCGTAACAATCGCAGTGATGTAAGTGATATCCGCTGTCGCAGAAGAAAGTGCGCACAGAGATTGGCCTGCTGATTTTGTTCTGTGCGTTCGATTCATTGCATTTGCGCACGGGCAAGGTGCAACTCAATATCTGTGCCGCAGTCGCCGCGGAGATTGCGCAACTCCAAACGAGAGGCTGCTTAGCCGCTTTCTTCGACCAATTCCGCCGATCAAATGGTTTCCAAGATGCTGTCTTGTTTAGGGTTTATTAATTATGACTGACAAATTAAAGGTATTCACTCAAAGCAGGTTGTGTCATGCGGAAGTGGGCGAATCTCCAAAGGAGCGACACTAATTCGTCTATAGGCATATAATTGGTCTGTTGTGATCAATGGCTTCATCCGTCTGGTCGAAACCGTCGATTATTGCTAAAGACTTTTGAAACGATTTTAATGGTATTATGTCGATCATTGTTCTACTTAATGAGCCCAGCCCATCAAAATACTCCATTGGAATTCTGCAAGTCATGGACCTTTTAAAAAAATAAATGCAATCGCCGCTTTTCTGTTTGCCTGATGAGCTGCCAAATTCATCAGATTTTTAATTTAAGCATTTAAAAATTGATGCAGTAAAAGGAGAACTAATATTTAGATAATTTGAACTATTCGTATTTGGTGAAAACATAGATCCATACAAATTTTATAACTATAAATAATCAAATTAATTTACATAGGTTATGAATGTTGGGTGGATATACAGGGTGTATTGACATTTTTTTTTATACATCCTCGTTAAAATCAACTCCTGGCTTTTAGAACATGGCACACTTTAGTATGAAAAACTAAGCCTTCTTCCTTTATATGTGGATGTTTGACACTTTTATAGGTTTAATTTCTACCTTTCAAAATTTTAGAAGGTGAAATGGAACTAAGTAGTTCTTATAAACTTTTAAAAAAATTTTATTTCTAAAAGCCAAATTTATGTAGTGGAACTGTATCAACATATAAATTCCTAATAAAAAATAATTAGTCTAAAACAAATTTTAAATCATTTTTAATAAAACATTATTTTGTCCTTCTGTCTAAATAATTTTTCTACGCAGCATATGATCCAATTCGCTTTATAAGTTGAATAAACCGAATTTTTTAAAAATAATTTCTATGGCAATCTAATAAAAACTAATAAAATTTAATGAGAACTGCTCTTATATTTATGCAAGATTATTGTCTCAAAGAAATTAATTAAATCAGATTTCTTAATAATTTTTTTATAATAATTCAAATATAACCTCAATATGTCAGCCTTTTTTTCCACGCTCTTTTTACTTGAAGAACATAATTACTAATATAAACTGGTAGGCATCTACCTACTTTTTGAGTGAAAGTGAAACAAATTGATTTTGATAGAAAGATAATTGAATGACTCAAATTGAAATGAATTAGTTACACGCAAAGTCTGGTTGAGATTTAATAAAATGATGCTCCCAGCAGGCGACATTATTTGCATAATCTAGTAAAACTGAATTCCACAAATTGGGTACATTTGGTATAACAAAAAAAAAATTCAAAACCAACAAAACATAAAAGGTAATTGGGTTACAAATCTGATGAACGTGAGTCGATTTTTATCGAACGAAAAATCTTCACAATTCGTGAACCATTTCAAAGAGCAGATGTCTCACGAAAAATTTAAGCGACCTTAACGAAATCTGCCCAATTCATTGCAGGCAACGAGTTCTCTTTTGATTTGGGTCAGGTGAGGTAATCCAATTATTTAAGGACGCATTTGCAAGCTTCGCGCGACACCTCAATGCGGATGAATTTTTATGATTCAGTTTGGGTCCCAGGCACGACGTGGGACAGTTTTGTACTCCACTGTTTGGCATGCATTTTTGCCGCACTTTTGAAAGTCTTCTTCGCCTTTCTCTGTATCAACTTCCACTTTGTTCGCGTTCCTCCAAACTCCAAGCTGCGGCGCCGAAGTGCAGGCCCGCTGCGCTGAAGACACGAGGAAGAAGAGGTTGCCGGCAGCCCAAGTAAAATAAACAGTGCGAGGTGCAAAAGGTGCGAAAGATTCGGAGTGCTCGCTGGGGTCTCCGGCGAAGCAGCCGACTAGAGGGGGGCCCATTGCTCTTCCTTTGGATAGTATGACAAGATTATTAAATGAAAAAGCGATTGTGAATCCAAACCGAAGACGGTGAAGATTTCTGGGCATGGATCAGTAGGCCACCATCGTCTCCTTCAATTGGACGTGTTCTCGATTTAAAGCGACAAGACGGATCTTTTAAAAAAATTGCCACGATTTCGGGAACGTGTGTATCTTCTTTCGGTCAAACTGATCCTCAAGACACCTGTGAAGAAATAAAGAATCCTGTGACTTACTTCTTCAGTGTAATTGAAATTCTGTAAAACTAAATCTCACGGAAAATAGTTGCGCGCGCTGCTATCTCCGGAGGTTTCTTCTGAAAGTGAATTAGCTGCCGCTTATTGAATATAAATGATATCGCTTTCATATTGCCTGTTGACTTTGTGACACAAATCTTGTGAGATTTTTGTGTTTTGTTGTTAAAGTGAAAACCTTAGTTCCGTGGAAAGTGATCACTTTTAAAACAAAATTTCCTTGCGACAGAACTAAAACTGGATTACAATTATGAGAATAGTACTTGTGGTAAGTAAGATTTGTTGCCGGTAGTACCTACCTGCACATAAAAAATATACAATAAGAGTATTAACTAAATTGAACATAGTGTGATTAATTTATTTCTCAAGAAATATTTTTTTGCAAAATACGAGTGTAAGGGTCACAGCATGTTGAGTTCTATAGTAGGACTGATAATAATTTTTGAACATCTTTAATTTGAATTATCGTTAAAACTCATTTCTACTATGTAACGATACATAGTAGCAACTTAGATAAGGTGTCGCTAAATCGAAAGTTATTTAATTGCAAAAAGAATATATTAGAGACATACTAAATTCGATTTGCACGTTAAAGAATAAGATAAACAGACTAAATTTTAATTTTTCCTGGTAATTCAATTTAATGTTGATTATTGTTGCAAAAGTATTAATTTATTAATATTTTTTGTTGTACATTCACTCAGTATAATTGGTATCCATTCACAGTACATTCTCTCAAATGAACACAAAAAACAATAACGTTCACTTTATAACTTTTATAAATAGGAACAGTTAATGCAGAAAGCGAGCATATAACATTTATTCAAAACGCAATATATAATTTTAGTGATAAACGCTTTAATTATGTGGATATAAAAACTATTAACAAAATGTCTTTTTATAATTTTTCTGATCAATGTTTAGTCATCTCATTGTAAATGGCTAATCAGTTCAAATTGGACCTTTCACCCCAGGAAATGTGTTCTTCAAAGCAATCACGTTCCTTAGTTACAAATCCTTTGAATTTGAAATGAAATAGTCTTCATTTAAATGTTACTTAAAATAAGTTTAGATATTAAAATATTATTCTTACTACTAAATACATTTTGGGAAATACAGTATAAACATAAAAAACAAATATGGACCAAGATGGTGAATCACTAGCAGTTAGGTACAGCACGGTTGCATAATGGAGACTGAAAATAGAATCATTCAGTATGTACAAAATAGCCATTTTGGTACAAAACCATAAATCAAACCTACAAAATACTTACGAAAGTTTACGCGTGCTAAAATATTAAATTTGCATTCCGATTTGTGAATTATTCTGATTTTCCAATCATTCGCTAAGTTTTCTTTTACTACAATATTAGCATTTCAGGTGAATAAATTGCAATTTTATACAGTGGCTTTTCTGATTTTCTGTTGAAAGTTTAGCATGAATCAAATAAATAAAGCCATATAGCACGTGGCATTTTCAAATTCATAAGGTAATAACAATAATTTAAAAATTGTTTGTTCGACTTGATAAAAGAAATGCTAATTCATAACATCACAATGCTGAATCTAAAATTTGGAGATATGTTTTGATTTTGCCTTTCATAAGGTTTATTTTATGTATGCAATTCTATTGATACCAAAATTTTTAAAGAAAGGAAGTAAACAAATTACAGTATTACGTAGTTTAAAGGAAAGGAAAATAAATTTGTGTTTCATGGTCAAAAATTTAAGTCATATACAAAAACATGATCCTCAATATTCTTCTAATACGAATAGATGCTGTTTTAAAGTTTGGTTTACTGACTGACAGACAACAACTTCACAGGAAAAGGATTTATTATATTTTAGCCTGGGCATATTTAATTACAAAAAAAAATAATTTTTATTAAATTAAAATTTTTACCTTTCCGGTAGGAAGTATGTACGCAATGTGAGTAAGTGAGTTCACCAATACTCAAAATTTGGCGGCTGGATATTTATTGCCACGCTGATTTTAAATTTATTAATGATTACTACTATCACATTACACTACTAATCTATAAATCGTTAATCTATAGGTAAATTGTTACATTGTTATACATTACCTGTCTTTGTGTTAGTAATTTTTTGTACCATCAATTCATTATATGTAGTAGAGTTTAACTAACTTTTTATTATTTCTATTTTTCTCAGACCCACCACCGTCTGTTTTTGTCATAACGCTTCATTTTTAGTAGTACATAAATTTATCTTTATGAAAGATGTTTTCTAATTTACCTCGGAAATTGTCTAGCTTTATGATATAAAATATAGCCAATCGTTATGCATCTTCCCAGTTTAAAGATTTATATTGCTGGAGTGACAGATTTACGCAATTGCAGCTAGATATCCGAAGATTCATCAGCAGGGAAAATTGGCAAATAGTTAGTTAGACACGAAAAAGGAGTTGTGGTTTGCATTTCAAATTTAATGGAATTCGATAAGTTGGGGTTCAATCGAAAGGAAGATTTATGGTGTATTGCACAACATGGGCTTCTTTACATCCTACAACTAAGCTGCTTTGTGCCGACCTACCTACCTTTGGTCCAAAATTACAGTGCCACTGTGGCGACTCGTCTTCCACCACCTTTCACTTGTGCACTATCTAAAATTCTCTAACTCTAGCTAGTGCAGCTTTGGTGTCGCTGATCAATTGAAAGTATCGTCTCTGGTTATTGCGGGAAAACTGCGGAGTCGCAAAACATTCACCTTTTCGTAGATTGCCGCCACAGACCATCTGCGGGAGATCTTCACTAACGTAAAAGTAGTTGTAGCCTATCATTAGTAGTTGCTTCACTTGTTAGGTCAAATGAAGTTAGGAGCGACTGACTGCGATTCAGTCAGCGTTGTTTCGGATATGAATTATGTGATATATGTATGTTTTAATTTTCCACGCGAATATTTCGCTTATTGCGCTAGTGCAATAATTTTGCAGTAAAGATACTGAGACTTGAAGCTGCCAAGTATAAAACAACTTTCATATTAGTCATCATTAATGAGGTTACGACTGCCAATTGCATAACTCTATTTCTCGAATTCATGTTAATAAATTAATTGTACAGAAACCATTCCTCAAATAAAATTTTGATCTGGCCCATTAAGTTTTCGCTAAGTGATTGAGGTTAAAAGTGTTAAATAATTTCCGCTTATAAAATACCTCAAATTGGGTTGAGTACCATGAAACGGCATTTTATATAAAATGAGAGAGGGTAGTTTACTTATTCATAATATATCAAAATTAATTCTGACCTATAAATTTATACAAAATATACTTATTTAAAATATATTTTAAAAGCTTTTTATCACCGCTTGTTTTGAGTATTAAAGATTCTACCAAATGACTCTTTTTTTCTCAATTATTTTATGACATTACGTTTATAAACAATTCAAGTGAAATAAAAACTGGCTCGTAAAAGTTCGCATCCTCACTGTAATTGAAAGCTCATACAAGATTCGCGACGTGACTTACATGTATTTCACAAACTCGTTTTTAGGGAAGTGTTTTTCATTTACCCTTTTCCCATAAATATTTTAAGAGTTAAGGGTAAAAATCATCCTTTTGCTTTCATTTTATCTAGATACATTGCAGTTTTTTTATGGTTCTGGGCATCCAATTCAAGGAAACAGACTCTTCGTTCTCTTGAAGCATCTTTCGTCCACACTTTCATTTTCAGTGGATATAAGCGAAGTTTTGGCGACGTTGAAAGAAGAATCACGTTTTTGTTTTATACATTTTGTTTAATAAATCTTCTCAATGTTTGGCGTGACTTATCATGTCATTATTGAACTAACGAAAGGCCTTTCACGTTGAATTTCCCGTATTACAAGAGACTCCCTCCCTAGTAAATTCCATGCAGAAGCTATAAAAAATATTTTAATAAGTCAATTAGGTTCGCCAAATCACGCAGTCACGGGGCATCGCTTACGTAATGATCGCCGGGCATTTCAGATTTGATAAAACTTGCTTCGATGTATGACTTAATATTTTTGAGATCTGGGAAAATTATCTATCCGTGCATTGCATTTTCGCAGGGAATTTTCTTATAATGACATATTTGTTGATTTTGAGCGCACTTGTAAAGTCTATTTCATCATTGACATAATGCGGATTTCCCTAAGCCTCAGTCAATGATTTGATTATTATGCTATTAGATATTTACAACTTCCTAGGAAGTCTAATATAGTCGTAAATAAAATACGGTGAAGTTTTGTAAAATAAATTGTGTAGGTAAGATAACTATTAAAGCCGGCTAAAAGAATTTAAAGTTTTTACTCAAAAACGGATAATAATAAATTATGCAATTAAGGAATTGGTTTGGTGATCGTTTTTCTACTAGAATGTCTTTTCCTTTCCCTCTACTATATTTTCATGGAGTGTTTGTAAATTTAAAATTAAATTGAAAACAAAATATACATATTGTTATATTTTCTATTTATAATCCGTAATCCCTCTTAGCAAAATGTGTGTGAAAGCTAAAACGTTTACCTTATTAGTGAAAATTGTAGTGAAAATTAGCCTCTAAACTGTGTTGCACTATCGATTTGATTTATTAATCATCAAGACATCTAACTAAATATTTTAGCGTATTGTTCTCATGGTTCGAATATGTTTTCTTAAATGCTAGTTATTTTATTGCAATATATTTTAATAAAAATGTGTTCTTTAGAACATTTTTTTAAAATGCTTCATAACTAATTGTTTTCAGCATATTGAAATTATCCGAACGATCAATTATTCTAACCCTCACTGTAAAAGCCTTCTTCGGTCTTAAATTTAAATTAACTTTCTTTCTTCTATTCTCACTCTCCAAATCAGCCAAAGGAGACTAATGAATTTCTAATGCGGATATTTTCCATTTTATTTCCGCTTTCTAGAATTAAATTGGTATAACTTGGATGCATACAAAATCTTGAACTTTATTCGGATTATTCTTTGCATTCTTATTTTGTTTTGAAGAAATTAGCGAAAAGCAGACATACATTTAAGATCCACCTTCAACTTTAAAGGTAGATGAAATTAACTGGTTTTCTTCATGTCCACTGATTTCGCGAATTACTTCCGCGGAAGTTTTGATCATGAAGACGGTGAATTTGTCTGGAAACCTTTCTTTCCTTTACTTTGGCTCATTTCTTTTGCGTTGATAGCTAAAGTAGTGAAAGTTATTATTTTGAAGGTTTCTTTTTATAAAGTCTTTAAGCGACAGAATAATGCTGATCTTCTTTTAAATGTTAGTCTGCGGTATATACATACATATTTATATTAATTAAGTAAAACAATGCCTTTTGTTCATTTTGGATTAAAAATCGTTCATGCAAGAATTTAATGGAGAGATTTCTCGATTTGAATTCATTTCTTAAATTACTTTGCATCTTACCTTTAGTTCAGAGCAGCTTATGTAAGAAATGTTAGTAGAACAAATATTTGTGGCCCTTAATTTACAGAAATTTAAATGAAATAAAAATGTTTATCCTGGTCTTAGTATATATAAAATTTTTCTATTTACCTAATTTTAATCTGTTCGCATAGTTCCTTTGAGACTTGACTCACTTTTGATTGATTTATTGATACAATTAAATTTTTTGTTAAACTGAGCTGAGTATAGAATAGTTGAAGTTAGTAATAATATTAGAATTGGAATTTTTCTTGTATCTACTGGTAATTTTGGACCAATTTATCTTATCATAAAAGGCAGAGAGGTTGAAAATTAAATGTTTTGCTTTGTCTTTTCCGTCAATTCAATATTTTAATGTATTTAGTAATCCGAACTTGTGCCAAAAATTTTTTTAAGCTGTTTCCGGGAAAACATTAAAGCAGTATTCACGTTTCGTTGAATTTGCTACAACAAAAATGTTTAAAACATTTCCGTTGAGAGTAACAATAGTTATTTGAATTTTGTGCCAATTGACTAAAAGGCCTTCAAATATTGCTTAATCGCAAAACTGTTTATATTTCATTCACCCGAGGGAAAAGTCATTACATATGTATGAGAAAAATAGTTGGTAATAGAAAACAAGTTATGCATATAAAGTAGAAAGCTCATGAAATGAAGGTACGATTTTATAGTTTCTCGATATTCAAATACATATAATTATACTTCCGATGAAGAGGATCCAATGAGATGTTTTAACAGATGCTGATAGGTTATTAATCCAGTGATATATGTAAATATCGTTATAAAATCAGCTATTGTGGATTTATGTAAATTGCAGTAAGCAAAAGTGAAACTGAACTCCAATTTTCCGCTTTAAATGCAAAAAATGTTAGTTACATACGCAGGCTCGTGGTAAAGGTGGAAAGGGACATGATGACTAAATAACTTTGGTCAGACTCATGAAACTCTTGACCGAGGACTGCCGCTCGCCGTGAAATTGTTAACAGCCCGGCCCTTTTGACGCACGCCCCAAGCTATCACTTTCCAATAACCAAAATGAAAATTCCATTACACCTGAACATATTTGCACGTCGCGTCGCGCGGCATTGAACACTTCAAGCGGAAAGGCCGCCTTCGATCTCGCTGTCATTTATGCGGCCACACTCCTCTTCATAATTCGAATGATAAAGAAATTTTTAATTAATTCCGAGACGAACTCGAGGAAGCGAAATTCGATCTTTCTCTGTTTTGTCGCATTTTTTTCTGTTTTTCGACAGCCAAATTAGTAGCGCTCTCTTTGGCCTTCGGAAAAAGCAGACAGTCAGTGAATTTTTCCACAGAGGTGAACGGCAGCGTATCGATTATTATCTTGCATTTTATGATTGGCAGGTAACACGGTGCAATCGCTACATTGTATTACTACCGTCAGTTTACTCTATTTTAAAAACAATTCACTTTTACTTAGGTAGCTTAATGCCTTAATCGAATCGATGTTAAACCTTTTTATTTGCGAATTAGATGCTTTTAAATTCAAGTTTATAAATAGATAGAAAGTTTTATTTTTGAACGTGCCACTACTGATATAATCGATAAAAAAATATTGGAATATTAAATTTGAGTTTGAAAGGAGCACGAGTTATGTAGAATGCGTTTTAAAATTAGCATGATACGCACATGGTTTTCTTTCGCAAGAAACAAAAGGAAAAATTCAACAAAGAATCACAAATCTAAAAGTTGGAGTTTTTTGTTAATATTTAGCAATGTAACAACATCAATATATGTATGTAAATATTCTGTTGTCATAATGCTTTCATCTCATGTAATTATACTACGTACTTAGTGCAGTAAGTGGATTGAAATAGCATATAATCATAAATAGTAGATGTGAACATGTTCTGCGATTTATATAAAAAGCTGATCAACTGCGAGTCGAACTCACGCACTAACGCTTCTATACTATAGAAAACCCTAAAAAGTACCTACATATATAGTAAAAAATTTTAATCATGATTTGAAAATATCTCAACTTAGTGTCCGATAATATAAAATGTCAATTATTTATTTTAAAGGGGTATTTTAAATGCTTTCGTAAATTACTTATATCTTTATTTTTAGTATAATGGCGTTTAAGTACAGCGTATGAGTAAATATTATACATAATTTTCAGCTTCTCACATAAAGCCATAAAAAAATATGGCTAAGAACCATGAATTTTTGATGACAAATAAAAAATATATTTGTGCTCTGATAGCGTCGCTCTTTCCAAAGATTCCGCACCTTTAATCTTTAAATTTACTTAAACCTCACATAAACTAGTTATGAAAGGGTTTTGTTGACTGATTTCGAATCTGTACTGAATTTTAAAAATTCAATATGAGATATGTAATGTAATTTAAATATTTTAAAAAAATGTATTTATATTATTTATTATTAAAAAATTAGGTATTAGGCATCCATCAATTTTAGAATTTATTATTTAAATTATTCCAATTTTAGATTCTGGCCTGTGCGGTGTCTTGTCAAGCGTTAAGTAACACTACCACAACAACCACAAAACCCACCAGAAAAAAACTCACAACTACTAAAAAGCCTGGAGATGATCGAGGCAAGAGAAATTTGTTCGACATTGGATCTCATCCGTTTGGACACCGCCCTATTCAAAGAAGAGTAGGCTATCAAGGCTATTTTCCTAGTCCCTATGGTATTTGTTTTTCTTAAGCTGAATATTATTTGAGTTCCTCGTATATTCATTATTATTACTTTTTTTTTTTTTAATATTTCAAGATCATCAGACACAGTTTGTGCAAGATCACTCCAATTACTTACCTGACTATCAGTATCAAGCACCACATTATGCTGAACCACCGGAACCCATAATTGAAATTATTATTAAGGAAAGCAATGACACGCTACCACCGCCTCCGCCACAGCCAATAATTCAAAAGAAAAAGAAGGAGCATGTGCAAGTGTTTTACGTAAATTACAAGAAGGACAAAAATAATAAACTACTCCTGGAAACACCTGTTAGCTCTCTGACTCCAAAATCTTACGGACATCACGAAGAAGAAGAAGAGATAATACATTATCCGGCAGTAACGCCGGGACCGCCACTAAAGACAACTACTCTTAGAACAGTGATCCATCCAGACTCCGAAAAGTATCATAGTAACAGTGGTATCCACGTGACTTTTGGCACAGAAGATAAAAACCAATACGGCCATCAGCTCCAGGAGCATAATGAAGAAAGTGTTGTGAGGTCGGTGGTGGCTCTTCCAAATCCAAACATAAACAATTACATCACTGAAACACAACGACCGCACCAGTCGCGCGGTGTTGAGACTAGATTCGGAGGAGAATCGCAATATCGTTCAGATGTCGGCCAGTCACGGACAATTAACAATAATTTCGGAGGAAATCTTATAAAACCACCTCCGCAACAACACCCACCTGCGCAGACTTACGTTTCACACCATTTGGAAGTGCCGAACCCAAATCCCTCTCAACCTTTCAGACAGGTTCATTCACATCAGTATCAAATAACTCATCATCAAAATAACAAACAACACTATGAGAGGCCGCAATATCAGCAGCAACAGTCTGCTGCACAAAGTCAACCATTACCACAACCACAAGCACTTCATCAGCACCATCAACCCCCTCCACAACACCTTCCTCAATTGTCTCAACATCAACAACTACCCCAGGCACATCCTGCCCCACAATTTCAACCTCCACCACACCACCAAAGAGCACAATCTAACTTTGGTCAACATCAAAGTGGACCAACGCATGCACCACAAAAGCAAAGTTTTCGATTCCCAGGTCAAAGTCATCACACCTCGATAAAGCAAAATTTCCAAACTCAACAGACAAAGTACAGACCTCAGCCAACGCCGCACAAGCCAATTCCCATCCCAATTCAAAATTTCCAGTCTGACCTTCCACAACAACCTTTTAACAAACCCTTGCAATTTGGGCCACCTGCTCAACCACCACCACCACAGCCTCAACAAACCTTTAATTTTGATAACAAATTTAACAAGCCCCAAGATATCTACAGACATCAATCAAATCAACCACCTACCAGCTTTGAAAATCATCAAGAAATCTATAATCAAAATAAATTCTTCCAACATAATCATGGCCAAATTCAAGGTGGGCTTATTCAAGAGCCCGCGCCCAATCTTAATCCCACTCAAAATCAATTCAATGGCCACCACGTTCAGGAGGATAATCACCAACAAATTGTTGATGGTATTGCTCCTGGCTCGGAGCTTGTGAAATCAGTGCCCAGGTTTGAACAACACATAACAGAAACAGTTGCTTTGAGTCAATTAAATCAACCATTCGGCAGGGAAACTAATTACAAAGGACTGGTGGATAACAAATTAGCATTTAACGAGTTTTCGCATTCTAACCACAACAACGTGATACAGAATATCCCCGCACCGCATTTGGGTCCTTCAACTCCGGAGCCCCACAGTAGACCTTCGTCAACACCGCATTTTGCCCAACATTCCCAACCTGCTCAGTTTGCTAGTTCCACACAGAATCCTAATTTTGGTCACTACGTAACTCAAGGACCGCAATTTTTGAGCTCAAGTCCAGCTCCTCAACAATATTTCCCATCGTCCACACAAAATCATTTCCTACCCACCAGCAATGAACACCTTCAAGTTGTTACTCCTGTGCCATCAACGAATGGTCATTACAATGAAAATTTGCAACATCAGCAGCACCATCACCAGCAGAATTTTCAACAGCAACAGCAGCAACAAAATCATCAACTCCAGCAACACCAACAATATCAGCAAGAGCAGCAGCAGCAGCAGCAGCAACATCAGCAACGACAAGAACAACAACAACAGCAGCAGCAGCAACAAGAACAACATCAGCAACAGCTACAACACCAACAACAGCAACAATTTCAACAGCAGCTTCATCAGCATCAACAACAACAGCAACAATATTTAGAATTTAATCAAAATAACCAGCCACAAATAATTCCAAATTCAGAACCTCATCACTATCAAATCCCCCAAAGGCTACCTCCTCCTGGTCAAAGCGTTTCTACGATTCACACTGAAGCACTACGGGAACTTGAGCAGCGGAAGAACTTTGCACAAAACCCTCAAAACAGCCACAACTACGTCCAAATATCAGCGAGAAACAAAGCTACCACTCAGCAGAATTACAACTACCAACAATCGATTCAACCCACCTCTTCCACCACACCTGCTCCAAGTACCACCAAGCAGGCCAGTAAAAAGCCAACAGCAGTCCTTCCAGACGAGGTTCCAGAAGACCTTAGACAGCAGCTTCTTTCTTCGGGTATCTTAGACAACGCCGACATAAGTGTCTTGGACTACGACAAACTCGGAGACACTGCGATAGAAAATCTGCCTCCAGAGCATCTATCACACTTTTACGGAGCAGGGGGTGGAGCTCAGATTTCCGAATCGAAACAAGTCCTTACGGTTGTTAAACCAAATGGCGAAAAGGTCGAATTCTCAGAAAAGCAAATAGACAGGACTAAAGAAAAGGGAACTCTTCCAAGGCGCCAGAATGTCGATCTCAAGGTAGTTCGATTCGACTCGAACAACCAGAAGAGTGTCACCGACAAGTACATCAAACAGGACTCACCTGTCTTACCACCTGTCGACATTTCTTCAGATCGTCGATATAACCGTTATTTGCCACTTAAGGTAAGCGGGGCTCAATTCCCAATTCCAGACGCTAGCGAGTTAAGGGGGAAGAAAATTGCCAGTGTCGTAGTTCTGGCACCTGTTGATACCTTGCAAAGTGTCGACGACGTGAACGATGGCCGGCAGGAAAGAGATTTGGTGGACTCGAAAGAGGTGAAATTCATCGCTGGCGATACCTTGAAGCAGTTGCTTAAGAAGCCAGTAAGCGAAAACTTTAGAAGATGGTTAGACAAGGAGAGCAAAACCGAGATTGATAACCAGAGCGTTGTACTGCTAGTTGTCAAGTAAGTTTATCTTTAAAATCCCAACAATTTTAGCAATAATACAAAGCTTCATAAAACAATACAGAGAAGGTCTGATAGCTTGAAGCTAATTCATTTAGATTTAGCAGTCTTACTTGAAGTGGGATTCAGATATCGAATATAATCTTTCCTATCCTCCTGCACAATCTTGCAAATTCAGTAATACTGAAAAATGGAATAAATTGTAATAGATGCATTCATTCTTTAATTTATATGTTTCAAAATACAAAGGTATACCTACCTCATAAAATGTTTAGTGTATATAGTTCTTTAGAGTTCAAAATATAATACCTATGTATTTAAAGTGCATAAATTTAGAATTTCTAATTTTTTAATAATCAACAATGTTTTTGATGATTTATCAAAAAGTAAAACAGTATAATTTTTTTTTTTTTTTAGGAATCCTTTGGAAGAACAAGAAATTTACATGTACGACATTAGCAGTAAATCAACAAGTAAATTAAATGGCGAATTATCGACAGCATTTGTTAAAGTTGCTGAAGAAAATGCTGAATCAGATGACTTGGAAAATGCACAAATATCAGACAGTGGAATTGTCGAAAGAATGGCACCGCCTTTAATTGAGGATCCCATGGAAGTAAATGGTGATGATGTTGAAGCAGCTGGTTCCAGTATTTATGAGACGGTAGTAAAATTTAGCCAACCATCAGAACTCCCCAAATCCGAGGAAGACCGATTCATCTCAGTCAATTCCGGATATAGTGTTATTAAAGCGAGAAACTAGCCACTGAGGAATCGAGTTACTTAAAATCGTGCCAGTTAGAGTCAAAATTGTTCTCATAAGTCCATTCTGGCAAAATCACATAAATTTTGTCAACGAAAACTCGCATACAGCCGGTTTTCATTTTCAAAACTTGTCAGTAACATTCTTAAATTATAATAAAAACATATTTATGGAGAAAATTCTTCAACATATTGTTGAGGAACTGTTTTCGACTTCACTCTCTGATAGGTGTAATTATTTGTATAGAAAACGTTAATGTATAAAGTTTTTTTTTAATAAAATGTTGAAATACAATTTATTTTTGTTTGATTAGCATTCAAATCATAATAGTCAAATATAAATAAAATGAATATAAACAAGATATTAAATTTAAAAGAATCTTTATTCAAAAAACAAGCTGCTATTTATTTTGGCGAACTAAAAAACCATGCTTCGGCTTCATCATCAAAATGGTGTCATACAGTTGCATTGTCATGGGATTTGCATATGCAAAATTTTAGTTCGATCAAATATCGCGGAGTGGGTCAAAATAAACTTGTAAGATTTCACGACAAACAGGTGAAGTTTAATAAAAGCTCGTAAATATATGAACTAAATAAAAGAAATATCGACATTGAATATCATATATTTATTTAAAAATTAGTAAATCTAGAATATACACACGTTAATTTTATTTGTACGTATTTAATAAAACACCAACAGAGCTATTTTAAGTTTGTACTTCATTTAAATGAAAGTGTAGCGTGATTCTTTAATTGCTTAAGTTGATAAATTATCACTTTGTCGAATTCAGTTATTAATGTATGTGTTAATGAGTAGTAAAAACTATTTAACAATTGAATACATGATATAATGCAATTAGCAATTACTTGTTGTATGTATAGATGACATAATGCCATAATTTTTTTTTATTCTGAGCAAATATTTATAAAACATTTTTTTTATTTATTTAATTTTATAAACCTTCTCTGTAAGTTCCATTTCGAATAGTTTCTGTAGTTCCATTATGAAACTGGATTATAATTACTAAATATGTCGTTACTGCAGCAAAAATCTAGAAAAACGAATATAAATTTCGGATTGTCCAATAAAATTATTAGTTCATTATACTTACAGAAGTAATGAGCTTCTTTTCCAAATTAAAGAAACCACCAGCGGAAAAATTTCTATTGCGGTGCATAATTTCCAAGGAAAACATTTGAATCTGAAATAAATTTCATTCAAGATTAAATAGTTTGAAAAAATTAAAAATTTTAAATATTTTTACCGCATGGAGAAATTTTTCACCCTGACTTGTCCACCGTGTTCTATGGAGAAGATAACTAGTTTTTTTCATCTGAAAATATAAACATAAATTATTTTTGTATGCATTGTACTTTACTAATTCCAAAAATTATTAGGGTTGTCAATACAAAAATTACCGGAATCTATTACTTTGTGAGGAGTTATTAGTATACTTAATAATAGTTATTTCTCGAATATTATTGCAATTTTTGGGAGCTATTCTTTCAGAAATATTTCTACAAAAAGTAAACATACCTCATCCAGCGTTTTGGCGCAAACGGAGCAATTAACATAGGCAACACTGCTATGAATGATAATCCAGGTGAAAGTAGCAATTATCTCATAAGTAGTGAGGGTGGTGGAACTTATCAAGTACGCGTACAAATTATAGCACTGAATGGTGAGCACCCCTAGCGAGATAGCCGTCATGAAAAGCAAATGAGGTGAGAAGACGTTCATAATTTCGTTGGCGTTGTCATTTACGCGTCCGTAAATTTCAGAAAGTCGCACTAAAGTACTCCAAATGTCCTCATTCAGAAGTTGTTCTTTGGTGTTCGATCTCTTGAGGACCTTTTTTTTAACTCCATTGGGTAGCGAAATTCTTGTGAAAGTTACAGTGCCAAATTCTTTCAATTTCGAATTGATAAGGTAGAATTTGCTCTTAATAAGCAGCATAAAGTTACAGAATTGAATTTCTTTTAGTAGAATGATCATAATTGGCAAAAAGCAAATGAATATAAAGCATAACTTTGGCTTGATGCCCACTTTTACTTTGAGGATGAAGCAGTTGACCATCGAGAAGCACGAGGGAATAACCGAGATGAGGACCGTCTCCAAGCAGAGCAGAATCCTGAATTTCTTGTAAGACACCGCCACTCCGATCTCCTCGAGCGCGTTGTCTATGGCATACGCCTCCTTGACGAAGTCGACTGTTGACGAAATGCTCCGCCAAGAGGAAAATAATGCGACTAACCCCAAAGTGAAAAGGGAGTAAATCTGTGCCCAAGCCGTGAAATAGGCAATTATGCTGTACTCGATGTCGTTGCTGGTCGTCTCCACCACGACATCCCTTAAAGCTAGGTAGAACCCGCCTGGAACCAGAAATTTAATGGGACTGATTGCGAAAACAATTGCTCACTAACCTGTGTACATAATCAGAACGAGGATGGAATACAAAAACGCAATCTTGTCGATAGCGAAGTGCACCTCTCCGTCCTTCGTGCTGAGGGTCACTGGATAAAAACCGAAAAATCTGCACAGCTTGTAGAACGGATAAATTGCATAATAAACATTGTTGCATTCGAATCCCCCGAAAAGTAAATTGGTACCTCGTTGAAGCCACTTCATGTTCAGCACTGACTGCTTTTATTACATCACACTCAATGTTTAAATTTCCGATCACTGGTAGACACTGAAACCGTCCGGAACGAAAGCTACCCGCGAAGTGACTACAAAATATGGTTGCATTGTCGTCCTACCCGCGATAAAGGGCTCTTGCCGATCAATAAATAATATAATACTTCTTGAACCAGCGATTTCAGCCCAATTAGAATGATTAAATTTCTTCCCTCGTGTACGAGTGGCTCGTCCACCGACTGTGCTCCATTTAAGCACAGTTCGTTACCACTGATAACTGCCACACGATGATACCTTGCCTAGAAGGTATCACCTGGGAGTGCATTTTAAATTATGCAAAACTTTTCAAAATGTGACAGGGAAGCTGTAGAATGCAGATGGATAAGTGCACTCCATTCGTCTCTATTACAAAAACGGAAAGTCAAAAGGAAATAGTTCACACTATTTACAAACGCAGAAAGTAGAATTTCGTGTTAATACCACTTTCTAATAATAATAAATTTCGTAGAATTGGTACTTTTTTCTGGTTATTTATTTGGATGTTGACTCACTCCTTCGTCGTAAAATAGTTACGTCATTACAAAAGTTTGAAGATAAATTTCATATCATTTGATTATCCCATAAATTACAGCTGTTATCCTAATTTTTCGTTTACTCACTATTTTATTTTCTTTGCCTAGTTCGACATTCACAACTTGAGCCCGCTAATTTAAATGAATAGGTTCTTTCCAAATCGAAATGTTACGAGTTTGGCGGAAATTCAGGGAGGACAAGTAAATACTTTTTATTTATGTTATTTTTTGTCATTCCTAGAATATTACAAGGTAAAGTTATTTAATCCTATCTATTTTAGGATGCAATGTTGTTTACAAACATTCTTCGTAATTAATTAGACTATAATTAGTACGTATGTATATAGTTTTTGTGAAATATTTTTCTCTCTTTTCAAATTATCGTTTTATATATGTACCATTTTATTGTAATAAAGAAAGGTTAAAATTATTAAAAAAACAATATAAAATTATGCCTTCCATTTATTGTTTTTAATTTTTTTAAATTGCACTATTAACTTTACATTTCATTTTATTTGTACTTCCTTAACTTTCATTTGGTTATTACAAACAATCAATAACTTTTATCTTAACTTTTAAAAATACATATTTAACGAGTTTTGCACCTATTATACATACAATACTTATCTAAATTTTTTATTTCCTTGATGTCTTATTTCTGACCTTATAATTCCTTATTTTGCTAAAGAAGATGAGGTCCTAGTTACCAACAAATTTAAGTATCAACTATAATAAATTATGACAATTTAGCTAACAAAAATAACTGTACTTATATACGTTAATTGGTAAGCAATTTCAGAAACCGATATTTAGCTAAGACTCATACATAGAAAGCTTAAAACAAGATCCACGATGAGTTTGGAAGCTTTTTTTAAAAGTTTTTTCTCTTGCGCATTGCCGTTTTATAACACTAATATAACTTTTCGTGCAAATTTTAAATTTTGCTTTCATTTATTTAACTTAACTTATAATATACTGAACATAATTTGCCTAACAGCGTTTATGAGTTTTTTGTTTATTTACGAAAATCTAGGTACATTAAAAAGTAATGCGGATTTACAGCGTAAAATCTTTTGGGGTTGCAAGTAGAAGCGAGGCACCCACTCGCATTTAAATCACTTTATATTCGGCTTCTTATCGGATTTTCCTGTAAATTGACTTACATTTCCAGAATTAAGTCATCCAAAAACAAGCAAAGAGATATTGGAAACATTGGGAAACCGGAAACTTAACCAGTAGAAACTCCAGATATTAATCAGAAAATTACGGATACTTATCAAAATTATTATATTTTATAATATCATGTCGAACTAATAGTATCAATGGACGATGTGAAATTAAAAGTTTAATATTTCATTCATTAAAACTGAAAACGGAAAGTATAAGTATAAGTATAAAGAAGTGTAATTAACGAGAAAGTAAAGTAAGTTGTTTATTTTATTTGATCCAAGGTATCGCAAGGGTCCTCGTTCATACAGATGTAAATCATTGAATCATTTATTGATTTGGTTTATAGCACCTTATGCATAAATGATGTAAACCAAGCAATTTTTAAATAGTTTTTAAAATTTATTTATCGCAACAACAAAATTTAGTTATTATTTTATTTCACGAAACTGGCTTATCTTTAAAAAATGAAAAATTCCAATAGTAGTTGGAACTGTTAAATTGCGATTTTTTCTGTTTAAAAATAACACACCTTTCGCAACTTTGAGTGCCTCTTTCGATTTTTCAGGTCAATAATAAAACAATTAGTCAAGCCCTTATTGTGAGTATTGTGATCATCATATTTAAGTACGAAGCAAGCGCTCGCGACGTCATAAAGCTTCGTAACATAACATTTTACTGTAATCCCAGACTAAATATAAATCGTTCCTGTTATGGAGCATTTCCAGAAATTTAATTGCAGCTTTCCCGTCGCAAAAATGGCTCTAATTAAAATTACTTCTTTTATAGACAATGAATGTGCTATAAATGAACTATATGAGCTGTATATAAATTGCGTGTTTATTGTATTGGATCAATAAGATAAGAACTTAGTTTTTTCTTAATCTCTGTTCATTTGAATTTAGTGTTTAATGACCTGCTCTAGATTACTCTAGAGCAGAAAAGTGCAAGAAATGCGTTCATTGAGCCTCAAATCTGCTCTAAACTGAGCTGGCTTCGTGTTCAATGAGCCTGCTCCAAAGTGAACTTGATTACTTTGGAGTAAGATTAGTGAGATATCAAAACTTTTTTAACCTTCGAAATTTAATTATTTATATCCATAAACAAAATCGTTAAGCATAATAAATTCTACTTAATTCCAATTGTAAGATCCAAAAAAAGGTGGTGTAGAAACTCATAATAAAATTATCGTAAAGTTGAATGTTTTGAATTTAAGCTTGGTAACTAATATTTACTGAAACTTGTAAGAAAAAATTCGTTAAAAAAAAAAACAGATTAAACTCGTTTTGTAAGTAATTTTCATGCATGAAAAAACGTTGGCAACAAAAATTGCAAAGTTAATTTACAATTAATATACACATGCTGGTAGATATCCTAAAAAATTCGATACTCGTGGTGATAATTTCTATACTTTACTAAAAACGCGTAACGTAAACGTTTTTATATAATTTATAGATTTTGAAAGTTTCAACTGGTTACCTTATTTAACGATGGATACTAAGTTGAATTTAGAAGCTGAAAAAGCGCATCAATTTAAGCGACACTCTGACGTAAGCAATTTATATAAATTCAAACTTTCAGAGAAGTTTCACCATTATTGTTTTTAAAAAAAGCAATTTATTTTATTTTTTTTAATGGGTGGGCAGAGATATTTATATTTTTGCATTCAAAGTTTGGCAAAAAAAAGTGATTGCTAATCTATAGACTCCACTGAATTCCGCGGAAGAAAATACATCGAAGTGTTATCAAGGTAAACTCAGTGATATCGAGTCTATTTTTGACTATCCCCTAATACCGAAACCACCTGTTGAAGAAAGTGATAATTGCTCTATGATATTTGAACGTTGATAAATAATTTCTGAATTTATTTTTTGGCGACATGCGACAGATACGTAGATATAAATTAGGAATTTGATTTTGGATCTTTTTGAAAACTGTCTGTCGATGTTTCAATTAAATAGTTTATTTCCGGTAAGATATTCGTCTCTATTTTTAAAGAGGAAGATTTTGAAATTGTATAGGTAGAATTAATTGCATAAGCAGTATACCTATGCTGGTTTGAGTACATTGCAAACTCGACAAGCAGCGTACCTGAGTTACAGGTATTTTTACATATCCCAGCGGCATTTATTTCCAGTTTATCAACATTAATTCCAGTCGCGTTCTTTCTCTTGTATGATCTTTTCCTTAACGTTAGATTTTAAATTTTTTTTGCCTTGTCGCATTTTGTTGTCAACATTTCACCATCGATTCTATTTATAGAAGTTAGCTGCGTTCGTATTCATTTCGCAACTTAAAAAAAATTGCTTACTGCGTTATCACCTGTTGGACAGAATTAATTGCGCGATACAAGTTTAGGTACAGGCGAATTGCTATAGGCTTTAGGTTACCCAAATTAAGTGGTTTTACCAAGTAATTATAGTAAGTGGTGTATTGTATCTAAGAAAAGTCTAGACACCAGTTCATTCAGTTGTGATCTCACGTGCGTCCAACAATACACACGTGGATGGAAGAAGTTGTAATCACACGTAATGTAGTTTAACACAATTAAGGCAATTAGTGTAATTGGAATCTCGGATTGGAAAATCTTTGCCTTCATCATATTAATCAGGTTCGAAGCAGAGTACACAAAACTTTTTGGTATGCATAGTGCACATTTATGCTTAACTTTCTGCAAATTCCGCACTAGTTTGAAAATCTCCATTAATTTGCTATTTTTAAGCCATTTTTAATTGAATTACTCGTCGGTGAAATTTATTTAGTATATTGGAATTCTCGAATTTGAGATTTAACAATTGAGTCATCTATCTAGAATGTCTCTATTACTTCTTAAAACTTCTAAAAAATGCATAATCTTACATTAAAGGCAATCATCCTAAAAATGTGCTAATTTGAAAACAACTAATCTAGTTTACTCTTAATTAAGACATGAAAAAATGTAACAATTTTAAAAGAGTCCAGTTTTTATATCTCTGTCTAAATAAAAAATAATTAGGTTAAAAAAGCCCTTATCGCTTTCTAAATACATGAGGTTAAGAGAGCGCCTCATTAAATTAAAAAAATTCGGTTGAACCTATATCTTTACTTATTATTACGTAGACAAACTTTTTGTTGACAAGCGAATATTTTAATAACTCAAAATTTTATTTTCGTTTTATGCAATTAAATGAGGTTAATTCGCATTTTTTTTTTCCAAATTAACCAAATTTTCTCATCAATGAGTCAATATATTTTACGTATTAAAGTGGGATTCACTTAAATGACTCATCTTGACAAATCAGGTTTCATGTTAAATTTTTTAAACTACAATAAATTCCTACTACAAGATAATGATGGAAACATGAATGCTTGCTATGATTTAATTGCTGCTATAAAAGCACAACCGAATGAAGACATTGAAGTTAACAAGTAAATCAAGAACTTTCATAAATGTAAATTTATAATGCATACTTAGGATGCTTTACATGTATTTCTATATATTTTACATGATAGCAGGAACGTAGAGAACGTAGCCAATCACAAGGTGAATGACAATTTTAATACAATGGAAAACCACTTCAATCTTAAATTATGTTATATGTAGGTACTTTAAATTAAGTTGTTGTTTTAATCACATCCGTTTCATAATTTCAGACATCGATCAATAATTTAGGATATCAATCACTTTTGTAAATTCTGATTTGTTTTGACATTTTCGCTTAAATAAAGGAAATGAAAAATTACTATCTATAAAGTTTAATTAGTACATAGGTTATTTTTGAATTTATTTCTTCCTTTATAAATAAATTAAAAATTAAAATTTCCATCTTTTATGCTTGTTATGAAAAGTGTATTTAAGTCTGAAAAGGGATTATTCAAATTACACCAACCGTAAAAGCGATATCAGAAACATCAAAGGGCATGAATGAAATATGAGTTTTGTGTAAATAAATGTGTAAGTTTGATGCTTCTGTGCTTATCTTCAGGATAATTAGATGGTATAAAATTACTTTTAGTTTTAAACATGATATTTATTTTTTGATAATTTATTCGGAAAAAACTGGTAAATCAGAATAATATTAATAATAATAATTTTTTTTTTCAGAGTTTATCTGTTCAATTGCGTTTATTTTATTCTCTTATTTTTTAATATTAAGGAAGCGTAGCCCATAGAAACAAGAAAACAACCATTTAACTTGTGGACATTGATATTGTTGAATAACGACTGCGATTTTTACATTCATGCTTAAATTGAGTAAATAAGGTTTCAGCTGATTTGTCAAATCTTTCAGGAGTTTTGGTGTTTATACAGAGATGTATGGAAATTCTGATTTGTCAACTTTTCCCAAATACGCTCTTTTTTTTCCCGCAATCGCAATATACACAAATCCTTATCATGCATTGTTTTTTTCTTTTTAACATACAAAAATTGCTAACGATTCTTTTACAACGTTATCACTTGTCATTAAGTTTAAAATTATCTTGGGGATTTAAAAAGAATTACTTGAGATTGTTGTGTCATTTTGTAATACTCAGGAAATACTTCTGCACTTGTTGCGTAACTGGTGTGATATTACGATCATATTCGAGGACGAAGTCCTTGGTGTTATTCATAGGAAATCATAAAATTGAATTGATTATAAATTGAACAGGTTTCTATTCGATGTGGGCACTTGACCTTATATTTGTAAAAAATAATAATTTCAATTAAAACTTTCAAACATGACTAATCTGATCTTGAGAGTCAAGCACTTTGATTGTTTCGTCTGATATGAAAGGTCCATTAGAAAAATAGAAGAAGTAATAGAACGCGAGGCGTTATCAAGGAGCAAATCGAACAAAATGTCCTGGAGTTTGATAGTACTAAAATAGTCAAGTAGTGGCGGAAACTATAGATCGAATGTTATATTTGCACCAATAAGTAGGTCATTAACACCAGAGTGTGCGCTATGCGTTTTAGACAACGAATCTAATTTTGCACCTTCTTCGAAACGTGCTTTTTTTACAATAGGTAAATGATAAGCCGCACGATAGTGTTTTTGCAGCATTTCCGAAACGCTCATTGACATCAGAGATTCTTTATGGTTCGAAACGTTTTCTGCAACCGGTTAGTTCCCAGCTACGGGTACAGTTATTGATGTAAAAAGTGTACACGCTTCAGTGTTCCACATGTTTTTGCCGCAGTGTTTACGCAAGTGTAAACACTCCTGAGCGAATATCCAAGGTGTGTTATTATTTCGCTTGTTCAAACGAACGGCAGTGTAGCAAATTTGAGTCATTCAAATCGGAAAAAAAATCGCAGAGTTCCCAATGTTCGTAAGTAAGCTCTTGTCCGAATTTTGAAGAGAAAATCGGAGATCATGGTTCGATTCAATTTTTAGCAGTCCCAATTTACTGCGATAAAAGTGGGAATGTGCATTGAACGTTTACTAGTCTCATGTGCTCAACCATTAGGCGCCCAGAAACCGACGCGGTACGCATCGCTAGTATTGAGGCTGTTTTTCGCGATGTTAATGCCCGACCACACGGTGCACTCTCTTCGGAGCCGAAGGTGCCTCCGCGGCAGTGCTCTCAAAACAGAGATCGCGCATCTTCAAGGCGCTGAGTATGGATTGTCGCAATTGTTCCATGCGGCTGAATGATCGTGCCGAGAGTCAATTAGATACGCGAATTGCGAGTGAGCCTCATGCGAGAGACTTTTGTCCCATGCTATGTTTAGCTTATCACCGAAGCGCTTCACACTTCTTCAGTAGTTTGAAGCAAAGACGCGGCCTGAGCGAATTGCCCGTTGAGATTGCCAGCGTTAGACTTAAGCGAGCCACTGATCGAGTATTTTTCAGTGTAAAATGACAAGCTGATAGTACAGTGAGTGGTGCTTTAAAATAACCGAATTTTCGCTGTTAGAAATGTAATTTACTTCATATTCCATCGTGGCAAAATTTCTTGAGCAACAGCAGTGGATTAGTGATACTTGTTAAGGAGATGATTTCCGAAGTGTTTTCGTAGTGGGTGCCAGAAGTTTCTAAGTTTAGAATTTTCCAATTTCTCTTTTGTTTTTGTTTTAAGACTGTGATACTATAAAAAAAAATAAAAAAAAAAATAAATACTGCGAAGAAATGGATGCGGGAAAATCAATTGCGAATTGGATCTTCCTCGTATTTTATATCCAGTGGGCTAATTGTGCTTCAGTTTACAGTAAGTAAATAATTTATGACTCTACTATCGATATTTTTTAGACTAATTTGAAAAGAGATATACTAACGGTTTGTGCCAGATACCGTAAATGCAGGTTCTTCAAACCAGGATTAAATAAACTCGAAAATGTGCATCTAACATTTCGTCTGTAAACTGCTCCCGCACTGCAGTTGCGAAATAATTTATCAAACCATCTGCGAGGGTATTCTTCTAAGATGGTGGTTTACAGTTGTATACTAACTGTTCTCGACAGGTGGTCAGTTGAAACTAGAAAAAAGAAACAACTTCTAATGGTGCCAGCAGACATCGTTCACCTATAAAACAGAAGTTTATCTCCGTCAGTGGTTTATTGCGCCCGGTGGATCACGTATGCCACACAAATCCAAACGTTTTGCGTTCGCCAACAAGGTGAACATTTTAACCCTGGAGTTGGTTTTTTAACAATCTTATGAAATTGCGGGTAGACTTGCGCCAAACCGGTCTCGAGTTCATTGTTAGCTGCTGCGGTAGTGTGCTCCATTGAATCAGATTAATTAGCCCAAAACTCTACGGTGCTTAATTCGTCCGTTCTTCTTCGTCTTCGTCTCTTTCAAGCTACGCAATCCCATAAAATTCGATTAACCTTATTTGGTTTTGCCTGTTTTTTGGTTTTTAGGACAGACGAACAATTTGTCGTTTTTTTAATTTTAAATAACTTTTACGGAAATTATACAATCTCGTCATGCCCACATGGTTTTCAAATTTACAGGAACTATGCTTTTAGGGTGCAAATATTTCAGTCAACTTTTCATTAATAAAGCTGTAACTTGCTTCCTACTGTCTAATTCATTTTTCATCCCAACGACTTATTTTTGTGTAAATTCAAGGTCAACTCAAAAATGCATCACGTATTTGGTCAGAAAAGAAAATGTATGAGCTAATGGGGTTAGGTTTCCAAATTGAGCAATTTTGAAGTACCTATATGTTTCCTTTATGATGTTAACCCAGTTGAGGAGGATCGTATATTTTTAAACACAATCATTTCTGATTTAGGTCAACTTTATGTTTTCTTCACTCTATAGAATCTTATTTGCTTAGAAAGTAAAACGAAAAAAATTGACTCAAATTGTTAGTATCAACTAAACGAAAGGTGTTAATAAAGCGTAAATTTAGCTGCAGAATAGTTGAAAATCTTGTTTCCATTACGTCGCAGTTAACCACCATTCCTAGACGCTTAATACGTAGGATTTTCAATAATATAGTTTAATTACGGTTTTATCTGGAACCTGACTTAGTTTAATACATTAGATATACCAAAACGACGAAATAATTACCATGCGGGTGCCAATAACTTGAAATTTTACAACTTAAACAACTTAAGTAGGAAATTTAAGACCGCCTTTAAAAATAAAATGCACTCTATATTTTTTTCCAAGTGAAAAGATTCCTATTAGTTAATTAGCACATGCTGATAACCTTTACTTTAATATCGCAGTTGCTCACATAAACTTTCTTTTGAAAAAAGCATTACTCACTAATTTTTCGGTCCAACGTTTTATCAGAGATTTCTCCTTTAAGATTTGTTATTTTTAAAACTTTTGTACACGTCACCTTATTTAATGTGGAAACTGTTTAACATAAAAGAATTTGAGTTTCTTTTAATGAAGGGAGATTTTTGCTTACTTACAATTGAATAATAAAACAGAAAAATAACTTCGATGCTGATTTTAAAATTAAATAATGATGTAAATATTTATGTACTTAGATGAAATTATTGTTCGTGATGAATGCTCAAGAAATCACTAGAGTGGGGTAAAACCAAAAATTATGACTAACGCTCAAGAATTTTTAATTAGACGTTTAATATAGTTTAAAATTATTTCATCATGGTATCAACGGGTTTATTAGCATAGTGGGAAAGCTCTGACACTTTAAACCTCTGCATCTTCTAATGTGGTTTATGTAATGGGATGTTATTGTTGGTTAGTTTAACTTAATTCATCATACGATAAATTTTGCAGTTAATATTATAGCAAATTTATATGACTTCATAGATTTTTTAAATTATATCCAATCATTAAAAATAAAAGTGGCTCCAATAAATCTAATTATTAACAATACTTAGTCGTAGGCATTATTATTAAGTTTTTTAAAAAAAAAAGCTCATATTTTAAATAGTTTAGTGCAAAAAAAGGGAATAACATCAATAATATCATATGTTTTATCTCCATTCATTATCCCTAGTTATCCCTAGTTAAAATATCTAAATTCACGCTCGTAATATTCCCGATGTACACCCAAACATTTTCCTTTTTTCAATCCCGAAACAGGCACGGTTGTCGAACAGTCACGCTTGCATCGTGCTTGCAACAAGCACGCATTTCCCTAAAATACGCCCGCAACATGCTCGAATTTTTATGAAACGCTTCTGCAACAGACCCAAATTTTTATAAACTCTTCTCTAGTTTATACTCGTCTAAAGAAAGGTAGATAGAAAGAGTCAACACCTATTGCTTTGATAAAATCCAACCTTTAAATTTTTATTTTTATTTTAAACAATCGTGTTGCAGGTATCTCTATGATCTTATTTCTCTTAAAAAAAAATGCTACGGGGCCGATTCGGGCGTATTTCGGTCGTGCTGCTTGATAACAATCAATAAATTTCCGACACATTTAAACGAAATCAACAAACATAATTTTAGCCTGCATAATTGAATTATTATTTATATTGTGAGAAATTTATTTGATTATAATCAGTTAATCTAATTGAAAAGTGTAAAGTGATTTCTCTGCAATATTTTGCGTATGATAAGATGCGCACATTCAAGTATCATTCGAGACAGCTTAAAATAAACGCGTTGTTATAAATATCAGTGAAACATTCAATGGGTAATTGTTTTTCTATATCTAGACTTAATTTGAAGTATCATACTTCCGCGGATTCGATCTCAATTTTATAGTGCATATTACATTATATAAACAACTTTAGTTTGAGAGACTGGATAATGATTTAAAATGTCAATAGGATTAAATTATTGGGGATTTTGAAATGAGGAATTAAACTCTATCACTATCAGAGTGATTTTAATGATAGATTGCAATATTGTATAGGATTTTAAGCATAGTACCTCAAATGATTTTTTTTTTATTACATATAAAGTAAAAGTCAGGAACTTTTTAAAGTATTTAAATTAATATTTATATATTGAATAATCAAAACAATTAGGTTAAATTCACATCTGTAGTTTAATGCATTAGTTGCAAAGGGAGGTCAAAACTCTAAACGTGTACCCATTTATGAATGTATTTAAATTTCCCAATCGGTTTGCAGTCAATTATATTTCGTAGAAATTCATATATGCGCGACATTTCATTCAGCAAAATGATACAATGCCGATTCATATTCCCAAATTGCTCCCCTTTTTGGGTTGCCTAATAACAAAGTGACAACAACGTAATTAGTACCTACATACCTGGCATCAAATCGTTCCTTTTCACTGTATTAGGTGAGTATGGCAGTAATAATTTTATTCCTCGAGTAATATTCGATGGAGCAAATCATAGGACTATTCACATGATTGATTCATGAGCATAATATCAATTCACGGGCATTGACCTGCTCTGCTCTATAATAGCTCAATGAACGTTAATATCACGTCATTGTAGCGTTAAAACTTATTTGCATTATCGCCTATTATAAGATATGGTGTATTCCTGCTTATTACCGCAACGAGGTAAAGTTTGTTGGAAAAGAGGTGTCAATTTTTGTATCACATAAACGAGAAAATTAACCAAACACGTATCAGGCGTGAAAATCCTGGGATTTTCATAAAGAGTGATTATATTTTATTAATAGAATTATGACACCCACATCGTTTACATTTAGACAGGCATTTTACGGTAGCAATTAGCTCTCTTGTCAGACTTATGCGTTGGCAAGGATTCTAATTAAGCATAATTTATTTTCATGCTGGAACAAACAAAATGTGATTTATATAAAATTAAGATGAGCAAGGCAATTTCGAATAATGTATACCAAAGTTGAATTTGATTACCTAAAAAGTTCAACAATAGAAATCAAGTAAGTTATCTTGCATAATATTTAAAGGAAATTTTAATTAATTTAGATGATCTTAATTTTGATACATACATATATGTATATAACTTTAACATAACTTTTAAATAAATTAGACCAATATTACAGTCCCATCCCAGGTATACAGAAAAATTCCCATGAATGTGTTATTATATTAAGTACGATTTTAATGGTCCTAACTCAAACTTTCTAACTATTAGTTGAACGTTAACACGTTAGTAAAATTTGCATAACGAAACTTTATCAAGAAGTCAAAATGAATCAATTCATAATCATGTGTAAATGAATCTTTAACGATTTCATATAAAGATCGAATGATATTGAATTTATGTAATGCAAAAATGCAACTTCATTATGTAACGAAATGTAATCGCGTGTATTACTGGATTATTTTATTGTTTATTTTGTATCATCACCAACATTATTTGCAACATCGGAATAATTCCAGTTGTCAAGGCATAGTACATATTTGGAATTTATCTATAAATTAATTTTCACATTTATAATATGTACCTATTTATTCAAAAGGTTTTGTCAACCGATAACCTGCCAGAAATTTTTATTTTCCGCAAAAAAAGTTATCGTGTTTGTATATTTCTTTATTTATAATTTCATTTAAAAAACAAAATTAATTTTTATAAATAATTAGTTTTGAATATAAATCAATTTTAGACATTTCTTTCTGATAGAATATAAAACACATCAAGCCGACAGTTGTTATCAACAATTTATTATTATTTTCGAAAAGGTTCAGTATCAGATTGTAAGGTCATGTTGTATTTTGTAGGTATTCTATCTTTTAAAAAACTGTGTAATATGATTTCAGCGTAATGAACTCCATATTTTATCAGTGTATACAATATACATATATGATTTTTCCGAATTAAGCCAATTTACATTTCATGCGTGAACATAAATATTCCATTGCATCAAGGCGGCGTAGAAGGAATAAAAAAATCTTTAATTGGAATCACTTGTTGGCTCTTGGTATGAAGCAGGCGTGCTGGCCATGATATCTGCCAAATGTTACTTAACGCCACAAGTTTAATAGAGAGGTCATCCGCGGTGACCTAAGACAACACAATTCTCTTAATTGATTGGGGTGCTCTGCATCTCGCAGCATCCTCGCCCGTTTCGAGTAAATTAAATAACTTTTAATTTCTGAAAACAGCGAACGGTGGGTTCGCAGTTCGTACACGGCAGTCCGGGTGGTTTTTCGCTCAGATGCGCATAGTTTGCCTTCTGGTTGCTGATTTGATCTTTCTTCTGCGACGTGCTCTTGGACGTCGCAAGGTTGAGCTAGACTCAGCTCTGGAAATCAAACCGCTTTGCTAGCGCAACGACAAATTAAGATACTAATTTCATGAGCTGCAAACTCATCTCGTTCAGGGAATTATAATTGCTAATTGCTAATGGCTCATGTGCTACGTTATAACGATCCATTCTTAATTCGCATCCATCGCAGATAAGGGATGAAGGAATCGGGCACCTCTATTAAAATTAGCTTAGTATTTAATTATTCATGGAATTTGCAACACTTGTGTTATACCGTTCTCTTCTTCTCGTTCCAGATCTAAATCTTCCCACTTTTAAGGTAGAATCGATATGCAGCCACGAGGCTGAGACACATATAGCCAGCGAGGGGAAATCTAGTCTCACGATGGATCTTCATCCGGGCTTAATGACTCATGGATTCTGCAAGAGGACGTTTATTGCCCCAGAATCTCATGGCTTCTTTGTTCGAATTGTTCACACAAAAGGTGGGAAAATGCAAAGTAGCAGCTCATCAGCAAAGAATCTTCGTGGAATGGCTTCAAAAGTGAACAATTCGTCAAATTCTTGCCCATTAAGCATTGTAAGTATTACGAGGAAAACCTTCTTCATTAAATGTACTTGCTAAAAAAAAATAAAAAATAAAAAAATAAACCAACAACAGGCTGTAGTGGAAAAAACTGCTTATTGTTTGGACAGCCGGCGGTCTTCGCGACGATTTATTTACACGTAAAATCTAAATTTCTAAAACTGACCTTGAGACAAACTGAGTTCTAACATTTCGTTTTTAATCTAAAATTGATACTTAAATCATCCCACTGGACTTTGTTAAAGCCGTCTGAAGGTCAAGGTGGTCTTTATTATTTATTATTATTATTATACCATTCGTCAACGCCCGCATTTTTTATGAGTTTTGATATTTATTTTATCGATTAATAAAATACACATGAACTACTCACCCCAATTAATTAATGTGGAACCAAACTTTTAATTCAATTAATCTGTCGTTGAACTTTTTAGTTTAATGATACACGTACATGTGTTGGAGGGTGATCATTTTCAGTAAATTCGAATTAAATCGCTTTGCATAGAAGCATTAGTTTTGGCATGTTTGCGAAATAATTGAGATTATATTCTCAATATAATGCCCAGCATTTAATTATTATTATAATAGTTTGTACAAAAACATAAAATTCTTAAGGGGTGACACATATTGTATTAGATGTAAAATTTAACACTAGAGCATGCTTTTAGCTTTCGAATATTACCTACATCCTTGTAAAATTTTCTGCCTTCGGCTATTGCGATTTTTAATTGCAATTTACTCATACGTATTTATAGTTCAAACTCAAATTTTATGAAGTAATCAACTGACTGCTTTATCATTTAACCAGCTGATCAAAATATTACAAGGGTATTTTGTTATAGGGTGCTCACTCTTCATTGTAAGCAAATAACACAAATTTGCTATTTGAATAAAAATACATCGACGAATGCATACCTCTTTAGTTTTAGACTCACTCTTTATCCTACTTAAATGAAAATTATATTGAAGCCCTTACAGAGGTTTCCCAACGACGAAAATCAACCAAAACTCATCGAAGTCTAAGATTTAAATGACACTAACATATTTTCGGGATATTTATTTAATGTATACATTATAGGTATAAAAAATTATTTATTACATTCAGATACTTATTTATATAGCAAGTTCCTTTAATAACATTGTTGGTGTGTTACACATCTTTGAAGCAAATATAAAATGTATTTTTTGTTTTTTTTATTTGAGTTCATATCGATTACATATTTTATAATTTAAGTCACGTATCAAAACGTGAATTTATGTTGTTTTTGAAATAATCAATTTATATCAATATATTCTTCATAAAAAAGGCACAGTTCACGCCCATGTTTAAACCCCACGTATTTTTTGATATTCTTTGCGAGATCGGTCACGCCTCTTTTTCCTAGCTTTAAGTTCAATAAAAAATAAAGTCTTCCTTTAAATTTATAACAACTTTTAGACATCTAATTGTTGTGAGGTAAGAAATGAGGAAAAAAAACGTTTCTTGAATTAATTTCGCTCTCGTTGTTGGCTTGAAATAGACGCATTTAAAACAGTAAATAAAAACCTCATTAGCATTACGTTGCAAAGCAATAATCACATTTCAATTCGAAATATTCATACAAGTTAAGTAGCTTCGCAACAGCAAACCGGTCAACCTCTCAAGAATACTAATTTTTATATTTTCGTAAATATAACGCTTTAAGAAACTATGCAGAGTATCTCGTGGTTCGAATATCAATAAACTTTGCACGCTTTAAACACTATGCAAATAATTCACTGCAACTTGTTTGGTAAAACGTGTTTTATTTTCAGTTTAATTCAAATGATGAAAGAATCTTCCCGTGGAAAACTGATCCGTGCCAAATGGGAGCTTTTGGTGATGAACAAGTCAAATTATTTCCGGGAAAGTTAAGAATGGTTTGGGAACATAATGGCAATGTGCCAAATGTGAAAATGATTATAACACTTATTGGAAAAGGCTCTGCTTGTGAGGATAAGTCGAACAAATTTCCTTGCCTCAGATTTGGGTAAGTGTCTGAAATTGGTACTTTATTTTTATATAAATACTAATTTATTTTATTTATTTTAGTTCTGAAACACTTTTATGCATATCGAAGGAACTTGTTTGTGACGGAACTCGAAATTGTCCTAGAGGCACTTCATACGATAGTGACGAGGACACTAAAATGTGTTCGAGGCACAAAAAGGATGGTTTTGACAACGAGTTCTGGGAACAATTAACAATTGAACTCTTTCGAAGTTTCCTGACAACAGAACCGCCAACTTTAGCGCCAAAGACTGAGTTTAAAAACCCTGTAGTAGAAAATAAAACCAATGGTCGTTCAGTCAACACTGATCAGCAAAATAAGCGCAATACAAGTAAAGCAAACATAACTGGCGATTTGTCAAAATATGGTCCTTGGGGCTATTTAATGCTCGGAATGTTGCTATGTGGTGGTGCTCTTCTCATATGTGGACTATGGGGTAAGTGTTGCCTCTCTACATGAGGAAAGAAATTTCCCATAATATTTCTCGATATACATATATGTACACAGTAAAAAATTTTTACTACTTTAATAATAGGCAATTCTTTGCCTAGTATTAAAGCTGTAAGAATACACCGATGTTTAAATTTACATTCGTCGATTTAAATGCTTTTTAAAAGTTTTGGGAAATTACCGCCATTACGTCCAACAATTTAAATTTGAACATTTATGTGTAAAAGTACACTTCGGATAGTAAAAACTTCTTGTAGCTAAGGCTTTAATTGCTGAATTTACACAAGTTAATGGTAACCCATAATTCAACTAACATGGAAAAACTGGGGCAAATAGTGAATTTTCAAGTTGGAATTGTAAAATTGCAAACAAAATCTGCTATATTACAAAAACTATTTAGAGAAGTTACATCCAACAAAGTAAATTGAATTAGAAATTTACACATATGAGTGGTTTCTTACAACAAAACATAAAATATTACACCAGACAACAGTAAAACAGAATTTTACCAGTTCTTTGATGTAAATTTAAACCGTGTTGTGTTTCTGCAACATACATAATAGTAAAAATTCCTAATATAAATATAGTGATTTTAGAAATATTTCTTACAGTGTATATTACTCAAATTATTAATTTTTTTTTTATAAAAGAGTATATTGTTATTTCATTGAATGACATAAAAATTAGAAAATCAATTAAAATAAATGTACATTTACAATAATGATGTAATAACATGAATGACTGACAATAATACAAATAATAATTAAAATAAAACAAAGCAATTACTTAATATCAGGAACTGAATATGATTAAACGGATTAACTCATTTAGACACATAATGTTGTTGAACTTGCTATAAAATTAATTAAGCAGGCTTAATTTATTGCTCTGTAATTAATTCATTTTTTTATTACTAGAACTATTAAATATCGCACTAAATATCTTTTTAATTAGGTGCTCATTAACATTTTATATATATTTTTTGTTTATCACATAATATTTTAATTGGATTGAAAAAATGCGTTTTTATAATAAACCAATTTCCATTTATTTTCCAACTAAATAGAAGAACTACATATCGCTCGCATGCTATTTATGAAACAATTTCACATTTTCAATATTAGGCACATAGCTAATATGTTTCGAAAATGATTATTTAGAATTATTATTAATATTAATATCAGGGATATATTTACTCATAGTTTCAATTTGTTTATATCTTAGCAATTTTGGAAGATATTTTTCTAAAAAATTTATATTAGTTGATTTTAATTTTGTTAGAATATTATTTTTAATGATTCTAATTTTTTTTAGAATGTTGCTGTAGACAGAATAAATCTGGCGACACTAACATCGCAGGGTCCACACTGCCGGCAAATGCGTCGGATGGGGATGTTGTGGCACAAATTCCTGCCACTCCAGACATCCGGCCGCCAAATTACGACGATCTTGACCCGCCCCCTTCATATTCCGTCCTGTTTCCTCATCAGAAGGCCCCGAGTAGCGAAGACATTGCAGCAGCTAACACGTCGCCTAGCCCTGACTTAGAAGAAACACCTTCTAGTTAGATTTTACCAAGATTGACTGATTCGCTAGATGTAGGAATAGAAAGCTTTACACCAATTGTTTTCTACCTGAAGAGAGCTCAATTTCGTCCGTATGAACTGCTCTTAATCTTCTTAGACTTAAGCTAAGATACCGAAGGGATATTCTTGCAACTACCACCGGGTCTCAAAGGCTCGGGCGGACCCGCTTGACTCTGGTTCAATGTTCCAAATGTGATATATTGTTTAATTTAGGAAGAAAAGTATTTAAACATAGACATAAGCTGTTAGCAAATAAACTTTTTATAACGAAGCAATAAGCTGTGAAGAAGACACAAACAATTTTTTAATAAAAGGCTTGTAATTTAACAGTGGTTTTCACTGCCCAAAAACCTTAAGATCAGGACCTTTTGTAATTAAATCAGAGGAACACGTTTGTTGCTTTAAAGTAAATCCACAACCACTAGCTGTTTAAGCCGCCAGCCACAAGCTTTGAGACGCTCTTGTACGAAAGATTTGAATGAATTTTCGCTTTTAATGAATTTCAACATTGTTGCTCTGCGATTAACTTCTGTGCAGTGGTTGTACCCAGATAAGTCTCCATGAGCATAAAACGTGATTATAAAGAAAATTTTGCCAATTGTAACGTGTTCCTTTTGGTGGAGATGCTTTTAGTCAGCCAAACGAGAAAAGATTTAAATTATTTCCCTCCAGGTCCCTTCGTTAGAGATCATCTTAATGAGCAAAAATCTGCTCTACTAAAAATACTGAAGGGTTTCTGTTATTTTAGTGTCAATTAATTTAATTTGAAGAAGGGAATGCTTTAGATTTATCTGCAGTTTTCGAATATTAAGATTTTATAGCATTCATTAAAATTTAATGCATGCTCTATTGAAATTTCAATAATTGCTCACAATGTACTTATATTTATTCAAAAGTTGGAAAATAAACAAAATCATTATTTGTCTCCAGTTTTTATATTTAAATCTAGTTTACCAGAAGTGCGCAGAAATGAAGAACTGATCAATCTAATGCATATTTAGTAAATTGATTGTACTGCAATGCATAGTTTTTATTTCAAAGTATCTTCTTGAGCAATTTTTATATTATACATATTTTTTATAGAATAGGTATACTTATTTAAGGGCTTTAGAATTATATTAGAAAGCCTTAAATAACTATTTGAAGTACATAAAGTATCGCAGACTTAACTGCATAAATGATATTTTTCTTTTAATTTTTTAAACAAAGATTTGATTTGAAAGGTGTTCAGACATTAATGTACAGAAAATCATATGTAGGTACATACATACAGTGGCGAAAGAAATAATAGGTACAAGTGAAAAATAATAATAATGTAACAATATATTTTTGTTTTTGTTATTATAGTATATTATGTACTATACTAAATGTACTTAACGTACAAAGATTTATTTATTTAAACCCGTCGATTGAAGGGATTGTCAGATCAAATTTTAATGTTTACCTTTTCTACCTAATTATTTTATCCATCACTGCATACACTTAAGGATTCGATTTCTAAATGAAAGAATTTACTACATCAACTCTTCATTGCAAAAATATATTTATTGCTGCATGTCAACAGGTAACATAAAAATCAATTTTTGGATTAAATAAATTATTATGTAAAGAAATTGTTTTGTAGGAAGATATTTAAAAATAAAAGGAAAGAAGAGGAAAACTCTATGGAAAGAACAGAAGATGACCGTTCTTTATTTCAGTACTTTGTCGGGGAGCTAAATAATCACAGGTAATGTTAAATTTTCTATTTTTGTTTAACGATGACTTAAGTATATTAATATCTATACGTTATATGTATTATTTAAAATTTTATAAGTTATTAGTTTTTTTATTAGAAAGGATAATTTTCATAGGTTTTGTGAATGTAATGCCTTGTGTTAATTATCCGCAGATTCCATGAAACGACAGAAGATACGGTACAACTTCTCAAAACATTGGTGGATTGCATTCAGTCTATCCCAAAACTATGGAGAGAGTACACTCTAGAAGTTATGTATTGCATTCAAGATATTGTTAAATTTTGCTTTGAGGACAATCCACACGCATTGGTAGGTGTATAGAGTTTCTCAAAGAAAAGTGAATATTTTTTAATTAATTGCGTAAAAACAGGATACATTGAAGCTATGCAAGAGGATATTTTCCACGCTCCATTACGAATGTAGCGTCTATAATGAAGTTTATTTGCATAAAGATAAGGGCAAGGACAAAATTATGCAGCCTGTCGTAGTCAAAGACATCAAATCCAGGAAGGAATTATGCAATAAGGATTCATGCAATTTCGCTGATCCCAGTGTTCTTGCAGCCGAATTTCCATTACTCAGTACCCTCGAAAAGCACGATAACAAAGAAAGAAATTGCGCCGAAGTTCGCCCAGGGCAAGTTTCCTTTAAAATTGTCAAGGAATGCTACAGGGATATAATTGAGGGTTTCCCCCAGAAGTGGAGAGAGGAGCGCGCTCAGAACTACCCTAAACTGCATGCAGATGCGGAAACGAAGAAAAAACTATCGAACTCATTGGCAATTCATGAGGATTATATTATTAAAGTTCTGAAGGAGAAGTGGTCGATAGTCGAAAAAACGGCTAGTGAGTCTGGCAATTTTCAGGAAGGTACGAAGCAGTTTGAAGCTATATATCAAACTCTGCTTAGTGCTCAGGTAAGATATAAAACCAAGGGGTATTAGCTGGGGGCTATGCAAAAGTTACCCTGGTGAATTGTGATTGTCTGGATTATTTCTCAGTTCAGCTACGGGAGAATGATTGTTTCTGTTCGCATTTCAATTCGTTTTTTTGATTAGGAGGAATTCGACTAACTACTCCTCTTGAGACTGCATTTTTGTTAAATTGACCAGGTTCGATTAACTATCGATCGAAACCAAATAAGAGTCCAATTTTGTGTTCATTTAAATACTTATATATAGTATCTCATTTTACATATAGCTTATCCGACAAAATTTTGTAATTATAATTGCAGGAAATTTTGTATTGAATTCAAATTTTAAAAACCCTCACGTATATGTATAAAGATTTTAAAATTTACGAGAGGTGCATCAAATTGCGATGATATTTACCCATCCAAACTTCAAACCTTGAAACAGATAAATTTTTGAATTAAGTTTTTGACGCAAAGTGGGTATAAATCCTGGTAATTTTATTTTATTCATTTATTGAGAAATAATAATTGTTTTATATGGGTAACTGCTCATAAATTTTAATTCACTGCAAAACGTGGAAGTGTGAATACGATGTGAAAAAAGCAGATATTATATTATTGGTTTCATTTTATAGTAGGTACTCTAAGCAGAACTCTTTCAGTCTTCTACTTAGTACATATATCATATTTCGTAAAACATTTTTTTATAATTAAATCCAGACAAATCAGTTTTGTTAGTATCTACTAAAAGTGACACCTCTGGGGCACCTGTGTGTTATGCGGGTGTTATGGTTCGAGTTAAGAAAAACTTACATTTTGATGGCATTCATTTTCATCAGAAAATATCAGTGATATAATTTATTAAATTTTGCGTTCACCTCACCCCTGTACACAGCCATTTTAGCAGAAGAAATTCTAATCTTAAATTTAATATTCGGTAGCACCAGAATCTAAAATAAAAAAGTCATAAATTGAGTTTGAGGGCTCCTCATGGATTTTGATGACAATTTGTAGGAATGTTCTTTTAAAATTAAAAGTGACGGATATGCACAAAAAATTTGTCGGTCGCTTATATTTCCTGAGGTATTTAACTTTAAAATCCTGAAAAGTGATAGTTTTCCGCCACAGTTTCTCCATGCTCCTACTATTTTTTGGTGAAAATTATGGAAAAACCTTAAATTAAAAATGTTTCCACCGGATTTCTATACAAAGTTCTACATGAGTACTTAAAATAAGAAAATTTTTACTTTTATTCGATTTGCCATTTTATAAGATAAATGCAGGCTCGTCACCGACGATAAGTCGAAAAAGATATTTACCTTTATCTTGTTAATTTTAAAGATTCATGGAAAAAAAACTTTAGAATAAAAAGGTGGAAATGTATTTATACAATTCGCAACGAAACTTGTGTGTCAATTTGCGGAATTTTAAAGTTAAATGTCTCCGGAAGTATAAGTGACCGACAAATTTTTTTGCATATTTATCACTTTTGACTTCAAATGAATAATTCTACAAAGTTTTAACAAAATCTGTGAGGACACCTCAAACTCAATCTGTTCCACAAAAAAGCGAAGGGGAAAAATTACTTGGGATTTTTGTTTCAAAATTTAAAATGAACCATCCAAAATATGATTGAGTAAAATTGAGCAACATTAGTCTTACCCAACCCGAATATTTGTGGAGAAGGTCGATGTTCGAATGAAATTCTGTTGGGTTTTTAATTTTAGGGAGTCGAATGCTGTAAATTCTAGTTTTTTACCATTATTACGACTGTTTTATTTATTTTAGTAAATTTTTAAATATTACTTTATTAAATGATTCAAACTAAAAAAAATTTATAAAATTTCAATTTTAAGGAAAAACTAAGGAGTGGTTTAAAAGTTAGTTTAACGCCAAACAATCCTGATGATAATAAGCGTACTGAAAATGAAATATATCGCATAAACTACGGAGATCGCAACTTTTCTGCTGTAAATGAGTTGCAATCAATGTTTCCATCTTTAGAACAAAGTCAAAGTTTTACTGCTGCGGACAAGAAAACTGAAAATTTTACTGATGGAAGCTTAAAAGAAAAAATACTTTCGGATGCCTTCTTCTCTGAATGCAACCAGGCCTGGGACAAGGGATCATACCTTGAGGAGTTATATAAAAATGATCACTTCGTTAAGGCCAAGGAGTCTAAAAATGAGATTTCTAGAGTCTCTGAGCCTCCGGCTGATAATACAGGGAATGGGGAGGCCAACAGCAGAACGAACCTAACGAGGAGCTTCGAGATTGAGTTCAAGTCGGGCGTTGCTAACAAGCCGGCCGAGCGGCTCATCTCGATCGATAATAACCCCGAAAGTTATATCGACCTGGTCCGTCTGTGGGGCTCGAGTAGTCGCTGGCTGTCCATGAAGTACAAGCTGCTCCAGAAGGGTTTTATTAAGTCGAACGAGTTCTACACCTGCCTGCCCATCCACCGGAATGAGTTCGTAGTGGCGAATGGCACCTTCGGCGCGATTGAGATTGGATTTTCCAAGAGCTTCAATGCAATTGCAATCAGACGACTGACCGAAATCGGATGGACCCCGGAACGGTGCGACGACCTGCAGAAAACGGTCGACCAACTGCATAAAGTTAAGCACGTAAATCTGCTCAGGAGCTACGTAATTCAGGTTTGTCTCACTCTCATCCGCCTTTACATAGCCCTTTCAACAATTTATGGAACAGGATTACTGCGGGTACATGTTTTTCTACACGAAGCTATGCGACTACAATTTGGAGGAATACCTCGGAAAAATGAAGGAAACAAAGCAGCTGAGCGAGAGCGTGGCTAAGAGGATCTCCTTTCAGATTGTGAAAGGACTCGCGGCCCTGCACAGTAACACCCCCGCAATTGTCCACGGCAACCTGAAGCCCTCGAATATTTTCATTGACGAGGGCGGTGTTCTGAAGTTGGCCGAGTTTGGAATGTTTAAAGTAATGACAAAATGCGCACCAAATCGCTTTGTTCAAGTTTGTCTTTCTTTCAGCACATCTACAAAACGAATGAGATGGTTCCCGCGAGGAAAAAAATTTGGTGGCCCAGTGAATGCCACATGTGGTACAAATTTTTGAAGACATACAGCTGCACCCTCATGTCTGACATTCAAGTAAAAGTTTAATATACTTTATAAACCGGCCAAATTAGGGAGATACGAAAAGAATACTGATTGCTTTTAATTACTATTCGTATATATTAATAGAGGAAACCTGTCTGTAACGACATCTTGATGTGAAATTAAATTTGTTTTCGTATGAGGAAGTGATACATACATATTTTATATTTAGTCGCTATTTTATACAAATATATTTACAAAATTACTAATGGTTATAACATTGGCCAACACAAACTTATTTTCCAAAGAATTGACAAATCATTTCTATAGAATTTTTTCAGCTCAATCAGCTCTTCTTTTGAGGAAAAAAAAATCATTATAAAAAATAAATTGATCCAGTAGCTTAACTTTTACTGAAATCTTATTACCTATTTATATAAAAATACAAAAAAGCTTTACAACATTTCGAAATAATCCGTGAACTTTACTTTTTTCCATAAAAAAAATGATTTCAGACAATATGTAGTTTGTTTTTCCCTACTGCCTTAGCTTAAGTTATTTTAATGAACAAAATTTCGTTTTGTAGTAGTACTTAGGTACCATGCCGATTTTTCCTAATTTGACATTCTGAATTTTATGAAAAACTCCCATTTTAAAATAGTTAAAATAATCCGATAGAAAAACCTAATCGAATTATTTTGAAGTTATGTACGGAAAAATTATTATAACTTAAGTTAAAGGTAATTAAAATGATTTTATAAGAATTTTAGCAACTTTATTAAGAAATGTTTGTCCAAACAGGACTTTCATAAGCTTTTTTTTTTCGATTCGATTTGAACGGATTCAAGAATAGGGCCCTCGGTGTCTCAAAGTCAATTTCCACTTGTTATTACAATTTTATTTTTAAAATAGTTTGAGGTTCACAATAAATAACAAATTAGCAACAATATTTTGGATAGTCTTCGATTTATTATTGGTTTTAAAGACTAACAGCTTAATTTAAACTATTAGTTAAACTCAGTTTAAAAGCTTTAACCATCAACAAATAGAACATAAAAATAAATATGTAATTATTGTGAAATTTAACAATCGACAAAGTTTACTACTTTTTGTACGTTTGTTACCCCGTCATCTTCCGCAGATATATTTGTTTTAGCCACTTGAATTCTCCCTACTCTTAGTTTAAATATAGTATGGAAAAATCATTCAAGCTCATAAAATATGTTTCATCTTATATACTGAAATAAACCACTTATATAATTATAAACAAACTTCTGTTTCCCTAGTTTTTCCTGTATGAATCTTTATTTTCTGATTTTTAATAAAGAAAGTATTTTTTACAGGCCTGCGGAATCCTTTTGCATATCGTAAATTCAGGTGGGGTTCATCCATACGGTCGAAATAATGAGGAAATTGTCCACAATTTGGAAACAAGATCTCCTAGCATTTCTGTAGATTGTCTAGAATTATGGGCACTGCTCAATTTGATGTTTCATCCTGATCCCTGCCAGCGTTTAGTGATAAACGAGGTGGTAAAGTATGTAAAATTTTTGATGAATAAATATGACAATTAAACCATACGAATTCATTTAAGCCATATTTATTTTTGGAGCGAAGCAAAGAAGTGGGATTTTCTTAAAAAGTGTCTTGAAATTGCTAACACTGACTATGAACCGTTATCTGCTCCTTCAACAGTTTCAAGAAAGTTTTGCTCCACTCTAGAAGAAAGTTGGTCAAGTGATGCAACGAAAGTTTTTTGGATGGCATCTGCTTTTATGCACTTTCCCGGCATTGAAATTCCTTATGGCGCATGGACAGATTCTGGACTTGGTCTGCTCAGATTTTTAAACAAGTGCCGGCACGAGCATCCGCTGTTATTCAATAAACCTGGATGGGTACTTAAGGCGTATCCCGAACTTCCGAGTTTAATTTATAACGCCTTGAGGGGCACTCAATGGTTTCAGCGCGAAGACCTGCAGCAATTTGATCGGCTTCACGAATCCGATGATGACTGAAAAAATATTTATTTGTATTAAAATTAAACTTTTAATAAAGTTTTTCATCTACTAACTCAAAGAGTTTGTTCAATTTGAGATCGTTATTTTTATAATCAATGTTTAAAAAAATAGTTCAAGAAAATTTCTTTATTTTAGATAAGCTTACCTTTTATCCCTGGAACTCGATGAACTTAAATAGGTTTAATTTGTTAATGGAAACTCTATTTAGCGTTAATTATTGAATCGGAAAAAGGCACAACTTTAATAGTAATTATTTTAATTCCCATAGAATTTGGCTAGAACAGCTGAAGCTTGAACTTATTTTAGGCGAAGTTTAAGTTATAGTTAATGATACATATTCCACTTTCCTGTAAATATAAGTAAGTATATACCTTACTTAAAACATTAGAAGTATTCTATCAAGGCTAGGTATTTTGACAAATAAAAACAAAACATTTGAAAAGATTCCATTTATTACGTTATTGGCTTCGACACTTCTTGTAAAGTTCATATTGAATATTCCTTACTTGTTAGTAAATCCGATTTATGATAAAAACAATACATATATACGTATATATAGTCCCTAAAAAGAATTAAGATGTTTTTGAATAATTTTATGAGACATCAGATATACAGAAATTGCTGTTCGTTACAAGATTCAAAGGTTTTAGATTTCTCGTAAAAACTTATTTTCACGTTTAGTATAAAAACAGTACTAAAAATTATTAAAAGTCTCGATAGGAAAAACTTAACATTTATTCAACAAATACCTTTGATCGGAATTAGTTAATACTTCAAAAGTGCTAGATAATGACATAATACTGCCGACAAGTTTATGCATTTATTTTGTAATCTTGAGTGTTCTCGGTAATAACTATCTTTAAGACTACTTAAGTGACAACACAATCATTCTCTATTTTATATTTATCTAACGGATTTGCTTTATTTATGTTATATATCGACCCCTTTTTCATATCCCTACCAATTTATTACAGTAAACAACAAGTTCTAAGGGCTAGAAATTATGAAGCTTAAAATAATACAGTAGACCTCAAAATAAAAAATTGTGTTTTACCCTCCAGCTATGACAAGTTCTATAAAATAGTTTTCAAAATATCTTTCTGTAAGTTTTACAAAACTTTACAATTCTTCTTGTAAATTTGTTCTAACAATTTCAGGGATAAAATATTCTATCTATAGACATTACTTATGCGACAATTTCATTTATAATATTCTTACTATTGGTCTCATTTATTATTATATAACATTCTCTCATTTTTTTTATTACTTAGTGTACTTAACCATTTTATATAAATACCTTATCTTTCATAAGTTGCAATAATTCATTTAATTAAGGCGATTTGCTTGTCAAGATGATTTCTTCTCTCTAAATCTCAACAAATATGTTTTTTTCTCTTTTTAATTTATAATAGATTTGTGTTAACAAATCTTTGCCAGAATTGTACAGAAAAGCTCCAAAAATTGTGCCTGGAGTTATGCATAAGCAAAGGACATAAATATAATCTATGATGTAAATATATTTTTATGTTCAGCTTCTAGCAAATTGGTCGCATTGAAATTGATATAAATAAATATTTGCAAAGAAAGCTAAATTTAATTTTAAGTAGATAAGGAGCATGACTTAATGATTTATGTTATTTCAATTAAACGAAGATGCTTCTTTAAAACACATGATATTTTGAAACCTATATATTAGGCTGGGCTTTTCGTTAAAGTTTTAATCGAGTATAGCCATGTTTGGAAAAAATTGTTTTCATCATTTTTCAACAATTTTATTCAGTGTTTTTTGCCAATGTATATACATATATATTTAAAGGTACGCAATTAAATTTTTCTTCAGAATAATCAAATTTATTATAAAAATGCGAAAGATTTCAAAAATTAAAAATTTTGTTTGCTGTTGATATTTTATAATCTATTAGAACCGTTTCATCTTCCATGATGTGAATAAGGAAAATTTGGGAGAAGAATCAAACTGCTGAATAGTTAATTAATAGTTATATTTAAACTTACCTTAGACTCCTAAAACCACTTCTTGGTTTGGTGCAATTATACTAATCGAACCGCGCACCAATTCGCAAAACAATGTCAAAGCTGCGATTTACAAAAACTAAAGTTCTGCCTCAATTTACCTAAAAAACTAGCAATTTATTGGGAAAATTCATACCTGACATAGAAAAACCAACAATTAATAATTTTGACTTTGTGCGTTGGTGAATTTTAAAAAATCCTTCCACTAATTTCAAATTTCATGCATTTAATCACACTCCTTATATTTGGAAAGTTTATATATTAAAAATGTTTATTTTTAACAACCGTCTTTGCTTGCAAACATTATAAAAATTTTTGGAACGGAAATGAACCCAGTGACCAAATAAAATTTTGTAGAATTTTCTACAAAGCAAAACACAAAGCGGACGGCTTTTTGATGAAAACATGCAATTCGTTACATACAAGCATATAGCGTGCGCTTTTGTTTTTCATTTTATAATTTTAATGTTTTCATAAGACTTGGGCGTACATCAACATTTTTCACATCTGATTTTAATGTTTATCTTAATCTATTTACTGCCTAAAAGTATTTTCATACTTTAGCAAGGAAGTTCAACATAACTATAATCATAAATTTAAATTAAACTAAATTATGTATTTAAACTAATCATAAATATTGCTGTACAAGTTTGAAGTTTTTATTTTTTTATAATATGGATTTGACGTGAAAGGTGGTCAGCGAATTATTGACGAGAAGCTATAAGTAAATTTCTACTACTTGATCACTCTTCTTAAAGAATAATAAAATAAATCTGGTTGATATTCCGAATAACTCGAATGGCACGATTTGCTGTAGCCACCATAAGAACACATTATTGATGTGCTGCGATGTAAGGAGAATTGAATCATTTTGTATTTCTCTATTTTCCACTGTGAAAAAGTAGCTGACGTTGAACCCGTGAAACAAGGGAAAGTAAGATATTGTGCCCGGATTTATGAGATATCGTTTATAACGTGGCGCAAGAAGCACAGAATATAGGAGGAGCAATTTAAAATAAAATTACAGTGCATGAATATTTCATGATGGCTATCTAGTAAACCTTATTTTCAATTTCCCACAAATTCCAATATTATAAGTTTGTACTAGGAATTCAGATTATGATATTCAATCGATGTGAATGTACACTTTCACATTGTTTCCATAAGGGTCTTAAAACAAGTATAACGTGGATCAAGATTTTTAATTTTTGTTAAGTATTGAACTAAAATTTAAATTACATGAGTTGGGTATCTGCCTTCGCTTTTTTAAGAAGTATAAAATCTTACAACGGCTTTCATAAAAAAAAAGTTCCAATTCTAAACCCTTTGAGAAGAAATTTAGTAAATTGTGAAGATTCTTATATATCCTAAATAACTTTGTTAACACTAATTTCACTATTCTCATCTAGCTACCCAAAAAATGACGTAATTTTCCGAATTTTTTTCACGTTATGAAGTAAGGAGTTTTTGCTACATATTATTAATTATGAATTCAAGTTCAAACAGTAATTTTGTTTTTAAATAAAATAATGTCTTTATTATGCTTGCTGAAACGCAAGTGTCCAAAAAAACAAAAGTCCGTTTTATGTAAGCTGTAGCACTCGTTAAAATTATTATATATGAAATGAAATTTTCAAAATTTTTTATAAATTATATGAGAATGGTTGGAAGTTATACCAAAAGAGTTATTAAAAAATTAAATATTAACAAAATAGCGAACAAGTAAAATATACATAAATCACGGGTTTTCTTCATTATTTTTCGCTTAAAATAGCGATAAGAAATATTACAATGAAAAAATTATTCTCTTTTTAGGCAGTTCCAATAAATTAAGTCTACTTTCAAATAAAACCAAAATTGAGTGGATATCTTATTGCGTCCAAAAGTTGTAGCTTACATAAGCTCGAAAAATGCGGCTTCGAGAACATTGTGTTTAAAGTTTCAGTACGCGATGGTTTGGCCAGCGAAAGCTTGTCCATAAACCCGTAATAACTTTTCCAATTTTCAAGACTTGTGAATTTCTTTCGGGAAATTATTCAGCTTAAGTGGAACATTAAGAAATCGCCTACAGAAATGCCCTGTAGGATTTTTAATTTAATTTTACATTAATTGCTCCCATTATTCCATCTTAGCAGTTATAAAAGAGAAATATTAGATATTTTATATTTTCAATCGAAATTGAGTAATTGAGGGCAATATTTTAGCATGCCTTCACTGCTTTAATATGTTTTCAAGGAATATAAAATATTCCTAAAATATTTTCAGTGAAATAAGTTTTAAATTTCCGTTCATATGTCCCTCGAAGTACTATCAGGAAATTAAATGTCGTGTGATATGTAAATTTAACATAACTATATACGTGCTGTGGCATGAAATATATTTTCGAAAATTATTTCGTTGCGGCTTTATGAGTGACATGATAATATCCATGAAAATTATGTGTAAAGTATTCAATATTCAATGTTTTGAAATCATTTAACGGATAAACATTCAATATTTTTGTTTCCATGTTAAATATTTATGAAAGAATTTTTACTCCAAGAAGTTAAATATAAAAATAAATCAAGTAAAATTGTTAATAAAAGAAACTTACTTACATTTCATTAGTTCGCTGATATAGGGATGATTTTTAATGATTCTGCAATTAGTCAGAAAGGTATGTAATTCTTTACAATACGGAAGATAAAGTCTAGCATGAATGAAAAATAAATAGTTATGTTGAATCTCACTTGACATTTATTACCCTAAATATTTTTTTTAATGGAATTAGAGTTTTGCATTAACAAGGAATTTCACATTTTGTACGCTGTTAGTGTCACAAAATACATACGTTTCTCTTATAATGCTTTATGATTGTATACCACACCTATGTATCATAAAAACAACTTTCCTTATATTCTTGAAATTTGTGTTTTCTGGACAATTCTTTATTTTGTTAGGGAAAAGCATTCGCGTTTATCTATTTCAAGAGATCTGTCCCTTTCACTCATTCATCCGTCTTCTAAACAGTGCTTAACAAGAATTCATTATACAATTGCAAATATTTGCTTACCTCTTTATCATAAAAAAGTTTACAAGATGTAAAAATACGTACTTTATAAAGTGGTCTGTTGTATGATTAAAAAGGCTTAAAGTGTCTATCTGTTGCCTTAAAAAAACTTAAAATAAGGCCAGTTTTGTATAAAAACAGTTTTCTTCCATCATTTTCAAGATATTTTAAGTAAATATGAATGTTTGTTTCTGCTGTTATCCACTTTCACTTGTACAATATAAAAGAAGATTAATTCGATATTGTATTTATATAGCTAGAAATGAATGCTGCTTTTTATAAAAATAGAGGAGAAATTAAAGTCCTTTAGCAAAATAAATACACTATGTGATGGAATTCACTAAAATATCTTAAGCATAAAAAGTGCGTCAACGCCTAAAGAAATGAGTAAGCTCGATTGATTTGAATTTATTGATAAAGTTGTTTTCATTTTTGCATCGTTAAATTTACAATTTTTATGCTATTCTTTTCTGTATGTAAGGTATTCTTATTTTGCAGTTAACTAAAAGCGATACGAGAGTGTAGAATCTTGTTAAATATCCATCATTCCTCTTTCCAATTTTTTGTAAAATGTAAACTATTTTTGAACACATTGTTGTTATTTCAGGCCAGTTCAAACCACAAAGTTTTTTATATTAGAGTTTCATGAAAAGTATTAAGTCTGTGGTATATAATTATTTCCATATTATATTATCTTAGATTTACTATTTTTTATTATTATGTTTCGGTGCCGGTGCTGACCAAAAATTAACCCTTTGCGGTCTATTGATATAATTAGACTGCTTGTAATCAACTCTCAACACTGGACAATGGACCGCAAAGGGTTACCAAGCAACAGAAATAAAATAATTTATTAAAATCGTTCAAATATGTGATGTGTGCACTGAATAAATATTTTGGAATAAGTAAATAAAACAAGATTTAGAAAGATAATAACACAACCCATTAAAAATTAAATTAATGCTGGAAAAAATTATATGCTTCAATATTTTAAAAGTACACCATCCTTGACAAAAATCAAATGCAATTATTTAAAATTTTTATCAAAATTGTAGAATTTAATATCGAAGAATGTGATGTTATAAAGAATAAACCTGCACATCGGTAATGCTCGAAAGAACTACTATCGGTTTAGGCTATATTTGCATATCTCTTAAAATAAACTAAAATAGATGCAGTCAAAATGTCTTTTTCATTTTCATGTCTACTAAAGGACTAGGACAGGGCAGCTTTGGCGAATAAAAATTTTTAAATTTTTAGACAAAAATAATAATGTTATTATAGTAAAGTAATGATATTTCTTAAACAATCTTTAAAAACAATGGAAATAATACTTTTTATAATATTTCATAATGCAGATTTATTAGAAAATGTTCAGCGTAAAAATTTTCTAATAAAATCGCTGTTTCGTTGGATTTGTGTTTATTCAGCGCATACAAACATTAATATTATGTTTTCTCTGTAAGTAGCACGTTTCAGCTTCAAATGTTTTCGGCAGATGTTGTACAAAAAGTTTACCTTAAATTAAACATTCTTCTCGTAAAAAAAGAACATTCGGTTTGAATTAGAAGATTATTAAATTAAATTGCTTGAGTGGGCGAAGAAGAAAAAGTCATTCTGTGAGAAATCATTTTTCTTAAAAAAATGTTTAAGCTCCGTGTATAAACGCATTGTGGGGATATTTGTTATGTGAAGCGGATTTTCAGTACTTTTTTTGGGGCTTCACGGATAAATATGGTTAATAGGTTTTGACTTGTTCGGAAATTTTTATTTTTAGATATTTCTATATTCAAGATACTGAGAAAAGGTATACAATTGAAACGAGCCATTTAAAAGGAAGATTTTGTGTTTAGCCGCAACAGTCTGAAAAGAAAAACAAATGCTCGTTCGTTTGATATGCTCAAGAAGGTGGGAAGATGTTGATGCCTATAAGCCGTAACGGCGAAGTTGAGTATAAAAAATTTAAGCGATATTTCTTAGGAAGAGACGTAAATAACAGAATAATACAGAAAAATCTGCAAAAAGCTCCTGAGATGACCTTTGAGTGTGCCGCAGTGAATTCTGAATCTCGAGTTTGAGCCAAGGAGAGCCTTTTCGCGATTTTATTCGTTTTATATTTAAAAGAATCGTTTCAATGATTCTAGGAGTAGGATTCCCGGTAAATTACCAAGGAAAAGTCCAGCACCATCAGTGGGGGAAGAGCAGAGGCCGGGCGGTGCTCTTCAGCTTGTGCTTCTTTTTATCCCCGTAATCGTAGTGGTAGAGGGGCGATATTTTGAGGCCGGTCTTCTCGGGGATGATTTTGAAATGGGGCTGCTCGGTGCTGACTATCAGCGGCCGTTTCATAGATGTCATGTACTCAGAATGAGGTGCTCCCAGGGGACGAATTGTGCTGGGAACGTTCATTTTTTTACAGGGCTCCGGCTTGTGGTCGTTCAGCTGCTGGCAGTTGAGCGGCGAATATTTGTTCGGTTTGTATATGGAGAAAATGTTATTTATAACGCTCAAGGGATTGCTATTGCTATTCTGATTCGAATGGAGGTTATCGTGCGGGTAGAAGTTGTTGTATTTGTAGATAGGAGTCACTTCTGGGTACACCTTGTGCGAGTACCGATGGAACGGCGACCCAGACTGGTCATAGTATTGGAACTCCGAGGAGCTATCCGCATTGTTCGGCGGTGACGGCATTCCTTCCAGGAGGCTCTTTTTAATCATCGCCCGCTCCTGTTCCCTGTGGTGTTCATCTATAGGTGTGCCGTTGTTGTAGCAACCCACATTCACGTTTTTCACCTTAAGATTCTTTTTCGTATTCCTCCGCTGCATGTCTAAATCTATGGGACTTGGCGGCTTGTCTAACTCTTCCCAGTACTTTTCGAAATCGAAATTAAAATCTTCCAAGTCCATTTCAGTCGAATCAGAATCAGTGTCTTCGTCATACTTACTTGGTGGTTTTACCTCCAACATGGACTTATTTCTCGCCGGCTGGTGGTAACCCACCCTTAGAAAAGCTTCATCTTCGTCTAAAAATTTATCTTGAGTTAATAATTTCGATCTCTCATCGCTTATAAAGTGGTCTACATCAGTATCGTAGGCATCACACCTATGGAAGTGACCTCCAGCGCAATGGTCATTGTCGAAACCTTCGCACGGTCTTTCCATTCGGTATCCTGCACTGTGACAATGTCGTTTCTTTAATGCAGGTCGTCGTACGCAAAATTCATCACAGGTCGGTGCGTATTGGGGTCTATATCTATTTCTATCTTCCCAATCGGCAATTATATTTCTTCTACTTACGCCATAAGATCGCCGATCTCGCTCTCGATTCGCTTTTCGATTATAATTATATATTTCCTCTAATAGACATTTAGAACTTGTACAACGATCTCTAGCACAGCATCTGTGTTGGCTATCATGACAATAAACATCCATAGATTTTCGCATCATTTTTCGATCTTTTCTTGAGGAAGGTGGTTCATAATCGATAACATCAAAAGGTTTTGTTTTTACCCTACTTACACTAAATGAATACGATTTTGGAACAGCCGGCTTAGGTTTTAGCTCATATCCACCAAAGCAGCAACTTTTCGATTTTGGGTACTTAAATTCTTTACAACTTTTAGATCTTTGCAAAACATAACCCTCAGGCTCATAGTCCTCGTCAAGTTCTGTTATATCACGTAATCTTCGGTACGTGGTATACTTAAAACATTCAGGAATATAATCTTCGTCCAAATCTATTGACTGATTGTTGTATATATTATCGGTATACCAAGAAGGGTCTAGACTTTGTGGTTTGGGCGGTGGTTTCATTCTTTCCCGTCTTGCGCGATAGTTCTCGAGACAGATACTTTTCATTTTCTCAAGCTTTTGCTCCCGTATCCGTTCCCAGTTCTCCCAATTTTTATCACTTTTACATTTAGAATAACTCAAATTATCGACTAACCTAATTCTACGCTTAGATTTATCTTTTTTATCGGTACTAGCTTTAGGTTTATCCCGGTCCCTATCAAAACAAGGCTCTTCTGGTTGTCACACCTCCTGCAAATATTTCACCGGGCAGTATCCCTGTCGATTGTCGGCCGAGCGAACTTTTACCATACCATTGACCTCCTCGCCCACCTAAAGAGATACCACAATAAAAGACAAACAAATGCTGCCAAAGCGCTCAAATAAAACTTATACTTACTTGTATAACTATTTGATCCCGCAGTAAAGTCATGTTTTCGCCACGGTCCCCGTCAGACACTTGCAAATTGTGTGTGACCTGGAGTGGTTTTTCGCCAGCATTTAATCGGGCACAATATTTCGAGGGAAAATAGCCAATCCTCCCGAAAACCTTTCCCTTCCACCAATCTGGGTCAGATGTATCGATTACTGTGACCTAGTAGAAAATTAGGAAAATCAGTTTTTCTTTTATCTTAAATTGTCCGACCAGCATGAAGCCAGCAAATCTTAGATAATATTTTTTGGTCTGTTTGTTTTCTTTCCGCCTGCTGCGGAAACGTCTGCGCTTGAACTTATCACATTCTGGTTACAATTAAAACAGGGTTGAGTTAAGGAATTGCTTTGTTTCTCTACGCCACCCCCTCTCGCTTTCCACAACACTTAACTAATTTGGAAGCCTTCCACATCTTTAAGGGAAATTTATCTTTCATTTGAAAGAGCGCCAACAGAGCCCTGGGGAAAGATATGGTGGACAAATTATGTTACTTTCACTGTGGGAGTGAAATGTCCTTTGATACAGTGAACATTCAGTCCATTCTTGAGCTATGTAGATTACTATCGTTTGGAACAACTTCCACCGGATTTTAGCTCCGCAAAGTTGAGTGGCAAGCTTTACACTTTAAAAGGTATATAGTACATATATACATACATATACCCACTCACGTATTTTAAACGAACATTTTTTATCTTTTAAATTAAATCTCATAAAATAATTTAAAGTCGAGTTGCAACTTTATGATTTAAAATGGCATTTGTGTAAGTATATTTAAAAAGCTTAACACACAAATTTTTTTTAAGAAAAAGCTCATAGCATTTTAGAAGTATGTATAAGAGAAATTTTAATTTTGAATGAAAGTAAATGAATGAAGATTTAAGTTGCCAATTTCAAAACAAAAGCAAAATAAATTTTGTGGCATAACATAGGTAATACCTGCACTACCTAGTTGCTTTTTTCTAGAGAAATTGGAAAGTTATCCAAAGCTTGTACCTACTCCAAGCAATAGCCTCGATATATAAAATCTTAGGTTTCATTTCAACGTTTTTGTTTTAGATTTTTTAAACAATGAAAAGATCTTAACTAAAGTACTATTTAATTCATACAAGCAAAATTAACACAAAAACTATTGATCAGAACTAATATTCCTAACCTAAAGCAAGAACATGCAAAAATTTTTACATTTATTTTATAATTTAAAAATCTATTCGTATTTTCCTATTTTAAGTAAAAATCGAAAAAAAAAACCTGCTTTTGAACAACTTTACGACAATAAATATGTAGGAACAATGCCAATAAGTTGTTCCATGAAAATTTTACTTTGTATGCAAAAAAGTATATAATTTTAAATATACATACTATGCATGTATGTTAGCTGCAAATAAACTCTCTGCCTTCAAAATCAATTAAAATTATCAAGAACTTAGTTTAAACTTTGGTAAAATGTGCTATTATTTCAGATAGATCTGTAAACTTCTATAGGATATCTATTGTAAGGTTCTGATTCGACAAAGAGTCATTCACTCGGTAAATATGTAGAACTCTGAAAAGACAGATAAACTATTTGGAGTTTCACAAGGTCTTCTACTGAAAAATAAAAGGGTCGATAGAAAGAATTTGACCACACAATCCCTTGTGAATGTTTGTTATTCCAGCTCTTCAATTAACCACTTATCTTACATAAAACTTAAATTCCGGGGAAATGTTATTTTTTAAATAAAACTATGGCATATACTAAATTAATATCATACCTTATACCCTGCCTTCAAGTCCAGTTCATCACTGTGCCTTGCCTTAAAGTTATAGAGAATCACATAGAGATTTGTTGGTAAAAGGCGATGGGATTTCTGAAAATAATTTAATAGAATTCATAAACTTTATTCGACATATGGTCAAATGGAAATTGCAATCGATAAATAAAGAAGCTTGCTTTGTGCGAATCGAATCAGTGTTCACATATATCACAAAAATCAATTTAAATCCATTTGTTAGAGTTAAACCATCCCAAAGAAATTTTGACTACAATATTCTCAAGCCATATGTGGACGTGGATGCTTTTGCAAACAAAAGTCACTGAGTGCGTTCGCAGAAGCTTAAAATTATTCGCTATGTTTATTCTGACAATTATCCTGAACACGGAAAAGGCAGGTTTCGGTCGAAAAGGAACAATTCAGCTGGAAATTTGAACGATTCCTTTGTTCATGTTTACATGCCTCGGAATTGGTTTAAAAAATTAACAGAATTGTTTCCGTTCTGACAAATTGCGGAAGAGGTAGCCTAATGAAAGGCATATTCATTCACATGAAAATTAATAAGGATTAATGCGATTCTGATTGTATGTAGCCTGAAAAATATTCATATTTTTAATTTGATTTCAGTTATTTCAATCAATCTGTTTTTATGTCAAGAAGTAATTTTATATTCAATTCATTTTATGTACTTTAATTTTCCATTTTGTAAGACATTTGCGTATACTCAAACAGTTTTCATGTTTTGTACTTATGAATTTGACAAGTTTTTGGAAAACTATTAAAACTTAGAACTTTCTAAATCAATTATCAAGCAATACAGACAAACAGATTTTATATTAACTCTTCTCTATGACACAATTTGCCCAAAGTCACAATATAAACGAATGAATTTCAGTGAAAGCTAAAAGGAAGAGCTGAAAAATAATTTATAAAGGCATTTAGCAGTTTTCTGTATGTCAGACGTGATTTCAAACTTTGAATTCGCTCGGAATCGGAACCGTACACAATGAAATTAAATATTTATAGAAAAATCAAATACTTAAGTGTATTTTTCCACAGTAGTAGGAAATTTCGAAATAATTATTCTAATGTAGATAGTATCGTTGACGCCTATATCTGCCGATAATATTTAGGTTAGAAAATCAAGAAGTAATTTTCGACAATTTTTGTTCAAACAATTAAACAAATCATAAATAGGAACCTTTCAAATAATATCCAATCCAAATAACATTAGAATAAAAATGTTTATTCATTGTATAAGGGGCAATAAGATATAGTCATAGAACAAAAAGAAAATACTTTTTGGTAAGAATTTGCATTTTACAAGAATTTTAAAATTATATCTTGTTTCGGAACAAATGTTGATGGACCCCAGCGCCAGTAAAAAATTCTCTATAGCTTAGTCAGGACTATTCGAATTTTGCCATCAAGTTTATTTTCAAAACAACACATAATTTTAGAACAGAATAAAACTATGAAATAAGTCAACTGTGAAATTAAAATATTATGTAAAATAGTTTGCTAATTTCGACCATGTGAATTCTAAAATTTTCAACTTTATTAGATTTCTATGGAAATAAATGCATGAGTCAATTTCACACTTACCAGTTTTGTGTTGTTTTTAAATGAAAAATTCGGTAAAAATATAAAATTGATTCAGATTATCTAGTTCTAGAGTAGAAATAAGGCATCTAGCTAAAATATTAAACTACATGAGACATTTAATGTGAAAATATAAAAAGAAAAATCGTTGTTGAGAAGCATACTGCAAAACATAATAATCAAGCACCTGATGTTGTCTTACGGGCGAGGGGCACGGTGAAGTGCTTGCTGATGAAAGCGACTTTTCCACGTCATCCGGAAGGTCCACGGATCCTGTTCTTAGACCGCGATTTGCATACAGCAACTTTCTCTGATGTGAAGGACTAGAGGGTGCTGCAAGTATACAGGTTTTGTTATATTAGAAAGTTTATACTATTTAACTTTCATAAATATTTACACATTTTTACAAATACCGAAATTTTAAAGAAGGTCATCTATGCTAGCAGTAACAAAGTATATTTTAACTCTCAAAATACGTGTGACGTTGTGGTATGTGTTGCGTTATCCAATAAAATATAACTTTACCAATAGAAAAGTGGAATAAACAATATCTAGGAACGCTAACTTTTCTCTACAAACTTTCTACACGAAACGTAATAAAAAACTACTTTTGAAGCATATCTCCTCTAAATCGAAACCTTGAAGATTTACAATTGGTATTCTGTTGAGTCATGATAAATGTATGTTATTTTATATATTATATTTATATTATACTGTCGGGACGGAGGGGTTCGAATAGATTTTAATGTTTATTTCTCATTTGTACTTACAGTGCAGTCTGCTGTTGTTTGATGGCGGGGTACTGTGCTCTAGTTGTCCACCAGAGCCACCGTGGTAGTATGAACTTGAAGGGCCGGCCGTTGGCGGTCTTCTTCTCATTTGGCCGTGAAGCTCAGATGACTCTGGTGAATCCAAACTAAGAGATTTCATTCGCAAGTTCAGCTTGTGACGGCGTGGTGAATGTGGAGCTATTTTGGTTGATTTTAATATGAATTTTTTGTGTTTGATATATTCGACTGTTTTTTATGTATAATAAAAAAGCACATTTTATGGGCTGTGCGTATGAAAATCGTGCAGATTTAACTTGACACATGCAATATCACATTTCACATCTAATATAGAATATACCTGAATTTTTCTAAATATAGTTTCTGCTATTTACAAAATTAAAATTCTTGAGAAACAAAACTTTACAAAATGTCATAGATGAATTTTGAAAGTTAATTTCAATAGAAGTGGGGTCTACCCTAATAATTGCACTTTGAGAACTTGTAGAAACTTTCCAGCCACTTGCAGATCGCTTCAAATCTGCTGTTTCCTTCATATCCTTCTGGTGAAAACGTAAGGCTATTAGAAGCGCTCAAGCGAATGGCAAAGTTTTCTAACAAATTCGTCTGTTTATGCACTAACTCTCGCTAAAACTACATCTCTATGAGGTAAGGTGATAATTACTTGAATTTGCGGGCAATTTACTTTCATATTTAAAGCGTTCTCCGTTGCTTTGCCCTGTTCGTTCTGGACTTTTAATGGCAAACTTTTTAATGCCTTTATAAAATTGTGCACAGTTAGATTCCATTAGAAAGTTTAAATATGTAAATTATTAAAAGCTATTAAAAACACGTTGAAAAAGCTGAGAAAAAAGCTTGTCTCCGTCTAAGAACAAGCGTCCGTATGGTCAGACGAATTTTTTGTAAATTATTTGATTATGCTCTAGATGTCTTGTAGTTTTACCTTTTGTTTTTGTTAATTTGATAAAGTTCAAGTCATCAGCTTTTCCATTGTTTATTTTCTTAATTAAAAGGAACTATAGATATAAATTATTTTTATACACATCTTTAAACATCAATAAAACTATTCGGAGTCGTTTCTTAATATTTTTCAAATTGCTTTTAAAATAATTTTCTTCGAATTTTCTCTGTTTTATTATTTGCTCTCTGAGCTTTTTATTTCCTGTCTGAATTTAAGGCCGAAACAATACTTAATCTTACTTTTATTTGAAAGTGAATTAAACAAGAACTCGTCTTTCCTTTTCAAGAAATTTTCTTTTGTTGAGTCTCAATTTGAAAATCAATAAAAGCAGAAACTGCATGAGATGGTGCAATCTTTTTCACTTTTCAAGATTTTTAAGTAATCGTGAAAAAGCAAAAAATCGTGAAAATAAAAAATTTACTTTTTCATTAATTCATTGAAATTTGCTTTGATTATCTCAAATATAAAAATATAGGTATCTTTAAGTTCTTCCTCAGAACTTCTCGACCAGAGTGTACTTTTAAAGCCTCTTGAGAAACGTAACAAATTTACAACATTAAATTGATACAAAATTGGAAACTTATAAATACAAATCTACAAAGCAAACACAAAACGTCTTAAGACTGCTAACATAAATAAAAAGTATAACACTAAAGCATATAGGTGCCTTTCTACGCGACATACATATGTGTTAGCATATAAGTGAACAAGTGTGAAATGTACAAGTTAGAGTTAATTAAAATTAAGTGCACTAAATAAGATAAGAAAAAAACTGAATCGATTTTCAACATTATTTTATTTTTACTTGAGTTGGTTCTTTTAATTTTAATATTATCACAGACGCTGGGCGGGAAGAAGAGAAACGAAAATATAAAACAAAACATCCAACAGAAGTAAATCGAACTAATTTTATAAAGAAAACATTAAATATATACACCGTGGTATGGTTCGGCCCTAATCTGCAGCAATTTCAACATATCATTAAGCCTAATACAGTGACTTTATTGTAATGTGAAGTGATGGCTTGAGAAACAAACTAAATCGAATTAAAATAAAATATTGCCGGGGATCAGAGGACAACTTAACAGATGGCAGTTATTTTGCTAGGATGAAATCGTTGCGAATTTATCTTGGGTGGGATTTGTTCGCGCCCTTTTATCTCCTCATTTCTTCTTTCGAGCTCCTTTCTTTGGGGGAGGATTATCTTCCGGATTTGGCTCTTCTGCCATAAGACAAAGGGGTTGGCCGAAAGGTCGCGTCGTTTCGATGCCATCCTCTGCAACATATTTATTTGACTCATTAATATAAATTCGCATATAATTCAAATATCATCTGTTAATATCACTCCAAGGCCAAACCAATCAACATCATTGCGCCTTTGATATTCAAAAGGTTTCTCTGTTCGTGTTTAGTACTCAAATTTAAATAGTAAAAACTTTGAAAACTTGTAAAACAAACGCTATGATCAGTTAATGGGACTTAAATTAAATTAGTTCTTCAAACAAAAGACGTTCTTACGACCAATGAGTAGTTGTCCCCGAATTTAAGGGGGATCCACTGGTATAAATGAGATGAACGCATGCTACCTTAATTGAACGTGAAAAACTTTTAATCAGCTTCACTTGAGGATTAACCGAAAAAAGTCCTCCCAACGTGTTGCAGCCAAGTTATTATCCATATCGGCGTACAGCAACGTGTTTCATAAATTTTAAAGGACGCCATAAATATTTCATAAGAATGACTGATGAATGCGCCCAATTGAGAATGCAAAGTAGTTCCAAAAACTTCCTCCTATAAAGTTTTATGTGATGTTTGGAAAGTGTTTCTTTGGCTGCCGCCATTCCCACATGAATTCGCTGGTTATAGTCTGCGAAATAAAACATGAACATGAAACACGAATGAACGGAGTGAAATCATTTTGGATCCATCGCACGGTGAAAAATTGCGAATTACAATGAGGATGAAGACATTATACAGCACTTTTTGAACAGGACTGCTTTTTCTTTATTATTTATTTAAGTGAAATTTTACAGTCTCCCGAGACCTGTTGAAGTTAAAAGCTGAAGCGCTTGTTGGCGTTGAAAGTTTTTTTTTCAGTCAAATTAGGTCATTTAATTAGTAACATTTTCCAACTCTTTGGCCTCGCCCTTTTAAAAATAAGAAACTAAATTAGTTTAAATAAGGGATTCTCCACACATGTAAAACTCTCATGGAAGAGAATAGAATTAACCAAAAAGTATATTTAATTCGGAAGGGACTCGTTTTCTTAGTGAAAGTATTAGTGTTTTACTTCCGGACAGAAAAATCTCAAATGGTTCATTTTATACCCTTAAAACTAGAGAAATCACATTCCCCATCACACACCCCTAGCTAATGCAGAAATGCCAGTCTGAAAATGTAAATGTCAACATTTAATTTACGTTCAAGAGAGAAATTAACACTTGGGACAATATTTAAATGTCAACTCATTTTAATAATAAAAATGGAATTCAAGAGCACCACTGCGGTTATTTTGATGAACAATGAACAATCGGGAACTATGCTCAGCGAAATGGATATAGGGGTTAGCTACAAATTGTGATGGTATATTTTGTAAAACTAGTAAACTATTATAAAAGCATATTTTTTTTATTTATTTGCCATGTTTGTCAAAATTACCTTTTGATTAGGAAAATTAAAAATATATAAATTTTAATTTTGATAAACACAAATGCATATGTTTTTGAAGAAATTATTCAGATCATTCGAGTTGTTTTTGAATCAACACTTGATCGAGTTGATGAGGTTAAAAATGGAGTTATTGTACTCCATGTTTTGATTGATAATCATGATTAGAGATGTGTAAAACCACATAAAGTGTTTTTACGTGCTCTTTGAGAAAATAGGCTGATAGTAATGATATTATTCGTTTTACAATTATCTTTCAGCAATAAATACACCCACACTTTTGGAGAGAATCATGATGAAATTTATTTTTAATTGCATAATAGGAAATATATCCCACAAAAACGTAAGCGAAAACAAAAATCCATCTAAAGCCTTCTGTCAGGTGAGATAAGAATGAAAAATTGCTACATTTTCTTTTTGGTTAAAGTTAGGTACGTCTTATTTTTCAAAGGTATTTTATTTTTACGGGAATTTCAGTAACTAAATTATTTGCTCGGTATATTTGCTATCAATCCAAACTTTGTACACCTCACGATATTTCTCTTCAGTACCTACGTTGTTTAAATACCCATCCATTTGCCAGCTTACTGCCAAGATTGTTTGTCTTCTCTATTCTCTACCAATATATAAACTTTTGTTTACCTTCTACTACAGTGAATTTCACAGCTTAGCACTTCATTGAAGGTGATTGATTTGTCTTCAGCTTTCTTGATAACATTAAAGACATGGAACTGGGCAAACCATGTTGTCTTAAATTGTGGAAAATATTTCCATAAAATCGGTTATTTATTTTTTCTTGCATAAGTACTAAATTAACCAAAGAGGGATTCAAAGATTATACAAATTTAATAGATACAAACAGATTTATGCATGCAACTGCAAATTATGCAGATTGCTTTATAAATTCAAATGGCTTAATTGGAACTTAATTTATGCCGATTTTCTGCAGCTTCGGGTAGATTCTATGTCGGGCAAATGGTCGAAAACTAGGGAAATATTTTATTTTATACTACCATGTATGCAAAATTTTACATTTAAATGCATAGATTAAGGATTTGGTTGCAGAGTTATAGTCTTGCTGCAGATAGTCAGTATAGTGACTTTCAAAAGTCCTCTTGCGATTTTCATACATTCTTAGCAAGCATAGCGTTCATACTGAAATATTTACTGAAAAACGAAGATAAATGTATTCGTGCTATTTATATTCAGAGTAATGTGTCAATATCGAACAATAAAATAATAAAACGTATTTACTGATCTTAAAGTAAAAATAATTCAAAAGAATATATGTAAATTGTCGTGCATATATTTGTCCTGCGAGAATTTTACTAGCAGAAATATATCTTGAAACATTCTAGTCACATTACTCTTCGAAAGCCTTTCCTCCACAACCTCAATAGATAGCCTGAACAGCAGCTCTAACATAAAAATGTGAGTATTTGTCTGCATTGCATGGTAGCATAATCCTAGGAAAACAAATTTTATGCGATTACAAATCGATACTTTAGGGCAGATCCTGCGAAAGGATGTCTGAGTTGTGGCAATGGAAGCGCTTGTGCTTCACATAAAAGGAAAAATGATTTTCAAATAATGAATCTATCAACGTATTTACACTGCCAGTCGATAAAAATTTGTGCTCGCTGCAGAAAGAAAAATTGTAAAAAAGGTGAAAAATCCTACCGGGAAAATGTAAACTGTCTAGAGATGTGAGTTTTATTCTTCGAACTTTTGAATTTCTTCAGGAAATTTCAATGTGTGCTTGTTTTATTTCTTTATTTTATAGATGTCTCCGGAATGGACTGTGAAATATTTTATAAGGCATTTGAGAGATGACATTTTCTTGTATTTTAGAAATGCAAGTTTTATGCGCCTCAGAGTTGAAATTATCTTTACGTGGCAGATGCTTAATTCAACAGGGAGGGGAATATATACATACAAAAGTCTTATAATTTCAATAGTCAACTTTAAAATATCGAAGTAAACTTTAACTGCAGAATGATTACAGTGGAGGAATATTTAATAGTTTTGTCAAAGTATAAGTTTTATACTTTTTCTACCCAATTTAATTTTGTCATTGTAAAAAGAGTTATTATTTTTGTACAGTCGCCAACCCAACTTTTGTTAAAAGGAGATTGAACTGCCAGCAAATTTGAAAGTTGGAAATAATCTGAAGAAATTAGAGTGTATAGAAAGAATCGATGCTGAAACGATTCGGCAACTCACCTTTCAAAACACTTTAGAGTATTGATTGTCGAGTTGATGGTATGTTAATAAGTTAAAAAATCTCTGAAGTAATAGTTACATGTTCCAATCATACAGTACTTATGCTAATTTAAAACACTTTTGTTGAAATAGACAAAAATATCGTTGAAACAAAGTATGTAATTAAAGTAGTCGCATTAGCATTCAAGAAGATTTTCACATACTTAAATAGAAAATAAAAACATAAAATTTGTGCGTATAAAGAAAAATATTATATTACACAATGTCCAAGCTGTACCATCAATAAATTAAAGAGTGACTAGTTCTTGTTACAAGTAAACAAATGAATGCTCAACTAACAACTAACACCGATTGACACTGAATGAAAAGCGAAATATTTTCTGCATTAAAATGAAATACACATAAACGATAGTAAGATTGCATTGATTTTGATAGCTGAACGACATCAACGTTTAATAACTTTGATGAGATGTGATAGTAGCAAATTGCAACTATCGCAGAGCCAGATGTATGTTTTGAAGCTAAACTTTCCGCCACCTGGCATACAAACCGATATAAGACTTGTATTTTTCCACAAAACACTCAAGAACATTTATGGTGAAAAAACACAAACAGAAAAATTTTTCCTTAAAAAAGTTGTTAAGAAGAAGAAAATTTGGAAAAATTACAATTAGTGGTGTAATTACTTTCAGGCAATGATATTGATCGATGTTGGGATGAGCGACTGCGGCCACGTCCGAAGCCAGACAGGGGGCGAAAACCGGCGAATAAGCGCCTCCTGAGACCTGTGTCAGCGAGTGGCGGTGGTTGCTGACTGTTACCGACCACCGGCACATTTATGCGTGCATCTTAAAAATGAACAATCAATGAAGTGATCATAGTTTTCCTCAACAGATCAAAATAAATAGGTAAATACAAATAAAATGGTCGAATGGGAAAAAAGGAAAAATGTACTGTGTGACTGTTTTCCGAACCATCCCAAGATGTTGTAATTATTTGCCATAAGATGCACGATTCATTCGTATTTCTTATGATCTTATAAGTTTCAAGGTTACCAAAATAATATACAAATATTGACATAGTGATTTGGATGGATGTGCGATGTATTTTAGTGAGTAAATTAATGAATCAAATTATTCTTATAACCTCATTTACATGACACAAGAAAATTATTCGACAATCTATTCTATAAAGTAATTTTGTAGTACATCTTAAGACTTAAAAAGCAAATAAAATGTACATTTTAATATGCAAAACTTTCAAACTTAACACTTTATTCAAGATCCTTTTTAATTAGATTTTATAAAGTCATTAAATCTCCTTAAAAAAACTTTTCAAAATTAAGACTTCCACAGGTTCGTAACTATATATTTGTTATTCTTTTAAACTGTCTTTCTGAAAATATTGGGCATGAAAACATTTTTAAATTAACGTTGATTTTTAATATTCACTTTACAACGCAAAAGATTTCTCTGTGCCAAATTAAATTGCTTGATTTTAATTTAATTTACAAATGTACTTTAAATTAAAACTGGAGGGGTAGAAATGTGAGACCTCTTTCAACTAAGGATAACGAAATATTTATTTCGCTGTTATCAACTAAACGTTTATCAACCAAAAATAAGCTATTTTTACTGCGTACAGTTTCAAAAATTCAAACTATAAAAAAATAGTGAGAAAACAACATTACCTACATATTTGTGTCACAAAGATTTAAAATTGTGAGACAAATTATAGCAATTAAATATATTTATATTAACCATAAAACAACACACTAATAAAATAATTTCTATGGTGACTTGCGTATGATGATAAATGAGAAACAAGATAATGAAGAAATAATTTTTGTTTCAATTTAGATTATTAATCTACTTTTAACTCGGTACAAATTTTATTTTATGGTGCTTGTGGAGATTCGACATCTTTCCACTAATTGAGCAATGAGAATAGAACTATAAAACTATTAAAAAAACCTTCAGCTTCATATAATCCGAAAATTTATACATCCAAATAAAAGATCCACAGCACCTTCCTATAGAAACTACTTCATTTAATTTGCGGATTTACTTTTAAAAGCAACTTTCAAACCAGTTTCGCACTGAATGAATTTCCCTTCTAGACATAGGCAGAGGTAAAAGTACCAAAAAAATAACTTTTTAAATGATGATGTCAACTAAGCTGGGTTGCATAGAACTCTTACAAATTACGTATTCATTGTTAAAGTCGCTAGAATTATTTATTTTTCATTTGGAAACTGCTCTGCTCCCGTTGGCTGGTAACTCTGCACTGCTTAGTGAATCATTTTATTGAAGCGTCACAAGTTTGTACGTCCAGGTGATTCCGCGAGCAAAATAAAATAATCGGACATGCAAATGAAGCTAATATGCATATGTATTTATATAGTTTCAAATTTTGTAGGAGAAAAAAGTATTTACACTTTTCCCATGAATTTACATATGTTTGCGAGATATATGTATTTTCTAGCGAGGATTTTAGGAAACTCATTGATGCGAAATGACATAAATAGTATAAGAAAATATCTTTGGAATGCTTATAGAAAAGTTGAATATGCTCTTCGATACTTTCACTATTGCGCTTGCAAAATAAGTAAAGTTCTTTATGAACCAAAATATTTCCAAGGAGTGCAAATCTTAACAATTTCATGATTTTGAGAGTTTCGTTTTATGAGGTCACGGAAAAATAGCTTCAATTATATGTATAACAAAAGGCTAAAAGAAAAGATCTAAAATTACTCTAAAGAAAGTCATCGACTTAAGAAAACGGTAAATATGGCCAAATTTTGTGGCACATTAATTATGCAAATTGTTGCCCTATAAACACCGGAATGTTCGCTGAATCGCCCGGTGACCAACTCACTCAATCAGATCCCTCGTCTAAGAATCACGAAAATATTTTTCTTTTTGTAAGATTGGAAACAAAAAACCCGGCACGGGCAATGTCCCCAATATCGCCGATAACAGCTATGTAAAATGTGAAGATTGTCAACCATTCATGTTTACATCTTAGGAACGCCGAAGGTTGATCTTGAAAGAAAGCTGTGCCGCTTGAGGGCTGATTTTTTTTTTTGATGGCACAATTTCTGCGAATACATTTAGAATGATCGAGTTAATCTGCGATGTTAGAAAAGCAACGGAGATGAGAGAGGAAATTTTGTATAAAAAGGTGTTTTTGGTCAAAATATTTGTAGTATAAATTGAACCCTGTCCACGGCCAATACGGCTACTGAAAAATTAAGTGTATCTCAGGTGTTATATCAAACATTCTGAGAAAGCAGCCATGAAGGAAATATTCCTGCTCTTGGGGGCCTTTTTGGTCGTCGCAGTCAATGCTGACGGTAATAGACTTAAATTGTTTTATAATTTTGTACTATTTGTTTAAATATCCTTTTAAAATAGGCCACGTCGCTTTCTATCCCATCGAAGGACGTAGTAGAGGAGGTGGATCGACGTGTATGATCAAATCAAGAGCAATAGAAGTTGACGAGGATACAACACATGGAAAGCAAGCCAGTATTAATCCAGGATCAATATTTATTCCGAACTCAATGGACGATGAAACGTCTGAATCTGGAGACGATGATTACGACGATCAATCCAGTGACGAAGAAGACGACGATTCTGAGTATGACGATTCAGGACCAGCTGCTGCTGCATACCCACCCGTTCCAGTTCAATACGGCGGTGGATACGGAGGCGGTGGTGGATTCAGACCGTATGCACAATTTTCGAATCCTGAAACATCAGTTTCAGTTTCCTCGGACATGGGTTTCGGACCGCCACAGTTTTATGGTGGGGACAAGGAACAAATCAAGTACAAAAAGAAGAGGGGCGGTGGTAAAGGCAAGAAGAAGGGCGGAAACATAAACTGCATAATCATTACTAAAGGAGGTCACCATAAACACCACAAGCACTCGGGGGGACATAGACAGAAGCCAACCAAATTGTTTGGAATCTTCCCAATTGGCGGTAATAGAAGGAGTATTGCCCGTGGTCTTAGAGCTTTAAAGAATTAAAAACGTGTAATAAATTTATTTATTTATTAAATATTTAAAAGAATGGATAGTTTCGATTCGTTTCTTCATTGTATTTTGTACAAATACCTCGTGCAAAGTATAATACAACTCTATATATACTTGTCCTTATCAGTTGAATTGTTGATCGAATTTACCAATTGTACGAAAGTCCCCATTTAAAGATAAGAAAGTTTAATGAATATGAATTGATACTTTCTAATGATAATAAATTTAAACTGAACGAGGTTAATTAATTAAAAGAACCAAAGTTCTTTAGACATCTTATTGTACTAGGCTTAATCCGGTTCGAAAGAAGGAGTTATCTACATAATTGTTTTTTTCTTTTTGATTAAGTTCCACATCTTTACTAATTTGTAAAATAATTTTTTATAAAGCTCATATTAGAAATCCTTGCTTTATTTAAGTCTCTTATTTAGAGTCGTAAAATTGACACTTATAAAGTAATATCGTGAGGTAATTACAGAAATTGACGTTTATGTAATTACATAAATAAAAAATAATACTTCTACATTATAACAATTTCATTATTTCTGCATGAATTAAAAAAAATATATACTTTTAACGAAATAAAATTTGAAGATTGCGTTCTACAGTAGTGAAATTAAATATATGTACTATACTGAAATGAAAACAAGTAAAGAGAGCTTTTGTGGGATCACTGATTTCATATTTTATAGTGAATTTTACAACTTTAATATGTTGGATCTAAAATGGCGTTCTTTTAACCTTATTATATAGTATGCAAGTACAAACATGTATGGTATGCAGATTCATTCGAAAGCTAATACAAAAACATGTGAAATTAAAACTTGCTTGTAAATAAATAGGCTTGGAATTTTATGTTGCTACTTACAATATAAAGCGTTTATTTGGTTAGCCTAAAATTAATTTAATTTGATGGTTTTGTAAACGAAATGTGTGTTGATAATAAAAAGGTATACAAAATGTTGGTAATGTTTGATCACAAAACCAGGTTTAAGCTTCTAAGAAAAACGTACTGGTGTAAGATAGTCAGGTGCGTTCAAAAAGTGCGTAGTTTTATCCACCCAAATCACAATGTTAGAAAACGAGGAGCAATAGTGTAAAAATTTGTAACGGATACCAAATCGAACGTCAAATTCAAATCTACTAAAGAGCATACGAAAGTGTATGTAGTCAAAGATGGCCGAATAGACAAAGTTGCAAAATCAACATAAATCTCACTAAAGCCAAAGGCATGCCTTGGCGAGGCGAAAAAAAGTTTCGGACCTGAGCTAGAAACGTCTTGAATGGGGGCTTTCAGGCTTTTCGATTGTTGCTGACTTCCGCCGGCAGAGGTCGTCTGCTTGATAGACAGCCCTCTTCGGCCGATTGTTGTCGGATGGCGGTCGGGGCACTCAGGTACGTTTACAATGGGAATGTCTTGCTGCTGCTGCTCTTGCGGCTGGCCTGCTGCCGTCTGCGGTGGTTGCTGCTGCTGGCTGCCGGCGGCGCCTTGAGACTGGGCAGCCGTCTTGTCCGCCGCCGCCTTCGGCTCCCCCGCCTTTTTCGCCTGCTTAAGCACGCGATAGATCTGATCGATATCGGTGATTTCTGCGATTATGAGTTATGGGGGTGAATGCGCATTCAGTTACCACGTCAAAATGATAGGTATTATGTAACTTTTTTACAAAAATTAAAAGTATGGCAAAGCTAATGATACAAATGGTGTGCCTAGCGCTCATCTCAGGGCACCCACCCACTGCATGCGATCGCACTATTATTAGTATTATTCGCTGGAACAAAAGCAGCAAACAAATTGACTTTCAAAAATGTTCTGTACCTAAGTTGAATCGTTCGTTTCTCGATGACTTGTGGCGTGCCACTACATCTGGCTCTTCTCCTAGTAAATTAAAATCCAATTTATTGCTGCAGTCAAAGGCAGTTTTACTTTTGTCGAGTTGCGATTAATCAACTTTGTCGTTTGCGAGAGCAACCACAAATCGGGCTTTCGGAAAAGAAACTCGCTTGCGGTGCGTACTGCACAAACCAATTGCGCAACTCTCAAAGGCACGCAAATGTTAGTTTTGAACTCGTCGTGTTAATAGTTTTCAATGAGAACCAAAACAAAATGAAAACTTAAGACGTACGCATATATTACTTACTTTCTTCTTCAACATCTACACGATTTTCCAGTTCTGAAGTGCTCTTCTGTCGCCTCAGAAGCTTCTGCTTAGCTTGACATTTCGGAAGCTGCGATGCACAGTCAGCATGAGCATTAAGTTTGCATATCCTACAGCGTAATCCTTGCCGAGTATGTCCTAAATAAGGAAGCAGAAAAAAAATAGTTCAACATAGTGCTCAAATATCGCTTTTACTTGATCCCCATATCCGCAAAGAGCAGGAAACGGGCTTAAGTACCTCTAAGAATTTGTGAGCAGACGTCGCATGGCGTGATCTTTTTGTAGGTGTACTCCTGCAGGTTATGGCTCCCATCCTCGTTTGGTCGAATCGGTTGAGTTCCTGTGGCTCCATTTCGCCTGAATAATAGAACAGCCGTGTTATCATTTCAAATATTCAAATTATAACTTTCGAGGAAACTGCATAGATTATTCGAATGACTATTATACTACGAAATAGCTGACGCACTACTCCTTATACATATACATTTTTATACCTTAAAGCCATACCTATCTGTTGGTTCATTTTTGTTATCTATAACTTAAACCTTTACCGCAAATATGTATGTATATAGTGTATAGTATATATGTATTAAAAAAAACAGTTTAATGTAAATTTTATTTATTACATATATTTTTGATCACTAATTACGAATATATTAAATTAACTAAATTACTCGAAAAGTTTATCCTGAAGCATAAATATTGTGACCTTTATACAACATAACCTTTGAAGTAAAACAAATACCTACATGGGCATGCAACTTACACAGTTAAGATTCAAAAATAATAATGCTTCTCTACTAAGTGAGGATTATCTTATTATTTCTTGTTCTTATATAATTTCAGATTAGTCGAATAGTTTAAGCTACGTGCATCCTACAGACTATATCTCTTTGCCTAACTTATTCATTATTAAAAAGAGAAGTAAAATCGTAGGTTACCAGTTTATTTTATTTGTAATAAAAAGTTCCATTTTAGATGTGACACAGGTAATTGGTAATTTTTGAAACAAAAATAACACAGGTCTGTGAAATTTGGTTGAATGTGACCCTTTTTAGTTTTAACAATCGTTTTACGTAATTTGTAGGGTGCTAAACACATCCAAAATCACAAAGGTCTTATCACATCGCGTTTTCGAGAAATATAGTGTGAAAAAGTAAGAAAAGCCCTATTTTGTCAATTTTTGAAAAGTTTTTTAAAAAATATCACAACGTAATAGGACCCTTTTACGCTTCTAAATAAAAGTTTAGACATTACATAAAACACGAAAGGTTTAAATTAACTTTTTTCATAAACGAATTTATTTAATTCATACAATAAATAGTGAATGAATATCAGTTCAGGAGCAGTCTCTTGAAATACATGCTCCCCACAAGACTACGTTAAGCTTTCATTTGAATTTCGTTTTGAGTTTTTTCGACGCTCCAAGATTTTCGAATAAATTTTCAAAATTGGTCAAAATCGCAATTTCTCATTTTTTAGCTCACGTTTTCGAAAGTTAATTAGTCGATTGGGGCTTCTATAATATGAGGCTATCAGCGCAGAAGTGGTGTAACCCCAGACTACTTCTTAGGAGATAATGAGGAATTAAAATGTGGTTAAATTGTTTTTGAATTGCATTTATTTTGTGAACATTATTTCAATTGTTTTGCCATCTATTGATAATTCTAAAAGGTGGCTTACGCCACTATTGTATTGAAAGATCATAATTTAACGAATTTATTTTACACAAAAACCCTACCCAACAAAAATTGTGGGTAACACCACTTCTGCGCTGATAGCCTCATATATAACTCCAAGTGTCTCAATTTCCACAATACTTCAAAAACCTATTTCTTTTCAATGGACTTCATAGTTATTAAATCTTGGAAATTTATTCAGTGTAAACGTTATTTACATTCTAACTTCTTGGAATAATATACTAGTAATAATAATAATAAATATAACACTAATACAGCGAAACATAAATTTATTGAAGTATATAATGTTTGTGTATTTATGTTGGATACTTTATTGTCTTAAATGCTCTAATTTTTATTTTATTCAATAGATAGGTATATGCTTCAAATAAAAATATAGGTACTTATTTTGTACTAATATATTACTTTTGCTTTTTTGAACAATTAGAACCGTCAGCTATTACCGCGGAATTATAGCGATAAAAGAGTCATATATTTACATACAATTTCATATGCTAAACAGAATATAGAGCGACAAAACAAAAGTATTTATGAATAGCTTAAAGAGAATATACTTCATGAAGTAATATGAAACTACTTAAACAATGAAAATATTGATTTATGACTTATTTAATGGACAGTTTACACACAGCTACGCTTAAAAGAAACAATGAAAGGAATAAAAATGTCTTTGGGGAACACAAAAAAAATAAATAGAATAATGCTACCCATTACTGGTACAGAAAACACTACTAGAGTACAATTTTCAAACAATACATTAAATGCTACATACATCAGAAGTATAAGGACTCTCTTCATCTCATACTGTCTTAGGTGCATTCCAAACTCATTATGTGAAAAGCTTATTCATTAGCGTCATTCGTCGTGAAGGAGAAAATACGCGTATTGTTTAGAAATCTTGGAATATTCTAAGAATTGCTGGAATCAACTAATTTAAGAAAATTGCCACTCAAGGCCATTTGTTTGGCTTTTCTCTGTAATGGCTCTATTTATCAGACTTATGCATCTTAAGTTGTTTTAATATTTGCCATCAGTATTTTACCACTGTTGTATTTATTAGGTGAACAACTGTTGGTGAATGAAATAAAATAATTGTCTATACCTTTTGAAGTGGGTGAGGTTGCCTTAATTAATTTAAATTGGAGCTTTCTCTAATATTACTGGCAATGGCATTTGAGGGTAGAAGCTTCTTCCGCAACCACATAAAAGGAAACAATGCCTTGAAACTTTTTATCTTCTTATTCGTAAATACATAATCTTCTTTTTGAACTTTTACTTTGTTACTATAAAATCTCATTGAGTGTATTACACAAAATAAATTCAAGAAAGTTTTACAAAATACGAAAACTGTGTAGCCTTTCAGTTCGTCTTATAATTTAGACTAATGATGACGCTTAATTTAATTTGTTTTTCATTTTCAACCATGCATTAGTTTTTAACATTGATATTGTCCTGGAAAATAAAATAACGAGCTAATTGTTGGCATAGACGAGAACAATAAACAAATTAACAGTGTACATTAATCAAAGAATGTTCAGTACAAATAATGAAATTATTTCATGCACAGACGGTATGAGATGAAGATAAAAGACAAACAACAAATACGCTGCATCACAAACAGAAGGAAGAGGAACAAATTCTTGTCTTGTAATTTACACAAACGGAAATACGACTCTGCTTTAACGCAAGACTGTTAACTTTCACGAATAATACTGGATACACGCATATATTTAATACGTCTACGGCAATAAATCATTAACACTAGTCGTTATACCTTAGATTATCATAATTAAGTTTACCTTAGGGACAAAACTGTTGAAACTGCGTGATACATTTGGTTTGTTCTAGATGAAGATTTTTGTCATGAATTAAATGTGAATACATGAAAGAGAATTATATTAATCAATTATACTAAGGTAAATATATGCTGTTTTGGAACTGCCTTTTCCTGTATCTACATCTAGTCTAAAGTCCATTCTTTACAATGTCATTAATTAATTAGTTCATATTTTAATTACACAAAACCATGAGTAAAATTTCCATGATAACCGAAAACATCATCATGATTAATGTTTACAGGATGGAAGTGAACCAAAAATATAATACAAATATGTGCAATCCGCATTTTCGCGACTCCCAGACTAGCAGAAAATTTTAATTAACACAAACGAAATGCAAATGGAATATTTCCCGAAGTAAAACGTAAAAGAAACAAAAAATGAGGACTACTGGTTGTGTACATTCTCTGAAGTATTATACCTTAAATCTTCTCAAAATAATAGGTATGATCAAATTTCATATAATTAATGCAGTCTTTCTAAAATTTTTATCCGACGATTGCATTTTCAGAAATTAAGTTTAGATACATATATGTTCATTCGAAGTTTAAACTTTAATTTTGATGCTCGGTAATAAATTGCACCCCATTTTCCTTAAGTAAATAATGCACCCTTATATTTATGTTGTATAGAACTCACCTTTCTGGTTGGGCTGAGGAACCGGAAGCCGGCTTTAGGCTTCTAAAAGCTTTCAGCCACTTTGTTTTCATGGAGGACGAACTAGCCGTTGAAAGCTTTCGTTCGCCACGCGGTGACCCGGGTTCTAACTTGCTCACAAATAGCTCTTTCTGAAACGGAAAAGGAAACATCTTTTACTGCCGGAAGTTACACCATTATTTAAAATCTATAGAGCCATAAAAGGTAAATAAAGTAGAAATTTTACACTTCATATCACAGACGATCAATTTTTATTTTCCCGCCTTCAACTTGATTTGGTTCTTGCATTCTAGTTAAGACGTCTTAGGAGCAGTTTTATAAAATGTATTTTATTTAATTTTTTTTTTTAAATAAAGTTATTCTAATTTTTTCCCTATAAATATTTGAATTAAAGTGCGAAATATACATTTTGAAGCCTTATTGGTGTTCATTGTTATAAAAATGAAATACACAACAGTTAATAAACATGTCTATAATAAGGTTATAGTACAAATATAATAAATGTATATAAGTTTTTATTGTATTAAGGGGGGAAGTCCATGTAAAAATTTCACAAAATCGATTTTTTGTTTTTTCCATAATCTGAAAATATAGTATGTTGAGCGTGTACTGACGAGAGGAAAAAAAAAATATTGAATATTTACGAAGTTATAGGTAATATAACAGAGCACGTCGGAGTGCGTATTGTAAAGTAGCGATCCTGGAATACCGTTATACCGAGAAATAGAATTACCGTTAGCCGAAAAATAGAATTACCGTTAGTCGAGAAATAGAATTACTTTAGCTGAAGAGTTTGTCGTGTTCAGTCGATTTTTATACATAAAAATGCCAAATTATATAAAAGGCACGTTATACTGTACTAAATCTTCAAACGCGATTATCTCGAAACTGTATTTTCAAAAACTGCTCGTGTTGTAACTCAAAAAGTTATTGACCGATTTCTCTGAAATTTTGAGAGGTTTTGCTCTACATTATTATCGGAAGGATAGACCTAAAATTTCAGATATTTCGCGTTAATAAAATACTTTTTGGGGATCAAAAATGTCGAAAAAACAGCCCAAAATTCTGAATTTTTTTTCAAAGACTTATTTTATATCGAATTTTATGCTTTTTTTTAATTTTATAGGTCTATCCTTCGCGTTAATATGTTATAAAAAAAAAACAATTTCATTTTTTTGTTTAAGATCAATGGTTAATGTGTGAGAAATGCAGCACTTTTGGACCTCGCGACAACAGACAAAAAATTATCCTGAGCCGCCATTTTGGAGGGAAAAAAAAAAATTTCTTTTTTTTTATAATTTAGAAAAGTTAAATAACGTTATGTTAAAAAGTTAAAACAATAACATTATTTTATAACCTTCTAAAACACTTTTAAAATATGACTGATTTTGAGGCGTTTACATGGACTTCCCCCCTTAAGGGGGAGATACCTTCAGAATCTTTAAAAAAATTACTTGTTCATAAAATTTTATTATAATATTAATATATGAATATCTCACCAAAGTTTTAAAACTAAAATCAAAGTATACTTTTGATATTATAACTTATGAAATTGACTTTTCTATGCTTATCTAGTCTTAGAATTTTTATTTACCCAAACACAAAATCGTTTTTCTCAAAACTTCATTTATACTATCATTCAAATTGGCGTGTATAAGTGATCACTGAAAAAATTCTTAATCGATCGCATTGAAATTACATAAATTTTTACAACAAAATTTTTTTGGCGTTCAAACAAAAGTTTTAAAAAGTTAATTGCAGAAAACATTTTTGTTTTAAAAAAAAATAATTATAAAAATTGGTCTAAAATTCAAATAATTTTTATAAATTCTGACATTTCTTGAATTATTTTGTTTTTTCTTTTTTGAAGAGTCATGCACGTCCTATAATATTAAAAATAGTTTAGCAATAGCAATTTGTTTGAAAGTTCTTAATTATGAAATTAAAAAATTAGTACTTTCTTATGTTGCGTTTACTACTTATATCTTGGTCAAGGAACCGAAATAAAGAGCTTACAGTACAAAAATTTACTTCGTTTTCATCTGAGTTTAGTTGTTTTCGATAAACACACTTTACGAGAATATGTCATTTACAATATTGTTCCATTTAGAAACCTACATATATGTATGTACATGTAAACAAATTCCTTCAACAGTTGATATTTACTAGTGTCAGATTTTCAAGCATATATTATATGTATGTATGTATATTAATGAAGCGTTGTAATGATATACATATTATAATAATGGGGCCTATCACCTTACAAAAGCATATTTTGGGATCTATAGTAGTTAATCTTCCATGGTTGAAGGATATTCAAAATTAACCCGGGAATGTTGCGCCAAAACCTTAAGTGAAGCAATTAAGGGAGGATTTCACTTTGTTGTCGTACACGGGTATGCGGCCCTGATCATTATAAATTTAAACGTCTGGTCCATAAATTCAGTGCCCACGCAAGGGGGTTCTGCAGAAACTCTTACATTTGGATAATTGCAATAATTGATGTCAGGTTGCCATCTCTGTTTCTAAAGGATTTAATGTACCAAAAGAGCGAACACGAACAGTATAAATATCTGATACAGAGACAACGACCGGATTTATAGGCAGACGTTAATTACTTATCCAAGAAAGAAAATATCGATCTATCTTGCGGTGACGAGGACAGAGCGAATAGGTCTCAAGCAATTAGCCTATTTTACCTGGCAGCTATTATGCAATCTCATATTCAATTCAGGGAAGGGAGCAGCCAAGGAATTCTGAATAAGCTCGCAAAATCAAGTGGTTATTAAAAGTTGATTGGCGGCTCATTTTGGAATTTGCTCACATCTCTGTATTGTGGGTCTGCTGCAGGATCGTTAGATTTATGGCATGTTAATTTTATAGGGAATTTATTTCCGATTCCGTAGACTGTGCACCGGCACTGCAGCACTTACGCCCGAGATGTGCCCAGCTTGATAAATTCGTTTACTGCTGCATTCAAAAATTATTGTTGACTTAAGCCCCGAAAACACCAATCAAATTTCATTGCCTACGTGCATCTAGAGCGGCAGACCGAAGTGCTCCAGGGTGGTTCCTAATGGCGCAGTCTTCCTCTCAAGATGCCTCGAGAGTGCCTGATATTCGTATAATAGTATTTCATCGCGACGTGAGAAATTTCGGACTCTGCCCCAACTTTGGGGTGACTCCAGTTTGTTATGTTGTCGGGAGTCAGAGACCAGCCAGCGGGCTCTTTGCTCTAAAAATTTACGGTCGTAAAAGTAGAGGAACTTCAGCTAGATATTGCCTCAGGGCGTACTACAAGATTTTACGTTCGACGTTTTTCTTTTTCGTAATTTACGGACCTACTCAAAGCCCTTTTAAAGTGAAATCACATCACATCCGTGGCATAAGTTGAAAAGTTTTCCCGGGAAGGGCGAAACTCCATCTCCATATCCGGCAGTGGCAGTTTTTTTCCTTTCATTCTAGCTTGAAATTCTTTGGTCCGAAGGACTTCTTGATTTGAATGGAGCTAATTTTCATGGAATAAATCATCCAAACAATTTGATCACCAAAAGCGCAATTTTGGGGTATAGAAATTCTTGAACAGATTAATAAATCGCAAATTGAATGCTATTGAATATCTTCGATGTCAGGAAACAGTACATAAATCATATCTGCAGCGGAATATATTCAATTCAATTCTCTGCCCGAACGGATAGAAGGGGCCTGATTCTGTGTTGGGTAATCACACGAAATTGATTTCAGCAAAGTCCTTTTCGCTCGTCTCTTATATGTATAAATTGTAAATTTCCATTCCTCTTTGGTTGCCTTGAAATTTGCGGAAGTGGCTTTTTCAGTTATTTCAGAATATTATCATAGGCAAATTTCAAAACACTTTTCTTAATTTGCGGATAAGCAAGCACGTTTTTGCATAATGCTTATTGAACTATTTAAGTACAGAAACGATCAATATCATTATATGCATATGGATACGGAAAAAGTACCTGAATATTGGATAAAATTCGTTTAAAATATTTCAAGTTCGGTAAGTGCGATTTCAATAGCATGATATCAATGTAAAACGCATTATAATAAATGAGAGGTTTCAAAAGATGACAAATATGATTCCATCAGATATAATTTACAAATTAGCTTGGACAGTACGACATCTGTACGTGTTTAAGCATATAAAAAATTAAGAGTAGTAATTTTACAAGGTCGAAAGGAAAGCTACACGGAACATATTGATTTGTAATTTACAAATTTATGTGGAAAATATTTGAAATTTTACAGAACTCACGTAAACTTCATTAAACAATTTTGTATTTAAATACGTTTTATAATTAATTTTCTCTTGTTATGTCCACCTTTATTTTGAATTCTCTCTAAACGGAATCGAAAATAGCTTCAATGAGTTCCCACTTTTATCTAAATCCCTAACGATGCTTGGATAGAATTCATTTTTCCGTGTATATACAATTATTTCTGTAGAAAAAGGAAAATTAACTGGAGTTAAAGGCGACAGAGTTGGATATCTGAAAACTTAAAAAATGTTATAAAGGACTTTTCAAGCTTTATTCTATTCTGTTTCCATAGAGACCAGAAAAGAGTTCAATTAGCTTTGGATTAACGAGCTTATACTGCATTCAAATGGCGTTTTCATAATAAATAACTGCTAATTAGATTATTAAAAAAGATGAAAGTAAGGTTAAACCACCACCTCATAACAAATAAAATACTACGATATATTTTCTTAATATTATTAACTGGTAGTAGTTGGATGAACTTGTAATTGAAAAGTAATTTGTTTTTATGGTGAAAAATATATTTACCCGATATAGTAATAGTGTATTCGTGATTTATGACGATTAATATTAGAATTTCTGATAGATAATTTTTTTCGTGAAGATTTGTACTCTGAACTGGACAAACTATAAACGAAATTTAGAATTTCCTGTATACCTAATCAATTTTAGAAATATCATATCATTTTTCAATTTTTTAAAGAAATTCAAAAAATTCAAACGAATATTCTATCAAACATAGATTTTGACTTTAATTTCAAAGCAATATAATAACTCTTAAATTGAATACGCTCGAAATTCACCAGTCTTAACATTTCTAAATACTAGCAGAAATATATTCTAATAAGCTAGAAAATACTTGAATATTTGTAGAAGGATAAATCCCATCAAATGTCTACGAATAAGGTATTATAGTAAAGGAATTAAAGATTTTATCTGGTACAAGTGAGTAAACAAAAATTGCCGTCTCTTAATAGCAAATGCGATAGACAAAAGTTTTCCTAATTAAGTTTTGCTGCTGCTACTTACGCTACCGATGGCAAACATTTATTGTTAATCATTACCAGCTTGAACGAATGTTTGAAACTAGCAAACTTTAGGCATCATTAAAAAGCCATTATTCGAAATGTTCCAACAAACAGTTGGTTAATGTCACTCCAGGCGAGGAAAGGCGGCATTTTATTAATTATATTCGTTTCTATTAAATTGGCTTTCTACTACTTTTGTCATCTCCCATCTGCACCTATATAACTCAAGTTCAAGAGTGATTCGTGATTAATGGGCTCATTTGCAACCCGTCCCGAAGGGCACAGTCCGACCATCGCTGTTTGGGTAAAAATAATTTCGGATCCATCAGATACATCCTGGCATATTTGATTCATTCTGCCGGTGGTGATTTGCATGACAGAGAGGAGCAGGACAAATACGAATCGGTAATGGACTCGAAATCGCTTAGCCAGCCCTGATGTTTGAGGATGTGCCAAACACCGACACAAACTTCCCCGACAACTATGTGGGCGGCGGGTTTTGCATATTCTTTTCCTAGAACTTCTTTTCGAGGAGAGGGTCCTCCCCCGCACACTTCGAAATCCCAGCAGTTCGTTCGTATTCTCAAAGCCCCTCGAATGGATGAAGCACCTACAAAGAACGCTAAATTTTGTGTTCTTCTGGTAAAATTAATTTCCGCTGGCATGGAGCATTTCTGGGGTCGGAGATACCCCAAAACTCCCCTAGCAGCTGACAGGAGCGAGCGGTACGGGGCAGCGCGGCGCTGTGATTGTGTCTGTCCTTCGCAATCGAGACAAGGTGTTCTGCCGAAGTAATCATTCGGAGCAGAATTGTGCTCAGGTATGATGCCCAAATTGACAGTTTGAAGGTGAAATTAAATTTGCTGCCTGATGTTCTGGAAATATAAAAAATCGATTGCCGTCAAGTGACTATCTCGTAATTGAATAACCAAATCAAAATCCCAGCAAACAGGAATTTTAGATGTTTCGAAAATATCTGTTTTAATTAAATATTCCCTCAATGAAGTCATTTCCGAAATACTCAATTTATACAAATTCAGAAAGGCTTCTTTATTATATGTAGTATCGTTTTTGAGGCCTTAAATGAGGCTATCAGCGCAGAAGTGGTGTAACCCACAATTTTTGTTGGGTAGGGTTTTTGTGTAAAATAAATTCGTTAAATTATGATCTTTCAATACAATAGTGGCGTAAGCCACCTTTTAGAATTATCAATAGATGGCAAAACAATTGAAATAATGTTCACAAAATAAATGCAATTCAAAAACAATTTAATCACATTTTAATTCCTCATTATCTCCTAAGAAGTAGTCTGGGGTTACACCACTTCTGCGCTGATAGCCTCAAATATCATAATTGAATTAAGTCATATCAACTCTAGAATCATAAAGTTATTAGGGCCTTGGAGGAATTTATTTAATCATTAAAGCTTGAAAAACGAATCTTTGATATTTTGCCTAAAACTTCAGTAATTTTAAGATTTCTACTTCGGGGCACGGTAGTGTGCAGAGCACTGCTGTACCTCTTCTTGAACGAACTACGTATTTTTGAACCCCTATAACTTCGGTCTGGATAATAATTGAGAGCTCTAATTATCAAGATAGCATGTAGTCGCCAGATTAATGAAATGTATCAAATTTTATAGCCGTGCTACTTTAAATTTTATTAATACGCAAATTTCATTCCCCAACCAGGGAGGGAGGGCAGGTGCAAATTAGTAGGTTATTAATTAAAAAGTTCTAGACGCCTCCGTAGAATGGAAGGATGATAGGATTATTATTATGTAAAAAAGTTAAGTAAAGAACAAACCTCCAGCTCCTACTGTTGGCTACGAACAATCTACAAAAGGAAGTCGATCCCATCAAAAACATTTAGCAAAGAGCAATTGTAATAAATAAAGTTCCTCGAAAATTTCACAACAATCTGCTATTGCCTATAGAGAGTGAGAGAGAGATGAAGAAAGGAGCTGCTGACATTACGCTCATTTGCCATAGTTAGATCCGCGAAACGGCCAAGCCTTATACCCTTATAACTTTCTTCGACCCTGATGTAGACTTATTTAGGACTTGGATCTACATTAGACCTCATAACTTTTTAAAAAGGTTGCGAGATTGCGCTACATTTTTAACATGAAAGGTTTTTGATGGTTTATTATTTACATAAAGTTTTTTAATCTCTACAAAAAATAAATCTCTGTCCTATTTATCCCACTTCAGCGTTATCGGAAATTAATCTATTTTGTGATTGTCAATGTAGCAAATTTGACCAATAAGTTATATGACACTAAACCAAATCTCTAAACCTAAACAATGACAGTCAGAAAATACAGGGTTCTTTAAGAAAATCTTGTTCTGTACGAATAATGGTTTTTGTTTTTGAATTCGCAAAATTCAAAATTAGAAAGTAGTTTTGGGAATATTTAGGTGAATGTAGTGGTGGTTTATGGTAAGTATGAAAAGTGTTATACACATACAGCTAGTATTTTTTTTTAAATTAAATAGATTTTTGGTTTCGCTGAGTATAACAATGCTTGGATTTAAAAATTAATGATTCAAGAAACAATCGTAAATAATATACAAAATTGCACTAGTCATTTTGTACATTTATTGGACCTATGTATTTTAATAATACAAAATGTGATGTCTTTATATATATATTATAGCATTTGTAATTCTTTTTAAAAAATATTTTCATTTGAAACCTTAAGTTGATGCATACACTTCTTCGGCATTTCACCATAGACAAAATATGCTGTCTTCCAGTCGACCGGAGAGTTAAAGACACACTTTTAAGACTAAAATGTTAAACACTTTAATATGTCGACTTTGTAGTCAATTGAAAAACAACACTCGTAATAGACCCCCAAAGTTTTCTAACTTTTTCCAGAAAACTTTTATACTAATGACTGAATATGACGGAATAATACTTGGTTCGGGTACGAACATTTTATTTATATGTGCATAAAGTTTCGAGCTGAGTTTTTACAAAGTTTTTTGAGAAATTCTTTCCGGTGGTGTCTCAAGTTCCTTCAATAATATATGTCCCCGCAGGAGTCACACGGAGTTCTACACTAAAAACTTTTCCAAAGTGGAACTTTCTGTGCGTTGAACTATATTTTTGCGGCGTACATAGAATCAGAGCGCTATCGTATGCACCTCGGATCCACAATAAAAGTTATTTATTGTTCCGCTTCAGTTTTTTTATCGTCCGAATAAATCTTTTTGATAAGAATAAATGTGAAGCAAGCGAATTCTGCCAAAGGACCAAGCGTACTTGAAATGATTGCGAGCTGCACTGCTTGGACGGGATCGGATTGCTCTGTGCAACCTTTCCTTTGAAAATCAGACAAGTTCTTACAGTCTGTAAAAGTAGCAATTCTATCACTGGAATAATTTTTTCCCATCTATTTTCATAGACGGAGCGATGTGCCAACACACAGAGAAATTCTCGTACAGCTTTGAGCAGGAAAACTTCACAAGATACACGCGAATGCGTTGCAATAGAAAATGAAATTCATCCTCTTGGCACGGAAAAAGTTTATCTAGAGCAATAAGACCGCCTCTTTCTTGTCTCTGTATGTGGCGCATGGATTTTATTATGATGCGAGCATATGTGGACCAAGGCATCTTTTTGCGCCAAGATGAAATCTCATGGCACCATAAGTGGCAGTTGAGGTGTCAGATCTTAGCTTTTAATATATCCGAAATTATGTCGTACCGAAAGAAATTGCTGCAAGCGCTTTAAAACAGTTATAAGATTTGCTGAGGCAGAGCCGCCATAAGTTGTTCGGAGCGGCCCGGGGGACCGGGGGTCCACGTACTTCTTCAGATTTCTCAGCCTCACATTCTCGGCGATTTTAAGGATATGCAGTGACATGACACAGTTTCAAATTACCCCCATATCTGTCTTTATTGTCTAGGACCCTCTGTACGTTTGCAGCGCTGTGCGCTCATTTTAAGGCGCTTTAATTTACTTTTAGACTGATGCAAAGTGCATTCTCTCTCGAGCAATTAAAACAGTTGTAGGTGGGTTAATGCATCTTCCTGTCCGTTGGTTTTAGCATATCCTTTTTTGCAGCTAAAAGACTAAAGCTCAATACCGACTGTACTGTGCGCCACTTTGTTAGTTTTTCCATTCAGAGCTTAACCCATTTTGTTCATAAATTACATGAAAGCATCCACTTGCGCCTCTGAACCAATTCCATGTCGAGATTGCACTTACGGACTCCATTGTGAAAAATACCTTGTTCGTGATGCGATAGAAATCTGAATAAAAAACTGAACACTCGAACAAAGTGGCTTGTTGCCATAGAGCAGGGACTAGCACCATAACCTGTCCTCGACATCCTGTCTGCGAACATGCACTATGTCAATTTAAAGGACGGGGCGACTGATCAAGAGCCCTCAGCCATCTTTTATATTAAATTTACCTTAATGAGATTACATCGTGATGTGAGAGGAATGCGCTATCCAAAGTAGCTTCAAGCATGTCTTTAATATATTCAAATGTTGAATATGTAAAGCCAAGTATGAACGCAACGCGTGAAGCTTGTTGCGTTCTCCTATATTCGCAGAAACTTCTCCTTTCTGACCTTCTTCAAAATCGAACCATTCTATATATATAAATTTAGTTAGCAGATAGACGTTATTCGAGAGAAATCCTTATTTCTGACAAAACTTTCATTAAAATAATTTCCGAAGTACTTTCGAAAAGTTTTGAGTAGCAAACATATTCTAAATTCTAAAAAAAAAAGGTTTTTACTATACAAATGATGGTTTCGACAATAATCAAAAGAAAGTCACAAATTAAATGAGGATCTGGCGAACAGAATGATTAATTGCACTTTTGATCAAAAAAAATTTTTTTAAATCAGGTTGTAGATACATGGAGCCGTGCATCTAATTTTGTATTCGTCTTCAATTAAAACGTCCTGAAAGTGTGTCAAGTGTATCGAAATAATTGACTTAATTTTTGAATTTCTGTATTTTCATGTTAATACTGTTTTTAACGAAGCAACAATACAGTCAACGCTCTCTTCAAGGCGGAAGAAGACCTTCCAAAATGTCATTTATATCAGTTTCGATGCGTTCAGATATGCCAATCTATAGATGGGTGAAAAAAACCACGTTAAAAGTCGATTGTAAGTACGCCATTCAGTTTTTTGCTCCTCTTGTAAAATTTAATTTTGTATAATTAAATCGTTTTGTTCGCCGGCTCCACATATGTATGTAAACATTTAGTCATTGCAAATTTAGAAAGGAACCACTTATTTAGAATCCGAATCGATGAAGTGGTTTTTATTTAATTTACCAATCGGGTTATGCGAAATTCATCTCAATTTTCGAATCTTAATTATGGGTGGGTGAGGATAGTTGGTAAAGCAATGTTTAAGGACCCATTTACACCATCATAGGCATGAGACAATTTCATGAGCGCTTTCTGGCATGAAAATGAGTGTTGCATTTATACTATTAGAACGTGAGTCAATTGCACAGTTGTCTTTGAACCTCTATTCAATTTTCGCTCATATGGGCAGGGAATGTATCAAATAACCTCAGAAACTATTTGACTTATGAGTACCTCGTGCCCTGCATCTCCTCCTTCATTTCCCAATATCTCCAAAACTAAGAGGTATTGAGATATAAGAGAGATATTGTATTTGTAGTGTAAATACTATTCCATTGTTATGTATGTATATCATGACAACTACAATAGGCCGCCGTCGCCAATATAAAATAAATTCTTTATCTGAAGAAGATATTGTAGGTATAGTACTTAAAAAAATCTTTGCCTTCAATTTTCTATTACTCTTAGAAAATTAATACGTTTTAAGAAAATTGTCTTACTCTAAGTAAAGTGCGAGAACAAGAATTTCTGTAATATTAGATACACATTCTCATGCATTCTGCTTTCCCTCCATCATGGAAACATTCCTTTTTCTATTCTTTGTATGAGACATACAACGGAGTATGGATTCCTAGTGTGAATCCAACCACAATAAAAGACAAAGGCATGTAGATTTCAATTAAGAAGTACAAACGACGAATGAACTCATTTGTAATATTGCAGTTATAGATACAAATTGTGCTTAGTTGGAGCCTTGCGGAGTGAGTTGCACTCCATCTAATTAAGATTTTCTCAAAGAAAGAGCTGCTTCTTATATTGGACTTGGTATGCGAAACCAAGCACCAAAGCGACTTAGTTACGACCATCATATTCTGCAAAGTCAGTAATGTCCTGCTCCGTTGTTGTAGCAAGTCGGAGACCCAATTGTCCTCGGAGCCGTCTATGCTCCTGAATTAAAACGTTGTCCCAAATAGAAGTTCATTTTCATGAGCTATGGTCATGACTCGACTTAATTATCGCTATTAAAACTGATGCTTAAACTCAAAATGACGTGAGAAACCGTCTGTAACAATATGCGGCTCTGGGCGAAAGGCTCAATTTAAATTGAATGCCACGGCTAAAGGGGCATGAAATCCAATTTTTCTTGATTCTTTCGTCGCATTGCTTGGGCTGGTCGCAGTTGTAACAAGAATTAGTCCGACTGAAAGGCCTCCGCGAAACTCTCTTTATTGTAGGGAAGTCAACGCGTCTTGGAGCCGCACATTTAATCTTAATTACTTTACTTTCGCCACCATTGCCGCCCAAAAAAAAAAAAAAAAACATATATTTATGATTTTCTTAAGGCAGAACTCGCCTCTCTGTGGTTAAGTGCAAAAGTTAAGGACAAGGGACCAAGGCTCGAGGAAAAAGGCAACTTTGCTTCGCTGACCCGGTAAACTTCAATATTAATTTAGGGGAAACTTGAAGAATTACATTAAAAGTGAAGAAATAAATAGCAATCCTCGTCGGCGTTAAACGTCAGATGGTGAAGTTTTCGGGGTGCCGGGGCCGCCCCAACTCCTCGGGGGCCGGTCCGGGCCTTATTGATGCTTTCAATTCATGACAAACCTCCTGACAGTGACAAATGGTGTTGCGATCTCCAAACAACGGCGGGTTCGGCACGCCTAGACCTTCTTCTTATAATGATAAATACATATTTAATTTAGCTGTGAACATATATTTGCAGCAGCCTGCCTCGGCTGCGATTTCTGGCGTAGCTCCTACGCATAAATTTCACAGGCAACTTAACTTCAATATTTCAGAGAGACGGGGCATAGGTGAAAGGATTGCCTTTATCTTTCCTGTTTCCGCGTCTGCCCGCGCGCTAACCAAATAATTACGATCACGCCCAGGACTAATTTGCTCGGCAGCTACGATGCGAGGACTCAAGATGGTGAAGGTGATTATCAAAAAGAATGCGGCGGAGATTTGAGGTATGAATTTTGGCTTAAGCATAAACAGACCAGGTGAGTCTACAACTCTCATTACTACCAGGTGAAATCCGCCTACTCGGTCTGCCAATTCGGCTGTGGTGATGAAATCCGAGCCCTTCAAACCTTTTCATGAAATTAACCCCTTTAGTACGCTTTACACATTGCTCTAATTTTTAGCCCATTCAATTTATGTAATCTCCGTAGGAGTCGATTTAGATTTGTTGTGTTATACACATGCAAGATTCCTTTTAAAAGCACTCTTAAGGCTTTAAATTGTAGGATTGAAAACAGATTGATTAAATAAGAAATTTAGCTCCGACCGAACTATGAATAGTCTGCATTCATACCCTTAATTTTCTAAATGATTACGTATTCCCATTTCGCCAACAATGCAAGCTACAGGTCCATAATATATGTACTTAAACGTAGAAAAATCGATTAGTCGAGACAAAGTGATTTAATATTATACCATACTACATACATACTAATAAGACCAATTTTGGAATATAGCTAGTTTGGAATGATCTTATTCATACCAAATTTCTCGAATCGAAAGACTACCAAAAAAATTACAGAATCGTAAATGTACACATTTTAGGTGCAATCCAACAAAAAAGTGTAAAATTACATTAGTTTTAAACTTTTGATGTGATATTCAATCATCATAGTAAATTGTATGTCATATTATACCAAATAGTTGTAAATATGCACAGGAATATGTAAAAATTACATCTAACTGGTGTATACCTACCTACGACCTAAATTCTCATAATTTAAACCGAATGTCAGCAAAGTCATTTTGTAAAGGTATTTATTCCAGCAAAGACGTACTGTCAAAAATGTGTGCGGATTTTATTTTTTTAATAGTAAATCTAAGAGTAAAAAGTTTTATTTGTAGCATGTATAGTTTTGAACATTTTTGTTTTTTTATACTTTCATGAATCGTTTCTTTTTAGATTTTATTACAATAAGGACCGAATTTTCAATCGGTTGATAACTTTATTCCTCAGATAAAAAATCAACTTGGCTGTGAGGAAATATTATTTTTCACTCAATTTGTCTAAATTAACCGACGAATTATAGTCCTATTCACCGGTTTAAGGAGCGACTTTTATCCATCTGATAGTTATTTTAAATCAAAGTTGATTATTGAGACAATTGCAAAATTGGCCCTACATGAAAAACAAACAATAAATGATTGCACTTTTATTATTAAAATAACCATATTTTTACTATGTCCTTCATTTTATCCTATTGCTTGTTTCTAGTGTTCCATACCTTGTTTCTTACTTAAAAAATTGTTATGGTCTCTATATTTGTATTATGTCCATCTTTCAAATGCATTTCTCCGGAATTATAACTATTTACTCATTTGAATGTAATAATTTTACATTACAGATGTTTTTAAAAAGAGGGTAAAATTTGCACTAATTGAACCAGTTATATTCTTCGGGCTTCTTTAGGACTGTAGTGCCATAAATCAAAGCAAATTACAGCAAATTTGTGAAGTAATTAACTAGATATAGTGTAAATGAGCCATTAGCTTCAAGCGAGTTTAAAATACAAATAAAGTAATTATTTCACTAGGAAATTAAGAAATCATCACATAAAATAAAAATATTTCTTTAAAATCAATTAATTATTACTATCCGTACAAAGACAAACGGGAAAAATAAATTAAATTAATATTAAATTTAGTATTAAAATACAAAGATATACATAACTATAATAACAATAAAAGTAGTGTTACTTAAAAATATATATAGTTATTTTCAGAGGAATTATGCAAACATAATCAAAATTATATTTGCATAAAATAATGATTTCATTAAAAACTTTCTTTGCGATTACTTCCTTAAAAAAAAAACAGTTTAAAACTTTTTAGAAAATACCAGAGCTTGTGCCTCTAATTAGCATTCCAAGATATCTTGCACTGGCCGGAGTAATAGAATTACGAAGCCATTGAACTTATGAAATATTTATAAGGCTCGCCACCATTGGTTCATTTAAAAGTAAAATTTAAACACAAATTTTGTTCGTGCATACCAAGGAGATAAGTTTCTTTATTTGAAAAACCGAACGGAAGTTCTCAGAGATGATCCTTTTCGAGTGCCACTATCATCTCCTTCACGGAATGAATTTTCTTACTCATGCAAATTTATCTCTTAATAGACATCAAGAAGGGAAGGGATCTAATCGACGTCAGCCTCATATGTTGGCCTCAATTTTAAAGTTTTTAGTGGCAAATAAATAATTAATTCAAGATGGATGTTATCTTGGGAATGTGAGCACGAAGGGAACGGCCTGCGGAAGGTTCATGCCTTCGTGCTATTTTACTGTCACGGAGATGGCAACGAGCTCCATTGTAAGACGATGATAGCTTAAAAGTTAATTAGAAAGCTTAACGCTGCCATCTTCGTTCCAACATATGTAGCATGTCCAAGACAGGCTGAAATAAAGTTCTGAAGACGTTTAGTACCAGTGTGAGTGAAGGCTCTGGTGGTGTGGAAAAATCGCCCGAAATACCCTTTTTGGTCTCAGTTTTATGTATATGGGTGTCAGGAATTAACATTGTGCTAAACGTTCGTCCTCAAATGAAGCCATTCTCGCCGTACGGAAATCGCTTCTGATGCCATTAAAGTATAACGAAAGCTTAATTAATTATAATGATAGCAAATCGCGGTCTTACGCTTTCAGCTTTAATACTAACATAAATGCTTCTTCGTAATTGAACTCGAAACGAATTTAATGTCTACATTAATTTGATATCAAATCTCTTTAACAATGCGATGCATTATACGCTTATTGCAAATCTAAAACCGCATAAATGAAGACAAATATGTATGAGGGTTTAACCGCTGCGGTCAAATCACCGAAACCACTGTATACAGTGCAGTAGGATGGCATATCTAAAACTGAACCCATTTCTCATAATGCAATAGCGCCAACAGCTTCTGCACTCCTTTATTTCGGAGATTCTATACAAACAACAAACAGCCGCATTGGCTGAAGTATACCAACCGCCATCAAGAAATTACAAGATTGCGGCAGAAGATTAAATTGTTAATCTTCATGCATTTCTATTGCCAGAGATATTTTTTTAAAGTTATTGCTGCGAACAAAATAAATAAAGGCGTGTACGAGGAAGCGCTCTCATTAGCGACAATGGAAAATATATGCCAGATGGTGGTGGTGGTTGGTTTACTGCTGCGGCATGGCATAAATTTCATGTACCGCCTAATTAGCACTACTTTTATACCCTGGAGGATTAATTTGAAAAGTACTGAAATCTCGGCGATAGCAATTATGTTCATGCGGTATGATAAATTACGAGAGATTTTTGCGCCAGCGGTAACCTTTAATGGCAGCTGCAAGCTTGTGCAAATTTAAATTATATTAATAATTCGTTAGGCGCAATATGCATCACCAAATTCATATTTTTTATATGTTGAGTATCATTTCACTAGGCTCTTTTGTCAATAGAATGATGACACTTGAATGTCTAATTAATAATTTTACTCTACTGTTCGATATTTCAAACAGTACTTGATTTAAATTCGGAGTTTTAATAAAATTAAGAAAATTGTAAGATCAACTCATCTATAAATACACGACCTTGATTATATGTATACTCAATCAATCCATGTGATAATGTCCCACTTTAAACAAAAAGCTTAAATAATACGCTTAAACCAGTGACACACTATAAACGAAATTTAGAATTTCGGGCGTATTAAATTTCACAATTATTATATTGCTTTGAAATTAAAGTCAAATTTATGTCAAATCCCTTTTTGATGGAATATTCGTCTGAATTTTTTTAAAGGAAAAACTATTTATGATTAAAGTAACAATATAAAAAGCTTTATATACCAAAATACAGTTGTACGCAAAAGTTTAAGATCACCACTGACTTTTACAACTTTTCAACTTTAAGAACCTTAAATTTTTTTCCGAAACATTGTAAAACAATTCATTTTGGGTGATTAATTACATTATTCCGTCGCAATTTTTAGCATATTCCCAAAATCTCATTGGAAGTTGTGTTTTAAAAACATAAGTCAAGGACGTTTCCATCTTTTCTTTAAAAATACATATTTCCGAAAATAAGTACAGAATTAAAGGGAAACAATTTCGATTTATCGACGCCGACAATCAATGTCAATATTTTTTTTGCTTAAAATGGGCTAAAGTACCTTAAGTGCAAGGGTTATCCTTAATATTTACCAAAATTCTTCGGAAATATTCAGATTATTGAGACAGAAAAATGTAACTTCTATTTTCAAAATGTTAAAGTTACTTATCTCGGAAAATTCAAGTTACTTTTGACCTTAACTGAACATTTCTAAAGCGTTTTATAAAAATTCATAAGAAGATCTCAATGGGCAGGCATTATCCCGTTGGAATATCGTTTTCCATAAGCAGCATATCGTCTTCCATAAACGGCAGCATATTCTACGTTAAAATATCGATGTATCTTCTACAATTATGTTACCATTCCGAATTTACTGTTTTACACAGCAGAATTGCCAGATAATCTAGGTCTAGGACATCTACATAGGTGGTTTTAAGTTTTTGTGCTTCTTACTTTTATTAAAAATGAGATTTTTAATTAAATTTATAATATGTATTTATGTACATAATATTTTTTTAAAAAGTTTCTCTTTTGTTTTAAATTGTTATGAATATGAAGACAAATACGATTTGTCTAATAAAAATTGACAATCTTTTAAAATTGAATTTCTTAAAGCTGAAATGTTGCAAAAATCAGTGGTAATCTTAAACTTTTGCGCACTTTTGCGTTTTTTCTTTAACCTTGCACTATTAATCTTCTACTAAAAAACTTTCAGATGCCAACTATATAGTAAAACTGCGAATATGGAGTGGCTCGATACGATACAAAAACTCGTTTATGAAGTTGACTTTGCACTTTTAGTAAACGTTCGAAACATGATATGTATATACATCTATGTATATGTATACATATATATGTATATGTACATCTATGTATGCGTGCATGTATTAAGTATAGTATGATGTGAAAGAAATATTTGCAACGAGAACTGTTCGGTTTTATCCTTTCGGACAACATGTGTCCTTTTATATTTCTGTGGTTGACAACAAATTACAAAGCGTGAGCACATATAGTTCTGGCCGGATCTTTCAAATAAAAAAAATGGATTATATGATATTAGCCCGGAGCAAGAGCTGCCATTCAATAGAAGGAAAATAAATAACGCAACAGAGCAGCGGATAAAACTTTTCAGCTTCGCACAAAAAAGGTAGAACAGAATCGTTAGGTGAAATGAAATCTTGGGGAAGGACACTCCTATGGTCCTGGACGTTGTCGTCGCAATAAGCCTGTTCGTATTATTTATATTGTGTGCAAAAACTCTTTACCACCTCCTCCCGGGATGTGTACACACGCAATGGAGACAAAACACTTCAGGCCCCACTGGAAGAGGGTGCTTCTGGAGGGCTGTGGGATGGACTTTTTCTTGCTTTCCTCCCCACCGAAGTGTGTTGTCTCAATAGTCGTTCTGAATTTCCTGACGGGAATTTTTTTAATTTTCCTATCCCGCTTCGGTCCGGCCTTATAGAAAACTCCTTTTTGTCCCCTTGAAATTGATCCCATAAAATGTAGTGTAGCTGAAAGGATTTCTACCCCGAAGCGAAAGGTATTCCAGTGTGTATCGTACCGCTTTTCTCTAGACCAGTCTATAGTTAGGTATATTTTCTGATATGAAGAACTACGCCACTATTGGCTTACACTAACACAGCTACTTACATAAGGTGGTCAAATTTATATTCATGAGGAGGCGTACCGAGCGGAATTTGTTGTTGCCCTGTGTTTCCCGCTCCTCTTTTAAACGCTAGTAACTCACTTAAGTGGTAATAAAGCACTCTGAAAAGGCACTCTTTTCTGCCTACAATCTTATTGATGAGTTTATTGAAAAACGCCAGGGAGGGCCGCACATTCTTAAACAATATAATTTACATGTTTTCTATTCTCTCGGCAGCGTAATTCTGTTTTGATTATCGGCTTATCGGAGGGTACGCCACTGATTAGAATATAAATTTGTTTTTATTTTTTATGAATATCACGCAATAGTATTTTAAGAATAAAAGCAATTATTATTTAGTACAAAATTAGAGGAGTTTATCGTCATGTTGCTAAAAACCGTACAGAATAAATATAATATCTGAACAGGAAATTGCACGCCTTCTTTTGACCTTTCGGGTTAAAAGGACATTCTTCAATTAAATAATAACCCTCGCAAATAATTCAATTTTAATTGGTGTGTCAAAAGTAATTAAAAAGCAGTTAAATTTTTTGATTTTTTTAATTAACAAATTTTTTTTTAAATTCTTGACATAGAAAATTCATTCGAGACTAAGTATATTATATGTTATGTACATACAAACAAATACGGAAAAACGACTCAGGAATTAATAAAAAAAATAAATACAAATATCGTAGAATAGATAGTTACATAGTATTATAAAGCGCGTACATATTTTTATGCGCGTTTATAGCGCATAGTATAATAAAGTGCAATTATAAATAAATTAAAATTGGTGCTGCCGTGTTGCAGCTGTGCTGTGGCCTTTTTCGTTTTTAAGCGAATGCGGCCCTCGTGCGTCCTTTAAAGTTTTCCACGAGCTATTCGTATTCAGTGTGAACGCGTTCCGGCCGTGGTGCAGCCGATGAAAATTATTCAAAATTTGTGCGGCCCTCGCGCGGCCGTTGTTGTACCGGCGTCTAAAAACGGTGCGGCGATCGTTTATTTTTACCCGGGCAGTTAAAGAAATTCTTACACTAAACCTTAATGCGATTAAACTAAATTGAAGTTGACTTCACTTTTATAAAAATTCCTTACACGAAAATATTGATTTAGAAATGGAAATACTTTGTTAGAGTTCGTTATATTGAAACTACATACTTCAATTTGAAATAGAAAACGCTGTAGTTTTATAGTGAAAATTCTTCATTTACCAAACAATTTTTTTTTATTTAACATTTGGAAGCATTTCGTTTTCGAGTATACCAAACTTGAAATTCCTTTTAATTATTCGACGATTTTCGACGATCGGTCGCAAGCTTTCACATAAAAGTTTTTTGTTTTTGAATTTAATGCGTATTTGATTGAAATTTGAAATACACTTCGATTAAAGGAATCATTTTAAAATTCAAGATAATATTGCAAAATTACTGATCCAAATTTAATATGTTGCTTTTTGCACAGTTCTTAGTCTGATTCGATTCAAATATTGCAAATTTTGGGTATGATTTGCCTACATTTTTCTGTGAATGTTAGGCTCGAGGCTTCATAGATTTCTAGAAATAATTCTATGCACATGTAGTCAAAACTTTCGCTAAACGCGCAGGAATGTTCAGGCTGCCTTCGCTCTATGTTTGCAATCATTCTAATATCAAAAGCAGAGTGTGCTGCATCTAAAAAAATTTCCCTTGCCCAAAAAAATATTTTGAACGCAAAGGATTAATCAATCAAAAGCAAAAGCGGCTTTTGATTTCCATCTAACTCACCAATATGCCATAACAGCTCGAGTAACTATTAATAAAACTTGGATATGAATGAAAATTTTGAATTCCTAGACTCTTGAGATAACTATTCATCGCCCTTAATATCATATCCAACAAATTCTGGTAAAATAGAATTTCGTTCGTTTCTGCTTTCACCCAATTAAATTCACTTTCTTTTGAGTGCTCGAGTTGCGAGTAATTATCTCAAGTGAGATGGGGTACATTCAACTAGAAAGGGGTTTTTGATGTTTTTGTATCTGCAAAATTGCTTTTATATGGAGAATTCTGCTGAAAATTTAAGAGAATATTGTCGAAACAAGATTTTTTAACATTCTGACTAACGTGTTGTCTAGTTGTGCTGTAGCTCTTCCAAGTCTAATTAAAACCGAGACACTTGAACCCCAGAGAAAGAAGCGATTCAGCTTCCAGCCGAGAGAACTTGAATTAACAAGCAGAAAGGAATTTGGAGGGTAGTGTAGTCGTTGTTCGGTTCGGAATAGTACGTCATTTGGAAAGTTATTTCCAAAATGGCCATTACAGCAATAAATGTTAACTGAATGGGTGATGTAAAGTTAACAGATAATTTGCAATTAATGGGCTGAGCTCACCAAGGCGCGTTTCGACTAATGGACAGGAAACACTAAACCTTCATAAATTCAATTCCTAATAACGTGCACTTCGCTTGTCTAATTAGGCGTAAAGATTGAAATATTGCTTGACGGTGGCTAACCTCCCTTTATTTCTTCCCATAAATTTTCCACCGTCGACATTAAGCGAGTACTTTCGCCTTGAAAACGCAAAAGAATTTCTATGAAAGTTCACGATGCCACGGAAGATAGTTTGTTGCCCTTAAAAGCCAAGGCATGGTACATTTAAACTTCAGTACAAAGTTCCTGGAACTTCGAATAAATGCATTTTATATAAACTTAATTCAAGCAAAAAAAAAAAGAATAAAATTACATATTGGATAAATTAAATAACATATGACTTTGGAGAGGTATATCTAAAATAAGAAACGTACCGAAAATGTAACAAAAATCGATCAAGAGCGGAAGAACTTTTAAATTTATTCGTTTGTCCTTCTCCGTTTATAAAGTTGAAAATCTAAAAAGCTGACTAGGTATTTGAATCAATTTTTATATAATAGAAAAAAAACGAAGGACAAAAATCTTTGTATGTTTAACGAAAATCTGTAGGTAAAATTGAAACAACTAGGAAGAATAATGTTTTAAGTAGATTATTCGAATTTATAATAAGAAAATTTCTTAATTTTCATTATTCTAATATTTACTTCTGCCGCTAGCAGCAACTCAAAACCAAAGAATTGCACAAGATTTTTTCCTTTCATAGAAATACGAGTAAAATATAATTTCGTTCCAAAGTGCCTAACCTACACAGCAACTAGCTCGAAACTCTGAAATTCTTATTAAAATCTCACTTACGCCAAGGGTGAAATTGATCGATCCTAAATTGAAGATAAATTGTTATTGCTTTATCAGCAAATTTTCAGTTTTTTACACACATGTCAAAGAGCTACAAAATTTCATTATCCTTTTGGCAATATTTCCAATTCGATGAATACTTAATTTTTGCCCTTGAGGTACATGAAATGAAATTTTGTTGCTCATTACATATTGAGTAAATCGTTTTTGGGCTTGTTGCTCATATTTGAATTTTTCAAATAGTAATTCCGACATGCATTTTTGGGTATATTTAATATATGTTAAAATATAATATAGTTAATTATAAAGTTATTAGAAGGTCGATGTATTTTTAGGAATGCAACAACTAGGTTGTACGAAAGCATTCAATATTTCACTTACGACCAGAGTATATAATTCCCTCAATTTTTATGCAATTTTATACAAACTTTTGCATTTCACAGAATTTCTGACTTCGCTTGTTAAAATTACTTTAATGCCTACAAATTTTATAAAATACGTTCTAAATATCTTTTATTATCCTGAATTGGTACGGAAATATACACGAAAACGAAAAGCACATGATATAAAACTAAATAAATCGTCCGAATATAAAAATATGTTAATCAGGGCTTTTTTATTGTTATGGAAGAAAATAAAATACTTTTGGTGAATATTAATGACGAGTTATCAACAGGACGAAATACAACTTAAGGTACATTTTATTTTGGAATATATGAATCTGAATAATACATATGACAATTGCAATATTTTAGAAATTCTGAATAAAACAAATTTGTAGATAATTTTAAATTAAATATATAGTATGCATATTTTCAAATAAGTGTTCTTTTGGAAGATTCGGTTATTTTGTTGCAAAATAATATTTACTAAATCATAAAAAAATAATTTTAAATGCCTTAGGGCTTAGTTCTAACAAGCACTCAAGTAATTATACCGAATTTTTAGTTTAGATTGTGGGTGTCTTTAAAACAAAGGTACAATGTTATACTAATTGTGTATTTTAGACTGTTTCAAATATTTTAATTGAAAAAAATATGGACATGGGAAAGTAAGATTCGTGCCCTGAGGGCTCCATAAAATTACTTATTTGCAGAATTTTTATTTCACTTATTCTACGAGACCTTTCTTCATGCCAAATTTTAAAATTCTAGGTCAACCAGAAGTACCCTATAGATTTTATGTGTCATTTAGTATCAAAATACTCTTTCTTTTTACTGGACTGCGAGATTGTAGACGTTAGTACTTGGTATATTAATGGCAACTGGATACCTCTAGCCGTTCCTGAGAAAAACGATATTGATTTGAAGGTTACATAGAAAACACTAGTTATATCATCACATTAAAAATAAAACTACATCACAACTAGTTTGTGAGAAAATCCAATTTTCAAAGTGTTTTATGAACTGACTTTTATTACGGAAATCGTTATTGTACTATAACTATCAATAATATAGGAAAACCAAATCATTTTATTATGATAGGTTTTAAAAAGTTAACACTTTGAGTCGTTAAAATGACTGAAAAGTTGAATGGGGCGACAAGTTATATTTTTATTTATTTCTAGTTTTTTTACGATTATTTTTATCGTCTTGGAGTGATATAAAATTCAACGAAGTATATAGAGCCTCAAAAGGCACCTACATATATTATGGCATTTGAAAACAAAAATGGAATGAAGTTAGAGTGTAGCAATTTCAAACGCTTATGTCTGTTCTTGAGTAAAAGTGTACTGAAGGTAAACTTAGTGCCGTACTAAAACTGCAGAATTTATGACGGGGTCCATTAAAAATTCATTCAAGTCTGATACTTACTTATCCTTAATGGTATGCTAACAGGGTTAAACTGAGATAATTTATCTGGAGCTGCAAAATCGCCTAAAATTTTTTTAAACTTGCCACTGGCTTGAATAACACTTAACGCGGACAGCTTAAATTTAAACGAATTTTCTAACAAATCTTAAAATATATTTCACATTATAGTATAATTATCACAAAATGATCACTATGTTGAACAAAATTTGTGCGCTTAAAGTTGAATCGGTCTCACATTTATCACATTAACACCTACTAGCCATGCTGCGTGAACCGAAAACTGTACGGGGCTGGCAGACAGACGTACCAAAAACACACTTCGTGACTTGCCCGGAATTTGAAAGGTTGACACTTTTCAATACGGCACTGATAGCAGCTGTCAGGTCTATCTGCAGAATGCACTTCTGTCGCGATAGGATGGTTTGTCAGCTTATCACTCACCGCTGCACGGCTATGTTGACATCCGATTCTACTTATCAGACGGCCTATAAGTCTCGGTTTGCGTGAGCTTAAAGAGATCTGGAGCTCAGATCCATGAATTTAAACCGATGCACGGTATAGACCCAGAATCCTCTCCTAGACGAAATATCTAAGTAGCGTTGACAACGGCGACCCCGCTGGACAAACTGACAGAAATTCAGATGAAAATTTCTCCTTATCTGCATCCTGCAGCACAAGCTCATATTTGTAGTACATTAAAAAGGAAGAAGAAAGGACCCATGCGAATTCGCCAAAAGGTCGGAAGAGTTCCAACCTACACCCAGAAGCGAGGAGTTTCGGTGGTCACATGCGCGCCTCCAAATCCCAGCGCTGTGTGGTATGGCTCTGGACATGTACTTATCTGAGTTTTCAGAAATGTCCCACTGTTCAAAGAATACCATCTCGTGGTGTGCGAGCCTATGATTACTAAAGTGCAAATATAGGGCAGGGAATCCTTGATAACAGCAAATGTGTTGCCGCTCTAAAACCACCCACATGAAACGATTAATATCCCTAGGGACTTTCCACCATTCAATATTTGCGGGAGAGCGTGTTTAGCTCTTTTCGCGCCATTTCCTAACTTGAAAGCTTGCCAAAATTAAAGCTTCTAACCTTTATACCATCTAAAGTTTGGCGTCTCAGATTGGTATATTTTCGAATTTAGTTTTAAGCTTTTCCGAGGACATGTGGAAAGCTTCTAGCCCGAAAAAGCTTTATAATTTATACCTTAAAGTTGAAGCACAGACAATACAGATGTCCAATGCTTACGAGCGAGCGTGATGTATGAAATGAAATGATACTGCAGAAGAGCTTTTTGAACTTTGTCAGCAGCGACGCACAGCAACGCAACTTCCAGCTATCATGCGGCGTGAGCAGAAGTTCTCTCAGAGGGTAAGCGCCGCGTTATCAACGCACGCACGACTGCTGGCTGTTTGTTGTGTGGGGGGAGAGAGTTCATAGTATTCTTTCGTACTCGGTCGTTTTGCCTAGGCTTCTCGCTTATTTCATTTTCATTCTGATGTGAGATTTGCTCGAAAGAATATATCTGCGTTTTTAAGATTCACTGCGTTTAGCTACTTGGTAAATTGAAAGGGAGAAGAATTGCTAATTTTTTAATTTTATATCTAGATTTTTGTTACTTATTTTTTGTATTACTGGCATTGAAGGGCTAGTTTTTTGTTATTTATAGACAAATAAAATGCCGTGGAAAAAGGCCAAATGTGTAATTCCTTGCTGTCAAGCAAGGGTTACTGATTTGTTTCCGGGAAGAAAATTTTTCCGTTTTCCGAAGAAAGGGACAGAGAAATATAATGATTGGATGAAGGCATTAGGGAACGAATTGTGTAGAATTGTTTCTGTTTTTAAGACACCTTTAATTTGCAACCTTAATTTTAATAGTAGTTTTGTAGGTAAAAAGTATTTGAAAACAAATGCCGTTCCTACTTTATTTCTAAGGGATGATGAAAATGGTCCTCCTTTGGAGTGTAATAATAGTATTTTTGATGCCGATACTGACGACTTCAGCCCTGAAGAATTAAATAGGGCATCTCTTATATTAGAAACCTCACAACTTTCTAATATAAGTGACAATCTTCCGGAAAACTCTTTTTGTGAAGAATGTTTAAAAAATTTAAAAAAAATTAAATATTATATAAAACTTACAAATAAATTAAAAAATGAGTTAAAAACTTTAAAACAAAAAAATAAGGCTGTTATCAAAAATAGCTTTATTTTAAAAAATAAGCTCTTAAGATCAAAAAAACAACTTGAAGTTTCAAAAATGAACTCAAATATATCGTTAGAAAGTTTAATAGATGCCACCGCGGCAACCGAAAATTCTAAAACATTTTCAAAAGTTATTTTGAATGTGCGAAATGAATCCAAATACAATGAAAAGGAAAAGTAGCTCTGTCAATCTATTTTCTTTCGGTCTTCGGCAGGTTACAATTTTCTTCGAGAAAACCTTAATTTTCGTTTACCATCAACTTCAAGCTTATATAATTGGATAAAAATTAAGAGTCTCCCACCTGGATGCAGTCCTTCTGTACTAAGAGAAACTTACAAACAAATTCAAAAACTAAATCCATACGAAAAAAATGTGCTAATTATTCACGATGAAATGGGCATTCAAGAATTTTTAATTTACGATAAGTACACAGATGAGATTTATGGATATGTTGATTATGGAGATAGTAAATATAATGTTCTCGCAAAATCCGTTTGTGTATTTATGCTTAGAAGCATTTGTGGAAATTTTTCTCAGGTATTGTATTATGTTGCCTGCCCTGGATCTATACCCGCTGATTGTATAGAGACAGAAGTGAAAAAATGCCTTGATATTTGCGAAGAACTTGAACTAAATCCGGTTGGAGTGGTTTGTGATCAAGGGCCTACAAATAGAAAGTTCGTAAGTTCCCAAAATATTTCTTTTGAAAATCCATTATTTACTTATAAAAATAAAGAAGTATTTTGTTTATATGATGTCCCTCATTTATTTAAAAGCTTCAGGAATAATTTAATAAAAGAAAATTTATGTACTCCCGATGGCATTATTAGCTGGGAAATTGTTGGGTTTCTCTTTAATTTTGAAAAAAAACAAAACCGTTAAAATGTGCCCTAAACTGTCTTCTGCACACATTTATCCAACGAATTTTCAAAAAATGAGTGTTCGTCTGGCGGTGCAAATATTTAGTCATAGCGTTGCTTCCGGAATAAAAGCTTTAATTGCACTTGATAAATATCCTGAAGATCTTAGGGATATTGCACTTTCAACTGCAATATTTATTGAAAAATTTAATAAGCTTTTTAATTTGTTGAACGGAAAGCCACCTATAACCAGAAACTGTAAAGAACTGATCTTTTTAGAAAGTATGAAATCATATGTATTAAATATTAAATCCGCTACTGATGGGAAAGACCATACATTTTGTTGCAAGGGACTTGTTTTATCTATAGTTTCGATTGTGAGAATTTCGGAATTATTGTTTAATACTCATGATACTATTAACAAAATACATGTGCAAAAATTTAACCAAGATCCCTTAGAAAATTTTTTTTCTATTGTTCGATCTCGGAATTGTAATAAGTGCAATCCAAATTTATTCGAATTTTCACAATTATTTGCAAAAATTATTTCAATTAGACTGCTTTTCTCATCAAGATTTTCAAATTGTGAAGACGATAAAGAAGATAATCTTCAGATTGATTGGGATGAAGTTTTTAATTCTTACTCAAACTATGTCACCGTGGAAGAGGAAGGAGAACTTCCTTCGCTTAATATTACAGAAGAAGAAAATATCAGTGTAACGGATATAGCAACTGCATATTTTGCAGGTTATTGTATTTTAAAAACTATTCGTAGTCACGAAGATTCATGCGAAAATTGTGCTATTAATATGATACAAACAAAGTCTGACAATTTGAATTTAAAAAATATATTGATTAAATTGAAACAATTTGAAAATAATCCAGATGAACAAAAACTAACCACCCCTTCAGAACGATTTTACAATTTATTCAAACATCAAATAAATGTATTTTCTCTGGTTTTTAAAGCAAATTCGCATTTAAAAGGAATAAGGAAACTTATTAGTAAAAAATGTATCGAATATACAAACTCATTGGATTCTACGTGGTTTAATGAAAGAGACCCTTGCTATGATCACCGAATTAATTTACTTAATTTTATGTTAACTACACTCCTTCGAAAAAATTGTAAGTGGGAAAAAACTACAACAGTTAACAGACATAGAAAATTAAAAACAATTACAAATAAATAATTTTGTTCCGAAGTGAAAAAGCGCAGCTACTGTTGCTTCGTTCGAATTTATAACATTTTTTTCAAAGTTAAAACATGTCAAGAATGTGTGGTAAAAACTTTAATATATGGAATATAGGAGCACTATCAAATAATGAAAATTTTCTAAACGCATCTTTGTTGAAACTCTGAAATATTTTGACTAATCCCACTTCTTCAAAAAATATTTCAAAAAATTTTTAATGTCCTATTTTTTCATTATACTTGTAATAATTTTTAAGAATTTAAATTCAATACAAATGAACATTTGATTTTAAGTACTAAAAATTAGAAATAATCACAACCGTATAATATCTACCAATTTTATAAAATATTGATAATCTAAAAATAATTATTTATAATAACAACAGCTAAACAAATTCTTTAAAATTAAACCGGAAAAATCTAAAATCATAATTTATTATTAATAATCATTATCATGGAAAAGAACTCAACGGGCCAACCCAATTTGCACGATGTAGCTTTCCCAGAATTCCCACTGGGCCTAGCGGCCCGGCTCATGCTCCCTGCTTGTAGTGGCTTACTACATACAAATAGCATCGCTACGCGACTTCGAATGCGTCGCAGCTAGCTGATTTATGCTGTGAAGTGCGTTGCTGTACTGTAGCGGCTTCGAATGCGTCGCCGGAGCCGCTAGAGCCAAAGCTCCGGCCGCTAGAGCTCTTTTCTTGTGTGCATCACTTTTCAGCATTGCCGTTGGGCATCTGGGTTATTTGTCTGTGGTTGAAGCTTTCTGGATTTATTTTAAGTTCGAAACGAAATTTATTTTGGTAAAGCATGAAGTCTAATTTAAATTTCAATATGAACTCTATTAATTTTTAAACCCTTCCCAAATTAAATTTTCAGTCTACCAAAATGATATTTTAAAAAAGAATGGATGTTTATTGGATATTAAGATAACAACCAAGATAAAGCTCAACTTAGAAATTCTTTAAAGTTGAGCTTTCTAAAGAAAACATTTTTTTTAACAAATTATTGCCAAAAGAGTATGTAATATATATTTATTTAAATTATTACAGCTCAAAGCCACTCTAAACCTATTATTTTAAGCCTTCTGAAGGTTTTTAAAAATGTTTCATTAATGGAAACTAAAAAAAATTAGATCATATCGATATTCTATGCCCTAAAACTCTTAAGCACACTTTTCTAACAAATATGTATGAGAGCTTTCAAGGCCTTGGAGAATATTCCTAGATGGAAAATTAAGGACCAATTGTCTCTTCGTGCTCTTACTCTATCATTTCTGCAATTTCATACGCCTCATACAATTTGAGCATATTTTAATTTAAAGCATAACAGAAAAAAAAGCGACTTGTCCAACCGAAGCGTACATGTACTTATGACACATATGTATTTAATATTGAAGGGCTAATTTAAGACAATTACATTACTGTTGCTATGGGAGTAAGCAACAAACAAATGGCTCATTGTAAAAGTTTTCTTTGAAAGGAAACTTAAATTAAAAAAGGATATGCGAGGATATTCCTGAGTTTTTAGGTATTTTTAGTGATGGTAATTAATTTAGCTCCGCCTCGAGTCCTATCAAACAGGTTATTTTACTGAATATTTAATCCAGAATTTGTTTTACATGATAATAAATACGAGATAGAATTTTAAATGTGTTTGTTTCGAAAACTTATTTTTTTTTAAACTGGCCGGACACATATGTAACGTCAACAGATCTTAATCGATTCACTTGAAATTACGATACATTGGGAAACAATTTTATCGTACATTTTTTCGTCGAAATCAGAACTTTGACTTTGCACCATTTTTACAAAACACGACGCTTTTTAATTTCCGTTCGTAATTCTTTAGCTATTCTTATATAGAACTGAAAAAATAGGCATTTTGTTACAGGTCAAACCTCAAAAGAGTAATTGAGTAATTGTGAAGAAGAGGTTTTCTTTGATAAACTGTGGCACCACTTTTAAAAACGAAATTAAACAAAAATTTTTTAATCTCTTAAAATCATATAGACAGTAAACTACTCCAAACAAATTTTGTATTACATTTGTTATTTTTGAATAATAATTGGTCAAAATTTCATTTTTTAAAAGCTTTTATTTAGCTCAGTTCGTTCTCTGTCTGCTTGGAATGTTGCAAGTCAATTGTGAACCTTTTCCTATCATCCGAACAGGCACAAGTATATAAGTCCCGTGACAATGTAATATAGTGTATGTAACATCTTTCTAAATCCAATATGGCGGACGCCTCCAAGTCAGCGGATTACCTTTCTCTTTACAACCCCCTTGATATGGGAATCAAATGAAAGGGTTTGACGAGTAGAATACATAACCCAATATGGCGGACGTCCCCTTTGAAATAAAAGCTGTTGTTAAAACATATTTTTTTCCGTTTACTTGTTCTTTATTCGGTAGAGTGGCATTACCTCTTAAGGTGTTTTAATTTGAATTTGGATGAGTTAATGATAACCAAACCAAACAGATTTTCCAAGGTATTTCTTCGATTTATTATACAGGCAGACTGATAAGACACTAAATATAAATATTAAGGATCAAGAAAAGTTAAATTAAAATTAGTTTTTATTAAGATATTAAAATTGGCAAATATTTTTCAAAGCATAATGCAGATGGAATGACTTGAAGCATGGTTTAGATTAGACATTTCTTACTTTGCATACTTTTTGTTCAACTAATGCAATTTAAATTACAACTCCACAAACAACAATGAAAATTTATGAAAAGAAAATGAATAATATCCAAGGCAATTATTTCCCATTTTAATGGATTAATTTGTAGGGGATAAATGAAAACTCCAAAAATAGGAACACACCTTTTCTAAAACTGATTGCCTGCCTACTTTAATACAACAGCTTTTACCCTTTTCCAGATTTTAATTTCCATTATCCTTGTATACTTATCATTGTCCATTTATTTTATTTAATCCATCCATTTTCTTCAAGCTATTTTTCTGTCCCGCAGCGCTTATCTCCATCATTAAAATGCGTGTCATATATATCAGGAATATATATTCAACAAATTTTGTGATCACAATAAAATTAATGATAAATGTTACCATTCTTAAAGAAACTTTATGCAATTTGGATAAATGTTAAAATGTTGTAAAAGAAAACTAAAGTATTTTATCATCAAAAATTTAAATCTTTCCTCGAGCATTCTCAATAATAAAGTATCACTGTTTACTCTTCTATTAAAAATTTACCTGATTTCGGAAATGGAAAAATAATACCATCTATAATATCAGTCGATAAACCTAAAAAGTTCACCTCAATAAAGATGGTGAACGAACTTCAGAAAAATTGTTTTCTTAGAATTCCTGAAACTTCCGATGTCGTGTGGTGCTTTGTTGAAAAAGGAAAAGGAAATCCAATATAATTCTTCTGACAGGAAATTATACCGCAGGCAATATTAGCAATGGATACTTTGGTAATGAGTTTTACCCTAACCTGCTTAAGGCCTTAAGGTTATTTAGGATATTGAATATCGTTTACTTAAAGGAGAAATGCAATGTTAAATGAATATCATGATTTATTAAATGGTACAAAATTGATATGTAAACGCATACCGTTCAAAGGGCCTTAATGCGAATGTCATCATTTCTGCGACTAAGAGTCGATCTTACGAATCGAAAAGAGCTTACGAAAGCTTACTTCTCATAAATTTATTTCAGTAACCTTTGATTTCAATTAATTTTTTCGTTCAAAGTGGTTAAAATGAATCGATAGAACGTCAAAATAATTTTACATACTGGATTTTTCTAATCTATTTCTGTCCAAAAAGGGCTTTTGGTAATCTCTTTCCGTCGCAGAAATGATGATATTCGCAATAGGGTCCAAAATGTTTATTCAGGATGCAACAGTTCAAAGACACATGCTGCTCTATTTATAACTTCTAAGGGTGTTTTAATTTTTAATTAATTGATCTTTAATTATTGAACGTGATTTTTATAAGCTTTACTTACATTAAATACATTTCAAAGAGGTTTATTGCAATAGTTGGACGAAAAGTCAATCTAAATTAATCATGAAAGAATTGATACCTGGATGTCCAAGTAGAAATTGGAAAAAATATCTCCAAGTTAGTGTCTTGAATAATTATGTTGTCATTGAGAAACGAAAACTCAAACAAGACTAGAAAGCCATTCTCCCCCCGAAAGACAATAAGTAATAAAACAGGAATGAGGAAAGGACATAGAAGAGATACTTTCCAGATCAATGACCCACCTAAGAAGCATTTTTTCCCATAATAGTCTTTCGTAATTTCGTTACAACTCCATCCATTCTAGCGCAGTTCTATAGATGTTTTCATCTTAGCCCCCGTCTGAATAGTTGCTACCTGAATGCCTGCTTTTCCCTCCAAGTGCTTTAGATTGTGGTAAATAAAATTCAGTGGATATACAACGAAGGGAAAGAATGCCTTGAGCTATGATTGCTTAGATATGTGAGATGAATATTATATGAATTGTTCGTACCCCTAAAAGTCGGCTGCACTACAAGTCTGACTTTTCTGCCATTTCTTCGTCAGTTGGAATAGGCAATCAAATAACATTTGCAATGCATGTGTGTAAAACTTTTTAATTCTTTCCTAATGGTTTTGTTTGGTAGGTATCCTTTAACTCTTCTGTTGCTATGTGAAAACCGTCTTCATAGTCATGAATTATTTACATAGATGCTACCCTCGAGGTGCTGTTTGCATTTGAAAAAAAAAGGATGTTGGCGAAGTATAAATAATTCCAACGTTCCACTTAAAACTTCCTAGAAGACATGTCAATATAATATAAAATTGTATGTATGAATCTTAGTAGGTATGCTGCAAACAGTGTGTATTGTCAAACAATATAGAAGATAAGTAGAGTTATAAATGGTTATGAACTGCCTGCAAATCGTTTATTTATTATCGATAACATTTCTGTTTATCTTAGAATTGCTGATTTAATAAGGAATGATATACATAAAATATAAAAAGGAATACTCGAACATTAGATTCAATTATCACGTGTAGATTTTGTTTAAAAAGCTTATTGCATAGATAAATTAAAAATTTGTGATATGTAAGTAATACAAGAAAACTAAATCTAAAACTAAAAAATTTAAAATTTTATAATCGTATCGTACTACCATATATTTTCGCAAAAACTAAACACCTAAAATTTTATATACCTAGTGTAAAAATGATGAATAAATAAACATGGATATAAAAATTTTAACAGATTCGCAGACGGCTGATTATTTACTCCAGTATTTGTTCCATAATAGTTTGCATATTTTTCACGATGCCAAATAAAATAAAAATAAATAAACTGAGTAAACCCGACTTGCATAGTAGGTACTTTTAAACATGTAGACATGAAATACGAAAGTGTAAATACTCTCTCTGGTTAGTGACACAATAAATGTTAAAGCTTCAAGTCCTTTTCTACTTCTCTACCTATTTCTTATCTTCTGCCAAGAGATATGTAAAAAAATCGCTTCCTAATTGAAGAAATATGGAGAAAACATGTTCAATCATCCTTATTTCTTTTGTTGTTACTTGTCATATTTTACTATTAATTTAAACGTAACATCCGTTTAGATATATCGTGCTTTGTTTTAAGTTAAATCTATTGAATATGCATAACACGGAGAGACTCTTGCTGGATTTACAGAAGCTATTGTCCAAAAAAAATTAACTTAATGGATTTTCATGTCACATCAATATTACGAGAAAAGTGACATCCTGAGCCTTTTTGACAGGTACATGGAAACCATTTAAAAGTCTACACTCAACGAACTATTTTTGGAAATTTAACAGAAAATGTCAGGCACAAACAGCGCCTTCCACAACAGACCTTCGTTGCTTATGTGAGTTAGTATATTCTAAGTATTAGATAATCGAAATTGTATTTTTATTTTTATTCGAATAACGGGCAGTAGAACTCTTAACAATTAAATTTAATTGAAACAACGACAATAAGTCCCTACCTATAATAACAAATAAAATAAATCTTACTTATTAGATGTCGTCTCTACATCATTAAATTGAAGTGTTTAGAAGCGAGCAGAAATTATGATGCCATCAAAGGAGCCACATGTAAAACGAATGTATTTACAGCACCTGTGTAGGTTTAAATTAGGCAAAAATGAGACAAGGCCCACAAAAATTTGATAAATTCTTTTGATGTCAAAACTCAAGAAGTCAGCTCATTTACGAAATCACTGTTGTGGAATGCTTTGGAATGACGTACTCCTACTGTCGAGTCTTATTGATGATCTATTAAAGGAAACCTAGGATACCTCGAAGAGTGTCTTTTTATGCCATCGTCCCAGATTATGCTGATTGCCACTTCACACGCCAATTGATTGTCTCGTTTTTGCAAACTGTGACACAGGTTTCGACGGAGTCGTATTTTTGGCTCCACCGCTCCATCAACCCTCGGCAATTTCCCAAAAGCTAACCGAACAATAAATTTTTGATAAGAACTTCGTGCAAGTGACTCTTAGTTGAAACTCGTAAAATGGATATAGCTAATTACGGTAAGAGCCTAGTCCCAGTTGCAGTGAATAAAATATCTGGATTTTATGAAAAATTGAATAGCTAAAAAAAATGACATACCTGCGCCCTGACAGCAGCTAAATGGATCTGCTTCGCTCGCAAATCGAATTTCTTCATCGACAAGTCCTCCTGAAGTTCGTTCACTTTGTTATAGAGCTGATTTTCGATTCCCCGAGTTTGTGTCCGAATTAAGGTATCGACGGAGTCCTTAAAAAGCAATTTAGGTAATTTATCTGCCCCGGGATGGTATCGTAACTTACCTGGAGCTGCCTTATTTGAATTTCTAAATCTGCTGATTCTCGTTTGAGGGCGTCCAAAGCCGGCTTCGGCTGCAGTGATGAGTTTCTATCAATTACGAGCTCGTCACGGAGAGGAGGGGGTGAATTATCCTGCAATAAATTATTTTTAAAAGCGTCTGAAATCGGAACAAGAAACAGAAAATCCCTCCTCACATTATAATCTGTAGGATCATCTTCGGCCTGAGGTTGAGGTGGTGCAAAGGCTTTCTTAGGAACTCTTTGTGGATTCGGCGGCACTGATAGAATTCGAACAAAGTTCGAAAGGTCTTGCTGCGGTGTTATCGTCCTGCAATGCGTTGAAAGCCCTTCGTACCGTTTCGACTGCTCGCCCGCCTAGGAAGAAAATAAATATTCATGTGTGCTTATTCATAAAATAGCCCTCGACTTTAATATGCAGATCAGACCTGCTGAATTTGTATCATTGAATTAAATTGCTCTTCTATGAAACCGAAAACTCGTTTTGGCTGGTACTTACTTTGAACACAAAAAGCTTAAACAAATATTTTCGGAAAAACAAATGTCCTTTGGAGTTTTTCCAGTTCCTTAAAACATACATATGTAAATAATGGTGAAACGTATGTAAAGTGTGACAGGTAAAACAAAAAAGCTCCAAATAATGTACAAAGGAAGATATTGTGGATTATTGTCGACCGCGATACAAAAATGGTCCTGCGAACTGTCCTGAAAATGTTTCACAGCACGTGCTCGGAAATTCAAACGAAAGGACACACATGTGAAAGCGTAGTCTGTTTGATTTAATGCTTCCATCGAGAAACGTGATGACTAGAATGATTTAGTTATACTTTTTAAGCAAGCCGCGAGATAACTTTAAATAGTTAAAGAATTGTTTAAGTAATTCAAAAATTCATCACCGAATATAGTATTAGATTTTGCTGTATTTTACTTAAATTATTACAAATAAAGTCAAATTAAGGCAACCTACAATTAGCCTATCTTAGTAAATATAAAATAATTTTGAAACGACCGATTAATAATGCTATATTCGTATTCTTTTTATAAAGTAACTCTAAATTGACTATTATTATTATACATATATGAAGAACAAAAAACATATATTTTATAGGAGTAACTAAGAACGAAACCGAGTCATTTTGAATTATAGATGCACGAATTTCTCTATCATCAAAAAGGAAATTAAATTAACTTTCCGACTATAACAGCTTCATTTTTCCGGTTATCCAGTGCATTTCGTTAACCTTCCGATGGGTTTCTTTTCAGCACTTTGAGAAAAAATGGCAAGAAGTCAGGTTCCCTTTGAGCTATTTTAATCACCTTCCATAAAATTTCATTTGAAAGTTTATGGAGACTATGTTAGAAATAAAATGGATGACTCTCCCTCCGAAAAGCTTTAGTTCTGCTTGTGTGTAAAGTTAAAATTCTGTAGAAAACCATTACGACCACTAAATTATTGAAGATTTTAATAAGGTTATATGTTGACGAGAAGACAGTTTTGATAGAATTGAAGATAGATTGAAGATAGTACCAGCAGAAATTTTAAAATTATTTAAATAAATTTAAAAATATATATTGAAAATTGATAAATCAGCTCTTATATTTTTTGTTTAGATTCATTTTTTAAAACCTAGGAACTATATGTTTCTGCAACCAATCCCCACAATGATGCAATATCAAGTAACATACAATAATTTTATTTTGAATATTACTTATATAAGAGTACATTAACATTATTTTCGTATTTTATTATATTAGTTTTACTTCCCCTTTCTTTAGAAGTTTTAAATATCACATTAAAAACGGAAAAGAGCCTAGGTATATCAAATTAGGAATAAAAGTGTCCCTAATAGACATCAGAGATTAAAACAACAATTAATTGTGACTAATTACCTTTCTTCTAATTAATCTGTACAATATTGACCCATAAGGTCTAGCAAATAGATATTTAGCTGCTAAATGTATACCACACGGGGATGTTTGATTTGTCCGACTTATGGCTCGAAATTGACAGATAAATTACTTTTATTTGTCCTAAAAGCCTTCAGGGAATATTATACCCCACGTGCTAGAAATTATGAAAAAAGCACACGTGTGATAAAAGGTTAATTGTAGTCGAGTGCTTCTCCCACGCATTTGTTCCTTGAAGTTAATAGACATTTCATAGTATTGAACAGGTATTATATACCTTATCGGGATCGATTAATCATGGCACAATTTGCCATTTTTAATAATCCACGCCCTGCAGAAGCATCATTGTGTTATTAACTGCTAATTTTCCCGGTCGATTTTACGTCATATCTCGAACGTTTGCTCATTGATTTAGTGAGTTGTTACACCTACCGGTTAGAGCAATTAAAGATAGTGCAGATAGAAAATAGCTTGTCGTACCGAGGGTTGCAGACATGTTATCTCAATTACGGAAATCCAAGATAAAATTTCTATACTTACCTTTGTGGAAATTACTTCGGCTCCCTGGAGAACAGCTTCGGACACAATGCTGCAAAGGTCGCTGTAGACCTCCTCGAGCTCCTGCATCAGGTGTGGTAGCGTTTCAGAATGGTATGTTTCCAGCATTGCATTAGTTGCATGCAACTGCTGGACGTATGCATTGTGAGCGTCAGCATACTGGTTCAAGGAAAGTTGGGTAGGATTTTGCCGGTGGGCCAAGTAACACTGCTTGTACTCGATGCGACACTGCAAGACAAAAAACAATTAGTTCGAAAACTCCTTATTTTTACTCCTAATTTGATTCGTCCTTACGTACTTTTGATAATTTTTCTTCAGTCTTTGCGATAATTGTCTCAAAGGACTCCCTATGTGTAAATATTTTTCTACTTTGCACTTTTCGATGAAATGATTTGTCAAGCATTGGTCGCGACACCTGAAACGTAAAACAACTTTAGTTGGTTTATTTTGTCTGCCATAAGTAACAATTAGCCATTCGGATAAAATGGATGGTCGATGAAACCATTTTATGTATACGTTAATTGCGAATGTAATGGGTATAATTTACCGTAGTCGTATATGGTCCGTCAATTAATCATGTACTAACCATTATTAAAACAGTCTTTATTACTCGTATTTGTTTGAGGATTTAATGTATTTTAGAAGTGGTCAGGACCTGTTCCAGTAATTAAACTTAGGATTAAGCATCATTGTGTACTATACTACAAAACATTTAAGACCAATTACGTTTCAATAAACCACCTTCATTTAGCAGGATATTATTTTAGAAATGTAATTTTACTGTCCAAACGAATTGCACAAAACAGCAAAAGCTTCATGAAGAGGTGATTCATACAACTTTTATGGAGAAGGCAATTTCAGAGTCTCGGATAACCCTGCTTCAATACATACATATTTAAATTTGATTATAATACCTTATGCAGCTTTTCAGATAGACCAAAAGCTCGCATTCATAGTACTATTCCTTAATTTAATTTAATTCACCTGATCAAAAGTAATTAAAAAAAAAAAAAAAAATTAAAAACAAACTATTTGGTACATACTCGGTTATTCGCTTAAATTGAATCCAATAATTAAACTTTAATGAATTCCATTATTTTGGACTACTAAATTCATATCTCAATAAAATTGTGTTTTTTGCAATTCACCTACATTTACTATGCACTACAAACCATAGTTATTATTGAAACATTAGTGAAAATACCTCAGAATTACCTAATCTACTTTAAAAAATTGTAAAAGGCCCATTTTACCAAGTAAATCACAACAGCTGACAAGGAAGGAAAAATACCTTTTTAGCATTTTGGAGCCATTTCAAGGCTCATTTGCTTGCTCCATTTAAGTTTTATTTAAGTTTAATTAAAACGAAGCTATTAAAAGAGAACTGGTGCAAAAATTCGTTTTCCGTAAGACCGGGAAAGCTTCCTGGTCTCTTAATAATAATTTGATTAACATTAAAACAAACACTTCAAGGAAAACTGGTTGCCTCAAAAATTATAACTTGAATCCTACATTTAGTATCTTAATATTTTAAGTGATATTTTAATTATATCATTAACAAAATTGTTTTGACAATGTGATATTTGCAAAACCTCTAAATTTATTATCCATGCCTTCCCTACTTTATGTTGAGACTTTAAAAATAGAAGAACATTTGCTGCATCATTCAGTTTAATGAAAAGCAACTCCAGATGAAGTTCTAAGAAGATATTTAACTTGGAACTTAAAGGAACTGACTAGAAGCATTTACTTTACCTACAGTTAATAAAAGTAAGACTTCAAGGAGAAAGTATTTCAGTAAATAAGATAAGATGAATTTCCTGCTACGTATAATAAGACTCCAGACACTTTCCGGGAGCTATTTCGCACTTAAAAGGCTAATCGGAATTCTTCTGTATTCTCTCATATAAAATGCGCAATCAGCGCAAATCAACAATCAAACACCCTAGAATTTTATAAGGGCATAGCAAAGATTCAAGAAGTTGAATATTCTTTACAGCTGCCAGTTATGTTCAGTGAAGGTAAAGGATTTTGCGAGAAATTTCCTTAGTTTACTGCCAAATCCTTTTAAGTCAACAAATACTTAGAATTTAATCCTACTTAATCATTTTGATTTTGTTTCCACGCTCCTGTCTGAAAAATACTTTAGTAAGACAGGTTTCAAAATTCTTGATATTTGGGTTTCATCTAGTTAAGCGCTATCTCTCCTGGTACATTTTTAAGTAGATATCCTAAAAATGCTCCTATTTTGTTTTTGGTTTGATATTTACTTGTTTTTATTTTACTTTGAACCACCCAAAATCAGTCTTGTTCTCTAAATCGGATTCGCGAATACCAAGAATTTAATATTTCTTTCTTTGATTATATTTATCTACTTTAGATTACATTAAAAACCGTTTTCCTCCTCCATTTACCAGGAGTGATCCAAATCCTACATATGTGCAAACATTTAAATGTGGATTTTCACGGATTATTACCCATAAGAGGACCGACTTATCATTCCAATGAATAAACAAATCTCATAATCTTATCTTTATCAGAATTAGACCTCGACATTTTGTGCGTGTTATGTTTATTTCCCATACTGAACTTTTCTGCTTCTGTTGGAAAGATAAGAAATATTTGGATAGAAAGAAAATCGAAACAGCTGTCATATTTTATATTATGAGCAGAAATAAATGTGATAAATAATATAATTTTGTCGTGCTTTTGCAAAATTTTAATTACTTATTATAATAACTACTAACATTATAATATTCTTCTAACAATTTACATTGAATTATAATGTTAATATTAATTCATTCAAAACTAAGATTTATATAATGAAAATATTAGGTACCTTTTTGATATAATGAAATTATTGTCATATAAATATCAAAATATTCTTTATCAATTCCAATAAATTTCAATGAAAAGAAGTAGCGGTCTTCTTTCTTCTCGATTTTATGTTCTATGGTTAAGGAAAACATGGATATTATAATAATGCAATTAAATTTAAAGACACAGTTAAGCGGTTACTAGAAGTGATTGTGAAACAAGGGCGCAAAGGAAAATTATCGTTAACATTTCAAAACTTTTGTGGGAATGTATGTTGAGATTGAGAGTGAGGACGTTTGGCACAATAAAGATACTTATCTAAGATTTATTTCCTTGAACAGTCGTTCTAGATCAAGTAAAAATTTTTATCGTCTTTGAGTTTGTGATAAAAGTATATTTTATTAGGAATTTCCTCACTGCAATTCTCTGCGAAGATTAGTGTGAAGCACATATTTTTTAATAATTCTGGAACAATAAATTTGTTATAAAGTCTGAACCAACTTTTTCAGACTTAACTTCCCTCTTATCCTCATGATAAATTACATTCATTTAAAATTCCAGTCCTAGGCCTAGGATCATTCCTACATGCAAGAAATACTCCCTTAAAGGGTTCCCCCTTTTGCAGTAAGAAAACGGCTAAAGGTAACTAGAGTCTAAGGGGGTGGGTTCGCACCCCGGGTCACGTATGAGTAATAAAAGCACCGATGGCCGAAAGTGTTTTTAACGCGCTGCTACTGCTAATGGGGCCATAATTGCTATTCATTAAGATTTCGTGACCTCCCAGATTACGTAGTCGGAAAGTGGTAGATACCACACAAAACACTCATGGAAAAAATTTATTGGTTTCGTACCTGTCTTGAGAGTGCACTAGCCACATCACTGGATGCCTGGGAGTCGGCTTCAATCTCCTGGAGGAATGTCTCCCACGCCTGGAACAGCGAAGAATGACATGCTGGTCTGTAAAGAAGAACAAATAAATTTTCATCTAGTTAGCCCTCTAGCTGGCGCCGTACAGATTTACTTTTGGCATCTTACCTTTCTTTGCGGAGCTCTCCATTCTTCTTTCGATACGTTGACACTAACGCCTGGAGGGCGGCAGCATGCTCTTCATATAAATGGGACAGGGATTCGGTAAAGTCAGATACTGAAAGTGATAAATTACATTTTAGCATGTTATCAATTTTTCATGGTAAAGTATTTTGCATGTTTTCGAGCAGTTAATTGTCCCGGAGAGAAATTGACAGATGGTGTCGATTACTGTTCCTTTTGCTGTCGTTTTGCATTATACCTTAAAATTATGACTAATAGTATACTTAATGCACAAAACATTCAAAAAGGTATTTATTAAAGCGCATATCGCGTAAATTGTGATCTAAGTGAGCATACATGTCTTTATCCTCTAAATTTTTGGTTGTTACTTTATAAAAGTTGTAAAAGGTAATAATAACAAAATTAACTAGGTTTGTGTCCGAAGCTTTTGAAATTTCCTATTTCTATTCAGATTAAAATACAAAAGAAAAAAATAAATATTTCATTTCAAGTCAGCATTCACTTTCAGTTATAATCTATTGATTTACTTGGAAAGTATATTTCTATAAATAAATTTCTTATCCTCACCATGGTAGAATTTGTTTATGACACGATCGATTTTGGTAAATAGATATTTATTTTGGATGGAAAATTGTCTTGACTTTCAGTTAGAAACTAGATATCTATCGGGTTTTGATAAAACTGGATAGTTGCGGATAACAAGATAATGCAGTTTTATATGATACTAAGGCTTATGTCTATTATTGAAATATGTAATTGCTTCTATGGTAATTACTATATTTTCGTGCTTTTGATATTTATCAAACTCTAAATTTAGAAATGAATTATGCATTTATGCCAGAATTTCATTAAATTAAGTCACATCCCCATATTCATAATATGCGTAGCATCGACATTTGGCGAATGAATATTTTTTCATTATCTACACAAAACTAGCCTTCCCCAGAGAGGGTAAAACATGTCAAAACCCAAAGTTGACACTGGCAAGGCAATGAAATGCGGGCTTTTAGCATCAATTTTGTTGTCTGTAGTGGCAACCTACATGTTCCTTGCAAGCCCGAGCTCTGCCAAAATTTTAAAATTCGATTGACACCGGTTGATCCAGCGAACACATAGCCAACCCTAAAGGATCCATCTATAACCTTTGTTCATTAATATTCTTCTCTGGTCAAAATATCTGCAATAAATTTACATGTAATTTTGCTCCGACAGGAACAAGAGCGGTCATGTGCATCGTCCATCGTTGAAACGAAGGTACGTCCCAGGGAGTGTTCCGTATCTATTTGAATTAGTTTTGCGATAAAACTTGCAGCAGTAGGAGGATATCGATTCCATCGAACAAAAACATGAATATGCAACATCTCGGCATAATTTGCAAAGGTCACATTGAACCATTGAGAAGTTAAGGTTCGGAGTTATAGTCACATTCCTTTGTTTGTATTCACACTATGTGCCAGTCATTACTCGTTTATATCTATATTATTCAAAATAACTCCTGGCTATAGATCCTTATCCTGGCGGAAAATAATTTTGCAGTGGAAATTTAAATCACAACCCGACAAGGAGTCATTGGCGTAAAAACTTGATATTCCGACATATGTATCCTGATTCCCGGGCAAAATTTTGAATTGCAATTTGGTAGCCTATACTTGACACAAACAGCAGTAAGCAAACAGCCCCCAGCACAAAAGGATGGCAGGTGATTAAACTAACTGGCCGAGTCATCTGCACTGTATTGACTCCAGCAAGTTTCTTAGGCATTAAAATATCGGGAAAATTAGAAGAAGGTTTGCCACTATTTTTTACTTTCGTATATTAATTAACAACCCTGCTTTGATTTTCAGTCAATAATAACTTCTTTTCATAATAAAAAGATTCACTGAGAAAAACCATAGACAAATAAAAGATAAACTAAACATAAGTACATACGATAGATCTCTTAAATAGCCAAAGTACACTTTGCTAATAACTAGACTGCGGATTATATGCAAATGCATATTATGCATTTGTTAAGAACTTAAGATAAAATTTAAAATTTCACCGCAAAAATTATTTATATCATTAGTAACTTCAATTTATACATGCACAATGATATAAATAATTTCTGCGGTGAAATTATTTGTTTATCTTAACAAAAGCATAACATGCGTTATTAGGTATTCTTTATAAAGGGTGTCTCAGAATACGTGCAAGATTTGAAATTTGCACCATTTGTGCCATAAAGTGTTGCCAACAAACAAACAAAAAATACAGCGTGACAGCTGACAATTTATGGTTATTAAAAATGGAGCGCTACACGAAAGAACAAGGCGTTTTCATTGTTGAGCAATATTTTAAAAATAATGAAGTTTTGGCAGCTAGAGTTCGCAATTTTCATACAAAATATGGTAATCCAGTTTTTTGCACCTAAATTGCAAGGTATGGATGTCGACGACATGTGGTTTCAACAAGACGGTGCCACATACCATACAGCAATTCAATTACTGCATGAGTAATTTCTTGGTTGTGTAATTTCCCGTTTTGGTAATCAGAATTTGCCGCCCAGATCATGTGACTTATAGCCGTTGGACCATTTTCTTTGGGTTTTTTTTAAGTCTATATGCCGCCAAGCCCACGACCACCCACGCTTTGAAAGGAGGAAATTGAGAGCTGTATCAACGAAATTCAGCCACATTTGTGCAAAACGGTCATGAAAAATTTCGACAAAAGAGCCAGCAAAGCCGTGCAGGCCATTTACCCAATATGCTGTTCCACACATAATCCTATACTATACATATACTTTATAAATCAATAAAAAATTTAGAATTTTTAATTTAAAACCTGTTTTCCTTCAAAATTACTTCTTGCGAGAATTTTGGAACATCCTTTATACTTTTGAATTAAGCGGGATTACCCCGGATTCTTGATTGAAGTTAAGAGCTCTTAGACTCTTATTAACTGCCATCGGAAATCACTTTAAAGGACTTTATAATGAACTTCAGCATTTATAAGAAATGCTAAAAATAAGATAATCTCTCATGTTTTGTGGATACGTCTGTAAATTGACTTGTTTGTTCTGAATAAAACTGATTTTAAAGAATATGTAATTAAGAGATTAAATTTTATATATTTATAATCGGGAGTTAATATATGTGGAAGTGTGACAAAGTTTAGCACTTCAACTTCATATGAATCAGCATGAAAAAATAAATATACCGAATTATAGGTACGCTAAGGAATGGTATAACCCGCATTTCATAAAAACGTGACCGAGGAGAAACCTCGTTTTCATGAAAACACATTTGAAATTTGTGAATTATTCCATTGCATGGAACTTAACTTGCATAATCCGGTTTAACTGTTTTCCTTAACTTATAAAATTTTCTTATCAAACTTATTTTACATAATCTGAAGGCCATATACATAATTGAATAAAACAATTTTTTTTCATGCGATTTTAGTACCATACACGAACAGGCTAAGCATGCCTTTTGCAATTTTAGAAATAAGATTTAAAGTTTTCGGCACCGCTTTCCGTGGCACCGCAGACGGATGTTTTAAAAATCACTTTAGTTATTCAGTCGACAGATATAAAATTACTAAAGACTGAAGAAATCGTACTTTTGGCAGTTTTGAAGATAGCTCAAATGAAAGTTAGTGCCTAAGTCTATTTTGATTTAGGTATATGATTTATTACTTATTTTTATTTTCTGCCTGTTTCTTTTCGTTGTTACTAAGGTTACCACAGAATAACTTTTAACCCAGACTGAGCATTAAGTATGACCTTTTCAAGCAAAGGTCGCATACATATCATCGTTTCCGATTCAGAGGACCTCATTAAATTAAGTAGCTTGGTTATAGCCAGAGATGAAAAGCGATATCGAAGCCTGCAAAAATTAGGTTAATATATTCACCTGTTGCCGCAATATTAACACAGGCGATATACAAATTAAATGCATTAGGCTATTAGCTAATGGAACCGCCACTCGCCTTTGACGCATTTGAACAAAATTACATACAACTTGTAACCGAGAGAGCCGCTCATGCTAGCGTAAGCAAGTTACGTCAAAGGACTTGCAATATTCACGGCACACGTAACACTTATTCTGCATAAATTCGGGAAAATTCGTGCAGACTCCGACCCGATTGCGCCTTTCTGTTCGTTATTCGTTTGTTTTTAAACATTGATTTTCCGACGACACAAATACCGCCAGACTCGGACGGCCTTTTTATTACAACAAAATTGAAAGTATTGCCCCAATTTATAACTCCCAAGATACTCGCATGTTCTCTTGAATCAAAAATGAATTTAAGTAATTTATGGGGAACAATTCTACAGCTCCGTAGCAATTTAACAATCTGAAGTAGCCTTCATGTCGCTTTGTATGATCCATTGCACTCCAACCTACAGCAACGAAGAAAAGAGTAACAATTACTGTTTGATAGTCAGCTCGTAAAGCCAGGAACTGTTCGAGCACGAAAATCAATAAATTCAGACCTTTATCAAACAACGACTGTAACCCATAAAGGAAACAGGTCGGATTTATATAATTCAAGTTGCTGCAGAGTCCCGTGAAATTCATCTGGAATTCAGAAGAACGTCCGGGCAACTTTTTCCAGACATTAATTTTATCTTCCGTTTGACTTTTACGAAAGCCGTATATATCTCAAATTTGTCAAAATGCTGGAAAACGTGTCTTATTTTGATGACGCAATTTATTCACTCTATTGCAACTTCGTTAGGGAACATTGCCTAAAGCCTTTTGCCCATTCCAAAATAATTACTTCCTAATTGTACACATTAACGTTGAGTAATTAAATATACGACGAAACCATTTATTTTAATAAACATTCAGCCAATTACAATGACAAATTATGTTTATATTCAACCAATATACCATGAAACTTCAAAGTTTATTATTATTACATCAACTTCTTACTTTTTCTTTTTTGAAGTAAATTAATTAAACTAAAAACACTTTTTAATCAATTTTTCTTCAGCGCATTAATCCTTCAGGAAAACTAAACAAATAAACATTAACTTTTAAAATTTTCTTTCCGAAATTAAAAGATAGGGGTATGCATTGCCCTTGTTTGAAAATATGCTATTGCTGCAATTTTATAGTGCGCACTGTACGTGTTAAAGATTAAATAAATATGCGTTTGAATGAAAGGTCCTGCTTTCGATACCTCGTGAAACAAATGTTTTTTTCTCCGACACTCCTGAAATGGAAATAAATCGGCGATTGGTTGTTAGAAAGATGATTGAAACAAATATAAGGAATTTAATGGAAATTGTTGTTGAGCTTTCGATTTCCTGAGAACAAAGTGTTTTTGAAAAGCCGAAACGCAAATATTTGATACTTGAATGAAGTGAATCAAATCCCATAAGAAAGAAAATTTATGAAAGTACCAAAACCTGAAAATTTTGAATCCATTGCATTTGTTGTACATCGGAAATTGTTGCTCACGGGAATAACTTGGTTTCAGTACCTAACGAAAATTATTCAACTAGATACATACTTATGCTTTTTAATGCCGAGCTGTACATATAATTTTCGTGTAAAATTAATGAATGATTTTCTAAGGTATGTAGATAATATTTAGCCTTCCGTATTGACAAATATAATTTTAATGAATTTTCCCATCATTGATATTTTCAAATATTTTTTTTTGTCAATTAAAATTTCTAAATAAATTAACATATAGCTTTATTGGTATAGTAAGTATTAGGACTCCAAATAAATTACAAATAATAGTCCAATAAATTATTATACGATAACGTTTCATATTTCAATACGGTAACATTTTTAAAAGAATTAATAGAAAAAAATACAAAAAATGTCTATTCAATGGTGATCCATAAAGTAAAAATATTGCATATTAAGTAGCCGTAAAAGAGCGTGTTAGACAAACATACAAGCAAATGTTATTTATCTGTAACCAAAAGCAACATTAAACAGAATCTCTTCTTATCGTAACTTGATTAAAACATTTGAGCACATTGTTGGTCGCCAGTTTGAATGAAATTAGCGGAAGCTTAGCTAAGCCTTAATGGGTTAATATTGTACCTTCAACGACACAAACACGTAAAGGTGGAGGGTAATGAGTGCAATATATTTCGATGTTGTCACCCAATTACCAGGAGAAAAGCCTCTGTGCACAGATAATATCAGGAAACACCATCTTTATACAATTTTCCCTGATTTATTGATTTAGTTATTTTGATAATGGAAGTAGGTTAATGGATGAGTACAAGGACAAATATGTTGAGCCTATGATGGGACTATTTAAATTATACCTAAATTAATTGCAAAACAATTTTTTATTTCATTAGATTTAATTTAAAATTTGAAAACAAATATAGGTACTATGAGCACTATTACAAAAATCAAAAGACTACGTATAATGTTTTAATAATTAATTTAAATATTTCGACAATTATATAATAGAAATAGATAGGTACCTATTTCACAACCAAGCCACGCACTGTTGAGAAAAAGCTCAAAACAGATTTTCCCTAAAATGTTATTCGTAATAATTTCAACGCTCTCAAGGATTTTCCAACAGAGACGTCAAAGCATAACAATCTTCCAGCAATTTGGTATTGATTCGTAAACATTTGCAAATCTTGGAGTGCCGAATAAATCAGAAATTCGTTTAACTTAAGCAGTTTTGATTGACAAGTTTAAAAAGAATTGCTTTTAAGATTACACAAAATTCTGCTTTTGACTGAATAAAATTTCAATGAAGTAGATGAGGCAAAAATACTTAATTAATTTTATGGTTACTGTCTGATTCTTTAACACAATGAACGAAATGAAACAACGCTCAATAATTCATCCCTTTAAGAGCGAATGTAATCATAAACTCCGCAGCAGTGAGTATATTACGGATCAAGCTTAATTAAATTTGCGTCAAAAGAACAACAAACAAAATTTTCTCAGCCCATCTACCTTACTTTTAAGAAATCTCTGGGTAGATCGAAAAATATTTTAAAATGTCAGGGAAAGGGGCTGAAACGCAGGAACCTTCATCACAAATTTAATGACTTTGAGTAGGTATTTAATATCGAATGTTCGGAAAATATCTCAATCATAAGTAAAGCAAAGTTGAGCAAGAATATTTCAATATTTAGCATGCTTTGGGCCTAAATTAGCTAACCTCTTATTTACTTAATTTGAATGTAACTTAATTTTTTAAGGAAAAAATGCTTGTAATTAAATTATATTAAATCGAAAATGAAATGTTTTTGAAAATTCTTTGAGGCTTGTGTTTTGTGTAAATCTGAAGTTAGAGCATAAAATCTATAATATTTTCTAAAACACTTTATATTTACCTTATATACCTAAGAAGTTCATGAAAGTAATTAAAGGGACCTTGTTTTACTCTACCTACTTGCATTTGTTTGGTTGGCTCAACTGTGCATAAAATTAATTTGACAGACCGATTTTGATAATAGGCCCACGCTTGGAATTTTGCAAGTTTTCCTTTGTTCAATTCCATTGACTGTGGTCACATTGATGTTTTGACTCCTACATACTTATAAGTGTATATAACTTCTCACAATTGAGCATAAAAGCGGAGCAACCCAATTCCTCAGGGCAACCAAGTGAAAATTGTCGGCCAGCCAACAATAGCTATCGTGAGGAAATGTAGAAATTGGTATTTTATCGTTCTATTGAACTTTTTCGGGAACCCATTCAACTTTTCAAAACTAAGTTCCTAGCCAAAAGATATTGGAAACTTTTCTAAGTGGTGGGAAAAATTCTTTGACAATTTGGGTGATAAATCTTATTTCTGTTTGATAGTATTTTGGGAAAAGGTAAAAGGGCAGATTAAAAGAAAAATTACGCCAAAACGAAATATATTCGTACATGACTTCACATCTAACGAGTTATAACTTTGTCTTGCGCCTTATCCAACCACAAGAAACTAACTCAGTCAGGATCACACAAAAATTAAGATGCAATGTGGTCCACGATATTTGTTATGCAGAATATGCACTTCATTCAATTCGTCTGTGGCTACATTTCGTAAAATCTAATTTCTCATATCTAACAACGACATGTGCAACTTGTGCCGACCGCAGTAGAAGGATAAACGGCTTCTGTGCAAGAAGAAAATTGGCTTTAAAAAATGCACATTTTGCAGCACCATAAGACCTCAAACTGACAGTCTCAATTTGGAAAGGTAATTAGAACGTTAAATTGGATAACTGCTGTAAATGGGGTTGCTTAAAAGCACTTTCGACTTCATGATTCAAAGTGAATGTCCTCTTCACTTCCTAGAAGTTCTTTAAAAACCACAGAATTTTCCTTTTATTTGAATGTGGAAAAGTCGACATGGAGAGTATAATTATTATTATTTCAGTTGCAAACTCCAGAAATTTAAAAGGTCACAAGGTACTCTGTCTCCTTGCTTCTAGAAAAATATGGTAGCCTTTATAACCGCGATTATGCCCAAGTTTTCTAAAATTCACGTGCTGACATAAAACCATACCCCTAGGCAAATACACAACCTCAGCACCAGGAAGATGATCTACTTAAAAGCCTATTTCCTGCCATACTTTTCCAGGAGTTTAAATAAATGGCGGAGAGATATGGCAAGGTGAGGGTTTTACGTTCTATACGATCTCTGTTTATTAAAACGAACGTTTAGTGCCCTGCATAAAATTCACCTTTCCTTTACATCCGCTCATAGGTCTCGTAAAATCGTATTCTCTCCACTTTTAATAACTCTATACTAGTGTACAACGCGGATTTTATATACACGATATACATCAACTTAAAATTGGAGTAAGTGCCGTCATTCAATTCTGGTTAAACTCATAAATTTAACATGAATTCCTACACTAATAGTTATCAGCTATTACTACAAAAAAGTAGTGAATCAATTAATATTTTCATAGTGGACTACAAAGTGATATTATAAAATAAACCTATCAAGCCTTTCTGCTCAAAGGAGCACTTAACAGATTTACTAAGTACCTATTGCAATTGCGGTGCTTTCAATATTTTATAGGAGCGGTATGTCAAACGTACCTCATGTTACCTATTAATGCAAAAGTTTAATTATTCAAGCAGCCATCATACTCATATTTAAGAACTTAATCCTTCACCCCCATAATGCAAAATTCATGTTATTACCTAGAACGTGCCTTCTTAATGTTCTGAAGTTACAAGGTTGGGGCGATGTTTAAACGCTATTAAATATTCCTTAGAAAATGTTAAAAGAATATCAAAATCAATAAAATTTAAGCTAGGAACCGTGTAAGTTTTCCTGAAGAAATACCAACCGTCACGTATCTCACAGATATTAGAAGTATGCATAAAAGCTGATTGCACGAGAAGAATATAAATGACAATTTCCATTCGTGTCATATCTACGTTTTAGTAGAGACAATTTTAAAATTAATAATAAAAATAAAATTTACTTTAGATGGTGTGCTCTCTCTCTCTTAAGAAAATTATAGATACATTGTACATGTAAATATGTGCATAAAGTATCTGACAAATGAAATAGATGTTAAAGTGATATGATATTTGAAAATAGTAGTTTTAGCTTTGTTACCTTTTTATTTTTAAAAATCAACACAAATTCTGTCTACGAGTAGAAGAAGAAATCAATACTACTTTGTATCGAATAAAATTCATTGATCAATATATGTATTTCATTAAATTATAGTACTAAACTAACTAAGGGGATTGGTAGTGCTGACTTCAAATTCTCTGAATTATGTATGTAAAACCAAATTATTTTCGCAAACTATGCACAAATGTCTGAGGTAATTTTACGGGAAAGTAAAGAAAATTACACCGGATGTTCCTTCTGTCTGATTTATTGATATTACCTACAAGAATACTGGAAAGAAAAACTCTTCTCAGAATACATTGCCAAGAACGAGACGTTTCACATCCGTGCCAATAAAACTGCAACTTCAGCTCGTCGTTAAAAGCATATTTGATATTTAACCAAAAGTTTATATGTTACGAGTACCAAGAAAAGACATCGCAATTTAGATAAATTACTCTTACACGCTAAAATTTATTATTTTGGTGAACCTTTTGAAGGGTGATTAGTCTGAGGAAGCATTTTAAGGTAACCTTCCATCGAATTTGGGTATTTTACTTAAGCGGAAAAGGTAATTACAAGTATCTCACAGGGGGAAGGATGAGATGGGTTTTGTAATTTAGAATTTGTGTCAAATTGTGCTCGGACCATTTTATCGACTTGGGCCAAATATTCCAATATAAAGCTTTTAAAGCTTTAACATCAACTACTTTAAGGTGACTGCCACTTTTGATGGTAATTGAGTTTTGAATAATTCCATCAACCAGGTTACTCCATTTGGCTTCATGAATACCTATATTAAAAGTTAAACTCAATCATATTTAACAAGTTTTATTTGTGAACGATTTATCTTTCTAATGTTTTGTAGCTGTATTAATTTTTAGCAATGTCAGGTTAATTAAATACCTACTTCGGCAGTTTCACGACCGAAATAAGATTTTGTGAAAGTGAATATTTGAATGATTCATGAAATACAAGAGACTACAAAATTTTCCTTTAAATTTATGCCAAAGATAGTAAAGAAAGCTTTAGATAACAAAATTAAAAGTAGGTACTTTAATAGTTTTATTTCAATAAAAATTGTATTTCCTCAAATGTTCATAATGTTGAAAGGGTTAAATAAAAATTCACCAGGAGTCAGTTATTTATAAAAAGATTTTAAATTCCCTTTTCAAACTTTTATGAATTGCATTTTAATTAGAAATTTTAGAAATAATTATGTATTTGTTATAAAGAACTAAACATGCGCTGTGGTTTATGTGAACAGTCTAAACTAAATATAGGTCAAGCTGATAAACAAAAGAAAAAAATCAATTTTTAGCGCCAGCTTTCTAAAAAAATCTCTGTCTCAACTTATGCAAAAAACAAAAATATCCACCGAAAATCTCATTTCTAATTTTCAAGTAACCAACAGTTTTTGGTTTTTTGCGGTGACAATTCTTTAGTCTGGTTTGAATTCAAATTCTCAAAAGTTTTTGAATAAAACTCCATAGAGGCCGACAATGACTTGTCATAATTTATTTTATAAAAAATATTTCAGGGAGTAATAATATTAATTGGAGGATTATGAATACAAAAATTACTTTCTTTTCTCATTCATGAATTCAAACTTTTTGTGTACATGTAAAACACAGTCATTAAACATTTATTGCAGAAGACCCTAAAATTTTGATTCAATATGATGAAATAAAATGTTCACATGTTAAAAAGGTAATTTTATTCATGTGTGCCTAACCCCCTGACACATACTCAATACTAAATCATAATCTGCGCCTTCTGGGGGGTTCTGCTCTGAGTTCCATCCTAGTTTTTATTTCCCCAATGGATTTATTATTTTATCATCAAAATCGATCATGACATTTCACAGAGAGGATTTGATTAGATATTCCAGACAGAAGCAGATTCTATTTGCTCCCTGCGATTTGCCTTCACATACATACATTTGGCTGGACTCTCCGGGGGATGTCTGGGATTTAACAGGCATAGGAAATGAAGACTTCTGGAATAAATTTTCTAGAGAGTGCCCATTAAATAAGAAAGGGAAATGAGGTACATTGTGAGACAGGAGAACATTTATTGACATTTTATTAAATCGCTCAGGTAGGTACCAAGCTAGTTAGAATATAAAACGAACGATCGCATGTTATAAATCTGATAAAGAGATAATAAAAAGCAAACGAATGAAAGACGCTTGAAAAGGGTCCTCGCCCCAGAAGACGGGACAGAAAGGCGAGCTGTCGTGCAGTTTGGGGATTTTCAGTCAATTTTAATACGGAAATTTGAGGTTTCCCAGGGTTTGAAAATTTGTCAGTATTAAAAAGGAAAAGGAGATTAGTTTTCCCTATCAGACAGATCTTTGTCAGCAGCACAACTATGACAAATTATTAGGCTATTGAAAATGGGCAGTTTCCATAACATCCATTTACTTTCAGATTATTGTCTTCCATTTAATAACGAATGATTAAATAGGCTCAATGGGCCATTTTAAAGCGAAATTACTAACCAGAAGTAAGCTATTAAAGTAAGTCAATTAATTACATTTTCACAATTTACGCTTTCAGAGAGTTTAGTTGGTAGAATGCTTCCCAGGCATTTATTTACATATAAGCACAAAATGTCTGTTCTTTTTCCTTTAAAAATAGTCGTAAATATGATATGGCTGCTTTCTACTTTATTTACCAGAAGCCTCTTTAATTGTCTCAAAGAATCAATTGTGTAAGACAACAAAATTATATTTATAACCAAATACAACGTTATGCTAACACAAAAGAAAAAATTTTAAGAAAAACATCATATATACACATAGTACAATATAAATATATACTTGAAACCTTTTCTTTCAAAACTTTATAGCATAGGCTTTAAAAGAAAACAAAATGCTATATAAATTTATAAAAAAGGAGTCATAAGCCTATTCAAGTGAACTGAAAACTTCTTCATTGTATTGCAACATGACGGCAACTTTACCTTGCGAAAAACCTTTTGTCTACTTTACCACCGGAAAACCTTTAAAGGTTCTTTCCTCAATGCAACAGGTTAAAGGCAAAAAACTTTTCCCATGAATTCAATAATCATTTTTCACTCCTTTCTCCCATCACGACTACCACTATGCAATTTTTCTATTCTGCACTGCGACGATGTAAACATCACGCTCTAAGCGCTTTATTTCCTATAGGGACTTGCTCTGGATATAAATTCAAAATTCAATCCCCGTTTAAGATACTCTTCGTATTTTATGAAAAGAGTTTTTTTCAATTGTTAACCCTTTAAACTTCGAACGAAATATTTTAAGAAAAATGTAACTTTGTCCCAAATGGCACAATATGAAATCTTTTATTAGAAGCAATTTATTGAGGTGATTCGACTGAGTGTTTTGGATTTTTAATAATTGAGAATTGTATAGAAAAATGCAATTAGGGACCCCGCAAAGCTCGATCCTGTCAAACTAACTTTTAATTCCGTAATGGAAAAGTTTAGCCGGTTCAAAATTTAAAATAAAAGTTAGAAACGAAATCGACATGGTTTAAATTAATTTACAAAACCCTAAAACATATATATTTAAGTGATGAATTGCAGACAGTAGATCAAAATAAATAAATACTAAATACATAAATCTTAGTGCAATGAAAATGCAAAACCGTTGAATGTTAATGAAAACATAACAAAGGGACTTGTCATTCAAACATAAGCTAAGCTTAAGTCACCGAGATTTAGTTAAGTAAAGTTTAAACTGACATTTTAAAAAGGCTTCAAACATTTAAACTGAACTTAATTATATGTACAATTGTAAAGTTTTATATCCTACTACAATAATATATAAATGTGAAAGTATGTAAAGATGTTTGTCCGACCATCACGCGTTCGATGAGTACATAATTGTAAATTTTAAAGGATTCCCACGAAAACTGGTATTTTGGGTTTTTTGGAGAACCTGATTGCGAAGTCACTGTCGAAATTTACAAATTCAAGATTGCGGATCTAATATAGCGACCAAACACTTTCGTAATTCAACTAAATTAAATTAAAATTTGTACTAAGAGTATTTTGAGGCTACTAATTTGGAATCAACTATCAAAATTTGGATATTCAATATGGCGGAAATTGAGAGAATTTTAATGTAAATTAGTGTAAAAGTAAATCGGTAACACTAATTTCCAACCTACTATCAAAATTTGGAAAGCCAAAATAGCGAAGCCAATATGGCGACCACAATTTTTCGATTTCAACGAACTGAAATGAAATTAAGTAATAAGGGCATTTTGAATTCACTTATTTTCATTTTACTATCACAATTTGTTAATTACAAATGGCGGACCCAATTCGGCAACCCTGGTTAGCGAAATTCTAGGTAATTTAATGAAAATTGTTGTGAAAATAAGTCGGTAAAATTAATTTCTAATCTACTATAAAAATTTGTAAATTCAAAATGGGTGATGCATTATGGAGTTTTAGGTATTTGACGGATTTAAGTTAAGTAAGAATGTTGCGTGGAAACTTTTCACGAAGTTGCTATCAATATTTTGAAATTTAAAATGGAAGATCCGATATATCGAACCAATTTCTCGATTACCATGAAAATTAAAAACATAAAGGGTTTCCATATTTGATATAAAAATTAAAAAACGAAAGTTGTAAATCCAATATGGCGTCCAAAATTGTCCACGATTAAAAATAATTTCATGCGAAAATGTATTGAAATTGGTTGATTGTTGATTATTTTAATCTTATCTATTTAAACGTATAGGAAAATGATAAGGTAGACTATAATTTGTATCACAAATAGACAATTAATATAAAGTTTCCAGTTTTAATGTCCTCGCATAATATAATGATACACTAGCTAATACAAAAACAAACAACTTAACAATAAAAGCGCATTTGTAAAGAGAAGGTGTAAAACCTTTCAGATGTGGACCGTGGTAACAAAGTGAGTTTTGGACTATGGTTGTATTGTATACCACATCCACAGATTTTAGTAACACTCTTGGGTGAAGTACAAACTTAAGCATTTGAGAAGTCTTTAAGTAAATAGTACTTAAACTAGACCGGGTGCAGCTGAGTTAATCATCTAGTATATGTATATTTTTTCTCCACGAAGAATTACTTAGTTTTTAAGCCTCTCATTAGTATAGTGTTCCTCTTATAAAATAACTTATAATTTTCGCTACCCAAATTCTGTATTGATGTCTAAAGAAGAGCAAAAACTCCTTTACCATTTCTGTAAATTCATTCAGGGTCAGCACTTTGTTCCTCATTTTGACTAGCGCTTTATGAAATTGGCTTTCCATTACTTTTGCACAATAAGCAATTTTACAAAGGTTTCAATGAGTGATGGCATTCAATGCAATGTATGCTTTCATTTTAGCCTAGCCGCCGGCCGTGCTTTCTTCTGGGAATAAAACCAACCCCGGTAGGTACTCAATTTCCGCTAGATAAGTGTATTAAACCATCAGGGGAAGGTAAGCACAAAAGGGCTCTGCACCCCGTTCTATGCACTGAAGCCGTGAAAAGTTCAAAAAGATAAAATTTCGCAAAATACCTTTACGTGGAAAAAAATTTCGACTTGGAACGACCTGCATGACTACGAATTGAACGTCATTGAGATAATAGATAAGCCCGGCATGATTCTCGATAGTACTTCCAATGTAAAATGACATACAGTAGATGCTGAACCCTCGTGGGTGCATATGTATGGGGGTAGCGAAATTGTTGGGGATTTTTATTGCTCGGATCGGAGCCCATGTATTTTAGACCCTCCCCACCACCTCCACAGGTAAACGAGGTGCAAATACTGCACCAAGCGAGGCATTGAATAAATTGCATAGCCCTCGACAGTTCAAGTTGAGTTATAGTGCCATAGAAGTCTTGTTCATGCAGTACAATAAACCGTGTAGGAGTATAACGAATTGGTTTTTCTCAATACTTCCAGGTAGTTTTCATGCTAGTCTAAATATGTGGTCGAGCTACATACTGCTAGGTTGCTTTAAAAAAGTAAAATCAATAACCTTTGAAAACATGGAGACGTAAATAATAAAGCTTTCCGGTGCACTTGCAGAGAAATTAGATAAATGTAGACATTATTGCCATCCATTAATCAATTTTCGTCGGCAGTATTCTCCTACTGAAAAGGGATATTTCGCGGTAATGAATTTAATTTGAATAGTGATGAATTCTGAATACATATCAAGATGCAGTAAATTTCAACTAAAATATCATCCAAAACGTTTATTTTATGTATATGCACATTGTACATACCATCACAATTGATTTAATTCTCGAGATTTACTACCGTAGAAGCGATTTTTGTAGTTTATGTTGTTATCTCATTTTTCAAACAATTACATTCTACAGCTGGTGTGTCTAAAAAGATATCGCCTCAATAAAAAATCTGAAACGATATAAATCCTTCCCCGTTGTAAAAGAGTTATTATTTGGACTATAAAACTCGTTCCGCATTTTGTTACGATCAGATATGGACAATACCTGCCGAAAAATAAATGGATATCTATCTCTTGTTGAATATTTTATTGTTTTATCTCACGGAAAGATAAATTGTGGAACATTTTGGGCATGAGGTGTTGTTTCAAAATATATTTTGTATATTGCAGAATTCTTAAGAGCATTGAAATTAGTTATTTTTAGAAAAAGCTCTAAACAGGTTCTTACTACACAAAAATCAAATTGTAGGTACACTTTAAAATATAATACCACACAACTTCCATTGACAATGAATATATTGATTTAATTAAGGTTATTTTAATAACACACAGTTTAGTTTATTTCAATGTATTGAATGGTTCATAAGTTTAGGAAGTACAAACACGAACAACAGTCAAGAATACATATTCAATACACTTTGTAATACATATATTAAACTTTGTAATATATTAAAAAATCCTAAATTGTTTTACAAAATGTTCGTATGTTTGTATCACGTGAATTCATTTGACTTAATCCAAATTTAAACATGCCTACCTATCCCACCTACTTGACACTTCTCATAATTACCACCAGCAAAGTTGTTTTCTATCTCAGTTTCCTCATGCGATTCATATGATTATAACAAGAATCATTTTAATAAAACTGTCTTCCTAAATTTTGAATGTCATAGTTTGTTTTTCTTTTTTTCGAAAATATATCCCGCCTTCCCTAGCAAATAATTACGTCACTTTCAGAGACGGAAAATTGGCAGTATAATGAGCACATCGACCTTCACATAATCCAAGATTGGAATCATCAAAAAGTCAACTAGAATCTAAAATATGGATATTTCATAGAGGAGATGCAGTTGCCGTTCAAAGACATAGAAAGTAGGAGCAATAAGGCATATTGCTCGATTCGATACAGATATGGAGTAGAAATTATGTCTAGGTCGAAAACATGTGCCAATGTTGCGTGAAAATCACAAGTAACAACAGATTACGTGGGTGTCACAGATGATGCTGTTGCATGCTAAATATAACTTCAATGAATTAAAATAGAAGCAAAATTAGGAGTGTGGTACATGTTATTGTGGACATTCTTTTTCAATTATTTCCGATTCATACTAATTCTGCATATGTACCTAAATTTAAATCTGGTTTACAGTGATTAATAGAGGCAAATCAATTAAACCCAGGGAATGATTAAAATAAATTTATTATAGAAAATATTTAATATAATCGAGATTATACAGCTTCAGTGTAGAATACACCGGATAAGAGCAGTCTAAACCGGAACAAGCAATAAGTAGCCGCTGGAAAATGTTATCCAGACTAGATTTAACCAGATGAAACGGCTTACGGTTAAATGTCATCATCTTAGGATTAAGATATAGACTGTCTCCAAGCACAATATATGTTTTTTTGAATTTACTTTACCCTACACATGTTGTCACCAGGTCATTAGTCGGCAGACACATAATTCATTTTCGGCAAATCTCTAGAGAATAAAGTGCAGTTCTCTCGCAAATTGTGTTGAGAACGAAATATAAAGATGATTTGGACTCTTATAATCTGGTCGGGAAAGCTATAACCAGGGTTTTATTATATGGTATATATTTCGAAAACTTGATTTATATGAGTTAGCATAGGGAAGTATTTTACAGAAATTTCAATCTTTTGTTACTACCATATATCTAAGAGTTGCCGATCTAAGTTTTGACAATCAATAACTTAAACTAACATCTATGTATGCATATGCCAACAAATCATTTTTTGGTTTTATTATTGCCCATTTTGCCACCATATATTAAGAGTTTTCTCAACTTTTAATTTAGTTTTGATTTTTTTATTTACATAGACTAAGTATTGTTATATGATACATATTAGAAGACTCTGACGTTAACTAACTTTACTGTTTCAGAAATGTCTTAACTTATATTAAAAAATGATCAAAATTATATAAATAATAGGCAACTATGTATGCTTAATAAGCGACTAGGCATCAAAGACAGAAAAGAAGATATGTAAATTCATAAAAATAAATCTAAATTACATAAGTATGTACATATTTGCCTTTATTGTTTTGATAATTTCTGAACCTTAAAACGCAAAAACACCAATGGTCAAACACATTACAATAATTCTTTAGAAATCCGCAATACATAATTATATTTCAGCTTGTTCTGATACTTTAAAGTATTTTCAGAACGTTCTTCAGTTTAGAAAACACATTTTCCTCCCGCCAGCAACTGACACAAATATGAATTATAAGTTCTTGTTTCATGTTTGCATCATAATAATGCTGTAGAAAATGTGTTTAAGCATTCCAAGGATAATTAAAGAAACAATATTCTTTCCACAAAATTTCCGTTTTAACTTAATAGCCTACCACAAGCATTCCGAAGAAATTACTTTTTTATGCAAACAAATGTAATATGTCCATGTGGTGAGCATAAATTCATGGCCCTTACAAGGGCACGGAGGTACGCATCACTTGATTCTTTGCTGCTTGGCCCCTGCCCAAATATGCCCTACATTAAATAACTTCTCTGCTCACCTGCCCCGAAGCTATTGCATTTGCCTGTGTCTTTAAAGCCTCTGTAATTACCTTCTCCTGCTGGATTTTTGCAAGAAATTCTATGGGCACTCCTGACGATTGCCCTGTCAACAGCGGAAGGAGCCGTGCCATTGCAGGAATATTCTTAAGAGCTTCAATTTTGATGAAATTTGGAATAAAGCTTGCATTACCTTTGGAAAAATATTCTAAAATTTTTTAAAAAAATTAATTCCTCCAAAAATTCAAAAGAAAGCATAATGAATGGGTCCAAGTTTTAATGATGATTAATTCTCGAGAGAATCCTTGTAGACTTTGGGTATTTTCATCTGTTCAAATAAACCTTGCAAACTGTGAATGATAAAAATGAGATTCCCCAGCATAAAGTTATAAAATAAATTAGAAAAAATGAAAAGGAGCGCTTAAGCAATAACCAGTAAAACCCGCAAACTTCTTCAAATTATTTTTTCGAATCCTGCGAAGCTGCGAATTCGGTTAACAAAATACATATTTTGTAAGAAGCTTTGAACTCGCCCCGTTTTATGAGAAAACTGCTAATAAAATTCAAACTTTTCTTCCGCCTGGATACCTAGAACCTAGTAAGAAAGACTGAAGAAGTTTCCAAGAAACGTGGGTGGAAAGAAGTAAGTCCGTTAACACCAGATGCGAAACCACGTCCGCCCCACCCCCGCTACTGGAGGGTGTTGAATTTAGGTTGGAAAAATCGGAAAAAATTTACCCGCAATTAACTTAGTAATGACTTGTATTGTAAATTTATTCCAGCCGCATCAATTGTCGGTTGTCACGGCGATTTATTGCTTTATTACTAATCAATGCTGGGGTGAAATTGAAAAGATTACTGGAAATTGTTGTTTGGTGTTTAGCTTTTATCAGAAAGGGGAAAAATAATTTGCATATTTTCTTCTCTCTGGACTTATTGACTTTAGTAGGGTTTATTGACAATTTTTGGGTCTACCTTCTTTGCGAAAGAAAAAACGTCTCTAAGCAAATTTGTTATATTTATTTAAGCAACTTCTTTATTTGGATCTTAATGTGCAGAAAGTCCTCATACGAAAAATAATGCCTCTTATCAACCTGCACGCAGACTTAACTAATCCTTCATTTCAATCTAAGATGAATTTAACATTGAAACAGCTTCTTCCAGCATATGGGATTATCCATCGGTTCAACTTGAAGCATTTGTGAGCAAAATACGATCTTCAAGATGCTTGACTTTTACATAATTTTTACATTGACATGCCATAGGGAGAAGAGATTTCTTTTTCACCTGCCATAAAATTATCGTAATGTGCTTCTGAACGAGTTTAACCCATGAATTTGAAGAGAAAATTAAGATACAGCTCACTCGACACGTATGTGAGCAAGAATATTTAATAAGAAAGAAAACTTTACTTTCACAATGCAAAAAGAAAAAGAAAAAATGTTGTATTGCCTGGTTTATCCTTTAAGCTTCAAAATTCTTTCCTACTTTAATTTTAACTTTTAGATAAAAAGTTAACTTCCTTTATTCCTTAGGAGGGGAATTGAGAAATTTGAAGTATGTGGATGAAGTTTAAAAGTTCATAGTATGATAGATTTGTTTTTCTTCATTACGACGATTAATAAACCTATTACTGAAATATGCATTCGACGAAACAAATTATAGCATTTGGAAAATTAAATAAACTTTGGAGGGAAAAGGTTTAATTTTTTTTTTGTAATATTATAAAAATCATATGAAAGTTTCGGAAACTTCCAAGATTTTATGAGCGCTTCAGTAAAAATATTCATATTTTCTGACGAGATGGAAATATTTGCTTTTATTTTTCATTTGCATTTTCTGAAAAATTTAAATAAAATCAAATAATTCCATAAGTTTATGATTTTAATTATCTTTTGAACTGAATATCTACTTTTGGCTTAAGTGTACATCCCTTTCCCCTAACGGATTTGGATGAAACTTTGTAGAAACATTAGTAGTGACTCAAAACGAACGAATATGCAAAAATTTTTCCGCGGAAAGCAATACTTTTCGAGATATTTAATTTTTAAAATTTCGATACGTCACTTTCACCGACTCTAAATTTTTGCATATTCGCCCACTTTTTTCTACAAACTTTCATCATTTTCGATAACTACACTTCACTAAACTTATTTCCCCCTCCCTGGGGAGCACTTTACCACTTTATTACACTAAAAATCACCTCCCAAAACTACACCGAGAAACACAACACTAAACTGACAAACTGACATTTGACACTTGTCATTCCAACTTTTAGGGCGAGTTCAGATTACTAATCAAAAGATGCATCCAATTACAAAATGCCTATTGACTAAGCATTTTCCTTTTACAAAATGCCTATTGACTAAGTATTTTCCTTTTACAAAATGCCTATTGACTAACTATTTTCCTTTTACAAAATGCCTATTGACTAGTATTTTCCTTTTACAAATTATCTATTAATTAGTAATCTGAACTCGCCCTAAAAATTGGAATGACAAGTGTCAAATGTCAGTCTGGCAGTTTAGTGTTGTGTTTCTCGGTGTAGTTTTGGGGGGTGATTTTTAGTGTAATAAAGTGGTAAAGTGCTCCCCAGGGAGGGGGAAATAAGTTTCCTTAAGTTTAGTTATCAAAATAGATGAAAGTTTGTAGAAAAAAGTGGGCGAATATGCGAAAATTCAGAGTCGGTGAAAGTGACGTTTCGAAATTTTAAAAATTAAATATCTCGAAAAGTATTGCTTTCCGCGGAAAAATTTTTGCATATTCGTTCGTTTTGAGTCACTACTAATGTTTCTACAAAGTTTCATCCAAATCCGTTAGGGGGAAGGGATGTACACTTGTTCCCTACTTTTTTCGTGAATATATCCGAGTTTCCCACTGGAATGTGGACGAGCAATATTAAAATTTAAATATTTTGTAATGAATTATGCATATTACGAACTGACATATTATAAGAATTGTACTATATCTACTGTATACAGAAATTAAGAACTACAAGGCTTCATAGACCCGGCGTCTATCAGCCTACAATATATTAGCTAGTAAGAGTCGCAATGCCACATGTTAGAGTTTTAAGCTGATGCATGTACAATAAACTAAGAAATGGGAATAAAAAAAAAAAAAAAATTAAGAAATAATACGAAAATATGAGAAATTGTTACTTTTTTTGGGGAAAATTTGAGTTACTTAAACTTCCTTATAGATAACATATACATATGACTGCAACTAATCATTTGGCGCTATGAATTATGTTACAAATGGCTTTAATCTAAATTTGGGAATAGTAGTATAGTAATAAAGAATAGAAAAGTTTTCTATTTTTTCCTGTTCACATTAGAATAGAACTGCTGGCGAAAGCTGCTTTGGAGATATTAAAAAACTCTAAAGACTTCAATATCATTATGATGGCTTAGTAAGGAACGAAAAAGAAAATACGAATTTTCAATGAATCTAAATTAAGTTCTGACCATAAACATTTCCGGAAACCTTACAGTAGAAAATGATGTAAACATTAATAAAAATTGGCAAAGCCAACTAATAACTTTATGGATTTTATTTAGCAAGCATAGACTAGGCTTTATAAGAGGAATTGAAGATCTAAACAGTGCAGACTTTATGATAACATTTATACCTGCAATTAACAAAAAATATCTTTTTAAATTCGTAGAGAAAATTCAACTAAAATACGCAATTCTAAAAACCTGCTCATACATCAAGTCATCACCTATCAGTGTCAACTGAACTTTAAAAAAATTTAATCTCAAGAATTATTACAACAACATCCTTTTTGTTGCACCATTTTCTAAAATAAATTACCTATTTTAGTGCTTCATATAAGATTAAAATTCGATCCGTAACTTCCTGTTTTAATAAATATTCCTTGTTTATATTTTTACACAGTTCAGAATATGTTTTCATTAGAAAGGGGAATACATTTCTTGATTACTTAAAGCTCACACGTATCAAATTGGGCATCGCTTCTGTCAGAAGTAAAAATAGAAGCATTAAATGAGATGCGCCTTGATCTTGATCTACATTCATTCTTGTGTCTTTCGTATGCTTTGATTATTTTTATAGCGCCATCTTCAACATTATAAACTCTAAGCTATGGTGGAGCTATGGAATGCGATGTTTACTTGGTTAACCTCAAGCAGTTGTTTATTTCTTCAATATTCGCAAATGTTTATGCAGCTGCCTTGGTAAAACATAATATTAAATGAAGTTTCACTAGTTCATTAATATTATCTTTTTGGACTACAGCCCTAAAAATATCACAGTGGGGAAAAATTTAAATTATTCCTAATAGTTTAGAACATTAATTTTTTATATTCTATAAAACTACGTAAGAACGCAAATAACTTTTGAATACTCAAATTGATTGCTCACTTAGAGAACAGAACGACACATAGGTACTCTGGCGCTATCGATCAGATTTTTTATGAAGAACACTTAAAAATTTATTGATGCTGAAAGTACCACAGAAATGATTACTTACCTGTCTTGACAAGCTTAAAGGTGACGCCGTTGTGGGTTTTGAAGGCTTCGTTAAAAGTTGAGTGACCATAATCTTTTAATACCCCAGAATATGAGGCCATGCTGGCCTGGGGGCTAAGGGAGCCGCCTCGAGCTCCCTTCCACCCGAAAAGACTACGATGTCCTTTTCCTGATTTTGGGGATTCTGAAAATAGAAACCGATTACTTTAATGGAACTTGAAAATGTACATGCATATTAAAGTAGCAAACATTGTTAATATATTCTCGGAATATTTCAAATCACTTCGTCGTTGTTAAATCAAAAAACCCAAAAAAATAATTGCTTTCATTCTGTTGCAGTTGATGAGAGACTCCCTCTGAATCGGAGTCAATATTTGATTTTTTATTGATTTTCTGAAGTCGTTTATGCTAATGAAGAAATAATTAAGTACTTGTTGGTAAGCATACCACACATTGTATATACATACTTATGTTTTTGTGAAATTTAGAGCCTATGATTAAAACCATTAGGAATAACATAAAAAAACTTCCAATAAATATGAGCGTGCCACACATTAAATGGTTAAATTTCCAAAATTATATTTAAGCAAGGAATAGCATAAATTTTATTTTGAAATATTTTTTTACTAGAATTATTCTTTAACTCAATCAAAACCATTTTAATTTAAATAGAAAAGCTAATAGCAAAATTTTTTCTAATATTTGTATTTAGAAAATCGATTTTCTTAAAATAGTTATTTCATATATAATGTTATTATATATAAGAAATTTAATTAAATATACAATCTAAATAGTTGATTGAACAAATATTATGGCTCAAAATATAAAACTTGAAGAAAGAATAGCAATGTATCCCCAAAATAATACAACAACAATCAAAATCACACTTTAAATTTTTTTATTAAGAAAACAAAATGATTTTAAAATAGTCTGTTATATTGAGGGAAATTTAAATATATTCTATGTGTAGATATACATATATGTAGCTACAATAATACAATAATAGAATATAAGATATATTTTTGTATTTTTAAAAAAGGATGAAGAAGGTTAAACAAATATACCATAAATTATGTTTACTATTCATAAAATAATGATTTTACGAGAACACACAGCAAATTACTTTTATCTTGGAAGTGAAATGTTTTGTTCAACATTGATTCGAATATAAACGTACTTTTATGATAACTTATAAATGGACAATTAGACTTTGATATCGATTAATTCCGTGAATTTCACAAATATCTTTAAAAAGAATGTAGAGAAAAACAGCAATGTACCCTTTCTTTTATTTTTATGTTAGTAATTCCAAAAAACAATATTTGTAGACAAGATTATAATTGAAAATTAATCAAAGTTCGCATGTAACAGGTAGATGTTAATCAAACTGATTTCAACATTAAGGCTCCGTTTTTAATATGTATTTGGAACCCGATTCTAAAACGCCTAGTAACTAGAACTCCTTCGATATATGGTGCGTTTAATTTTTAAGGTACGAAATGTAGATTATCCTTTAAGATTAAATTTTTGTAAATCAAACTGCGTGAAAACGCAAAAGGCATAGATCTTCTTCCCCATTGACATAATTCAAGTTAAAATTGAATTAAGTATATGTAGTTTCGCATTGCGAGGAAATTTTATTTTCTTACTGAAGGGACGACATGGGCTGCTGGCCCTGTAATATGTGGGTGAATAAATTGATATGGGATTAGCCTTACAATTTAAGCTTAGAAGAGTCCAAACGAATTATCATTAGAATAATAACTTAAAGGCTGGTAACCTAAACTGGATGGATACTTGAGGTTTTCCTTCTTTAAATTATAAAAGTATAATTTAAAATTATTAATATATTATGTGGGTATACATACGTTATTACAGCATAATCAACGAGTTTAAATTTTTTATTACAATTACTTATTTTTTATAAGAATTACTGTATTACGCATAAACGCAATTTTCTAATGATAAGTCTGATAGTTTTACGCAGCATAAACTATATACACTGCACCCTCGGTAATCCGGCCCCTGTCTAATCCGGCACCCCCTGTAATCCGACATGTCTATTATTATTGAATATTTTTTTTGACAATCTTCGCTAATGTAGATAATGCATGATTGAACAGGTTACAACTTGTACGCGCCACCCCTATTTTGCTCGACGCGTAGGTATTGTTTTGATTCTGATTGCTTAGTTTGAATTTGAATTGATGAATATTTTCATGCTTCATAAATTGATTGATTCATATTATGATTTTTGGTCATAATTTTTGATTATTTTAGTATGTACATTTGTTATTGTATTATTTCCTAATGTGAAGTTATTATTTTTTGTAAGTTCTATAGCATTAATGACGTTAATTTTATATTAAAACGTAAGCTCTCTATTGTGTTGTTTAATTTACTAAATTTGACATACATAATGAAGTATGATTTGTACTTCAGAGTATAACATATAGAATCTTATCATTGGATCTGTAATTTTTCGGATTACAAGGTACTCTTTTGTAAAAAATTCCGGACTATAGGGGGTCATAGGCAGTACTCTATAATCCGACAAATTCGATAGTTCGACACTGCCCTGCAAAACGTTTGTCGGATTACCGGGGGTCCACTGTATATGTAAAGCCTGACGTTTCCGGGAAGCATTTTATGCAAAATACGATTTTCATTCTATGCTTATAAATTTAATTCGTTAACTCGTCAACGATTTCAAACGAAAAGTAAATACAATGGAGTATAGTGTAAATAAAATGTAATGCATGAACTCGTATCTGCTTAATAATAAAAATCTAAGTGAATACATGTTACACTAAACGCTTGTTCAGTGGATAGCGATGTCTAACTTTAAATACAAAAAATTCACAGAATTCAAGCAATTTATTTCCTCTCAATGGGTTTTTGCTTATTTTGTATTCTCGCTGTGATGTCCGATTCGAGGATATATTTTTGTATTTATCAGATCAAAGTGGTTAATATTCAGGAGTGCACCCAACATACCGCTTACAATTACCTTTGTAAAAATATTTTTAATTTATTTTTTGTGCAACGAAGAGAAAATTGCACTGCAGATATCATTTTTCATATCGTATTATCGATGTAATCGTTTTTGTTTTTTGAATTAAATTGCTTTAATTCATAGCACCACCAAAATTGTATTTTTCTTTTGTTAAAAAGTGAAACCGCCCTTCTAAGTAATTTCCCACATTTTAAAACATATTTCGTGCGGTAGTATCGAGCATATGGCAATTTCCCTTCTTACACTTTAAATGAATGGCCGTTTAATGCTCCGGGGCTCTGCTCGGTTATCCTTTCTTGATAACAGCTTCATTTCCATAATCACTTGGCTCTGCGTTGATTACAGTTTCAAACTCTGGGACGAAGCACCCATGGGGATTAACTCCTGAAGAAATAAGCAGGGTTTGTTATTTGGGCGAAATTCGCTTATAAATTCATTGTAAATATTTTTCAGTTTCGGGCTCAGTACCCTGGAAGATCGGCCATCAGTCAGACCGCAGTTAAATTTATTCGTTTCTCTTACAAATAAATTTCCCAAATATCCACTTATCACTCGAGAGTTTCATTAAGGTGTCGACCAGTTGCCTAAAGTGATAAATTACAATTAATTTCATGCGCAGTTCGCACTTTTGTCGTTGACGGGTCCTCGCTGTATGACTACAACTCTAGCCAAATAGTAGTTAAGGACTACATTCAATTTTGTCTGCTAAACAGCTTAATTTCTGTCGGAGCGTAATCAAGTTTCTGCCCTCAGAGTGCTGAAACAAAGCAAAGCATTAGCCCACTCGAACTTCCGAACTTGTTCGGTGGTACTCTCACTTTAGATGATGCTATAAAATTTCTGCGTAGAACAATTAATGGCCTCTGCCAGCACTAGTTCAAAGCAAAAATAATGTTTAAAGTAGAGCAATTACAAGGTAATAACTTAAAATGGTTTACTCCTCCAAGTGCACTCGCCAACTAAATTGGTAGTTGTTAACATTATTTTCCCGTCCTAATTTTGTGCTCCAGCGAATTCGGGGTAAATTTTATGTACCGAGATCTTAAACACTTTAATAAAATACAAAATCTGCTATCCACTCTCAAGAATGCTAGATCCTTTGAAATTACAAGCGTTACGAACTTGATTTTGAACACTTAAACCATTTTCACTAAATTAAGCGAAATCTGTGATGACTCACTTTGAAAAAATTATTATTACTCGTATTTGAGCTGAAGTATGATTCGGTTTACAACAAAACTATAGAGGTGAATTATCGTATGCTTGAGTAAGTTAGTCGATTTGATTGCAGTCTTTCTAAAAATTAATTTTTATTTTGTTATGATATGTAACACTTAAAGTAAGAAGTAATTTGTGTGGGCTATTCCCATGCTTTACAATTTAAATACTTTGTTTTCTTTTAGGATACGCTTTTTTCACCACGCTTTTGGGTTTGTGTTTGAATAACCCAATGCGGAAAAGAAAAGGGCAAAAATTATAATCACTTGTATCTGTTTTTCTTATCCAAATAAGATTTTCCATTCTGCCATTTTTGTGCCTAAATTAAAGGTACAAAAGTGAAAAACTCAAGTTCATCTGAACGATATTTAAGTTCGTACTACGAAGCGTTTTTAATTTAATATAATAAAAATTCAAGTCTATATCGTTTTATCGAAAATAGTTTAGAATTTTTTCGTGGCGCTTGTTGAAAGAAATTCGAACGCCCTGCTTTAATTTTTAGTCGGTAACTACATACATTTATCTATTAAGATCAAGCTAAAATCAATTATTTCATTTGTTGCCTAAAGATTCAAAAATATTTCGAATAAAAGTTTAATTTTTTTCGGCTAAATAAAAATTATAAATTGGATAATAACGATTATGAGGTAATTTTTACTTTTTGATCGTTCGATAACGATTATCAAGTAAATTTTATTTTTCGTTCGGTCGATAATAATTAAGAATCACTTTTTAATTTTTTGATTTTTCGAAATAAAACTCACTTCATATTTTTCCTTCCAATAATGAGTTGGAAAATAAACAAAAAAATAGGTGCCATTCGGAAAGATAGCCTCTTCTTTTTTTAAGTTGGTTAAAACTCGTTTCTTAACATTTTATTGATAATAATTAATTATTACTTGATCGTTATCAACCAATCGAAAAATAAAAATTACTTGAATCAAGACATCGAAAAATAAAAGTTACTTGATAATCGTTATTGAGCGCTCGAAAAATAAAAATTACTTGATAATCGTTATTTTGTAATTTATGTAAAATTTTTTGATCATAATTATTACAATATCTGAATATAATTAAGTTCACCTCTATTAAAAGATTGTGTTTACAATAAAAAATCGAATTATTGACTTCTTCATTGTAGACTGGAAAGTTTATAGCTGTGCTATTCAATGGCTTAATAAACAAAAATAACTAAGGACAAACTTACGAGAAATTGCGATGGAAACTTTTGCATTTTGTAGCATGAAAAATAAATGCCTTCGTCTTGAAACTTTTTGCAAAAATCTTTCGCCGCGAGAAAAGGCGTCCTGCAGCATTCTTCTCAGAATAATTAAGTGAGGCAGAATGGAAATAGCTTAAGGACTCAAAAGATAACTCACCTCGCTAGCCCGAAAGGAACTTGTACAATAAATAATTCCGATTCATCCCCTTCCACAGCTTTCCCATACCTCCAGCGAGTTTACCGAACCCGACCTGAATTTAAAAGTAGACCAATTTGGCGTGCACCCCTCTGCACCTCATGAAAATTAAATTCTAGAAAATAAGCAAACTTCTCAACTGAAACTAGATTAGTAGGATCAAGCCAAGAAAACTGTTAACGATTAGTTTTCGAAAATCCAAAGCACTCCAATCGAAAAACTTTGTTTTTAGGGGCACCTGTCACCTTTCTGGGGCACTTCGGCTGTCCTCGACGTCTCGTACTCGGCGCTTTTCGAGCGCGTCTCAAGCGGCGTCTTGGGGCGCCCCAGCAGCGCCGCCCGGCGCAACCTGGGCGATCCCGAGACGAACGCCTCGGGCCCCACGGCGGCTGACTCCTGGGACGAGTAAGGAGATGACTCGGGCTCAGGTAAGGTTGGGATCTTGGGCTCTAGCGAGTAGACGGGCTCGCCGGACTCGAAAAACGCATCGTAGTTGCGCTGGCGGAGGTTCTCGCGCGTGAACGTCGGGTTCGCGATTCGGATTTCGAGGTCCTCGCGCAACCGACTGGACTCGGTCTGCTCGGGCTGCTGGCGGCCGAGGCGGGCCAGCGCAATCTTGAGTCGGGGCTTCGGCTTCTGCTTGGAGGCGGGGGACCTCGAGGAAGCGGGGCTGACGGGCCTGCTCTGGGGGCTCTGGAAACTCTCGGGGACGGGAGATTCTAGGACTAAGCTCGGGCTTCGATCTCTCATATATCGATCTTGGGTGTAATCAATCATGCGGTCATAATTGCTTGGAAGAAGGGGTTCTTCGGCGGTTAGCTCCTCGTTAGTTAGGCTAGACTGAGGGTAGCACTCAAGCGAATGGTTCAAGTTAAATGGGTTACCGTTGTGAGGTGAAGGTGGCTCAAAGGTATCATTGGAGGTGGGCGACTGGACGGGTGGTGCGGTTCTGGATGGGGAAGGCCTAGTGCCAATTGGAATCTGTGGTTCGCGCAGGTTGTCCAGAGTTGGTCGAGGTTGAAGTCGAGGTACTGCGACACCGTATGTCATATATAATAGTTCATCAGCTGGAAATATTACGTACATTCCTGGCCCCCACGTGGCATGGCGACGACGGGTTCCAGGAGCATTTAGTTACTTCAAATACCTTTAGAATCTAACGTTTTTCTATTCTGAACGCGTCGAATAGGACTCAAATTCTTTCTATACTATTCTATTCTTTTCAACAATTTTTCTAATCACGTACATTTTAAAATATCACATGGCTTTCAATCTCTTCATGTTGCTGCTGTCTCATAGCCTCATTCCACCGCCTGAAAATATAAAGAAATATAGCATTACTTTTCAATGAAATGAGGTATTGTTAGAAAAAAATAATAGTAATATTAAATATCTATGTATGTATATACCTACTATAAAAACAGAATAGAGAAAAGAATCGCATCCATTACTCATCAGTTTGCAAACCAAATTACTAAGTTCTTGCTCGATTCGATGTAGGTACCCTAGGTCAATGATGATCAGTCAATCAAGAAATCAGTGAATCTCCAAAATTATGACTATTCCACCTAGACATACGAAATTTATAACAATATTTCTTTCTGGTCACCTTGACCCCGCTGAAATTAAATCATGTAATGTGACTAGCTTCGAAGATATAAGGGCTAGAAATTGTTCGCGTAAATATTGTTGTGAGAACTTGGCTTAGCGCAGTTTGTGCCGTTAGATAAAGTTTAGAATTTGACAGACCACCATCTTAAAATCATTAATTTTAATAAGAGATTAGAAATAGATAAGTAATTCCGAAATCCCTCATGGAATTATTTATTTGAAAATCGTGTAATGTTTAATGTTTGATAATCGGCAATTTTGACAACCATTCACCTGATTGTGACCACAAATAAATTAGTCAATTAGAACGATATCAAACTTCTTCAAGTAAGTGTTTAACTTATTTGAGGAAAAAATAAAACTTTTCTTCTGAAAATACTGATGGAAAACGATACATAAGTTTTTTATTTTCGAGAAAAAAATTGTATTCTTAATTTTCCTTGAAGTTACTTTGAAATAACATAAAATAATATCCATAGTAATAAGTTTACCCAACTCAGTGATAATTCTTCTCCTTTCCCAGATTTATAATTTTAGAAATTCCTTAAGAGGAAGGATGCTGTAATATTTCTCTCCAGCGGGTGAATTCAGGAATTTCAACAGGGCCAAGACTAAATTCAAAAGTTTGGTTTATAGCAATTACATACATAATGTAGGCATCTGTAGCTACCTCGCCTTCATTATATTTTTAACATCAAAGTTTATTCGCGTAATTTACTCGTTGTTTGAAATTAAGTCACGTGTGAAATATGTTGCTGGGAAAATTGTTTACATCTTCCGAGAAGCCGATGCTCCCAAGCACTTTTGCTCACCAGCCCAAAAATCTATTACACTTGTGTTTCAGCATTATAACCATCAAATTACGTGGTAATAGGCCCATAAATTTTCAAGACTTGGATTATTTACTAGAAATTTTAAAGATTGTAAAAATAAATAAAATCTACGAAGTAACATATAAAGTTGAAAATTCTGTTTACTTAACTTAGATAACTTTGAGAACTGGATGAAAATTAGAAAATAATTTATTCGCACTTCCACGACCTCAACCTGAAAAATTTTCTATGTGCATTCCTCATGGAAAATTCAAATTTCTCGTTAGGCGGACGAACAGGAAAAGTGAATATTTGCATTTAGTTATCAGTCACAGCTGCACAGCAGCCAATTCACGGAAGGATTCATTTAACTTTACGAAGGTCGTTCTGCTCAAAGGAAACTTCTTTTATGTAGTTCTTGCATCAATGTTCTGAATAAAATATTCTATGTTTTTACCTTTAGGATTATGATTGCTCTTTGTTAATTTTACGACAACATACTACTTCTTTAAATAAATTATATTATCTAATCCTCTGGTATTTTATATGATCCCTATAATTTGTATCGTAGTAACTTTAAATAGTAAATACTATTATATAACAGTATCAATTTTCATTTTTAGAAATTATTTTAATATTGCAAATTGCAAAAATGAGAACTCCCTTCACTGTTATAATATAGTACATATATGTATATGTAGATATTATAGTTACCTTTAACTTTATATTAAATGTATGTTTAACTGCTTATAAGAAAACCCCATCCTAATGATAATAACAAAAGAAATCAAGTAATTGTATTTTATTAAAATTAAAATTGAATGAAGTCAATTAATAGGGACAAAGTTCCCATTAGTGAACGAATTGTTCAATATGATTGCATGACGTGAGTAATGCTTCAAATAATAGCTTTTATTATAAATTTAAAAAATTCATTTATTACGTTAGTTCCTTTACATTTCTCCCTTACATGTTGTCTAACTTTTACGCTGCGTGTATTAAAAATAAAATGTCGTGCTACAAAATACACTGCCGCTGTACTCTCAACATATAAAATAATCTAAAAACGAGTGACTTTCTCCACTAATGTTTAAGATAGGAAAGTCTGCAGGGTTAAAAAAAAACTTTTGTGGGATAAAACTTTCACCAGGGACAGAATCCGATGGAGTTTTTATATAGTTCTCCCAGCAGACTCACTTTCGCCGTAAATTCGCGCCGTAATAAAACTTTTTTCTCCGAAGGGACTGTCTGTTCCTCTTGTCAAGACGTAAGTAATAATGGTCTTGGCAGCAGAATAATTTTGGACGACCACAGAATTAATTTCATCAAGTTTGTGAAATTAATTAGGAGAATCCTTTCGTTCGTAAGACCAAATAACTTCTCTCTGTCAGCTCTTGGTTCGCAGTTTCCGATAGGATAAGCGTTTTATGAAGGCCTTTATGAAGAAATAGCTATAATCCTTCTTGGGAACAGGTCGTTTTTTTAAATTAATTGAGAGGGAACTTTTGTGGGCCTCCTAACAAGGCTTAATCACTTAAAAAGGATCCGTTGCTCTAACTCATTTTATGTAAAGGGCTTGTGAATGGACTCGCTTTTATATTCATTTGCAATGGTCACTTTCATTAAAAAGTCAAAGCAACCCACTAATTGATTAAATTTTTAATTGAGGTATTACCTACAATATTTTATTATATTAAATGTTAAAAACAAAATATATTTGCATTTTTTATTTTAACCAGGAACAAGTGCTGAAATATACATACATATAAGGTTATGAATTCCATTAAAACATTTAATACAAAAAGTATTTCTAAATAAACAGAAAATTACTCAAGGTTTTTCATCAAAATAGCCTGAAAATAAAAATACCGGATTTCGAACAACAAAAAATTCTTTCTAAGTCAGGAGCTACATAATCTGTTTGAAGATATTGATTTGTATAAATGAAAGGTAAACATACTGGTTGTAATTTCTAATTACTTTCAAAGTTTTCTTTAAGTTTTATTTTCTTTGTTTTGGACAACTCTGGATAGGTAAATACGAATATTTATATTACCAGTCGAATGCTCACAGGACTAATCATTGCTCGTAACATTAACACGTATGTCCACAAATCCTTTTCATGCGTATTTCCTGAATTGTCTCACAGATGACAACATACTCGTGAAAAAAGGCAATAGAATTGATATAAGCCTAATTTACTTCGTATATTAACATTTTAATATTATTCTGAAGCTTTTTCAATTACCTACATTTCGATTTCTGTGTTAATACCATAATTTTTTAGTTGTGATTTCAGTATCATAAAAGTATAAAATCATTACAATTTGAATATATAAACAACTGAACGGCAGTAGATTTATCTACTCTACATTCTTAACCAAAAGATTGAAGATAAATCAATAACCATTTTCAGTCTATCCTTAAAAAGATATAGGTAAATTTTATGACTGGTGTCATATGTATAAGCAGGTTGTACCAGAATATTTGAAGAGCTCACGGAAGGTGAAATAGGCACCATCCTGAAGCAATATACAAAGTAGTCCCGGGGCGAGTTTTCACGCCTGTTTTTTCCCATACAACAGGGTAAAATTTTTCCCAGAGGGTGTATAATGCATTTTTCATTTCAAATAAAAATAGCTTGAAAATGAATAAACGTAAAATAATATTCAATTCTCTTGCTAGTTCAGTAGATTTTAATGGAGTCGAAATAAATTTACAGGTATTCTTTTAAAAATTGGAAAGAGTAAACAAATTCTAAATGTTGACGTTGTTGCTATAAATGATAAATCAAATCTAGTTTAATGCTACTAGTACTTATGTATGTAATTCAATAATTTCTAGATAGGTTTTCTTTGTTTGAGCTCGAGTCCATTGATAATTTACTCTCTGTACGATTTAATTTGAATCGAAACAAAATCGATAAGATTTAGAAAAATTTCGAAGTACAGAACACCCCCTTTCACTTTCAAAAAATTGATTTGTTTACATACCCCATTCTTAAATATTAAACCAAATAAAACAAATTTAAAGTAATGCATTAGTAAATGATATAAATCGTAATATAAATATTATAAATGTTATGTTATAAGATGTGAAACTATACACACTTTCAATCATTAAACCTCATTCACAGCGAAGGGCGCCAGGATTTTATTGAGGCGGGCACGCACTTGGGATGCAGCTAGAAATATCTAATTTAGCAAGGCTGTCCCAAGAGCATCGTAATTTTCCACATAATATATTTTTCTTAGGAAATCATATTCAACAAGACAAACAGAATTGAAGACACAAATTAATTAGCCTTTTGAACAATTGCGCTTGGTGCACAAAGCGGCCGCCATGTAAATAGAAAAAGAACTTTAAACTTGAAACGGATGCCAACGAATTACGTGGTGTATGTACGAGAGTATGACGAAGAAACGGAATCATCTTTGCTGGGCATGAGCCCAAAATTAGGGTAATGACTGGCTCAGAGTTAATTTGAATACTACATATCAATAAATATTACTATTTTTCTAAAATTTATTTTATGATAGTAGCCGATACTTACGTTCTTCGATTCCGTGCTGCAGATACTGCTGATTTTAGCCATTGGATTAAAGTAAACCGCCAGGGGCAAAACTCACTTATACGCTCGAAACCACTTCACGCACATTTCACTTTCGAACTTTACACTTCTAAAATCACTCGAAGTTAATCGGTTTCAGGTAATCCAGCAGAAGGCAAGGACATCGAGGCTCCCGGTTAGAGGCTATTTTTACGAATTTTACGAAGACACCAGGTGTAAGCTTCGCGGGGAGCTTTCATTGACGCCTATTCAGAACTGGCCCAAGAATCAGCCCACATCTAATCTGGTCAAGTGACAGAGCTGCACTACCTCGCCTTAATTTTAATAGCTGTCGTGTCGATTCGATTGCGTCTGAGGCCGCTACAAGTCGGTGCAATTAATCTGAAAGAAAAACAAAACGGCTTTAATGCATCTTTTCACCAACTACCAAGTGTAATTAAATATATGAAAACAAAAGTTCTCTCTCAGCTCTCATTAAGTAAAGTTAATGCGCGCCGCATGCTCGGTGTGGTCTACTTTAATTAACCCTTCTGGGAGCGCATTGCTAAATAAAGTGGTGGGTTGCTAGGTCCCTTCCAGGGACGGCTGACCACTTCGTCCTTATGTCACTTGAGTCACGCAAGTAAATTAAAGCGAGAATTATTTAAAAAAATATCCATGCAAAAACACCTTCGTACAATATTCAGGAGACGAGATATTTCAAATCGATAGAGTTGTTTGTCCTCTCCAGGACTTTTACCTAATAGATACCAAGGAGTATTTACGAGATAGTAAGACCTGATAATGTGACACTATCGGGGGTTGATTATTTAAAATGCTGAAGATAGTTCCCTAAGGAGCTTTTATTACAATAACGGAACGCAATTCCCAGATTTAAGGTATATTGAAGAATCTAGGTGAGCTTTTATTGATTGGTAAATCGGCGGATATTGTTTTATATTCAATCTGCGAATAGGCGGAATTGTTCTTACTTCCAGATTGAAATGGGACTTTCCGGGAATAATAATGGCAAACGTAAAAGTCCATTCTTCCAGTAAAGTAGATAAAGTTATTAAAGTTACATTAAGCGAAATACACTTTGTATATCAATGACTGAAATATCAAATCCAAACAATCAGACGAGCTAGATAAAAGGGAAGTGCTGCTAATGGAAAACATAACATTAATCGAACAATCTACACTTGTTTTCTGGTTTTAAAAAGGTTTTTAATAGAAGCACCAAAGCCTATAGTTACTAATGCCCACTATATAATTATTAATCAATTTAATGCACTATAACAACTGATATTTCAGGAACAAGAATGGACTATTAACTGATAAAATTCACTCCCATCAGCTACAATAGCATTAAATTTCGATACATGCTCAAAAAAAATTAATTTAGAATAGTGTTGCCGCTTTGAAAGTAATTTAAATTAAACTGTAACAGGGTGCCCAAACATATGAAATGAAAATCACACCTGAATTATATTTTTTATTTCCCATTCCATAACAATCTAATTAAACTTCTTCAAAACTTTCAACTTAAGGTCAAAAGTGAAGTGTATTAAGATATTTTGATGATGGAGTGATTTTTTCCACTTTACCATTTTATACTCTTAGAGTGTATCATGTATACAATATATACATACATCTCCTTAAGATTAATTTTAAATAGAAAACTATTCTACTCTAATTGCATCGCCAAAAATCAAATAACAAATCCAATATCAATTACGCAGTTGTCTGTTGATGACGTCTTCTGTAAACAAATCATCCCCAAAAGTAATATTGAAATTCAATTTTATTCAGCGAATTTTCCTATTAGTGAATTCCTTTGAAATTTTTGTATTCACGATGGCTTCGTTCAGATAACACAGAGCTCAATAGCCGTACAATTGGGAAGGAAAAAATAATTCTGGAAAACAGTTAATGTATTTTCCAAGTCGTCAAGGATTTTATCTAATTATTATAAGATAAATCAGAGTTGAACCAAATTATTAAAATTTTAAAATTTAAAGTCAAATTCATGGTATCTTACACACCATGCAAGTTCTCTTTGTAAATAAAGTGACATCGCAGGGCATGATGTGAAAAGTTTGATATGAAACATAAACTTGTAACAAAATCCTCACCTTTCTACACTTGAGCCCCTGAATTTTTTCTCTGGGGCTCTACTTCAGACTCCAACTTGAAACATTTTAAGAGGTTCACTCCATAAGAAAAAGAAAAGGAAGAATATTCTAAGGTAAACGTCAAGAGAATTTTCGGTAAAAAACGATTATGCTTTCTGGATTAGGGTTCAGTGATCAATTTTATTTCTGGAAAGGATAAGTTTACCGGCAACTCTTGAATTACTTGTTTCTCGCAATATGCCACCTGAAAGAATTTTGTAGAATTGGAGAATAAATCTAAATTCAATAGAGAGAAACTTTTTGCATGTTTGCATTATAATGGTATAACAAATGTATCAAACATAAATATTTTATTATATTGAAGAGTAATTATACAATGGTAGTTGTGCTACTTTTTAGAAGTACTTGTTTAATATTGTAAAAATGACAATTTTTAGCCAAACATAAATTTATATAGAAAAAGAAAAATTTTAAAAAACTTGAAAGTGCATAAAATCCACACATTTTATATCTTCTCTATCATAATTTTCTTTGCGAAAGATATTAAATTTGTTCACTTTTTTAAAAGACCCTAAAATATATATGTACCTATAGTTTAAGTTGGTTATTTCTTGAAGGCAGTAAATTATGCAGGATGTACTTCAGAAACATTTTCTTAACTTTAATAATAGTCTTTGTCCCTGCTCTGAACAAGTTCTAGACACTTTAAATGGAGTTTTTATGATAATATGCATTCTGAACCTTCTGGCAATCCAAGTGGAAGAAAAATTAGCTCCAGTTACACTCCGTTTATTACTACATTAATTTGTGTCATCCACCATTTCCGCAGCAGCTGTCATTTGCTGGTACAATTTGAATTAAAAATAAAACTTCCACCAGAAGTTGATTGAGGTCTAGACGTGGAAAGCAGCGATGGTAGGTACCTACACAAAGGCGTCATCCAATAAAACGGTGTCGGTGATGGAATATGGGGAAAATAAATGACAACCTTTTTGGAGGTAAGGGTTAGGGTTATTAAAAATTGAAACGAATTTCTTAGGGTTGTTTCCTGCAATAAAGACACAAATACTCGTAAAATGTGCTTCAGGTTTGCCTCATTACCTTGAGGTAGTTGATTTACCTCCAATGAAATATGCTTTTCCACAAACATTCTGCCACATAATGACTGAATAAATAGAGTGGTAGAAGTTGTAATTTGCGCCTAGAGCACGTTTCCAGGACTTAATGAAAGTCAAATTCCTTTGGTTTCAAAAAAAGCTAATTTTTACAGGGCGAAGTTTAAGTGACATACTTAAAACTGGCAACGAGAGCTCATTATATGTTAATATCGAAAAAAATCAGCAAAAGTATTATTACATTGTCTCGAATGTGTGAAGGCTTATTTTATAAAAAATTATTTTCAACATACATATTTTCATTTTATCTACTTGATACACTTTAGCACTTTGTGACAATACGTATATTTTTCTAAAAAAAAATATATTTTTGCAAGTTCTCTGTCTATTCGCTGACATAAATAATATTTTAAGCTTACGCAGTTCCAAGATAATGTGAGACGTAATGAGAGAGATATCTCCATTTCGAATATTTTTTCACAATTTTTTTACAGCTTTCACATAAAAATCTGCTGATACAATCCTGCAAATAAGCACACGTGCTCCATTTTATTCTTTTTTTTTTACGGAAAGAATTGAAATTGGAATTTGAACAAGCACAAGCATATTTATTGTAATTAGTGATGCTGGGATTCAATTACATTAAAAATGTATTAGGTATGTCTGTTTTTTACATCTCACATACGAAATCAGGGTAAATGTGACGATAAGTCTTTAGTTTATATTAAAATTCTTCCAATAAATCTCTATAACAAAATAAGTAGGTACAATTCAAGCGGAGAGCTTTAAAATTTAAGAAACAAGTATTAATAGAGCTTTATTGGTACCATATTTCACAAAGATTTGTAATGTAGACTTGATTTCTTAAACATTGAAACATTTTCAATAATTTAAAGGAGAAGTATGTTTGGAAAATACGTTGACGGTATGGACCTCAAATTTAAACTTTTCTACATTTTTTCACAAATTTAATCGTCATGTTTATTAAATCTTTCTGAAAAATTGTATCTTCCGGTTCAAAAGTGAGCCAAATTAAACAAAAAATCATTAAAGAAAAGTTTATATTAAAAGTTTACGAAAGCAGAAAAATCATGTCCTAGAATGATACCAATTATTACTAATTTGGAAAACTGGCGATTATGAAATGAAGGAATTCACAAAAACAGCTTTCTTTCTTTGATAATTGATAGCTTCAACTTAAAAACGACTTAAAAAAATTTTGAACTTCTCATTAATTAACAAGTTTGTCGCAGAGACAAGTACCATTGAAAAATTGAAAAGGCGTCCAAGAATTTCAATTTTCTAAAACGAAAATCTCTTGGATGTGCCCATTAAAATCAGACATTAATATTTTACAATGGCTTCGTTAGTCCGGAAGCACCTTGGCGCCAAAATGAAATTTATGTGGTAAATTTTAAATACTTCGAACCAAAAATAGTCCAATTATTTTCTGGACTTGCTGATCCACTTCAGATCAGTCTTTCATCTCTGGATGATTGAAAAATTTTCCATGTTGGCGTTCGTTACGAAAACAAAGAAAGAACGCTCCTTCATTCTGGCCGACTTATGTGCTGAGCTGATCAAGTGCAAGACACTCCCGGCTGGCTAAAAATACGAAAATATTTCAGCCCAAAAAGCTCGATCCGTCGCCGCAGACTCGTAGAGAAAACTGATTTGATCATAAATTCTGTGGTGATTCTTGGCAATTGGTTTAGTCATCAGATGTTCTCTCTCTGTGTCTAGGCCAAGATGAAAACAAGGGGCTAACTTTCACGATGGAAATTCGCGTCACCCTGACATTAAGGGCCACATAAATTTATCACAACCTTGCCGAAATATATTTTGAAGGCGCATTATTTAGGGATTCGGAGATCGAGGTACTAAGCCACATGTTTATTGTCGTTTTTCATCAATTTGACCAATGAGAAATTATTGGGAACTTTTGCATTTTTAAAAGAAATTGCGCATCTTCTATTATTATTACACCCTTCCCTCTCTGTTAACTCATTGAAGTGCATTTCAAAAATAGAAGTGATGAAAAATTATTTTTCTGCAGAATAATATCTACCTTGATTTTCTTTTAAGGCAAAATGAAATTGCAAATTAATTCGAGATAACGAAATCACCTAAAAAGTGTTTCCCAAGCTCAAAAAGCCATAAATTCAGGACGACTTCCAGAGTTTATAAAATATAGGATGGAAAAACCGGAAAACATGCACTTGACGCAAACAACGCTTGACATCATTGACTTATCACGAAATGGAAAAGCACACTGTGCTTAACAGTAGCGCTAAAACTGAGAAACCAACTAATAAATCACTCAAGATGTTGAAAAAGCCATTCCGGAAAAATGGTTTTATCTCACTACAAATTTTCTCCAAGTAGTAGCTGGTTATTGATTAACGTTCAAGATTGATGGAAGAAGAATTTTACAAAGTTAAAATCAATGCCCTTTTGTTTTGAGTGCAAATCTGGTAAAACAGAAGAAAGCTTTAAGATGTGCACTTCAACATTTTGACTTGTCGTTGACTCTTTAAATTTAGAAGATACTCCAATACCTTTAAGGAAGACGTGGAGACGAGATCGGTTCAGAGCAGTACGTTCCATCAATGTGAATTAATTAAACATTTCCTAATTAAAGCGGACGGTGAGAGGCGCTCTAGTTGTTTAGATTTCCTGGAGTGTTTTTAATTAAAATATGTCAATCTGGACTTCATCACGTTTAATTAAAGCTGCCTTCCAAAAGCAAAGTTCAGTGATGTTCTTAACTTTTGAAGAATTGCATTGAAAATTAAATTAACATTAGAGGTCCGCATCGTTTCGAAGGCATATCATATAAAAAAAAAGTAATTTCCTGTAATTTTTGTTCAAAGTACAGCTTTCAAAATATTTGTAGATTTTAAAATTAAAACAAGTTATACACAGATATTAAGTTATTAATTATAATTAAAACACAGACATTTTAATTTCGACCATTTTTCATCAATTTTATGGTTCCGTACATTAAAAGGGTCAAACTGAGCCCTAAAATGAAAACCTTTATAATAAAAATTAAGTGGATGGACCGTCAACCAAAGGTTTCTAATGAAAATTAGAGACTAATAAGTAAAACTATGAATATCCACTTATAAACAAATAAATAAAATATAGGTATATTGTAATATTATCACAATTAAAAGACATACAAAACTAAATAAATTAAGGTCTCTGATTACAAAACCTCTGAAATTATTACTGTAGGATTAAAATGGAATTTAATTAAAGCGAAGAAATTGATCAGAAGATATTTCGAGTAGTATTATTAGTACTACAGATAGCATTTTAACTCATGTCTGCTCACCGTTCAAGTCTGATAAATAGAGGCAAAATTAAAACCGATACCCATCATAATATACTCTGAAAGTTGAGTACTTCTCTGAATATTCTCGGAAATGTAACCGATCGGGAGTACTAAGTAATCCTATTGACAAGGCTCATTGATCATATCATATGAAATTTACAATGCGGCATGACGATGTTCAGCTGCCCGAATTATTAATAAAAGAGAAGACTTTTGTGTCGTATCTGTCTGCTTATATCAGTAGAATATGAAAATCGCCTTAGGTTCACGTGTAATATTTGGGAGCTCATTCTAAATAAGCATTTATCCATTATGTGCCGAGAAAAGAGAAAATCTTCTTATTGTTTGCTCTTCTGTGTCAATTTTAATTTTTCACTGGGAAAAGGAAACACGAAAATACCAGAGGTGAAATAAGATAATCTTCAAACGTCATGTAACCCACACCTGTCCAATTTAAAAATGGAAAAATAAAGACATGGCGCTTAGCTCACCTGAAAATTATCGAAGGGTCGATGGAAAGAACTATCGCGAAATTTTGTAACGTGCTTTAGGATTTGATTGAAAAATTCACGCGATACAAAATTGAAAAATATACCCACTTTACCAGCTAATTGATTAGCTTTACCGAACCCCCTAACTACCGGTTCCGAACATTAAATTCGATTTAATTCCACTGTCTAAGCACTGATTGAGCAGTCAGCTATTCTAGACCAAGTTCTTGAGCAATATTCAAGTTCACCCTCCCGCAAATGAATTGTTGAACGCTGGAAACAGTCGAGAAATTAAATCAAATTACCACAATAAGAAGCTTATTTTGATCCATTTAGGTCACTATACTCCAAGTTTGCGCCCGCCACCTGTGCATGTGTAACACCTAGAAATTTCTGTTCCTACTTCTGGGGACTAAGAAAGTTGCGTGTTTCTTATCTTCATATTGTTTTGCAACATATGGGCGTATCTAAGCACCTTCTCGGGCTCAGTTTTTCATGTGCCAATTTGACGGGGAGTAAGACATTTGAAGGGTGACACGAAATTTAAGTTGAAGAAGTGGTTGTTTGCTGCTCCAAATATTCACCCTTAGCATAATTTAATGTTCAGACTATGCTTCGTAACTTTAATCTCGTTACACTTTCTCCATTTTAGTTTCCGTTTTCACGTTTTTTGTTTATATTTCTAAATTCATAGAGCATGAAAAATAGGCCTGCACGAATTGCGTCATTATGAAAATGAATTCTTAATTATATAATGTTTTGATCCCTTAAATGAATTGAAATGATGATGATTATAACAGTTGAAATATTACCGTGCTAAAATATGTTGTTCTAATTACTTTAAAAATAAAAGGAAAAACATTTATAATATTCTGTAATTTTATAAATTGCACCTTAAAAAATACTGGTAAATATTTTATTTTACCTAAATATGCATATAAATAAATTCAAAATACTATAGAAGGGAGAAAAAGTGGGTTGTATATTCAAGATAACATTTATAAATTCAATGTCTCTTCTATTGTTAATTTTTGCGCTAGTCCTATTTAGAAATTCAAGAAAAAGCTTCAACAGACAAAAACTATTATTCATACACAACTTAATTAACCGACATCGTATTATTTATCTTTACTATCATGTTTGTACCAAAAAAGTAGCGTTCAAATGAGAATATAATTTAATAATAATTAAATTACCCGCACTCAATCTTTTATTATTTCATTGTCACGTAATTCAAAAACTTTAGAAAGATATTTTTTTTAAAAAGAGTAATTTTGAAATTATCTGCCCTTTAGCGCCATTTAAGTCTGTTTCATCATGCAAATAAAATCGTCTCAAAAGTTTTCAGTTAATCTTAAAAGCGTAAGATACTAAATCATAATTAGTGTTAAAAAGCGACGCGACGGTTCCGACATGATGTTTTATCGGAAGCTTCCAGACGGTCCAGTAATTTCAAGAAAATATTAGTCTTGTGAATTTCAGCAAACACCGAAATTTCATTATCCATCGCCTTATACACTTTGTTTATTTAAATTAATTCCCGAAGTGTTTATTATTAAATTAACGCCTCCTCCAGACTTGATTTCAGGCAAAAGACTCCTTTATTTCAGTTTGTTAGAGGGAAGTTGGGGACAAGAATAATAATTAAGATGGAAATGAAATTTATGATTTCTGGTTTATTCTATCAACGAATCTAATCTAGCTAAAAACGTTATCAAATTTAATTACTTTTGAATTAATTATTAAATATATTTTTTTCATTAGTGTACGGTCACATACAAAATAGTGGATATGAACAAATTATGTTCTTTTTACTTTATAAATATGATTAAAATGACCATTTATCTTCTTTTGAATACCTAAAAATCCTAAGGACTTACTAAGGACTTCCTGAGAGCTTTTGTATAAACTTAAGAATTCTATACCTTCAATGTTAAGAAATAGCTTCGGAGAAAACACAGAAAAAAAATAAATCAATAGAGAAAGGAGACGATGATGCTTCTGGTTAAACGCCTTAGACATATGAATGTAAGAAAAATATGACAGACGGTATTATATTTCACATTCACACATTCGATAGGGCAAAAATAGAATTGCAAATATTTCGACATCCAGAAGAGAAATATTGCCTTATAAATAAAAACAAAGTTCATATTACTCGTTAATATTACATACACGGAAAAGAGAAAAATACAAACATGGAAATGGATAAATTTTAGAACCATCTGCGAGGTTCATGAAACTATTTCTGGACTTTATTTATTACATGTGATTTTAATTTTTGTACCAAAATAGTGAACACGTACTTACCCAAAATAACGATTTTATTTGAAGTATCGAGAATTTGTTTCGTAGTTTCTTTTGTGATTTTCATATATATTCTACTATTATATATTACTTTACTATAGCAGTTTAAATATGTTACAAAAGATAAAATTGAAATTACAAGCTCTTAAAATTTATTATTCAGACTTTTATCGAAAACCAGTCAAGTGCATATAGAACTTCCGCAATGAGTATTCCGTGACGTGACTACTTCTAAAATAAAAGTTTTATTGCGGTAGTATAAAACTATCATTGGATTCGCAAAACACCCTCTAAAAAAGTTTTCAAAAGTCAATATCAAACTTAATAAACTTTTAATAATTTTCATTATTAAAATTATTATTATACTCTTCTGGCGCCGATAGTCCGAAGAAAATCGAATAACTTATAATTTAAGTTGATATGAATAAAATTCTTTTAAATCCCCGAGGTAATTTCCCTAAATATGCAAATTATGTATTTGAAAGAGAAATAGAATTCGTGTAAAGCATGGACATAGAATTTATTTGGGGAGTGTGATAATTTTCTCGACTTGTTCGAATGGTTTGAAACCCTCATTTACAGAGTACGTGCAACAAGCAATTTATAATCGGATCTTGCTGATCGAAATAAATAAATATATGCTAGAGCGCACAAAAACCCGGCTGAAAGGATAAACAAAATAAAGCCCATTTTCGATAATTATAGAGAAAACTCAAGTGTTACTGCGTGCAGTTAAAATCCTATTGATTTTCGAATGCAAACACCGCGAAAATGCCACCAGGGCGAGAAAACTAATGCTTTTAATCTGTAATTTAACAAATGACCATTACTCGTCTAGGGTTACATGCACTGTTGGTGTACTGTTGCCTTTTTCTTTGCTATTCGATTCCCAGTGGAGTCGTTCGAAAAGAACTCTAATGGCCACTTTAATGCGTAGGGAGACATAAATTCATCTATTCAGGTGGAAATGGATTACGACGCCGGTATGGTGAATTGGCTCCAGGCCGCACTTTTTTGTAATTATGAAACCAACAGGTGTTCGAATGGATGCCGTGCCGTCCATTAGAGCCTCTTTATCATTCCGCAACCTTATCATATCTACATCGATGACGTGTATGAATTAGGCAAATTTATTACCGAGCTTGTGTTCGACCTACGAAATGGTGAGGTTGCATGCCGCAGTCCAATGGCAAGAGGAGGGCCAGCAAAATAGAAGAAATATAGACCAAATGCAAATACACTGCCCAATGGCACTTCTGATAACATCGCACTTGTTGCGGATATAGTTTCACATAATGGTTTAATGTTGTATACCGCGGAGTTGTTTTTCCGAGTGCTTTTCAAAGTAATTTAACTCTCTTTTTTTTTTTTTTTTAAGTTACCTTTCCATTAAATGTTGCTTTTATATTGCTGCATAGTAAAAACATTTAAAATAGTCTTCCATACCATCATTGATAACAAAATTAATAGTAAAAGTCATGTACTCCTCTACATACACAACAACAGTCTAGTACGATAATTGGTTCATACTAAACATTCCAAATTAAAAGTCGTAAACAATATTTTTCATACCTCAAAAGTGAACAGGACAAAATACACCGGATTCAACTAATAGAGTTTTCGATTATACTTATCAATTTTAAGCATATCACATGACAAAACCTTCGAGGGTCTTATCAGGTTTTCTCTTCAAAAATATAAATTTTCTACATCCTTTTTGTTCCGCAGTGCACATTATTTCAATCGATTTCAATCTTTCACAAGCTACCACTAAAACGAATTTTTCAACTTATCTTGATTTTTCCTCTGTATTTGCAAATCGTTTTTTCAGGTTACTTAGAAATGGCAGTCAATACCTTCTGGAAATTTCGAAAAGATTTCATGTTTGAGCTTTAAAAGACAAAATGGTATCTAAATATTTCATTTATTATTACCTTTACTTAAGCATTAAAGACTCTTTTTTGTTGGACTTTATGACTGCTTATATATTTTGTTGGTTCTTTGTTTGTTATGTAAAAATTCTATTTTTTGCAAATATATTGTACCTATTGGTTGAATGGAAAAAGTAAATGGTTTTCTAAAATATTTTCACATTATACGCAAAAAAAAATCCAGAAAAGACTTCAAAATAAATTGAATGAATTTTAAATTTTATAAACATTACATATAAATGTATGTATATTTTTATATTTTTGCTTAATTATTATCGAACAACTCAAAGGCTTAAAACAAAAGCACAAATGCCCACATCATTACTTCAAACTTCAAACGTAAACAAAAGTGTGTTTGCTGTGAAATAAATTGTATATGCCCATATGGTTCTTTGACATCAAACAGCAAAAGGATTACTTCAAACGATATACTCGAATGAAAAGGACGATAAGAATATAAATTCGCGAATAAATGTATAACCGATTGCTACCATTTTAAGGTCGTTATTTTTCTGAATATTTATTTTATATTTTTCTTTCAATTTTTTAGATGTGATAATAAATTTGTATTTCAAGTGACTAATTGATAGTCAGAACTTTAAAATCTTTTCAAAAATTAATAATGCATAAAGAATATACGTAAGTATTGCATCAAGAAAACGGATATTCATTATATTTGAGTTCGTTATAACCAAGGAGTCTTTTATTGAATGGACCGAGAAATTTGTTCATTATAGTAATTTTGTTTGTTTATATTACTTTATTTGTTCTTAAAATAAATAACAGTTTTTTAAATTATCTAATTTGTTATTTGATGGTTTACTAACGAAAACGGAAGAACGTTTAACTGAAGCTGACGAAGGGAAGAGAAAAGTTATTCAAAAATTCGATTTTAATGACAGTTTCTTCGTATTATTAACAAAAATTTCAATTATTGTAACTATCAAATAAAAAGATAACTTCTAATGTTATTAGATTTTTCCATAGTGCAGTCATTTTTGAATTTATGTAGAAATAAATTTCTACATACTTTACATTTATTATGGGGCTTCGCTTTAAAAAGAAAATGGTCAACCATACAAAAACAACAATTGGATTTTTAGCCAATATATCCGGTACCAAAAATAGCTTTCTATGCCTCAAAAATACTCAATATGGAATGAAATATGTACATAATGAATTTCGACAGACAACGACGATCTATGTATATACTCTAAATTCATACAAAAATTTCATATTTATCTCCTACGTAGGCATCTGTGATGTAGGTATGAATGTGTGAAAGTAGCTGTGGTATGACTGAGAGATTTAACATCGTCGCCCAGCAGCAGGATATCACCGGTGTTAATTAATTAAGAGGAGACACACCTAATTATTCTTTTAGAGATGTATTCATATTTCACTCCATAGACCATCCATATTTTTGCTCCTCGATAAATTGAGCGATCTTTTAGAAACATTTTTTCCCACAAACACGGAAAGGACTCTAACAAAGTCGAATGAAAGTTTATAAAAGAGATGGGGAATTTCAAATAGCAGGCACAATAACAGCAAATATTAAATGAAAAGTTAAAAATGTCCATAAATTCGCGCCCATTAGTATTTGATTATGTGAGTATAAACAATGAATTTTCAATTAGAAAGCAACTCAAACGCAGAGGAAGTATAAATAGAACCGGGTCACAGTGTCCCTCAGTGACCCTGTCGTTTCGAATAAATCATTTAATGGGGTTCTCCCAAGGAAAGTGTCAAACACATGCGGTTACATTTCACGTGCTCCCTTTTATATGTTTTATATGTTTAGGTTAGTACGTGCAATTTATATTTTTTCACGCCCAGTTTGTCATCTTCACATTTCTTGTTATGTTTTCAACTCCATGAGGAATTCCTCAATATTTTAATTGGCCCTCGATGTCATCTGGCAGGAGCATCTGGCGGATTTTCACGTTATTTCTACAATTTGAATGTCACGTAAAATGTGAAAGGACAACTTTACGGAAAGATGATAAATGCTTTTGCATATTTATGAGGATGGTCTCCTTACAAATGAGCAGGTTAAATCGCTTCGCATTTGGGGGTAAGGTGCTAGTCAATCGCAAAAAACCCAATGCTTTGAGACTACACATTTGCACTGTAGGGAATAATCCTGAAATATTTCCAATTAAGCTTACTAATCCATATGTAAACACCCTCAAGAACACAAATTGCTAAACTTTATCATTGAGAACAGTCCTCCAGTGCGGGGGTGTCGGTGCTTTCCAGGCAATTGAGCACACAGCCGTACACGAATTTCTTAGAATAATGCTTTGATTCATTTCCAACGAGAGGTGCAATTGCAAACGTGAACAAAACAAAGGCTAATGGAACTTCTGCAGAAATAAACAAGAAAATACGTGGCGGCTTAAATGCATTCGCTTTTTGTGCTGGGGAGAAAAAGTTATATCATTAATTTAAAGGGGTAATAACACCGGAGATATATGTGTTATTGCATTTTTTCTTTTCCTAAATTAGTTTCGACTGTATTTATCTTAAATAATAAAGGAGTAATCACATTGCACTGCATGTACATAATTTCAATTCGTAAAAAAGAAAATCGGATTTGATATAATTTTCAATAGCCACCAATTTTCAGTTGTTTATCTGTAAATAATAATTATATATTTGGAAGTTCCTTACTTATGTTCTTAAATTTTTCTTATACTTATGTTAAAGGGATATTCTATTTAAAAACATTAAAAAACTTATATTTCTCTACACTCATGAATGAAAATATGTTTCAAAACTTCCAGAAATTTTAGAAATTACAAAAGATTTAAGTTAAGTATATGGTGATATTTTAAAAATGCATACATATAGGGACCATTATCCTAATTATAACAAAACTGAACTGTATCTTTCATATTTTATGTTTTTTTAGTAAAATTTTATATCTAATTATATAATAGCTTGAATGTAAATAAAAATTACATCCTTTCATAAAATAAATATACTAACGTTATATTAAACTGAAAACAAACTTTTGAAATAAATCGATCGTTTTAATTTTTTCAATGGAAATATCCCTTTAAGGGATTTTCCGAAAATTATCTGTATTTAAAGTACCACGATGGGAATTTTGATGAATATTTTCAATATTTTATCAGTTCACATAAAAATATGCATAAATTAATGTTTTGTAAAAGTCCAACTTAATCAGTTGAGTACATGTCCATAATAATTTATTGACATTTGAAAATTGTCTTCGTTTCCATATCGAAATAATAAAGCGGACACAGGTGCTTATTTTCAATCAAATTCAAGAATACTACTATGAAATAAGCGTTTTAATTAAGCAGTAGTTACACTGCCATCCACGTTCAATAACAATAAATATTTTCCATGGTGAATGAACCAGCTGACGTTGAGGCCTTATTTTTGTATTACGCTTAATTTACCTAATAGCAAATAACATTAATTGAGAACCTTTCGTGTCAGGCAGTGCGCAAGTATTAACATTAAAAATTTATCAGATTTTCCACAGCAAGCCTCCAGGTCGCATTTAAACTTAATGAAAATTATTTATATTTACGAGGTTAAAATGTGGCCCGAGATAATAAATGCGCTGTGCGCATAGGTTTTTTGTGACATAAATAAATTAATTTCATCAAAGCATTTCTGATTTTTTGTAGGTACTAACTAAAGACTTCATTATAAATTTTCAGACTGCAACATTTTATCCTCTTTTATTCCTGATAAGTTCGCATTTAATAATTTGGGAAAGGTCTATTCAAAATGTAAATATAGACAGCTAAAACATAATTCTAAAGCTGAACTTAATATAAAGACACGTGTCACTTAATTTGAGGAGTTAAAGTGCTGAATAATTTTAACAGAAACGTTTCAGAACAAAATATTTTACTTTGTAGACTTCGAAGAAATTCTTAAGAAGTAATTATAAATTTTACTCTTTTCTTAACATTCTTATTATGCTCAAACGGTCATAAAGATGAATGATTAATATCTTTTCCTTTGTAATGTACTCTCTAAGCATTTAAATTGTGAGTATGTAAATAAATTTAACTTATCCAAATCAATATTATAAGTCTGTTGTCGAACTTTTAAATATTCAGTAAAATCCCTATTATAGTATAATTTTTCCTTTATGTTAAATTAAATTGGTTTTCCCATACAAATCAACTGAAAGCAAACTGTTGGAGTGATTTACGGTGTTTAATTTACAAATACAAGTACCATAAATTAAAATTCCTACCACGAAACGCAAAACTTAGACTGGAATTTAATTAAATTTTATATAAGAGCCATGCCCAAGTACATCTATATTCTAAATAATCAGTGTACGACCAAATGGAAAAGTTAGAAATGCTAAAGTTGTCTTTGGACTGGTTGTTAGTCAGTGACCGAAAATTAATTAAAACTAAAATTTCAACTTTCAAAATTTTCAATCCGTATTATTCGAAATTTCGGTTTTGAGTGCATGTAGGTATAAAAATTTATGTGTGTATAGACATACTCTTAACATGGTTATTAAAGTAAACAAATCTCAAAAATTATGCTGCATGTCTTTATACATGTCAAATTTTCAATTAATTTTGAGAATAGAAATAGAAGTAATTTTTCAAATACCAATTTGTAAAGCTCTAAAGACCCGAAAAACATAAAATCATATATTCTTGCCGCAATTCAAAACTGAATAAAACCGTAGCCCACAGGGACTAGGACTAGAGAAGTGGAACTGGAAATTATCACTGAGCTCAGGAGATATAATATCATTACCAGCAAAGGTGTTATTCGCAGATGAGCCTCATTTCAGAAATAATAGGAAACTAAGCGTCCATGACGTCCGATGTTGGAACCATAATAGGTGCCATTACAGGCAACAAGTTTCACATTAATTCTAGTGGTCTACGGATGGCCGGTGCTGCGAAATAAGAATTCAAGTGATTGAACCTTACATACATATATCTACATACACTGAATACAAATAGGTTCGTTGATTTCGATAAAATGTTTTTCTCAATATTGATATTACTTTGACCGGAGGCCATTATGCGAAAAAAGGCCTACGACAAAATGAGTGAAATATTTCCAGATGGGACATTTTTGTATCGAATATCTATCGTTACCACGAATAGCCAGATGTAATTCGGTCGATGCTCTCTTCTAGGGTCACATTAAAAATAACTTATTGAGGGATCATTATTTATTTAGCATACGTCAAGCGTAATAAATATCTGAACCGAATGATTGTATTTTGTTTTATTTTTATATTATACTCGTAATATAAAAAATATACGAACAAAAATCATGGGCTGTAATTTTTAATACTTTACTAGCCAAAAACCAAAAATTAAGGTTATTAGTATTTTTGTAAATTTATTTGTTTTTCTGGTTTATTTGTACATAGTATCACACAAATTTACAAAATAGGATTGTTTTTTTTTTGTTTTTTACTTGAAATAAAGTTATTTATGTCCAGTTAATTGGGATTAGTTTCAATTAATTTGGAAAGTGTTTGTTTAATTGGATTTGGAAGGATTACTGGTTTAAGTAATTATTTCTTTTGAGAGCGGCGTTGCTAAACACTCTCTATTAAAAGGTTATAGGGAATAATTAAAATCACGTTGGTAACATGTCTACTTAAATAGGAAAAGGGTAAACAAATGACAAATTATCATATTTTGTGCGGACCAGCTTTAATTTTAAGTCAGCTTTTTATAAATGAAAAAACCAAAAAAACTTTAAAATCATTTTAGAAAGTATAAATATATAGTGAATTAAAAAATTAATTGTTCAATAACTCAACTCAAGACTATATCTATTTATTAAGGCCTTCCTTCGACTATGACATTTTTTAATCATATTTGTTTAAAAAATATTTCATCATTTTAAAATGCAATTAAAGTCAAAGAATCAGTAACAAAATACTTTAAATTCAGTCCTTTTTTGAAATTTAATAACTCCCTTTGCGATTCAAAAAGGCAATTTATGCCCATAAAAAGGAAGGTCAAAGTTCTGTGAATCCACTTTTCAGATATTATGCCTTTATTAAGTTACAAAAATGGGCTGCCGAAATTTTCATTATAACCATTACGAACTTGAAAAGAGGAATTTTCGCTTAAATTTGCAGGGAACCACATACGAAGTTAATAACGAACAAGTTCACATCATCGAGCGCAAGCCCGCTGCAGTATACTTAATATAAACCCAATGGCGAACTTTTCGGAAGACATTTAGCAAATTGCGTTATCACATTCCCCGAATACCACCCCCAAAAGGTATTCGGTGCAGTCGTTCTCCAGTCAGTGCCCCCGTGAAGGAATAGTTGGGGTATAGATCTTAACCCCCAAGATTACTTCAGACAGTGCAGGGGGTACCTGGAGGACCGTAAAATTATTTTTACTTCCATACATCGTAATATTCATGTTGTTAAATAAAACATGAGTTTTCCATTCGGTCGCTCTTTGTGGGGCGGCACGTTCCGGGTTGATTTCGATTTAAAAGGATCGCCATTGGATGCGAGTGCCGCCAGACAGTCACTTAGAAGTTGCTAACTGCCGACTGCGGCCTCTAGCCAGACAGGGCTGGTACTATGCCAAGGAGTGTTGTGGTAACCGCGTTAGAGCAGTTATTTTGCATATTTTATTGATAATGATACTTCGACCGCGCTCTGCGGCAGTCTGTGCCGCCTAGTCAATTACCGAAAATTTGGCTGGCACGGCGCGGACCACCGCCAGAGTATTTGTTTATAGTCGCCGTCATATTTAAATGAGCATGAAAATAAATAAATAAGTGAACGCATTAAAAGTATTCGTGTCTTAGAAAAAATATTGTACGAACGATTTATTTCTGGTGACCAATCTCTACAGAACTTATCCGACACTGATGACAACGATCTTGGGAAAAATGATGAGGTAGAAGATGTCTGCTATTTTCAGATCCTCGACGTAACCAGGAATTTTTTTATCTTTGGATTTTTGAGAACTTTCACACTTTCACGATTATCTAATTAAACACGAAACAAGGTGGGGACATCCTCCTTCAGGCGGGCGGTCGCAGCAGATATTTCGGTTGCGTACTCAATCACTCCACAATTTTTCGCGAACGCAGAAAATAGCACTACTAATATAATTTTCAAGCTGAGAAATATAAGAGGAAGGCTGTGCAGTCACACCGATTAGATATGATAAGTTTGGACGAATACTGAATCGAGTTACAAGTCACGGAAACCGATGTAGGATCTTCTAGGCACCAGAAAGTAGCACCGATGACGTCTTTTAAGCGTCGCGGCGTTTAACTGACTGAAAGCTAACCTAACAGGCGTCCAAACTCCAAAAGTTAACCAAACAAATTCGTCTTCTTGTGAAGGAACTACTCGTTGCGGATAACTCAAGAAGCCCCCGATTCCAAAAGTTTCCACATTTTCCCGAAGCAAAATTTGCCTTTCGAACAGTTCCACACATAGAACAGAGGAAAACTTATGAGCTTTCCCGAGCTTTTCACAAAAAATTCAGACCAATTAGTATTACCAGATTTTTTCTTAAAAATTCAAAACAATATTCTTATTTTATTCTAATATATTTAACAGAACAGACATAATTAATACATTTCATTATTTCGAAATTAACAATTTTTACGTTTGTAGACAATTTTCATTCAATATTACAATTAATAAAGGTATTCAATGTTCCCAGCAGTAAATAATCAATTTTTAGAGTTTTATGCTAACTACATACATACATATGTATTTATGTCAACTAAAATAAAATATTACATAATACGTTTTTCTCATCTTTTGTTATTTGTATTCGAATAGGAATTATTCAAAAACCCCAGAAATGGTTATCTACTATTGTCTTACCCACTATTACTAAATAAATATCTACTCCAATTTTTCTACTTGAACTATGTATGTACACTTTTGTAGGCTGCATTTCTTAACTAATATCATGGGAGATTGCTGAACATTTTTTATAGTTTGTTCTGCGCAATCTGCAGTTTGCTCACAGCATGCTTATCCGAAAAATCGCTTTGAACACTTCTTAGAAGTTTATTATCTATTTAGATTCTAGACTAAGTTTAGATGTTAGACCTACAATACATATAATCTGGTCAAGACGTTTATCTTGTAACTTATACGTAAGGGTTTAATCTAGAGTACCTAATTCCAAGGTATTTTACATTGAAGCACTATAATGTTTCCTACCCAGATACTGATAGATTGGAAGATAGAAAATAGGTTTCATTTGTCTAGTGAAAAACATAACTTGGGTTTTAAAATAGTTCATAGCACCTATATTTATTTCTTAATCGTTAATGGTTAATCTGTGATAGGTAACTTTTACAACATCAACAACATCAAATTGTCTCTTAAATATGGTGGGAATTTTTAATTTTCAAAAATCAACTTCTGCAAAAGCTAAAACAAAAATACTTACAAGTAATTTGGTGTTATACATCATGTGACTTTATTTTTTACAGCCCTAGGGGTGCTTTTCAACGAACAAAAGCTTAAAAAGCTTTTATGTATGAATAGACTTCGTTTCTTATTCTTACCTAAATGAAATTAAAGTATTTTTAAAATAAAATAAATAGTGAAAATTTAGAAAATTAAAATCACATATTATTTTATGCAACTTTTTAATACACTTATAGTTAATAAATATAACAGAATTCAGTACAGTCAGTCAAGGAATTTAATAAATTTTACCGAATAGAATCTTACAAACCTTGAAAAAGACAATTACCTAATAAAATCGATTTGTAGGTGGGTTAAGAAACTTACTAACGAATCCAGTGTTTGTTTGAATTTTTATAATTTTATTATGAATACAAATAGACCTTTTGTGAAGTATAAACTTTTTAAAGAAAAATATTATAATTTGATGTAGTTACTATTTATGTTAATTAAATAATTAAGTAATATTTTAAAAGCTTGCTTTGTTTAAAGTAATAAACAAATTTAGATATTAAGTGTATATTTAAATAGTCTTGATACAAAGAAATCAGAATTATTAAAGAACCTGCAAACTGTTTATGCTTGTATGCTATATAGAGAGTACGTAAAAAAAGTAATTTTACAATTTGAAGCCATTTGAAGAAGGAATTATAGTTTACTTCTGCTGAATTATTGTACCTATATAATTCTTACCTTGGCATTACCAAAATAAACTGTCTGGAAAAGGCGACTACTTAGACTCTGATGTTGAATTCAGCGCATTCAGTGCGTTTCATTCATAATATGAAACCTTGAACAAGGCGAGCCTACAAAGGTTCGTTAGAAGCTACAGTCCTGGCTACATATGGAGCAAAAAGCATTGGAAAACTGGGGAAATTCGACGAAATCTAGGCGTGCGCGGTGCCAGTTCGAGGGTATAAAATTAAATAAGAAAGGAAATCATCATAGCCGTGTTTTCTCATTTATAGTGAATGGAAAACTGAATATTGCCACATCGATTTTCATCCCCAAGGATTGCGTGAGATATTTTTTTGGGGTCATAACTATTTGTCCGTGTAAAGTTTTCCCTTCAAGCCACCTTTAATTGCTGAGGACGGTCAGTGTCTGAAGGAATATCGCTTTGTGAATGTTTTGTGGAAACTGTGTGAGCTCAGCCAAAGTTCGTGGGTGGAAAGGCAGTCGTTCCGAAAATTTCCAGTCATCCGCTGTTGTACCGTGTTAACATATTTTGCACTTTTTACTGAGTAATCGCTGAAGAGTTGCTGGGAAAGCTTCGGTAATTTCTAATTTTAGATAATTATCGATCAGAAAGTGTGTAATCGTGTGAACAACAAGCATCTCCGGGAAGTGTGCACTATCTTTACAAACTGTTGTAGTGGTGATAGATCTGTTTTCCTGCTGTTTGTGAATAAGTGTTTACAGCCAGCAGTGCAGTCGCCAAAGAAGGAAACTAGGATTTTTATATAAAATGTAAGTTAAGCATACAATTCTAATCAATTTATTTATCTCTCGCTGGGATTGACGTAATAATGTGCTTAGAGCACTTAACCACGAAAACAGTTCCCTATCAGGGCGACTCAGAAGATTACGCCTACGTCAGAATGTATGTCAGCAACGAAAAATCGATACATTGTATCAAATCTTAATATTTTTGATAGGTGGTGATGGTGGCTTGCACTGCCTTTTGAGTGGATTTCTGTCGTTCTGCCAGTTTATCCTTGCATATTTTTAAAAATGTTATTCCAATCTGATTTCAATCAATATTTAAGAGAGGAATTTTGCAAAAGTGAACGGATGCTGCTAGCATCAATTTACCTTCGTCTTTGAATCAGTAGCATACGGTCGATCAAAATACACATAACACTCCTTAATGGGGTGAAAAAAATTAAAGGAGGCCAATATGATTTTTACGGAAATTTCCATAAAATTTTCCGTGTACCTACCCCAATTTTAAATATGTTGCAGATTTTCATTTGCATCTAAATTATTAAAATTAAACAAATTTACATATATACATATACTCACACTGCCAAGAATATGCTTACGTGTTCCTTTTCATTATGCTCTGCTAAAATGCATTTAATAACGATATTTGGAATAAGAAGCAATTACTTTGGATCCGAGAAATTCCACTTCATATGAAAAAGACGAATAACAAGTTCATTTCCCCTGAATGTGCAGAGCCAAGCCAGGTCAGGTGTTTTATTCTTTCTAGGGAAAGCGAAAGAAACTCCCAGATGTACAACGTTACATAAAAGTGCTGAAGTCGCTTGCTAAATGGAGTGTCTTCTCCTGTTCCAAAGACGAAACTTTGTATTCACAAACATCCAGAAGCTTAACCCAGTTTTCAAAGTGGTCATCGTTGTTGGTAAGGGGATTTTAATTCCAGGAAATACCGCCTGATGTAATCCTCAACAATAAATACCAACATATCCACAAAATGTTTTCATCTCAAACAACATCAACAATTTTCGTAGTTATTAGTCGATATTTTGGTTTTTATGTAATTATTATAGGTATGCATATTTGTGCAAGTGGTTTATCGAGCTAATTTACGAATAGGTATAATATTTATACAGATTTTATTAAAAAATTGTTTAACTGCGCAAATTACAAAAAAATGAATTTCAGTTCTGCGACTTCAAACAACATTTAAATATTTATCTCTGTATGAAATCTTAAATAAAGTTGCTAACCTATCTGATATTCTATTATTAATTTCGATTAATACTGTTCAAAAATTACTTTTAGTTGTTGCTTTATACTTTCTTTTAATTTTTAGGCGAATTTCCAAAATAATTATCAACTAGCAGAATATACATATTTTAATTTCATTTTTCACTCGAATAAAAGTGTCTTCAATCTTAAAAATACGATTTTGCTGGCTATTCGAAACGGAAAAGAATTCAATAAAATATTTGGTTATAATAAGGGTAAAATAATATTTTTTGATACTCGGAAAGGTAGAAGATTTTAATTTCTGTGTCTTTGAATGATTTTAAAAAACATAACTAGCAAAGTTAAAGTTGCATGTAAACAAATCTCTAGTTTATAAAACATTAAACCAACAGGAGATAAGCACAGTACCAAAAAAATTTATTATTGTTTTAATTCACCGACTTTATTTTTAAATTCCAGAACAAAATAAATTCATCGAATTAAAGCCCTCATCGTTGATGTAAAAATTATTTCTGATGGAAAAAAAATCGGTCCATAATAAGTATCATGACAGAAACATTCAAAAGGATGAATAATGAATTTGCATAACGAATTAACAGAATGATGTCGAATTTAATTTAACTATGTACCTTGTTGTTCTAGTATTTTTTCGAATAGTTTAATGACAAACTATGAAACATTAAAGTAATTCTTTAAAAATATACAAGAATTTATATGTTCAGTTTAAAAGAAACTCAGAGGATTATTATATCATAGTGTTAAACGTTGTTTCATGAATCATTTAACATGTAGCTCCGAAAGCAAAATATGATAATTTAATCAGTTTCTTAAGTGTAAAAGCTTCAAAATACCCAAAATTCAGGAAATCTCTCTATAGCAACTTTAATGAGCTCCGAGATTTGGAATTAATAGCGACAACGTGAACTTAAATTGAATTCAAAAGGAAGCGACAAATCTGTGGAAAATTTACGTTTTCCGCTTCCACAAATTTATTACAGAAACGCGTATAAAAATCGTAAAATCTTGAACTTCTTGCCGCATCAGCAATAAAATGGGCGAAAATATGCTTACGTTGCTAAAATCTTTATCATTACAACTATAAATTTATTTCAAGATATAAAGTCACGAAACCTAATTTGCATAGTTGACAAAAATCCCAATAAATGTATATTTATTTTTCTCTGTAATTCAATCAGAGTGAGCCTTAAAGAAGATATCCTTCAAAAGAAAACCTGTCTTGAAAGTTCTGCGATAATTTCTCATTTTGGACTAAAATATCAACCCTAAATCAATGGCGTGCTGAGAAAAAATTATTGCCCTTAGGGGTGCTAACAGAAGAGATCCGTCCACTTCATTCATGAATAAGCGGAGGCGTTAAGGAGGCAAAATGGCAGAAATTTAAGTTTAATGTCAAAAGAACCCTCCAGTTTGTCTCGCACGGCCCTTGAGCCTTTGAAGGCAGATTTTGATAGCACATGCCTTCCGAAGATGTCGTCGTTGCTATAGAAATCACATAAATAGCGTGCGACGACACAGTCAAGCTAAAGCAAAGTAAATAAAAAGTAACCTTCGGCAGTGGCCTGTGATGTCTAGCAGCCACCCCCGGGGTTGTATCGATTCGCTTTCTCCTGCTCCATTACATAATGAGCATACAAAAGCTTGATTTCATCATAAATTAAACACTATTAATAATTGGGAAAATTAATCTTTCAAATTAATCTAGGAATTTTCCCCAAGTACAAGAAACACTTACTTACAAGGCGGCACCTGACATCCTTTCTATAATTTTTCTGAGAACATTTTGTTTTTCCCTCTTGAAGAAAATATGCAGGCAATTACGTAGTTAAAAGTTTTTCTACTAAAATAAACCACTTTGTTGTAGAAGAGATAAAGATGAAGGTGTGCGGCGCACTGAATTTTTAATGTCATTCTGCTCCAAATACCTCCATTATTTATTTTCACAAGGGAGCACGGTTAAAACTAAATGAGATGAAAAAGGTGTAGCTAAGGGAATCAGAATTTAATGGATTATTCTGGTCTTCATAAGTTGTTTAAGAAGCTGAATAACATGGTTAATAAAACTAAATGAAATAAAAAATACTAAACTTCTCATGGAATTTCATGGAATTAATTATTTTATATTATATGGTCTGTTATAATAATATAAAATTTTGTTGATATATTTTTAGTTTATTTGATTACTTCTCCTGCATGACGTCAATATTGTACAAAAGTTAGTATCAACCAAAAACTAAATTGACCATGCCTAATAAAGTTAATTCCAAATCTGTCTATTGCTTCATTAAATTCAAAGTAATAATTATTACGAATTACAAACCTACTCATAATAATAAAATACTGTCGTCATTTGTATGTACATGCATCTTTTATTTATTTCTAGAAATTCCAACAATCTTTGAAATTTGAATTTTATTTGAACAAATTACATTTCTTTCAATTTTGTTATTAAAAAAAATATGTAATTGAGAAGAAAAATAAGAGTTTGTAAAAAATTCAGCGTTGTTTTCTGCAAAATCCTAACAGCTTGAAAAAAGGTCTCAAGTAAGTATAACATGGCTTTTAAACTGGCGATAAGAGCTATGTACACACTGGGAAATATTCTCTAAGAGAAAAGAACTCAGGGTCTTGATTTATTTTTTTGCAAAAATAGAAAGCCAGCTTAGCTTTTCATTTTTACGAGCTAAAACTAAGAAGTTGTAAAACTTAATAATATTCTTCTGGTAAAAATAAAAAGCCAACTTGGTTTTTTATATTTTCGAGCCAAAAATAAGTTATACATTTAAAATAATGCTATAATAAACACATGTCGAAAAAACGGAAAGCCTTCTTTAATGCACCCCTTTTCCTAAGAGAAAAAGTTCATTTTTAACTGTTAACGGCTGAGAAAAATTGAATTTATTTATTTATTATTTATTTATTTAGCTCATCACATTAGAAGAAAATTTATGACTTAAAAGTCAAAATATTTTTTTATTTTAAGAATACACACCTATCGTTAACATTATTATGATGAATAGTCACACAAAAATTCTTTATGAAATATAACTCAATTTAGTCCTCATAATTTTGAATACCTACTCAAAATTAAGTATGTATAAACATACCGTCAGTTTTTCGTATTTTGCGTGCGAAAGGTATGTAAATCGTTCTCTGCCACTCAAAAAGGTCAATTTAGAGTAAGGTAAAAGCAGAGATTTAAAATAAGCGTTTTAGCAGCTTCACGCTATATTTGCCACTCACTCTAAAAGGCCTAGATTCGCATTAAGGACAGGCCAGATTCGCTTTTACGATCGAAATTTATGTTACAGAACCATGTCGCACGCTTCATTCGTCAACGTAGGCACAGAGCTTTATGCTCGTTGTTGAACGCCTTGAAAATAAAAGAGTCGCACGTGCCATTAAATTACTTAGTACTAAACTTTCACTCGGGTATGTATATGATACAAATGATACATGATGTATGATATATGATTATGCACAGATTACAGCACAATGTTCTGCTTTTGTGAAGTAGTTAAATGTTGCACTAGAACCTCTTTACGTACGCACACATTTTACGCGGCCGACGAGCCAAGAAGAGCACCCACGAGTCCATACAACTTCACTTGATCGCTTAAGTACCAGCGAGACTTTTCACCCTAAATAGAATCGAGCTATGTGCTCTTATAGCTGTCGAGGATAATTGTCAGAAATTAAAGTGCTTTGTGCAATTTCCAAATGACTCAAGATGTTTAACTTGTACAATTGAAATTAGATCCTAAAGATTATTGCATACGTACGACTGAAGCGCTATGTTGGCTCTTTTTCTTATAATCTTCGACATAATGTTTTTATTGCATTTTTAATTTTGAATCATTTTTTTTTATGTTAGTAAATGTTAAAAAATTAGTGGTCTAGATACTGTAGTTCCTTAATTGAATACATTTATATTACCACAAAATATCAAGTAAATTACTTAATTAAATAACTTTTTTATAATATGGTCGATAAGATACGACATCCTTATAGAACTCAATCAAACGATTTGGCAAATAAAATTACAACCCCTTCATTATTAACATATATGTACAATGTCTTATAAATTTTGTATTACTTTTCTTCTTATTTAGTTGATATACATATTTTTTAAGGAGACATTTGAGGTAAACATTTTCGAAAAATCGATCCAATTATTCATAAAAACAGCACCAACGCTAACCATTTTTTTCATTGACAGAAGAAAACCTTGTTTTTTTGCTAAACTGTGCTTAAATCGGCAAAAATCATACCATCAAATGGTTCATAATGTACTTATATATAATATAATATAATAAAGGTATTTACTGCTCGGAGTGACGTGGAGCATAGAGGTCTATATACATATATTGGCATAAAAACATAAATATTGCGAAAATATCTAAAGCAGTAAAATTCTTGAGGACAATCAAAACCTTGCACATGACATGCGAAAGCTTATAAGATACATTACACTTTACACAGTTCGTTGTAGTCCATAAATTTCTTTCCAATCACACTTCGCAGTGATAGCATACTTTGTACCTCCTTCTCCTTGACACCATTACAAATCAGAATTACAGGGCACTACGTTAGCTTTGAAAACATTTATTATGATACAAATTTAGTAACATCCTAAGCTCGATCATAAAATGAACCGAAGAAACAAATTGTTAGTTGAGTGAACAAATCTTTCGGAAATTATGAATTTACGTCGTTTACAAAAACTTCCATAGTAGCATTCACCGAAAATCTACATGATAAGAAATATAGCTAAGAATTTACGCACATACTTAACGAACTTTGTAGGGTTCGATATGCGACCGTACTTCTTGTTACCTTACTGACATTTGCATAAATTCAATTTCACGATAACAGCGGCTGTACACCTAAAACAGAGAAGCTATACAACCTGTTGCATTAGTGCGACAACATTTGCCAACAAGTTTACGGGTTTATGAAAGTGCTTTCCGTCATCCTAAATTAAGTGGATTTCTAATTAATTCAACACCTCAAAATGCTGACTCTGTTGGTATGTATGAACTTAACTTTCCCTCCTGGTTATTTGGGTTCATTTCGTGGTTATTGATCAAAAGGGTAGTTAGTTATGGGTCATGGTCACTCGATTAGGGAATGGTAAAAAGAGGTCATTTGTATTTCCCTGCTCTTTCTGTCGACATCACTTATTCAATGCTATTATAATGACTTTAATCACATTTCTGCTAATAAATGCATATTATATTTCGAATATTTACTTTCTTATAAAATACCTATAAAATTTTATTTCTTTTAAAATAATATAACAGAAGTGAAAACTAGACGAGTTTGTATTTGACTAACCTCACCAATACCCTGGTTGAGTTGTTTATTAATGTTTAACGACCAATAATGCAACAAACAGACTACTTAATTTGAGACAATATAATTAAGTCTTCGTATAGACCACCTTATTACCTCTTAATTAAACTTGTAAAACCTGTTGACAACACCTCCATTAAATTAAACAAACTGATGCCTGAAATGTAAAATTTTGCTACACATTCGTCCTTTCTTCCTGTGTGGAAGTTTAAATTGATTTATGGCATGATGGTGCAAATATCCTTTGAATGAATCATAAGCTTATGAATAAATAAAAACCATCCGAGAGAAGCCACAATGCAATTAATGCACTAACAAAAATTGCAATTATAAATACAAGGGAAATTCATTTTTACATTATACATATTTTTTTCATTTTCAGATGGCTGGCGGAGGAGATCCAAAATGGCAAAAAGACGCAGCAGACCAAAATTTTGATTATATGTTCAAACTGTTGATTATCGGAAATTCTAGTGTTGGAAAAACAAGTTTTCTTTTTCGATATGCAGACGATTCATTTACATCAGCCTTTGTGTCAACAGTGGGTATCGACTTTAAAGTGAAAACAGTCTTCCGCCACGATAAAAGAGTAAAACTTCAAATATGGGTGAGTTTAAATTTTATTTTTATATTAATTTTTGTGTGTAAAGCCTGATATTGTATTCATTTAGCGACTAAATATTTTATTTAGCTGAAGCAACTAAACTTTTACAGCTGTGATGTGTGTTTTAAAATACAGACGCCAGGTTATGGCAAGAAGCTAGTCACATTTAATTGAAGTTGTTCAAAAAAATCTAAAAAGTATTCGTTTCTTCATTGAAATAACACAAAATATATTATGTAATTTTGAAATATTTAGAAAAATTATTATAATATACTTGCTTGCCTTTGAACTATCAAAATAACAAAAATGACAAACTGAAAAACTCCTCTAATTCAATCTTCCAAATCGCCCATCTTTTAATAAATGAAACTTATTTAATATTAAAATCAAAATTAAGAATGTATGAAGCAAAGAGGTATAGCTGCAAGTGAATGAACCGCAGTATTCAATTTCTTTAAGGAGAATAAATAAAACAAGAAATCAATTTCGCTTCATTTCAGGACACAGCTGGCCAGGAAAGATATAGGACAATCACAACAGCATATTACAGAGGCGCCATGGGTTTCATTCTTATGTACGACATAACCAATGAGGAAAGCTTCAATTCTGTTCAAGACTGGTAAGTCGAACATTCTTAAAATATAAGCAATTTACTCATTATTTGAAAAGTTCCAATCATCGTTATCAAATCAATACACAACAAAACTTCTCTTTTTATAGCAGAACTTAACTGCGATTCAGTCTTTCGCATGAGTTTGACTTATTTTCCTATTCAATGACTTTAAAGCTCAAACAAAATCTTTAAGTTTTACATTTTTTTTAGTCACTACATATTTCAAAGACATTTTGTATACTCTTTGAAACAAATTTTACGCAACTTTAGCTTAATTAATATACTATGAATAAAATTAAAACTATAAAAAGAAATAAGTATGCGAATATAAGGTATATTTTCAGATCAATTTTTGTTACAATACTCAAACATTTTATATGAGAAAACGTGTATAGATCAAAAAGAACTATTTGCGAGTTTAAAGAACTTCATATTCATATTCTAAAATTAAAAATATTTTAAAATCTTTCATTAAATTTAGAAAACAAAAATTTAAAATGGAATGTTTCGATTTTAGGGTAACCCAAATTAAGACATATTCATGGGACAACGCACAAGTAATTCTAGTTGGAAATAAGTGTGACATGGAAGACGAGCGTGTCATTTCCTTTGAGCGTGGCAAGCAATTAGCCGACCAATTAGGTGTCGAATTCTTCGAGACATCAGCGAAGGAAAATGTAAACGTCAAGGTGAGTAAAATTATTTATTTTAATTCTTTTAAAAATATAAATGTTGTTGTGTATTTCTTAGGCTGTGTTTGAGCGACTAGTCGATATCATTTGTGACAAGATGTCGGAGAGTTTAGACTCAGATCCAACGCTGGTTGCAGGCGGCCCGAAAGGTCAACGATTAACAGACCAACCTCAGGGTACCCCCAATGCCAACTGCAATTGTTAAAAATAATTTATTTTTCGTTTTTACTGTAATTACGAGTTCATTAGAGTTATTTTGTCATGTTAAAACATAACTACGGTTTACTCCGAAAGGGTTCATATTCCCCAAACATTGTCACCCTTTTATTTGTCCCCACTGAACGATTAAATGTTTAATGCCTAACCTAAAAGCTAGATGTTTCAGCAACTTAGTATGTGTGTAACCTTATCACAAAAAACTGAATGTTTGAAAGAATATTACACAGAAACATATAAATCAGAAGGATATTGCATATGACGATTAACGCGATACTAATTATAGTAGACAATAAATATTCGAAATATCTGTATAAATGGCACTGGTGGAGAAGAGAAATGTTGCTTAACACTTGTGTTTTGATTAGTAATCCATTCTTTATTGTTGCCAATATACTAAAGGTACACTGCAGGTGGAATTGTGATTTATCTCAAAAATTGAGAGACATATTCACTGCAGTGTACTACAAAATAGCTATAAATTGGCGAAACTTTTTAGATTTATCATTTGATCGGAAAATTTAGTCTCCGATTTTAGCTGATAGTGATAAATCTTAAAAACTGTTCGCTAAAATTTAAAGTATTCTTTAACTTAAGACTTGATTCAATCGGATTTCTTTATCATCTGCTAGTGGCTAATTTGGATTTTTTGGAAATAAATTTATGAAACAAAAGTTAAGTTTTCTTTTCTTTAAAAAATAAAATAGAATATTATTTTTGAAAAAGGCAATGCTTAACTATATACTCTATTTATTGTATGTTAAGAATAGAAACGAACTGAAGAAAGGAGATAGTGTGAAACATTTCTTGATTGTCTTGAACTGACCTAAATGGAATTGAAATGGAGCCCTAGATATACAGTTGCATGGTTTTTAAAATATAATGATTTAAAACGAATTTATTTAAATCAATAAAATTTCCTCAAAAATGTTTATTGCGTACTCTCATAAAAATTGTTTTCTAATTTAATCATTCTCTGTTCCAAATCTTTCATTCGAGTGGATTTAATTTATGATATGGACAAACATTAAAGTTCCTACCCTTTTAGAATTGCCTCCACTCAATGCTGTATTCATTTTTTATTTAAAAATACGATTTGTCGAAATACGTAAATTTTAGTTAACAATGAAGCTTCTCAAGATATGATTTAAAAACTAAATTAAATAATCAAGAACTTAACTAAAAAATAATTTTACTATATATTTTGTCAGGTATAGTTCAAAGAATTCTTTCTTGAGTTACGCATACAATGACGCTTTTAATATGTCTCATTACCCATTTTTTAAGGTTTTTTAAATATAAATTAGTCAAGCTTCAATACATTTTATTAATATATCACAATTTTATTTAAAACTTAGTGAACTCCTCATACGTTTGAGGAGTGACAGATTGAGGAGGATTCCTTTCACTGTTTGTGTTTTAAAAACATAATAATTCTTAACATCTCTATTTGCAATATTTGATAACATCCAAGAAGACTATCTATGATAAAAAATATTGCTTACATGATTTGTAAATTTGATTTGCAGATTTTGTTACCTGGTAAATATTTTGAGTGCACTTCTTAATTGGGTTAAAAGTGTACAATAGAATTCGGTGATATTAATTGTTACAAAATAAGGGATTATTTTATAATAGCAAAACACTTTTGAGGAGTAGTCATTTTAATCATTTCATTCCTCCACCACTTTTCCGTTGAAAGCTAAACGCTCAAATAAGCTAGAGTCATTTTTGTTAATATTTTCGTTTTGAAGAGTTATTTTTTTATTTCAAAGGCTTTTTATAAAGAAATCAAGTGGAATTGTTAATCAGTAACTCAATGAAAAGCTCGGAATAACTACTAATAAATTTGACTTAAACTCGATCATACTTGTTGACTATTATATTTGCATATTGTTTATTACAAACTGATTAATCCATTGCGATAAATCGGCAAGGAACTCATCGGTTCCAGTTAAAATTTGCGAACATAGTAATTTTGTTGATGAAATTGCTATAGGTTGCTAAAAATCAAAACAAGCTATTTAGTTTAACAGTTGAAAGAATATATGCTCCACATAAAAATGATCAAATGGTTAATTCAAAATTGTCATTACAAAATACGATATTATCAACTACAACGACTCGCCACCACCTTTAATCTGAACGAACTTAAACATCAAATATTTGAATTAAAAACGCATAAAAAAAATCTTCTCATCCGATTGTACATAAATAGTTATAGAATAAAAGCGAAAAAGAAACTAATGAACTCGAAAATTTCAACTTACCATTAGTTGAAGAAATCAAAATATTTTTTCAGATTATGTTCTACAATACAAATCAAACAGATAAATCTTACGAGAGCTCTAAAGTGTTCTAAATTTTTATTAATTAAATAATATTGAATGAAAAACATAAAATCAAAATGCATTCGTGAAGTGCTTAAGGATTAATGAAATGGAAGAGCTTTTCGGTATTACTTTTCCTCTCTTTATTCGCTCTAAAGGTTGTTAACATTAGAAATTTCAGAAATTGTCATTTGATGCACAAATGGAAGACAAAAAATTAGTTAACTAAAAAATAAAACTTCCCATCTATCTATAGTTTAGTCTATTTCCACAAATCTCATTATTTAACCCAAAACAGAAATTTGGAAGGTAGTTGTAAAAAACAAAGCACAGATAGTGTTTCTAAAGAAATAACATTCTCTTCTATATCATGGCTTTTCAATTTCAGAGGAAATTATGTAGATGCAGGCAGCAATGCAAGATCACTCAAATAAGATAAAACATTAAGAACAGACTGACACTTTATCGAAACACCTAAATACTTGTATTTTGTCAAGCTCATTATAGTTTCGTAATGAAAAACGTATTTTGTCAATAGATAGTATGGATTGTTATATAAAGTAAAAAAATGGTATAAAAATCAGATTTAACAAATTTAAGGAGTTGTATATAAAATGTAATGTACTCTGTAAAGAGGAAAGTAAGAAATTATATAAAGTATAATGTAAAAGGTTAAATAAAAAATGGTCAAGGTATATTTTAACTTGCATATCTGTATGAAATGCACTTATAAAGGCGATAACGTTTAAATTGTACTGACGTATGTATGTATGGTGTTTGATTCTGTTAATTTAATTATGTTACATCATGACAAAATGTTAATTAGCAAAACCTTAGCATATTAACGATAAATTTAGAATTAATACGTGTATAACCGGCGCACACATCGAGTTCTAGCTGTTGTTCCATGGAAATTTCCTACACAATTGAATATAACTTCCCTGTATGATTATATTTTTAATACTGTATTACATTACTTTATATTTTTATTTGGATGCAAGCAGTTGTTGGTGAAAATTAAACGAACTTTGGTGGTATAAACTGTAAGAAATCTAATGTTGTATAAAAAGCCTTCACACAAATTTTCAAAGTTTTAAATAATAATGAATATACATATGACAAAACAAAACAATATTTATGTCTTACAAAACCGATATTTTCAAATTTTTTTTAAAACAAGCGTGAATGCACTTTTTGCGCGTGAAACGGCCCATTAATGATTTTTTACAGGTAAACTACAAAATTTGTGAAACTTTACTTAAGTGATTGTTGTAATATAAAGTAGTTCTGAGGCCTTGCCGTAGTATTTTTAAATAATTCCCAAATACGTAAAGTGGGTTAACTGATAGGGAAACACAAGAAAACATTTCCAAATCAAAACAAATTTATTTTGCATTCTTAAAAAATATTTGGAAAACACTGCTATAATTTCATAAGATATGTATTTCGTCAATTATTGTATAATAATATGACATGACTAAGTCTAGATCCAAGTAAAGATTGTTGAGGACAACAATTTTAATTGTTAATAGAAAGAAAATAAAATATAATACTTTGACGTTCAAATTTAAATTTAATTTCAAACTTGAACGATTCCCGATCTTTATCGTAAAAAACTTATCAGGCACACCATCTGATGATTTGAAATTGAACCGCGGACGGCTGCACTGCACAAAGTTCTTAAAATATATCCAAGCAGGAAAAATCATTTCAAAAATTTAATTAAAATAATACGCGTTTTATAAAGAGAACTAATCGAGTTTCGCTAATTGTATATACAATTTTGTAAATATAAAGAAAAAAAGAGATTTTTGGACTTTCATATATCACGGATTCAAAGAAATATCTTAGTGTCTCATCACGAGGGAACAACTGAAGTACTGAGTTAGATAGCAAAGCCTTCTTGGAACAAAAACAAATATAATAACAAAATTGCACTGTATCTATTTTAAATTCAACTTTTGAACTGTCATCTATTAATTCCAATTGTCAATCAGTTAGTTTTAACTGTCTTATACAACGTCACAGAAAATACAAATACAATAACATACCTCTTTTTAGTATTATTTAAAGTTGTAACAAAAGTCTTCTATGTTTCTACCATATTTTATTACACTTCTTAACACCACAACTACTACTACAATTAAAACGGTTCAAAAAAAGAAAATGATTACAATTTTTCATCTCTTATATAGTTAGTCAAGGTAGACTATGCAAATACATATATCCAACTTAGGAACATCTTTATTTCTAACTTGTAATATAATTTTTTTAAAGAATTATTACGATCGTTTCATCCTTTTCTTCTTTTTCTTCATTCCTTCAGGTTTTAAAGCTATCTTGATTTATATCAACATGCGTGAATATTCTGCAACTAGTATCAGTTCATTACATTCGTGTAGGAAATGAGATAGAGTCAATGACCCAAAACTGGGAATTCAATTTGATCATAATATAACTAAATGTTGATTTTGATATTCAGAAATACAATATCCAACATTTGTTGTAAATACTTAATAATTAGCAGTTGTTATTCAAGTTCGCATTTTAATAAAAAGTCCAAACATTAGATCGTTCGATATCGAATCAAGACTTAAATAAGTCTGAGATGGTCGAATCAATAATTAATTTTCAATATAATTTCAAACCAGAGTAACCACCTTAACCTTCATACAATTGTATCGAGGTGTTGGCTGAAGTTTAGACAAAAATGTCGAACTAAAATATGTAGGCATAATAACAATTAATTTGAATGGAAGCTAAAAACTAAGTATGTTAAAGTTGCAATAATATTAGACAGCTTAATGTCCAATATTCAACAAATTTCAGCTTCGTACTAAAATTTGGTAACTTCTAGATGGGAGAAAAAACATTTAACAAAAGGATTGTGCCTATTATTGGAAATTGTAAAAATTCAGCTTATAGAACTAAACGTCGACACACATTTAACTTTGATTGGGTATACATACATGGAGACGATCTTGCTGTAGTTATTGAAACTATTTTTAACGGACTATCTATGTTTTGTTTTGTTTCTAAACTTGATTAATTAAAGTAACAAAAATAATTTATTTTTATTTAATTTAATTTCTGTACTGACGAGTAAAACATTATTTTATTGATGTTATAATTCTGCCGAAACATATACTGTGGAATATCCCAATCAAAGAAATATTTAAATGAGTAATTAATTAATAATTAATCGTCTCAATTAAAACAGCCCCTTTCAAATTCGGTTTCGAACTCACTTCTTAAACTACAAAATTTAAAACCTTTACTTTAATTTCATGGAAAGCACTAATATTATCTAAATGTATATCTAGTAATTTTTTATCATTAGTGGGTGTGCTTGAATTCAATGCGAACTGTAGCTATTATTTTAAAATAAATTTATTTCAGCATTGGTAGCGAACCAATGGTCAATGTTAGACGAATATTTCGATTTCAAATGCTGAATTATTTTTAATATCTTTCTAAATGGCTGCTGAAAAATAAAATGTTTTAAGGAAGGAAATACAACGTGTTCAAAAGTATTTAAAGATTACGCTATTTAAATGTCTCCAAAAGTATGTAATCATGCTTATCTTATGTATATTCGCACTTATAAAACTTCATTGAATGTGCTTTGTTGAATTAAGCCAAAGTTCTCTAGCATAAAAGAATACTTGCTGATGAATAAAAATTAATTTGTTTTAAGTTATTTAGTTGGTTTTAAAAATAAAACAAAGAAACAAATATTGCAAACATTGAGCCTTTGTCTTACGTTGAAATTGTTATAACTATTTTCAAGAGTTACTTAAAATCGTTATCTAAAAATAGCATTAAATATATTCAATGTAGGGTATACTGCCAATTCAAAAATTGACGGGCAAGTGTAACAACAAACTATTAAATGAAAGAGTATAGTACCTATAATAATTTAATTATGAACATATTTTATAGATGGATGCAAATAAAATGTATTTTAGTGAAGTTTAAAAACAAATCCCCACCATAGATGGAATATGACGTCATAATGAACGCTATAATTATATATGCAAGAATTGTGTTACAAAAGTTTTTGTGTTCAAACCTCAAGTGGATAATGAGTATTAGTGAAAAGATCTGATGTGAAAGGAAATAACGTAAAAATATTCAAACAATTTAATCAGGAACAGAACAGTCAAACATTTTTCAATTCTTTTTAATATACATACATGCATAGACTTTTGAATATAAATTCAGCATATTATATACACACTAATTGTAAGAAAATACAGAAATATGTTCGCAAAAACGACTAAAGGCATTTTCAATTCCTCCCTAATTTTCCTGATTAACAATTTCAGAATTGTCTTAAATGGATTGACTTGAATGATATTTATTTGTCCCTTACAAGCACATTGAAAAGCTCTGTCAAGTTTGCGTTTTGTTAATATAATTGTAGAATCTCATTTTCCATGAAATCTCCTCGATTTTTATTTCACAAAAGGATCATGTTTTAAAAGCAAATTTTCTAAATAAATAATTTTATGATAGCTGAACGAACAACTTTTACTGATCGTTAGCACGGAGTTATTTTTTTACCTTGGAATAACTATTTAGGTAATTGAATGTGTTTTTAATTTAACTGTTGATTGCATCAAATTAATTTTGTCTCTCTCTATTCCTTAGGTTATCAATCAATTATATTGTAACATGTCGTTTACTGTAGAGTTCAGCTGGATGGTAAACGTCCATATGAAATTTCAAAATTTCTTTCCATTATTAAGTAAAATTTTCAGGTTATGGAATACATAAAATCAAGAAAAACAGTAGTCTCATTTTTCAAATTACATTTATTTTCCATGTATATATAATATACAAATACAGAAAATCAAAAAAAAAATAATAATCCTTAAGCTAAAGTTACTTTTAAATCACAACAAAAGACGGATTTCAAATAAAATTATTGAAAAAGAGGTCTCCAAGAAGTTTCCATAAAATATGATCAAAATATCAGCATTTAAAGATACAATTATATGACCAGTCTTTTAAATAAATCGAAATCTATTCTGTATTGCGAGCTGTTAAATATTTTTTTATTAAAATTATTCACCCTATTATTTATATTATAACCTTTAACTATTGGATTTTGTACGTTCGATTATTTCGTGTGTCCTCGATTCGATGGTTCACTTTTTTGCTGTGGAATGTATATGATAAAATTTGTGTCTTTCATTACATTTATAATAAATTCTTCGCAAGGATAAAATCGAATACAAAAGTCGAAGTATTTTTGCTCTACGTCTTACGCGGTTCTTTTAAGAAATATATGTACATATTTCCCTAAAAAGCTCAAATTATATCAGGCACTCATTTATACAAAATAAGTTAATTCGCTTTAAATCACAAAAATGTATTTTAAACAAATAACAATATAAGTAATTTAAACCAATAAAACATAATTTAAATTCTTTCTTAAGAAAACACAAGAAAAGATATACAAAAATTTTCTTAAAACACATTCTTGCCCAAACCAGCAAATTAAATTCAATTAAAATTGCTAAAAATGTATGAAAGCTACACTTATATTATTAAATCTAGGCTTTAGCCCAAGGTCAGCTGAATATGTATAGTTGCATCAGATAATAGTCCTCGTGTCATCCTATGATTTATGCGTAAAAACTTCTTAAACTAAAAAACTACAAGTTATACACCATAAAAAATGTTGTGTAAATGCTTTGCTCTATGTACAATCAACGTATAAATGGCAGATGATTTAAATAAGTTACAAATGTCGGTTGCAATAATTTACTTAAAATTACGATTACAAAATTCTTAATATCAGTCGAAAAATTGTCTCACAAATAAAGTCAGCTCCTATGGCGTTCCCATTTCTTTTCATTAAAAGCTATAAAAATTCAGAGCCAAGTACTTTGGGCATTCGCGATGTAATCTTCTTTTGTGACAAAATGATGTTTTCGATTTTTCTTTCGACAGTTTTTGCTAGTCAAAGAAGTTAGAGTCATACTGTTGTCTCGTCGTCGTCAATATTCTTCCTGTAAATAAATAATGGAAATTATTAAATATCTCAAATAAAATGTTTTCATTCTGTAGTCAAGCTGTAAGTAAAAGAAATAACATATGACGTTAAATAAATACTAACAAATTTGTTTATACTTTTTGTCACAAAATTTACGGATTTTACTTGTAGTTAGCTTCCATCACAAGCAATCGACAGAAAATACACAATTTTCTACTTTATATAAAATTACTTAAAACAGGCAGACAAAAATCCTTTGTAAAATCGAAAGTAGTCTTAAAAATTGTTCAGCAAACATTAACAAACGTGAAAATAACAGGCTTTCATGCAATTCTTCGAGCACATAATTTAAAGAGAAAAAATATACAAATCTCAGAAAATTCGACAATGTTTAATGGTATAAAATTAAGAGAATACTTTTAAAAACCTGCAAAATAAAATACTGCATAGTGGAAAAAAATTAAAAATATTCAAAAATTCTAAACTACCAGTATAAATAAACTACAAGGAAATGCGAATAACTAAAAAAATAACTCAAACTCTCTAACGGCAAGAACTCTGCCAAGGCCATTCTCAAGACGGTTACCTCTGATCTGTTCGCGTTTTAAATGTTCAGTACCAATGGACAGATAGAAATAAATAGAAAAAATCAAATTAGATTTTTTTTAGTCGTTCCCAACACCATCTGTATTTCGAGAAAAGAGGATTAGAAATAAATTAAGACGAGCAGCATAAAAATGTGTCTTGTGATGTTTAATTTTGCAGAACTTACTCGCTGGTGTCCGTAATGCTGGTAAGAGGCGCCAGCGGCTGCATCGGTGGTATACTTGGTGGCGACGAAGCTCGTGACCCATGTCGAGACGACATCCGACTAGAAATTACTCCAGGATTATTAACATCGTTAACTAAATGATGGTTAGAGTTTCGCGAAAGTGAACTAGGGAGGTGGTCCTCCTCGGCAGTGTATGGAAAGTGATATCCATTCTTGTCGGAGCCTTCTGACATGCGGTCCGAGTGATAGTCCAGATGTCTTTGTGGATTTTGCTGGCTTTGTTGATAGTCGTTTTTGAGCAGAGAGTGGACACTGTGAACCGAGTCATTGTAAAGGGGTGGTGACTTCAGAGTGTAGTGGCTCTCACGGGGGCTGTAGATGTCCGAAGGGATTCGCTCCTTCGAAATGTACGGGGAGTCAGTCTTTGCACCCATGTAGCCTATGGGTCGTTGTTTATCATACATTGGCTCTTTTAAGTAAGGGCTTTCGTGGTAGGCTCTCAAGTGGTTAATTACTTGAGTGCTACCATAGTCTTTTTCACTCCCGTAGTGTGTTGGCTTGTAAGAAACCGGAGGCTCAAATTGCCCATAATTTTCTTGATAATCTTTCCGCCTTCCATAAAGACTTTCCCTTTCAGCATCGTAAGTGTTGTCATTTCGCACATTTTGAATATTTTCCAGAATGGACGGTGGCATGTTTATTTTATTCTGATGCTGATGCAGATATGAAGTGTCGGTCAAATCTGGATTTGGCAATGGATTTGGCGAATTAGTTTTATGAGAATGAATCTCGTTGTCAGATCCAGTGTCTTGTGACCAACGTCCAACATTCGCCGGAGATGGTAAGTAAGCGTCTGGTAACTGACTTGACCATCTTGGAGCATACACTGGCTTATTGACACTTGGAAACAGTTGAGGGCTCTGAACCACATTCAATTCAGGTGGAGTTGTCGCTTGAACATGCTCAGTTATATTTGGAAGGTAAGAGGGCACTGCACTCACTCCTGCACTTCGGTGGGTACTTGAATTTCGGCCAACTCTAGACTCGTCATCATCACTCGAGTGGCTGCTTGCTAATTCTAAGCTGCGGCCGTCTGTTTCAGAGCCCGAATCTGAATCTTTTCTGTGCCGACGTTGTTTTTCTGATGAGAGATTTATATAATAAGTATTAAATTCAATTAGTAAAATTAAAATTTTAGATACCTTCTCGTCTATTTTCATAACCTCTAACGTAACTTGGTGCTTCACTGGCTGAATTGTAGTTTGATGTTGAAGTTGAAGTATGCCTTAATTGGCCATCACTTCTGAAATTAAATAAATAGTTGATTTCTATAGCACAAAACGCTTGAGAGTTGGTTCATCGGTTTTTAGTACAGCTAACAAATAATATTATGCTCATAAGTATTTTATTTAAATCTTCCAAACAAAGTTCGGTCGGTCAGGTACTATTTTGTAATATATTATTCTTTTAATGCTGGCAATGAATATAAACATAAAAATTTTCCTATATTCGTAAATATTGTAAAAACTAAATAATTGTAATTACTACATATACAACGCACCTGTAAGGGCTAGAGCTCGTTTTGGCCGTACTCCTCGAAGTGGTGCTAGACGCACTGATGCCAATATTTCTGCGAGCTGTGTCATAACCAGCTAAAAAGTTACTTCCCCTGCCTGCGTTAACGTTGTGCGAGCTGTTGCTTGCCACCAAAGATGAATCTAGAAGTGGAACCTTTCGACCCATGCATCTTAGGAACGTCCTCTGAAGGTTCTCCCGCACCCTTTTGTTGATGATGCAATACCCAACGAGGCAAAAGATAGCATGGATCACGATTATTCCGGAAAGAAGGACGCTTAATAGTTGGGAATTATCTGATGCAGCGAGTACGGCGAGGACCCACATGACTCCCATCAGAGGCAACGATACAACAGATAACCACAAGAGCGTCCGAAGGTTTCCAAAGCCCAAGACGTGGTCCTTCAATGTGAATGCGGCTTTGACCGAGACAAAAAGGATGAGAAGATTGATAACCGACATTCCTGCTATCGGACCAACAAGCCACCAAACAACAGGTTCGTATACTGAAAGCCAACAGCTGGAAAATATAAATAGAATCATTACAAATAATACTAGCGCCAACAGTATGACTTTCTGCGAAAATGAAAATAATTTCGTAAAAATCCTTTTCATCAACTGACTGATTTATTTATTTCATAACTATCCCCAGTGGAATATAAAAACCACAAAAAGCCTGCTAATCAGATAACACTTATTATGTTAGTCCTACCTCAAGCTAGCCTAAACGCTTTTTTGCTGAGCTTGGAAAGTAGGGCTTATATTAGAGCTAATTTGGTGAATGTTGCCTTAAGTCGTCACGCAATATCGGAATCAAAAAATTAAACTGTATTCTGGCTGACATGTCGACTGTTTGATGTTGATTTGTTTCAACTTAATCTAGTAAATAAAATTAATAAATACATTTCTGTTGAAGAAAATTATTGAAATTGTTGTGTATAAAATAATAAAATAAGAACGAACAGAACAAAATAAATCAATTTTAATAAAAAAGGTAGTTTTTAAACATTTTAGCAGAAAGTGAACAAAACTTATAAAATTGGGTTCATCCCTCACCGCAAAATTTTTTATTGAAAATAAGTACTCAGAGGCTTTTAGGTTCGGTAAATTCAAATTTCAAATTTCCTGATTAAGTATACTTCGAATATCGGTATTCATTGTAGATGTATTTACATATATTCAAAACTAAACATAAGTTATATTGAATACTGTCTTAATCCAAACTGAAATTTTTATAAAACGTACTCTTCATTGGGGGATTGAATTACTTATAGAGGAAAAATCAAAATTACTTAATTAGGCCCTAAATATATGTACATTACATACAAGTGAATAAAATTATTATAAAAAATTAGTTTCATTGAGTAAATAATTATATTATTATTTGTATAAAGTAAAAATACTTACAAAAGGCTGTTTCCATATTCATGAGCTCTAACTCCAACAGACAGTCCAACGACAATCGCAGGAGCACCATATCCCATGGAGAAATAGAAACCCATTGGTCCATGATTAATGTCCCTCATTTCGGTCAGCATGCGGTAGAGGTGGACGCAATCTACAGTGGTCCAGGCGAAAGCAGCAAGCCACATGTAATGCAAGCAAATAGCCACCAATTTACAGGGAAACTCATTCTCTAGCAAAGCCCTTCTGGACTGCATCCCAACAAAGAAAAGAAGCTCAGCGCAAAAGACGCACAGGACCATATTTTGGTGGATCGTATTCGAGTTTGTCTGCATTCCTCTTAACAGGGCTAGAGCAATTAGAACGCTCACGAGAATTGGGAGAGATAGCACGAAAGCTGAGTAAGATGTTATTTGAACTAAAAGTGAGGGTTCTGGAATATCTTCCGGGTCAACAACGTCAACGAGGACTGCATAATTTGATATGTGGGTGCAAGAGCAATTTATCATTATTGGCTGGCCCTCGATGAATGTTGTATAGTTGGGAATTTCAGTTTGACACCCGAGACGAGTCCAGGTGTTGGTGAAACTATTCCACCGCACACATTGGGGGTTTGAACGAGGTCCAAATCGGGTTTGATCAATATCTAGCCATATCTGCAATTTTATTGGTTGCAGCAAATGAGGAGAGCCAAGCGATCGGTATATCAAGCGTTTCTCTTGATTTTCTGGAACAGCTTCAATATAGTCTTCCAGCTCCCGCTTCACTAACCTTCTTTCCCTATATGACGATTCATTTTCATCAGTGTTCGCAGGTTCTGCTTTCTTTTCCGCACTCGTTTCGGCGTCTACTTCTTCTTTCGATTCTTCGAAGACAATTTCATCGTTAAACCGGACTTGTATTTCTGGATCTTTCTCTAACTCTTCATGTTCATTCAAATCATGTGCCATAATCTTAATGCTTTCGTGTAAGGTTTCATCTTCTTCGCTAAATCTCTTTGGAACATCTAGCATTTCAATGTTGGAATTCATATTTTTTTGGTTTCGTTTTATTGTTATTTCCGGGAAAATCTGTTCCTCTTCGTTGCTAGGAATGAGAATAGCCAATGAAAGTACTGGACTGGCTATCTGAATATCAACGCCCCATCGACGAGTTATTGTTTCATCATAGTTCCCTGGAAATAGTCCTCCCACATCTTTGTACTGCGCATAGCTCACTATCGCACGATACTCACTAGAACCGTGAGTGACTTCATTTTTCTCTGGTGGAGTTATTCCAAGCATATCCAAGGGAACTAGAATTTTACTGATCTTATCGAATTTCGTCTTATCCTGAAGGTAGTTGTTATATTTTGGAAACGATATAACTGGCTTCTGTTTAGCTGAGTGTTGTAGAAATGAGCTGGTGTCAGGTAGTATGACACTCTCAGTCGTAAATTGATTGGGCTTTAAAAACTTTGTCTTGTGATATTCGCTCAATTGTTCAGGTTCATACCCGAAAAGAGATTCAGCTGTGACTATATCTAGTCCCAGTACCATGTTTTTATGAACAATCTCAAAAGGGTTCGTATAAGTGTCATGTTGAGAACGAGCAAGAATTACCATATATTTATTAAAAGTATCTACTAGATCATCTGGACCACGCTGAATTAACTGAGTAACTCTATTCCATTCTGATTTGTATTTTTTATCAAAAATAGTTCCTGCGCTCTCTACTAAATTTTGTATGAAATATTTATCTTGACTGTGTGATAAATTTAACCCATTTTGCATTAGTTCATAATTAATCAATTCATGTAATATTCCTTCTGTAACAAGAAGATCAGCACCATAAAGCCGATCGTGGACAAATTTTACATCATCAGAAAGGTATTCCATTTCCAGATCTTCAGGCCAAACTTCAGGGTCTTCATGTGCCTTAGTCAACGATGAGGTCAACTTGTATTTCTTTGTATCTTTACTGTCTTTTCGATCTTTAGTTGTAGATCCCTTACCACCAACTATTTTACAGGCCTGCTGCAAATTTTCTGCTATTTTAACAGAAACAAATGAATTCAACTCAAGCTCTAACTTTTCCAGTTGGGACAATTGCTTCCTTAGCTCTGTAAAGGGTTCTGAGGTGCAATTGAACATGTCTGCGTGACCCCAGTTTCCAGATTTGTTGTCGCAGGTCCTTGAACCTTTTCCTCGTGCTGGAAGAGGGCAGTTTTCTAATGCTGTTTTACCTAGAGCTGTTCGGGGCCACCAGATCCCTGCCGAGAAGGATCTAGGGCATGCGTCGTAAACGACTTCACAGCCCGTTAGTGTGACCTCAGCGTAAGGATTAGAGCAGGAGTCACATCTTCTTCCAATAACTCCCTCCCGACATTCGCACTGCCCTGTGATCTGGTTGCACCCTCCATTGTAAGATCCAATTGAGTAGCAATCGCAAGGAAGACAGGATGTTTCGTTCGGGGGTTGATAGTGGTTTATTTTGCAGTAGCACTGCCCTGTCGTCTTGTTGCAGTCCGGGTGGTAGCCATCTTTCAGGTCGCAATTGCAGGGACCACAAACCCGCTCTCCCCACCACCCACCAGGACAAGGCTGTTGAATTTCAATTTCGCAGTATTCTCCCGAATGTATCGTGCTGTTGCACTCGCAGTAGTAGCCCCTGGATTCGGTGGTATTTGCTCGACAAATTCCCGCTGAGCAGGGCTTCACAGTGCAAATGGGGGCACATTCCTCCCCCACGTAGCCGGACAGACATTCGCAGTGGGCTTCATCCCAGTTCGTGACGCAGGACGAATGAAGCGGGCAAGATTCCGGACATTGGGCTCTTGAAACGCACCCGTCCTCAACGTTTTCGCGTATTGTGGGCCTGTTTAGGACAGACTGAGATCCTCCAACGCGAACGTCTTGGATGCACCCTTCAAAATGCTCAAACTCACCAATATTTCCTATCGAACCATCCGGACTTCCAATTACGATTTTTCCAACGTAAAGACCTTGCACCTGGAAGGTAATCGCAATTATAATTAACTAAATTTATAAATTTTAAATTTTTATAAACTTAGTTGAGTTTTAATTTTTACTGTCATAAACGCCCTTAGAACATTATTTTTTGAAACATACCTCGATAGATTTTCAATAGTGAGCTCCATATTCATGGGGTAATATTATGAACATGATAGGTTTTACAAAAAAAATTACTTTTCTTTATAAATTCAAATATGTGATGATGTATGTAAATAAAACATAAGAAAAAATAGTTCCACATATAGAGAACTTGATTTCACATCAAAGATTCTTGACCCTAAACTTTTTATTATTAAATTTAGTATATTATTGGACTAATTTTCAAAACCAAAACATTCAGTAAAACTCTGATGCACTAGAACAAACCTAAGAACAGATTGATATCGAAAATTGTATATGCTTCGGAGTCAAGACTATTTTTTGTTCATGTCTACATAATGCAGATTATTTGCAAATTCTTTTTCTTTTTTTCTTTAATATTATAGGCCTAGTATTAATTTGTAACGGTTGATTATGGTAAGAAAAGATATTGACACATTTACAAAAACTATGTAGGCTTAATTTTAAATGTTCTTATAGGAAATCCCATTAATTAAACAATAAAATTCACTAAATTTAATTTTAATTAAAACTCAAGGTGCTTTTTTGTGGTATGAAAGAGCGCATCGAATAATAAAAAAATTACAAAAATGTCTAATTGAGGCTTGGCACAGATTGTTAAATGTTGTTTAAAACATTCAAAATTTTCATTCATTTTTTTATTTTCTAAAATCGTTTAGTGGTGACCACGATATGTCATTCGATTCGAAGTAATTATAAATGAATTAAAGTTAATAGAAGTATATATCAAAGTTCATAGTACAATTATGTCACGGTTTGTCATTGTAAAGGGAGTTATAATAAGCGAATTCCACTGTATGTAAATAGAAAAATTATCGAAAAGACTTTTTTTCCTGACCTAATAGAAAATGTTTGGTGTCGAATTCGAAATCAGTACTTAAATATCCATATCAACTTTCTTATGCTCTATGACAGTGTTGTTAATTATGTTATATTATAACGTAACGTTTGTTAAATACTTTCATAATTTGTGTGGTTTGGTTTAGAGTATGTAGAATAATCACTTCCATTTATAGATGAATTCTTATTAATGTTCCACATATAACTTAAGGAAGAACAGGGATATTTTTATTGGAATTATGAAGTAGGTGATTTATCTTTAGTTTAGCCTTCTGTAAAAACAAACTTTACTTTGTGCATCATTATTGAGTAAACACCCCTGATTAAATAAATAAATAAATAAATTTTTACATCTATCTATCTACCTGTAATTGTTTTGTCTAGCACTATCTTAAGCATACAAGCAAAATCAAAATCTTTGTATAAAGTTTGTATACGTAGTAGTCAGAATCTTTCAAGAGGTCATTCACTTTTCCTACAAATTCCATAGAGGTTTTTTTTTATCTCTATTAGAATTTTCCAATTTTTTTTAATACGATAAATAATTACTTTTTCATTTAAATAAACTGTCCGTACAGCGAAGCAAAAATCTTAAACGTTGATCTGAATGGGCGACCACGAGCCCCATAATTGCCTCTGTTCATGGCAGGAATTGAGACATTGAAACATGGAATAAATCTGGAAGCTGAGGGGATGCAAAAACAAAGTAAATGTGAGTACCTTTTGAGACATGGGGACCACTCCGGTGCGCTGGCCATAATCAACAGATAGTTGGATTTCGGTTCCGAGCCATTTAATCTCGACCCGATGCCAGTCACCGTCGGCCAAATTAGTTCCAGCCAGGTACATCGGCTCCCCGTTGTAGATGTAGTAGAGGATCCCGGCTTTCAGGGAGACGACGGCGGAGCTGTTCTGGCCGACTTGGACCTGGAGCAGGAAGGCATCCCTTTGTCTGGTGCGAACCGAGAGTGCCGTCAGCCAGGGCAATTGAATGGGCCGCAGTAATGGATTAAAACTTAATACCCCGTCGCCCGAGAAGCGCCATGGGGCGGGAACGGCCTCCTGGCAGGCACTTCCGGTGAATCCCTCGGGGCATTCGCAAGTGTGCGTCCCCCACCCGTCGGTGCAGGAGCCCCCATTGAAGCAGGGCTCCGAGGCGCAGCTCGGCGCCTTCTGTGGACAGCCGGCGAGCGTTCCGTTGTCGGCGACAAATGAGTTCAAATCGATAAACCTCTCGTCGATTTTAAGATCTGAAATGCACCCGATGTAGTCCCGGGTTTCGACTGGAAAATGCGCCGGAATTCTCGGAAGTCCTCCTATTTGCAGGGGCCCTGTCAGGTCCAAGAACCGATGACATGTTTCTGTAAGAGACGCACACCTCTTGTCAAGGACTAGGGTGGTCTGATTTGCACAGCTCCATTTATCGCCGAGATTTCCAATTAGCGCGAGGGCTGTGTCACAGTCGTCGAGGACGACAGTCGCACTCCTGTTTAGATAAATAACCTCAACGGAATGCCATTGTCCGTCGGCGACCTTATTCTTCGATCTGACTTTGACGCTCCTTATCGAGTCCCCCAGGGAGAACGAGAACGAAACGAATCCATCGAGAATTTCTAGGGCTATGAAATCATGCAGTTCATTATACCGCCCGTTGTACAGGAGGAGCCCGTCCTCGTGAACAGTGGCGAATTTCAGTTTCACGTTGAACCTATGGCGCTGTCTGAGACTTTCAAAGGTAAGAAACGAATTCCTTGAGAAAGATCTCGACTTTAGCTCACATGTTGAGGTGTACGGCGGGGGCTGGAGGCTCGAATGGGTGTTCTGCACACACGAGTAGCCCCCGTCGCAGAGGTCTGCCATGCAGGGCTTTAGCGTTTTTATGTCTGTTTCGCAATTCATCCCTGTAAAGCCGGGCTCACAGACACAGGTGTATCCGCCCTCGCGCCGGACGCACCTGCCCCCGTTCTGGCAGGGATTAGAATAGCACAAATCCACCTCGGTGTCGCAAAGGTAATGCTCTTTGCTGCCGGTAAACCCTTCCGGGCACTCGCAGGCGAACGTGTTCACCGGGTATATCGGTCGAAATAGCACCGTGTCGCTATGGATGAAATCCGAGGCATTCCCGAACTTGAGCACAGTCAGGCACTGCTCGAAGTTTAGGCACGGCTCCCGGACGCAGAGGTTGTCGTCGAAGGGCAGAACATCAACTGTGGCTAGTCTGGCTAGAATGGCTCGGTTTAGATAAACCCTCTCCTGCAGATACTGCGGCGTGTAGTACTCCTCGTGGGATAGGTCCGGCCGCTTTGCTGAAAAACTCACGTTCAAGATTCGCGAGCTCACGTCTGTATCGTCCTGAATCGAAAACAGGAAAATGTTCTCTTTCGGGCAGGGAATAATAGCAGCCAGGCCGTCCAGGAAAAAATTCAAAAGTGGCGAGAGGAAGGCCTCCTCAGTCATTTCATTCAGTCGGACTGTAACCGAGTTGAAAAGCATGTCCTCTGTAATCAGTCTCACAATTAGCTGCATCACAGCTTTGGCTTCATTAATGCCATCAGTCACGGATACCTCCATGACTGCGAACTTGGGCACATTTGTGTTCAGCTGGGGACTCAGCGTTAGGCCCCCATTTGTCGTGTTCAGTTTGATTAGGTTGGCATTATTCCCAGAGAGTATCTTGTATGTAAGCTTGTCTGTAATGTCAGCATCAAAAGCCGGAATTCGTCCAATTTCGCCGCTGGGAAAATGGTCCTGGAAGTTGTTAAAAATAACCTGAAAATCCTTCAGGATGGGCGCATTGTCGTTCACGTCTGTGACGAGAATTTCAACATGAACATCATTTCTTAGAGGAGGACTTGCTGCTCTTATAACCAACTCAAATCGTTTCCTAGACGATTCGTAATCCAGCTCAGTCATTGTTAAAAGTTGAGCCCTTTCTGAACCTGGTCGAGTTACCAAAGAAAATGAGTTTGAATCATCTCCACCAATAATCGAATAGTGGACAATTGCATTAACTCCCTCGTCGGGATCATGGGCATGGATCTCCCCTACCACTGATCCTACAGGCGAATTTTCCGGAACGTATAAAGTTATTTTATCAGAAGGAAACGTTGGTGGTGAATCATTAACATCCTCCAAGCGAATTTGAACTTCGACAGAACTACTTAGTGGCGGTGATCCCTTGTCGACTGCTATGGCGGTTAGATGGTACGTTGCAATACTTTCTCGATCCAGCCCCTTATTTGTCCTTATAATCCCAGAAGTAGGGTCTACAACAAATGAGCCATCCTCTACGTCCTTATCACTGAGCAAGTACTTAATTCGACCATTCAAACCAATATCGAGGTCCGTTGCTGATACTTGCACCACGGAAGTTCCTGTATTTAGAAGTATTTAAAATTAAATATTAGAATCAATGTCTTATTACCATTTACACACACACAATATAAATATTTCACTAACACACAAAACTCTATTTTTTTTACTACTTTAAAAACAGTACCTATCAAAATTCAAATAAATATCGAAATAATAAAATTTTAAATATAGCACATAAAAAAACTCGACAAGTAAAACTTTAAAAAAGATATTTTCGGAAACTACTCAAGTTTTAATTTAATAAAATATTTCTTCAACATTCCAAAACATTTGCGTCCAATTTAAAATCAAACATATACTGAGAAAAACTTTTATGGATTTGAGGGCAATAAAATGGTCATGATATCAATAATTTTTGCAATATACATAGTAAAAGACTCTATAGTTACAGTTCTGGTACACCTCAGAGAAATGAGAGAATATAGTTTTACAGTTCTGGAATCCGTAAGATATAGTCCATTGAACTATATTTATGGTTCTCCCAGAATATATTTAAAAATTTCATTCATAGAAAGTACTGTTTACCTACACATTAACTCTTACATTCATTTTTCAGTAAATAAACTCAATATTTGTTATAAATTATAAAGCCTTATTACCTATGAGAGCATCTTCAGATATAGAGGCTTGATAGAGTGGAACTTTAAAAGTAGGCGCATTATCGTTTACATCTGTAACACTGATCTCCACATCTGTTGTATCACTCAAGGAAGGATTTCCTCCATCTCTCGCGGTTACCGTCAAAAGATATCCACTGGTCGTTTCTCGATCTAGCAAAGCGTTTGTTGTGATGGCACCAGTTTGTTGATTGATAGAAAAAGGATCATTTGACCCCAGTCCATTAACCGAGTCATCATTTAAAGAATATGTAATTTGGGCGTTAATTCCTACATCGCTATCAGTCGCAGAAACAACTAAAACAGTAGTTCCAATTGGAGCGTCTTCGAAAACCGAAGCACTGTACGGAGCATTTTCAAAGATTGGCGCGAAATTATTAGCATCTGTAATGTTAATATTGACGGTGGCAGTGTCAGTTCTTCCTCCAGAATCTGTGGCTGTTATCGTAAGTAAAAATCGTCTTTCTTGTTTATAGTCCAAAGATTGCGCCACAGTGATTAAACCACGCCCGTTTTGGGAAGTTATAGCAAATCTACCTCTAGTATTGCCCGCTGTAATTTCATAATGTAATCTAGAGTCTTCGTCAGGATCAGTTGCCATTACAGTGACAACTGGGGTTCCAGGAGGTTGATCCTCCCCAACAGTAGCCTCGTAATATTTTGGCTGAAATGTCGGATCATTGTCATTAACATCTTGGACAGTAATTACAACTGACGAGCTTGCAGATTTTGGCGGTATTCCGCCATCTACAGCAACGACTTGAAACGAGTATCGCGACTGTTCTTCTCTATCTAGCTGTGTTATAGTCTGAATCCATCCTGTTCTAGGATCAACAGTCAGAGGAAAATTATCGTCTCTTTCAGAAATGCTATAAGTAATCTCAGCGTTTTGGCCTTCATCAGAATCGTAAGCCTGCACTCTAATAATATTGTATCCAACAGGAACACTTTCTAGAACAGATTCCTGGAACTGAGACGTATAAAATCGTGGTGCATTGTCATTTGCATCAAGAACATTGACTAATAATTGAGTAGTATTACTCCGTGAAGGACTACCGCCATCCTGTGCTCTTATCACTAATCGATAACTTCGCACACTTTCGTAGTCCAAGGGTTTTACTAAAGATACATCTCCACTCATAGAATCTATAGAAAATTGCGACTGAGTATTTCCACCAATGATAGCATAGCGAATAGCAGCATTATTGCCCTGATCTGCATCTGTAGCTCGTATATGAGCGATCACATTATTATCATCCCACTTATCCTCACTTACTTGTACTGTATAAGTTCTTTCGCTAAATTGAGGATAATTATCGTTATCATCCAAAACTTTAACTACAACACTCGCAGTCGCTGATTTTCTTTCGCTTTGCGGAGTAGCCATATCAGTAGCTGTTACGATCAAGGTATATACCTCGGACGCCTCGCGATCTAGAGCACTTCTAGTCGAAATAACACCGGTTCTAGCATCAATTCTAAAAGCCTGTGCATCTTCCTCATGGGTGGTTAAACCTCCGCCCGTTACGCTTTCTATGCCATACTCAATTTCGGCATTTTTGCCAACATCTTGATCAGTAGCACGTAACGTGATAACTGTTGAACCAACAGTGGCACCTTCTCTAATGCTCGCCTCAAACTGTTCAGCTTCAAAAGTTGGACTATGATCGTTGCAGTCCAAAACGTTTACTTGTAATGTTGTCGTACCCGATCGAGGAGGAAAACTATCGTCAGTAGCCACAACTCGAAAGTAATGGACATCCATTAACTCTCTGTCTAAACTAGACGAAGTGGTTATCACCCCTGTTCTCGAATCTACTTTAAAAAGCGATTGCGATCGTGAGTCCAACAGCGAAACCATTGAGTAAACCACTGGAGAATCTTCTGGATCTCTAGCCCTTACAGTAGTAACCACAGCACCCGATGATTGCTCCTCCAAAACAGAGGCAACATAAAGGGCTTGTTCAAAATATGGACTTTGATTTCTGAGCTCCCGTCTTACTCTGCGAGCAATGTCTGTATCGTTAAACTCCTGATAGTGGTAAACGATTTTCAATCTATGATCAGAATCCACAATATCATTTCGGTTGCACCGTATGCTGAATGTAACGATTACTTTCCAAATTGGCTCTTGTATGCAAACATCTCTACTTGCAACAAGGTCGCGATTTCTAGTTTCAATTTTAAATCTTTCATCGTTTACATCTAAAAAATTTACTCGACAATTTTGGCAAATCGATTTTGGAAGAAAAGCGTTCAAACTATTTATATACTGTGACTTTTTTAAACAAATGTTGCTCCATTTATCGGTGGTGTGAATGGCATAAGATGCATATGTTTCTGAGATCCATTGTTTAGCATCAGCAATTTTTCGATGGAGTTTCTGATTGATCTTAGTTCCTACGTGGCGTCGTTTTCTGCTAAGAATTTTCCATCGAAGGTCATTGTAAGCACGATCTTCATGAAATACATCTCCATCTCGAAATGTATTTTTAGAATCATTTAAATTATCAAGAACCATAAAGTAGTTCGAATCATGCCAAAAGTTATCATGTTCTAAAAGTTTTCTCTCTTCTCTATTCGAATCTGTGCTTCTTTTTCGTCTGCCGAAGTAGTTGTCTTCATCATCTTCAAACTGCCGCCCATAGATTTCTGCTCTTCGATCATCATTGCAGTTTTGTCCAACAATAAACACTCTAAGGGGCAAACTGTAATAATCTATGCTTCGAAGTCTATTAGTCGTTGAATCCACGTAAAATGTAAATAAATTTGGATAATAAATTCCATCACATTTAAGGTGCTTTTTGATACGTATTTGACCATCTTTGGAATTTACTTCGACTAAGTGATGAACAAAATTGGCTGATTTGTGTACATTTATTTTATAACTCCGCTCAGAGCCGAGTTTGTATACAGAAGCATTAAATATCACTGTTCCGGGTTCGGTTGATTCTCTTACTATTATAAGGTACGAAAATGATTGCACTAGCAGTAGAAATGTTGTTAACAGAAAAACCGTCGTCGGTAGCACATTTCCACTAAATATGTTGCCCAACATCTTGCAGTTTAAGGGACCTTCAAGTTCTGTGCTTTAATGGCTTTAATACGCGAGTATTTCTGGCCATCTGAAACAAAAGAAAATAAGTAGTAATTAGAAAAACCTGTGTGTAAGAAAATCATAATCTATGATAGATAGCAGAGAATACACAAAAATAAATCTTATCATCCTATTTTAGGTAACGTACTAAAACATGGTGGTGTAAAATATTTGCGTTCCAAATCATGAACAAAAACAACTGGGTGATTAATTAAGATGTTGTTTTGGTAGGTCTTATGTTAATTATTGTAGTCTGTAAATAAAATGTAGGAAGTCTTTGGTGCTGTGGAAGTCTTGAATTTTACAAAGTGCAACCATTGAGTTGGTAAACTTGTTTAAGAACCAAATACCGTACTCATATATTTCTTGGAATACCATATACCAACCCATAACTAACTGAAGCCACAATTCTACATTTAGAGGTCAAAATAACTACACTAGAATAAAATGAAGAGCAATAAAAAAAAGAAAACACCCATATATCTTTCCTTTTATGTAACAAACATATGTACATATATACATAGGTCTTAAACTGCATACGTGAGAATTCTTAAAAGGTTCTTTAAAAAAATGTTCACAGAAAATTTAATTAACCCAACAATGCTCTCAGTTCGCTAGCGGCACAAAGCATAGCGCACAAGTTGTAATTGGGCGAGCACTCAAAATGAATTAATTTACACCAGCATGAAGCATTAGCACTTCAGAGTTCAGTAAGTAAATTTAATCATAATAGTGCTTATCGCGCTTTTGCTGTCTGCCACTGAAGATGATTAATAAGAAAACATTTAACCGCTTTCATGGGTGGTAGAGCAGAAAATCTTTACGTGCTCTCAAGCAATTAAAGATTTTCTGATTGAGTTCAAGAAACTCATGTGGTGGAACAGCAGGGTTTAGATTAGATTGTAATTCACAATGATCAATGCTCCAATTAAGGCGAAGAAATCTAATTTGCATGCCATCCATTGCCAGAACTTTCATAAGGGCTCTTAACTGAAATTAAAAGTCAGCTCCGTGGGCAATTTCCCATTGAATTATGAAATTAAGCCAACGTTCGAAATGGAGTCTAGCCTGGTAGGATGTAATTCTGCTGAAATTACGAGAACTAAAATGCGACAAGACAAGCGGCATTACACTGTTTTTAACATTAAACCGCAGCCGGAAAAACTAGACCAATTCCAGCGGAGGCCATAAAACCCAACGACCCCCAGACTCAAAATTTAATCACAATCTGGGCACATTTTGTGTTATTTGTTGCAGTTGGTCACCGGCAACTATTAAGCTCCCGGGACTGGAAATTTAATGTGACCACCATGTGAAATTCGTACGCAGCCTGTACGGTTAAACATTTAGACAATTTTCGACCATTCTGGGAAATGAGAACTTATTAAAGGCGAGAGTCCCTGGACGTTAAAATTAATTCCTCGTAACTTTTTACAAGAACCCCGGCTTAGAAAGGAAACCCAGAACCATTAAATGCAAAAACCAGAAAGCTTCAGCTACTACTAGCTAGACTTAACCAATTTAATTAGACGTGTCGTAGAACGTGTACGCAAGGTGTTCCTTGCTGGAATTTTCAGGGATTGTTTCCTACTTTCATTCAAATGTTGTTTTGCTTCTGTAGTGGAAAGTGACTAAATTAAAACAACTGAGGTGTGTGAAATTTAATCACATCCAATGGGTTTCACGGAACCTTTGGCTTTTGAGGTCTACCCTCTCGGAGCACCCCGGCATAATAAGACACGTATGCCTCGCATGTCACAGAAGTGTCGGTGCTGCGACGGTTTAGCAAAAACCAACTGTTCAAGTGAATTTTATGTGCGTCTCTTAATTCTTTGTCTTAATGGCTCACTGAACCGAACGGAATTGCTCTTATGTTATGTGACACTGAGCACCTATAAAGAAGCTCTCAAATGACAGCATCCTGTATCGGGATGCTAGGCAAACACTTGTAAAAAGCGCCGTCTGTAGGTACAGCCTGCGCCTTTTCAGGGCACAAATTTTTATTCGGCTTTCTCTTCGCTGTAGGTACCTTCAGCATCCTTGTTGGATTAAATTTCCGAAAACTTTTAAGAATTTTTAAGTATCCTCCCGACTGGTTCAGACGTATGGATAACAATTTTGTAACACTTTATTAAAATTGACTGAATTGAAATATTATTGTTTGGCATTACTCTACCTTAAGAATTATGAAAGCTACTATGATAATAAGGTGGTTATTTTAAATCCTTTACTACATAAAAGCCCAAGATTAAAAGCACCTAAAAGTTATCCAATTAGATATGAACGAATGATACAAAGAATCTATCTTTATCTATACGAATTTTAGTAAAAACTACAAGTATTCAAAATTTCAACCTATAGCGAAGTTGGTGTTGTTAAAATTTATAATAGATACAATATTGTTTACAAATCTTAAGGTAGTTGACTTCGAATCATATACTATCCAATTTTTTTAATTCAAAATGGCAAAATATTCCAATTTGATATATATATGTTATGTATGTACAGTACATCGAATATTTATACATGCATATCATACATACATACATGTATGCAGAATTACAGGAAATTTGGAACTCCGAAATGTGTGAATCTATAATATCTACCAAAACTTTACGATTACGAACTTTCCCTGAACAAAAATTGAAGTTACAGAAGTTGAAAAACTATCAAAACCGCATAGACAAGGAATTTTATCTAATTTAAAACTGGATACGAACTATCGACAATAAATGTTTAATTTATTATTATTTTTAGCAAATGCAGGACTAGATACCATAAATTCTTGTATTTTTTTTATAATTATTAACAAAAGCAGTTTTAGTTTCCAATTTTTTTGTTGCATATGGAATAAATAGAGCAACAGAGATTGTTATATTTTTTATTTTGCATATATTTATTCTGAATAGAAAAATTTTCCAATTAAGTGCATTTTTTCAATTAATCATTATCCTCACGAAGGCAGTACAAAGGAAGGGTCGAATGCTTTCAGAACTATCTGTGCATAAATCCACAGGCATGTGCACAATTCGAAAGCAATAAAGTTTCAACGTCGATTTGTTCTCCCGCCTCACCGTTCTGGTTTTTGTAAAAACCCAAAAATCCTACCAAATGCATGAGAGAATAACTTTCCGGCGGATAAAAGAAATTTTCTTTTCATTTGAATTTCAATAAACGGGCCCGCCTCCGTCGATGGAAGAGTCTAAATTGCGCTTTGTCGAGCCCCTTCAAGCCCCCGTCCACCCACCGTCGACAGCGGGGGCGGATTCGAAGAAAACTATTACTTCCGACTTCCGACATTTAAATGAGGTCTGTCCAGTGCAAGCGCAAAGCGAGCAGGCGGCTCGAAGAGCGATTGCGATTTTTCTTTCGTTTTTAATTAAGTTCATGCCTGGATACAAGTTGGATACCTTCGTTGCAAAAAATGTGCGGCTCCGAGTTCCCCGGCATAAAGGGCTTTGGAGGGCTTTCAGTTAACAATTGGAAAAGGATGAGATGCCCTCCTGCGGGCACGAGTGCTCGGAACGATCGCATTCAAATGCGTGAATGGGGAGTGTAGTTTTAATGAGGGAAACTAGATTAACACCAATTATGCATAAAGAGGACCTTTAACTTTTAAGGCTACATTTAAACGCTACGGCTGCGTTCCTCGCTTTGTTCGGAAGCCTACTCCACGTCTGGACGACGGGGGAAGCAAACAGCGCAAGTGTTTATTGCTAAGGGCTATTTGCAATATTAAACTGAAATGAACGCTCTTTAAGCGATTAGAAACTTTCAAGTGCGTTTCAGCACATACATAGTTGCACCTCTTGTGGAAAGTTTTTGAATGCCATTTTGTTTATATACTCACATGAAAGGCTCTTTGTCTGCACTGGATTCAAACAAATTTACTATGTAAACTCATATGAATCTAGCCTGTTGCCAAAGTAAGGCCAATTTAATTTTACCGAAATTTTTCAACTACTTAAATATATTAACTTTAACGAAATTGCTACACTCATAAATTTTTTAAGTTAAATTTTATAAACCTTTTTCTAAACATGTAATATTTTACTAGTTTTATCTCGCAGAAGTAACAAAGATTGATATTTGAAATATATTTTATTAAAAACGATATCAGTTGTCCACATTTATATTTAACGATTTTATACTATTTTATTACGAAAATATAAGCCGATGACGTTCGAATATCAATTTTTGTACCTACACATGAGCGAAGCAATAAAAGCAACACCACAAACCAGGGGTCGTAATGGCTATAAGTTTTATTTAATAAGTTTAATTACTTAATTTATGAACCATATTTTTAAACTCTGAATGAATCCATTAAATTTAACATTTAATAGTTATAATTGCTTCTAAATGCTCATTAAGGATTTTTATTTTTTAGCAATCATTCATATCAGTTATGAGAAGATTTATATTTTTTAATCATTTTCTCACTTTTTAACCCTATTTTTATCGAAAACGTGTGATGATGAAATATTTTCAATTTCAGATTCTCAATTTTGAATCTGAATACCGTCCAGTTTGAAATTAAGGTAAGATCTAGAAATGAGAGCAGCCAGCTGCAGCGACTAATTTTTGTTTACATTTTGATATGATCAAAATATTTTTTTCTTTTAAATTAGTCTTAATACATGCTCTTTAGATAGTCTACAAAAAAAAAAAATAAAGTGAATACGATTTAACAGCAGCAAGTTGCGTGATAAAACATAATTAAAATTACCACGAATAAATGCCTACATACATTTTCAAAACATTTTCAATTTGATGTTCGTATACGATTCCTTTTACATTTCCTTAACGTTATATTGAAAGTTTTTATAGAACAGAAAGCCTTACATAATCTTAATTCGAAATTGCACTTTACTTATCTTAAATATATATATTGTATTATTGTGCTTATGAAATTTCAAAATATTGCCTGAATATGAAAGGCTTCCTTAAGGACAAGTAGGAGTAATTGATTTGAATGATAATTGATATTCGGTGGTTAAAACCATAATCCTTAAATAAGCTAAACGACTTCCCGTTGAGAATGCATAAGAGTGCCTACACATTTCTCCCTCTTTTGCTGTAGATTAATTTCAAATTAAATACTAATTAAACAGTCCCTAAGACAGGTATGGGATAAAATTTCTTTCAAGGAACAGGTAAACCGATACCCCGACGAAGGTAGGAGAAAAAAGAATGATAAAAAAAAAACAAGAACATTTTTAAGCCTGTCTAGACAAAAGCCATTTCACCAAGAAATATCCCGCTTTGAGCTCTGACCAAACTGGAAAGGTGCAATTTGGTTTCAGGTGATTCACGATATGTTTCCGTTGCTCAAAAGCACCTCCTTTCCAGAATTGTTGCCTTTGCGTGTGAAAAGTAATTAATTTTATAGTCAGTGTTGTTGGTAACAACATTCATCAATTTTTGGGAGTTAATGGGTTCCAGGAATCATGAAAAAAGTGGACCTTTGATGAGCTTGTTCAATTTACTTAATATTCTTTGATATCGTTATTTCACCTTCTTATAGAAAATGAGGAAATAACTTAATTATGATATCTTTTAATTTTGACATTAATGTGGCAAAAGTAAGTTCCGCAGAAGTATAAGTAAAATATGTAAGTAAACCTTTATCACTACTCCCAGAAATGTCCTTCATTAAAAAAATCACACCCTCGTTACGCCATACTCGTAAGATGGTAACAAATGTTGTGAACGCCCAGGACAGCATTTTACATGAACAAGAAATTCCAATTATTTCGTCGTTTTATCCGGCGCACTTAACTCGTTTTAGCTGACAAAAACAAAGAGATTCATATTACTTGCCAGGGAACACGCAACTGACACATGCTGCCAAGCAAGGAGATCGCATTTCTTCAGAAGGCGTCTGCTGGAAGTGGTAAGACGCGACGTTAGTACCCTTTGCCGTGAAACGTTCTTAATTTATTCCACCAGTAGACTGTTTGGCGATAGACTTTCGGGCTTAACCAAATGGTTGAAGGTATGTAGAATCATCCATCAAATCCGAAGATAACATCAGCAACCCTCTAAGGTTGTTTTAGGGGACTCAAAGTTATTGCTAAGGGATTTCAAAGAAAAATGGTGAGTCATTTCCTAGCCAACTCCTGTTATCCTTCTCAAATAGCTAATGCAAAATAGCTTTATACCTTAATTTGAACTTTACGTCTTATTTCTGAACGAATAAATTCGACTCATAAATATGAAGAATTAGTCAACGTAAAAAATTAATTATTATTTATTAATAAATGTATAGCTTTTTAATACAATATTGCTTTATTGAAATGTTTCAACATTATTATTAGTTTTACGAATATCAAATTCTTTATCGTCTCAACTAATTGTGGTAAAAAATGCTGAAAATCATCTTATTTAAATGGTTGGTCTACCTGAAAAATGTATGTAGCTATATATAGGATATATATTTTGGAAGGTATAATAAGAGAATCAGAAAAGCGGGCTAAATATTTAATTACTTAAGAGAAAGATCCTTTACTTTGTATCTGTTCAAACTTTTGTTAAGTTGGTCCTGTTTCACGGTTTTAACTTAATTATATCAGAAAGTGTCGACATTCCCAACTGTGTAAATTAATTTAAATAAATAAATAATGAACTCTAGCGCAAGAATAGATCCACTTTCTCGTGATGAAGTGAACTCATTCATGAATCACCTTGAGGAAAATTCGTAATTTAATCACTTCTGCTTTCTCCGCTAACGAACGATTCACTGCTCTCAAAAGAAGCGAGAACGTCGGTTAAACTCGAAAGTAGAATGGACTCGGTCCTTTGCGAATCACCTCAAAATCCTGGCGAGCATTGGACTGGAATTTATAACCCCCTTTACACTGAGTACCATTGAATCAGTTGAACTTTCAAGTCAAAATCAATAGAGTAAAACCAGTGCAAGCAAACAGAAAGAGCCAAAATTTAGGATTCAGGTCAGGTCGGTGCGAAATGGCATTGTTCTACTAATCCTTTTCAAAGACCAAGTTTACAAAATTTCCGTTGTGTCCAAAGTCCACAGCAAATAGAGACCGCACCAAAATTTGCCCATCTTTGTTTGTTGGTCGCAAATCGCAATTACTCGTCCTCCTCCACACCAACCAGGAGCACTTCGGTTTCCACAGATCCTGCACGGAATGTCCAAAATCCCTTCCACAATGTGATGGTGGATGTGTCCTCAGACATTGGGCCTTTTCAAGATAATTAGTTTCAAGACAAAGTCGAACAATAATCGGATTATATTAAGCCTAGGAATTACCGTTATTCTAGTAAATACTAATAATCTAATTATCGCTCGCTTTCTTATCCAGAGCCACATAATCACAGTCATTTCGGTTGTGCCCACATCGCTTTTCTGGGGCCCTGATATAAGCCCTTAGCCTGGACGGCAGCCCATATCCTGTAGAATTTCCTTCGTACACCCACTCGGGGAAACTTCGAATTTTGAACAATAAAATAAGCCTAAAAAGCAGTCATCGGGTTTCGAGGGATTTACTGGTGAGATGTGACCAAAAATATATTTTCCTTTCGTCCTTTGTGAGCTCCCTCGCCGGGGATATTTTGTACGGATTTGTGAAGGATGTAATCGGGTGGACGAAAGTTCAATTTCGTTTAATGTATAAAACCTCGATGTCTTCGACCGCTTTTATGAATTCCTTCTCATTCATATGAAGGATGCTTTGCGCTTTGGCTTTTTATACATTTGTTGATATTTTTGAAAGGAAATTTAAAAAGATTTTCCTTTTCTCCATAAATCAAGAGTATTGGATGGAGGAGATGGAAAAAGGGAGATAGGATCTAAATGACCCACTTCATGCTAATAGCACCATGGTGACTTCTTGACGGTAGCTATGCCAATTTAGTTGACTTGCAATAACTTGTAATATAATAAAAATACTCTCGAAGTCTGTAGACTTAATGAGAACCAATTTTTGCTTACCTTTTCATGTTCTGCGATCCATCTAAACCTGAAAGAGGACAAAATGTTTCCATTAGAAATGGGATCAAGTTTCGTAATAACTAGGCGAGGGGAAGAGCACCAGTCTGAACTGAAGAGCGTATGCACAGCATATTTTATGACTAGATATTGCGACAACAATCGAAGTATCGCTGGCCTAAAATAGCAAAATCAGCGGCATCATGACTCCCATCATTCTTGGAGTCTACTCGTACCTGTGTCGTCGCTTTCGCTGCGATGCGATGCGATTTTCTTATGTTGCCTTTGCCTCTTTGTGACACCGGGCCGTTGGTAGCAAGTGCAATATCTGGGAAATATTGTAAAAACCATGACATTTAACATGATGCCTTTTTGCTCGGTCTCTGCAGGTAACTTTACACTGCAATAAACAATTGTAATGGCAGAAGCATTCCAGACTGCATTTGTCTGCCGGATGGAAAGACATTACAAACGAGTGGAGACAAGAATAAGGTCGTCTGAGTTTCAACACAAAAAATAAACAGATGACAAAAAGATGAATATACTTAAGTGCATCATGGTGCACGCAAACAAGACTATCGAGGAGAAAGCAAATATTTAACATTAAACTCGAGCAGTAAAACTCGCTTAATGAACTATAATTTATTCCTGAAAGAGAGGAATTATTAAGACCAACATCTCGGATTTGTACCAAAGAATAATTATCAGACATATAAATAATTAATCTTTTTGAAGAAGAGCTTACTCCAACCGGTTTAATTTGTGAGATGACCCATTTTTTAAATAGTCAATTTATACTAGACATACATACATACAAAATCGCTTTTTGTATCTAACTATGTATAATGGATCCAAAATTACATTTTAAATATTAAACATTTTCTTACATTGGCTCGTAAGTTCATACACCACCAAAAGATCTATTAAAATAGTAATAGATTGACATGTGAGGAACGTATAATATAAGCATAAAAGACTAATCAATTAAAATTATTTTATTTTACCTCAGTAGCATCCTCATTTATTCAGTCAAAAGCTCTTGATAATATTGACCGCAACATTTTATAAAATTCGGCATATATTAAATATGCACGAAAATTATATAACTTTATGATGTAAGCACCGAGCAAATGAATTTTAATATTTTTACATAAAAAAGTAAAAGTGAATAAATATAAAAATATACACGAATTATTTCGTTGATGTGATAAATACGAGTTTATATACATACATATATCTTTATTATTTATAAAATTAAAGCTGAATGCAAAAATTTAATATCTGACAAGCGACTCGTATGACCTGAGCGATCGATCATTGTAACACTCCCACACGATACTAAACAAATTATGCAGATGCAATCTACTACAAAAATTATGCAATCGACAACGATTTATCGAACAGCAAAACTAGCCAAATTGCGCAAAGCAAAATATCTCGAATGGATTTGTATCCAACACGTTCGATAGATTTACACAATTTGAAAAAAAAAAAACGACAAATGACTACAATTTACATATGTTAACTTTAAAGGGTTGCAGAAGGAAATTTTTGGAGAATTTTAAATAGCAAAATCAAGTGTGCAAATTGTCGACATCGTTCCTGATGACTTCGCAAATTTTTTGCCCAACCCAACAGCATACCTTGAATTCGAGCAATTTTCTTGTAACTCAGGGGAAAGAGGACAAAACCCTTGGTTGAATGTTTGGAGTATACTTTTAAATAGGGTGTATAGCCCATTTTTATAAGTTTTATAGTAAACGAGTTAAAGGGTGAGTAATGGGAACGTATGCCCAATTTATGCTTAACTAAACATGCATGTTGTTCCAATTGATTAGGCTTTAGCCGTTACAAGTAATACCTACTCTGCCGTATGAAATGAAAAACAAAAATATCAGCAGACGTCTTGTGGGTGGTTGTATGGGGAAATTGAGAGTTTCCTTACTTCCTCTTTCGCTTTCAGCAAGAAGTCAATTTCCAAGTATATTCCTGGCCAGGGGCTTTCATTTTCCATTGTTCCCGCCATAAATTGAAAACTACGACAGCGGTGGCGTCAGTCTGGGCGGTTTTTAAAACAATAAAAATATCAGAAAAGTATAACACCAAGTTAGCGAAGTTGTTAATGGTCCCGAAAGCCTTTGCGCCACACGAAACGAAGAAAATCCCCGCTGGAAAAGAGCATTCTCCGAGTCTTTTGGATAGTTGCCAAGCATCTGCCAGACGCGGGGGAGGATGATTATTCGCGACTACTATCCACCCTATTATTTGGAATTTATTATGGCACATGATGAGCAGATACCGCTCAACAGATAAGACTGATGAGCATTGTTTAACAATCAATCCAACTGGGGGAAGATACGCTATCATTTGTCATAGTGCTCTGCAGACGGGCAAATTTTTATGCCATACACCAACCGTCCGACGTGCAGCCCTTCCAAAGGGATAGGCTTAGTCGTGCCCATAGTTTAGGACGATTGATGCGTGAGTTCGAATGGGAGATGGAATCGATTGCATCCACTGAAGCAAACATATTTTCACTTTAAATGGATGATTTTGAAAATTTATCGCAGCTTTCCCCCTCGCTGCTCCCCGAATCAATAAAAATGTGGCAAAGTTGGAATTCATTTACCCATCAATTAAGTATTGAATAAAAAAGGGTGATTGAACTTAATTGCATGCAAATTGAATTATTATTTACATTATATCTGTAAAAGTGGTTTTCTTAATTATATCGCTGTATAATACAACTTTAAAAAGTAGAGACATTTAAACGGTTGTATTATAGAAGGTTATATTCCCTCAGAAATTAATGGAACAAACGCTTTAAAAATATTATAAAATTAAAACAAGCTGACATCTGTAGCATTTGAACTACTTAATTTAATACACTTTATTGTTTTACAACGTATTCAAAAAGTAATTCTACATAATTTAGCTGCTCACATTTTAGTAGTGTCAAGTAGTTACTTAAGGAGAAAATATGGAATATAATTCGTAAAATCCTTTGTGTATTTGTCCGCCCATCTGTTTCCTTGTCTGTTGTCCCGACATTTTTAGTTTAAATAAAAATTACTAAATGCCCTATTTTATCATTTCTTTATGTTAGGATTAAAAAACACCTGTCCGCTCTTGTTTCTTAAACTTTTGAAGCATTAATTTTGCACATTAAAACCAAACTATTGTAGTAAACTTTTAAAGGCAATAGATTTATTATACATCAATTTAGGTAATTGCGATTTATTGAAATATTTCTTCTTTTGTTTACAAACTATTTGAAAAGGAAATTGCTTTGTGTTACTTAAAGCTTACTTAGTAAGTAGTTATTTGATAATGTTGATTAAATTTCAATCATAGAAACAAAATTAATATTTCCAGTAATAACTCTATCATTTTGAGAATTACATATACCGATCATTTTGACTAGATAAATAAACAATTCCACAAAATTAGAAATTAAGAATTTTCGGATTTATTCCTTCACCTGTGCTAAAAGACCTCTCTTCGTGCCAAATTTTGAGATTATAAGTCACCAGGAAATACCCTATGTTGATGACCAGTCACTCAGTGGGAGTTTTAGTATGAAAATACGCTTTGAAAGGCCGTATCTTTTTTATTCCATTATATGGTACGGAACCATAAAAACAACAATTGAAACATGTATTATTAATTTCTAAATAGTGGAGAATTTTCCATAATTAGAACATTAAAAAACTTTGAGTGTTTGACTTTTGACAATTTCGAACAAAATAAAGTGTTCTAATTATGTGCTAGTAATGACATTTTTAGACATATTTACTTACATACATTAACGTATATTAACGAACTGAGAACAAATTAAAATACACAATATTTTTAAAGTGGGCTAAGACGAAGATTTCTCCCTCTCTGAACTATAAATCCTTTTGGGCGGGTTATTTAAGGTTTGTGGTAGATAGTGTACTGAAAAATGAATTTATTTCTTTTCCGATCATATGTATATCGAAAACTCCACTTTTTATTTTGGAAGATTTTCTAATAGATACATTTATAAAAATATGTAGAGTCTTAAAAAATAGTAAATAGGCATAACATTTTAAGTGAGCAAGTATTCCCAGGCATTTAACGAATTCCAGCTAAAATTAAGCTTGAAGCGAAATTCTGAATTGAACTTCATGAGAAATCTTAAGAAGTAATCAATTATTTTGCCCCGAAAGAACAGTTGCAAAGATTTGATTCATTTCATAATATTTTAAGAAAAGCAAAACTCATCTCTCCGGTTGGACACTGAGTCGAGCAATTATGGTACAGTGTACAGTAACTGTCCTCACAAATTGCGCTACGGTGAGCGTGAAAAGCGCGAGAACAGCTGCTAATTAGCTTGCTTTTCGCAGTTCAATGACTCTCCCGCATGACTTCCGTTCAGCTTCCGTGGGCCTTACTGACCTGCACGACTCTCGACAGTGGCCAAGAAAACACAGAGCTAATCGATCAAGACAACCCACAAAATCTTAAGATTGCTAACGCGCCAGTCACCGCAGTGATTAACAGAATTGTGATTACACCTCGCACTGGGTGCTGGTGTTGCGTTCTCGTGGTTCGGTTGCCATCTGTCGCCCTAACGACCGCCAACCCCGCAGAGTGAAATTTACCTGTTTGTTCTTAACCCATTTGCTTAGTCGGGTAAGCTGACCGCCACTCGGCGGTTTATCGCATGGTTCCTTGACCTCTGCTGAACGATCTGCGGTGCGTTGGGTACGAATTAAAATTTTTTTGTACTTGTCATAAACGTGCGTAACGTAAATCATGCCTACTAAAGACACTAATTGTTGCTACGAATAGAGGGCTCCTTACGATTTTTCAAAGGTTTTCTTTCACTCAGACGCCTGGACAGATTGAGAAACCACAAAACCTGTTTTCTTAAATCGATGGTGTCCACAATGGCTCTTTTCATGCTACTTGGTGAATGAATCTATAACAAAATAACTTCCCATGACGATGAAATTTGGGCGTGCTCTTCTTTGAACAGTAGAAAGTCAAAAAAAAATATGTTTTGCTTTTAACCAGACTAAGAAAATCAGTTATTTAACGACGATGTTTAACATTTTGATGGTCTGATGTAAAAGTCGAATATCCATTAATTTTATGTTGTTTTGTTATCGCTCTAAAATTACCGACTGATTTATTTAGATAACCGATTTCCGGAAGACATGAATTTGTCTTGAAATCTCTATTTTCAACTGCTTAAAATGAATTATTAAGTACCTGTTTTGGAATAAAAGAAACCAAATATTTAACATGAAATTCTTTTTTCATCTCGGAAATATGAGGATACAATACATATAAATTTTTGATTGAACGATTTTAGACTTTCGCTTATTGTTAGCTGTTCTAAATCGGTTTTCTTTTTTGATGCTATTTAATGGTAATAATTTCAAAACAAAATACTTCTAATTATATAATAGCTGCATTTTTCTCGTATCTCCCAAAAAATAGGAAAGTTTATATTGAACTGAAGTTTATTAATAGTTCCTCCGAATTAGGATTATCAATTTGCATCAACAATGCATCAAATTGCCATAATTTTTATTCATGCAAATCTTGAACAGAACAGATTAATCTTTGATTTAAAAGTACATAAAAGTCATTGCAATTTCAAATTATCTGCAAAGATGTCATCTTTTGTTTATGTATAGAAGAATAATTTTACAAAAGCACCTTTAACGAAATATAATCATAAACGTCACACCTTTTTGTATCAAAACATAGCTTTATCACAATACAACTGCCGAAAAGAAGAAGAAAAGTTCTCTCCAAAATTCAGTTGTAACCTTTGATTAAATTCCTTATCGGGAAGCTCTTTCTGATTTAATCGCGGTTGATATTCCTTTTAAAAGTAAAACTTTCTTCGTGCTTCTGTTAAACCTCACAAAGTCGTTAACAGCAAAGGGTAGGGTTGAACATAACCGCTAAAATTTGTCGTCGGTTATTCGTCTTTCAACAAATAAAAATGATAAAAAAGCAAATGAAAATTTATGTCTGCTGGTATGCCTTGAATTTCGTAAGCATTCCGAATATTGTCAATGTCTGCAGTACAAAGAATGAGTTCTCACTCAAGCTTGAGTCTAATTTACATGCAGAAGGCATCTCTGCGGCTGGTAGACGTTTTCGTTTTTTTCCTTTCCTGGATTAAACTTCTCTACGGTTGGGATTGCATGAACGCCATGCTTTGTGGATACAGAAGCAAATAATAAGAGCGGGGGAGGTTTTATAATTAAATTGATTGCATTCGGAAAAAATACGAGAAACTTAAGAAAATTGCGAAGAATGTCATTTGAGTTGATAAGAAAAGGTCTTTTGGGAAATTTAATCTAAATTCGATTAAGAAATTGGAATATTCGATTTAGTCAAATCCACAAATTGTGTTGATCTATTGGGAACATTTCCATTATATTAAAATAATGTCGTTTAATAATCCTGAGAAACTTGGAATACCACTTATCATGTTACGATAACACAAGAAAAGTTATTAAAGACCCCAAAAGGTTTGTTTTATATAAAATCAGCACATAAACGTACGCCCATATTTGTATTAAATCCGAAAATTTGAACATCACCATGTCACTTTCGCTATGAGCGAAATATGCGAAGATTACTATAATTGAAAAGAATAATAACTACGATAATTGAAAAAACTAATAACTGCGAGTGTGGATTGAAAAATTTGCAATTCTGAATTAACATAAACCTTATGCACTTCTTAACTTCATTACTTCCCAGCTCAACCACTTCTTAAATATAGTTTCTTAAAGCAATATACCGCTTTCAAAAAATGTATCTCCAAGGATTTCAAAAATGCGTTGTTTGCAGTTTCGACCCTTTCATGTTATCAAAATTGCTGCCCTCGTAAATATTTCCTTTTAGATTGGGGTAAAGATGAAAGTCAGAAGGGATCAGATAAGGTGAATAAGGAGAGAACAATAATACAAAGCCAAAATCATGGATTTTGATCATGTTTTTTAAAGACGTGTGAAAGCGTGCGTTGTCTTGGTGAAAAAAAATGTTCTGTCATAATGCAGTACTATGGTATAAAATCGAAATCAATAGTGACACAGAAATGAAATGTTGTACAACTAAAGAAATAGTAAAAATAGTTATGGTATTATACTGTGTTATTTTAATATTCCGACGTACATATTTCACCTACCTTCTATTGTTTCATTCAATGCATGTAATAAATAAACAACTCTAAAGTTCCATGCTCAAAATGTTTGATCAGTATTCAAAACAAAACTTTTTACTCCTCTTTTCCCAGTATAATGATACATCCAGACCTCTATAAAACTTTTAAATCGAAAATGAAAGTGTCCCAAATTTGCTCCCCTCATATTTTTCTTGTTACACACCTGGCAACGTTGTCTAATAATAAATAAATTTGATGAATAAATTCAATAGTCGACGCCGACCAGGGGCAGCACATGTTCGAGGAGTCGTCTAGCCCCTGTTACTTTCCGTCGAAGTGTTCTGGTCCCTGCATGTTGAATGTTCTATGTGTTCGTACAAAAGTCCTCCGGCCGAAGGGTGACTCATTCGCGTTTAATGTCTTGCAAATGTTCATTTTATTCACTTTCGCCTAGACAGGGCTTAGGGTTTCGCGGTGGAGGGTGATTAACCTTCCTCCCCAGTCACGACATTCACTTTTCTATTCGACTATTCCATTGATTTCTAACTTCTATCCAAAATTTGTTATACAGTCCCCATGATTTAGTGGCTAGCCCAGGGACATGAAAGTAATTAGAAAAGGTACCTCTGCTAAAAGGGCTCAGTGAATTTTTCATTCCTTCTGACTCAGCGGGAGCAGGGCGGATTTGGCTGTCGTTCGGGGGAGGACAATTAGAATTCTCAGGTGTGGTGCTCCTAATTTTAATAGCTGCCTTTGGGAAATCCTGTTTTCCTCGGAATGGATAAAGGAGCTTTGAATTTGAATATGCGCCGGATGAACAGGATTCTCATTAAGTCCTTTTTCTACTAAACAAGGATTTCTGATCTATTCGCGTGTAATGATTCCCTTTTGTTTATTTTTCCTAATCCTTCCGGGCAAATCAAACTCACAGAGGGAGGACCATTTAAACAAATTGCACTTTTGTTGTAAGAACTTGTCTCATCTGGAAAAGTCTGTCTAGCGTAAGGGACGAAAGAGCGTGCTGGTTTTTGGGGTCAAGCAATTCAGATGATAAAATTCAGTCCTTCTGCTGCTGGCTTCTCCATCTAAAGGGCTTCAGAGAAGGGAGTTCAAATATTGATTGAATGAAGTTGAACATCACTCAAAGCAAGTTGAGCGTGTACGATAAATGTGAATTGGATTCAGAAAGGAGAGCGACAAATGGTCGCAGGGCAAATATTCATGGGGGTTGGGCCTCCTCAAGCTAAATAAAGCCAGCCACCATATTGTTATCATAATTCACGAGACATCACTTCACCACCACTTCACACGTCTTACCCTACTTTTATGTTCCGCCATATGACCTTTTTCTCCCTTCAATGGGACAAAGGAAGCTCATGAGGAGACATTGTTTAGCTCGAGAATTAATTATCAACTTCCACGACATAAGACATAATACCCGTGGCATAATGCACATATTCGATACATGGCACTTTTCATTCTGAGGAGGTGCGGGCGCTGCCACGATTCACCCCATCATTGTTATTCGAATTTGAAGAACACCTTTCACGGAGGCGACTTCAATTAGCTTGCAAAAGGGAAACCTTTTTAATTGAAATTTGAGATTGTCGAGGACAACCTCCCAGAGGCTCCTTTTTCCTTGATGTCAGGCAATTTGTTTCCTTTCCCAGCTGGAGAGCTTCAGCTAACGATGTAATTTCTGTGGGAATTCATTTTGCAACAGCGAGACAGTCCGATTTCGCAAGGACTGTGGCGAGTCCTTTTATATCTGCGATTTGCCCTCTTATCCTTGCAAAGGCACTTGTCTTCTGTTTTCGTTATCCTTTACACAAAACAGTCTCGAAACGTCGCACGAAGACAGATTCGTTGGTTAGCATAAATCATCAATTTGTTCCTTCTTTTCTTAGTTACTCAAGTGATTCACGAGTGGGTGGGAATAATTTTATTCTAGTCTTTTGCTGCCATTGATCATGGTGAACTCCTGTGGCTTCATGTGATTTGTTACATTGCTTCTTTTATTCTTATTGCTTCAGTTGTCTCTTTTTTAAGTAAATTTAAATTTTTTAAACAAAATGACGTAAAGTCAGCTCAAAAATGTAAGTATAAAAGCGAGGCAACATTGTGTTAAAACATTGTAACTATTGTTTTTTTTCGAAATATTAAGAAAAAAAAATTTAAAAATATGACTTTTTGTACCTAGAAATACATACATTAATATTTTCGGGAAAAAAAAAGCGCGAAAATTTATTTAAATATGTACCTACTTATATCTACTGAAAAATTATAATATCAACTTGCTGCTAACTAAGAAGAAGGCAAACAAATAGTTAGTAGTAGTTGGTGTTTTAATGTAGGTACTCTAATTTTTAACATGAAATTTTCTTAATGTTTACTTTCTTTTGCTTTTCTTTGGTTTCTCTTAAAATAAGAACATTTTCACTTCGATTTGAGAAGAATATAACAACATATTATTGATTAAGTGATATTTTTTTATTTTTTATTTTATTAAAAAATACACTGCTAAAGATCTTGTTACATGTTTACACTTACATATGTATATATGTAATTTTATTACAAGATAGATAAAATTAAAATAGCTATGTTTCATCACAGGCTAGTTGTAGTTCAAATATGCAATATTAAAAAATAATTCAATAATTGTTATTATCATCATTTATGTGCAATTTGTCTACTTTTGGGATTTATGGTTCAATTCAGTTCATCATTTGATATAAGACTTAAAAGTTTAACGAACAATTCTAACTAACAATTACCCCAATAATAAGGTTTAATTAAAAAACATTTCTTTTTCTAATTTTTCATTTAATGTTTTATTATTATTATTATTATTATTATTATTATTTATTATTTATTATCATAACATTTATGCAGTTTACAGAGTAGATGTTAAGTTTAAGAGTTTAGAAAGTCTTACTTTATTCTATACAGCTTAAAATATATTGTTTAAGGAAAATAATATTCATTCATATTCATTTAATTTTTTCAGGTAATTGTTTTAATTATTTTTTGGAAATTTGAAATAATGCAATATATGTATAAAGAAGTACTGTACTATGTTTTTATATTAAAATTGGAAATTAACATAACAGCAGGACATTTTGTATGGTGATAAGACTTATATTTGGTCTTATACATAATATATCTTCATATTCGATTGTAGAAAAGTAATGTAGATACCTCTCTGTCTAATAAAGTTCCCTAGGTTTTGGAACAACATTCAACTACCCAGAAACTAATTACTATTCGTACAAGTCGCGACCTTGACATTGTCAAGCATGACTTGTAGCGTTCCTGGTTTTCTTAAGAACTCGAACCTCTCCCGTCTTGTAAAGGTAAGCATGCGTCGAAGTCATTGTTCTACACTGCAGCGTTCAGAAATCGCCTAATTACCATAAAATTTTTCTCACGCAGGTTGCAAGCTATTTTAATTTTACGTTAGAACGACGTTGTTTTAATGAACCCCCACGGGGTCTTGAAGAAAACAGAAATAACTCCCTTGTCTTGAGAATTGCATGACGGACATTAACCGCATGGTAATTGCGACTCCGCTGCAGTTAGAATTAAAGTTTAGGGAAAGTGGCCGATATCCCGCATTGCTGGATCCTTGGCACGAAACCCGCTCCGGCCACATCAGGTCAAAGTTCGGGAAAACTACAAGTTGCAGCCTTTGTCGCGTTTTAATGGCTCTCGGTAATTAAATTTGCATATCTCTTATCAGGAGCTTATCTCGACAGGGCGTTCTTTCGCAACCGAGAACAAAGTGCAGCAGTAAGCCCTACTCGCCCGGATTAGAGCAATCAAGCCCTGAACTTTAGGAGCACCAGAGCGGAGTTGTCTTAAGGCCGCTCGGGGCGGTGTCTCGTAATTAGATTTGCGCTTAGAGGGCTGGAAGACAGCCTCGTAATTAATCAGTAGCTGCGCCCGAGAGATGCAGAGGATGCATTTCTGGCAGCTCGTGTCTGTGCCGTGCTCGGCTCGTTGGGCCGTGACACCTCACTTGAGCAGGGCCCAGGGGTGATGACACGGTGCCTTCTGCGCGGGCAGGAGCAGAAGGAGTCTAGAACGTGACGACAACGTGCCTGCAAGCTCCATTGACAAAATCTGATACGATGAGATTTTTGCCATTCTTCCTTCCGCCCATTGTGACCATAGGGCTGATGTCAAAATGAATTTTCGCGATAACTTGTATCAGGAGGTGGTGACATACCCCGGTGACGGCACGGCGATGACACGGCGACGGCGCGGTCTGGAGCATCGTAAAGCAGCATGCTGGTCCATGCACTGCCGGATATTCTCCCCGGGCGTTTTTGTGCTAAAATGACATGACTAAAAGTCTCCAACTTTCATTGTCATCACAATTCTGGGGATATCTCTGAAGCGTCCTCATCTGGAACACCAAAGTAGTTCTTAACTTTTCGCTTTTTTGCCCGCTTTCATTGCATAAAAGTGTCACAGGCAACACTTGAAAATAATAAAAAGAAAATCTCCGGCAGCCCCTCGCTTTGTTCGTCGCTCTGTGCCGGCACTGAGGGAACATGCTGAAAACCTTTTCTGTTATTAAATTTCAAAGCCGAAAACGGGTAAACATTTAGCGAGACGACAAGGAGCTATGAACTGGTGACCTTTGAGGAAAGGAACTTTTCAGAAGACGACGAGCAAAGAATGCCTTTGGTGCATCTTGGGAAAACTGAGGACGCCGGCACAAAGTCTACGCTTTTCGCATGTTTCAAGATTGTTAAATTAATTTTATGTAGCTCGCTGGCATCCTCAGCGCGGTTGCTCTTCTCCGTCTCATACAAACTGATTCGCGTAGAAAATATAATGATCATTTTTTGTGAAATGATGATACGATGGAATTCAGTCGTGACATATGTAGGTGGAAATAATGATATCAGACTCACCCACCCAAGGAGGTAGATTGTAGATGTATGTAGGCACAAGTAGGTTGCTCTCCTATCACATAGGAACAATTTTAGGCACCGACAAAGGAAAAAATGTTGGATTTTTTAAGTCTCCCGAAAAAACGTACCTTCTGCACTTTCTACTTCATTATCCATGCATTAAACCATACTTTTTTCTCTTCAATAATGAAATAATAAAAACTGTCACGTATTTTCAAACCAGATCTTCACATTTACTAAGGTTATGTAGGTATTAAAACAGAAAGATACCTTCATGGAAGATATCCTTAACCCTAAATAAACTTTAATTAGTGTTACAGTTATAGTTAAATTAAGAGAAGTTTTTGTTTGTTTTTCATAACTTACTTTAAAAATTCCTTATTGTAATAAATACGTTTTGTAGCAAAACAAGGAACCCTTATAGTTTCGCCATGTCTGTCCGTCCGTCAGTATGTCACAGACATTTTATTCAGAGACTATTACAACTATAGCGCTGAAATTTGGTACAGGTATGTATGTCGTATAAATACATAATTGTACCCGCTACAAAGATTTGTACATATGTATTTAGATTTTGGGAAAAAAACAAATTTACTTACCCCATCGGGCGGGTTATTGTTGAAAAGGGAATTTAAAATCAAAATGAGACTTCTTAAACCGTTTTTCAAAATTATGCCCCGTTTTTGAAATATTCATCTTCAAAGTGCCACTTTCGACTAGGTTTCTGTCTGTCAAAATATTACCCTGCATACAATTTTGGATAAATCTGAAAAAATCAAGAATACTAACACATAGACTGAAATTACTTTTAACAAAAACACGACTTACTAGAGTCAAATAGTTTAGGAGATATAACCGACCAAGTTATGCTTATTTGGACTCAAACAACAACTGTTCAGTAAAAACCGCAATCACGTTTAGATATGTGTGTGTCTGTATGTGTATGCACAAATATGTATATGTGTATGTATATATACATTATTATTTTATTATAGCATTGTGCTATTCGTATTTTACCGTTTATAGTCAGCTACGGAACCCTACACTAAGTATGGCCCGACATGCTCATGACCGCTATTTAAATTAAGGATATGGAAGAATGTTAACAAATCCAATTTTAATAAAAATTATTGAAATAAAACAGATACAAAACTTACTCAAATAAACTAAGATACCTATTATCGTTTGAACGAAACATATAATTAAGATTTTGTGCTTTAAGGAATAAGTCACTATTAAATTAAGATTAAATTTTTAAAAAGATTTTTCCATGGTGTTTAAAACCGTTTCGGAATTTTAAAATTTTAAAATCAATGAGTAATAGTAAGATAGTAAACCGACAAAATTATCAATGTATGTACCTTTTATTTCTAAATTTTAGTGGTAAATATTGATTGCATATTTGCTACGACATGGGACTTGGGTATGTCTAGAAAGATTCATCGAAATTGTTTCAATTTGTTTTATTCTAGAATAAACCATTCGGAGACATTTATGCTGGCAGTGCCACCTAACACCCTTCAAAGATTATTGTTTATCCATTATACGACCGCCCCTGGGGTGCAGCTCTAACTTTGTTAACACACACTCGGAAATCCACTCACACACTTGCGTTCCGCAGATGGGGGATGCTTTCTTGCTTGAATAATTCAAGGGGCGGCCAGAGGATGCGAAATGATTTCAGAGTTGTTCGTTGTAACTTCCTTCGTACTTCGCACCGTGGGCCCCGGCTTCGTTTGGCTCCACTTCAGCGCATTTCCGCCAGTCCTTCATTAATTTGGCTCGTCATGTCCTCGAGTGTAAGCGATTATATCATTTCTTGAAATCATATGGCCCCCCGTTTGTGCGAAAAATGCACCCATATGTGCAGCGCATATCCTTCTGACGGAATGTCGCATATTGTGCAGGCGATTTATTTCATTTGGCGGGAGACAATTTCATTTGAATAATTGCTGTCGCTGCATTACTGTTTGCCCTGAGGATGTTAAAATCATGTTCGCTTCGGTCCTTTGAAAATTTCCCCCAGAATGATTTATACTTTTCGAAACTGAATTAACTCGTGTTATGACTGTTATTCAAAATTCCATCAGTTTGGTTTTTCTGCTTCAGACGCGCTTTAGGGCGCTGTGATGGTTTTAAAACACTTTTTGAGTTTTTCAGAAAAATTCACTTAATGTTACAACCCCTGAATTTTATCAGCAATTTAATAAACGACAGACAAAATAATAGTGTCACATTTCAGTCACTAAATTGTTAATGAAATGTCTCGCATGACGTAAGCAAGTACATTAAATATTTAAATTTCATTTATTCGAAGTACAAAGTATGATATAATATATATTTTTCTATTTTTCAAACATTACCTAACAAAAAGGAAAAAAGTCTGTGAGCTTAATGTAATCTTATAAAATAAATGTAAATTTAAAACCTTTATACCTAACTTGAGTTGCTTCAAATATTACTGCAATGATTTTTATAAACCTTGACTTGGAAAATGTATACACAAAAATAAATTAATATATATAATAATAAAGAGTTTACAAAAATCTACAGCGGCATAAAGTTACGTATTGTGCAAAGATAACTTAGAATACAAATTTAAGAGAGATTGTTTTCCAATCTTTTTTCAACGGTTGAATACTTATTTTAACAATGAAAAGAAAAACTTTCGACTGCAAACGAGTAGGTACATACCTAAAGCATTTGCATAATTCTTAGAAATTCCAAGATTGTACGTTCATTGGTATCATTCGTGATACCTGCTCATTCAGGTAGATTTTATTGCTGAATCCATTTCAATTTCAGAAAATTCCACGGTTTCCATGAAGACCTTTGAATTCGTCAGGATCACTCATACATTAATTTTTCATGGTAAATTTAACAACATCAGGGCAACAAACTTCGGAATATTTTAATCGCCAGTATCCCAAGCGCATCATGAAAAATATTCCATTTCCACTTTCCGTTTGAAATCCTTTTCGATATCAATTTCATGCCCTACTTCATTCGAATGTGAGAAATTGTAACTCGGGAAATATTGCTAAAATGTCTCATGTTAGTTGCAATATTAAAACATTTTTACGAGCACCTTCAGCATCAGCTCAAATCGTAATTTTTGCAATTGCGAAAAGTCGCATTTTACACGTCGAAGGGTAACCCATAAAAGGGATGATATACACAACAAATAAAATATTTTGGGCTAAATTCCCAAGAGATGCTGGTGCAGGTGATGGCATGGCGACCCTACCACCGCAAAACTACAGACAATTTTAAATCCCGCTGCTGATTTACTTCCATGAAACACCATAAATGGCGGGAAAATGTACACCAAACATTTTAAGAGATTAGTTTTGAGCTTTCCAAGCCGGAGATTTACACGTTTTCATTCTTTTGGGAATATTTATTCATTCAGACGCAGGGGCTTAATATGAAGGAGAGCTTTAAAGATAAATCCCGCCCCACCACGGTCTGTTTAACATTGCGGATCTACATTTGGTGGCGGGAGCGAAATCTGCACAGCCGCCAACTGACTTATAATTTCAAATGAGCAAAATATATGAGATCTGAGTGAGGTGCTTTTTATCGCCCGGAATAAATCCCGAAGCACTTAGTTTGATAATTTCACCTGCAATTCAAATTGCACGGGTTCAATGGAACGGAATGTTGTACGATGCAAACTTGGCGTGTTTTACAGCCCAATGGGACCGACTTTTGTCACGCGTGAATTCAAATCGTGCTTAATGGATTTAGAATTGATAAGCGGTTTGGTCCCACCGTGCAGTCTCTAATATTTCATTCATTTGCTAAGGTTAAATGAGTTCATTCAAATAAATACCTATAGTATAAAAGAGATATGGCGTTTGAAACCTCCCGGAAATAGACCCATTTTGCAAACAGTTTTCCCAAACATTTATTTGCGGGCAGAAATATCTATCTAGATTATCAAAATCGAAATGAACGATGATAGATAGAAGAACTGACATTATTCGAGTAGATAGGGCTGTTTGAATAACTAAATTAAATCCCATTACCAAGGATTTATGTGAGGTAATAAAAAGATGGCTATTTAATGAAATCCTCATAACTTTAAATTGCTTTACAGAATATAACATAGTATTCCAGCGCACAATACTAAGAAATGGAAAAGCAAAATGAATTGCCTCTAGAAAAAACGACGACAATATAGTCTAAAACAAAATTGTCTGCTTAGTTTTGTCTAAAGTCTAGATGAAGATTCAATGAAAACCAATTTTTCAAAGAAGATGCAGGGATGAAGGGATAAGGAAGGAACTGAATTGAATGTTTTCGAACTTTAAGCATATTTTATTGGTGTTCTAATATGCATTTAGGAATTTTTTTAAAATAATTTCAGGCAAAAATCTTAGGGCTATCCGCAATTCCCTATAACATGTCTTCGTACATTCGGGAGATCCTAATTTTTATCAAAAATGAAAAACAATTGTACATTATTAAGAAGTTCTCCAAGAATAATATGAATTAAGCTGCGGCCTGTAAAGGTTAAAATTGTTTTATTTATGAGCGTTTAAAAAAAAAAGTATGTATATATCAAAATTCACCACATTTTTTTTGTAAATTTATGCAAAAAAAAAAATGCTTTAAACAATGATATCATTCCAATTGTTACTTCATATTCTTGACAGCTGTATAAGGTAAACGTATGTAAATTTTGCAACGATCGTTCAATTAGTTTTTGAGTAATGCGCTCAAATTGAAAAATTCTGTTTTGAGAAAAACACGTTTCAAGTTTCTGACTATCTGAGCGAGTGCTCCGACGCGACGGAGCGTTACTTTTAATGCGAATAAATGTTATAAAATATGATACACTCCACAAATGCGTGCTTGTCTGCGCGAGAAAAGTGCATAGTGCCACTAGGGTTAGGGCTTATGCTAATTGATTTTCGAATATCATTTCAACGTAATTTCAATCATTTGAAATGAAAGTATCTGTTAAATGCCAAAACAAGTGCACCATTTATTTTAAATTATCATTTCAACTTTTGAAATTCTTCTTCATTTCAACTTATCAAATGCATATTTAGATATTGAGATAAATGGAGTTAAACGTAATTTTATTTACTAAGCATTTTCTGCCATTTGCTAACTGCCAATGAATTGAAAAATTCTGTCACTGAAATGATTGCTTTCAAATACATCATTTCGTAGCTACCTTGTTTTCGAAAATGAAGTGATTGAAATGGTATAATTTCACTAGAATTGGCACGCAGCCTTAGAGTTTAAATCGAGTGGATATGGGGACTGGCGTTCGGTCCGCACGATCGTTGCGTCTGTGGCAGGAGCATTAAACCACACTGCCACACTGAAGAGATCGGTTTGGTGTTCCAGCCAGATGCTCGGCAGGCAAATTTGGCACATTAATTGCTACAAACTCCTCCGGCAATTATATTAATATATGAGTAGCCGAAATTACATATATCCACGTAACGTAAATTCATCAAATTAAAGCTAATTAAGGCATAAGAGCGGTCTCAAAATTTTGGGAATTTTTCTTCTACACACAGCCTACATACAAATTAATTGCTTAACTTGAAAAAGATATATGTAATTAAGAAACTTGTACTTGTCTTCCCGCCTACTTCAATTAAAATTCTTGTGAGTGGAATCAGTTTTAAGGCCTAACTTTATGAAATTAACATCCTTTTGCCCACCAGACGGAGTGGATGTGAAATCTACTGGAAAACAGTTAATGAGACACAAATCAGTTTCTTTATCTCTAACTTTAAGACACATTCCGTTGCAAGCGTGTACCTATTCCGGCCATGATATCATATCATGCATACAAGTTAGACGATTATAAGTTGCGTTGCACTGGAACGCAGCAAAAGATATCTTTCGAAAATTGCATTGCACTTGCACAACCGGTTTCTCCTGCGGCCATTTTCCTTAAAGCAAATCCCCTTAAACTAACTTGGTTTAACGGTATACACGCTTCGAGGAGTCAGTGACAGCGAATTAATAGTTTCACCTCTCCTCAGTGGCCGGGGTTCTCATATGAGACAATTCCTCAAGGAAAGAACCTCATCTTTGGGCACGTACCTTAGAAACGTGTTGCAACCGCATAGGAAGGTTCGATCCGACTGGCGTTAGACGTAAGACGCTCCACAAGTCCAGCACACACCTCAGCCCGCGAGGGGTTCGGACAGGTAGCCGGAGCAAAAAGGAAAATCACACGGGGCGCGCTAAAATCACGAATCAATTGATTCACCGACGGATTAACCAAGAGCTCAGCAGCCGGTTTCCAAGGTATGCTCGCAGCCAGTCCAGCGCTGCCCGGTGCAAGAAGGCATTTCTCAGAACTAATAACTGAAACATGCCCAGAATAACGTGGCGGGCGCGAATTGAGTCGCCGTTTACATCCTCCACGGCCATGATTAGAATCTGAAATCAAAGCAACGATTTGGCTTTCACTCTCTGCATAGCAATGACGAGGTGAGCCAACTCACTCAATGAATAGCCGCCAATCGGCTCGAACAGCACTATCCCATTGCTCAATTCAATTTCAATTAAATATGAGCATTATTGCTTTAATCAAGGATTATCCCTGAGCAAAACTGCGCAATGGGTGTTCACACAAAGCGATAAGGGATAATCGGTTCCACCTAAAGTTTTATCGATTTTGCTTTTATCCCACTGAACAAAATCCCATATAAAATTTCAATTAGAAATGCCTGAATCTTGCAGACTACAACACTAACTTTGGACCTCATTTTCTTTTTAAATTCCATGGGAAAGGTTTTTATTATAAATACCACTTTTGATCTTTATGGTATATCTGTCTGTCTCCAAAAGGGCTAACTTACAGTTCGTAAGTAGTAAATTAAAACGTATTACGAACAAATTTTTCTTAAAATGTTTCTGGTCCGAAAACGTGTTAATTAAAAAATTACATTGATCATAAAAACTGGAAATGACGCAGGATTACTTATATGTAGTTCGCAACTTTTCTATAATATAATAGTATATAAAAATAGCTTTCTTTTATCATTGAATTTAAAAAAAAAAAGATTTTCCCCAAAAGCAATATATGTTTTTAAACATTTATTTGCTTGTGCAAACCTAGCAATAATATAGTTGAATGAATTTTGGATTCTAGCACTAAATTGTATGATCTATTGTCTATAATTATAAGGTTGAATTGAAATAAATAAATAAATAAAATCTTTCTATCTCCGGCGTTTTTCTTAGAGAATCGTTGGTGTAGAAATTTGACATGTATGTGTAGCCTGCATAGTTCCACATATTTAGAATTCAGAAAACATATACATATATATTTTTTAAATAACTAATAGACAAATTATTATATTAGTATTGTCTTATTATTGAGAATGACCCTCATAAGTACCTAGATATGTTATTCATCTTGCAAAATTAGCCCGACAATTATTCGTCAATAGGCAGTAGGTAAAAAAGATACAATTACAATTATCGCACCTTTTTTTTTAATTTAATAAATTTTAATTTATTAAGTAATTAAAAATATTTCATCTTGTATCAGCATTACACTTACAAAACAGCACTATCCTTCCGTGGAATTCAATTTCAATTTAATTAATAAATTATTACTTTAACTGAGAATTATCTCTGAACAAAACTACGCAATGGGTTTTACACACAGAGATAAGAAATAATCGGTTCCACCAAAAGTTTTTTCGTTTTTGCTTTTATCTAATTGCTCAGCTCGTCATTTGACACTGTTCCGCAGATTCAAAGGTATACTACCTGTGGTACTACCTGTGGTACTCGTAGGTTTTTTATTAATAATTGTATTTCTTTATTCTAGGAAATTCAACACTCTACTGAAATGATCTCACCTACTCTTCATCTACTCAAAACAGGAAGCTATCTCACTGATAACTAAAGTTCACTTCATGCCATACTCTGACCTGTGATACTACCTCTGTGATATTTAAATATTATAACATTTCATATTCATATTAATTATTATAACATTTTATATTCAGTTTACATTTATATTTTAATATATATGTATATATCACACTACCCATCGTTTTTCTTAGAGAATCGTTGGCGTAGAAATTTGACATGTATGTATTACCTGCATATTTCCACATACATATGTATTTAGAATTCAAAAAACATATACACATACATTTTTTAAATAACTAATATACAAGTTATTATATTAGTATTTTCTTGTTACAAAGAATGATCCACATATGTACTTAGATATGTTATTCATCTTGCAAAATTAGCACGGCAATTATTCGTCTAATTTTTTCAACAATTACAATTAACGCACCTTTCTTTTTAATTTAATAAATTTTAATTTATTAAGTAATTAAAAATATTTCATCTTGTATTTCATAATTACAAGCATTACGCTTACAAATCAACACTATCTCTCCGTTGAATTCAATTTCAATTTAATTAATAAATTATTACTTCAACTGAGAATTATCTCTGAACAAAACTACGCAATGGGTTTTACACACAGAGATAAGAAATAATCGGTACCACCAAAAGTTTTATCGTTTTTTGCTTTTATCTAATTGCTCAGCTCGTCATTTGACACTGTTCCGCAGATGCAAAGGTATACTACCCTTTTATGAGCATGCTTTTGGGTACGAAATAACAAGATAACATTTAATTCTAACATAATTTAACATAATATGAAAGGACACCGCATTTTCATCAACGGAATGCACGAAATAAAATATGATTTCCATGTCGTCCTCTAATTAGTAAGTTTCCTGTATGCGAGCAACCAATTTTGTGGGTTTTAGTTGAATATGATATTATATGGGTGTTTTCAAAATGTATTTGCTTTCAAAGGATTTAATTTAACGTATGCCAATAGAAGTGGATATAAACATATTTGTCAGCGGGACTCAAACTGGATATGGGTAATATATTAGGTACATTTCCATCATCATATATTTATATGCAAATTACTTTTAGTTTTGAGTTTTCACTCTTTTTGGCATTATAATAACTTTCATATTTTAATAGAATAATATCAATTTCTGTTTGCTTATTAGTAATTAAAATATAGCTGAATATAGGAACCTTGATCTTTCTTGTTTATGGATTTATTGCGTTTACCAAATTCTTGTACATATACATAGATAAAACAGGCAGAAATTACATATCTTTTAGCATTCATTTTGTAATTGTACATACATATGTATACATATATATATTTGAAAATCACAGGATTTTACTTATTTTAATACATAGTTCATAATATGCAATTATTTACTTCTTTTTATAATTCCTTTTCTTTTTCTCAACCGGCAGTAATTTATATAATTGCGTTAAACCCTTTCGCATTAATTTTGTGAAATTCTCACATCAATCAAATCCTGTCTGACAAACAGAATAAAAATTGTATCTAGAATACGCAAAGCACAAAGACAAAGAAAGTCAGTGAGTGAAAAGTAGGTAAAAATAAAATCGTTGACATCGTCAATTAATTTGACATTATGGGGGAGTCATGGGAAATGAATTAACTAAGATAATTTTTCAGGAAAGTGGATGACGTTTTATATCTATATAATTGTCCTTTAGTTCTTTCTACAAAGTAAAAAAAGCGGCCAAGTGCGAGTCGGACTCGCCCATGAAGGGTTCCGTAGCAGCAAGTAACATAATATAAAAGTTCTTGTAGTTCGTTGTAACTTTGATCGATGTTAAATTAAATGTTTTTTTTTTTTTTTTTATATTTGAGTTGATTGAATGAAAGGTAAATTGCGGTTTACGATTTATGACGTATTAAAAAAAAACTACTTACTAGATCTCGTTCAAACCAATTTTCGGTGGAAGTTTGCATGGTAATGTACATCATATATTTTTTTTAGTTTTATCATTCTGTTATTTTAGAAGTTAGAGGGGGGGGGACACACATTTTACCACTTTGAAAGTCTCTCTCGCGCAAACTATTCAGTTTAGAAAAAAAATGATATTAGAAACCTCAATATCATTTTTGAAGACCTATCTATAGATACCCCACACGTAAGGGTTTGATGAAAAAAAAATTTTTGAGTTTCAGTTCTAAGTATGGAGAACCCCCAAAATTTTTTTTTTTTTTCTATTTTTGTGTGAAAATCTTAATGCGGTTCACAGAATACATCTACTTACCAAGTTTCAACAGTATAGTTCTTATAGTTTCGGAAAAAAGTGGCTGACATACGGCCGGACAGACAGACAGACAGACATGACGAATCCATAAGGGTTCCGTTTTTTGCCATTTGGCTACGGAACCCTAAAAAGACGGACAAGAGCGAGTAGACTTGTACACTGGGGGTTCCATACCATTATATTACCATAAAAGTAAGTAGATATTTTATATTGTCAATTAAATTTAAAAGATAGAAAAAGAAAAAGTTTTTCTCGTAATAATTCATTTTGACTAAAGTAAAAGAAAATAAACCTTTATCAGCTCCTAAAGTATACATCTAAATGACATGATGTAAAGGACAAACTTGATCTGCTCTGCGCTGTATGCTTCAACTAACTAACGTTATTTATTTGATAAGTATTAATACTATATGTATAGTATTTTAACCTAAAGGCCTTCGTAAGTAGACACCCATTTCAATTTAAAATATTGTTTTTTCGGCAACTACTACACTGTCGAAAAAACCTGCAGTTTTCCGGTAATCTAAGACTCAATATTTTCTAACCCTATTAAAATCTATATTTTAGCTTTAGAAACCTAGGAGATCAGGGAGGAACGGTCATTTCTAGCAATCCTTAGAAGTGGCTCTTTGAAATGATACGTCACACGATATATTAATTAAATTTTTTTTTTCTTTGAACCGAACTGACCTCCCACTTTAATCTAAAATATTTTTTTTTCTAATCGTTGACTGGTGATATACATACATATGTGCGCGTCATCAAGACCTAACATAGTAACATTATGCCAAATTTCAAATTCCTACGTTACCTACATACGTACATACATAGTTTTCGAGAAAAACCTCTGTGACAGACGGACACGAGAGTTCGGTATTTCCTTTTAACACTAAAATCTACAGGTTTGTTAAAATATTCTTTAAAAAAACTATCATTATTATCTACCCTTTGATTTATACATTTCTAAGACGTAATAAAATATTTAGATATTTGCATACCTATACTAACTTCCCAAGTTACAACGAAATTATCCGTTTAATTTCCCAATATTTAGGTTCAATCGATTTTATTGAAAGGTATGTTGGGTATATTCAAATATTTTCCTTATTTTTGACTCCCGACAGTGAGGTGTAAAGTTCAAGAGCAAGGCAAACAGAGCAGCCACCCTGGCATATGCTTGAGACAGTGAAGAGAAAAAATTTGCCTTATCTTCTTCGGTAGCGTAGAACAATAGCAAAAAGGTCTCGTCTGACCTTAACAATAAAATTTCTTTCTCCTAAATGATCTTTACACATTTGCCGGCAGGCCTCCGGATAAATAATAATCACTTGAAGTGTAATTTTAAGCTCTTCCTCGAAAAAAATTCTAGGAAATGTGTGACACCAAAGCGGAAGACGGGATAAAAGTCCTCAAACTGGCGAGATGCACCGGAATATACGAAAAAACTCAAAGAGGACATATACGGGAAACAAAAAGCCCTCAACCGCACACTCCGCACTGAATGGGGAATTTCTTTGCAAAACTTAAAACAATTGCATATGCAAGGATGGCAGCAAATGTAGGAAGTGAATCATTTTTAACCACAACAAGGGTTCCAAACGCCTGAGGGAAGGCACAAACATCTAAGAGGATTTTTCTGTACGGTGGCGTTAATAAAACCGAAAGCAGGGAAATTGGGGAGATGCCATGAAAATCCTTTCTTTTCCCTGGCAAAAAGGATGAAGAGAAATCTGAAAGCATTTGTTCTTGCATTCTAATTGCAAATTGTTTTGACGATTAGGAGAACAGTCGCACCAAGAAACAGACTTAAGAGGGTGCAACCCGGCAAAATTAAAATGTTAAAGAGTCACAAATTGCTTGTTTGGTTTAAATCCTTGCGAGGGAGGAGTATTGTTCGGGGGTGCAAAAGCATCTGCAAGATCTTCGGTAATTGGATGCTAATGCCAAGAGCCAACTTCACTTCAGCAATTGTAGTTTGAACCAGTCTAGTGGGTTCATTTCTTATAGCACTACCAAGAATAAGAAATTTAAATTGTTCCTCACTCCCACAGGCAAATGAAACTAAAGTTCCATCGCATATTTAATTTTTCTTATATTAAAACGAGACATAGTAATTGCCAACCAAATTTTAGAAAATCCTAGACTTTAAAAATGATTCGAAACAGACTCCATGGTATGAAACCAATACCTACATGATACTTTTCTAATGTATTCACTGATATAATTCCTCAATATATAATGAAAATTTTTAGTATAATAATTTGTTTACGAGAATTAAAGACGACTAATTTTGCCATCTAATTGCCTTAAAAAGAAATTATACGTAATTATGTGGAGGATATTACAAAATATTCAAAAGATTTTCATTTTTGGTTAAAAGACACTCAAGATATACAAAACAAATTTTCTAACATGTTTGAATTTGTATACCTCAGAATTGGCTTAAGCAAATTAAATCTAACAAACAAAATTTTCCTTTGATCAAATGCCACGCTTATGCTTCCCTAAATGAATTCTACGAAGTGTTTTAAAATCTCTTTTAAGTTACTAAAGCACAAAGTTATGCCGTGGTGTTTTGATGTGCTTATAAAAGAACAAATTATATTAGAAGACCCGTTTCAACTTCTAAAAAAATTAAGTTCTCTTCTTGGTTAAAACAGATTCACAAAATGGTAAATAGAAACAATTTTTTATAAAAATAGAAGCATTTGATATTAATCCGCATAAATATTATAATTAGATAAAAATTCTATTAAATTAAAATCATCATAGTCATATCATAAACAGTCGCGCGGTTTCAAATTAATAAATTCCTGCACATCCTCTGTATTTGTATTCATTTTGTTCTAGTGGTATCAAAGAGATTAAATTTCATGAAAATCAGTTGAAGCTAAGTCGGAAGAATGTTCCGAAAGGGGCAAAATTTTCCAACTCAAATTGAAAGCCTTTTTTAGTGATTCGCACTATCGTAATTTCGGATTCAGCACTATTTTATCGCAACAGAAACGTGAAAAGAATGCAGTGCAATTTCTGGGTATGTCATACGTGCGAGTCTTTTTCAACGTAATATCTGTGGTAATATTGATGTAAATTATTTAACCCTTAGACTGCACATGACATAGTTTGCACAATGATTTTCTGGATATACGGCTGAAGTCATAAATCCTTTCAAAACAGTATATTTAAAATGCAAACCCAATGAAAATATTGTTTAATGTAAAAAGTTAGAGTATAAAAAAGTCTCTGAGGCTTATTCTATCACAGTAAGGAAATCATTTCCAGAAAAAAATTAACTGTAATTAATTTTAAGAGATTTCCATAAAAGGTGACGATTTTGAAATTGTTTTCAAAATGTATACATAGTACATATATGTCTCATCGAAGATATCCTAATTTCCAATTAAAATAATTAATTAATTGTTATATTGTGTTAACACTTTTAACCATCCTTTTGAAAATGAATATAATGCAATTATGAAAATGTACTGCAAAATTAAAAGCAAAACATAACAATTAGAGAGGAAATTAACGCTAACGAGTAAGTAATTTAAATGTAAATACATATTTTAATATTCTTAGCTCTACTTTAGAATTATGAAAAAAATCACAACTTTTTATGAAATGGACCTATAAAATGCCCCCATTTTTATGGAATGAGACCTATAAAATTTTATATTTCAGACCACTATGCCGTATAGTTTTATTGCCCAACTAATCTCAATACGACATTTTATTGTAGACACTTTTAGCAACATGCTTTCAATATGTGAAGCGGCAAATGTATACATGTGCGATTCGGATGCCATGGTGTGACTAAATAAAAGTTTTGTTTAAAGAAAATAAAAAATACAAAGTGCTCAACCACATACCTGGAATGTCTGTTGATATAAAAGTTAATGCAATCGAGTTCACTTAGACTAGGGTCATAATATTCATTCGCACTACTCCCGTAAAACAGGAGAGAACATAAAAAATTCAGGGATGTAAAAATAGTACGGAAACATCGGAAAATGACCTTCTTGCCACTCCTTTTGATTCGCCGCACTATAAAAAGAAAAAGTTTGATCTAAGGCTAAATGCGACTTGGACAGCCGAAGCAATCTTTTTAAGCTTTTCAGTCCAATGAAGGTTTTGTTTGAAGCAACTTTACGGAACTATTTATTTTATTAGTCGCTAGATATCTTTTGAGATATTCTCGCAGTGGTAAAGCCATATTAGGACTCAAATTTTTATTAGCAGATCTTTAAACTGGCCTTTTCTTCCCCACAAGTATTTAAATGAAATTTAACAGAGGACTGAAATTTCTGTTAATTATTTGTTTTTAAACATGTACAATGTACATACATATGTACATACAGGTATAGCTAAAACACATTTTCAGAAAAAAAAATTGCCTCATTCAAAATACTTTTAGAGGTTTTTAGCGATGTAGTTCAAAATTTTAAACATAAAAATACTGGAAAATAAGAGCGACTAATAAATTTGTTTGATTATTCATCTGTATTGACCCCAAAGGAACGTTCCTATAATATTTCATCAAAATCCGTGAAGAAACCTCAAAATATATAATAATTTATTCCAATTTAATTAATACCGAAATTGTTGAAATTTGGTAAAATAAGTAAAAAAAGGGTACACCGTCTGAGAGATTGAAAAATGATTTTCAATAGTGTAAGCTCCAAAAATGAAAAAAAGGTTTGCATATTTAATCCTGGAACTTATCGCTCAGCTGCAATATACATATGTATTCATGTATGTACATATGTATGTATGTTATATGCAACATCATGCACTATCCGCATTGTATAAAATATTGGCTGGAATTAAAGTTCCGATAAACGCTTCGACGACTCACCAACTGGTAAAGCGGATCATATTTTACCAAAATTTAAGCGGATTTTCCTTGCGGATGAGACGAAAATAATTACGAGAGCTTGATAAATCGCTGTGATGTCAAAAACAATAGTGGTGCATTAATTTACGGCTTCCTCTTCCTGCAAATGGCTTTAATGAGAAAATGTAAACAAGCCGCACTAATCAAGTTCACTGCACTATCGCATCGCGTCACCAGCCTTCATCGGGAAGCCTTCAAATTAACTAAGAACTAAACGAAGTCAGAGTGACGACAAAATTACATTAAGCTCGGGTAAGTGTAAAAATGCATGATTCATAATGAAAAGGCCACCCCCAAGGCGAGCGGGCGGTTGGATATTTCCTCTGCCCGAAAAGTCCTTCCTATCCTAAGCCCTATCTAAGCGCAAAGGAAAATTATCGATTTTCTCTCACTATCTTAGCCAAGAAAGTGCATGGGGTCCGCCAGAACAGCACTCTGCGAGCTCCGGTGCGATGCGAAGCCGGCGGCGGCGGTGGATATTGTTGTTTCAGCCCCGAAAAACTCTTCCCATCCGCCCTTCATAAAATCTTGTACGAGTTCGCCCTCCGCCGTCGCCCTTGGCCCCGCGTCCCGACGCCAGCCGTAATCCTCCAAATGGGACACACAACCAAGCGTACGCATCCAGGGATAAATAAGGACCGACCGAACCGCTCTGTCCTCCTGTTCCTGTTCGTTCGTCAGTTGTTCGTTCAATCGAACAAGGGGAAGGAAAAATAAGTTGCATACGCTGGGGGAATCTCGGGGGTTAGGGTCCCGCCGGTAAGCAGTGGGTTGCCCGTTCCCTTCCCCTTCACAAAGAACAAAGGAGTGAACCTGTTTCAAATACTCAAATTCATCCTATTTCCTTTGAAGTCACAACTGCCACTATAAGTTCTATATTTCAGTTACAATTAAAATAGAGCCCGCCAAAACTTTTAAAGAATTCGAAACGGCCGCTAAGCCACTGTAACTGTCGCAAACTCACGGTGCGGTGTCGACGTCATAAAGTTAAAAGTCCATTGACTTTGGTCCGATAGTACATGGCTCCTCGACATTTTCAGCGTTTCACCTTCAATTTCAGACTCTGTGCTAAGAACAATGTTTACCTGTCGCATTCTCCTCTCTGAGTATGCCCTGCCGAGCGCGGTGCTGATCTCAATCTCCTCCTCGAGCCCACTCTTCGCCGTTCTGTTTACCTGGCATCAACTTCAAATCGGAATCACCTGAACACAAGATACAGGTAAGACTTTAAACGTATTAACGCTGAATTTGCGCCACACAGAGGCACAGTCGCGCACACACAAGCACACAACACTAACAAAAAGAAAAACCTGACTCGGCAAGTACAGGACTATGGCAAAAACTTACTATTCTTAACTTTTTTTATTTTTATACTTTTAATATTACACTATGCGTTTCGTTAATTGCAATCTTTCTGTTGCAGAGCTTCACTTATTTCTTTATAATCGCGATCACACAAAATCCACAAACTCATCCACCACAGTCGAGACAGAACAATCGGCTAAACCACCTGCCTCCAGAACAACAAATCACCTTAATTGAATCACCTCACAGAAAATCATCTTTACAAACAGCTTAACCTGCGAAAACACTCGCCAAATTCAATTTCACGGAAAATACTTTTGGAGGAAAATGTGTGTAGCGAGGCGCTCTTTTCAGGCAACAACAATTAGGTTTTAGATGCTCTGCTTAGGTGCTTCCACTAGCCATCGAGGGCCACAAAACTCCCGCAGCACAGGTCCACACGACGCCACGATCTCAAAGAAACTGAAGGCACCTTCTGGCTACGATACGGAAACAAGTTGTAGAACAGCCTGCACCACACGGCCGCCGAGGAACTGAATGGCAATCCATAGTAAAAGGTTGCGCGACTGCGTCTCAGGCACTCTTCTGCCGCGGTTCCCCTCGCTGGCGAACATGTTCGACGCACCGAATCGCAGTGGACGGTTACTTCAAGACCCAAAGAGGTACTCGCCTTGAACTGCTTTGAACCTTTTTTCTTTTGCAGACACATGAAATACGAGTAGTACAGTAGTACGCAAGAAAGTATCTAATTCTGCAACAACTTTCAAAAATATTCAACTCTTGATTGACGGACCGTTCTTTTTAAATCCAATTCCTTTTAAAACTTGAATAGATTAGACCCTTTCAAATTTTAATCACATTCATGTGAGTATGAAGCTTCTATTGTTCTGCATATCATTCACTGCTTCATTCAAAATTGAGGCATCTTACTTACATAACTGATAAATAATTTCAAATTACAGTTGGTGCTGATATATTCTGTCACATTTTACTCTTGCAGCAGAACTAATAAGAAAGTAATTGGAAGTTCAACTCAAATAAATAAAATTACACATTTATGTGTTTCTTCCTCACAAGATTATTTCAAAGTTTATTTTTTTATTCGCAATTAAATTTAAAATGTAAAAGGCAAAAAGGACGCAATAAAAATCATAAATCAAAATCAATGATGTCACGATAGAAATTAAATACATAGACTTTCGATAGGGGTAAATAATTCATTTAAAATATATGTAGTTCGGTGGTAAATTACAATATCTGAGGCCAAGACGAGGATCAAATATATTCAATAAAGATAGTAACTATGGACTGCCACAGTCACCAGACAAAACCTTAAAGCTAAATACAATTCAATAAACTAAGAGGTTTTCGGTTTTCTCGTATCTATTATAATTTTTTTAAATACAAGCATTTTTCAGTTACAGTAATGTACTTTTCATCTTTCAAGTCGTCAGTTTTAGAACTAAGTGTTGTATACTTTGCTTTGTTTATTTACATTACATTACTTATCATTAACTTTGATTACTTTCATTCTTTCAATAGTTCAAATTTATTATTGTCCGTTATATGTAATTATTAGTTAATTTTTTTGTAACTATTTTACTTCGATCAACCAATAAATCAAGGTCAATAATAAGACCTTTTCTTTTATTTGATTTCGTCGAATAGTTCAATCAACACCCGTGCTATGAGATAAATAAAAATTGTGAAGCAACTTACAAAATGCTTCAATAGAAAAAATCTACTCATAATTTCCTTTCTAGATCCATTTTCTTTATCAAAACAGTAAAATTTTATATTCCACAATCGGACATTGATCTTCTGAAGTATTATAATACACATGTACTTAAGTATAGTTGTTGAAAGAACAGTAAAAATAAAGAGTTACCCAAGATTTTCTGTATCAGAACGCACAGAACAGGTATCAAACTTTGGTGACCTAACTGCCGATCAACCGAACAAGGTTGAAGACATTCAGCGAAGAGAGGTGCTCACATTATGAAATATCAAAAGCACTCAGCGATTACTAAGTTTGTGTGCCAACTTACTACCACAGAACAAATTTCTTCTCTTCCGAGATCTCAAGAAACCCAGCTTCCATCGCTGAAAGACGAACCTCTACCTCTAAGCTCAGACTCAGTCAAGCTCTTCTTTTTGTCGCTTTTCAGATGCCAGATTTATATTTAAACTCATCATGCAGGTGCACTGGAATCTTGTCTCTTCAATTTTTTTTTTTCTTCATGAAATGACTTTTGCACGAAAGAATCAGAGAAATCGCTAATCTAGAAAAATATGAAATTGAAAAAATTTTCAGTATAATGAAGCATGAAATGAAAAGTAAAAAATAAACCAGCGCCTCGTACCTGCATCGATTAGTATTGACGAGTTACCTACATATGTGATATCGTAACATGCCAATCCCAGTCGATTTTTACTCCGCAAAGATTTTCCGCACTTTTGTCGCTTTTTTCACATAAACTTCTTCCCGAAGATAACGTGATGATAGATCATAATCCACTATGCCCGCTTTTTCTAAAACTTTTTTGCTATTGGCACCTGGTGAAAGGAGAGGAAGTAATTTTTATCTTTCAAGTTTCAATCAATTAATTTCGCGGTTCTTCTCAAATTAACGTTTCTCTTTGTAAAGACACTATTAATGTTGTTCATGGTATAACATGTATGTATTTAAATGCTGGGAATTAAACAATAAGATTGTGACTCTTTATGTATCTGTTTTACCAAGAATGTTTAAGAAATAAGTTTTTTATATATTTAAAAAACAAGATAACTCTTTCCGCTTAAAATAGAGTTTAAAATGTTTGCTAGTTAGCCTTTACAGGACTAAAAGATTGAGAGCTTGTATCAAACAGAAGCAATCTAAATAAATAAAAAAATAAAATATTTTACTATGAAAATTAGGTCTTTTAGGTGACAATATAATTGCACGTAAAATTTATCGGACTCTGCAAAAATTTTAATTTTCTATAGCAATTTCAATATTAGCACCACTGAATACCTCTTCGTGGAACTTTTTAGAATTCTAAAATTTTCAATCGCCACATTCAACCCACTTTCTAGAATTTCTAAGAGTCTTCACATAACCATTTTCATGAAATTATCTGCTGTATTTACCATTATTTTATTCCATTAAAGCAAACATTTAAAAAAATTGAAGGCAAATAAAGTGTTTTATGCAAAAGTTATTCCGTTTTCACTGAAAGTAAAATTGCTCATTATAGAAGAATTTCATATTGTCGTTATTCATTCCAAAATCAAATGAATACCACATTCAATACATTTTAATTTTTAAATAATTTAACTTTTGTTTTTGTCGTATCATTTCCCAGACTTTTGGAAATCAAAACGATAATTAAAATAATTTAAATCCGATCAGTTGATAAGACTAGATTCTGAACTTTCCCCCGGCAAGCAACGTAAAATTTCAAACACAACTATCTTCAGATTGTACTGTAAAGCGTGAAACGTCAATCCGTGTTGATTTTTGTTTAGCAAATATTTTTGTTTTGAATTGTGCACGTGTACATCTCCTGGCTTTTCTTTTGTAATGATGCCTAGAGCTAATCTGTCAAAAATTTAATTATATAATGGAGCAATCGCCTCCCGAGCAAGTTGATAAAAACCCAATCCCTGGCAATTCTCCCAAGAAAAGTTTGACAGTCGAGCAGCTCGACATTGAAATTTTGCCTGTAATTTACGACATAATTCGCTGGTAAACACTTTAATTTATTTTTTAACAAATGTAATTTAAAATCTAATTTGTTTATAACGGAAGTGTGGAGAAGGATCCAGTCGATAACACCGCCAAACAGAGGGAGTCGCAGGAGTGCAGCCAGAAGGTAACGAAATGCGCGTTTCCACCAGTTGCCCCTTTAATTTCTTCCCTCAAAAGATTCTGGAGCTCCAGAAACGATTCGAGAGCGCCCGCAATCAGATCAAGCAACTGCCGGGAATAGACTACAACAAAGAGGAGCAGCTGCAGAAGCTAGAGCAGCTGAAGAACCAACTGAAGCTGAAGCAGCAGCTGATCAAGAAGTACAAAAATAACCAATTCTAGAGTGACGATGGTTCTCCGTTTCCTGCTGAGGCACTTAGCCAATAACGAACATCTCGTCCAGAGATTAGCCGACAGTTATACCATGAGAAGAGCAGCCCAGCTGGTTATTTCAATATTTTATAGGTCCAAAATGTTCGCCGAGGAAAAGGGCTTACACGAATTAACTCCTGAGAAGTTTAAGTAAGTTTACCCGAAAGTGCTATTCCTAACTAAAACAGAAAACAAAAAAAGAATGATCCACACAACATATTTCAGATCGTTTCTTCGGGCATTTAAAACGAACATAAAGCAAGAAATCGAAGGAGCGAAGGAGGAGATGAAGCGTCGGAAATTCTAGAACATTTTATGCGTGGCACAGTGGGTTTATTTAGATCGTGGACCCTTCAACCAAAGTCAATATTAATAGAGACTTCGTCATTTTGTGACGCATTAGCTAATTCTTATTAAAGACATAATATAAAGCAATTCGTTGTATTTCTTCTGTTTGTAAAAGATTCCTAAAATATATCTCTGTTCTCGCCCTGGCATTACATTTCAGGCTTTGTCTTTAAAAATTTCATCGTCAAAAATTAAAACAAGAAATGTTGGCTAATAATATTATTTATTAAAACCGTTTTACTGACGAAACAAAATAATTCGCTTAGAAAAACGGACACAACATCCAGTTGTAGTAGTAATTAATCAGAAAAATACAAACTCATACTTATCCAAGGGTGCAGGTAATGGGTTTCAAGATATGTGAAATCATTAAATAGTTAATGAGTTGGTCAAACATTCCTCAAGTTTTTCACCATCGTTCTTTTATCACATCGAAGGCGCCAAAGAATGGCACCCCGATCGAGTCTCTAATGCGCTTAAAGTACATAAAACACTTTCGAGCAAGTGGTTAATTAAAATCGTTAATAGGGAAAGCAGCAATATTTTTCCCAAACAAAATATTTTACTAAATTTATCTAGATAAAACGATTCAAAAGTTCAGTAAAATGCAAGAATGTGCCGCTAAGGTAAAACGTTTAAAAAACAAAATTCCATTTCTCTTACGAGGGTAGTATCAAAGTTGGGAATCACAGAACCCTTTAATTTTTATATTTGTTGTAGGGTAGCCTACCCTCAATAACAGGGTAAAATGATAAGATAAGTTTTCGAGAAAAATCGATTTAAAGTTTTAAAAGTAATTTATATAGAAGTCATTTTCACACTGCGAGCAACACAAGAACAAGAACATGATTGGCCAAAAGTTTCTCAAGTTATGCAGGTGCTTCATGCATCAAAAAATTTTTAATTTAGGCTACGTCGTACCCTTTTAGCAGTTATTCGAACACTTTTAAAATTTTAAATCGGTTTTTCTCGAAGACGAGCACGAAGCGCCTTATCATTTTACCCTGTCATTGAGGGTTCCGTGATTCCCATGTTTGGTACTCTCCTTGTTTGAAAAAACGATTCATGGCTCCATGTCTGAATCTGAAGGTGGATCTACCCGTGGGATAGTGCCAATTGTGCTCTGCACAGCGCACGGTAATTCAACTAGCGCCTTGCAACAGAGCAGCAGAATAAAATTTACTTAATTTTTCGCTGTTAGAGGGGTTTGTTGACTGCTATTTGTATTACTGCTGGAGCCTATTGTCGGCCCTCTTTTCGGTCGCTTTGCGCCTCCTCTGGCATTAGCCGCATGGTCGCGTTTGTCGACTCCAACCTCCAGTACTCCATCTAAATTTGCCTTGGTGTCCATTTGTGCGTGATGAGTTGGCTGAATGTTGGGATTTTGGTTTTGTTGACCCCGTGACTGCATCTTGTTCGGTTTGGGATTGACTTGAACCGCAATAGAATTTGTCAGCGGTTTCGAAACGTTCCCCACAGCTTTTGTTCTACCTTCACGGAAGACCATGCGCTGTCCCGGTCTAATATACTCTGGATGTTTTATGAATCTAAACCGAACCAGCGCTTTATCCCCCGTTCTTAGACAGTCCTTGGACATGGACACAATTGAGGCTGTTTGCCGAATGCTCCCGCAATGAACCATCGCCTGATACCTTGAAGATATCGTGGTTGGGTGGTGCAAGACTAAAATTTCGCCCTCAAATTCCCAGCAAGCTTGTGGTTTCAAGTCTGGACTAACCATCACCATCCCCTTTCTTATTTGAGATCGCTTTATTTTTTTGAGAGCGAAACTTGCGGTTTGACCACCTCGAACTTCCTTAACATTCATTCGCTTTCGGTGAATACTTTTAACAGCAATAGGAATAAATTTCCCAAGGGGATCAGGTCCAAGTAATAACACATCATTTAATTTGATCAAACCTTGGAGACAAGTCCCAGAAACAACTGTTCCTACACCTGGCACAGAATATGTGTCGTCAATTTGAAATTCAGCAGGTTGATCCTCTTGACCAATCATGCGAGTCGTTAGCAAGTTTAAGAACATCTTCAGTAATTCCAAATTTTCTCCAGTTACATTAGATACTTGGAAGATAGGGCATAGCCTTTCAGACACGAAATTTGTAGCGCTCAGCACAACCTCGTCGGCGTTTTTGACCATAACAGGTACCTTTCGGCAACCCTGTGACTTTAAAATTTTAAAGAGTAGTTTAAGATTGTCCTGCAGAACGTTAGGCGGGCACATGTCGATTTTTGTAACAACGACAAACACAGGCACAGATAGCGCCAGCGCTAGTCCAAGATGCTCTTTCGTCATTCCCACAATTCCAGCGTTTGCTCCAATCTGCAACAAAAGCAATAAATACCAGGAAAAAAAACACATATTTTGGGATTACCATAAGCATCCCAAAATCTGGGGCATGTCCAGTCATTCCGAAAACAGTTGTTTTTAGATATCGCTCGTGTCCGGCCAAGTCGATGAATGTGATCACCTTAGCAGATTTCTCGCAAATCTTGACCCAGTCCAAAGTCCCATGGTCCGGCTTGTTCACCACGTTGCCAACACTGTCGAAACCTTATAAAGAATTGAAGTTTATAGAAAAACTTTAGCTTTGGAAAGTTATCTACCCAAAATATCGTTGCCCACAGAACTTGTGCGACCGCTTTCCATCTCGTGTTTGTGTCTGAATAGTCTCTGTCTAGCATACCCTCGGCCATTGTCTAGCTCCGCATGGGTTAGAACACCAAGTAGAGTTGATTTTCCTGCGTCTACGTTCCCCACTACTGCAACTCTGTGAAATACAACGGAGTTGGAGAAGTCAATTTCTATTTTATTTCAATTTTAAATAGTAAATTTTGTATAATCGAATTTATTCCGCGAATCGGTGAGGATGATAAAGCTTAAAATGTGGCATATCATGGTTTGAATTTTATGTGAGAAAGAGAATTGCCATGAAATGGATTGTGTTAGGGTGGTCGTTTAAATGAAATTAAATTTGAACGTCTGATTAGTCGTAGCTGCTTCATGGAAGAACTTTTAAAACGAAGAAATTGGACTTTTTCATTTTTTAGGTATACATTAGAGAACTGCATACAAATACATAGTAGAAAAATACAATAGCAATGAAATAAAATAAAATGAAAAAGGGGCTACTTATCATTTCCTTCATTTTCATAAGCGTTAATAAGAACTTCCGCCTTAAATGTACTGGCACAAAGATAATGCAAGAGAGGCCTGGGGCGCATCTTAGTCAAAATAGTGAGATTTCTCTGTACCACCGGAAAAAAGGATCCAAGTATTTCAAGATTGCATGAATTTGCGTACTTGATATCTATGACCTACCCAAAAAACGTTCCTATAGAGAAAAAAATGCAAAATTATCTGCTGAAAAGCTTCACCACATTATCTCTTCTATTTTTCTAGTTTTGATATTTATTTCAAAAACAATTGCTGCCTAAAGTGCTTCGAAGCAAGCAGCTCCAAATTGAAGTTAAATTGAAGTAATGAAAGCAATTATAAGAAGTACCGAAAGTGAAAAGCATTCAATATCCACTGAAGCTATGAATTAGAAAGTCTCGCAAAAATTGCCCAACTGCGATTTTAATTTAGATTGGTCTTTTCAAGTCTTTCTTTCCGGCGCCAAAGATACTCTATTATAAATTTTTGAAATTTGGAGTATTTCGTATAATCAAATTTGGAATATTTCGTATGACGAAATTTGGAGTATTTCGTATGATGAAATTTGGAGTATTTCGTGATGAAATTTGGAGTATTTCGTATGATGAAATTAGGATCTCAATACCTTATCTCCATAAAATCTGTTTGGTCCACTCGCTTCCTAACCAGATACTGCCCCGTGAGTCCCTTTTCGCCCTTCCTTTCGCGCAGGAGTACGGTGTCCGCGTCTATGGTAGTAGCCAGGGACTGCAGTGTGGCCACGGAGGCTGCATATTCGTCCAGGTCCAAGCCACTGTCGCTCCCATCTGCAACACCTCGTTATTTTCGAAAGAAGAAAATTACACTGGGTTAAATTACCTTCTCCGATCCCAATCTCGTAAATTGTCTCCCCTCGGCTGCCATTGATTCTCCCGTCCAGGCGCCTCTTGAGGAGCTCAAACTGCTCCTCCGTGGGGCTTACGAGGACCGTTTTCCCCCTGATGCTGCTGTAGTCCACTGTGAGGCCCTGGATGTTGTCGACGGCGCCCGTGTCATCCTCGTCCGAAGGGCTGTTAATGCTCATGGCGGTCACTTGTGTCTTTTCCATCGTTGCAGTCGCACGGTCACTTATAATAGCATAATTTTCAGTATTTGCACTTAAATTTTGTTTATGTTTGCATCTTTTTCAATTCCGCCCACAGAACTGGCCTCTGTGACGTGAATGTCACCGTGACTTTGGAGGCGCGGAATAAACAATCGCAAGTATTTTCTATTTTTATGCTGTCCCAGCTGATATAGTAAAAAACGCGATCTGTTTTTATGTAATTAGTAGAGTTGGCACTTTTAAGTTCACTTTCTAATCACCCCGTCGCGATGGAGGGGCACAGCTCCAACACGTAAACTTCTTCGGAAAGAACCTTCTCGGGTCCCGGGTGTTCCCTTTTATAGGACCGTTCTGCTAATTTCACAACGAAATCCAGCAATTAAGCAATCGACTGCTCCCCAGGTTTGTTGTTTATCGCGACTGATCGGCAACTCAAGGAAGAAAGCAAACGACGAGCAGCTCGTACCGAAACGATCCACTCCACTTGCACTTTTCGATGACTTCGCAGAGGTTGTCACTTGCGATTTCGTCATTTTGGGGCGCGCTCTGACAATCGACTCGTACAAATTTTACTGATATTTTACTTTTGTTCTTGTTCTGATGATGAAAGTCGAAATGAAATTTTGAAATAAAATTGCGTGGTTTCCAAAATACCATTGAATAAGCTTATGAAATTCTTCTAAAACACAATTAAACAATTTTATCGTGTAAAATTTTTGGGGATTTCCCGAATGATCAGTTACACTAAAAAACTTTTACCAGCTTTTCATTAACTTCTTAATATTTGATTACTCCAACACAGCGAGCAAGAACGCAAATATAAAATAAATAAATTAAATAAATTTCTTCAATTAACGATTAAATGTTCAAAATATGATAGAAAAACATTTTTTTTATCCTTCTCGACACAGGAGGCTTGTAAAGTATATGATAAAAATAAGAATCTTTAATTTGAAATTGTTTCTTTTTTAGAATGTTTTTTCCCAATATTCAAGATCGATTTAAATGTAATCTATTGGGAGTAACTGATTTTTACCTATACATAGACTACCTATTATATTTTACAAGCTAATACCTTCTATATTTTTAAGCGATTTTAAAACATATTTGCTACACCGTTTATATGTACACAGGGCGTTTTAGTTCCCCAATTTTATATTTGATATTAAATTTTCTTTAAAATTACGTCTTTTAATCATAAAATTTAAAATTTGGTATGAGGGAGTTTTTGATGTGCCTGATTTCATATTTTATTTTAAAAGTTTAATGTAGCAAATGCTTTTGTAAGAAATAGCATCAAATCCAAAGGTTCAGGAAGAAATTATTTTAATTTTTGGAAACTGGTTTGCTACAAACAATTTGCATCCGCAGTTTTTATTTGATGATAGAAGTTTATGCGATAGTCTAAATAAAATCAAACCATAGACAATAAGGTGGGTAAGAATTTGCTCAAAAATTAAATATTTGAAACTGTCGATAAATCAAACTGATGATGATAAATGACTTTTACAAGACGTTTCTATTTATTTTGAAAGAATAGCGATCGAAAATAGATAGAACTGTACTGGAGACCTCGATTCCGTCACAAAATAAGTAAAACCGACTTTAGAAATGTGACCTTCTGCTCGCCCACTCCTCAATTATTATTAGATTAGTTTTGATATTAAAAATAAGCGGTGACTGAACAAGCCGATCTGATATTTGGACTCTTGTAGCCTCCTCAAGCGGTGCGCTTAAATATCCGGTAGTAGCAAAAAAATTTATTTACGCAACTCCCAGATTGGCTAATACTTTTCAAAAATGTTCTCACAGTACTCTTTTTAGCAGGGTCGTATTTAAGAAAATTAAAAACAATAATTTCAGTTTGCCACGGTTTTATTGTTGTACCATATAGAATAAAGTCTGTATACGTACATTAAATTTATATGTATACCACAAGTCTTTCATTAAAAAAGGCTCAAAAGTACCCCACTGGTCTAGAGGGTGAAAAAAGATAACGAAAATATTTGAGTGAACATGATGTTAATAATATTACTAAAATACTAAAAATAAAATGAAAGTGAGTTTTTTTTTTTTACGCTAATTGGGTTTAACTACTAAGGTTTATCACATCACATCGCTCAGAAAAAAGTGTGCACTGTCGAGAGAGACAAGGAGGCGCAACTGACGAAAAGTATCCAGAGGAGGTTATGTTTTATGTAGTGGATGATAGATGCAGTTCCGGCGTGAAATACTAAAAGGACTCAAGAAACAATCGCCCCCAAAAACCTGTATTTTTCCTTAATTTTCATGATTATCTATAAGGGATTCTTGTTGCTCTTCGTCGTTTATTCTGAAAAAGCAAGGTTCTAATTATATGTGCAATTTCCAATTGGTTTGTTATAAACTTACCGAAGAATACTGCTACGACGGCATTTACACACTTTCCTATACAACATCTTAAGGAAACGCAGAAGTGGATCACTGTCATCATTTTTACTTAAAAATGCTACTAAAATTAACGCTAAAAAGATGGGGATCGAACCACAGTAAAAGTATATAGAGTATGATTTCCTTTTTAAAAGAAAATCAAACAGTATTGCTAGAGGGATTTGCAGTGACATCGCTAGCGTGCCCACAAGGGACGATGTTAGAAAGCACCCCCTGTGAATATAATAAAACGAAACATAATTATCTTTCCAGATATTTTTAATAAAAAATCAACTCACCACAACCAAAGTGCTTCGGACAACACAGTCCCAATGAAACCATTTAGAATTAATACCGCGAATTGCTTTTGGTTCGGCAATTCGAAAGTTTCTATCTGTAAAAAATTTAAAATGAAAAATATGGGCCACATTAAGAGCAAATTCCAGAGGCCAACAAAACCTATAAAGGATTATAAAAATTAACAATTAACTCTCTTTTTAAAGAATATTTGGTTTACCGAAAAATAATGGAATGTCGATTTTCTCTTCTAGATCACTTTTCCGTTTAACAAAAACCAGGTACGATGCGTATAAAAACGCACTCAGTAAAGCTAAGATGACTCCACGGGAGAATTTGGCGTCGGTGATATCAGGTATTGTCATAGTCACCTGGATAAAATGGGAATGAATAAACATATGCCGGCTAAATAATTAAACAAACAACTTACCACGCCAGCAACATTCGCTGCTACAGCGATGAATTTAGCAAGTGTAAATTTATCACCGGATGCCGATGGAAAAAGTGATGCTAATACTAAGATGAAAAAACTAGAGGACGAACTGAGGAGAGTAACCATTGCCGTTTCGCTTAATTCTAGTGATAGTTGAAACAGGTAGTTCGCTAAGAACCACTGAAAAGAGACGAGATTGTGAAAACGGCCTCATTTATCTAATTGTCTTTATACAAAAAAAAAAAAAATAGTAAGTTGCATCAACAAATTTAAATAAACTAATTGATGGAAGTTAAAATTTCTGCTAATGGGACCAAACCAAAAAGAATATAACAAAATAATTTAGTACGTACGAGTATACAAAACATTAGTGCAGTTCGAGCAGTTTTATGATGTGTTTTTTGGCGACGTAATCTGAGACTAGCGCTATAGGATAGACGAGACATTAGGGCATCGGTGGCATCGTGTACAGACATCTCCCTGACCTCAGCCATTTTACTGAAGCGAACACTTCGAATACTCGAGTCATCGCTCTCCGTACCTGATACTGTTTCACCTGTACGAATCGGAACAAATGTCGAGTCACTCTTGAAACAATAAACAAACTCATAAGGAAAACGGCAAAATAACCCTTGAATAATCAATTTACCAATGAATTGTGGTTGTTGAAGTAGTTATCATCTTCCACCGACTGATCCATTATCTGTAGATAAAGAATGCATAAGAAAAATGCTCGTTTTAAAGTAAAATAAATAGGCTTACTGAATAACTTCCATTTCGCTCGCAGGCCTCCTTCCATGGCGCTATCAGTCCAATCACAAGCAAATAAAGTGTAAACATTGAGGTTTTAAAATACGTACAGAAGAAGGGTTTATCATATCGTTCATCTTGATACAAGTACTTTGTCAACTCGCTCGAGGACACCCATATAACATCAACAAGGATTAGGAGAAATATGCCAAGTAACAGCTTCTGGGTTTTATTCATCATTTTGTGCGATTAGTTTTCATGTCTTGTACGTTCTTTCTTTGAATACTACATCATTGTTGATTCTGTAAAATTAAATTTTTGTAATTAGTTTGCTTGCAACGTCCTTTATGAGAAATATTAGACAAAATAAAATGTTAGAACCTCCAAGAAATCTAAAGTAACTGAGGCAAACACTAATAATACTTAAGGATCCTATTAACAAAGAAAGTTAGTCGAATAGTAATTAAAGTCACTAAAAATATAACAAAGTTAAACTAATTTGTTTTTTTGTTTAATTAAATTGCTGATATGAAAAACATGATTTTTTCTAAGAATGTTTTAATCTTCCTAAAAATTTGTCTTGATATCACGAAGTCATGCTTACTACAATATCAACACCAGTATAAGTCACTGAAAAAATGCTTCTATAACTTGGATTATCGACTTTGCATTCCAATTACTGGGGATTTTTTTCGGATTGTTTCAACAATTATTAATGACTAATTGAAAACCTTCCTGGTTTTCCATTACGTTGAGCATGTTGTTAAGCTAAAAAACATTTCAAGCATTCTAGAGCTTTTTTACACCTGCTTAAACTAATAATCGGATTTGATAAAGGGTTATAAATCTTTTAGTATGACTTACCGGCAATGAACATAAAAAAGTTATATTTATATATTTAAAGTGGTCGTTTTAATGAGTAACACACAAAAATAATTTTAAAAAGATTTATAGCGTAAATATCATTGAATTGCTCACAATAGCAAATTGGAATGAAAAGCTATGAATTTCAAATTTTGCGGTAGAGAACATTCTTTAAATATGAAGTGCGAGAGCTTCAGCAACCATCTCAAGAACTCAGATGCAGACTAATTGAAGCAGGAAGTGTTATGTAAAATGTTTACGTTAATAGAATAGCACATTAGTAGATTTTTTTGTTTTTTTAAGTATACGAATAAATTTTCTTAATACTTTCCGACTTAAAAATGAAATTTATGTAAATTTTGTCCACGTCTTGTCTTCGTGATTACAGAGCATTTCTTATAAATATTTGTACTTAAATTAAGAGCTCTTTTAACGCACCGAGAATCAACGAATTGAAAAATGGCAACTTCTTTGCTTGTTTATTCGTATGAATCAAATACAATTATGTTTTCATAGTAAGAAAAAGATTCATAGGAAAGAGAAGTGTTCTTTTCCACGATAGCCAACGTTGAGTTTACCCTTGAAACGATTCGCTCTTTCAGAATAAGAGAAGTAAAGTTTAGGTTATTACAATCAGGAATAGTCGAACTTCGACTGTAACAAATTGCAACTGCATCGACTATTGGATGCACTGCGATGATCCTTGGGAAGAAGGAGTGGGGTACAAAGTGCCACGGACCGCCCCATTCAACTACTTGCCCCAAGGCCTGACGCAAGTGGCACAGAAGCTTATAACGTGTTAACTGAGTCGATATTCAGTTTGTTTACTTTACCAATTCTCATTTGTTGACACTGCTCCTCGCACTAACAATGAACTTCAGCCTCTATTGATTACAGCACAGAAATGAAATGGGGCTGCACCAGATCAACGGGGCTGCACCAGATCAACGGGGCTCCGACTTCGGACTTGGTGGCCTGCGGGCTGCGACGTCTAATATCAAGGTGTCGTGCCCGCGTGAATGATACACGCGATTACGCAGCTATCAAATTTTGCAGCAAGTTAAATTTATATTAGCGTCACAATTAGCAACTACTTGAAACAATCGGGGGCTATTTTTATGAACCACTTGAGCGGGGACGGCCCTTATCTAGTTCCAAACAACGCGTATCGATTTTGGAACTTCCTGCAAATTGTGGGATTATCTACGATGAAGTATTTACGACGAAGAAATCCCCGTGCGTATCCCACTTTCGCGGAATGATTTCTAGGCCCAGCTATAGCACCGTCCTTAATTACAGGACTTTCTCACCTGTGCTTCTGAAAAGTGCCTGGCCCACCAGCTCCTTCGCATTACTTTTTGTTAAACTGCTGCAGCCCTGCTCCGCACAATTCTGGGCTCCGGCATGCAAAACTGTAACGGATCGTTCTGAACGTAAAATAAAGTCGAAAGTGGTCGAAACTATTAAAATTTGAGCAGAATATCACACATCACTCCGCCACTTTGTTCTATTTATTCCGGAGCAGAACTAGAGGCCTCTTGACATTTCTGTCGCTGACAGCACAGGGTGGCTGGTGTCGATAAGTCGATTAGAACAAGCACAGTGTTGCCAGATTCAACGTGACAGCTGAGGGAATCGGCCAAACGCCATTAAATCAAAACTGCATCGTCCGGTTTCTGTTGAACAGTTGTAACGAATTTTGATCTAAACTGAAAAAACAATTTTAAACTTTTAGCGTACGTGCTTTACCTGTATCTAGTAATTAAATTAAATTAATAATGACAAATAATTAAACAGAGAATTTCTTTATACTGATTTAAAAAATTATATATGTATGTATGTACTTACTTTACACACAAATTAATTAAAATCGAAGTATAAGCGCATGTATTGAGATCCTTTTGCTTTTGCTTATATATTTTGCATAAAAGTTATTTTAAGCAAAATCTTTTAATTGCATTTGGTTCCTAAATGAATAAATACATAGTTAAAAAAAGCAGATTTATTTATTTTTAAAACAAAATCTGAGACTATGATTAGCTTAAGGAAAATCGCATTCTTACCTTTAATTTGTTTCAGTTTATAGCAGAAAATTTATAAAAATCAAGGAAAAATATATTTTCGTTTTAGTTTATGTATGTAGTTTACACAAAACACTTTATTTAACATGAAAAGCTAGAACTAGAAAAATAAATTGTAAGGAGGTAAAGTAAGATATATTAAGAATCAGTAAAGTGGAACAGAAAAACAACACATTTGAAATAAATTAATATAAGATGCTAAATAATAATTGATTTTTCGATATATTATGACCTAAATTATAAAAACTAAAAAGAGTAGTAAAATACAAACAAATCCAATTTTACCAGGTTAAAACTTACCTGCACAAGTTCCTAAAGCTACTTAGCAACGCGTTTAGAACAACAAATAAAAATTTGGCAGAATAGATTCTCCATTAAGGTGCAAAGTAAAAGAGTTGTAACAATGGCTAGCGAGGTATTGTGCAATGGCAGAGCACCTAGTTTACCATCTTTGGAAGTAGCGAGAAGAGGTAAAACTTATTCTTTTGAATAAAACTTAAATTTGAGTTTTACGCCGTTTCTTTAGTGCAAAAGAGTTTGATTCATATGCCATGCATGAACTGGCTGCTGCACTCGCACTATGCTCGGCAGGACTTCGCCACGTGCAAGGTTCTCATCGAACAGCAGCTGGAGGAGTTTATCAATCTGGACTACGTTTACTTTACCAAGGTAACTCTTTCCACTTTAATCCAGCGAAAATGAATTACAAAAAATAAAAATTTTAAGGGGCTGATTGGTCGCCACGAAGGAAATTATTTTGCTGCTTTGAGAGACTTCCAAAAAGCTCTTGATGCAAATCCAAACAACATCGAAATATACAAGGAGATAGGGAAGACCTTGTGAGCATTCAAAAATACAATATTTTTAGTTAATTTATAAATTTTTTTGAATCATTATATAAAATTGAAGGTTCGAAATGGGGCGTTTCAAACAAGCGCTAGGAGTTTTCCGCGAAGCTGAGAATATGTCGGTTAGCCCAGATCACGAGGTTTTCCACTACGTTGGCGAGTTGCTTTACAAAAATGCTTTGCACAATCGAACTTCTCTAGAAGATGCCAAAGAATACTTTCAAAAAGCAGTCACTCATGGCAAAAAACTCGAAAGCTTTCAGAAATTAGCAGAAATATATCGACGAGACAAAGACTATGGACGAGCTATTGAAGTTCTTGAGAGTTCTCTGCAGTAGTTTAATTCCATATTTGTGTTTATATTTTAAAAAATTAACTACTCATAGAATTGCACCTGAAAACATTGATGTGTTAACCGAAGTTGGGGTACTTTATTTAAAAATTAGTGAGACTCAACGCGCTTTTGATAAACTATTGGAAGTAACAAGTGTAAACGACACCTTTGGCCGGGGACTGTTTGCTTTTGGAGCTATTTTGCAAGTAAGTTATTCAAATAAATTGAAGAGAAATTATTAAACGAAAATACAATATTGAAGAATATATTAATAATACATATTTATTTAACCGACAGTCTCGCAATGATATTGATGGTTCTTTGATGAAATATAAGCAAATCACTGGAGCCAAGGCAGACAATGCTGAACTCTGGAATAATATAGGAATGTGTTTCTTCAAGAAAAATAAAATAATTGTGGCAAGTCTTTTTCTTTATAACTATGCACAGCTGTGTTTAATAAGAACTACTTCATAGGCGATTGCATGTTTAAAGAAATCAATCTGGCTATCACCTCTAAATTACAATTCGCTATACAACCTTAGTTTAGTTTTTATAACTGGTAAGTGGGTTTCAAAAAGATATTAAGCCAAATGTGTTTATGAAATTTATTTTAGAATAATAGTTTTGTAAATAATTTCAATTATATGTTTTAGCACAGCAATATGCCAGTGCTTTCCACACCCTGGCCGCAGCCATAAATCTTCGGAAGGATAGCGCAGAATGTTATATGCTTTTGGGAAGTAAGTTTGATTCCGATATTCCGAAAAATTATATAACTTTATTAATAATTTTTAGTATGTTTGAGGAAGCTAGAAGACAATGAAAATGCATTTATTGCGTTCGAAAGAGCTGCCTTGTCTCCAGAAGCTGTTCGAAATCCTTTAATATACCTAAATTTTGCTCTATTTTGTTACGAAATCGGACAGGTAGAAAAAGCAACTAAGAACTTCAATGAGTTTTTAAAAATTTCTCAGAATTCCGTGTTACCAACTGAGGTGAGTATTTTGGCTATAAAAAGTTTAAGTAAGACATCTTAATGTAGTTGGAAATCGAACATTCACTTTAATTTATTTATCTATTGCAGTATAAATTCTCAGCAACTAAACTAAAGGCTCTGTTGCATGTATCTGAAGTGGACAATTTTGATTCTGATCAACCTGAAAATGCAGAAATACAAAACAGTCAAAATAATGATGTGAGTCCTAGTAAAATTGCTAATGATGTAGCAGCAGCTTCATCCCATAAATCTGAAACATCAGCCGATATCGTTTAAATTATTAAAATGCTAAAAAATGTTATCCTATGGAAGAAGAAAGAAGAAGAGGTTCTGAATATAACGTGATTAATTATTTTTAAATCGATTAGTTTTTGAATGAAATTGAGGATTTGTAAAATATCTTTTTGGTAATAATTCGTTCCGTATAAAATCAAAACAAAGGCCCCTGTTTTTTTACACTTTCGCGAATAGATACCACTTTAATTAAATTATATATAATTGTAAAATTTAATTTTTTTCTTGAGAAAGCAAAGCGCTTTATTCATCTTACATAAATTAAACACTTTTAACCGCCAAAGTCAAGGACAACTATTTTGAATCGTCTTATTTTGGTGTTTTGTTCTGTTTTCCATCAGAAGCTGATACTGGGGCAAAGTCTGAAACTTCCCTAGCTGAATTATTTGCTTTTGGACTTTGCATGGACGGCCTCTTTTCCGTTTTTTCAGTGACTGGTTGTATAACTTCGGTTTTTCTATCGTAAGTACCCAATAAATTATTACATACAGAACAATATAAATATTCCGTTGCTGCTGGGGGGAAGAGGCAAGGTAAGAAGCAAAGTGGCCAACAGGTGAGTATGCAAGCTGCTCCAAGTGGCGAATTCGAAATCTGAAATAAAATTTATTTTTGTATCGTATGGTCATTAAAAAGTTTTGATAGCAAAATATTAATTTAAATTTAAAAGACAACTTACTTAAAGAAGTACATACATTATATTCTAAAATATAAATGACACTACGTCAAGTTTCATTTTTTTTAATTAAATCTAAAATTTCTGGACTATACCCCAAATAGGAGAAATTGGACATTTAAATTTTTGATAGAATTGCTTTCTTGTCTTTTATGTTGTTTTCATTTTTATTTATAAAGAAATAAAAGTAAGTGGATATGCACTTATAACAAATAATCTATACTTACTTTATCGGTATGAGTTTTAACAATAGGATGTTTATTTGCTCCGCATTTTGGGCAGAAAATTGTTCCTCTTCCTGGTTTCCATCTTTTTAAGCTGTTTTTATATAACGTCACTGTGCTAGTACTTCTAGCTGGACATTGCAGAGGAATACCCTTTATTTTATACCTACGCTTGTACACAACACGAGGGTTTCTCCCATTGTTCATAACACTAACTTTTAATGGAATATTTAATTCGTGTTCTGGTTGTTTAAAATGTAATCCATCAAATTTTTGAGTTTGATCAACACTTTCCCGAGTTTGTTTGTATTGCCATCCAATAAACTTTTGTGCCGACCCCGTTGATAATAACTGATCTAGTTCACCCTGATCAATGGTTAATGGTTTGGATTGGTTTTGAATTTTTATATCACTACTGAGACAAGTAATCTCAGGCTGTCCACTAATGAAGTCTTTTAGATTTATTTCAGGTGCATTGATTTCTTGTCGAGCACTGTTCGATGCAGAATTTTTCTGAGGTTTATCCCAATCTCCGGCCTCCAAAATTTTATAGCCCTCATCTTTTTTATTTTCATATCCATTTTGCTTTAGTGTTCCTTGTTGAGTTTCATTAAGAAGTAACTTTTCTTCATACTTTGAATTCATTACATTTAGATTTGATTTTGAAATATTTATATCAGGATGTGAACTTTTAATATGATCTAAAAGAGGCGTAGTCTCATCTTTTTGAATAATTAATTTGTCGCCACACAAAATACATTTAACACGTAGAGACATTTTTGGATAATGGAGTCCATGCACGTAATTAAGTAATCTGAATGTCTTTAGCAAATTAAATAACGTAAATGTTTACTAAAATTTGCATATTAAATACCTTTTAAATTGTATTTGTCATTATTAATGACACAAATTTAGAAGCATTCCTGATTCAAAAAATTTAATAAGCAAGTGTATAATTGTAGTATGTATATCTATTGTATAGAAGAAAATAACAGTACAATACAAATTTTTCAAATAGAATGTTAAGAAACTTCTAGCCGATTGATACTTTACACGTTGCAATAAAAATAGTTTATTATAATGCTTATTTTTAGTTTTGTCTTTTTGCTACACAAAATTTAAAATTGAATAAATTAACTAAAAATAACAAGTTTTTACATAAGTACTTCAAATGTTTAAAACGAATTAGAAAAAAAGCAAGCCCTACTTACTAATAAATAAGTAATTCTGAAAACTTACTTTGTCTGATCGTGTACGAAGAATTGGTCGTTGTCTCATTCCACATTTTGGACAAAGAATTTTTCCATTTCCAGGTTTCCATTTTTCAATACTATAACGATATTTTGTATCGTAAGCTTGCACCCCCAAAGGAGCATTCGACTTTTTGGTTAATTTAGGAACATTGTTCTTGGACCCGGCGCTAGTTGTTTCATCACCGGAAGCCATTGAGTCTGCCTGTCGTTTTTTAGTAGGCAATTCTATAGAACCACTTGGTGTCTGGTGATTATCCTTTGTCTTGATGTTGGAAAATGTATCAGAAGAATTTCTACGATTTTCGGACTTGTCGGATTGCTTTTTGTTAGCAGACTTCTTAGAATTGCTTGATATCAACTCTTGGGAAGTTTGCGATTTGGATTTAGAAGTACCTGGCTTGTCATTTTTATCCTTGGAACCTTTGTTCACGGCAGCTTTGGAGTCTTTTGGTTTAGAAGGTAATTCTACGGAAGAACGTGGTGTGTGATAGTTATCTTCTGACACAGTGCGGTCAACAGGAGTTTTAGAGTTCTTAGGTTTTATGATACGCGTTTTACCAACTGAATTCTTAGATTCTTGTGGACTTGGTTCTTTGTTCGGATCTTGAGATTTTGGCGATTTAGACGTATGACCTTTTTCATTAAACCCTTTGTTAAGGGAAAATTTAGAGTCTCCTTGAATTTTGTTGACAGAATTACGGGAACCATTTGTTTGATTTTTATTGTCTGACTTCATATCTTGCGACGCTCGCGAAGTAGACTTAGAAATTAGTGGTTTATGATCTTTGTCAACAGAAACTCTAGACTCCTTGAAAGATACTTTATCTTGGAGAATTCGTGACTTAGAGTCAGCAATTGAAGCATTTTGTGTGCTATTTTTATTCTTCATCGTCGTATCTTCATTTATATCCTTAATTACTGTGTCACTATTAGTTTTATTGGTTTTTGAAGGTAGTTTCGTGGCAGAATCAGCGGTTTTTTGTGACTTCGATTCAGAAATTTTATTCGAGGACGACATTTTTTTGTTATCTGGAAGTAACTAAGTTATCAATTTGGAAATTATAAAAAATAAAGTAGTCACTTATACCTTCGGAGTTTTGAGGAATATTTTCTATTGATTGTCCTGTAGACTTATCGCTGTCGCCTGAAACTGGCTTTTTAATTTGACCAATTTTATTTTTCGGGATATGCAGCTGGTTTTTCCTTTTTGCTTCCTCTACGTCTTCTGCGGTTTCATTAGCAACGGAGTCCGGAATTTTTATTTCAGGATGCGAAGTTATAATGTGCTCTAGTAGAGGCGTAGCATCATTATTGCTATCAACACTCAAACTTTTACCGCACAACTTGCATTTGAAACTGCGAGACATAGATTAGCATTATGGAGTTCGTACATGTGAATAAATTGATCTAATTTAATTTATATAAATATTGACCAACAATTTTGATGCACCTTAAAAATCTTTTTAATTTATTGAGAAATATTTCTGAGTTATGTCACTTTTCTAAATTTTATAAACGACAACTATCTCGAGGCTTCTCTGACGTATGCAAAGCTGCTTTTAACTTCCATGTTCATAAGGAGAATGGGAAAAGAAATTCGTAATTAAGGTAGTGGCTGATTCTCATTATGCCTATACTACCTTTAAACTGTGCAGGAAATTTTGGCAATTCTACATGTCTGTATATGTATATAATAATTTTATGTTATTGACGAAAATTTTTATAAAAATGTGGTTTTCATATGGAACTTGAATTGCATGTAGCAACTGTATACTATTTATATTTATTAATAGTTCTCTGAATAGCAGTTTTAAGAAGTGATGTATGTAAGTAGGTAGTTTTTAAGGGCTTTTGGAACAACAAAAAGTGTCGGTTTGGTGTGGAGGGAGGATTAGCTTCCAATTTGATGACCCTCAGTACGTGAATAAATTTACATATTACATGTTTACTCCTTTAATAAATTTTTAGAGAAATCTAGTTTTAAAACTACATAAAGAAGCCTTCCAAAAACTTATTTATTATTTCAGGTAAAAAGTTCAAGTTATACTTATGCATTAACTTATATGTATATACATATATAAGTATATTATACATATTTTTTTTCGTTTTAAAATTTTCACTGCACTTATTGTACTACACAAATAAATACTAAAGAAATTACGTTTTATGGTTATAATTTGAAAAAAAATTCACTTTAGGTATAAACGTGACACATCATACCATCGGTATTGTCCTTCGGATGATATCGTCCCAAAAAGCACCCGCATTTACTGCAATAGTGATTTAAATCGCCGACCTGGCCCATTTGCTGGCATTTTTTATTTTTTGAACAACATCCACTGCGAAAGAAACACGAAATAAGAAAATTACTAATTTAAGAGACATTTTACCTGAAAATGTACGAACACCACATGGATGCCTTGTGGCTAAAAGTCGTAATTTCTTTCTGCACAACTGAATCCGCCGTTGCACCACATGATGGACAGGTAACTTTGCAGGGTTCTTCAGGTAATCCAAGAACTTCACCAGGGAGCGGCATAACTTGCTTTCTGTTGTTAGCCATTCTGCTCGGTCTATTCGCGGAACAAAACTGAGGAAAATTTCGACTGTGCACAACATCTAAGATCTCATCAGACGTTAAGCTCTTTACTACTGAAGTAATGAAACGTTTCTTTCGTGAAATATCTAAGATCTAAGATGAAGAGCTTTGAGAGCATCTCACTGGATTACAAATTGTATCTACATTTATTTAAAGTTAAGTACGAAAAGTAGAGAAAAATGATGCCCTTGAATATCTTAAGCCCATGGTTTATGAAATGTTTTAACTATTATACAAAATCATAAATCATAAATTGTGTTCATATTAGACGCGTAAACATATTATAGAATCATTCTATTGAAAAATTAACAAAGCGTTAATTTTTTATTTCTTTTATTATAGGTAAGCTTTTCTATCCGTAAAATCATTTTCTGCTGAAGTCTTAATTTTATAATAGTATCTACTCTTTCGACTGCAATTGTTAGACATTTTCCGTTTGATACTAAAACTATAGTTTTTTATGCCTTAGAAGTTTGTTCTTTTAAAAAACCGTGATATTTTGAGTTGCTAGCTATTTATTTTAAGTTTTACTGATGACGTTATGGCAAAAAAGATTTACAAAACTAATCGACGCAAATTAAAAAAGTTTGTTCGTAAAGATTATATATTTGTTTATTCATAATTACTTTTATAAAAATATTGAGTAATAACAAGATATTTCAGATACTAAGAAATTGTAAATTTTAAATAATATTCTCCTCTCTCATACCTCTTCGATTTGCTTAGCTTCAATAGTTTTGTAATATCTACCCAAAAAACATCCGCAATGGCCGCAATAATGATTTATGTCGGTTGGATTTTCCCAACTTTTGAAGTATTTCTCAAAACAACAGCAACAACAACTAAAATGTTTCTATTAAATTAGACAATTGCATATTAATATTTTTTACCTTATTATGGTCCATAAGATTGGAGCTGTTAGATGCCAACAAGTGGTTTTTTCTTTTTCAACCTCTGTCATTGTAGTTTTTCCACAAGAAGGACAATTTGCTTGATAAGGTTCTTTTTCCAATCCAAAATTGTGCCCAACAAATGGATTTTCATATTTTTTGTTCGACATGTTATCTCGAAATGAAAGGCGCCTAACGAATGATACTTTAATGATCTCAATAACCAGTCAGACTGACTTCGATTCGCTTATTTGAGCTCTGAGCTAAAATATCAGAAATTAGAGAGCGCAAATTTTGAATCACACAAAAGCTTTAAGTTATTTGTGCATTATTTTAAAATAAAGCCATTGTGCTTTGGATTATTTGAGAAAGGGGTTCCTTTTATAATTTTTCATTTCAATGCAATTCTTCTAAAAATCCTAGACAATTTACATATATTGCTAAACTTCTAAAACTGCGAAAAAAGTAAATGATTGAAACGAACTTACTCCAAGTACCAAAATAACCAATTAAATTATGAATTAAATGTATTTTTAATATAGTTGAAACAAGTATTGCTAGACACTGTAAAAGCTTTTTAAGAAAACATTATCTTAAAAGCAATTGAGAGATCTCTTGATAGATTTAGTTGCCATTTGTTTCGCATATTGTTGGATAACAGCAGCAAGCCGGTTGTTTTTATAGAACTAGAAAAGACACTGCCAACTGTTGGAGTTCGCAAGTATTGATCGTTTTTAAACATCTCCTATACGTATAATTTTAGCTGAAGGTCGATCGTGATCGTATAAACTTATGTAAATTTATTATGAATGAGCCGCCAAAGGATGTAAAGCATGTTTCCCAATTTTTAATTCGAAATGCAGCTAAAATATTTATTTCAATGATAAATGCCAATAAGATAAAAAATAATATTTCAAAATTGAACAATATTAATTTTAAAAGAAAACTAAGGAGCGCTTAAAATCTGTAAATTGGGTCTAGTAAATCTATTGCCGATTTTAAAAGTAGTTCAAATTAGACTGGTATTGTTTAGTATTTTTATACATATTATACATGTATAATGCGAACAAAGTATTTTTTCTGAGTGGATTAGTTAGTGCTACATTAACTGCAACTGTTGCAATCTTTAGGTGATACGCCAAACAAATGTATAATACTTTTGTCAGTATCTGAACACTTTTGAGTTTCCTCATAATTAAAAGGAAATAAAGTTAGAACATGAATAAATAACACGCAACTGTACAAACATGAAACAATTGTGCAATCAAGTGATCTTCGTACGGTCGGATTCTTGTTCACTTCACAGCTTTGACATTCGAGTATGCAATTATTTCCATTGACAATGATTAATACAGTGCACTGATGCATCCAACCAATAACATCTGACTAGGGTACCTTTCCAATTGACTCCTAACGATTTTTGTCCGGGGACTAGTGATTGTGTTAATTTAAAATAATTGGCGCCAGCAATAAATTAAATATTAGGGGAATTCCTAAGCATGACGTGATCTTTCATTACTTTATAATTAAATTAATTTCTACTTCACTTTTTTGAGGTTTACGGTAGTAGTACTAACTATGTAATATGGATTCGTTGATTCCAATAAAATTTGGTCTACTAAAACTATTGCGTATGTAATAGATATAGAATCATTGGTATCTAAATATAATTTAAGTTCTACTCGTTTAATATTGAATTCTGAGATTGTATAGATACCGACCTAACTTAGAAAATGAAAACATATCAGAACTTTTTATGCAGTTGCGGAGGTTTTACCACTTATTCCTTGAAAATTTTGTCGCCAATTGAATTATCTTCGCTAAAAATAATAACTAGTAACAATCACTTTAGTGTTCAATTTAAGATGAAACTTAGGGCAAGAACTGTTATAAAAATTATTATTTACTTTCACAGGACGCTTTATTTTGTTATACATTCTCAAAAATGGTCAAAATATATCGTTTTAGTTCTTAAAACGGAAACTTTTATACGGAAAATATTTACTTACTTTTGTTTTATTATCAATGTGTAATGTTGTAACAACTATTGTACATTTTATAATTTTTGTGAAAACCCAAAAACTTATATTGGCCAGTTGAGCAGTAAAAGTTGTAAAAATATTTAATATTTAAATAAATAGAGAATCTCCAAAACCATTTCACATTTTAGATAAGACTAACCAAAAATTTATAAAACAGTTCAGTTTGGATAGCAAAATTAAAAAGAAAACTAATTTATTGCTATAAAAACATCCTTTCGACTTTTGAAAATAAACTGAAATATTATGTTTATGAATTGGAAAAATTAATTGCAAAATTTCATGGGGATTGTGAGATTAAATTAATAATTGAAATAAATTTATTGAATCATTTATTTTGAAAACATTGCCGATATAAAACAATAAATATACATTTATGGAGAGCTTAACTTAAGGTCGCTTATAATATCCCAAACAAGCATCGCACTTCGGGCAGTATTGATAGTTTACGAATAATTCGGGAAGAAACCATGATGCCACATTGATGATACAAGAAAAACATAAACAACTATGTTGAGAACATATTTTAAATTTTTCGTTATAATTTAAAATCTGAAAGAAATTAATCTTACCAAGCGAAAAGGGGGCAGCTGCAAGATTTCCTTCTTTCATAAAAATACGACAAATAGCTCGGAACTACTGTGGTTTCAGTTTCTTCATCGCATGCAGGACAAATTATTTTACGAACCCGTGGCCCTACTGCAAAATAAGGCACCTTTTCGTTCGACTCAATCCTAAGAGGGATAATGACACTCATTGGATTTATTGCACAAATCTCTTGTCAGATTAAAAAAAACTCAACTGCCTGTTCTCTAAGAATTTCAAGTCTTAACACGAGAAGCCAAAATAAATAAATACTACAAACCTCAAAAATAATAAGAAACGCAATATTCTCGCTCTCAGCTGCGGTACACTAGAAATCTTGAATTTGTGGAGTCTAAAGAAAACCAAGAAGCTTTCAAACCACTTTAGAAGTTTTCTTTTTTCAGTCAATTTAATTTTTATTTTATTTTGCAAATTTTAAGAAGGCAGCATTTTTTGATAAGCACATAAATATACATTGTATATTTTTAAAATGTTAGAGGTTGTCTAATTTGCATTTTGCCTATTATACTTTGTGTCTTCGTTTTTAAGGAGGGCCTTGGGGAATTTATGGCAAAAGCTCATTTATGGTGGATTGTTAACAAACTGCAGACATTTAGAAATAACTTAAATTATATTTATATTATTCTACGTGTGGGAAGAATTTAGGTCGGAAATGTTTAAATTGGCTGGAATGTTCGCTAAAATGTATAAATTATAAACTTTTCTGGATAAAAATTAGTCGGTAATGACCTGAATTATTAAATATGACAACATGTATGGTATTTATAATAAATATTTTTCGTATATCTAATCATTTTTGAAATTTATTTTTTATAGAACAAAGGTATGATGATATGATTTGAAATGAAAAAATTGCATGTAGGTAAGTCATTGATATGAACCATTCACTAAAAGACGACATAATTATAATATATGCACAGGTGCAATAATAACAAGGCATATTTCGCTATACTGGAAAGTATTCGGAGCTAATTGAATTTGAAATTAAAAATTAGTTCAATAAATTTTCATTTGTTATAAACAACGCTTTTTTTAAATAATATTGTTAAGTATTCATGCCATAAATAAATGTAAACTTAATTATACCTACTCTTTAAAAATGGGAGCTATTCGTAAAAACACTCGTCAATTTTTTAGAAATTCATTTATTTTTAAAATATTTTATTACAATTCAGGTCGTCGATAATAACCAAGGTAATTATCACACTCCGGACAGAATCTATACTTAGTGAAGACTTGTGGACAACAGCCTCTGCACAAACATGCTAAGCACCAGCAGCAAATCCCACTGAAAAGAAATGTTTTGCACAACAGCGTGAAAAACACTAAAAAGTTTTACATTGAAAAACATACCAACAACAAAGGCAAAGACAGACTGCTATGATTTTGGACACTGCCACCATACATCCAGGACGGGATTTTGTCTTGACATGCTCTCCACAGAAAGGGCAGATTATGCGTCTGGATTTAGGGCCAACCGCAAAGTAAGCCACTGTCCTCACAATTTTTGGTTCATCTTTTTCAGCCTTCGGCTTTTCTTCACTTTTGTACTCGTCGTCTTCATCTTCATTACTATCATCATCTGCAAATCCGAGATCGTCTATTATTTTAATTACTTGAAACATAGGGTTTTCTTCATTCTTTTTTAGTATTTGAAGTTTCGGGTTTTGATCATTCTTTTTTTGTAATTGAAGCATCGAGTCTTCGCCATTCTTTTTTAACTTTTCGTCATTTTCCTGCTTTGATTCTTTTTCTAATTTTTCGGACATAATTAAAAAGAAGTCTTCAACGACAGTTAAAATATCAAATATAATAAATCACTTTTAATAAAAAAAAAAAGATACAATTCAAACAAGTCACATCATTTATTGTTCCACATCACTCACATTTACTTATATATAAATTTTAAATATTTGATTGTATTATAAATAGCAAGTTTGTTGTGATTTGTATATCAACGTCTTATCACTGCTTCGAATCCGATTCACTGAAAGAACGAAATATAACCCATCTTCACTGTCCTCAGATTCCTCGAGCAAGAAATTGACAAGATATATTTAAGTATAGCGAAGTGATGCTGAGCAGCTTTGAAAGCTCTTCGTTATTCTTCTTTTAAATTTTAGATTAGCTGAGAAAATAAATAAAATGTTCTTCACTTGCGCCCCAAGCTTTGGAATGACCTTTGATTTTAACTAAATCTTATTCGGATAATTTAAATTTTGAGTTTAATAACATAGTCAACATTCGACAATTTCGATTCCATCATCTGGGAAACTATAATACATTAAATATTACTTAATAATGTAATTGGAATTTGTTCAATTTGGATGTAATTTAAGAATATTTTTGAAATTTTTACTTACAATAACCGACATGTTTTATTTAAAATATAATATTCTTTCGTTATGCCCGAATTCTTAAGAATTTACATCTTACCGTTTGAAAACTTAGTTTTCGTTGAGATGTGATTGAATTTGTCTAATTTTACAAAATAGCACAAGCTTAACGAAAAGTCAAAAGACTTATTTTTTTATCATACAAAATGTATCAATGTTGATCTATATGATTAGAACAATTTTTTTGCAATTATTATTTTCAATTTTGACAATTGTGTTTTAAGAATCTACGACTATACCTTCACTTTTTATGTTAGGGTGCCATTGATGTTATCTAAATATATAAATAAACACTTTAAGAAACCCAAGAAAGGAAGGAGCTTCTATTATATAAAATGCTCATTGTAGTTAATTTCAAAATTTTCCACTTCTTCATAAAGCCTTCTATTCAGTTCGTTATCTAATATTGTAGTTTTTTTATCACAACTTAGCAGAAATTGAATACGTATTAAGACTGCCTCATAGTCAGATTTGTAGAGTTGATTTGATACATGCAAACATAAATACGTAAATACATACATACATATATTAATTTTGATGTACTATAGCACCGCACAAAGGTCTGCAGAGAATGATAGAGCTAAGTTGATTAGGGTTTTTTACACTTGGAAATGAAAGATCACAAAATTTTTATAACATAATGATCTTTGAGATTTTTGAAAGAGAAATTATTATTTTTTAATTAGAAATATTTTATTTAAAAATTATTATACTACTACACTAAACCTTTGGCACACGAGGAAATGATCCCCGCGATATTTAAACGTTTTTTTATTCAGCTATATTATGTTTACAAACGCTTTGTGTTTTGGCTAAGGTTTAAAAACTACAATATTCAAAGTTTCTCCAAACAAATAACGATCAGAAGCTGCTCACATTGACAAAGTCGTAGTCTGCAGTTGATTTCTAAAGAATTTCAGTACAAACAAAATTGAAACGAAATGCGATATCATTATTTTATCGTGGCTTTAGGACGTATCACATTTAGCTTGTGTAGGCATTCGAGACAGTTATGGATGTCGAATTTTTATTTAAAGAAGCAATAGAGTTTGCGTGAACGTTCTCTGCCTCAAAGCTCAACAGAAGAAGATAACAGCCGTTATCAAGAAAACAATTGCAAGCAGTAATAATAAAACGTACCTAACATATTTATAATCTATCATTACCAATCGAAAAATATTTATTCGCCTTTTTGGTCAGGGCTGTCGATAAGTTGCAAATTATACAGATGGTAATTGTAATTCAATCAGAACAGTTTGTGAGGTAGAACCTTTTTAGCTATGGACACGAAAGGATTATATCCAATTCCTCCAAGGGAATCGCAACCACAACCTGCTCCACAAATTCTGCAGATACCGCAGATGCCAGTTCCTGTTGGACCCCAGCCAATTGTGACGACTTGTCCATCGTGCAGATCTGAAATACGCACAACGCAACTACGAAAACGCATTTGATGTGCTGCCTCCTTTGCTGCTTCTTGTAACTCTTTTTCATAAATAAAAATTATTGCACTAAATTTTATTTTTGAATAGATGTTGGCCTTGTGCATGTTTGCCGTATTGCATGGATACTTGCAGAAACACCAATCACTACTGTCCATCTTGCGAAGCATTTATTGGAACCTATCAGTCTTAAATGTTTCGATTTAAGAAACTATAATTATTTAGTTGAGCGAGAGTGCGTTCTTCCTGAAAATAAAAAAGTATTATTTGATTGATCGACTCTTTCTTTTGATTATCTTTGAGTGTTCTTAGTGATTTCTATGTCCAAGATTAGAAATTCTGTATAAAATTTACTTTTTTTTTTACATTTATGCTTACTAGTGGATAGTGACTAAAAAATATGCCATGTAACATGTTTCATTTTTTGGATATTCAAACATTTAAAAAGTCATATGTGGGTACTCAAAATTAAAATTAAAATAAAAATACTCCTCAAAATAAATATACATTATGTACCTATATGTTAATGAAAACTAGTACAAAGGGGATTTCGAGACATTAATTTTTAATCTACAATACTTTGCTTGCTTGTATTTCTACTGCTATAGGTACTATCAAAATTTGGAAATTAAAAAAAGCGAATTCTCAATAAGAATAAAGTTTTTAATATTGCCCATTGAAAAACTAATAAATATATTTATTGAGCATGTAGAGGTGCAGAAATTGTTTATAAATTGGGAAAGAATAAAGTTTTGAATCATACATTTTTGCAAATAGTTTCCAAATTGTTTATAAATTGGGAAAGAATAAAGTTTTGAATCATACATTTTTGCAAATAGTTTCCAATTTTATCTAGATCAGTTTTGGATGAAAAGGCTCTTTATTTTATGGTTCCCTGTTAGATCTAATTTAAAGTAATTTCATCCATGCCTTATACTGCAAATTCAGGGAAATAAACTAATAATTAGATACATTGATCTCTCGAGTGTTATTACGTATCTTATATTTTAGGAAACATAAAACAAAGCTAAATGTCGACTTAATATTTCGAATATTCAAAATAAAATTTACCACTTATCAAAATCACATTCCTCATATTGTTAGGTTATTATTAATAGTCTTTATGATTTAAGATAAAATTTCGTTTAATGTTTATTCTGCGGCTAATTTTTTTATTTTAAAATGACAATGTGCAAAGTGGAATGAGTATGAGGCAGCGGAATGTTTATAAACAATTTAGAGGAACTACAAACAAAGTGAATGGCGTGTCTTCTGAAATGTCCTACTATTGTTTTGTTGCCCAGATAGATTTCAGTTGTGAATGCTTCATTTGATTCCGCTTGGTAAGCAATCGCCTGTGTACAAGTATTCGTTGTAAATGTTCTTACCCCCTACAGCTCCAAAGAGGAAGTTAGCCAGCATTATCGGTTCCGCGACTTCCAAGTATGTAAACAATCACAAATTAATTTATCGCTAGAAGACCACAAGCATTCGTTCGTCACTCTTGAAACTGAAGACTTATTGGAGGCTGCGTTATTCTGCCACAGTACCTTGAACAGAATAGTTCGTGAAATTCGGCGAAAAAATGGATACCAAAGGATTCCCAATTCAATCTCCTCCTCCAAATATTCAGAATTTCCAGTTGCTGGTAAATGTCGGACCTGATCCAATTTTGATGATTTGTCCATCCTGTAAACTAGATATTCGGACAAGAGTTAGTCACAAGGCCACCACGAAGACGCATTTGATGTGTTGTCTTCTTTGCTGCCTCTTGTAAGTTAATCTTTTTAATAAACAAAGTTCATTGCACTAAGTTTTATATTTTTGAATAGATGTTGGCCTTGTGCATGTTTGCCATATTGCATGGATACTTGCAGAAACACCAATCACTACTGTCCATCTTGCGACGCATATATTGGAACCTATCAGTCCTGAAATGTGTTAATTTACATTGAAAATATGTTTCTTTCGATTCGAATAAATTCAGTATTTTTTAATTATGTGAGTGTAGTTTCATTAACATGTTCAATTCGAATTTATTTGTGTGTTTTATGCAAAAATCGGTATTCTGTGTAAACAATTTGGGAATGCAATTGTTGAATAAGAAAATAAAAAATGAAATTTATCTTGAACCAGACGGATATGCTTTTTGCAATTGTGATTTTAAAGTAGAGATAGTGTGTTAAAAAGAAAACAAAAAGAAAAAAAAGTTTGTTCATTTTATCTCAAAATGTTTTGCTGAGTGAGCAGATTAATATTGGGGTTTTTGGCGTCCCGAAAAGAATTTTTTATTTAATGCAATGATGATAATTTTTTACGTAGTCATTATAAAATTGGCTTCTTTTAGGGTATGACGGGGACATGTTGAAAATTACAAATTTGCAAAATTGTAAAGCTTATTATACCAAAAAAATATATTATACCAAATAAAACCTCTTATTAACCAGATAAGAGAACATGTACATACAATCAAGTTCCATACTACTCCAAATTTTATGTCCATAGCTTGAAAATTGCATATGTAGATAAATCGACGGACGACACAACAGACAAACGATTGGATTATACCTTACAAAGATTAAATGTATAATGGCATTCTTGCAAAGTATTTCAAGTTAATTTAATTTGTTTCAGTCTGTCCGTGATAGCTGGCATAACATTTTAATTTTTATTATTTTTACCACTCAGAATTGATTGGCAAACATTTTAACCACGGATTTCTTTCTTTCAGCGAAAATTTTTGTATTGAAAGCAGATAGTACTAAGTAATTTACTTCAAAGCTGTCAATTTCGACTAACTTGCAATACAAGAACTTATGTAGTTGATAATATTTCTATGGGATTGTAAATATCTTTAGAGCTTTCCTATAAAAATAAATAATTGAGGGATTTTATCTTCAAGCTTAATTTGTTAGATCGACTTCAAGATATCGCAAACTTTTAATTTCGATTCTTTCTAGTTATCAATATCAAGAAAAAGCTAATTTCTTTCTTCTGAACTTACATAATCTACGGTTGAAGTGCCATATATCAACACCCTTTATAAAGTATTAGAAACGCTTTTATTTTCAAAATGATAATTTTGTTTGTATTATTTTGAACAGATACATACATGGCACTTTCGATGGATTTTCGTTGCACGTGATGTACACAATTTTAAGAGATTATTTTGAATTCTTTTGAAAACTGTATATAATTTGTTTATACCTATGTGTCACCAACTTATCATCCTGACTCATCTCATTTTAAATTTAAAAACGATTAAAGAAAATAATGTCGATATGATCCTTCCCATAAACATTAATTAATTGAAAAATGACTAACCAACTACATAAAATTTCTAATTCTTTGCTTTCTCTTTACAAGAATTAAGGAAATTGAACATAGTGTACAGCACAATGTATAAAACTTATTAGAAATTAAAACAACGTTTCGAATACGAATTTTTACTGTATACAATTTAAAAATTTAAATGAACTTATCTACTGTTCAAAGTTTCCATAGCTTGCATCTTTTTTGATCTGAGTATAACTAAAACACAAGTGCATTACAGTATCAAAAAATTAGAATGTGACTTCTCTTAATAAACATAAGTTTTTGTCTATGAAATTCACATTTCGTTGTTAAAAATGCATTAATTGAGGCGATAATTTTGTCCAATCCAAGTTTTGAAAGAATCGCATAAAGTAGATTTTAAATTATTGGGAAAAAAACTCTTTCATTTTTATTTTTAACTAGCGTTCATTTGAAAATATGATGCTAAATTTTCGCAGTTATACCTTCAAAATCAGCAAATTTTTATCCAAGATAAAAGAGGGTAAAAGTTTTTGTTATATCTATCTAGAGTACATCCAAACAATTACACTGTTTATTCTTGAGGTTTTTATGCTGTTGGGTAAATTAATATGTCAGACCAGATTGTTTAATCCAAGTTTTTTCAAATATTTGGTATTCAAATAGGTAAATAGGAATTTTGTACTGGCATAAATTAAATATTTAGCTTGATATTATTATTCATTTTATCATTGTGATTCTGAAAAATAAACTTCGTTAATTATTGTAAATATCTGCAATAAAATCCCCTTTAATGTGTCTACATTTATAATTATTTAATTTACTAATAAAATTAAGCAGAAAATTCTTTTCATGGTACGATTATATTAAGTATATCGTGAATCAAGAAAATAAATTAATGCTTTGAAGCGGTTAATAATAAATAATTGATAGAAGTATATAGAAGCTATATATGTATGTATGTATATAATGGAATCTCAAAATGAGTCATATTTCTTACAACCATCTGCATCATTGTTATCATTACTACTGCTTATGGTACATACATATAAAGGCAAATGTTAGTAATGCAAAAGCTTCATTTCTACTTCCTACGTCAAAGGTTTTCCAGCTTACACCTACCTGAGACCTAGAGAGTGAATAAAAAAATTTGCGTGCCAGTAATAGAAGCATTACTAGAGCCTTTCGCTGAATGCTTATCTGAATTTCGTTGCGATAAGACCACTTGTGATACGATCAAGTTGTTATATTCTATTGAATTAACTTCACTTAGTTCGGAGTCGCTGTACAGAGAAGACACCGCCTTCGAGTTTTGAATTTATGGCCTACAAAGGACACCCACAAACAGGAGGAATGCAGGCCACGACGACGATTATCCAACAGCCTACCAGCGTAGGACCAGAGCCAATGCGCATGATTTGTCCGTCATGCCACGCTGAAATCCTAACGCAGATGCGGTACGAGGCGACTTCCAAGACGCACTTAATCGCTCTGCTGTTGTGCTGCTTTATGTAAGAAAAGAACTTTAATTAAAGTCAGGTAAAGATTACAATTAATCCGATTTTTATTCACAGCTGCTGGCCGTGCGTTTGCCTGCCCTACTGCATGGACTCTTGTCAGAACGGAAACCACTATTGTCCCAACTGCGATGCCTTCATCGGAACGTACAAATCCTAAGTCCCTTAAAAAATTTGTTTTTACCTTCCATCCTTCCATAAGTTATGTTTAATCTACAGAGTGACTAAAGTGAACCGATATGCTAAGCAAAGATCTTCTAATTGAAACAAGGCAGCTTGTGATATCAATACCTATGTATGTTTGCAAGTGATCAATATTGTGAAATCATTAACGACACAGTGTATAACAAACTAGTATGAGTATAGTATTACTATCTATCAGAAAACTAGTCAGTTGGAAAAGACAATATTTCTTTATCATTGTGAGAGAAGCAACCTGCTTGGCTAATGGAAGCAATTTCTTTTTGCTTGCAGAGTGAAAACCAAACACTTACAAGGTTGTGAGTCATGCGCTTTAAACTATAATAGAATAGATGAAGCATAACTAGAACACAAAATTATCTTTTCCAATTTTTTTATCTTATCAATCTGCATGTCCAATTTTATGCGTAATACATGCAAACCTTCCTCATCCGGGGAATAGTATGTAGTCTATCACTTTTAGAAATTGGTTCAATAAGTTCTGTAGGAATGTATTTGTCGCTGTTTGAATTTATAACTGAAGTATTTTTAGTTTAAGGATCGTTTTTGTTATTGCAGATATCGCATTTTGTACTTTCAAATAAAGAAAATGCCTGATATTTAATAATTTGATTTAATGTATTCACGTTCACCTTCAACTTTCTCCTTGTTAGCTTGCTTTCTGTAAATTATTAATCAGATTGATGATCGCACGTGCTTGCTTTAGACAAGAAAACCTATTTATGAGAGTGCTGTGTACAAAGCACATTATTATAAAAAATATTTATTCATTCTTGGAATTGTTTTTCCAGAACAAGGAGAATTTTTGCTTTTTTAAACGACTTTTTCAATATTATTGCGCATTATCTACATGAGAATAAATATGAAATAAAAGAAATTGATTTATTGATATTATTATCCTCACACACGATCAATTATCAATGTCAAGATTTATAGCTTAAATTTCATTTCTCATCATAAATTGACATTGCAGACACTTCAATTTCCATTATATTATTACTCATTCGATCATTGTGAACAGATATGATTGCGGTATTTTTGGGCGGCATTATTTCGGCATTTTTCAATTTCCAAAAATTACTATTACAATAAAGTCACAATATTTCATTGAATATTGAATTATTTATTTTATCGGAAATTAAAATTTCGATAGGAATATTAATATTTTATTTAAAGGTTTCTTTTGAACACAAATTTCTTCGTAGCTCTTATTATACAATAAAAAGTTTAACAATGAACCTACTACAAATTAGATATAATTTTAAATTAAATCGAATTTCACCGGAAATTGCGAAAATGTTAGTTGATAGGTTAGCTGTACACTTGATTGGTTAGCTGTACACTTAAACACAAAAATTGGAGACACCAGGAAATCATTTATCTATTCGATAATTGCGATATTGTTAAATGTTTGAGTTACCTTAGATTCATACATTAGATTCACCTTATCGAATACTTGAAATAGATAATGTAATCTTCGTAATATTTAATATCATGAAAGTATGTGATAAGAAGCTCAACTACATTTATGAACAAAAAAAGCTGAAAGTCAAGTTAAATAGTTTTAGTAAAGTACTTTTATTAAATATTATATATATGTAGGTACTTTATAAGAATAATAAAATTACCTAAGAAATTAGACAAAAAAGAATCGACTACATGTATGTAGGTATATGATTAATAAAAATCTAAATATAGCTAAATAAATCATTACGATACTGAGATTAGAGCCATGCACGATTTAAATTCTTCTGTTTTCAAAAGTGGATAAAAGAATGATAGATTTATCATTTTGTGGTGGAATAAGAATGTTTAAAAAGATTATATACATAATTCACTATGTAGGCAAGGGCTGTCGTCAACAACTACAACAACCTATCGAGGTTTTTTGTCACAAAATCCCCAAATGATGTTGAACTTGATTATGCTTTTCCAAAATTTAGTGTAAAATCAGGACGAGACTTTAGTAGTGTTCAATGAACTTTTTTCGGACTAAGTTTACGGGTAAGTTTTAATGAAATCCAGCAATTTTTCGATTTTTAATAAGTCGCATTTAATAAAATAAAGCTTTAGTAAATTCATTTTAATTGGGCATTCAAATTACTCCAGACTACGAAGACCTTTTCCATCTTATATATTTAATGTCAACCCATTACAAGTAGAAATGAGGTCAGCTTGGAGGCTTTATTAAAGTAAATCACTTACAAACAATTTACTGGTAGATTACAATTAAAAAATACGATAAAGAAGTAATACTCATTAAAAAAAACGCAAAGGAACCAGGTGAAGATTTAATGAATTATTAATTAAACCGTGACTGAATGCACACTTCTTTTCTGGATAAAATAATAAAAGCTTTGTTCGCAAAAAATAAATGATGTGAAATGTTGATAAATTCAAGTCATTTGCGTTTAAAGGCAGCAGAAGATAGTGCAGTTGACCACAGCTCGCCATATATTTAGACTGAAATTATCTCACTTATTACATTCCAGGTAAATATGACGATTGTATAAATATCATCCCGTGAAAGCTTTTACAGGAAGTACATAATGAGTCACACTATCTAAACATTTTAAAATGTTTACGAAATCTTATCGCAAGTTATCACGCCTGTGGCTATTGAGTAAATTGGATATTTCATGAATATGGAATACATTTTCATAAAATAATTCTTGGAAAGGTAATCAATTAAAAACACCCGAATCGATAATAAGTTTTAGCATTCAACTTCCTGCAAAAGATAATAGAAAGATATTTGTGGTCCTCATTATATTATGTCAGGAACTTCGTTTTTCTTCAGGTTACATGCATGAAATTTGTCTTAATATATGTACATATAAGAGAGCAACAATGTTTTAATTCTTTTTAATCGCCTTCCGCTTGGTAGACCTGCTTCAAATAAAATTATTTGGATTTTATCTTAAAAATCATGTATGGGAAAATTAAGCTAATGATTGAAAAATTGAGATAATAGAAAACGAAATGCTTACACTCGTCAGGACACACAAACGTATCAATGAACATAACAAAAGACAGTTTCAACTATTTTATATTATAGATAAAATATCTTTTCGATATAATTATGTTAGTTGCATTCAAACAATCCTTAAAAAACATGATAAAGTTAACCTTTTTGGAAGACTTGTTACCTTGTTTTCGAAACTACCCAATTTTATATGATTGGTTTTTTTAAAGTATCGCTATTTTAGTACTTATACGGATTAAATATTTATTTTTGCATACATTTAGGCATTTATTTTATGCAACTGAAAAATTCCCACAAATGTTTATACTTTTTCTCGCTTATTTTTAAATACGAAATAATATTTGAAAACCCCTAGCTACATGTTTTATTATCATCTTTATTTCCATTATGATATCTTGATAATGTTTTCTCTGTTGTTGATCTGCAAAAACAGGTAAATGCTACTCTCTCAAATCTCAAATGTTCAAAGTTGCGAAAACGCATCTCTGTAATTGGTACATTGGTTAATCAAAATTCGATGAATATAAATTCAATTTTTGCATTTACTAATGGGAATTTGATGATGCCAGTTTGCAAAACATACTTACCTCAATCTATCTCTTCATTCATATTAATATGTAGGTACTAGATATAATTTTGTTTTTTCATTTAAGTAAAAATAAAAATAAATGACTGCAAAAACAATTTAAAACATATGTAATATTCACAGCGTTGTTTCCAATAAATATGTTATATATGTAGCTCGAATAAGAAAATCTCGCATTTTTCCGATGTTTTACTAAAACTCTACATATATACAATGCAAACTCTCGTTATTTTGACTTCGTGTAAAGGTGCGCCGAAAAGCTAGATTAACTAGAAAAGTGTTGAAAACCTGATTAAACTGAAATTAGGAGCAAAAAAAGTTAAACAAAACACGACCCATTGTTTTATATTTTGTTTATTTTTACCTATTTTTTTCCTAAATAATTCTTTGCTGTGACATATTTTAAAAGTATCAAATTTTCTTTCTTTAGTCTTTTTACATCATTTCTAAATTGTTCATAAAATCCAACTATAACAACTATTCAAATAAATTCTCGCCTTTTATCAATAAAATATTCAATCAAGTTCAAGAATGTGTGTGCATAGTAAGCCCCAGCCACTAGATAAATTCAACAACAAAACATTTTTTCTTTCATTACGTTTAATACATTTTACATGGTATAAAACACAGTTCCATAAATAAGATCACTGGTTAAACCTAATCAAATAATTTTTACTAACTGCTATTTTTGTATGATATAAATAAATAAAAGTGGTCATAGCTTATCTTACATTTAAAATAGTATATTAATCACTGTAATTTAGCTTAAAACAAAGGCATTTCTTGTATAAAATTCAATTACAATAAAACTGTGTCTTACAAGTTATTTGAAGGCAATAAAGGAAAACCCTTAATTATACTGTCTTTTGTAGCAAAACAATTTTGTGCAACGAAGCAATTCGTAGGTATGAGTTTCTAAACAAGAAAATCTTGCTTATTGTAATTAAATTATTTGTAGTCGTCCGTATTATTTTTAATTTGGACTAGGTATATATCACATACCATAAGGTGGAGGATCTTTTGTTTTGATAAGTATCACTTCACGAAGATCATCAATGTAATATATTAAGCCTTTCAGAAAGAAAAAGGAGATTCATGTTATTTAAGAAAAACTATTTTTTTGATTTCTACGGCCACATACGAAAAATATTTATTTTCATACAGATCTTCACACTGAGCCCCTTTAGTACGATCGAAGAAGAATAAAATAACCTTTTAAGTGGTAAAATTGAAGACCATAAAGGCAATTTTTATAAAATTAAAAGCCTAAACTCTCAGTCTATTTGACATAAAAAGTTCTAGTACAAGGAATTCAAATGTTTCATGTAAAATATGTCCGGTCCAAACAAATTGGAAATAGTTATGACTTTTCATCTTGAAACGGAATATAATTGATATTGAATTTAGCGATTTGGACTCGTTCTATGACGAGATGCCCAATCAGATTGAATTTGATTTTGATGATTTTGATTTTCTGAGAGGATTTCTTGAATCGGCGCAAATCGTTTGTACTTTTCGCGAATTTTTGCAATACAATTGATTATATAATTCCTAAGCCCTCTTTTGACACGGGATTCAGTACCTAAAGGCTTAAATTCGCTCAAAAGAGCTACTATTATCAATGTCGTGGTGGTCATAACAGGTCACGTCTTATCGGCAGCCTCGCCAGCACACGGCGTGACCTCGAATGACTTCTGCAGAAGCTGTTTTAATAATTAGGAAGAGGAAAGCATCATGGCACGCTGAAACCGAATCTAGGCTGCCCTTCATGATCTGTCGGAACTTAGTTCAATCAGGATTAAAAGCAGTTCATTAGAGACTCCAAGTGGTTCCAGGGTCAGATATAGGGGACTTGTCCTGTGTGGTATCACAATGGGTTTTTTTCTGGCCTAAGTGTGCCTTAATTGGCATCCACTCCATTCTAACCTAACGACTCCGGGTTTATATTTAGTGAAATAGTGAAGCAATACTATCAAATAATAACGCCGAGCAACTCTTTGCGGTTTAGGGACATTGTTGGCAATGATTCGGAAATATTGAGTTATTTTTTTAATATCGGGAAAGCACATCTCAAAATTTGTTTTATTATTTGAGTATTGAGCATGGTGAGCATTAGAATTAATTTTGGTACAATAATTTGGAAATTGCACTTTAATAATGAATAACATATCATATAGTGTAGTAATCTCGAGTTTGGGATGGTATCAACTGTTGCTGTATTATGGTACAAATTAATAGAGTATAAACTTAAAAATGCAAAGGGTATTATATTACCAGATGTAAGCTATGTGGAATGTTTTGCATATACAAGGAGTGCATACCTGGTTTTAAGTACGTACTGATTCCATACATATTTGCTTTTTATTAATTGGTTAGTAACATTTGGAATATACACGGTTTGGTTATGTATAAAAAGATAAGAACCTGATTTGCAAATTTAACTGCTAACATTCAGCAGACGTTTATAATATTAATGAATTTTCAAAGATGAGAAAACTCAGCAAAAACAACAATTACGGGACCCTCAATTGAAGCAAGAATTTTCAAATAAAATAATTGTACTTTAACTCACAGAACTTTCTCAATGGAGCAGAAAGATATAATAGCTATATTGCCCACATATGACAAGGTACCAAAACAAAAACTAAAGAAATTATGGCTTGATATTAAACATTACCTATATCTTATATACTTTTGAAAGGAAATTAATTTAAATCATTTTATTTATCATAAAAATCATTTGAAATTTAAGATACTCCTCCCAAAACTAAAAAGATTTTCAGAAACTCATTTTTCCTACGTATGTGCAAAAATATGCATTATTTCCCTTTTATAGCTATTTTGAGTTTTCATTACATAATATGACAAAAAGGAGATTATTTCGAAATACTCTTATGATTAAAAAATAGTATAAAAGTTTTCATAATTAATGTGCAGCATTCGGAAAAAAGAATGCAATGTCTAAAAAAAATCTTTGGCAAAAGACGAAACGAACGAATACTCAACAACTTAAAGCCTTAGCTCAAATATCTACATATGGCAAGAATCGAGTGAATTAACTTTCGCATAACTCGAAACTAAAAAAATATTTCAAATCACTGGTATTCTCTAATATGTACAAGACATAGCCGTATCAGGATAAGTACGCATATATTGAGTTATGAGCTGTTCAATAAATCATATTTCGACTAATATTTTTAAAGCTATCTGTATTTCTTTCTTGCTTAAATGTTTCGAAATTTTTGTATAATGCTAGTGTCAATGCGCAAAGTGCAATTTTTTACCTAAATTTAACATTTTGTATATCGTGTAAGTTACGAGCCTTCAGCTAATTTTGAATGTTTTATGCACACGTTAATTGGTTCCACGCTGTTCCTTAATTTCTTAATTTATCTACATTAAATTCATACAGTAGTTAGGCATGTTCTAAAATTGTTCACGAATATTTAAAAAGTCTTTAGAAAAGTAACTAAATTTGTTCATTTAAATTACTGTGTAATTATTAAGCCTAGTACTTAGCTGCATATTTTTCCCTCTACTCATCTGTAAACGGATGTTCTGATGTCTCGCTGCTATTTCGACGCTTACTTTCTAAAATTTTGGTTGCTTGCTCTAAGGTTTCCTGGAAGAATAGGCTGTTGGTCTCACCAGGTAGCGAATACTTTGTTTCGTCTAGGTGCCACGTTAAACCCAGCACGATATTAAAAGCTGATGTATCGTACGCATGACATCCGGAATAGCGATACTGAGGCTTTTTATTATATTTACAGCCTCCCGACTGTGCTCCTAAAATTTAGAAAGTAATTAATATATTTTTTTTTTTTAAATACCAATATTAATATAGATGTTATTTCTTATAATAATAGAATAGCAACAAAACTTACCAATAGGATCAATGCATTCCACAGTTAACGCACACTTAATCCAAGGGAGTAATATTTTTTCAATCACCAATTTTGTATCGGTGAAAAATACTGTGTCTAACCCTACCATTGGTAAGAATAAGAAGTCATCTAAATTAGTTTCGAAGTACTCAAACATCTTTGGATGAGTTCTTGTAGAAACGGCTTTTCTTGTCGTCCATCCGAGCACTCCATTCGATTTGTTCTTGAGATCATACAAATCATTGCCGCTTTTGCGTATCCTGATGTTGTTCTCGGCGAATAGAATTGTTTTCGACCGCGTAAGAGCATCTTTTATCACAAGTGGTCGATATGCATGCATTCTCTGATCCATTACATGCGATGGAAACACGGACAAATCATAAGTTATCACGGAGCATTTCGAACTGTTGCAGTACCCTGAGAGTGCTCTAGAGTCGTCCTCCGATAGTCCCAAGTCGTAGATCAACAGAAACTCATTTGGGAACTTTGCGGCTATATTTTGCGATAGGAGAATCGCTGATGGTCCTTGTCCTTCCTGGACATACGAGACAATTGTAAAATTTAATCGTGTTCCGTTGTAAATGGGCGATTTGAACCCCAACAGCGATAGATATTTTGGGTCAACCTCGAGTTTCTTCTCGTCAGTGGCTCGTAAATTTTGCTAAAAAAAAAACCGTTCAGCTTAGAATGATGCAAATAATATAATTTAAATCAGTCTATAAAGATCGGATAAAATTAAAACAATCAAGAAAATATTCTTCAGGTCTATTGTGCGGCCTAATTCCTATGAAGTTTTCTAGATTATTTAAAAATTAATTAAGAATATGAAACTCGATAAGCATGAAAAATCAAATTTTACAAAAACAAAATCAATTTTTACGATTCTAAAAATCAACAAAGACTTATCAGGCGAATTTCATGAAATACATTTTTATTTTTATTTTTTTGGAGCCTCGCGTTTACTAGTGTTAGTTTACGGAGGAGTCACTAATTTGAAACTTATAGAATAAACAAATCGACAACCGCTTTAAATTTAAGTGCTTAAAATGACGAATATTCGTTAAGGCTTATCATTAGGTAAATTTCCTCTTTTTTCGGAATGTAATTTCGATGAGGCAAATTTCGCAATTATTTATAGGAGTATTAGAGAAAATTCATTTTAAGACACTAACAATAGCACAAATTACTCTATCGAGCTAAGTATTTTTCCTAGAGATCTTTGGATCTGCAATCAAAACTGATTGTTATAAATGATTCACAACTATAGAGAAAATTATAGTGTCTGAAAAAATCTCCAATTTTCTTCTTTGTTCGAGAGCATGTTAACTTCCAAGTTCAGTAATAACTATTCAAACTTAAGTAATTGAAGCTTATCAACATGTAATAAATTATGTATTTATCAGAATGTAAGTACTTTGAAAGGAAGTAACAGCTTAAACCCGACTGGATCAATTTTAATGTTTTTTTATAAATATGATTCTATGATAGGAAGTAAACTTTGTGTTCTTAATTTCAGCGAATTGCCATGATGATTCTTAAGATAACAATTTTAAGCTACGTGAATTGTATGTTTTCGAAAATTACATTAGCTTAATTCAACGGTATTTTATTATTATAAACGAGACTATTATACGAATTAGTAAATTGAAATTTTTGATTCCGATGAAATTTAAACCGGTTCGACACGTTGATTTTAAAAAAAAGTTTCAAAAATAAGGCCACATATTAACAATTGCCTTTTCAGACTAGATCCACAGATTGTTTACGTGATAATTCTTCGCATTAGCAGATCGTAGAGCTTTTTTTCCTTATCCCGATCTTAATTTCTTTCTGAATTTCTTATTAATTCATCTTTTTAGAAAAGAGAGGAAACTGCCTTGAAGTAGTACTAAGCACTCTTGTTTATGTTGAGATTGTAAGGCACGCATATGTGCTACATGTGTTAAATAAAAATAAGGGATTATTTCTGATTATGTGATTATGATTATCACTTTATTCCCTTTTTTTATAGAATAGTTATATACGTATTTTACATATCGAATTTGGCTTCCGCAGTGATATGATTTTTAAATTTAAATTAGATAATGCATGATAAATACGAGTGCTTGTTTTCTTTGCCGTGTCGCAATTTGCACCATTTCCGATTCTGTTCAGCAGATTATCAGAATAAAGACCATTTGGCTGGCACATTTCACGCGATCTTTGGAAGAGGAACGATTTTTCGTCGTCTTTGCATTGGAGGCAGAATTAACCGCAAAAAGCAAAGGCTTAATATAACCAGCGAAATTATAACATCTTCTTAACTATTTGCTTTGTGCTTAATTGCTGAGATAATTACTGGAACTCTGAATCAGTTGCATACTTGCCATCTGGTGATTCACAAGTCTTTTGTATTTCTTTTCATCAGCTACTTAAAGATAATAGTTAAAAAAATTGAGCTTAACTTCAAATGCGACCGTTCTTTGAGTCATTTAGGTAATTTACTCATTATGAAACTATAAGGCAAAGTGCGGGATCTCTGAATTCCTGGAAATAGCAATTAATTTACTAAATACTAAATTGCCTTGAGCCACAAACGGCCCAAAAAGCAGTGCGCCTAAGTGCGCCACTTACCTGAAATTCCCTCAGCTGCTGATGCGTTTGCGTGACGATACTCTTGAGGGAATCATTTTGCTGTCCCGCTGGCCCAAGGATTATGAAGAGGAAGCTCGTTAGAACAATACAGCAGAGGATTAGGATAAAGTTTTTCGTTCGCATTGCCGCAAGAAGGTCATTCAAATCACGCCGGCACCGATTTTTATCGTTCGCCTCTGCCTCTGCCGCACGAACGGGGGTGTCCTTTGGGGCCCCGGTTAGGCAAGGCAGCCCCACGAGTAGGCTGTTCGTGTCTGATCTCCACGAAGGCGTGCTCTGCCAGCAGGCACAACACGGGGGGTCCAGCGGAAATTTCACAAGGCGTGCAAGGATTTATTCGCAATTTCTCTCCACCCAAAAATAATTCGAATCAGCACATGGCCCAGTTTCGGGAACGGTTCACTCAGCACTATGCAACACTCCACAGAAACCGTTCATAGTTGGGGATTATCACCAGATAAACAAGCTCGACGTAGATAAGATCGTTTTTTGGGAAAGGCGAATTATCACCGTGCACAGACCGCAGCAAGAAGCTTGGCTTTCCCGACCCGCTCCGCTCCCCGTCTCTCAGCGGGCAAACTCCGTGCGACTAGCTGGCACAGGAAACTGAGTCATTTCTGAAACAATTAATAGCCGAACATTCCAAACAAAGTACACGAATTTTTGTAAGGCGACAAACTCACAAAAAGGAAAAATCTCAGAAGGTAGCCAGCTAACAATCGGTTTCTCCGCGGCGGTGTCAGCTGCCAAACAAATTCGGGCGCGTTCCGACAAGAGGACCTGTGCCGGCTGTAAACTGTAGCGCCATCTTTGCTTACAAGTGAAAACAAATGTTAACTGTAGAGTCCAAAGAGAGTGGAATCGTTTCTTTTGTCTTCCGCAGATGCGAAATAATAATTTTTACATGCTGTTTAAATAAATATTTTCTTTTATCCGCTTCCCTAAAAAATAGTTTGTGTGTTACTTTTTTTATTTTTTACATTTCCGAACAATCGTCCAAAATCCTTTTGTTGGAAAATACGCATGGGAAAGAATATTCGTTACAAAACTTTCATACATATTTAAAAATTACGCTGCCACTATCAAACTCGATACTTTAATTGAAAATTCAATTCATTTTTGTTGAAGAATCCATCTATTAAAAAATTAAAAGTGCTTCGAATTCTTACCCCACTAAAAAGGAAAACATTACATTATCAACTTTTTCAGAAATGAGTATTTAGTGTTTCTCTTTTATTATACTGTTAAACAATTCGTAACGAGTTATATTAGTATAATATTACTACTCAGAAGACCATAAAATAGAAGAAATCAATTCAAATACATACATATTTATGATATAAAATCAGAGTGTTTAAAATAAAAATTCATGCATTATTTGTCTGCATATATTGTAGCAACGGTTTTATTTTATAAAAATTTTTTTAAATGAGAAATCTGGAGTAAAGTGGAGTTATTTAAAATATAATCATAAAACGATAGGTAGTTATTAAAAACTCTACGGAAATTAAGAACACGCCTGACCTCGAACCATCCATGGTAAATTTAATATGCTACTTCAACATGAGCACTATAAAAACAATTTTTTCCAATAAAAATTTAAAAGAGCATACAATGTAGACAATTATTACACGATATAACGTATAGCGAATGGGAAATGGTGACTGATATTGCCAATATGGTTAATGTTTTTCATTCGAGCAGGGTGTCTACTTTAACAGGAAGTAATTGACTTCTAAGAATTAAACATTTTAGTAATGGTCAAGGTTTTTAGTCAAATACCTTCCCATGTGGCGTTTCTTTTTCTTGTAAGGAAAATAACAATGCAGTACAATTAATAAAAAATAAAAGACATAAGTTGATAAACATGTTCAGTTTAAGAATTAAAATTAAAACTACAAATCATTTTAATAGGTACGAAAAATTAAAATACCTATTCTTTTCTATTCGTAACTTATTACAGAAATTTTCACTACATGTTACAATTTTAGTAATCCAATGAGCGCTTTTAAAATGATTTCTTATTTAAATTTAAGCATACTCGTAGATGGTGATGGAACTGTGAAGTCTTTTTTATTTGAGGAAAGGTAAGTGTTGCAACATACAAGTATATCGTTTTATTTAAATAATAAATTAATCATAGCTTTTATTGCTACCTGCATCATAAAATTATACTCAGTTAATGTTTTTCGAATTGAAGCTACAATTAATAAAAATTATTAATGCATATGCATAAGGAAGTATGCTCCGATTTGAACTTTAACCTATACACAACACAACTGTTTCGTTTGAGAGTTTTGAAATCAATTACTTGCGACCAATCACATCTCAATATTTTGTGTATCGTATATCGTCAAACTACGCGGATTGCCCTCGGGTTCACGTAAAAGTTGGATTACTACGCGGGTCAATTCCTCGATGTCAGACACGAAGATAACTCCGTCGAAGAATGAGCTGGGGCCAAATCAAATCGATTTGTAAGAAAGGCGGTGGACCTTCATCGGAATGCTGCTTGCCGCATAGTGATACGATTAGTCACACTCTGTCTAAGCTGCAATATTTATGTTGCATAAGAGCTGCGAACATTGTCCTCTTTCCTCGGCCGGTGATTAGCCGCTCTGAGGCAGACGACTAAGTGATTTAATGGGCGCGATCCATAAACTTTCAAATTAGCTCTATGGCAAGGTCGTTCGCTGTTTTGATCATTCACCTGCGGTTTCCAATATTATGGAGGCTAAGTATGAATGATAGATATTTCGAAGAAATCATGAAACTTTACTTTTTTATTTTTCCTGCATTTCGATCGATTGCATGTAGGTCGGAAACGCCATATACATATAAGTATAATTCCATTTCAGAAAAACAACATAAGTGTCAAATGTTTCTCTGCCCAATATGCTAAGACCTAAACAATTGTGAAAAGCTAAAAATCTGCACACAAAAAAATGAAAATAAAATATAACCATTAAATCAGATACCTTGAAATTGTAGTAATAAAAAATCCTTGGAGCAATTAAAATTTTATAACATTTCAAAAGAAATGATTTCAAAGTTAAAAATAAATAAATTTCGTTTGGTTTATTGCCACTAATGAGTCTTGATTGAGCTACAAATTGTGGGCAAATTATTGTCGAACCAGAAAAGTAAACGCTTCTAGTATATCACTCTTGCTATAATAACAGTCAAAATGTTAAGCTTAGAAGCCAAAGCTATTTTCATAACCGGAAAACTGGCAATTTCATCACTGAATTTTAATGCCCTTAATGCTAATACATTGATAAGAAGATACAACATAATTTCTAGAGGTGTACAAGACAAGGAAATCTTAATGTTCTTTCTAACAAATTCGGAGGTGTAATAAATGTAAAAAAACATTTTATAGTATTAAATTATATCAAAATACATATTCAATAAATCTTTAAGATGTTTCTTAGTATACTCTTAATCCATTTCTGTATTATTTTGTACATAAAAGTTAAGGCTGTAAGAATAGGGACAAAATTATTCAAAAATTACTTATCAACATTATTATTATGATTATCTACTCATTCTCAAGTGAAAAGTGGATACAAAAAGTTTCAGTATTCCTGGTTTTTTATAGCATCTTCTTAAACGCACGCCACGCACACACTTCTATTAATTATTAAGATTAAAAGTTAGATTCATTGAATCATTTGAAATTGAAAAGTAGTTAATGACTAGAAGGGCCTTCATGATCCAGATTTATAATTGAGCATGAACCAAAAATATCTCCTCAACTAATCTTTGAGGAACTAATCTTTAATTGGATTGAAACACTTGACCTTTCGATTTTTTTAAAACACAATTTCAAAACTTAAAAGTACATATGTATATGTATATAAGAATATTTCTTCACTAATACTTTCTCCAGTAATTACGCTGTTAGGGTAAGAAGGTCATAGTTAATTTTCTATTTCAAAATAATTATTTTTAATAGGTCTATCATAAAATATAAACCATTATGTCTGAATATGACAAGAAAAACTATTACAATAAAGCGGTCCACTTAAAAACGGCTTAGAGACATAAAAGTCGCTTACTGTGCATCAAAATTATGATAACCTGAATATTAAAAGCATATAAAAGCCCATAACTTAACTATAATAAAGTGTTGAATTTTTCAACTGGCAACCTACAAACAAATGGACCAAATTACCAGTTTAATATCTCGCGATATAACAGATTAAATTCAAGGTTGTTAGGTATCTGATTTTTTGCTGTCGCACCCACTATTTGGATTCTTAATTGTGTTCGAAATTTTCATCTAGATGAATGGTTAATTTTCGCCACCTTTGAAGCTTTCTTCATTGCATTTTTATACAGGTAAAAAAAAGTCAACATACTATATTTATGGGCTTTTAAATTGGACATAATTTAAGAGTGCGATTTAAGTCGGTACCTGCCATAATTTTAAAAATGTATTCTGCTTATAGTCGACAAAATATGTGGATACCCTTGGAACCGAACGTGATGCACTAACAATGGAGAAAGATTTGTGAATTTAAGAAGCTTTAATGTTATATAGAGCAGACCATCCAGAAGAGAGGTTCAATGTTAAAGTACCAGACCAAATTCAAGGTTGCTGGTGATTAAATTCGAACAAAATTAATAACTCTTTCAGAATCTGCACTGTAATTTTACTAGCATGCGGTGTAGCTTAGATTAGACACACTTGGATATATTCATTCGTGGTCACGATTATGCAGAATAGAATGACCTCTGGATTTCACGATCGCTAACTTACCTCATATGCGCGAAAAGGCAATGAACTAAGGAATTAAATGATGTAAATTGCAAATTGTTAATTACCTGAGGTTATGGGCATTTTAGGGTTTTAAAAATGCTTAGCCTTTTTAAACAGTCATTTCATCTTTCATTGCAATTTTATTTATTATCAGCATCTGTGCCACTGAAGTTGGACAAAAATATAATATCTTACTGTAGGAGCTATCTTTTGAAATATTGTTAGAATAATATTCAGCTTCTGCTGTGTGAACATATTTCTTTATCTCTTTGGTTCGCAGATTATTCCTTTTCAAATTTCGAAAATATTACTAAGAATCATATAACATTGTATGTCAATAAAAAATTTATTAAAGTTCAAATATTAAATAATTTATGTTGTAATGCACATCTATTCAAAGTGTTAACTTTCTAAGTTTTGACTTTTGACTGCTTTAGTTTTATTATACAGAAGTTAAAGAGGAATAATTTCTACGACCTAGCTATAGGCAATTCAATGGTTCAATTATGGTTTTAAGTTCTAAGCCTTTAAGAATTACATAACTTGCTTAATGTGTATGTAGTTATTTTTATCAAATATTAAGCGTTTACTTGGTCTGTATTACGCCACACATATGTAAATCTGAAAAATTGTTTACAATCCCGTTAAAAATCAATCACCACCAAATAAATATGGTTGCCTTAAAATTAGGCTCATGAGTTATATTATTGATTAGTTAAAGAATGATTACTAAGCATTTATGAAATACGTAGATATTTCTGTGGTGAATATTTTTGGAGTTCTAAATGTTTTTTTATTTCAATATAAATCAGCCCATAGCACAAAACTCTTTCTTATAAAAGTTGCTTACTAAATAAATCTAATTCGAATAATTTTCAGAAATAAAAATAACACTTCTAAAAGTTTTTTTTTTTTTTATCAACATAGTCTATACAACTACCAAAACACCTGTTCACCCAAAATTCTATTCAAATTGATTCTAGTGTTAAATGTTCGTAAGCAAAAACCAAATATAAAGCAATAGGCATGTGCAGCCTTTAAAGATAGACCTTGGCATACTAATCCAGTGTGCAATAAGCGCCAAAAATAGTTTATAATTAAACGCCTTTCGTAAATACTGTCATCGCGATGTTTTAGCATCCTGATTTGTATATCAAGTCTAAAAGAAAAATTCGTCATAAATTGTGTGAAAAACTTGATCGTCATAAGCGACTTGAAAAGCCGTTCTCTTCACAATGCCATTCGTTTTTCAATTATTTTGATGAAGCACTAATTAGCATAATATTCAGCTCCTAACTCACCCCCAGTCACTGTGAATTTTATAAACAAGCGATGTCTGAATTTATTGATCTTGTTTCGCTACAGCTCTGAGGACTTTTCAAGCGCTAGATTTTTCAAAATCCCTAATGGACGTATTGTGCTTTGTTGTCGCCAAAGATCCGGTATGGAAGTGATTAAAATTTGACTAATAACTGTAAACCGCGACGGAAGGCGAATGTAAATCACAACCAGTTCTTCCGCATCGCAAAATTCGTTCTTTAACATTCGTGGGTAGCGGATATAAAACTTTGAGCCGATTTTTCGGCGAAGATTCTGACACGTCGCATGATTTATTTAACTATGTTTTTAGTTTACCTAGGTGTACCTAATTAAATTGCGTGTGTTTACTCCATTTGGGGTCAGCAAATTGTGTTAATTTTAATGAATTTTAAATGTTTAGTACCATAAACGCAAATTTGAATAATTTTATCGTAGGATGATATGCCAATTTATGTAGAAGGATGGTTTATTGAACGTTATAATGTTGTATAGTGTATTGTGATATAACATTAATAAATAAAACACAAATTACATCAATTGAGTGTCTGTTTAGTTTAAGTTGAGATCACGAAAAGATGACGGAATTCAACCAAATTTTTAAGAACATTTTGTTAACAACAGAACTAATGAATCTTAAAAAGATTGTTATTGTTTGTAATAACAATTTCCCACCACGATTTTGCTACACATTTTTAAGAAGTTTCGTTCAAAATTGTAAAAATACAAGTTAATCTTGTACCTACGTATGTTTTCCCTTTTCCCTTAATAAAGAGTCTTAAAAATACAAACAATTTTGCTTAGATCAATCATTCTACAAACAAATGCGATAATATCAACAAAATTTGATCGAAAGGAAATTTTGTTATTTATTTATTTTATACCAACGTTTTTATAATAAAAGTGTCGTTATTTCTGAATATAAATACCAATAGTCAACTTTGATCTTAAATCTTGAAATAACATGCCAAGCTAGACTAATTTAACATTTCTAGTATAAAAGTTACATACTATATTTTTATTGAAACAACGTTTAGGCATATTTTTTTCATTATTTAATTTAAATAAATTGTTGTTTACATCAAAAATGTTGTAAATATAAAAATTGAATAAGAAATTTTAAATAATCCATTTTACTTTTCTCTCCAAACTTTTGTTTTGATCAAAGTCCTATAGTAAAGTTACGTTAATAAAGGCCAGAGTTGCATAACTTGACTGTAAAATATTTTAGATTTAATGAGATAGGACAGAAGGTGGTTTATTAGACATTTGCATTCTTTTAACATTTTTATTGGTAAAGATATCTGGTTTCACGATTATTGGATACGAGTAAATCTACCTAAGACGTATAAAAGTCACGTTAAGGCAAATTGGACAACCCCTTTGAAATGTTAATAAGAAAGCTTTTTGTTTATTTAGAAAACAGTAGCTGCAGCAGATTCTTCGGAAGCTTTATTACTTATTTGTTTGGTTTTCTTAAAGAGCATTATTAACAACATGCTGATTTGTTCTACATATATTATGATACACTTTTGGAGAAAAAATATAAACCCGATTTCTCGGTTTTTGGATTTTTAACTTTATCTTTTTACAAGTTAACCACATCGATATTACGCTTGTAAAGATGAAGATGTAGGAGTTTAATTGAGGGTCTCTTCAGTTTCTTCAGTAAAATCTGGAAGATAAAAGATATGCTCATAAAATGTTATGATATATTTATAAAAGTTTAGAGAACGCTTATATTCTTATTAAATTTTTTTATCTAAAACAAGAAGAAGTCATTGATGGATGGATACATCAAAATTGATAATACTAATTCATTACGAATTCACATAATAACATTTTATAATCAATATCACAATCAATTTTCATATAATGGAGTTGCTTCACTCGGTTCCCAGAAACCCTGCAGAGTTCTACGAAAACAGGGCTGAAACCTTTTGCCCTTTACAGTTCACAAATGCTGCGATGCATAATTAGAGATGTAATCTTTAATTAGGTAAGAGAATCTCTCGACATTATCCAAAAAAAAAGTGGTTTATAAGAGCATCTATGTATTCTTTGTGGGAAAACGATGTAAGATATGTAAAAGAAATAAGACTGCGTGAATTTTTAAACTACGCAAAAATAGAATATTAAACGATAAAAACCCTACCATAATGACACATAAAGTTATATTAAAATATTTAATCTATTAGTCTATCCGGAAATAGAGAGAATCAATTATAATATCAATCTAAATAAACAAACACATAAATCAGAAAATATTGACGCAAACGGATACATATAGGAAAACTTTTGTCAACAAAAACATATTTTTTTGTGAACTATAAAAATTGCATATGCAGAAACTAAATTATCACTTGATATAAAGCCAATAAAATTAATTCAGTTTTCAGTGACTTATTAATGGGAACCATTAAACTAATTAGGTCGACAAATTCCCAATTTCACGCAAGGTATGGCTACGGTTGATCTATTCATTTTTTGGTAGGCGTCACCATTAAATTTACATAAAAACAAGATCTAGAAGTATCAATCAGCATAAATTCTTTTACAGGTCTATATCGATAGATTTTCTCAAAACAACATTATGCAATTTTAAATTGATCTAGTTTGTTGTTTTTATTATAAGAGTAATCATCAAATTGCTTATTAGCATTAAATATTAAAACATCATCACAATTTAAGGACTATTAGTAATATAACTGTTTGTATTTCATGGCTATTTGGCCTGAAGTAGGTACTTTTTATATATAAAACGATGACATCATTGAACTATTAAAATATTAGCGAACAACGAGTCAACAAAATTATTATGCAAAAATCGCATCTAAAAATTTAAAAAACAAGTTTCACTGCACCTAATATTTGATAGGTAATATTTAATTATAGTTTCAAAGTATTGCTTATAGTAATTAAGATAAAAGATCAACATCATTGCATCTTTAAAAATTGTGAAAATATTTCAAATTTGTCCATCCCTTCCAAAATTCGAAAATGATAAAAATAATACATATGTCTTTGCTTTTTTGGATCATTAAGTGCAAAAATAATATTAATTCGATTAATGCAGTACCTGCTATGAAGATAAATTTGCAGAAATGAAGAGCATCGCCCGCAGACTTTTCATTGCTGGCTCCTCTTCCATGGATCGTTTTTTGTTTCACTGCAATGACCTCCTTTGGAGCTATATTTTTGTCCGAGAAAAAATGCAAAAGCAGTCAAAACTACATACCAGTTAAGGCATCCGTTGATTTATTGCTTGGAATTTCCTGAAACATATAAAAACTAGTATTACAACTGGCGTTTTGCATATTTCATTGTTATACCTTAAATTTCTCGATTTTAATTTACTTCCGATTGCGAAACAAGAGACTGCGAAAAAGAAAAATATTTATTTAGATAGATGCTTAATTTGGGGATGCAGTAGCATCAGAGCAGATATATCTAACACATTCGCCCATTTCATGACATTCCTTTCTGTAGCATTGTAAGATTAATGGTGAGAAACTTAATACATTTTTCCTACTGAGTTTATTTATTCCCTGCGAAAGCGACCCAAAATATCTTGTTATCATAGAGCCAACTAGTTTATAAAAAGATAAACACAACTTTAATTTATGTAATAAATCAATCGTATGGGAAAACTTTCATGTTTAAAATTACGAAATTCAAAGTTAATGTCATAACTAAAATTAAAAAATCTAACAAGCTCGTTGATTGAATAACTGACAAATTAGCGTACAACAGGAATGATTTTCGGTTTAAGAAAAAAACTAACCTTATGAATTATTCGTGTGCAAAACATGGTTTGCATACTTCTCACTTTTGGTGTAAATTTTCTCTCACCATTTAATAGAAATTTGGCAGCAACAAATGTTTAAGATTTTTGGAGAGATGAAATATGAGGTTTCGTGAAAATCAATAAAAGTTGATTCCAGTCCTAAGGAGTGTTCAAAAATATATTCAAAAATATTCAATTCCTAAAATTTATATTTGTTTTATTGATTGAAGCAGTATGTTTTAAAATTAAGAATTATGATCTGATTTGTATTTTTGTGTGAAATACAGATTTTTTTCACAATTCTCCTAACACAAACTTCTGAATATATGTTGTTCTATGTAGGTACTGCTTTTAATTTATTTGTTAAAGATTTACAATCCACTATCCAGAATTCGTGAAGTCAATAAAGTTTTAAATTAAAAGCGGTTAAGCATAAAGAATATGGTTTACTCTGCTTCCAACAATAGAAACTTGTTTTATAATTTCTTTTGAATTTATGTCATATATCCGAATATATCAACAATTTATTACTATCGAAAACAACATTACGATAAAAAAATTTGTCGTTACTGTGCTGCTAGCACCATTTGAGTTAATTTTAATATGTTTTCCTTTCTTTAATTTTAATTTCCCCGGGAAAAAAGTGGTTCTTTTTATCACTCTGAGTATAAATGGCAATTTTAACAGGAAACGAAACTGGTTTGTGTTACCTATGCAATATTTATTTTTTTTACATTCATATATCAATAACTAATTAAAATATCTTTTGTTTGATGTTTAATTTTAGTTGGGACTAATTACTTCTTTTCAATGAATTAGAAAACTAAGAATAATGATGAGTTTTCGTATTAACAATTTGAGGCAAGTTAGTTCCAAAAAATTTTGTATATATTTATTTTTGTACATACATTTTGTTTTTGAATATTATAATTTTTGACATAAACGATATCCAAGAGTTTCCTTATCCCCTTCAAATTTCTCAGTGGTCTAAACCCCAATTGCTTCCTTGGGAAAAAATACCCATAAAAGATTCTTCTTCTTGGCAAAACAAAAGATTTAGACGACAAACTTGATTTTTCCTTGCGCTATGGTTTGACTATTTTGTTAATCAGGTTAGCATGGTTTAATGGTTTAATTTGTTATTAGAAGCGTGAAAAAATTAGTTTCTCATGGAAATACACCAAATTTGTTTTTAAATAGAGACAACAGAATGATAGATTTTTAACAAAAGTTATTTTATGGGTCTATAATAAATTTTAATTTGTTGGGCAGTGAATGAGGAATAATTCTAAAAAAACATAAAACCTTAACACTATCACATGTATGCGGTAGATAGTGCCCTAGTAACGCAAAATAATATATAATAATTTTAGAGATGAAGTAATGCAATAAGTTCCAACCTTTAATTATTGAGAAATTCTCCGAATTGTTTCGACATAAACAAAAATGCTGCCAAATGTGGTGCAGGTAAAAACGTATATTGATTATACTTTGTAACCATAACCTACTTTTATATGAGTGTAAAATTTGAGATTTCCTTTTTAATGCTAAGATTGCATATTAGAAGATTACAAAACTGAGTACGTAATAAATGTTGGGTTCGTGCCGGATATGATTTATTTCTAACATTTTTAACTTGCACTCCCACAATGATTGATTTGCGCCGAATTTTAAGAGGTCATTGCTACGGTCATTTTCGACTGACACAGCTGTGAAAGGTATTCTTTAAATAGAAGGACACATGGAGCACACTGCCCATCTGCATGCCTATAACAGTTTCACGTGTCAAATTCAACCAAAGAAGCAGCATCTGAGGTTGAATCTTTATAGCACCTTTTGATTAATGCTCCGCCCACTGCATTTTAAAATTATATGAAAAATGTGTCCTCTATAGCCACAAACAGCTATAATTTATTAACAAATTAACGTCGGAAGCAGTTGTCATCGCTCCAAAAGTAATTTGTCATAGCTATTGCGCGAAATGAGAAGCTTCCAAACATTCCGAAGCTTTCGGAAATATAAAAATCTACACAAATTAAGTAGTCGAAATTAATTGGATTGCTACAAGGAAACAGTTATATCGCATCTATAGCCTCTTAATTATTCAAGCGCCATATTAACGAAATTTCGAAATGTAAAGGTTGCGCTCCATCGCAATGTGGCCCATGCGTTGGATGGAAATTTCGGTTAATTAATGCAATTTTTAGTGGAGGTGTGTATTTTTATGGTTGAGTTTATTTTAATGGACCATTTCGCCCTCAATTAGAAAAACTCTCTCCACAGTATTCAAAGAGTTTTTAATTGGACATGGTGCATCGACCGCTTTTATTTGCAAAAATTTGCAGTAAGAGCGAATGGTAATTAAGAGGTGACAGACGCAATCAATTATAAAACAAAAGATCATTAAAGCCTTATTTAGTGGGAAAATGTTTAGTTAGTGACTTTATTTCATGGTGAAAATAGATATATCCGACGTAAATTACTTTTTTAATAGCGATAAATTATTCTAGTTTTCAAAATGACCGGAAAAAAATTTGAAATCCCCATAACAGACGTCACAAAACCATTTTGAAACTCCCCCAAATATACCTGTACTATTGTAGTAATAATGGTCATTGGCAACAAAGCATTTTTAATTATTTATTGCAATCAACAGAAGACAGTTTTTTTTCAAACATGGAAAGACAAAAAAGAAAGATATTATAAATTTAAATTCCATGCATGCCTACCTTGAAATTTTGAATGCACCTTTAACAAGTCTCAAAATGAATAAATAATAAGAAACATTTCTTCATTCTAATTTAATAAATTTTGAGATCAGGTTCAATATTGAATGAAATGCTATTTAAAATTGATTAAGGGATTTCATAAATCTGTTTAACGTTTTCAAAGAGCAATTTAAACTGAAATTTTTGAAGAGGAATGAGAAAAATCGGCCAGTAATCAAGCAATTGTGTAAGTGTGTAATTTATTTTGAACACAGCTAATAAATATGTATTTTTTGATGATGTTTTATTTCAAAATTGACATTACAAATTTTGATTATTCAGTCAATTTTCACTCCGATAGATTAGAATTTTCTTTGAGAAATAATTTTTTTTTTCACATTTGAATAATTCTAGGGGGATTTAAGATGCAACAACATCAAGAAAATATTGCGGTCATCCATGTCAGCACAAAAGTAGTTAAAGTTAAATATTTTGTTCCCTATTTGAGAAATTTTATATGATTTACCCAAAGTTAGTTACTATATTCGAACCTACCTGTAAGTAAATTCCAGGGAGTTTGTAAATAAATAATTTAAAATGTCCAAACAAGAAAGTAATAACTCGCAGAAATTGTTGACGTATAAAACATAATGTTTCGTTTTATGACTCGAACTTTTCAGCAAGTCATATAATATAAACTAGCTTCATGTATAACTCATATTTACACGATGGTTATTTGATATTTATTAGCTTAAAACGCGCCTAAAACGTGTCACCGTATTTGTCCCTGATAAACAAATAATTTATTTAAGAGTTTATCTGCGATGCGACAGCTCGTAAAATTTTTTTACTACTAAAATGATCCAAAAACTCAATTATGTTTATATGTATATTATACATCGACGGCGACAAGATGACAAGTTGAAAACATGTCCCGGAAACAAATCATCTAGCGAAATGGTGCATTTTTAAAAAATTTGCGTATTAATTGGCGTATTATATCCGCCCGCATGTGTTTTCGCCTCAAGAAATTTATTTATTAAGTCTGGATTTTTAAAAAGGTCAAACAGTAAAAGCTAATGAGCGTGTTATTTTTGTAGCTTACTGCAACTAAATTGTGTTTAAAAGCATGCCAAAACAAGGGTTGCCGAATAAACAAATTATCTGCGCCGCATGCATTTGATAAAATAAATTTATTCAGAAGAGCCACTTGATTATTTCAGTAGGCAGATTCGAATTTGACGACTTTAATTATCTCATTTAAAATCTTAAACAAGTTACGCCTAACGATTATAAAGAAAATTTATCATTTTAACACTTCAAAAATCTCTGCTTCTTTCACAAACGATGGATTTTCCTGCGTAGCAAGCAATTCCAGTAGTAATACAATAAATAAAATTAAAAAATTATCTGTTTGAATGATTTAATTTCATATTACAATTTTTAACGAGCAGAATTATTGAGGTGTAATGTTAAAGGAGGAGTTCTACTATTGGAATATAAATAACCAGTCGTATATACAGTGAGGTCCCTGGATTTACATACTTTACTCATCATAATATCACTTTAATATCACTTTTCGAAAAACATATTATTCCTGTAAAAATACAGATGCTACAAAACATAAAATTCATTAAATAAGACGCTCCTCAACATATCAGGATATTAAAATATTTATTTTTTTTTACATAGCAAAAATTTAGCAGGCACCTGCTCATAAAAATTACATAAAAATAGTTTATTGTTTTCTTAAACCTTACCTGGGATTCTAAATGAAGTATGCAACATATATTAAAATGACTTATATGTCTGCCATTTATGGGTAAGCCCGTAATTTGAAGAAAATTCCTCTTTCAGAAAATTGTTGGGGGCCAAATAGTTATAGCGTAAATACCAAAACAAGATTTAATCACTGGGGAGAATTTTCATGTTGTAAATGACCCAACATTAGGCTAATCACCCACAAAATTTCGTAATTAAATAAGATTTCATGAAATTCCGGAAAATATTTAAGCGAATGCTAAAATATGACCATAAACTACTGAAAATTGACCGCCAGATTGAGTTTTCGCTGCATGACGCACTGCCACCCTTGCGAGTGTGTTGCTGGTGCGTGCAATTAAATTCTATGTTCGCGACATCGCAACGCTGGCATATTAATTTGAATATCAATCTCTGCGGCTTAAGAATCGCGCTCGCTGGTATCTGCCACAATGTTTCGGAGGCAAACCAAACACCTATCATTCGGAGGCTTATCATCAATAAGCGATTAGTTGTAATTCAGCGACTGTATGAAGGCACCATTCTTGGTTATAAATTGATTTGACCAGTTCAAACCGTGACATTACAACCTTGCGATGTGCAGAGGCTTTGCAATCCGCGTGCTATGACGGGGGTCAGGCAGATGTTGCGCAACAAAGCCTTCCTGATGCTTAGACGATTTTCTATGGTTAGCCAACAAGAAAAATATGGACATTTCGGACTCAACCATGGTAAATTAATTCATCTTTGAATTAAGCATCATCCTGTCGATAAGATGAAACATCTTTAATTTAAATGAAAATTTAATTAAACAAAATAACTTGGAACACCTTGAGAAATGTGCCTATTTCATCAACATATATTAATGTACTTAATTTCAATATATATGTATACATATTTCGGTTCAATTTACCTTGTCTTCATTTATTTGTTCCCTATTAACTTTAAAGGAGAAGGGTTCCCGTTTGTTCGCTTGGTTATTAAATTATAGTAATTTAATTTCATGAAGGTAGCTCCGACATGAGTCCTTTGAGCCGTATTTGAATTATACATATCTTTGAAAAGTGTTGCTAACGCTAGTCATGGCAATTGAGATAAGAGCATAAGAGTTTTAATAAGCAAACTTAAAAACGTATCATACGATTGAGATTAGATTTAGATGTTCATAACATACTCAACTTTTTATTACTTTTTATTTACAAAATCTGTTATATTATAAATCAAAATCTGCTAGAAGTTATTATAAATATCGAATTTATATTTTTCAATTACAAATTTAAAAATTTGTTCTGCTCCCATAAATAAGTATAAGTAGTAAATGGTCTAACGCACAATATGTTCAAGTCCTAAAATAAGACAAACATTTTAAATTACAATGCGATACACGACTGAACTTTATAGAGTTTTAAAGCGAACAGAAAAATATCATAAGTCATTTAATTAGACTTTGGTAAAGACGACGTTCTCGTTGGTGCTTTTTGGGTCGAAATATTGGAAGAGGAAAATTTTAAAAATAATTAAAACTTAAATTTTCTTCACAAACAAATTACTACATATTATTAATATTATCAAATTTAGTTAGATATTTTACGAATTCTTTTTGTTGGAAGTCTTTCCGATTTGCTGAACACGGAAGTGAATGCTTGGATGCACGTTCCAAATATCTTCTCAGGTCACGTTTTGTTTAAATTCACCTGATTAATTATGAAGTTAGACTGAGGAGATTTACTGCTCTTCATTTGGTTTTTACGGCATGCGGAAATGGCATCTTCTACAGAATTTGGCATTGTGAAAATACAATTACTCGTCGCAACGCATGCACTTAAATTGAATGACATTAACATGAATTTCTTGCTTTAGTACGAAGAAATAACAGCGTTAAAAATTTAAATAGTTAGGTGTCCAGCGTTTAGAACTACACTACCGCATATCTGATAGAGTTAAACTGCTGCAAAAACCGGACTAAAATATTAAAATATCAAGTATGATAAATTTTCGCAGTTATGACTAAAATAAAATTTATAATTAATAAAATTGTTTAAGAAATATTTTCATGTCCTGATTCAAGTAATTAAAAAGTAAAAGTTCAGTTCTATCTCAGAGGAACCTTCGAATAAATTGAGTTTTCTTTTAATTAGCACAGAATCTAATTTTGCCTCCCGACATTATTCTGGAATTACAGTGGTTCTTTTGGATCATATAATTAAGCCAAGGCCGATAAAATAATTTGACGAGTTGTTCAGCACTTCTTCACTGTTTTTCATGCGGAACATTTTTCATCAAAATTCGTAGGTGTGTGCAGCATGACATTAGCATTTGTCACAATGAGGAACTGCTTGAGCGATTTCTACATTTTATGCGGCTTGCTCCGCTTAAGAAGCGCTTTGCAATAAATCTTTCAAGCAAGAGGCGATTACTTATTTCAAGTGGGCGATTGGCTAATTTTATTAAGTATTTAAATTTCTCTTCATCAAATAAAGCATTGTGGAAGGACAACAACAACAGTGACGCTTATTATGTCTCATCTGGAGTAGCATTAGTATTAGACATTATTACATTTACGAAAAAACCTTTTCCGTATATTTTCTAATCGTGGCAATTACATAAACATATTTTAATTTGGAAGATTTATGTGAAAGAATCTTTTTATAAATTTCACTTTTATAAAATAAATTAACATCTATTTTAATTAATGATGCTGTTATCATTGGAATTTTATTAGATTGCCTGAGCTTGATTCTATACTCGGCTATAGTATTTTACAAAATGGTTGAAAATAAATCTTAAAATTAGAAACATACCGTGTTGAATTCGAATGTTGAATGAATATTAAAACCTGAAAAAAGATAATTTTTTGGTCGGAGACTTATTTAAATTATTACCTAATTAAATATCAAATCTTGTGGTTTGATTTCCAACTATGTAAGTAAACATTCTGGTAATTTCCGTGATTGTATAGGTACGCTTACGACTTAGAGATAATTTGGCATTAAATAAAAAATAATATTTATGTTGGATGAGGAAAGTACAATGACTCAAAATCGATATTAACATAGTCGGTGTTGTTAAAAGTTTGGTTTTTACCCGATTTAAAAAGAAATGGTTATGTTTTTAGAATGCAAATAAGTGTTCGTAAGTATGTATTATACATATACATATTTCTTTGAGTTGAAAAAACTTGAGGAAGTTTGGTATTACCAAAAAAAAAATAAAGTTGTATCAAAACCCAATCCAACGTATTTGGTATTAAAGTTTATGAATAAGGATTATAAATATCATATATATCTGACGTACATATATAGACATGACGTTAAATTAATTTAATTAAGCAAAAATTAATATAACTGATTACTAAATGCATGGATGCAATTAATTAATGTTATCTTAATATAATAATTTTTACGAATCGATTTAGGGAATTTAAAAAAAATTTTCCCATCAGACATAAAATATGATATTATAAATGTTGTAATATTCCCTTTTAAAAATTGCGAAAAAAACAATGTTGAAATATGCCAAACCGTAATACCTTTTGCTAAGTAATAAGCCTACAATCATGCATTTTATCCAGAATTCTGCAACAAAAGTGGCTCTAAATCTATCCTCGCGATCTTTGTTCTGAGCAAGACGCTCGCAAACTTTCAATCTTCCATGCCCTTGAAAATTTTCAACTTTAAATGAGGTATGAAGCCGCCATGTTAAGTGTGTAAAGAACCCAGACATATCTAATGGTTTTGCAACATAAAAATTAAATTGATGAATAATTTTAAAAATTACGTACGCGATCAGATAAAATCCAGAAGGCAAAAACCCTCAGGTGATCAAAATGCTCCCACTTGTCGGCGGGACATATAAAATTCATACAAAGATGTGCAAGGCCTGGGGCAAGGTCGTTGTCTGTTCGTTTCATCACCGAATCCGTGAACTTAGCCAGTGCAGTCGACTGTTGCTAGAATTGATGAAGTAACGCAAAACAATTGAAATGCATACTGTCGTCTGCGTTTTTAAGGTTATTCAGTGAGACACAATCGCTAAGTGCCTGCACTCTCAAAATAATTTACAAGCGCAACCATCCGCGTAGGAAAACTGGTAATTGAGCAAGCAGAGGTTGAATTTTATACCACGCAAAATTTCAGAGTTTCACTAACTCTGACTTGACTCTAATTCTGGTAGTGTACCACAGTTCCACTGACTCTATTCTAAATTTAGATTACCATCATCGTACTTTCCTTATTGATTTTATTACGCTAGTAGGTGAGCACAACAGGTATAATTTATACGTAATGGTGGAACTGTGTCACAAAATAAATATCATACTATTAAATAACAAAAAGAACTAATCCATGAATGAGATCAAAGTTTTAACGCCGTCCTACTCACCGGTTAGTCACCGCGTGTTCAGGTATTCCCGACTGTGTCCTATGGTCAAGGAATCTGCGACCGGTGTGATACGTGTGTTGTTGCTATTATTATCTAATGCTTTCGGGGATTTCTCTCAAGTTGGGAATATTTCTTCAAATGTTTGGCAAGCTTTAACATAAATTTTAGAAATTTATTACAGGCCCAACATCATAATTCAATAATTTCACAAAGAATAGTGAGATTATTGGCCTTTAAGACATAATTTATTATGGTTTCTCTGACGCATCTTATGCCAAATTGGTTAAACACACACACCCATCTTCTTTTAAAAATGTGCTAAAAAGGCAGCAGATTTATTGGATTTAAAATCTATTTAAAGTAACGACTATTAAAGAATTTGAAAATGCTGTATTATAAAAAAATTTATTTTTTAGATATCGTAATTCAAGTTTTTGTTTACTAATTGTCGTGTACGTGTGAAAACGTTTGGTGACAACAAAATATCAACGGCTCAGTATTGTAAAAATGCCTACAAGTTTTGGTATAGATTGTAGGTTAATGAGAATATGTAATAGTTTAGGCTCGACTTGATGTTTAAGGGGTCAAATTTGCCGAAAAAAAGAAAAGTTTAAGAAGAAAAAAACGTTTCAATAAGCTGTGAGTTTATTTTTAAATTAATGCTATTTGTACGTATACATAAAAAAGGTCCAGTAAATGCTGCTATATTAGTAACAAGGTGTTGCATAGAAATTGGTGAGGCCGTGGTCAGAAACGTACATATGCTTGCGCAGGACGCATGAGTTCAGTTCTACAGCATATTTGTTTTTATGCGAGCATCAAAATAAGTCTGCATAACATGATTTTGAAAACTCACAAACAAGCAGAAACATACGCAGCACGGGCAAATTGAACTGCAAAAATGCGTCAGAGCTTCGAAAGTCTTTCATTGCAGTTAAACGTTTTGAAAAAGCTCAATATTACAAACACCAAATTTGAGCCCGAACAAATTGCAAATGAAAATACTTAATTTTCGACCGTTCTCAGTAAAAATAGGGTTAACAAGTGCAAAAAGTCGTATTTTAATTTATAAAATATTTTAATGATAACGAATTGTTTTAGGAGCTAAGCTAGTAACATAACTTAAATAAACGCTTGAACCTTAGTTATTAGATATATAAAAATACGTCAGGCTTCAAAACATTTCGGAATAATCCGTGAATTTGACTTTTTGACGTGATAACGTCTTATAAATCGATGAACGACCGCACACACGAAAAAGTATGACTCATTGTCACGTTCCGCCTGAGCCGAGCGTGCAAGCGAGAGCGCGGAACAAGCGATAGAGAGGCACGATCGGCCTAAGCGTAAGATTAGTGTACTTTAGCTGATTGTTGCGGAATTTGATGAGACTTTGTAGGAAGTTTCGTTTGGGCCCCAAACGAACGAATATACAAAAATTTTTTGTCGGAAAGCTATATTTTCCGAGATATTTAAGTTGGGAAATTTTTTTTCCCAACAATTTTCCGACAACAAATTTTTGCACCTTTTCCAGAAAATCCCTTCAAAATATCACTTATAATTCCGCGCAACACTTAAGTACATCACATTACGCACAACTACACTTTTTTTTTACACTTATTATGCCTGCAAATAAAGAAAATATGAAATTATTTGCATTGTTTACTTACCTGGACCTCCTCCTTTCACTTTGACAACTCAAAATTTGACATTTTTCCATAAACCGATTATTTCATACAATGGATGGTGAATAAAGAACATGACAAGCGCACAATCAAGAAAAGCTGCTTTCCAAGATGTGTGAAAAAAAAGGGTTATAAAAATAGAGTTGCATTTGTTGCTCCTAGATTACGACTCAGGCTTTTATTTAAGCCACGCTACAAACTTCTATAAAGAGTTCTTATTTTTGAACGAATTTTCCAAAAATGGGCAAAATACCGTCTACAAAATTTATATTATTAGTACCAACACTATAAAAGCAAACTTTAAGGAGGCTAAGGATATTTTTTGATTATTTTGATGCATAGCAAATCAAAAAATAATGAAATAAACCCAGGCAGAAGAAACAACCTCTATCGTGTCCACAAGTTTCGTTATGTCCCATATGTACCTATATAATACATATATATCTATGTACAAACATATTCTATTTTTGAAGTATATGACCTCTGAAACGAGTTTTGAAATCATTCATTTTCCGAAATCTTTTCATCAGATAGTATTTCATATGAAATCTACTTAAAAAACATTAGCTGAAAGGGCTCCCAAATATCAAAGCAATCAGAATACTCATCTAGTTCATATTTTTCTATCGCAGTATAACACTAGCAGAAACTAAAATTCACAGAGTCAATGTGCTGCCTGTCCAAAGCAATTAGAGCATGGATAGTTTTGCATCTCCTTGACTGACTTGAATAAAAAAGTTAGAATTTCCAAATTTTACGACACCTCCATAAAAACCTGAGTAGAACATTGACATTCCAATAAAATCTAACGTTTTTCGTTTTTGTTGTCTTATTATCCAGTATAATTGAGTTTTTGTTGCATAGTGCTTTTTTCAAACAATTAAAAAATTTTGTAACTGTCCGTTTATGCGACATTCTGCACTAAAGATCTTTAGAGATCGTCTTAATTATGCAGAGATCGGAGGTTATCAAAGCGAAGGAAAAAACGAATTCTTGAAACTGGGAAAAAAAAACGAATCCGGTTCATCATGACGCAACGGAGGCACTTCTTCACATTTCTTATTCTGATTAATAAAAAAACAAGCGTCGCCTCCGCGTAATTAGTCACTCGAAGATATCTAAAGTGAAATTATGCAATAACAATAGAAGCTTTCTTTGGTTTTTATCTTAAGGCGCATAGCAAACAAAACAAATTCAAATTTACTCGGAAGAGTCTAAGTAGGAACATATTACGCAATCCTGAATAGGAGGCTATAAATCTGCAATATTTCTTTTTTTTCGAAAGAACCAGAGCCGGATGGGCTTGAGGACTATTTATGGTGCTGTAAGTCCGTGAAAAGTGAGGGAAATTTGCTGCTTGCCACTGCGCTGTAGCAATTTGTGATTCATTCGAGCTGCGAAAAAAATGGTATTAAACAGGGAAATACCAAATGCGCAAAGGTGATCGAAAATATACCAGTTCCGCTTCTTTTAATTTATGGTCGCGTAAGAAAAGGTAGACATCCGTTAAGAATCAAAACAAATCTCTTTAATTTGACTCAAAGATCGGCAAATTTGGGTCGACTGCTATCATCGAAATTTTCGACTTAATTGTACAGGTATGCTGATGAAAGGCTTTCCGCTCTTGACCCAATAGAAACTGCTGTAAATCTCCTGAATTAGTTATTTTGCAAATTTTACGGATTTTAATTCCACGAGCGGCTCTAGGATTATGCGCTTGTCTAGTTAACTAATTCATTAGCGATTGTGAGAAAAGCTCTGTAAATTAATGACGTCGCCACCTGAGGCAAAACCTGTCTTCGTTTTAGCGGTAAGAGCTTTTTATTTTAACTAATTGTAATGGAACAAAGAGATGATTGTTTCTAATTTCAGTGCGACTGGGCGCAATTAATGCACTATTTCTATTTTATGTAAATTCCATTTCACCGCAAAATTTTTCTGTGAATTTAGTCCGTCTAAAAAGAAACCCTTTTTTTTAGTGAGCTTCTGACAATAGATTAATTATAAGTTAATTAAATTGGCTCTCGTAGGTTCTTCTTCTTTAATTATTTTTAAAGTTCCTTTGGTCGAGGATAAGGAAATCTGTTTTTTCTTCAAATAGTTTAAATGGGTTAATTGTAAGTACATTCGCACTGTTGGCCAGATATGCATACATATAGAAATAATTAGATAGTATAGTAAATTTCATTGGTTTAGTAGTAATCACAAAGTAAGATAAGCTACTATTAAGTATTGTAAAAAGTCATTCTAAAAGCGCACTCTCTTTTAAATATCAGTTTTGGCTTTATTAAACGAAAAAATCTTTGTTAAATTTACAATGCTCCGAAAAATACATTTAAAAGTGTAATGTTTACTAAAGGGCTATGTGTCGAAAGAGCATTATAATATTTTTATGATTTTAAACATAAATAAGACACAATTGCTAACTATTTTTACAGTTCAACAACACTGTTTCATAAATTTTCATAAGTAGGTACCTGATGAAGTGTCTCACAATTAATGTAGGTATTTATATTACTTCAAACTGCTTAACCAATGTGGCATTTTAAATAAGATCCCAGTTATTCATTCATTTTAAGCAAGGTGTATTTTGACACATTAACTTGACCTAATTTCCTGAGAAAATACAAAGAAAAAAACTGAAATAGAAAAAGCGACGCATTCAATTGCCTCTTCTACTGTGTCTTGATTTAATCTCAAGACGTAATCAAATTACAGAAATTTTATTTTATAAAGAGCTGCCTTGTTAGCTGTGAAATCATTAATCAGTGCCGTGGCTAACAAAATAAAAACACCATGATTTCAAAATGCGCTCAGAACTGAATATTCAATGAACGTGCCCACTTCAAGGGTTAAATGAGCAAACTTTTAGACACCACAACAATAGCATTCGAGATAAATAGCCTCAAATGGCTTGATGTATTCATTTTCATTTGCAGACATAATTCATTCAAGAGTCATCTGTGCGCTGTCTGAAGCTTTCATGCTGTTGGTTTTTCTGTTATTATTCAAACCAAACCCTAACATAGATTAATTCTATATTCACATTAAATTAGCATCATTAAATTTAACGAGATATTAATTAAATAATTAATATTTTTATTAACATATTACACTGATTACTCATTTTATAACACTATTCTTCCACTGTTACAACCCTTACGATCAACATTTTCAATAGAATTTGACATGTCAGTAACTTTCACTATCCAATTAGGAATTATAAATATATAAATCAAAAATAATTATCATATATTTTTAATTAAGTCGATATGGTATACATATGACACATTGTTAAAGTCAAAATAAAACAAAATGGATAGGTATATTAATATTTTTCGTTTAAAATGCTCATGAATATAAGGTTATTCGAATATCAAAACACTATCTAAATTTTCTGCATAACAAAATTAGTTAGAAATAAAAATACTGTCCAACAAGAGTAAAAGTAATAAATCTTTCAAATGAGGATGATGCCAGTTTGTGTTTAAAATTAAGCAAATCTCTAAAACTTTGTCTAAACAAAAATTAAAAAAACTAAGGCATGTTCGAGGAGAAGACAGCAAAGATGATTCCTTTCTAAAGCTTAGTTATCTGGTTCCCATTTCCAGATATATCACAAAAAATTATGCTCAAAACTAGAAAATTTATCATGAAAATATATTTCTAGCTTCATTATATAATATAGTAAATAGGAGAATTTACTGCTTCTTTCTAGGAGAATGTAGTGCAGCTACTAACATTTTGATAAAACGGCTTTCCTATAGTTTACCGGAACATATATTAACGGTTGACCTTGATGTTAACGTTTGATTCATCATTAAAATTATTTCTAAGCATAGCAAAAAGTCGCGCTTTTCTGTAGAATGATGCCGGATTTCTACAAAAGTGTTTGATCCATTGATGGTTCTGGTTTTCTTGTTCACACACGATAATCTTACGAACGGAAACAGGGGATGACAAGATTAATTTATTGGGGTGATCATTTGTCAGTCCCAACAAAGTAAATAATAAAAAAAAATAAAATAAATAATGGTAATTCCATTTATGGTAATTTGTTTACCAAAATACTAATTGTTTTCTATTTCACAGTCATTCGAACTTCCGCGTCCATCTAACCTTTATATTCCTGTTTTGAGGATTTGTTATGATTATAGCACAGTTTACGATTTCAACAAACAGATTCATCTATTTTGATTTATTCTAAACATCAGATTCAAACCGTAGTATTCGTTGGTAACAGGTTTGAAAATTTATTAAAATTTCACTTTTTATTAAAAAGCACCTTAATGAAAAACGTATCCTGTTCGATAAATGAGATCGCAAAAAATCGGGTCGTAAAACTAATGAGATAAAATAAATTTGTATAACCTCTAGTGCCTAAAGGAATCAAAGAAGTTTTATGAACGTAAACACTGAACGCAGACTCGAACTGAACTGAAACGATCAGGAGTGGAGTTAATATTAGCAATCATAATTTTTCGAAAATAACCACTGAGAAGGATAGTCATATTATTCTAAAACTCATAATTTTATTATAAATATATTGCTACCTCTTGTTATCATCTTTTTATACTAATAACTCTTTTTCACTACCCCATGTTATTTCAGTATTCTTTGTCTTGGACGATTGTAGAAATGAGACGACACGATATGTTTTGCTTCTAAGAATAAACAGGATATGATATTTGAAGATTTTAAATCAATGACCCCGAAAACCAGAATGAACCAATATAATTTTTATAAGTTGAACGATATTGACGTTTATTGCACTGGGTCATTATCAAAAGGATGACTTGAAATTCGAAAGTTGTTATACAATTTATAATAAAAATGTCCCCAATAAAACATTGGGAGGCGGGATCAAAAGAAAGTTGCATCTCGTTAGTTACTAATAAACGAAAGGATTAGTCATTTGGCAAGTAACCAGTATTTTAATAGAGTAGTCGATATGGCTAAACTTGTCTAAATCGATTATGGTTTTTTGTATTTTATTTAGCAAAATTGGAAAGTGTAATATCGATTGTTATTTGCGTCCGGAATGGATTTATATCAATCTCAATATAAATAAGTGCATTATCGATATGTACAAAAAATCTTGAAATGTCGATTAAAAACGACTGACGAATAAAATAGATTTATTGAACGCCTTAGTTTTTACTTTTCCGTTTTAAGATGTACTATCGTGCTCTTTTTCGAAAAAATAAATATTTGTGGTCTCACATTGGTGTCTGTCAAGTTCGTCTGTTTGTCTATCATAAATTTTAAATTATAAACCGTAAATTATATATCAAGAAATACGAATATATGTATGAATGAACCCAAAATTTAAAACCTTCGAATCGATTATGTGGGAAAGGATGTTTGTTAAACTAAAGGCCAATATGACAAAATATTTTGTATGTGTACTGGAAAATAATATACATATACTTAAAATAAATCTAGTATCGTTTAAGACAATATGAAATATGTGTTTTTTTGTGGCATCTGAAAATGTTTAATAAGATTATTAACGCCTCTTCAAAATAACGTATCCATATTATTATTATATACCATAAATTAACTGACTCTAATAGTTGTTTTAAGTTGCAGCAAGATTTGAATAGATTTACAAATTGGTGCTCTGCTAATTACCTTTTTCTTAATGTAACGAAATGTCGAGTTATATCTTTTTACAGAACGGCAATTTGTTATAATCATAATTATGTTCTAAATGCTGAAAACTTACTCCGTGTCGATGAAATCATCGATTTGGGTGTTACTCTAGATAAAAAGTTTTCATTCTCGCTCCATGTCGATCAGGTTGTTGCGAAGGCTTACAGAATGCTGGGCTTCATTAAAAGGAATACTAAAGAATTCAAAGATCCATTTGCTATTAAAAATTTGTATGTGTCTCTTGTGAGATCTTTGCTGGAATATGCTGCTGTTATCTGGTGCCCCATACATACTACAAGTATTAATAGGATTGAAGCGGTGCAAAAGAACTTTACTAGATTCTTGTGTTTTAAATGTAATCTTTTCAAAAATGTTTCTTTAACATATAAATCACGGCGTCTTTTATTTGGTCTATCATCACTTGAATATAGACGCAATTGCAGTTGTGCTGTTTTTATCAAGGATATATTGTGCAATTTTATTAAATGCCCTGAGTTGCTTTCTTTGATTATGATTTATGCTCCTGAAAGACCCCTTCGTTCAAGGGGGCTGCTACTTGCTCCTTCTCATAGGACCAAATATGGGTCACGAGAGGTTATCACTAATTGCATTGTTCAGTTTAATCACTTCAATGATTATGTTGATTTCTCTTTAACAAGACATAATTTCAAATCACAAATCATATATCTTGAAAATCTCACTTTTAGCTGATTATTTTGTTATCTTTAATATATATTGTTGAATTTTTCATTATCTTGTATTCTCCCCTTCTTAGTTTGAATACCTAAATTATATTCTAGTCTGTAAGGTTACTTGTAACTGTAGACTGTATACAAAATAAATAAATAAATAAATAAATAAATAAAAAATATTATGAATAAAAAAATCAAAATTCATACGTACACTATTGTATAGGTATAGGAAAAAGTTAGTATGGAACACTAATCGCATTATTTCATGAATCATTTAATTTGAAGCAAAGTAGAGGTTTCGGTAGTCTTCTGAGTTCATTTCTTATTTAAAAATCCATAAACCAATTCAGATTCATATATGTTAATAGGAAGTTCATTTCTAGATAAGTTTTTGTTTGTGTCGATTTAAGATTATCTGAGTAATTCAGTAATTTGCATAATCACGAAGAAGATGGTGATGATGGCTTGAAATAAAATACTAACATAAATGCATTGTCATGTCATGTTTTGGACGTAGAACATTAATTAGTTCACATTTTTATATTTGTACCGAAATGTCCGCTGCATCTTAAAAAATAAATCCGGATTTAAAAAACATTTTAAAGAATACCAGACAGAGTATAATAAATGAGAACGATCTTTTTTCGTTATCTTTTCATTGTTTTATTTTACAAAGTTTCATGACTTTTGATATATTATCCTCTTTTATTGCCAATTTGGAACTGGTGCCCTCTCAAACAAAAACCATCTAAAAATATTTCTTCGGCTGCTTAACCCAATTCAGAAATTAACCCACGGCAGCGGACAATAATTAATACCATTTAACACCAAAAAAAATTCTGAGATCATCTACTTATCAATTCTGCAGCACCATTCCCCAACTAAGGCATATTTAATAGTTTTGCGGTGTTTAAGACTTTCCGAATTATTACATAGCAACACAAAGATTTTGACACGATATTCTTTCTATCGCACGACAGGTGCCTATTTAATATAATTTATGTAGCGTACCACAATATTTTTGTGTTGTTTTCTGAAAATCATAAAGCTGAAAGATCTTAGAGTTTTGCTGCTAAGTTAAAGAGGTTATGACGAACTTAAGATCATTGTATCATGTTTATCCAAGCGTTTAAGATACAAGCAAGAGCTTCTTTTATGCTTTTATTTCTAGTTTAACATAATATGTATATTGTTATAAAAAAAATTAATATTTAAAATGTATTATACATAGATATTTGTTAAGACATTATTAAAACTTTCTATACAAATTGTAGTATATTTTAAATAGATTTAATAAAGTTTATTTTTTATAAGGATTGCTTTGATCAAACTACATACAATTCATGTGAAAATTAATTTCGCGTGTTATTGTAATACTATTATTTTATAAGCATAAAAAATGTTCACACAAAACATGAAATAAAATAGTGAAATACAGAAAATCAACGGACTTCAACACAAACAGGGATCGAACCCATGACCTTCGAATTTACTCTTCGATGCTCTACTCAACTAAGCTACTTTGGCCGATTCTTTCGGATAATTTCGAGTTCTATTGAGAAGTGTAATCGCTCATTCTTACCCCTTTTTCTATATCATTCTCAATAGTTCTAATTTCTGGGAAATCCCTTTATCGACTGACGTAAAACCGATGAAGTGACCTTAGAGGCTAATTTGCATATGGTGGATTAGATTACTAGTGCAAGATAACCTATGCGTCAGAGAAAAATCCGTTAATATTTCAATCTGCTAGCTAGCTACAGTTTGTAAGCCATATATTTTGACTCATTGGTGATTAGCCAAAATTGAAACCATTCTAAGTTGTTCTGCGGTTTTGGTATACATATTACATAGTTTTGAAAATGCAGACATAATTTTACCGCAGAAAGTTATGAAAATGCAGAGATATGTAACTTATTACCAATGATTTATTTGTCGATTATCTTGATTTTTCACATCAAAATACGCGAGCTTTTTAATCAGCATTAAATATTATATTAAAAATAATTTTAAAAAAGCATTAATGGTTTCGAAACGTAATAAAACTTTATATACATAGTTATTTGTATGATACAACAAATTAGTTAAGTCTAAATAGAATTAGTTCTAAAAGAAATTTGCCTCAAATATTCCAAATGTACAAATTATAAGTACATATATTGTAAAATCTAAATCAAATGATTTTCTATCACATGAACTTGAAAAGTACATAGGTATAAAAATGTACGCTAAGTTTTCTTATTTATAATCTTATCTCATGAAACGGTGAAATCGATGGGCTGGAATCGAAAATATCATAATGTGTGCAAATTAGACTCCATCAAAATAATGCCTTAGCACCTTTCTCATTTGCTACTAACGAAGATTTTTCAAAACGTTTTGTTGGCTCTGTAATTCATTTCTTTTTATTATAAAGAAATTCTATCTAAAATTTTTTTCCTCCACGAATGAACTGTAGAAGGCTCAGCTAAGAAGATTATCATAGGGAACTGATCGGTGATAATATTTGCATGAATTTTAAATTTCCTTATTTGTTACATAACATTCGCGTTCGCGTGGACTACGACCTATTATTTAAAAAAAAATTATGTCTGACCATCGCTGGTTTTTTAAATCAATACCTTTCCTATGGTTCATTCAACTTAATTCTGCTTGCGTATTATTGTTTTTTATGCTATGATATCGGTCAACGAATGGATTATGAGGATAATTAATGAAGAAACGGAAGAACATTTCTAGTTTGATTTTTCGATCTTTTCAAATTAGGACGGATAGTAGTAAAATTCGTGATTTTAAAAATGTCAATGATAAAATGATGACAAGCAGGCATTGTAGATAGATGAAAACTAAGATATCTTTTAGTCTTTGGATAGAAAAACGAAGTTAGTCGTAATGAGCTGACCTTTCTTCTAAAATGGTAGAACTGTATTTTGAATATTCAGCTGATGTTCTATGGATTTTTAAATGTTTCTATAATCCACGTTAGAAAACCGTTAATTACAATTGCACATTATTCAGGTATATTTATTGCTTTTAATTAACTGAAACTTCGCAGAAGCTCGTAACATAACTTAAATTAAGCATTTGAATTTAACTTTATTATGTTATAAAATTAAGTGGAGAAATTTGTCATTACTCATGTGGCATAAAATTATGCAGGTCAACTTTTATGCCGAACTTATAAGCAAGTGGATCACAAACCCACCAGATATGTTCTACCACAACTCATATTTTCATGGAAATACATTTTATTTTTTTAAGTCTACAAACTAAATACCAAAATACCTATAAATTCTTGGTATATTGAGAGTATATTCAATTACATTTTTGAGAAAAATATAGTCAAAAAGGACAAAAAATGCGCATTTTAACAATTTTCGAAATTTGTTCAAAAACCGTAGAGCCCCAAAAGAACTTCAACGAAATTCATCAGAAAACTTTTTTGCAAATTTGGTATTTCATTTTCAAAAGTTCCCAAAATATGATTTTCCTTATTTTATAACACTATTTTTCTCAAAAAGTTATGTTATTTCGAAGGAAATTATTTTACTAGATAAAGAAACAAAAATTTTTATATAGTACCTACCTTATGTATTGGAGCTGAAAAGGTCGCAATTTAGAAGAACGTGAAAAAAACATGAGCGCACATTAGTCATAAATGTTTTTAATCGCAAATTTAACTTAGAAAAAACAAATTTTATATTATTGGTTTGAAAATAAACTGTGTCTCGAAAATAATAAAATTAATGATTCAACAGAATTCTTTTATTTTGGTAGTGATGAGTAGGAGTCCTTAAACCGATCAAGGTCAATTTTCAGCATTCTTAAAGTAATGGCAAAAGTGAAACTTAATTCTTTGAAATTTGAATATTTTAAAAACTCAAATTTGATTAGAATTTGATGTTGGATATATTTGTCAAGATCTCTTTGATTTACGACTAAAAATAATCGTAATTTAATCATAATAAAAACTATCACAGCCCACATAAAAAGAAAATATCAACAGGACTAAAATGTATCTGGACAGCAACTAGCTAAATTCACTAACGCTAATAGGATGAGCAATCAAAACCAGTTCAGTTACTATGTTCTAATTTAGGATTTTTGTTAATAACATTTTCGCTAGACACAAACAAAACAATTCCCAATTTTCGCAAAGAATCACCAAAACGATTTAACGTGCAAAAAATCATACGAACGTAATATTGTAGTCATACCAGTTTTTCAAAAGACGTTAAAATTCGAAAACTAATCCTAAATCTGACAAGATCTATTTTTCTAAATTCACCCCGGTATCGTCTTTTTCGGAAGGCGATTAAAAATATTTTGTGGTATTTTATACCGCGCCAGAAGTCTATCTTTGTGCTATCGGGGAGTTCGTCTTGATCTTAGATTCGCTCAAAGGTGGTGAGCGGGCATGAACCAACACACCGCCGTGACCGCCAAGATTCGTCCAAGAGGCTTAATCACAGATGCATGGCTCCTCATCAGTTGATGATTCGCGCACCAACGTGTTCATATATAAAAGCAGAACTTAAACAAATTTCACGATCATAGTGCGTTGATCGTTTCACGGTGCAAGATCACCTCTGTATTGCTTTTGAAGAAGGCGTCTCTTACTTCTTAGTTTTCTAAAGAGTTCGGAGATAATCAGGGAGTTTACCCGGATCGCGGACAAGTGCCGAGAATATTAACGATTGAAAATTTTAAGTGCATGAATTTAGTGTAAAACTTTAAGGTGCAACAAGAATTTTGTTTCGAAAAGTGCTCTTTACTTTGAAGTGCTTAGCTGAAAAGGATTATAATTACTCGCTCGAATTATTCGGGGCTCATCTCAAGAAAAAGTAAGAAAATTATTATTATTTTAAATTATTTCGACAAAAGTGCTGCTCTGGCCTGTGACATGATAGTGCGATAAAATTTTGTTAAAAATATTGATGTGTAATCTTGAAGTTAATGCATTTTGATATATATGTTATCACTTTTAAATGAATTCTGTTCGCATTACCATTCGATATATGTATAAATTTATTGATAGTATCGCTGCGATTAATTCGGCAACTTGTTATTTAATTTTATTGTTTTTAATTTCATTTATGAGTTTGCGTTTCTCATTGCATAACTTTTTGTTTATTATTTTATTATTAGTTATGCGAAAAATATTTTTTTTTGGTTATGTACTCAAATTATAGTAAATTAAGTGAGTAATATTAGAGTTAAATATTTCTATATATTCCTAATTAATAAGTTCATTATTTTTTATTTGAGAATGGGTAAAATAGATGATCTCTTCACTTAAATTTTTTCTTATTTTCAATAACTAGAATACGTAGAAGGTGATGACAACTGAGAGTTCTTTAAGTTTATAGTTTAACAAATAATTGAGTTTTTTATTTAATTTTGTGGAACATTATATGTTTTAAATATCTTCGTAACCAATGCAGCAAATTTCTAAATTCTTAAAACTTGTTTTCAAGAATCGAATAAAATTACTTCCTTTGTTATAAAAACACATAATTTCGAATATTCTATTTGTAACTGATTTATTTTATATTTGAAATCAAGTTAACCGAATCTAGTCTATTTGAAACTTATTAATCCACAACTATTATTAAATAATAAAAAGTTTCACTGCTACAGAAATTTTCTAAAAATATCTTTACATCATAAAAATGATAAAATTCTTTAAAAATAATTCAATGCCTTACCACGTTTCAGTTAATTGGTTTTTTTAATCTAATAATAGTAAATACCAAATGCCCCGATGTCATTGACATAACATTCGTCATCGACATAAATGTCCGGGACAGTCAAATGTGATCGGCATAGGACAAAATGTCAAGTTTTTATTATTATTACTCTTGAGGATTATTGCTTAGTTTTTAAAGGCCGGATATTAGCTTAATCTATACAATGTAGCGATAAAAATTGCACACTCTTGAACAGGATTAAGGCTTAGTTTATTAAATATCGGCTATTACCTCAACGATTTAGCAATAAAAGTTTCACAGCTGTTACTTCAGGCGGACTATTCTACTAAATATAAAATGATTGTCATTAATTTATTATGCAATAATAATACTAAGAAGACCCGCTTTACTATTTGTCATCAAAAATATGCGTGGGTTTTGCAAAAATAAAACAAAATCAAAGTAAGATGACACGCGTAGAATTAGTCATTTTTCATTGACCAATTTGAGTTGTAATAAAAACCCAAATAGTTTCTTTTGGGAAAAAAAATGACCCGTCAATATATCCGACTGATAAAAATACAAATGAGCTTTTAATCGGCGACCACAAGTAAGTTTCATTATCAACTAAATTCCAGTAGCAAATTCATGTCTAGTTTACACCGGCAAAATGCTCTGTTCAAGGATAATACATGGCTGAAAGTTGTACTCGTGCAGGTTATTAACTTCTCTGTCTACGTTCTTGTATTTGACTAATTTTCTTATTCAAATCGGTTCACCAATAGACACGTCTTTTGTACGTGATGAGATACTTGGAAAATCAATTTGCCACTGACTTTTTATTGGGCTAATTGGGCGGTTGAAGCTCATTGTCTTTTATGGTGATTGATATGTCATGAACGGAATTTCTTAACGTTTTCGGTCGTAAATCTTTCAAATAGCTTAACGTTTTCCCGGATATTGGATGTAATGGCGATTTACTGGAAAAAAATTATAGTTCCTTACTAACAAAATTTGAGAAAGTGAAGATTTAAGAGATTTATCGCTTTCGCATTAAGAACTTAACAATTACATGCTTGATGAAGTTGAATCTTAGAAAAGAAGTTTCAATGGTTGATTAGTATATGACTATTTACATTAAGAAGTAGGATATGATATAATTGAGTCTCGCAAAATTAGGTATAACTTAATATAAATTTTGAGGGCTTTAATCGCTGGTAAAATTATGTCATGCGTCATAAAGTTTTACAGTATAAAGTTGTAGCATTTCGACAGTTATTGACTTTGTACCGAGATTCATAAATATTTTAAAGATTCTAAATAAACAATAATGAAAAATATAATTTTGTGAAGCACATCATCATTTAACTTTCAAAATTGTTGATTCCCATTGTACCTTAAGTATTCATAAGGTAGCTTTTAATAAAATTACATTCAGATTATCTTATCCAACTTTATAAGTTCCGGACGGTTGTTGGAGATGAAAACAAAGACGAAAAAACACGCGAATGATTTTATAATGTTGTTTTCGTCTTTAGAGTTCGAAACATTAAAAAAGCAAAAACAAAAGTTATTGGTAACCATCGTGTATCACTAAAATATGGATATAAAGAAAACGTGTTCAATCAATCAGAAATAACTATGCCATATTTTTAGCATGATAACCACCAACAAAAATATTTGAAATTTATTTGAATCTACATATAAACCTGAGTGCGCCAAAAGACGAATCAGCTCATTAACACGAAGGGGAATGTTTAATTAGTCATAAATACCAAATAAGCGTACCCAAGCATCGTATTCATAGCGTTAAACAAGTATCACTGACATTTATGTCCTGCAAAGTCTGCGCAACAGAACTATGCAAATGATGTTAACAATTGATTTACTGATGTCCTATACAAAATACATACACTCGAAGATAAGATAACACTTTAAGTAACAAATTTGTTTTTATTAGCGCGAAATGTCGAGACATGCACATTGTGTCGAAATTGCTTGAACAGATCTGATAATTGTGAAAGCCGTAAATTGATTTTTAACGTATCTCAATGTTTCTTTTCAGAAATGACACGCTGCAGAATGTTGGTCCTTGGAGTGCTGCTGATACATGCAGTGTCCGCGCAAAATCCTTACTTAAACGGCTATAGAAACGATCACCAGGCGTTCTACGCCGATCAAACACGCGCAATGGCCGATAATCCGTTCTTGCAACATGCGATTAAATACAGACAACTCCCATCTTATATGGCTCCGCTGTACCTGCCTCCTGTTGAGAGACAGCAGCTAATTTGCAGCGGCCAACAGGTGTGTGTCAACAAAAATGCCTGCCAAAACGGATTCTTCACCCAAGGATCCGGTGGACAGAGACAGGTAAGAAATCTTGGCAAAAGTATCGCATTACAAGTGACAGTAACTTAACATCGCGACCGCGTTAGCATCAATGAGCAAAAATTAATAATAAATTTTATTAGTTTTACAGCGCCAGCCTTATAAACGCCGGCGGTATGCTGCTGCTTAACACAGTAGCGCTCATTCATTTCACGTGAAATTTATGATTATTGAAAAATTTATATTAAAATTCATATGTGGTGCCATCTAAAGCTGTCTTGCGTAAATTTTAACAAATTATTTAATAATGTTTCATCATGTCAATGCAAATCGTACTCGTCTTCAATTAAGTAACATTTCTTAAACTACATCTGCCCCAACACTATACTTATGAAAAAAAAACAAAAAAATGTATCAATGACAAAAGACTTAAGCGGCATACCCAGCATTAATCACTGACAACACATAGTACGCATACTGCTTAGGGCCAAATTGAAATATTTCATTAAAGCGATTTTATTTCGAGTCCGACACCTTTAATTTAAGACCGGTATAATTTATTTTGGTTTTATGAGTTTTGGACAGCCGGACGGATCCCTGTATATATTCTGATTGCTGTTACGATTGTGAAACGGATGAACACTCAAAATGTCATAAGACTCATTCCGAACAAATTAATGCGCTCCTCATGTTCACGACGCTGCATTTCTCTTTTCGCAATTTCGAAAGAAATTTTTGATTTAAACCCTGCTGGAATCTTTAATTTAATTAAAAACATTTTGTTGTTTATTGCAACTGTAGTTGATTGAGGTGATTGAAATTATTTTGATATTTATTGTTAACTATTACAAATTTAAATCTATAACAGTATTAAATTAGTATTTTTATAACTAACAACAAAAAGAGGAATAATCCTCGATAAAATCGATAAATAAAATGATGAAGAATAATATTTTCTGATCTAATTTTTTACATACTACATCTTATGTAGGCGAATACAAAGCCCCCACACTTAAACCTAATATAGCACATTTTTTTTATAATATTTCATGTTTGGTCCATGTTTCAATTTATCACGATATTATAATCAAAGTGGCCAAGGTTTGGTAAACCAATATCAATCCAAACTCAACTCATATTTGGGCGAAGTTAGTCATCTAAGATTTGGTATGTTGTTTTAATATTGAACATAATTTGACGACATTACAATTTATAAAAATATGAATATTATCATTTTAATTTTAATTTTAAAAGATCTTAATAATTTAATAAGCTCAAAAATACAACCTAAGAGGTTGCATTTTAGCATTGCTTGAGAAGTAAATTTCACATACTATTTCAAAGTAGAGGAATTTTTCTATTACTTCTAGCCTTGCATGGTTCTTTTTATCCAATTGACTTTATTACCGGCTAAGTGTTTTTAAGTCAAGCGTAGGTACTTTTATGTAGAAATTAAATCAACCTTGATAACTACGGAACTTCGACTTAAAAGCAATTATAGCTTAGTCAATTTTGTGGGAGACCGCCTAAGACAAAGTCCAAGTGAATCATCAAAAACAATGAAAACTGACAACGAATAACTTCAATTGTATTAAGAACCATTATGGAAGGTGCGTTCAATATGCAAATTTAATTCAGTTAACCTGATTGGTTTTATGAACGAACACTGGCAAAAGGGCGGGTATATGTATGTATGTATGTAGATGCAATTAAACGAAGTAATAATTAGCATGTAAATGAACTTGTGGGAATTGTTTCCACCTTTTTAAAAACGTAGGTATTACAGTTCACATAAAAATGAAAAAAGGCACGTGACAATTAAGTGAGATTCAGATTCCATCATTGAGGTCGGCCAGTTGATGCGTGCATAAATTCCACAAAGGAAAGAATGGACTTAACCTGGCGCAGCAATCAAAAGAAATCTGAAGAGAAAAACTTGCAAAATTGAACTGCTTTTCCCCAAGGAATGTAGGAATGGTAAAGTCGGACAATAAATTTCGCTGAATAAATCCCAAAAGCGGGATGCTCGGCGGCGGCATTGGGTGTTGACAGCATCTGCGGCGTCGCAAGAATGCAGCTCAAGTGCTCGACACGCATGCGAGGATGGTTTCAAAACGCTTTCAGCAAAAAAAAAAAAAACGTTTAGTAGCCGGACTTATGCTTCGCGTTTTCGCGATTGTTTGCTGAGAGGAAATCTTACATAAGACGTCATAAATATTATAAAACCCTGCCAACTCGAATCGCGCCTGCCTCTTCAATTTATGAATTCTTAATGTAGAAAATATTTGTTATTTAGGCAAATTTACGGCATAGATTTTCTCATTGGCGGGAAAATTACATCGCATTACATAAACGGTGTCAATACGCAGCAGAGGAAATTTTTGTCAATGGCAACTGCTTAATCAGGATTAGGAAATGATAACAAATGAGACGAAATTAACAATAAACCAGCACTTGCTATTTGCAAAAAGCTGCTACAGCTTAAACTTAAAACAACAAGTAGCGACCAACTGGCTTTTGCACAGGAGAAAAGTTGATAGACATCTGGTCGGAAAATGCAATAAGATGTCTATCGCCAATGGCCTTTGAAGACCTCCTGGTGGCAAAACATGAATTGAAACTAATTGGTATATTCGATTGATATGCCATCAGTCATGTACCTCTATGCACCTTGATGCCCTCAATGCACGATTCTGCCTCAGGTGATGAGATTTGGTAACGGATAATGTGCATTTACACCTTCCTTCTCAGCGGTACGCTGCAATATTTATCGATATTTCATTTGCATAAGTTAACGAATTCACGTTTTACTATTATGCTTACGATTTTATTGTTTAACAGCGATAAATAGCTTCCAGTCAGCAATTTATGGACCAGACCGCATATAATTTGTAAATAAACTAAGTCAGACATACTCGTAAAAACTTAAATCGTATTACGGTAAGGAAATAATAAAATTGCTTCATTATAAATGTAAACCATAAATATTCCAATTTTTTCTATTGAACCTAAAAAAGAAACTACAATTGGATTAAGAGCCATTTAAAAATGAAGGAAATCAAGTTGAAATTTGTCCTTTTTAAATAGTTTTAAAATTTCAAATTTTATAGCCTCCTAAAATTATTCGAAAAATATTTTTTAATAATTTGAAATGTTAGAAAACATTCTTTATTATCAGGATAGCAAATATAGAAAACAGAATTTCTCGATGCTTTCATTATCTGTTAGGAAACAAAAATTCAGACCATTATCTAGCTCGTCCCTTTAAATCAACATATGACTAAATATTTCAAGTCTATTTGTCCATAGATTTTTATCTCGAACTATTCAAAGAGACAAAGTGTCTCCCAACAAAAACTTCCCAGTATTTTAGACCTGATTTTCATATTTTCAAAGGTGAACTAAACCAATATAATATACATATAACATCTGCCATTCACTTTAGATTGATATTTAAAATTGTGGAAATATTTCAATTTGAGGCACATTAAAACTTTCAGAAAAGTATAATACAACGTCCTCCCTTGTAACTGTGCGTAATAATTGCCTGCAATCATTGATACGAGAGATTTTCGAAAAATATTTATTATGTTTTCACCGATCCAAATGCCGTCCCTTAAACCAATTAAAGAAAGAATTTCCACCTGCTTTTTTCACGGTAATGCAGTCGTTTCCACATGAAGGTATCATTCATCGCGGTTCGGGTATTACATTACCTTCCGAAACAGTATTTCACACGCAGCAAATAATGATTGTATAAGATGTACAGATAAAATAAAATGCCATTCTTGTGCATTACATAAAATTATCAGGGTACTGATGGCATAATTTCTTAAAAAAAAAAAAAAAAAAAAAATATGCAAGAGGCCAGGAAAATTATAGGTACTTCATATGACTCCCATCTTTGCATATTTGATCGCTAGATTAACTTAACCCGTTGATTAGTATTTGTTTATTAAAACGATCAAGGAAATTTCGATGTGTGAAAATTTCTTTTAAGATACCGGAGGATGGATAGGAGAATTAAGATGAAACCTGTAGAGCCAGCAGAAAGCACCTTCGACGTGGGCTTCTCACGCAATATTTGTGTATTAAGACAACTCACATAATTGGCTTCTTAAAATTTGCAGTTTATGAACTTTTTACTTGCATGTTTCTCCTTCTCAATTTTCTTCTTCATTTTCTTTTTTATTTTTCAATTAATTTCTCCCGTATTTGTCGATTAAGTACGGCACTGTGTGTTGCATAATATTTTCGGGGGAATTTTCACTTCTATGTGTGATAAACACCTCACCGGTTGCATACACTTTGTATAAGAAACGGCTCCTCTCTGTCCAGGTACCTGCCAAACTTCCCACTTGTGCTGCTGTACCTGATGAAAAAAAAAATGTGAATTATTTGGCCGAGCATCGTGAAGTTATTTTCATCTTGGTTGGCGGCATTTTTATAACCCGTTTAATTCGTTTTATTAATTTCACTGAATTACACGTGGAATGTTAAACATTTTTATCTTGAAATTAACTTTAACTGATATCTTGTTTTCTTTACAACTTGCTTTAAACCTAACGAGTATTATTATTATTTTTTTAATTCCAGGAATGTGATATTAATAATGAAGTTTGCTGCACCTATAGACAACCTCCACCACCACCAACTCCAGTTCCATCAACTCCATGTTCAGGACCTAATAATGCATGTGTTCCACCAAATCTTTGCGTTGGAGGGAAGATTCCATCAAATGCTGCTGTAAATCCTTCTTCGGTAAGTACAGCTTTAAGTCGAATGAATTTAGCACACTTTCTGGACGCTAGCTTGAAACTAGCAAATTGTTCGCAATTATTAAAATCAATTCAAGGTCTAGGCCGAAAAACAGATTGTGTGATGAATTACAATTAGCCTAACGTATTTTATTTTGTCGCTGATTAGGACAGCTTCGATTGAGTTAGTCAGAACTAATTTACATTTTATTGATACGGTATTTTTTCTAAAAATTTTCAAGAGTAATTTCGATCTGAGCTAAATATTTTTGAATACATCCGGGAAAAAAATGTATATACGCATTCACTTTTAAAAAGCTTTGATAGTTCAAAATTCAAACCACAATTGCAATATGTTACTTATTGTGTGTAGTGTATATTTTACATAATATACATATATCAGCATTTAAAATTACGACTTAGAACTAAAATTTGATCCGGCAAACCCCTTACAAATCAAGACTATATAATGATCAAATAAACAACGTCATATTTTGACCTGTAAACCTATTGGCATATATTCGCTTTCATTTTTCATGTTATTTTCCACGCCTGACCTTGGCAGAACAATGAAAACGAAAACCTGAAAATTCTATGAACAACGTAAAAATTAGATAACCATCGTCTGATTCATATTCCAAAAGGAAATCACGACGTTTCTGCTATTTTTCATTCAAAACTTGCCCCAACCGAGCGGAGTAATAACTTTCGCTTTCACGATTAACATTTTTTGTGTTTGTGAAAAATTACATAAGGAAGTCGAAACTAAAATGACGATACATTCGTCGAATTCGAACACCTAAATTCAATCGAGCTATGTGGGTCTTGGTTCTTGCCAAGAATTTCAATATCAAGGTCGGTCGCGGATTGTCTGGGAAGTGAACATAAAAATCGCAAAATGTCATTTAAATTAGCGTAACGAACTTGCCAGCTGTTTTTCATTCAGTTCGAAAATTTGGTGATAAATTATATATTTTTATGTATTTGTCTACCATCCCATAATTCTTCTATAAAGCTGCACAAAATTGTATGTATTTAATAAAAATTCTGTGAATACAAATGACCAATCGACTAAAATGGCAAAATAATTGAATGATAAATTTGATTAAATATGTTTATCTATTTTTTTGTTTTCCACAAATGTTAGCTATTTTTGTCTATGACAGACGATAGTCGACCAAGTCAGCTTATATTATTATTTATTGATCGATTTCCTGTCGAGCGACAAACAAATTATCCTGCGAAGTTTGGTTTTTATCATTAACTATACAAAAAGAACAATCACGCACCAAAATGCCGGATTACTTAATAGATGGGAATTTTTCTGTCTGGCTTTTAACATGCGCATCTGTTGAAGTAAGACTGTAAAATTAGTTCTTTTGGGATCGATTCGTTAGTGCAAAATATATGCAAATCCCTTAATGCTTTTTACATATATTATCGAAGTTGAGGGTGACTACAGTATAAAAAAAAGCAAATATACAACTTACGTAAAGCAAAGTGTGGAAATGTTTTCGAACTCTGTCAGGCACAAGAAATGTGAATTTTTAATTTCCGATAAAAGGTTCGCTTCTGTGGATTAGATTCCAAATAGCAGAAGTTAAAGGGAGTATAATACTTTTGTATTTCTTAAAATTATTCAAAGTACCATAGTAGTCCTATTGACTTGATTATGAAGTCGAGTAGCTTTATTACTTAATTCATAGTTAATGGAATATTAATTTCCCTTAATTGTATTAAGTTCTAATCTCTTATTTTTCTACCAATATTTCCATTCATAATTCTAACAAAAGAAATTTTAATAAAACCCGTTTGATACTTCCAAGCTTTTAACTCTTTAAACCCTATTGGCATATTTTTTGTTATCAATTAATTTCTTTCCGATTATACTTTGACTAAAAAACCCATTTATAATGAATTTTAAATTATTTTGGCACCTACATACATACATATGTATGTCATAATTTAAAACTGATATATGTTTTGAAGTCAGGTTCAAAAAGATTAAGTATTCAGTTGTCTTTGTATATATCTGTTTGGGAATATCCCAGGAAAATAAATATTTATTCATTTATATAAACTCTACTGAATGAAACTAAACGCACACACAATTTGTGAAAATCGTAGTATACCGGATTAATGTTGTTTTTTAAATCTTACTTAATTTTAGGCGTGGAAGATGTTTAGAAGAATCCAAGTAAAGTGAATAGTGGTTAATAGCTTAAGAAAACCTTGATTCATATTAAAACAAAAACGTATATCCTGCTAATTAACATATTAAAGCACAAATAGGTACTTACCGGCAAAATTTATGGTCTATGTGGCCTTAATGTAAATCAATTATTTGAATCATGATTAATTGTGATACTCGAAAGTTTTGATGACATAATTCATTTAAATCTACTATAAATTCATAGCCATTTTATTAACTATATTTATATTGGTTAGTAGCTCCTGTTTGATTTCTAAATCCCAAAGTTCTATAAAGAAAAAATGCGCTAGTCGCCTTTCTCGAATTGGGAGGCATATTGTTTTGATTTTTTGTTAAAACGACCTGTCTAGACTAGACCCATTCATATGAAGAGCTCATTTTTGTATAAATCCGTTGGAATTACCTTGACTTTGTCTGCTGCATAGTTAATATTATAATGATTCATTTGCAATTTAAAAGGAATTTCACTTTCACTTGAAAATTCAGTGTCATTGGACTCGGTCGATAGGTAGAGAAACGTTGTATTATGTACGTTATTCACTTACTACAATTTATTGCATATGTCTGTTCATATAAAGTTACAAACTTAACATAAATGAGTTACTTAAACTTCTGCAAAATGTTTATGCAATAGATATTTTTTCTACTTTCAAAAATTAAAATGCATCCCAAAACGTTAAAGGTAAACTGTCGTGATCCCAATCATATTTCATGGTGACGTTTAGTGGCGAAAGGCTAACGATTATAAGATCTACAAAGTTCAAAGTCACCATGAGATTCTTAAAATCCATGATTCATATTGCTGATAAAGTTGATTCGATCGCAATGGATGAATATGAATAATAAAAATAACTTTCACTCATCACTGGCCAGTTATAGAATATATTTGATTTGAAGTTTTTCCGTCCTTTAATATTAATTGCAAATTGATTGCAATAAAAGAATTAAAAAATCGTTTGTATCGCCGTAAATCAATAAAACCAGGTCCAAACTGGAAAATCGCATAAATTCTACAATATCCGCTTGCCAAAAAGCGCAAAATAAGTGAATTTGCTAGCATTTTGTTAAAACTAAGATGTCTAAATGACGATAATCAAACACACATATTTCATTTAAATGCACACAGACGATCCGGTTATGCTATTTTATTTGCATAAACAAATCAAAATTCACCTTAAAATTCGCTTTGGGATATAAAACAAAATATTAAGTAATTAAAAAATCTGGAATAACATGTTTGTCAATAAAGCGTGCAAATATCCGCTTTGGGGCTAGTGCCATCCACGTTCGAAGGAAATTCCTAAAAAAACGTCTCCTAAAAAGGCTTGGTGGCAACGCCTATTGTGAGTCAATCAGTTTTTTTTAAGAAATCCATCAAATTAAACGCTTAATTCGAGAATTTGACGGACAAGGTTGTTTTAAACGTTAATGTTAGCGTCACGAATTTGTCTTTAACAGCGAATTAATTATCTCAACCCAATAAAGAAATAAAGTGATAAAAAGGTGGAGCCCTTCAACTTCAAAGAGTTCTTAACGCAAAGAACGAATTAGACCTTATTGCCCCTCACTGGCCTTCACAGCGACTTTACACTGCAATAAAATTCTTTCCTCGCTATTTTAAATGTAATATTCATCAAGCAGCTAATTTTGGTTATAAAATTTACATAACATACTAAAAGATTATAGCAACCACCTGTCTTATATAATCCCCATATAACTACTACGCCGTTTTCAAAAGTAAACAAATCACCTGTGTCTGCGACTACATTAAGTATAATCCATAATTTAATCAACTTTGTATCAGATCAGTAGATTCAGCTGATAATTAAATCCTTAATTCCGTGTAAATCACCTATTTGTTCACATCACGTAATCGCTTGTAATACCAAAGTTGCCAAAGAGATCGTTTATTAAAGGTTAGATACATCAATTGAAAAAATGGAACACCATCGTGTCAGGTTAAAAATTTTATAAATGTGATCAATATAAAAAAAATTTGCAATTCATCGTTCGGCTGCCGGAAGAAATTGAATTGTTTGAAGCATCACTGCTGCGTGATTAACAACATCCGATGACCATCAAATCTTTTCACCACCTTCCTTCCCTCAGGCGACACACTTCACGTTTTATGGTGTGATGTAATGAAAGCAATCGCCTAATGATCGCGCTTCAATTTGATTAATTCTGAATTGGAATGTAAGGTAACTACTTGTTGGTGGCACTTTTTACTACTTTAATAAAAAAAAATTATGATTGAAGAGTTATTTCTTTTCGTGACGTTAGTCAACGTACATGACGAAACATTTGAATGCGGATGTTTCACGAAAATATATTTTATTCCTCTTTTGTAATGAAGAGATATTTTTTTTAAGAATATGAAATCTAGTATCTTCTAAAAAAATAATTGCTAAATAGTCGTCATCATCCGCATGGATTCGCTCATATTACCTCAAGAGGACGTATCCGATTATTTTACATGGATCACACTTATAAGGGTATTTGATTAAAATTATCTGGCCAAAACTATTTAAGAATAGAATCGCTATCTGCACTTAATGGTGTTCGTAAATTTGATAATAAGAACTCTGGAAACCACTATATATGTATGTACCTATTTTCAGTTCAAAAGTTGCAAGTTTATCATATTGGATTTATGAATATATGACAGGGTGCAACAGACGGACAGAAATATAAAAATCTAAAAATAATCAATTATAATATTGTACATAGAGTACAAAACATTTGAATTAAGAATTCGAAAACTTAGATCTTTAAACAGTAAAAAAATTATAATTTAATTTATTGCCTATAGAATCTCACTTATAATTGGTAATTTAAAATGCCATCAATTGACTATAGAATGAGTCCACAATCAGTCCATATATTTGCATACTGTAATGTTACAACAATTACCATTTTCCGAGAAAATCTAAGAGAATTTACATTTAAAAAACATTTTTTCTCTACGGAACGTCAATCACGAATTGATCAGAAAATAACTGGTACTGGTGATATGGGAAGAGAGTTGACAATCAATGGGAAAATCTAAGTACGGAGCTTTTTAGCCTATCGCACCGCCCCGTTCTGAGCAGTCGGTCCGGGCCGCAAACGAGGCATTCATAGAATGCAATCTAGCCATCGTCTGGAACTGATGTTGCTTTTATCTCGTATGCATCAAAGCTAGCCTTCGCCTCGGTCTTCTTCAGGTGACTACTCCTGGTACAGCTGGCTGGTTAGCTGGCTGGTGCCTGGCTGATACCTGGCTGATACCTGGCTGGTATGCATGTTGCACACTGCTCCGCGTTGTATAAATGCATTGGGAAACAGCTTGGGAGCTGTCGAATCGCCTGCAACTGGCAGCTATCTTAAACTTAATTGCCGGACAAGTGGTCTATTGGGTAAACGAAATTGATGTGCCGATTGTTGTTTGATCTGAATTGATCCCGAGGCAAGGTAGGTAGTCGTCTGTTTAGCATATGCCCCGATGATTTAATGTGAAATGTGCCTCAGGGTTTTTTTTTTTAGATGATGTGTAGACGGAAAGGTTTGTTAACCTGTTTCGTTAGGGAAATTGGTTTTTTAATTTGTTAATTTGTTTTTTAATAGTAATAGATTTGCATAGCATTACATTAATTAAAAGTAGATTGATACATGAAGACTCAAAACTTTTGGGTATTTAAAAATTCTAACTACCTTAAAAAATTGTCGTTTTTGATTTTACATGGACCATCTAAAATTTAAGATCAAATACGATCAATTCTAAATAAATAATGCAGTTACAGAAATTATGTGAGTATCTTTAAAATGTTGTAAGTTTATCGCATATACTGCAGAAAAAGTCAACATTTGTTCAAGGATGAACATTTTTTGAAAAACAATTTTTTTACATCAGTTCCGGCTGCATCTACATAGTTTGACGTATGGTTATAATTTTAAGAAAAAAATAATATTCATAAGCGATTTATTCGACAGCAGCTGAAATTAATACTTTCAGAAGATATTCAAGGATGAACTTTTTTGATGAAGTAAAAGGGCAAGAAAAAGTCAGTTAAAAAAAAATAAAGATGGTTAATTTTAATGAAAAGCCATTGATCAAGATGTCTGGCGCTTCTTTAATTAAATTCTGGTATGCAGCTCTTTTCATATGGCACTGAACTACAGTTTGAGTTTGACCTGTTCATCAAGGTTATCGGTTTCGCACCATAACCATACTTTTTGATTGCAGAGACCGTTTCAAATTATCTTGTGGCTTGAAGCGATTCTCCAATTGTTTTTGGGCATATTAACAATGTAAAAATGCTAAATATGATTTTTCACGGTCAGAAGTCGCAGCCTCATTGAATTTATCTTTTTGTCTTTGTTTCTTTTCATGCAGTCGTATCTTAGGTAATCCAGCCATTGAAAGGTGCAGATTTTTATGAAGATTACATTTATGGGGCAGGTAACTTCGTCCGCTCTATAATCCAATTGCGTCAATTACTAAATCGCTGTAACATAAACTTGGTAGGGTATTTTGTTTGTTTTTCATGCAATCAAAAGTTATTGTTAATAGCTCTGTAGGGCCATTGTGATAATTTAACGTTATTATGACTCGAAAAATATCATGGTAAAGTATTATTACCTCGGCACTAAGCAATTGTAGTTAAGTATAGATGGAAAGATGTGCAAAATTCTTAGATCCCAGCCAGTGTTGAAGCAAGTCAATAGGCGATAATTTCGTGTACAAAAGTTTATTGAAATTCCAGTCTTAATTAAGACGCTTGGAGTTTTCTCATATTTCAACTCGCCGTTGGGAAACTTTAGCTACGGCTTCTTGTTATTAAGCCGCCTGACGTTGAGTTATATGCAATTGGCGTAAAAGATTAGATGTCATTAAGGTGAGACTAAGAGAAATCTGACAATGCGCAAAGAAGGACTTAAACTCAGGCAATTAATGAGTTGCAAAATCATTTATAAAAGCATAAAATGCCAAGTGCAACCACGGGCGCCAATTGAGTCATTCAAAACTCCGAAAACGGTCATTTACGCCCGCCGAGGGCAGCGACCTCTGGTGGTCATAAACAATATCAAGTGTTGCAATAGACGAGGTATCGTGACAAATCATTTTTGCTTATCTAGGCGACCGCTTTATTCTGGCCGTTGGTGTGCATCGGACGCAAATAAATATTTTTTATTTTTTATTTTGTATAGGCCACGAACATTCTCGGGCCGTGAGATGCATGTCTATTGCATGCCGACCAAAAATTATTTTGTAACTGGTAACTTTTTACAAATTAATATACAAAACGAAATCGAGGTCCAAGCAATGAAGGTATATACTACATTATATATTTTGTCGCGTCAGAGGCGTGTGATTCAAAGTGGCTCCTACTACTACATACCAGAAACCTCCTCCACCATCGTTGTCGAGGAAAAGAAAACCCAGAAAGGAGACAGCGCCGTCGTGTAATGCCATCGGGAAGATGCGATTCAATCAGCCAATAATTCATTCATTAGCACATGAAATTGAGGTTGCGCAAAAGACGTCGAACAGCGGCAATGGCGCGCAGTCTTAAGTCGCGCATTGCGCGCCAGACTGACCTGCATGCGTGCACCGCCGCAAATTGCACGGCTTCAACACGTCGTCGGCAGCTGCCTCAGCCGCAGAACTGGTACACTCCTAATTAATTATAAGTTTACTTGGCCTTCTGAAGGTTACAGCTTATAATTCACCTGTGAAAGATTATGGCAGCCGAGTGACAAGAAAAAATTGCACCTACCAAGAAAATTACCAGAAAAGGCTCAATGGGTCAGCGCTGTCGGGTTACTGCCCATGCCGACCAGACGCCCAGAAATGCCGCCGTGCGTCGTCGTCGTCTGCTGCAGCGGCACACTGGTGGCGCTTTTATTTAAATACAGAAATATTTGAATTCCGCGCCTATGCGCACATAGTCTATAATTAAGATCCCTATCGTCTTACATTAGAATTATCGCCGGCGATAATTGCTTTTCTCGTTTAGCAACTTTTGCCGCCGCGGAATCGGGAAACACATAACTTATAAAGTAACTTTTCTTTATTGTTGGACCGACTCCTTGAGACATCCGACCACTTTCACGGTTGGACAATGAGCTAATCTGCGTAATTATTGCGAACAGCCTTGGAGGTAGTTGCGTAATCGTAATTGATAGGCTTATTTATGGCTATTCAATTACGGATTGGATTAGTCAGGTATTCGGATGATTCAATTTATCGCGGCAATATGTGAGGGGTGGTCACTGAGTTTGATGATTCTTATTACAATTATATAGGTTTATAGTCCGCTAAGATTTCATTTTCCATTTTCGATGTTACTCTGTCGATTTTATGCCATCTTCCACCATTATTTAGACGTAAACAATAAGAGATCTCTAATTATATACATTATAGTAGCTTATTTTGTAATCGATTATAAATGATAGGAACAAATATATAGATATACTAGCTGGCCCGGCAGACCTTGTTCTGCCTTTTCCGGTGGGTGGCGCGATGAGTTTGATTTGGTTAAAGTCCTTCTATAAGAAAGTCTAGACAGAAGAGGTCGTTGGCGCGATTGGAGAATAGGCAAAACCCCTACCTACCAAGTGTGGTTGAAATCGCAGAAGTTTTAAAATTTGCCAGTCCGAATTCATAAATTCTGACAGTTGGTTTGAATTCAGCGACCCCGAAAACCACTAAGCACCAAGTATGGTGGAAATCGCATAAACTTTCAATTTTGGATGCCCATATCGACGAAAAATTCTTATATGTATGTTTTATCTATACATTATTTGCCCGGGGGGAATGTCAATATTAAACAAATATCAACATCGCGTCGGGCAAGATGAATTATGGGGCACCAACTAATACCCCGTCCAAATTAGTTGTCCTTTTCATAATCACTTTTTACCTTCCCTTTTCGATGTAATATTTGCTCTTTCCATTCTTCGCAACTTCTTGAAAGAAGGTGAAAAATTGGGCGATTTGATTTCTCTGACTACCATCAAGAGAACTAAAATTCATGACATCTTAAAATTAAGCACACAATTTTGCGTATTATTCTTTGTATCACAGCACAATGAAAATAAAATCAAAATTATGACACAAAAAACTAAATTTCAATGCCTGACAATGTTGGTATACTGTGATACTTATGGAACTTAAAAATGAATTACAACCCTTTTTCTACAAAAAATCTTTAAATTTGCAATAACAAATATTGACGGTCACTTATCAAGATAAAAACTATCCTATCTTTTAAGCTGGACCAAACAATACACATTTACAAAATTTCATCGAAATCGGTTCAGCGGTTTTGGAGATTAGCGTAAACGCACATCGTGACACGAGATTTTTATATATAAAGATGTATGTACTTATATTGTTTTGATCTATTAAGACCCATCCTTTACAACGTACTAAACAAAACAAAATTGCTTTTTTACTAAATCTCTGAAATCCCGTGATAGATATTGACACGCAAAGATTTCTCAGGGGGTTCCTCCTGACAGCTAAACCCTGATTTTATTATCAAGAAAATCATCAGAGTAATATCAAAATCAAAGAAAAAACAAAACACAGGTGGAATCAAGAAAAAAATCCCACAATTCAGATATTCTGCATTATTATAGTTTTCGAAATTGGATCAAAACAGTGGATGCCATAAAATGATGAAAATATGACCGTGAACAGATAAAAAGGTGAAATCCCCAATAATTATGAAATTTCATGAGTTTTTCGTTTTTCTTTAAACATTTTCTATGGGAAAAAAAAACAATAATTTTTATTGTATTCCTTTGAATATAGTAAAATTATAGCCAAAATGTAAAAAATTATTTGCATTGGAATGGGCATACCTCGCACTAAACTAAAGAAATTATTGATCATAAATAAAGAAATTTGTAACAGTTGAGCTGTGCAGCTCGACGTCTTCATTTTAACGATTCGGTTGATATCAATCATTAAAAGGTTGGTTTGCAGCATTCAAAACGTAACCTTTTGCTTCGTTGCCTTTTGTGTATAAAGCACAAGTAAATTTGTTTAATTGAGTTTGTCAAACTTTTACGAATTCTACACTTAACATTATTTGCACATAATCCGTGACTAAGTAAAACTGAGTTTCGTAAGGATGAAAAGTAATTTAAATACTAAGGTACCTTCAGCGGTTAAAATCGATTATCGGATTGAAAGAAGAACGATTTAAGAAGATAGCTCAAAGCGTAAGGCCGGTAAGAGAGATATTGAAATTGCAAAAGATAGGGTAATGACCACATATTTTATTTAGATAACTCACATCGCACAAGCGAATTCTGTAAAAAGATGGCAAGAAATTTTAATTCTTTGGTTATATGTAGTTGTGGATACTATAGTACATTTCAATAATGACTAACTTTAATAACTCCGTGGAGTATGAACCACCATTAGTTTAAGAGTTAATAATAGCAAAGTCGTTTGTGTGTAATTAAAGAGAAATTCAAATCTAAAATTGAATAGAAAGATTTTAAAATATAATTTTTTAACATAAAATTGAATTCTCTTTTACAGTCATCTGGCAAATGTTACGCCCCAGAAGTATGCTGCCGTGTTCCAGATTCTACAGAATTGACTAATGATGGTTATGTTGTTCGCGTGCCCCCAAATCCCCTCATTCCTAAAACACCAGTTACTCCACCACCACGTCCACCAACCCCTCCTCGCCCACCCACTCCAACATATTTGCCTCCTCAACGAGTTTCACCACCACCAAGGCGCGGTGAAGATCAACTCTCTCCTCCAATCTTCCGTGATGTTCCAGCCCAACCACCACCATCAAGATGCGCCGCTGCCCTAAACTGCACCGAAGTTCAATTCTGCACCTCCACTGGAGTAATCTCGAAGACACCAGTCGTTCTGACCAAGGATCAGGAGACTTTCCGCGTTCCACTCACCGACTGTCGAGATGAAACTAAGGGCATTGTTGGAAAGTGCTGCCGTGATCCAGACTACGTCGATCCATGGCCAGTGACCCAATTGGGAACATACAAAGCTGAACTTTTCGGAGATACCGGAAAATACAATCCAAACAATGGCAGACAGCCAGTTGCACAACCAACCGTTTTGTCCGGCAGCAGCATCCTCAGTCTTCCAATTCCGGCACCACAAACTAACCAAGTAACATACGACTACCCAAAACCATCGGGAACGCAATGCGCTAACAGGAATGGGGTATGTTAATTTTAAGTATAGTATGTAAGTATCAGAAAGTTTGCGGAATGGTAATAAAAGACTATAGTCGCAAATGAAATATATATTTTTATTTCTCACCACTCTCAACGCACTTTTCATAACAAAACACTTGCACAGTCATAACTTAATGCACACTTTTCATAATAATATTCAAAAGCAGTAGCTCCATCGAAAAAATAAATTTTTTCATATATTTGGAGTGAACAGAGGTTTGATACAGCGGCTTTGAACACATTCTCATTACCAATTTCGTTATACCCTTCACATCCTTTACCGAATTAATTGGCTAATATAGGAGTTAAATCTTAACTTTATGGGCATTTATTAGAAGCCGAAACTCAAATTTCTACTCTGCAAGGTTAGAAATAAACGAATTGTGAACTAGTGCGGTATGGTTTCAATTCTAATTCTACAGTGAAAAAAAATATTATGAACAAACAGCGATTAATCAGGACACATATTCAAGGTTAATATAGCTAATTGAATTTAATTTATTAAGAAGTCAAAAATTAATGAACATATCATTACAATTTATCCAACGCTTTCTGTGACTTACAAGATAATAATGGCCAGCGGATTGTAGTCACAAATCATTTATAATTCATATATTAATACGACTAATATTATAGTTTTTACCTCGGTAATTAAAATATCTCAATAATTTACGTTATGACGTTAATGAGTGCTGGTTACCCTGCGGCCCAATTTTAACTTTTATTTCTGTATTTAAGCCATTGGTTTTTTGCATTAACTAACACCTTTTCCTATAAATATGGAAAATAAAGATTCAACAAATGGTATTTATTTGCTTCTAAGAGCCAATATTTCTAATTCGACATTAATTCTGAGCAATGTTAAAAAAAAAAAGATACTGAAAATGCAGACTCTGTTTACCGATTTACACTGCTTCCAAGTTTATAGAACTTGGCATACATTTACATTGATGTCTCTGGCTTAATACCCAAATAATTGGTTTAAAGTAATAAAAATAAATTGAACGACAGTGCTACCTGCAGGAAATTCCGGAAACTTTCTGATAAACCTAGATAGATTTCAAAAGTTGGTTGCATTTAACAAACCTTTAACAAACCAAAAAATCAGAATGCGCAACCACGCGGAGAAGGACCCTATGATGCAGCTTTCGGTGAATACCCATGGCAAGCAATGGTTCTGCTTGAATCCACCAAGTCTCTTTTGTGCTCCGGCGCCTTTATTGATGAAAGTATCGTAGCTACAGCTGCCCATTGTGTTCAGGGGTACGTATCTTTGCATGGAATATTTTGAAAAATTAATAAGCTTATAATTATTAACTTCTTACAGTCGTAAGCCATTCGATCTTCTTGTAAAAGCTGGAGAATGGAAGCTCGGTCGCGATGAAGAGCCTTTAGGTTTCGAACTTGTCCGCATTACCAAAATAGAAACTCATCCTAAATTTGAACCATCTACCTTAAATAACGACATGGCCCTTCTCCACTTAGAGAACAAAGTGAACCTCAACACACATATCCAACCAATTTGCATCGACGATCGTGAGCCATCTCCGTCTGATGAGTGCGTAACAACAGGTTGGGGCAAAGTGGCCCTTAGACGTAAGTTTAATATTAAAAATATTATAGTTCGCATTAACGAATTTTTTTCTATTTTAGTCCATGCCCAAGACGCCATCATGCACCACTCACCTGTAGAAATTCGTCCATCCAATGAGTGCCAAGGACAAGGTAAAATTTGTGGTAAACCATACATCGATGCCTGCGAGCTGGACATTGGCAGTGCTTTGGCCTGTTCTAGCAATGGAAAATACGTCATGAAGGGCACATACTCCGTAGAGAGTCAATGTGGTAACGCAGTGGTTAGCTTCATCAAACCCGACACCCAATGGATCAACGCCGCCAAGGGCAAATATCGAAGCAAATATTAAGACTATCCATCCGTTCTCGAAAAAAACCAATTGTAAAAATATTCTGCCCACCCTCACCTTACGCATTTTACGTCATTACTCGATTAAGCTAAGCTCCTTCATCTCTCCCTCTCCAATAATTTAAAACCTTTATTTTACTCTTAAGTTCTAGATTTAGATGAGTCAGCCCAATTTTTTTTTATATTATTATACTTTATTTTTAAAAAAAACAATAAATGGTAGTTGTAAGATAGCAATTTTCTTGCTCTAAAGACTAATGAGACTTCAGGGCCAGAGACATCATACAAGTAAATGAGACGTTTTGTAAACAGTCTCTTTTCGATACTTTTACTGTACGCTTTATCTTTGTAGCTGTTAGTAGTAAAGTAGCATACCCTCTACAAATCTTCCTTTTATAATCTCGCTAAAGGGCGAACGCTTAGGACGTTCGAAAGATTTCGTCTCGGCCTATGTAAGCATTTTTGTCATTATTTTATGCTTTTTTGGCTAGTGTTTTTATGGGAGTTATGCCATTCTTGATATACAGCCCTGTGTAAAAAAAATTCAATTTTATGTTAAAAATATTTAATAATAAATAAATTTTTATAAAATCAGGTTATAGTTTTATTTACTTCCATTCCTCAACATATTTATTACGATCGAGACTATGCGATTGTTTCATGGTGTATTTAAAACACTTTAGCCTAATGCTGATACTCAATACAACATTTGAACTAAATAATGATGAATATTAATATAGAGCATAAGCGAAGTAGGAAAAATTCACATGACTTAATTTAATGATTCCAATTTAAGAATTTCTGACCGCAGAGAATACCAATAATATCAAATAAATTAACTAAGAACAATATCATATAGGTACACCAAAAGAACTCTACGTTCCTTCATATTTTTTTCCCCGATTTTCATAAATTCCTATAGAAGATTCAAATAAAGGATCTCGAAAAATGTGGAATTCAATTCAAGTACATTTTTAAAAAAAAAATTGTATTTCAAAATATGTGAAAAATAATCATTACCCTATTATTTTATTTAACACAAATAATTTTTGCTTTTCTCCTTAATTTGTTGTTTAATTTGAACTGAATGACAAAATTGCTTTATCGTCCATTTAAATTATGATTATGAAGCACCCTGTTTTATAAAAATAATGAAATCTGTAAATAAAAAATTGCCTAAAAGTATGTTCAAGATGACTTGTATTAGTCTGTATCAAAGCTTTATAAAACGCCAAGAGTGTAATTTTGTGGTATCGTAAAGCCAATGTCACACTTACCTATTATATTACAGCTAAATAATTCCAGACATTGAATGAATGTCGTTGAAGTCCACAAATTATCCTAATTCAGATATTAAAAATATAAATAATTTCTTTGCTGTAAACGAGAAAAATATTTCTTTCTCGTTTTCTTTACTTTGAATTTAAATGCAGTATTTTAAACATGAATGTCACTTTTATTTTTCATCAAAGCGTTCTCACAGATACGATCACAAATGCTGACAATTTAAGGCTTGTTTCATCCTAATTTTAAACTTTTAAACAAATTATTAAACGTTGAACTGAAAAACAAACCACTTCTGACTTCGAAACCCATACAGTGCGAAGTAAAAAAGAAATTTAATCTATTAATATGCTTATTTACAAATTTATAGAAATATATTTGTTTTTATTTAAAATTGCCTTTATCTTTAAAATCCTACTACAAAGGATTTATTTATTAAAAGACCAGACTTAGCAACGCCTCCTCGCACTCACTAATTTAATTAATAATAATTTATTTGATGTAATGATACAACAATAACAGATATTCTTTTATAAATGTTTCTAGAACGGTGAATAAATTCTTTATAATTTTAACTAAACTTAAATATGCCCTTACTGAAAGGACCCAGTCCCAATAATTTAAAGATAAAGGCAATCAAAAAAAAAAAAAAATCAATCGGTAAAATATTCTTTGATTAATAAAAAAATCCTTATTCACAAAACTAAAATATTAATTAAAAAGAAATAATCATTTCCTAGCTACATCATAATGATCTTGGTACCACTGCACTGTGGACTTGATTGCTTCTTCGAAATTTGTAAACTGGAAATCTGGCAATAATTTCCTAAGTTTTCCGTTCGATGCTGTTTTCTTGTATTGTCCATCAGCTTTTGTTGTGTCAAAATCAATTTTCCCCTAAACAAATTGAAGAAGTAAATTATTCAAATTTCAAATAACATAAAGTAAAATTACCTTAAAACTAAAAGCTTTAGCGATTGCTTCTGCAACTTGTGCGATTGTAACCTCATCCTTTTCGTCTGATGATAAAATAATCGGCAAATGTGATTCATAGCTCCTTAAAACCCAGACCATCAGCTGAGCTAGGTCCAATGAATAAATGAATTGTCTTAGAGGCTTTCCGCTTCCATAAACAGAGAAAACTTTATCCTGCTCTTCTTTCTCTGGTTCTTCCAATTTTATAAGACGATACATGCGATAAATCATCCCTGGTATGACATGACTTACTTCGGGCTTAAAATTATCGTAAGGACCAAAAATATTGCAAGGAATAACCGAGGTGAACATACAGCCGTGCTTCTCAAAATACGCTCTATTTTGGATGTCTATGAGACGTTTTGCGTACGAGTAGCCATAGTTAGAATCGTGTGGTGGGCCATTGTGCACCATCGTTTCGTCGATGGGATATGTGGTTTTATCTGGGAATATGCACGTTGATAGGCAAGAAACAACTTTTTTACAACCCATTTCATAGGCGGTTTGCAGAACGTTGTCATTAATTAGAATATTTTTGCGCTGTAAAAACAAAATTGGAATTAAAAGATCACTTTAAAAGAGGGTTTAGAATGCAATTTCATTTTAAAATTTCAATATTTTCTACTAAACGTTATAACTAGTCACATACAGGTTTTATTATAAACCGATGTTAACATCTATTGTAGTGTAGTGATTCGCCTTGTGATAAATAATTGAGCAGCCACAAGACTTTAACTCTTGAAGAGCAGCTTAGTTAACCCTTAATTCCGAAATAAGAATTAAGTCTGTAACAGCTACGAGGGCATTGACCCCAGTTTCTTAGCCTTATACAAATTCTAACTTGTCTTTATATTATGTGTTAGTACTTTCACCGTTCGCTGAAAAACTTGCCCACATGGCTAAGGCGTAAGGCTAAATTGCGCTACATTGTTAAACTGTTGCTTGAGCATTTAAAAAATTATTTGAAATAGCAAAAGTGCCCCAACCTTCATTAATCTAAAAAAGGAAAGGTCGAGTTTTATTTACGTTTTGATCTCAAATTTTGTCTCTAATTATTGACCTAATTAAATCGGCACAACTTTTTTACTTTAGTGTTTTGATAGGCACATGGATGATATGTGATTTTGATAAATGTACGAATCACATGAAAGTTATCAATTCAGAGTACGTTTCCTTTTGAACCTTAGCACGTAGCTTTCAGACAAAAGTTTTGCAAGTTTGGTGGTTTCTACTAGATGAACCTAAGAGCACGTTCTAATAAATAAATGCACCTACAAAGTTTCACAAAAACCTTAATTTGTATAATTTAAACCGTATTTGCAACTCACCAGAAAGTCCAAATTGTTGCTCATGTTGTGAAAAAGCCCCCCGACCATTGCAGCCAAGTGGATTACGTGGGTTGGCTTCTCTCTTTCGAAGAGCGCCTTAGTTTGCTTCAAGTCCCTGCATATATTTTAGAGGAATATTTTTAAGAGGTTCGATTCAGCAAGCACCAATTAAACTCACGTTAAGTCGGCATCCTTTGACCCGGCGAAGAACCAACTTTCGCCAGGAACAGGTGTCGATGTCACCACACTTTCTATTGCTTTTCCCACCAATCCGGTCCCGCCGGTGACCAGGATTTTCTTTTCCATTGCTGAAACTTTTGGATGAGCGTTTCTAAATAACTAACTGAAAGAAATCCAATCAAATTTTCCTTTTTCTTTCCATCAACTTTGCTCAACGTACCAATTTGGCAATTTCCTAACCGGCAACGTAACAAATGTCACTTTTCATTTGACGTTTTAATTTACTAATTCTTCTGAAATTCACAATAAGTTTTTAGGTGGCCCCGCCACCTGCTGGATAATAGCTTTAGGTAAAGTCACAAAATTTTTGTTGGACTTCCGCATTCAAAAGTTTAAATTCATATTGAAAAGAACAATTAATTGATGATAATAACAGATAATTAATGTAGGATTTTCATTTTCAGGAAACATTAAAATGTACGATCACCAAAAAATAACGAATTGTTTGGTCCAGGTCTAGAGGTTTCTAACGCATCTTAAATAAAAGCTTGAATCTTTTGCTACTCGTATTATATAAAAATCAAACAAATGTTCAAAATTTTTCGAAATATTCCTTAAAAGTTAAGTTTTTCCCATAAACCAATTTTTTCGAACATTAAAAGGTGAATAAAAATCACAACAAACATACGAAAAACTTATGCAACATATTGTTTTTAGAAAGAACTCTAGATATTAGTGGTATTACATATTTCTAGATTAAGACTCAGAATACCACAAGAAATTGTACCTACTATAGGAATGATGTACCGCTTCTACGTACTGCTGCTAAAAATAAAATAAAATTTTGATCCCCTATGCAATATCATTTTTAAATATTTTTCATGAAGAGCTTTCACATATGTTATAAGCTTATATATGTATATAAAGCAATATTTTAATACATAGTAGTGTGTAGTAAGTATTTTCCTGATGTTGCGTTCCATTAATAATTATATTATTTTTTTCTTACATCACTAAGAATTTTTCATTTATTTAACTTTTGTGTAAAACGAACTTTTCATATGGGATTTATGCGCTTGTTCTATTTTTCATTTGTTAGAGTTTTCTATGTTCACTATTGAACAATTATTTAATCAACATTTGAAAAATTGAATTTACAGTTCCTATATTAGAAAGTGGTTTTGTTGTAGAAGTGCATCAACTCGGACAAAAACTTTATATAAATTAGATTTCGTATCCTTAATATCGAGTAAAAGGAGAATATTTTAAAAATTATATCAAGATTTCAATTTAGGAAAAATGTAATAAACAATTTTAAATTAAAAAATGTATCACCCTATGTCTCAAAAATATACCTAAATCAGAAGAAGAAGATTATTATATTTAAGCTGGAAAGCTGGAAAGCTTATAAGCATCTGGTATAATTTCCAATTTCTTGTAAACGCACTAAAGGTTAAAAAATCGAGTTAATTTTATTGTTGAATTTATAGACACCATTTTTGCTGGATATCGTTCAAATTCAGATTTTTCAATTACTATATTAAAACAGCTATCTTGAATATTCAAATTTAATGTAATTATCAAAAAATGATGTTTTAGTTTCTTAATAAGCTCAAATCAGGAAGCAATAAAATAAAGAACTATACCTAATAAAACAAACCAAGTTTATAGCCCTGTTCCTTACCATCTATTCGGAACAACGTGTCAACATATAAAAATTCAGTCAACATATTATATCCAGTAGTTTAGATTACAAACATATAACTTTATGTCTTTATATGTATTTTAGTATAGAAGTACATAATTTATTTTGCTAATAATTTGATGGTAAGGGATTTTTGAAATCTTTAAAATTACGCTGGAGTGAATTTTTTTAATACTATAAATTTTCGCTATACAGGTACATATGATTAAGTATATGCACATTGTTGTAGCTAAGTTTCCAAGTACATAAGTCAAAATTGCATTGATAAACTATGCGAAAGTAAAGTATTATTAACTCGAACCTGCACACGCTCGGTTAACGACGTCCTTGCGCAGGTAACCGAGCCAACGACGCCTAGAAAATGTGGGCTGGCCCGAGCCGCTGCGCTGCGTGGTTAGCTTATCGTTAAATTGGCAGTTTTCGCAGACGGGTCCGTCTTGAAGACGCGGCTCGGTTGGGCATCAGCGCTGGGTGTCGCATGTCTGCTCCTCAGCGTAATAAAACGTGTGAAATTTATGGACAATTACCTTTATGCAAAAAAGTCAGTGGTTAGTGCTAATCAATGGGAATGCTCCGCGTCGCGCTTCCAGCCAATGAGCGGCGAGAAGGGGGTTCAGGCAATTTCCCTGGAATGGTTGGCCAGCTGGGGCACCTCAGGAGAAGCGGTTTAATTGACCAAGGAAGCGACCGGAATGCTGGAGGTCGGATCAAGCGGGCGTCATTAAACCCTGGCGACGATCCTGCCATCTGCCTCTCGGATTTAAGTATTTTGTTACGATCATTCCGGCGGCCGTGACGACTAAGTGAGGCATACTAAATAGGCCGTTTTACAGTCCTCGTAATTGAATCAATTGGACTCTACTTTGTTCGACGTCCATCATTTTTTCGCGAGGGTTCCGTTCTTCAGCGGGTCCGCTTACACGCAATCGACATTGCTTACCGTCAATCTAATACCCTTATTTATTAACTTAATACCTGCGGACCTATTTACTCGCTTCCCAGTAATAAAGTTCGCCTTAGACAGAAAGTGTAAGATATCGTGTAAGACGGTCATTATCGGGCGACCGTTTCGGTTTGATGCAAAACTGGTTGCTCTAATCCTTCCTGTGACTGTCTTTTCCGTTTTTTAAAGCATCTTGTGGATTTCCTTTTCGAATTGAGCCGAAGGAGATTACCACTTGGATGGTAAAGCACATGGTGCGCGTGTGGAATTAAGGCAATTATCGGTTTTAATTTAACTGCAATGAAGTTTTTATTCCACTAGTATATTATTTATTATATTGAATCTATGTATATATTAGTGTTTCTTCTATTTTTTCCCATAGAAGCTTGAAATTTCACATCTAGGATTTATAAGATTTATAATCTTTTGTAATTGCTAAATTATTTAACTGCATTAGTTTGGTCGAAAAAAAAAGAAAATAAATTAATATTCAAAACTTTAGATGTTCCGAGTTTTACACCACTATTTTTAGAGTTCCAAACTTTATTACTATCATGTATGTTTCACCGACCTCACTCATAAAGAGTACGTTAATTTATGTATATCTTGTTGCTTCTTTATGATCTAATCTGGAAATCCATGCCAAATTGAGCCCAGATATTTTGCGTAGTGTTCATTATTGAAATTTCCTAGAATAGTTAAGTAAGCTTTTTTCAAAAACATATTAGCATAATATAAGTGTACAAAAAAAGACCGAACGGAGAGTATCACTAGCTTTATTGTTTTGTTTTCGAAAATAAATTCTTATAGGGGGGTAAGAAAAAAAAAGACACAACATTTCTTACCAATATTGTAGCCCAAAACCTCTTATATCTAAACCTAAGATAAAATGTATTGAACATTGGGAAACTCTTTGATATGCAGAATTTTTTCAAAATTTCGTGTAGGAATGATTTATTAAAAAAAACAGCATTTGCGAAATCTCAGTAATAGTATCTAAGCTTATTATCTTTTCAAAATTATCAATTTTAGAATATTTTAAATTTCGATACTGTCATACGTTTCGGACTTAATGAAATTTAGTCATTTGACAATTTGTTTTTGTAGAGGATTTGAAAATATAAAAATGCATTTTTTGTTTTTACAAATATTATGTTTATTTTTATTACATTTTAAATTCGAACACCAGGAATTTTTTTAAACGAAATATCCGGCACATGTTCCTTACAATATGATACGACTATTTCTGCGATTATGTTTCTTTAATGCATGAAATCTTTGATGACTGTAATTAACCGTGAATTTATTTAACAAGAAAGGAATAGTTGTTATTAAGTATTTTTATATTTTGGAATGAAATAAAAATTAGATTAGCGAAAAGAATTTCTAGGTATCTCAAAACCTCTTAATATCTTATACAATGTGCATTAGCGTCTTAAAGTTTTGTCGAGAGATCATAGCATTTATACCCCATAAGATATTAGAGTTATTCTTTTGCTGCATTTTTCAGAAGCGTGGGGGTTTCAATCACAACGAATTTTACCACTGCATTTTTCTACTTTGTACCAATTTCTCACAAAAAATTCGAATGTTGCCGAAATACCGCGTTACAAAATAGCCGCCTTGTCCTTGCGCAAAATTTAAATATAATATTGTCTGTGTGGCTGAGCAATGCAACAATTATTATGAAATTACTCATTGTTAACAGATTTATTGCACCATGCCGGCCGGGGTCAGAGGGAGTCACAAGTGTTAGCCGCGAGATGAATAGTGAGATCTCCAGAAGATATATCGCGACTCCGGCGCAGTCTGGGCTTTGATTCGTTGTGTTGACAAATTTGCTTCCGCTTTTCCCCATTCAGACATACAAATCGCATTCGGGCATCAACAAATTCGAAATTAATTCCTCGATCGACACTTGAACATGATTCGCGTCACACAGCCACCAGAGGGCGCGCGATAGTGCCATTGTCGCGGAATGGTTTGTTTCGCCGTGGCGATGGCAAATGGTGTTTTCAGTCGAGGTGTATTTTCTGCTGTCGACAGCCGGGAGGATGGGGAATTTCTGTTTCGAAACAATTTGCAACTTCTCTCTGAAAGGAGTTCGTTTCATGTCGCTGTTTTGCTATTGAATGGGTTTTCGTTTCATGGCATGGGCTCCCTTCGGCTTTTGAGTATTTCCCAGACGCGGAGGCTGCATATCTCCGATCTCTATGCAGAAGGTTGCAGATAATGTTGCAGCAGAGAATCCAGGTCATGCTACGTGATATCTACAATGGCTAGTAATCACTCTCCCTTTCGTTGATCTCGAGATATTTCTATTATACGGCATTGTCAGCACAAAGGAGCGCAAAGGTTCCGAGCCTTTAGTGGCTCTAGTCATGATATTATTGTATATAAAAAAAATAAATATAGGTAGGTGCCCAGGACCCGAGAGGAAAGTAAAAGTCTCCGGTTTTGATGAGGCGGCCGCTGCGGTCGGTTTGTCCGTCTTTTATTTGTGCAGACTGCAAAATGCAAACAAATTTGTACTCGAAACAAACCGAGATCGAACGCCGATCAGACGTTGCTCCGAGGAAGGAACTGGCCGCGAAGTAATTGAGATCTGTCATGCGATCTGATAACTGTTGGGCCCACTAAATGTCATAAACTCTAGTCACCGGGAAAGTTGCATGTACATAAATACAAGTGACAGAGATGATTTAGTTCACAGGAGCTTTGGAGCGGAGCAATTACTGAAACCGGGGCTGCAGAAACTGGAGCCTTAAAGCAACCCAATATTTTAGCACTCGGGCGTCGTCGTTGGGAAAATGAGGAAGCCGCCAGCTTTAGTCACGGCTAACGTGTCCGAACATGGACAGTGGACTTCCATGGACATGTTTGTGCTTTTCCGGACAGATATCGCCTGGTCACGGCCGTATTCAGGTACTATCCATAAATCAAAAGCAACCCGCAACTGAATATATTTTTGCTTTTCTAAGAAAGCAAGCAGGAGCCTCACCTCCTCAACCTCATCATTTTATACCCGGATGGCTGATTAACAGAGATGCACCGAACACGTGTAAAATATCAGGCGGCATGCGCCTCAACCACCGGAGCCTCGGTGTCTCAGATACGAAAATTTATGATAGAACCAGCAATTTGCCGCGCTGTGCTACGAGTGTTTATTTAATTATCGCTTTACGACGTAATAAAGCAAAACACCTCACCGTGCAATCGGTGGGCTTTTTTGTCCACGCACTGAGAACCGCGACTAGGCTTCGGCGATCTCTAGGATCTTGGCCTGATATACCTACCAAGGTTTTTTCAGGCTCGGCTCGGGAGGGACGGCCCGTATAAATAAGTGATGTAAATGGAAACTGATGATCAATTACGGACGGGGAAATTCTTTTATAGCCTTCCAGTTGTGACGAACGAATCTTTTTCTCTGCTAACCGCATCTCACAGATCATCTTTTGTAATGTGGTGCTTCCCTTAGTGGCTATTTCTTCATTTATTCCAATGTTTCCGTTTTTATAAGACATATTTAATTTCTACTGCACAGCAATAGTTGGAATACACATGCGGTAGGTATGTTAACATTTCAAAAGCAACCTATTTCCATCTACCAAGAATAAAAATCAAGAATGAAGTATCAATAAAGACGTAAAGACGATTCAGTCGTATTAAACAACTTATAACTATTCTAAATATCCTTGTAAGATGGAATAGAATAGGAGAAAATTAGTGCTATTCGTGGTTGTTAGAGGTATTTAATAAATTATATTCTGGTCCAGAAAAGAAATTCATTACATGAGCCGTTTATTTGCCAAATCGATTAACACCACAAGCAAAAAGATGGAGAATACTGATGAAATAACACACGTTTGATTTCAAATCTCGTTTTAAAATAAAAATTCAAATAAATGTTGCCAAACTTTTACGTCAAATTATAGAAAATATAATTAAATTCTAAAATTAAAAGTTAAGATTATATGAGGTTTTAGTATTAAGATTCAGACTTTTTCAAAAGTGGAGTTAATCGATTTGACTAGCGAACTGCTCACTTATTGTTCGATTCAGAATAAAAACGAACCGAATTATCTAATCGTACGTACCTATAATATTTCGATTTCAGTACCGACTACCAATATATTGCATAAGACTTTTTTTGAAAATACGAAACATCAAGAGTAATATTTTCAAGCATTTATTGATGATTATGTTCAGAAATTATAAATATTTTAATATAGATAATCCAAAATAATAAAAAGAGGATGAGTTACGCAGAAGAATTTGGTTCATGCTACAAAATTTCTCAGCTAATACCTTAGACAGACGGGCTCGGTTGAATGAACGTTCGACGAATGATCGTTCAATCGGATTATCATTCATATGCATGACAGACGGCGAAATTCATTCAAGTCGAGAATTTTTCACAGTTCAGAAATGTGATACGATTGATATAGCAATATTAAGTTTACAAAAACGTTCGCAGTTTACAAAAACGATTGATGATTCAAAAGAAAAGAATAATTTTCGACCGTGAGAGACGGACACGTCGAAAATGATTGGTGAATGGTGAATGGTAATAATATTTATGTATTTTTAAAATTGTGAAGGTCAGCATCGCGCAATTTGCATATGTCATAGGCCATAGGCCTAGAAGATTAGGTCGTTGGCGCTGGGGACGCGGCAGGAAAGGCTAAGTGATATTTTGGACATTCTGGGCGGATAAAACACTTTCCCGCTGTTAAACTTTTATTTATGTAATAAAAGAGTTGAGAAACAATAAGAATAATTACGGTCCTCAGCCGAGTTTAAGAACTCCTTCCTGAAGGTCCTACTTCTAATCCGCGCGAGAGCCGGATAGTCACACAAGATATGAGCTGTTGTTTCCTCGTCCTCTAGAGTCTAGACATAGTCGACATTCTGTCTCAACTGAAGGTGGTGTCTAGCCCCATGATGGCTAGATAAGTAACCCACCAGCAGCCTGAAATAAGCTTTGCTCAAGACTGTACTGTGGTATTGGTATAAACATAGGGTTTACTAAGCTCCTTAGAGTCCTTAGCTTGTCGTGACCCCGGCGCATTATTTCAATATAGGATTTCCTTACTTTTTACCCATCCGTCCACCAGAGTCCTGGCTGGAGACCAGCCAACACTGCAGTAGGGTTCAGGGCCTTGGTACCTAGTTGATGTCCTCTTTTTGGCCAGTTCATCAGCGACCTCATTTCCCCCAACGCCAGAGTGCCCCGGTACCCAAACGAGAAACAATTAGCTTCCAATAAATATTTTTGAAAGTTTCGACACCAAGGTTGTTATTATATTATATGTATTATTGCAGAAGTAATTTTTTTTTTCCAGGGATAGGTTTGTTTAGTGCTTATATAAAAGCGATTATTGAAATACCGAAAAATGATAGTGCGATTAATTTTAAAAACTACATAACGTATTGAATAGTAATATGCATCTTTACTAATTAATGACTAATCTAAACTATCCAAAAACGATAAAAGATAAAGTAACACAGCTTCACCTTAAAATTAACCATTTCCATTAAATTGGCTATCTTTTACGTTTTTAATCATTTTATTATAACTATTATTTTTCGATATAAATAAATTCATAACAATCACTTTTACCTCCACTTCGTGTAGGTTATGAAAATTTAACGATTTTTTGTACACATAAATATTAATTTTAGGGGAAAATAAATTGTAAAGATAACGTTCTAAAAGACTCTCAAATTAGAAAGGTTTAAAAATTTTGAAAATTGTATAAAGATAAACATTTTCTAACATACTTATTTCTTCAAACTTTATTGTAATTATTTTATTACAATCTCTTTCCAATCCGATAGTATAAATTAAAAAAGCAAATTATAAGTTGTAGTTATCCGTTTCGACTTTATGCACGCAAGAAATGTTTAAAATATAAAACAGCGCTTGATTCTTCTGGGAATTCCGTACATTCCAGAAAAGGCAATTTATCGACTTTTAACTATCAGCCACATAGTGTTAGACTTATTAACCACGCGGACCTTAATAAAACAGAAAATTTATGTAAATTTTGCTTTTGGTCTTTGGAATTGTCAGAAAAAATTGAAAAAAGCAACGTGTTTAGAAGCCATGCGCCGTAATTGAGTTGTTCAACAGGCATCCAGCTAAGAGATCGTCATAATTTTTTGATTTATTTTCACCTTAGTGCGCAAGGTGTGTAGTCGGAACATAAAGTGAAGACTGCATTACCATTGGTCACTTTTGTGGGTCATATTAAAACACTCATTTTATTAAGATAGATGCTATTTAACATCGAATATTAAGCGGTTCGTTTGGGTTTCAGTCATGTTCCAGTTCCGGTAATTTGTTTGAAAATGCATTTGATAAATTACTTTGTTGGATTATGAGTTATAGCTTAGGTGGTCACTTTCATAGCTGCTGTCACAAGACAATTTGATACTTAAAAATTGTCGTGAGTGGGCTTTTAGAAATATTCAAATTTTCTGTGATTATCTATGCCTCTGCATTTATGTAAAAGTATAAAATCGGATTATACAGCTTAAATAATTTAAGGTAAACATATTTTTGTTATTAATGAGTTCCTTGCACTAAGCCAGCAAATCGGTTGTTATTCTCAAAAGCGCGACGAGTTAAAAGATACCTAATAAATTCAACAGAATTTTGACATTCCATTTAGTATGGTTGAAAAGCACAGTTATAGGGATTAAGTTAATTTGAAAATTTGCATTTAAGGAAGCATCATTTCGTGCATACCACACCTCCGACAGGGCGGCCACCATTCATCATTTTCAAAGTGATACTTCTGACTGACAAAATGCAACTGGCCAACGCCTTTTCTACAGCATGATCATTCCATTATTTCTACATTCACATCCATCCATCCCGGGCAAATTTGCAATTCTCTCGAGACGGTATTCAAATCGATCGTGCATGCATGTCACTTGCAAAATTATGATATACCTCTATGGCGATCTGATCAAGAAGTGCTCCCACTGCACCAAGATGAAAGTGCATACGGTATAATTACACACCTCGATCTTCATTTCGGTATCTCGATTGATCGCGTAAAGCGTCCCATGTGACATAACAATGGAATTAAATTATTTGCCCAACTATCCGGCACTGCAATTTGTATGCTCGCGAGATCGATCTTGCCGCACAATTCTGGACCAATATATTAGCATATAAATGCTGGTAACCAGATAAATCGATTGTTTTGCTTCTAGAGGACGGCAAATAACAGCTTTTGAGTACATAAATCTCCCTTGACAGACTTAACTCTTCGACCTCTCTACTGTGGCTACTTCCATATGCACAAATAATCGTGCGAGAGATATCAGAAATTGCATCAGTTTAGAAAAATCTTTTCTCTTTTTACCCCGTTCTGCCTTCTTGCAGGGATTTTTCCACATGCCTTAAATCTGATTAACGCTAGCGTTTGCTTCATATTGGAAGATAATTTTTACTATTCAAGATTCCTTCCTTTTAGTTAAAATATTTCAATTTAATGTTAACAAATTGCTTTTTGAATAATTCAGGAAGTACTTAGGTATCGAACTAATTTTTAGTGCTAAATTAAAGGTGAAGATCACGTACTTTTTTCTGAAATTTTATTCAATGTTATAAAGCTTGGGTATCTTGACATATGTACATATAGTAGTTAAAATAAATAAAGCACTTTATTGTCGAAAGTAGAATGTGTATTATACTTAGAGAAAAGTTTTGTTTAAAAAACAATAGGTTTTGCATGTTTACATAACTAAGGTGGTTTAAGAAATCCCTTTTTATTTAGCAATTAATTAAGTCTAGTTAATTTCATCAACCAAGTATAAATCCAAATTAATTATATTTAAAACTTGGTTGCTGGCGATCTTGCTGGGTTCAATACCCTAAATTTTGAAATAATGTAATTTTCAAACATAGGTAAATCTGAATTTAATACTTAAGTTTTACTGTGCGGTAACAGTTCGTTGAATTTAAGGTATTTGGGACTGTAGTCACATTTCGATGCTATCAAGTATGTCACATGAATCTACGATTTATTAATATTGATCATAAATTTTTAATATGAAACATCATTAAATGTGTTTTTTATAATGATGGAAAGGATATAAGTGAGATCGTGTAGACTTGCTTGAATCTATTATTAGCATCCTCTAAATTTACAGCAGTGATTAAGTTTCGTAAATGAAAAAAATAGCTTTATTTGAGTTTCCAATTCACATGCCCTTTGTCACATAAATCAAAGATTTGCCCAGCAATGGTTTCTGATCTGAATTAAATTGTCTGAACCATCTTGCTCTCTATGTCGTATTTAAATCCATCACAATATGGTGGGCAAATTACAAAATGTACTTTGTGATCGAGACAATGTCTTCATGCACCATCAGCTACCAACCATGCGGGTGAGGTGAAACTATCCGTCTAACCAGCACGTCTCCTCCACAGTGGGTTGGTATGACTCACCTGAAGAGTCGACGATCGTGATTCCGATACCTCAAGATCGCTTCATGAATAAAGCGCAATGCTAAGTGGATGTCTATTAACTTGAGGTTATTTGTCGGAATGGTTTGCCTGCGAACTAAATTTGTTGGCAATAAAGGCGAGATTTAGATGATCCACATAGAGGGTTAAGCTGTTAAGATTAATGTAGAAGCATATACTCGTCTATTCAGGGATTTAGTAAAAATTATTCAAAGTGATGTGCCACTGTGATGTGAGTACTTAGTTTAAGTCTCGCCTATTGCGGAAGATATAAATGAACTAATTTACAAAATCTCTTTTAGCTGCAATATCAGATTTGAGATCTCTTCTGTTCAAATGTTAGTCATTTGTTGAAGTGACTTTTGATAAAAGGACAAAATGGAGGAAAACTTGCACAACAGGATCCCGTGTGATACTTTGCAAATATAATACACGGAAAGAAACTAACATTAAAATTAAACAAACTTTACTTGGAAAGTAATTGAGCTTGCCTAATTTTGCAGAGAGTTAAATTATTTCTTTTGGAAAACATTTCCTTCTTCTCCAGTGTTATCAATTAAATTTTACATATAAGACAGGCCAGTAAATTAAATAAAACTTTATCTCTTCTCGGATTTTGTACCTGAGTATGGGGTTTTAGGACCTCTTAATTACGAATCTGAACTACGTTTCCTTCCATCATATTACTCAAAAATTGGGGTCCCTATTTAAGTGATAAAATTCATAATAAAGAAAAAAAAAAACAAAAAAGTGTGTAGTTTAAATTTTTGTTTAGTTACAAAAATCTTTAAATGCGAATAAGAATTTTAAAATGTTCCAGAGACACGAACCTTTTTTTCTTTCTTCGATTTCAACAATTAAACTGATATTTATTTTAGCGACAGCTTTCTTAAATGGTAAAAATTACTTTCTTATAAATGTTAAACTAACCACTAATGAATAAACAGAAATGTTATTTCGAAGGTGCCCTCATTAACTTATTGTTGTAATCTAATGAGATGAAATCTTGTAGTTTTTTACCATTTCAGCTGTAGTTACTTACTGTAATTATCATAATAAGATATCAATCTTAATTGATCATATTAATTTTAACTGATCCATTACAACATAATAAAATCGCTTTTAGATAATAGTTATAAGTTTAATTAGGCATACATCGCCGTCAAACTCAATTCCATACAAAAATAGCAAAGACATAAAAATCTGAATTGCCGCAAATTCTGACGTGATGGAATTTGTTCACTATTTTAATCCATAATCAGTCAATCAAAATATATAAGAATCGCTAATCGAATAATTTTCAAAAATTGTATGTTTAATTAAATTTTTGAAATTTTCACATATCATACAAGCAAAAACCAGTTTCCTTATAGTATAGTAGACGTTTTTTGTATATGTTGACATATAACTTGAAGACAATCACATCCACAATCCGTTCTATAGTGCAATATTTTCAAAACCTATATTCACCAAGTTATAAATACCATTCACTGTTTTGAAAACGTATAAAGAATACAAAAGAACTACGGTGCAACGGGACACACTTATGCACATATATTATATAATCCGCAGGCATATAACTTCCGCAATTAGAAAACATTTGAGAATGAAATACGCCTACATGAGCGCATCGGTAACCGCTGGACAGATTTCCCGCTTCAATTCCAACCTGTTCAGATAATCTTTTCTAATAATTATAAATGATAAGCGATTACCCCAAACACAGCATTACGTTGGTGCCCCAACACATTCGAGCGAACCAAAGGAAATGGGAAAATGTTTACGTTTTGTGCTAAGCCTACCTGTCTCCATCAATGTGTGAATTAATTTTCTAGCAATATGCACATATGCTGGGTACAAATTGGTTCAATTAATTCCCGCCAACCCGTACACACTGTTGATCATGACTGTGATCAGATTCCCAGAGAAAATGATTTATGCATATCCCTTTTCTCCTATTAGACGGTCTTTGCTGCAGCCTGTTGGTCTATCTACTTTAAGGTAATGGCGTCCATTTGAATTAATAAGTCATATTCAAAAAGGTGAGAAGCTAGCTCCACAGTCGACTGTGGATATGTGAAAACTCCTCACTTCGTGGGGTTAATTTAATTTTCCTGTTTCTTGCATTCTGCCAATGAGGCAGTTATGGCTTTATGAGTTCAGACTGGAACATTGCTACACCTTTTTACCACACCTCAGTTATCGTATCAATAGAATGACTACGGGGCCAACAACCAACACCATATTAACTTGCCTCCTTGGAATGGAACATATCTAATTGCTAGGTACTCTTATTTATCTCAGAAGAAAGAAATATAAAGATTTTGTTTCAAAATTAATGTAAAATTCGTGTTAAGAATAAATTATATTTTAAGCTAACTTTCAGGAATATTGAAGTAAAGTATATTGATTATTTCTTTATTGCTACAATTAAAAATTTGTAGGGAAAGATAGACACTGACTAATTGCATAAAAGTGCCAGGTGAATTTAAGATGTATTTATTTATGCGTAATAAATAATAAATCAATTAAATTTTTTAGAATTTCAGTTTTTCTCAAGAACTAAGTACTAAGATCTAGTTATCTAGGACAAAATAAGAAACATTTTATAAAGCATCGAAAGTTCAAAATGCTACAAGTAGTTAATAACTTGAATATTATATATTTTAATCTTTTTAATTTTTTAAAGTTTATCTATAATTTACAACAATCTCGAGAAGTACGATATCTTCAATTAAAAATCAAACAAGCACGATTGTATGTGTGTATACTATTGTGATTTAAAATATGTTCTGCCTTAAGTTTTTCTACTTATAATTCAATTTATAGTTAAATCTTTAGATTGTGTCCTTTTATGCTATCAAAGTAGTGAGGAAAGTAAAGAGATAGGATTCAAGATTAAACAAAATTAAATCGCGTAAATTAAATCAGGTTTTTGATATTTGTGAGTTAAATTTCAATGTCATAAATACTATAATAATAATATAAAATTTGTTATCTTACCTTTTCTTTATTAAAATTACGTTTTCATAAGCATACAGTTAATAGATAGCCATACTAATTTCCAACCACAGAATGAAACAAGAAAAGAAACTCTCAAGTAAACCACGCAGAAATAATAACACCTTTTCTTGGGTGGGAATATGATTATTACTTAGAATTTTACGAGAGTTCATAAACAGACTGCAACGCATAAACATTTGTCTAGCGTAAACGAGATGATAATCTAACTCACAATAACAATAAACATTTAGAAAAAATCGTAGTATGAGCCACAAGACGATGTACCTATGTACATTTTATTGGCTCGTTAATGTTTTAAAATAAACAGCAATCTTACGAAAACATATCGCCTAGGGCCTAGAAGTGCCGCTGGTCAATTTTTAACACTTTTCCCCCTTGTGCCGCAAATATAAAGAATTTGCTGTTGTATTTAATATCCTCAGTTTGTTTTATTATTTTGAGATACACGAAATACTTCGGGGCTTTTGAAAAGATGTCATAAAATTTAAATTATAAAAAAATATACATCAAAAAATTGTACTTTGCCACGGATTTGCTTTTTCTATTGATAGTATAAAGATTCAAAGAATAGTGTTGGGTGTACTTTTAAGTAGATTAGATTATAAATAAAATAATGCCAAATTTGTACACGATTGACAATTATCAGTAATAATAATGAATATCTCCAATAAAAATGAAATAATAAGAAAACAGTTGTATGTGTATCCCACAAAAAATGTGAAAAAAAAAATATAAAAACGAGGAAATTAAATTTTAAGTGGCTGCTTTTGCAGGTCCTGTATTTTGATGTTTCGAAGTTAAAATTCATTTTACTTTTGCGATCTCGTTTTTTTAACAGTTATTACAGCACAAAAAACTGATTGTAAAGAAAATTGTTTGCCTTTCTTTTCTATTGCATTTAAAATAAAAAATAACATTTCTTGGAAGACATGCATAAACCTACGTGTAGGTATAATTTATAATACAAACCGAAGATCTATTTAAGCAATTAATGAGTGCATCAAGAGACATAAATTCGTGAGTCGGAAACTTGAATTCACCATGATTTTATGATATATAAATTCATTGATTTCCGCTCGAATGGGACAAGTTTAATATTTCTTTACTCATAATGGTGGCTCGTAAACTAAAAACGATTCGATTTATTTAACGATCCTCATGATTATTGCCTCCATGTAAAAAGTAATTTTTTGTATACCTTCCGATGATGATTTTTTCCCAACAAAATATTTATGATTTTTAGCTTTTTCTTTTCTCACCACTGAAAACAGCCGCCCTCTTCCTAAGTCATTAAATTGAAAGGAGCTCAAATGAAAGAAGTAAATGATATCAGGCAACAAATTCACTAAAGTCATCCAACTGATCTTTACCGAGGCGAAATGATCATATGGAAAAAAAAAATTTATTAAAGTTCATTTTATGACCAATAAAACTGGCCCATGATATAAAGAATATAAAAATTGCCGTTATAGTATCTTGGGTGAGAAATGTACAAAAAAAGATACAATTCAATGAGCACAGAAAACCGATCATAGTCGTCTTAGCCTTATATTGTTCTTGAAAAAGATCACCATCGCCGCGGCAACTTACGCAAAAAGTCGTAAAATGCTGCTTTGATATATGACCAGTTAAACGATGAGTTTTTATGACAGGTGATTGAATCCGATATCCACACAAGTAAGATAGAGCGATCATTAGGATCCTAGGAATTACTGAAAATGACAAATTCGTCACGATCTGGTTCTCGCTCGCAATCATCCGTCCTAATTTTCTAGGCACACCAACCATGTTTCGAACACAGCTACCAGCCGGAAGAAACAAGATATAACTACCAATAAAAATTTTCTCTGATCCGTACATGACATAAAAGCTGTTTAAGATCGCTTATCACAACTGTTTTGTGTTTCATATTTTTCTTCGTGACGGATTTTTCAGGTACAAACAATTGAGCCTCTTCGTACTACGGAGCCCTATGCGGGTCCAACTTGATCTTGGAAGACGGACGTTCAGGTGCTGCGGGAAAACTTTATATATATTGTAGTTTTGTTTTCTGTTTTGAGTGATGATCAGAGCAGGTGTTGCCTTCTTGTAAACGTCTATGGAGGATCCAGTAGCCTACAAAGCAATTTGCAGGTGATGCGAAGACTGCTTGAGGGTGGAAATTAGTCTTTTGGTTGTAAGGTTTTTTTAAACCGTGTCTAATTACTTTTTCGTAAAGGAAAACTTAGAATGGAGCACATCTGCTCGAATGAAGAGTTTTTACAACATCTTGTATCGTCTACCAGCTGGTGATATACAGGCAAACTTTTATTTATTTTATGGGCTATGTTTAGAGAGTTTCATTTACTAAAGATATCAACAACACGTCAAAATATAGTCTAGTATAGTCTAGTAGTCTAGTATAGTCCTTTCGCGGTGAAATTGGTACACGTTTCCTTTGTGTACTATCTACGAAAACAGTAGAGACCTTAAAACTTAAATATTTCAATTTGTTTTTTTTTGTGATTGCAATAATTTCTTTCTCTACATTATGTAAATAATTCAGAAGTTAATAAAAACGAAATATATGTACTTACTACAAAATATTTTGCAATCAAAACATTCGCTATTAATGATAGCAATCGATTAATCTATACATATAAAAGAATATGCCCTGATTTAACTACGCCGTGCCGAAACCGCTGAAGCTAATTACATGAAATTCGGACAGTAGGTTTATTTTGTGATACATTAAGAAATAATTTTACGAAATTCTTCCCCTAAGAGGATAAAGGAGCGGATGTAAATTTATATGAAAATTCGTAATTTTTTTAAGTTAAACGTGATTGTATTTTTAGGGGTTTTTTTAATTTTGAAATAAAGAGTTAGTAAATTGAGCCTCAAAATCATACATATATATAATGAAACAAATGAACGCTCAAAAACAAAATTATAATAATAGCAGATAAAGACTTAAATGGAAATTAAATATCTTCAGTCAACCTTAAATTACTAAAATAAAATAAAATATAATACACATTAGAGTGTCTACTCGTAAAATTTGCGTTATAGTCGAAGTCTAGATTTTAAATCGTTTATTCCTTATCGATTTTCAGGCTTTTGCTATTGCAGTCTTGAGTTGTACGAATAATCTTGGCAGTAATTTTACGATTATACACCTAATTAAGATATATGGTGCGGCGGAAAAGACATTAAGAGCGATGAATTACTCTGTGTTAATTTTATGTTATTACTAATGACTGATATTGCTCATAAATTAAAAGAATCCCACTTCGTCCAACCACTTGGAGTGCATTCAAAAATTCAAAAACAACAAAAATAAACGAGTTGCAATGCTTGTTGTGAAACACCAAGAGAGAAGTGCGCTCCAAATTATTTCTAAAATATTCTCATTAAAGTTATTATGAAATTCGTGTATAGTCTTCAGAGAACCGCTTCTTGAACTTGATGTCGTGGCGGAGAAGTTAAGACGACGGCTCCAGTGCAACCGCAAAAAGCGAGGATCCATCCCGAGCAAAGGTATTCCTTAAACGTATGGGAACGATATGTCGGCAATTTTTCATTTGAGCCATCAAAAGACGTAGGAAAGGCAAGAAAGATACATCGCGTCTTAAGTGTTAGCACATTTACAACGAGCATCGGGCAAGGAGCAGTCGGCGCCAGACCGCGCCGCAAGTGGTTCATGACCGCATCTGGACGTCGGCAGCGGGCAGCGGCATCCAGAGGTCACGGGAGTATGCCGGACAGCGTGACCAGTATTAGATCAAATTGAAATGTCGAATTATGGGCCCCGCTGTCAATACCAAAGCATCGTGAGAGTATTTAAGACGCGCTATTAATTACACGACTTCTTGGAAGCGAACAGGGAGTGGTACCGACGTTCGTTGTTGTCTCAAGGGAATTTTGCGACATTCTTTAGAAACTTTCGTCAGTTTTAATTAGCGATGAAAATGTTATAGTTAAATGGCATCAGGTATGCACGCTATTTTAATAATAAAGGAGCGGGCTTATGAGCGGCCCCTTTGTTCTCGGTGCATTGAACTGTGCACCACTATGCAGTTCCACTGCAGCTTGTCACGGGGCACTTGTTAACTTATAGGTGCCAACTCGGAGACATTCACTCCGTTTGAAAGAATCTGTCGTTATTAATGTAATAATCAGACAAATAGCGCAATTAATAGATAAATTGTCCTCCTGGGAGTCGAAGTGGTCTCACTTCCACTCCCAGTACTCGGCATTTGTTGGCGCTAGATAAATTATTTCACAAAAGATTATCTTCTAGCAGCTTCTACCAACTTCTACCAACTTCTATCATAGCATAGTACAGTCGCGGATTCGGTCTGCAAAGTGAACGTTATCAAGTTGGAGCGTCGCTGTGCATGGTGTTCCCTGCGATAATCGCTTATCATACGAATCAGTTATACATTTCAATTTTCCTTCGACAGTTCTTCTTATTATAAACAGATGACACCGGCAATAATACACACAAACACCATATTTCATCGCGACTGCATCTGATAGCTGCAGGAGGAAACGACGAAGGTCTTCCTCACTTTATGCAGCCCGGCGATGTTCGATCGACGCTGACCCTCGGCTAGCTTGAGGAAGAGGCTAGCGATTCGACAAGAAAAATCGTCGCAATAATAGTGAAGCACAAAACATAGAAAAACATAGAAACCGATAAAATCAAACAGGCAAGCGTTATCTGATCGATTCCCAAAGATATAGGCGAAATGTACGACCGAATCGGATTCCCTGTGGCTACATAAATGACAAAAATTAATCAAACCAACCACTTACCTGCCGTTGTGTGTCCGTACTTTCGACAAAAAAAAAAAAAAAAAAGGCAGACAGACACTTAAAGCTGTATGTACAGTGTAATTTCGAGGTTATGATCACGAACAAGGTTAAGATGTTCACAAATTGAATAAATGATTTTTTGTTACTTTCTGGGAATTAAATACCTGAAGTTTTATTCCCGCATACAAAAATCGAACCGACACAAGTTCTATCCGACCCACTGACTTTAATTTTTTATGCTAATCTGATGTTTGATTAATTGGTCCCTTTCACTTATTGACGCCAAATATCAGGCCTAAAGTAGATGAATTAAAATTGTTTCAACTCGGTTAGAGTCGCACCAATCAATTATTTACCTCCCATAGGCACAGGAAATTTGCATTTACTGGCACTTTGGCGCCATTCAAGAGAATATTCTCACGGCATATTTAATTCGAATTAATTACGGCCAACCTCCGTTTTGCATTATCAATATTCTCGTCTAATAACTCAATTGTTTTTAATTTTAAAATGCATTTCTTGTGCTATTATTATGTATATGGAAAACTAATTTTAAAGCTGCTATAAACAATGGTTTTGAATTTCTATCATCGAAGCAAAGTGTTTATAGATTCTTATAGGTTAATATTTTACACACCTAAAAGCGCTTCTCAAGGAAAATCGATTTATATGCAAAGCACTCTGTACTCTGGTTTACAAACATTGTGTAGGTTGAAATTACAGCGATTTTATTTTTTAGAACAAATAATTTAACCGCCGATTTTGAGTAGGTGTCTTGATTTTTCTAAATTACGTTAATATATTTTAATCCTACATACATAAAACTGAAAGAAATTTTTTTTTTATTTCATTTTGATAAATATAATGTTGTTCTGTTACGTCTTTAAGGCTCTTAATTCAATTGAGGCTGTTTTGATTAGGGGAGACCGAGGAGAGTTGTAACAGAGGAGAGTTGTAACAAAGTCAATTTCTCGTAAAGTATGACCGTTAGCCAACTACCGATGTCATGCATTTACTGATTTTTCGACGCACCATTTGATGCAATCCGCGACGACAGCCTGCGGAGAATGGTTATGTGTATATGCGACGTCTGTGCAGAAAAAATTGAAAAAGTAACTTTTTGACTAATATTTAGATAGCCTATTATTCGATACGTATTAAGTTAGTGCTATTGTGAGATTATTTCTAATATGCATTGCCATATCAAATTTCATATCATGATATTGTTTTTTGCGTTCGCGTCGTGTTTTGAGATTACGAGCCATTTTTCAAACCAAAACACAATTTTTTACGCCTAGGAGAGTTGAAACAGCTTGTTTCAACTCTCCTCTTTTGTTTTTTTTTTGTTCGACAATAATTTTTGGTGCTGTGTCTTCGCATGTTAAGTTGTTATTAATTGTTTCAGAATGCCAAATCAATACGTGCGCAAAACGTATAAGGGCATGGCTAGGATAGAAATCTATTAACTAGCCTATGAGGAAGAGACGTTAAGAGGACAGTGTCTTCGAAATGCCGCATCTTCATATAATCTGAACCATATTTCACTGTTTCGATTTATTACAAAGAAACAGGCTTTTGAGGCTAACCTAACCTATTTATATTAATAAAGCTTCTTTTGTTCACCAAACATAGCGTTTAAATTAAATTTATTTCTTTATTATCCCCAAATACACACCTGTTACAACTGACCTCGACACCTGTTTCAACTTACCTCGGTACAAGGAGAGTTTTAACGCAGGGAGTTGTTTCAATTTTTCCCGATTTTCTCATAGACATTGATTATCTTTACTTATTTTTATGTATGGTTTACATAGTGCATAGAACTGGCTATATTGAGTTATAAAGTTCATAGAGATAGGACTTTATTTGAGTGAGATATGCTAGCAAATGTAAAAAGTGTTACAACTCTCCTCGGTCTCCCCTAAGTTTCCTGTGCTGATAGTTTTGAATCTGTATCTGTGATCAATAGTTTCTTTTCAAATAAAGAAACTAAAAATCTTCTAAATCACCATCGTTTTATTGAATGGATAAAAAATTTCAAATATATCTAATTCTTTTCTCTGGGATTTTCTGATTGAATGCTTTTGGCTAAAATATTATAGAAAAGCAGAAATTTATTACAAACAGTGTTACAAACTGTTGGGGCTTATAAAATTCCTGCAATTTTAATAGTTTTTTAAATTCAAGTTAGTGGAAGTTCTCTATCTTTGTAAAATAGCTCGTCAGACGTGTATATCTTTTGTCCCGCATCAGAAAAATTATTACGAAGTTCATTGTGATTTTGCATTTAGAGTTCATTAGTAGGTACTATATATTAAAACTTACTTTTAGACACTTTTCGCTCCCACACATTTTGCGAAAACTTGAATCTTTTTAAAGTGTATAAATTTTAGGTATGCCTACGCCAAGTTATAGGGATACAGCCGTCAAACAAACGTCAGCTAAAGACCAATGAGCGCAATAAGCGTTCTAATCTTTCTCATGAAACGCGTCCCAACCTTCTGATTATGTTTTATGGCGCTAAATTGTCACTGTAATCGCATTGTTAGGATTCCGGTCGCGCTATGTCCAGCTCCTCTGATTCAATTAAGCACATACTCGTGGCAACAGTATTTCTAGGTATTAAAAATCATAAAAGGGAACTCTGATCTAGCCAGCTCCATCGGTCCCGCGGTATGATCCAGTGAACATGGACCAGCTCAACGTGCGAGCCAAGCCGAGCCGTTCATGTTGCAGAAGTGTATCATAAATTTACGCCGAGGCATCTGTTCAATTAGAAGAAATTACCATCACCTGATCAAGAAACGAGAGCGAATCAGAATGGACTGCGAGCCCTGAAAGAAGTGTGCTGGAATGCCTGGACTGTATGGAGGTGGTCACCATTCATCTGACCTACCGAAACACACGACAACAAGGCGACATAAGTTCTTCTTTATGATCCATTGTTGGTGCGGCTCTCGTCCGTGCGCCGCGATCCACTTTGGTAGACATAGGCTTGATGAGAACAGTCATAATTTACAATAAAGTTCGGCTTTGTGCCAACATCACCCAGCGGCGTCCATTGCTTCCTTTTTACATTTCTCATCTTTCGCCAGTTCCGACCAGTCGGCTGCATGTAAATCGAGACACTCTCTGGTTTTGTAAATTAACCGAACGCGGACTGCAGAACGTCATTGCGTCATTTGTAACACTAGTTGGTGTCCGCAAGATTTACATGAATATTGCGTTAATGAGTTCATTGAATAGCCTCTGACGTGGCTCTTGATTAACCAGTGGGCTCCACCATGTCCATTATGTTCTGAGCACTGGGAATCCACCCACGGTTTCATTAGAGAACAGGACATATGCACACCCCGTCAAGTTGAACGTCTTACGGTCAAGACCTCAACACGGCAGCTATTAAAGAAAAGATATTTTAATCAACTTGAAATAATAACGCATATTGTGGAAGATTCATGCGTAACGTTGTAAATCAACTTTATGGCCTACACTCAGCCTTCCGTGCGCACTGAGAAATCGCCTTATGATTTTCAGTTTTATTTACAAAAGACCTAGCCGCTGTCGCGTTATTTCCTTTTTAAATACGGTACAAACAAACGAACGCGACTTTGGAGGCCTGAATAAATTATATCAGTCTACATAAATTATATAAAAATAGTCACGTTAACTTTTTATAATGCTTATTGTTGTCATTTTGTTACTAATTTTAAAGAATAAAGTAGAAGAACAAACTAAATTGTAGTAACATTACGAATATAACAGACATTAATGATCTTAAAATTCGAATGCTGCAGTTCAACAAGATTTAAGGAACATAAAGTCTTCCCCGAAATGTGTCGAAAAAGGTAGAATACTCCGTGCCTAAACACGAGATATTTAAGCGTATTTTATATAAAACAATTCTAATTTAAGACATCGTAACTTTAGAAACAATAGTTTTTGTATAATACTAGGTACATATATTAATATCAAGTATTATTTATTTTAAGGTACAACATGTGATTTTTTTATAAATTTCAAAACGGTCGTCAGACTAAGTTAGTATACTAACAAATTAAGTCTAGTATTCATTTTGATAAGTAAAAAAGGGCGCTTTTAAAGGTGTAATATTAAGGCTGGGAAAAGCTTGACTTGATAGTCCAGATGAATTTATATCAAAACACTCCATAATAAAGGCTGAAGATGACGAGATAAAATTTAAGATTGAAAACTGTAACCACAATTACAGTAATCATACAAATTCTAAAAAATATATTCATATAATTTTTGAACTTAAATTAAATTATTTTTAATTCTTGTAAAGTTTCTTCTCGTAAAAACCTAAATGTCGGCGGTATTAAAGCAGATATTTAGAATGAAGAGCAGTATCAAAATTGGAGTTCAACCGTTCATGAGCAGTTGAAATGATTAGTTTTATTACAAAGCTTGAGTTTAAATTTAATTATTTTTAAGGAAAGATACTGAATTCGTTTCGTTATAATTTTGAAGCGAATTATACATAGATGGCAAAATTATGTTTCGATATAGCAATGCTAAACGCAAGTATCGAAGATCAGATAATTCGGTTACAAAATACAAAAGTATTGTTTAATTGACCGTAACTCTATTTTGAAAACATGCAACTCCTATATTTTTAATAATGCCATAATTGTGTTCAAATTAAGAATTTATATTGACTACGCATAAGTAAACTGGTCATAAATAAAAGCATTTTTAAAAGGGACTGCGCATCTCCAGGAAATTGTGGGGATTATTAATCAATGGAGTCATTTTAGAGGACATAAAGGAAAAATATCCTAAAACCCAATGACAAAACGAGATCAGAGCAACTGATAGATCTGATATAAATGTAACCAACTTTTCCCAGTGGTCTTTGCAGGTAGTTTTCTCAACAGGGGTGGGCCGAAAAGAAAGGATTAGACTACTGAACAGATAAATTATTAGGCACATGGATTCTTACGTATTCCCGCTGTTTAAAAAATTACACACGTTTTACAGGGCGAGTTTAGGGGACATTCGTTGGTCCTTCGACTTCAAAGTTCTTTCATATGGTGCCTAAGACCCACCTTCGTGCGGAACATAAACCAACATAATTCGAGTTCGAATGGAAATTTTGAAAGCGACCTCATAAATTTGTTGCTTAATGAGATAAGACCTGTTTTGTTAGATAAACAGGCGCTGTGCCGATGAGAAATTATTGCTAATTCATTTAGCCGGCCGCTCAGAACCAGAAGTGAGGAGCTCGACATATTGGGAGAGCTCCGGCAGGCGTATCATGGATGGTGATTAAATTGGTTCGTTAATCGACTTCATTCCGCGCCCCTTAATTAATGCCTTCTTGTTGCTGCTGCTCTTTCTTCAGGAGCGCTGCACCTGGGTGCATGTGGTCGTGCGACCGAGCCTTAGCCGGAGAAAGACGCTAACGTTAGCCGCTGCAGCGATGACAAGCTGACTCCGCCTCGGAGGGCGTTTGATTCAATTTTTCTTTAACGACTCCATCAGTATTATGCACTTGTTTAACTCTAAAAGGTGCTATTAACGGCTACTTCACGTGGGATTATTAAGTGCAATTGTGCGGAAGCGGCAATGGCTGCTGCGGATGGCTTCGTGCTTCTCTTTCCGCAATTATTCCGTGGTTAGTTTGATGATGGCTGCACCGAGGCAATGGGAGACACCGCGGTCAATTTTGCTAGAATATTTATTATATTTTACTAGAACAAGGGTATATAGCTAAAGACAGCATTCTTTAATTTTGTAAATTCTACAGAAATTAATAAAAATGGTAAATAATATTTTAATTTTGTTAGATTTTCGATAGATTGCAATTAAATACTAGTGTATACAAAATTTTTACTAAATCGACATACAGTTTTTGGAAATGTCAAGAAATTAATTTTGAAAATTGCTGTATTTGTTTGTTTGTTGTAGTCAAATGAATTTCCATATTTTTGTAATAAAAGTTGTAGATTTGTATAATACATTATAAAAAATTTCACTTTGATGAGTTTGTAACAACTTGAAGAATGCTGTATACGATCAGATATTAATTTAATTTTGCGAAAATAACTTCATCGAAACAGACTGTGAATGTATGTAATGTATGTACCTAGTAAAATCTACTATTTAAATTCTTTAGAATAAATGAACCAATATAACACTAATCGTTTTTTACTAATTAATAAATAATAACTCAAATTACTTTAATCATTTGGCGGATAAATTAGAAAAATTTCTTACTTACCTATTTGTTTCTTATTAAGTTTTTACAAACAGTTGTAGAGTAATCATTTTTCCCAACACAATATACCTTTTTTCTGTAAGAATACGTTTAATTTAATAATGTAATTTTTATATTAAATATGTATTTTCAAATAGCTTGTTGGACAATTTTAATTCAACATATAAAGTACAAAAGAAATATCAAAAATAGGACCTTAAAAACTCACTATGTTTATAAAACATTTAGATAACATACCATACTCCTGAAAAGGAACGTATAGTACTTAAATTTTAAAGTTGTAGCCATGCTGTAGCTCAGACAAGGCAGAGTATCTTGAATTGGTTAATTCTTTTAAAATAAATGTCCTCCTTTCTTCTTAGATTTTCTAATATATGACGGAAATTATGGTTTGAATGAGCCGACTTCATCGCTATCAGGTCAATTTTAATAGCATTACTTTTTAAAATTTCTTATAGTATCTAATCAATTTTTCATGTAGCTTTAATAATGAATAAAACTTGGATATATCGAAGGTATAGAAATTTCTTACAACGGTTTTTGGAGAATGTGTGGTTTTTTAAAATCATCTTAGGAATGTGCTAGGTCTATTTCATACTTGCTACTTAAATTGCTTAGCATCATACAACGTTATAATGAAATGTTGTTGTTCAGAATATGCATATAAATCCAGGTCCAGAAGGACAAAAATGGTCGAAATGAAAGTACACACTATCCGGTTTAAGGAATTTCCAGAATTTCGTGGTTTTCCCTTTTTATTTATTGCCCAGCCGGCACAGAAAATTTACGAGATTAAGCAAACAATGCGGAGAGCGTGCACTTTCAGGGGAAAAAGTCCCGAGTTGTATTATGTGATTAACTAATCTCGGTGCCTTGGAAGTTGCCGGCTAGTCCGTGGCGTCAGAAAGGCATCTCGGGCCCGGCGATTACTCGCACCTCAGCCTGGAATTCGGCGTCGTCTTTGCGTATGACGTGCTCCATTTACCCAGGTAACGCGAAGACAAAGTGAGCAAGCGTGGCAACAAGTGGATTTAACAAATTTGTTTGCTTGTCAAATAAAACCTGAACATATTTATTTGTGAAAAAAGCAGAAAACCATGACACTTGAATGGATTTCAGGTCTTAAATGCAAATATTTGAGGGTTTTCGTATTTTTGTTTGACAGAGCCTTGTTAAAAATGGAAATGAGGCGATTAATGCTTGGTTAAGTCAAAATAACCGACCCAGAAAGAAATGCTGCTTAGTCTGCAAGGCGGTGCTTTGCATAGGATTTGGAGCAGAAATTCCGTAAAGAGTACTCAAATAAGGTCTCGTTTGCGCGGTTTAATGACTTTGTTTGCGGCAGAACGCAGGAAAAAAGTCTACAAACGTAAAATGTCCATCCTGAAACATATTTACGACTACGATTTATGTCCACGGGGTACTTGCGCAAATCCACGAAATAAAATCGCATGTTTAAGGATCCTTTCGTTTTCGTTAAAAACCGGTCCGAATCCTCCCCTACGATACGGTCTCATGCGAAAAAACGTGTCAAAAATTTTGCGAAAAAGGAAAAGCATGAGTGAAGCTTAAACACAGCATGTCATGTCATTTTTGCCACCAAATTTCTGCCGTTTACCATGAAAACACCTTTTTTGGTACGATATTCGCGCGATCCTTTTTTTCATCATCATTGACCACTGGGATCACATTACTCTTCCCCCACACGGTTTCTGGTGGTTCTTTTTGTTAATGCGCGAAAACGTTAGCCCAAACAGAAAACCCGAAGGTATGAAGGTGCGCGGACGGAGGGCTTCGTTCCAGGCTCCAGAAGGGACGGCTTTTGTGAGAGTTCGCAGCATAAAAAAGCAATGAGCCCTCTACCAAGGGCCCCGGCCGAGGTACGTCCTTTCGGAGGTTCCTCTGCTTTTGCGGGCTGACAGCCTGTGACGCCGATACTTAGCACTACCTCTGACCAGTGACGTGTTCGCGGATGTAAACTGATACGTCTGGGGATGTCGTGGATGCAAAATACCCTCAGAAAAGGTAGCTCGGTAGTAACAAGCGGCTCAACCCACGGGAGAATGGTGGAAAGGTTTAGACATTTTTCAAATTTTTGTATCGGCGTATACAATAGTCTTACTAAAACATTTCAATAAACTTAAATATATTCCAAAAAGTTTATTATTTTTAACAATTTAAATATTTTTGTAAAAGTGTTGTATTTACGTTTTGGTATCGAGTACCTTGCAATTGATTACGATACTCTTTTATTAACTAGATAGATTTACATTTTATCATACTGCCATCGAAAGTTCGAATTTTTACCCTGTTTTGGCGAAAGCAGTGCCATTGTGCTCCCTTAAAACAGGGAAACAATTCGAACTTTCGGCGGTGGTATGGTAAAACTAAATATGTTCGCATCGGGAACAAAATATGAAATTTTAAATTTTACACTCAGTTAAAAATGCCCTAATTTCCCGAGTAAAAATTATCCAAATCTACACGTAGTCCATAGCGGGTTTGTACGTTCGAAATTATTGTAATCGGTATCCGCAGACGTCTATACTAGGTTCGCATGATTTTTAATCCCTTGAAAGGGAAAGAAGCTGTTTTAAACCGGTGCGTGCTGTACCTAGTGCGGACTTGTGGCGAAAAATGAATGAGTTTATGGTTGATTCAAAATCCACAACAGTACACAATGCATGTACGATGAACTACAGGGTGATAATTTTAGAATGTTATGTTAGGTACTGTGGGACAACACACAAACATTACTTGTAAAAATTACTGTTCTCACCGGGTAGAATGTACGCGTGCTGGTACGAAAGGATCGTTTATTATTTTGCCTGTTGCCGAAGAAAATTTTATGGCGGGTTTTTTCCAAAATCTGTCTGGCGCCGATGGTAAAGATCTCCCTTTTGCTTCCACCCAAATTTTGAACTATGTTTACTTAGTTTCATTTGAATCTTCATCGAAGTTAGTGCGTGTTTAATTTTTGTGTGATATCGAGAGGTCCAAGGGTGGAAATAAAATTCATTTAGGAAAAGACTTTTAAAATACTGTGCCCACAATTTTTTTCGTTATTGTCAATGTGAGTGTAATGCATGAGTGAAACAGTTGGTATCTTTTAAAAAATTTTTTTTCGAGTGTTATAAGAAATTAATTCAATTTTCGATTTACAGAGTATAAGGAAGCCCTTGAATCAATAAACGTTAATTATCGTGGGCAAATCATAAAAAGAAATGTTCCCGATTTAGTTAATTAATTAAGTATTTTATTAAAAATAATTTTAATCATTGCGTACGTAGTAGACCTATTGGGGATGCGTACGTATCTCCGTAGGCAGTAAACAACCCAAATCCTGGAACTGCTATGGACGCATATATATGTACATACCTGTATGGCAGGCTTAAAAACCTTAATTCTGGAACTGTTGTGAACGCGTGCATCCCAGCGTGGCAGACGTATTTTTCCGCTATGCAGCCCCGATGTGGATGCGTTTAACTTTTAAAAATTTAGGAGTACCAGACGTAGTGCAGATGTGTTCAAATTTCTAGATTATTTTTACTCGGGTTATTCCCTTGGTGAACAATAGTACACTATAGGCATTGTAAGTTTAAAACGAAAATGTAAAATTATAACTTAGAAGCACTGTGATTCTGTCCATTTCGTTGTATTTAATTGATTTCATATGTTAGAACTTTTAATCAGTATAAAAATATCTTAAGAAATTATTAAGTATACCATTCTTAGCTGTGGGTTCAGGTTTGGAACATTTTTAGGATTCTATATACCAAAATTTATAAAAACACCTATCGTCACGAAAATGCTGAACAAATCAATTTAGTACAACGCAATAATCAGTAAGCAATACTCCAGTGGAAACCATTTAGAATTTGATTGCATTTATATGTAAAACCAAAAGTTTATTAAAAAAAGGGAACTTTGTTAAGAGATATTGGTTATAAACGTCGCTTTTTTTAGCCACCATGATAGCATGACTCCGAAGATTATTCAATATTATCTCTGTAAAGAAAATGTACATTAAGAAAAGTGCAAAAATCTAACCACACAAAAGGGCGGGCTTAGCCTCTTTGAAATTCATCCCACCTCTGTGAAAATGCCATGGTAATCTGCATATAATTTATGCTTACACGATGTTAATGTGCTGCTAAAAATGTTGGGTTTACCCAAAAATCTCCATCAAAATAGAAGAAGCCAAGAGCCGTAAAGCGGCATTCTAAGGAGATTTTGAAACCACACCTATGTATTTGATCGGGGGAGAATAGAATTGTCCAGCAGTGTTGTCGGCCCCCAACAATCAATTACCAGGCAATTTGTCAACAAAAAATCTACCGACAGCTCTTCGATGACTAAGGAGTCCAAACGTGGGTACTTAATTTATTTGAAAGAAGCAAGAACCGTCTTCTAGGAGGTCATCAGTCTCTCCCGCCAAGATTAAGTCATCTGCTGGCGGTGGAACGGCGACGATCTTGCCCGCATCCAGAGACAATTTGTTGCACAGCTTATGTCGTGACATACCTCGAATTCAGGCGATCGATACCAATCTGACAACTCGAGCCAGTAATTAAGCAGAAATAAGAGATGTTGGCGCTAAACTCATGTGAATACCGAGGCTCCGATGTCGTGATTGTGATCGATTAAAGCTGGCAATTTGGAAGACAATCTGATAATGTTTTCGGGGGAATTAATTGCCGCGCTTTTGGGCAATCAATTAAATCAGGCGTAGGCTTTTAGAAGATTCCAATCTTCGGATCTTGTGAAGTGTCTAGTTGGAGGTCGCATATTAACTGCGACTATAGTTGCCACTGTTTTGAGTAACGTGAGTTATGAATAATAGTTTTTTAATTAATTCTATATTTATATAAGTTTTAAGGCCGTTTTCGAATTCACATGCACATTCATTTAAATCTATTTTCCTACTGTATTATCTTTCAAACTTGAAGTGTTCTCTAAAATACAATAAAAATTGATTTCGTAGATTACTGCGATCGAAAAAAAAGTAGAGCAGTTCAATTCGAACAGTCTATAAGCGCGAAGAAGAGTGTCAAGAGCAAGTGCCTAATTATTCAAAATAACTTTTATTTAGCAATTGGTACATTTATAGTTAGCTGTGTTGTCTCCTTCTGAAAAAATGATTAAATTCGGCTAAAGCCAGCTAACTGGCTAAATGACTCAATTTCCATTTATAAAGGTAGATAATGTAAATTTTAGTAATTTATGTAGGTTGCTCAAATATTTCCTCCTAAAACTACTGGATTATCGACAACTTAATGAAAATTTAGTCATTTAGCCAGTTAGCCGAATTTCGCACACAGTCTAAATACAAATCTAATAAATTCATTTCTTTTATTGCAGGTACAAAAAGTTGTGAGTTTAATGATCGAAGTGAGTAAAGTTATGAAGGGAAAACGCTGTCGGTCAATATTATTATGTTAGAATAATAATAATTTCTCAATTCGTGAACTAAATATAATATATCAAATAATCCATTAAATTAAATAAGCCTGCCTATGCTTTTAGCTATATCGGAACTAATAGTAAGTAAGAATCAAGTTTGGTTTTAGAAGACATCTCAATTAAGAACAAATTTATTTTTTAAATAATAGATAATAAATTTAAAATGATTTTGAATCAAAAATATAGAAAACACTTTCTTTTTTATATTTAATATTCAATTTTTCAATTAAATTCAAATAAATTACATAATTTAAACATCAAATAATTTACACTGTTATTACACAGTGCTTTTTCTGTAAATTGTATTTCTGGCTAAACTCTGTCTACAACTGAATAAATTTTTATTTAAATAAGCCGCTAACCATTGTATCTGAGAATTTCACACAACCCTCATCGAAATACGTATTCATGTCATAGTGATCAGCATAAATTAGGTGTATCCCTCGAATAAAAAAACCGAGTCCCAAAAATTAGGTACAACGAAAAACGAAACGTTTATGTCTATTTTAGGTCGTGGTCAAAACATGTAAATTTACACCTCACCAAAGTCGACTTGAGTCTCCATCTCTGGCGGCATAAATTCACACACGAAATGAGCTCGGAAGAATTCAACCATGAGGTCGTAAAATAATTCGTCCAAGGTGAGAAGAATCGTCTGGAGTTAAGTACTGAAATAGACTCCCTCTGGACGCCCTGGGTCTACCGAGCACCAATCGCTCCTTGAATGACCCTGGTGGGGTTCTTATCGGCGTCGTCTAATATTTCATATGAGATTTTTCCTTTTCGCTTCGCTCCTATTTATGTCTTTTGTCTCCGCAAGACTTACCCACCTAGCCGTCGCGTCTTGCCCTTGAAGTGTGTCAAGCCACACCGAAATAATTTACGGCAATGGTTTTATGATCTTAATTAATGGATATTTGATTCGATTTTACAGCGCGCCATTTCGTTTAAGAGGTCTCATTTTTAAGGGACTCCGCCAGGGGTGTTATTTATTGGCCCAGAGGGTTGATACCATGCACGCTGCCGCGTTCAGTTTGCGTCTACTTCGACGCCCTCAAGGACTATTCAGGTAAGCGTAAAGGCACTAAACCACGTTAATTCCACCATGTGGCAACGTCAATGGTCAATGCATCTGCTCCCTCAACTTGAAAAAATACTCCTCATTCAAAAGGTATTTGCATTTTTACACAGCTGTCTTATGATTTCCACCAAGATGGCCTGAGGAATTTAAATCGTTCGGCATTGGTCACTTATCAGCGAAATCTTGTCGTCTCGTACAATTTCGGGTAGGTCACTCTCAATCGCAGTGGTAAGAGTCTTTTCGGGTCATAAAGAATGCTCACCTCACGTGTGGCTTTAAATCTAAGGACGACAAAGTGCTCGTACGTGACGTGATTTTGAGACGTGCACCACGGAAGCAATTGATATATCTACGTGCAGTCCACACATAATGGACTGAAGACGGAGGGTGTTAATGAACTGCTTTGTTCGGAATACCAATGACTTTCTTATCTAGCCGCTCTGTTCTTATCACTGGGAAATTTGAGCGTTTGAGGATGTTGTGTGACCACGATTTGACCGTAACCTGCCTGCTTGGCGGCTGTTTTATGCTGGAATTTCTTTATACAATCGTCACATATTTTTCGGTTTTACGAGATTATACTGAAGGGAAGTGAGGCGACTCACTATTGAAATAAATAATATTAATTCACCTTTTGACAGATTTTATTGTTTTGAAATAAAAGTGCGGCACGCGTCACAAATTTCCACCCTGATTGGAATATTAATGAAAACAAATTTTGTTTATTGTACGGAAGCTCTATATATCACCTGAATTCTTAATTAATTTGTTTCCTGTCACCTGATAGATGTATTAATTCAGCATTTTCAGATAGACGTAAAATTCCGAATTTTAGTCGCACTATTTAAATATTAAATATGAAAACGCAAGAATTTTTGGAACATCATATTGTTTTCGATATATTTAATTTTGACTAGACTATGTAAGAATGGAATATCAAATTTACGAAAATAAAGATAGAGTTCAAAAATATATATTACATTGTAGTTAAATATGATTCATTAATTAAAGAATTATATCTTAAGTAACTTAACCTAGACGTTGGAGTTTAACTCAAGTTATATTCATAAAGATACAAACCAAGTCAAAAAGTTAAAATTTGTATATAAAGAACTATAATAGATATAAAAAGTCAACACATAATAGAACGCTTATAAAAGTGGTATTGACAGTTAGAGTTGTTGCAAACTTACTTTGCATCTCTTTTTATATTAAGCTTGTATTTTGCATATATTTGATATACAATTTACTTTTAGTCCGAAGAAACAGATGATCCGACTGTAAATATTCAATCCTATGCAAAAAAATTGTCTTCTTTTCTGCAGAACTAATACTTCTTATACAAATCTTTCCTGATGGGCTACGAGATAATCCCAGAATTTTTCCATTTGTGCCATTGTCACACTTTCCGAATGGTACATTAATTCAGTTGTCAATTCGTCATTCTTTTGACAATATTCGAAAAGGATTTCGAGGATGCGATACGTCCGTGACATTCGATATTCCTGCAGCTCGCGGTAGTCTCTGATCCTCGTCTGATAGAGGATTATAATTTTTACTAAATAATAACTGACTCGGGATCGCCTTGTACCCATTTACATAGCTCTTTGTTATTTTTCAGAGTTGATCTTGGTAGCGATAAGTCAAATTTTTGGGGGTCCACGTAGCAGAGAACTTTTGACTGATGACTGATTTCGGTGCATTGTGTGGGTCTTGTCTGGTTATTGTTCGATTCCGTGAGAGATAGAAACAGTGAAAAATGTCGGTCCTGTTTAGCAATTTTTTAGAGCATGTGATTAAATGCAAAGAATTTTTTGTCTAATTTAGCTTAAGTATAAATATATACATACATGACATACTTATTTTATGGCCAATAAAAGTGCGTACTAAGTATTAAAATTGAAAGTCATTTACAAAGTGGTTACTTTATCTCATTCTAAAATCAATTTTTTTAATGACCCCAATTAAGTAACGAAGCAATTTTTCACTCTATAATTACTTCGTAGACGTAGGCAAGTTATCAGATAAAAATTCAATCTTGTATGATAAATCTCGACCGCCCCCAAAACACCAGCTGCTAAGCGGTTAGGCAGCTATCGAGGCAGTTTCTCTCCAATAAAATTAATACATCAAAACCAACATCACCTTCCATGGGATGGTCCATGAACCATCATCCAATTACCAATTTGCTGTAACCGCCTCGCGGACGACGGTACACTCATAAAACCAACGAAACCCACCTCTTCAATTTAACAATAAAGTGAAACCGATTTTCGTGAGTCGTTCTGCTCACCACTGTTCAGTTAATTAAATATCAATTTCCACAAATTCCACATAATTATATGGCGCACCGCGTTCGGTGGAAACGTGCTCGCTATCACACACAAAGTGATTCTAAGTGGCGCGTGCTCAACCTTAAGATTTTTTTCTTATTTGCGCTATTTCCACTCGACAGTGGTAATTTTATTGGACGCGGAACAGAAATAATGACGTGTGTGGCTTATTTATATGGGTAAATTGCAAAAAGGAGTTAGTGGTGATCTGTGCTCCGAAACCCATCATTAAACCTTCATAAAAATTCATTTCTGTTATTGATGATTGCTCACCTGAAATCACTCACTGTGGAAGTAAAGTTACTTTTATTGCAAACGAGCTACAGGCGCAGGTTCGCAAACGAGCTAATAATAGAGGCAATTTGAAACCTTTTTATTTTGCTATTAGCACCTTAATATAAATTGGACGAAACGCTTTCGGAGAACAGAGCGGATATTGCCTATTCTGCGAGAATGAAGTCATTTTACATGCCTTTTATTGACTTTATTCGTTAATTTCGATTAGGATTCATAAATATCCGGAACCAATTCTAACCTTCATGAGATTCGTGAAATTTGTGAAATTGTTCGATTCTACGGTGGCTACGGGCTATAAAATTAATATAATTAACACTTTCGCATTAATTTACACTTCTTTTTTGTATCAGAAATTGTGTTTTTTTTAAAGCTTTTTAAAGTATAATCTAGTAATCTACTGAGCCGATTTGAATAACTATTTTATTATATTAAAAAATAAAAAATAAAAATTAAAAATATAGCTTTTGAATATTTCTACCTGATATAAGCCCCTCCCCTTTTAATATGAATACAAAACCAAATATTTATGTTCAACCGTTTTCTAGATATTTAAAGCAACTTGAAAAACGCAAAGAATCGACAATATTTAAGAAAAAAAAATATTTTACCAAGTCCATTCATGGAATTTCATTTAATAAATATAACAAACCATATCAACTAAATTTCATCCAAATTAAAAATGATCGATTCCATCTGATTGTCGATTTCAAGTGGAATTAGGGTAAACTTCACAGCGCACACTTTATAAAAATCAGAATTTACTACTTTTATACATATGTATATGTAAATTTTACTATATGAAGCTCATCGATTGTTCGATGCTGTTTACGATAAGCTTACTTATTTCTTTGTATGAACTTATAAAGAAATAGTAACTTTTCGTCTCTTTTAAATTATATCACATTTGCTTACAATTGTACTTAAATACCATTTCCAAAGGTATAAAAATGACCTGTTTATTACTTAATATGAGGAGAGAAATCGTGGAGAGATCGTTATTAGACTATTATTTTGTTCTGTATATTGGTCGTAAAAATTTACGAATGCATCAACTTTTAATACAAATTGTTAAATATAGTCCCCATAGGCATTATGCAGGTACCTGTCACTCTAATCCATTGGACAGCAGACAAATTTTGGTCAAATCAGGCCCCAATTTGTCCATCGAAAACAAATTGTCCCCAATTTACGATATTTTTTACTTTTTTATTACTCATAAGAGTGATGGCTGGCTTTTATACAGAAGGGAAATATTTGGGGCCTCATTAAGTAACCATCCACGTTGCATAATCTTATGGCGGCATGGGACGATACATGCATGCAGAAGATTGTAGACAAATTTGCATACCCTGAAATCCTCAAAGTATGGAAGGTGCAAGGAAGATAAATTCCTCATCCCCTCTGCAGTCCATTGCCGGTAGGTTCGAGTTCATCGACCAATAAAAAAATATTTTCAGCTGGCATTGTGGCGGACTGGACACAAATGTTTGTGTGGAAACTGAAAAGAGAGTCACTCCATTGCCTGATAAGTGGTTAAACACGCATGCAAAATCTGATAATAGATATTTCGAATATTTTCTTATGCACGCAAATTGCACTGTAAGCAAATTATCGTCGGGAAATTGGGGAGAATAAAGAAAAGATACTTATACTATATTATGTCTGCGTTGCTGACAATATAATTTCTTATTCGAGCACATCTGGAGTATACCTAATAAGATCAATTTACTTTGAGAAATCAGCAGGCAAGTTCGATGGAAGCGCCATCGCGTGATTTTAAATATCACTTTTTGGTTGGTTAAATGCTCTCGTTAAGTGAATACACAGGGTGTTTCATTGAGGACAAGACTAGCCAACACATAGTAATATAAAACGCCTACGCACCTATATTAGATAAAATTTAGAAAATTAAAAAGTTTTCTTTAGATTTCACAGGATGTTGAGCTATCTACGGTTTTGTCCAAAGTCTCGTCATTCTGGCTAAACTTTGAATATTAGCCTCACTTGTCTCGATTTTTATCTAAAAAAATTATTCGAAAATAGAAATACAGATATATGTAGGATATAGAAAATATTTTAGCTGTTCTAGAAACAGTTTATGAGATAAAACCTTATTATTTATAACAATTCATTTTTATTTCTTTAACATCGAAGAATAATGAATTAAATATAGTTTTATTCATTTGAAGGTAATTTGGTAAGTGAACGTGGAAAACCACTTAGGCCCAACATTTTCATTCTTCTTTGTGGCCTTTAGAGCTTCTTCGTAAATAATATGCATGGAAATCTTAAGAAGTTGAGAAGTTTCTACTTGCAATTCAGGAATTCGAAATTTTATCAGCAGGTTGAAAATCAAATTTAGTCATATTAAATCTAAACATTCATAATCATTGAAGATAAAAACAACCGTGTGTTCATTTTCATCCTTCCGCAATCATAAACTTCTGAATCTTGATAGTGAATTTGAAAGAAATAACTCTATAGAAAGATCTATATATGTATATGTAAGTTCTTATATTCATTGTAATTTTTTAACCTTTGGAGATTTTGGTGGACCCACTCTTTATACATATCTTTATTAACTTTAATAAAATAGATATACTTAAAATTATAACATTTTTACGATTAGGTGTATACATGAAAATAAACCGATTTGTGATTTTATAAAACATAAGGTTCATGAAATACATACTTATATGTTCTTATATGTACATATACGACTAGGTGGCAGATGAATGAATGTTAAATTTATAGAACTAAAGAAACCATATTTTGAATGAAACCTTCAGGGTGTGTTTTATTCACATAGGGCATATAATATAGTACATTTGATGTGGGTAATGTATATAATGGAGTCTTAAAACTGCTATTGAAAATGGGTAGTCGTCTCTCAATCCCAACGCTCATCTTCTGCTGCCATTCACCTCCTAGTCGACGGACTGGCTCGAAAGAATTAAATCATTCATCACTTGAGCGAAATAATGCTACTCTATTTACAAGACTGATATCAGCAGACTGGTTTCACACAATTGCAAAGCCAAGACAGGCTTTCTCAGGCATGAAGCGTTTTATAGCCGCATGAAGACGCCTTATTTCTTCACCGTGCCATTGTGCTGTACGCTAATCACTTTAATTGCCCATTACGACAGCCAGGCTCTTGTTTGTAGCAGTTTTGAGCCGGCTACTTGCGATCTGGCGCTCCTAAAATTCATCTAAGTTGGGCCTGGATGCTCCAGGAGGCTCGAGGGACGAGGCAACAATTACACGGACAGCAGGCATCACCGCCGCCATCTCGTTCAGGAGTTGTGTTATAAAAATCGGCGGAGTTTTATTGCATTAAATCAGCAGCCGACTCCGGAGTGCTAACGAATTTTAATTGTTCAGACATAAATCTCAGGCAGCACCACTTCAGGTGTTACACAAGAACCGTCAATTGCCGTGAGAATTTCCTAGAACAGCGGCTCTGGCCATCTTAACTCTTAAAAGCAGCCGGGGCTTGTGAGACGCTGCAAACAGATCTTGGTCTCGACTTCAGATCTCGATCGAGATTGCGCTGCGATGCGAGGGCTATTGATTTCCGACACCGAAGAGTGATCTCGTAATAAATGAGTGGGCCAAGTGGGTTATCAGCGATTTCCAATTTTAGAAAGCTATTTCCATTGAATCGCGTTATCATGATTTCGTAAACTCACCGGTGAACCTCCCTGAGGTCTCCGGCTGAGTTATGGGGCACAAAACCGGGGAAACTGCTCCTTCTGGATAACCCTGTGAGGAGTTATAAACAATAGTGAGTGATCAAGATGTCACAAATACAATAGCATATATCGACAAGGAGAATCTTTTTCTATGAATACTAATTAATTGTCACCTTTTACATAAAATTAATTATCACATCTTCGTTACGGAGGAGTTCCTTGCTTTGGGTGTGCACACTACAAGAATTTATGATGACTTCTCTGGCGATAAATTCCATCTTAACTGCCGTCAGGGGAATGTAAATAATTACAAAGTTTGGAACAACACATATTCAAATGCAAATTAAAAGGAAAGAGAAATTTACCCTATTGGCCATTAAATTTAGTCATAAATCGCTTTCAAATCTACGGAAATGGGATACGCCAAAAAATCAGATGTGGAAACTTTATGAACATGTGCCTACTACTAACTATAGCTGACCAAATTTTCTTAGGAAATATGCACCTATCAATTTTTATTTTCGCTCTTAAATTATTGAAATAGAATAGTCTCCACGGAAGGTAATTGTTTAGAAATATAATCTTTCAGTTTAAAGGCACACCTATAGTAATTTTTTCTTAAAAACCACTGCCATAGAAATTAGATTTATCACTTTTTTGGTAAATAAGTAGGGTAATTTATTAATTAAATAATAATAAATATAATTTCTAAAATGAAATATATTTACTGATTTGTAATTTAAAAAAATTCATTATATTATTATAGAATCAGCTATGAAATGGTAAATCTAATCTCTTGTTGATTATACATGCAATTTTAGTAATTTATGAAAAACAAATTATCAACCAACAATATATTTTTGTACAAGTTTCGAAATTAGTTTCGTTTATTTTGCTTTTTGACAAATTTGCCATTATACTGAACATCCTAAATTAAAAAATACGTATTTAGCAGTGTAATTTTTGCCCAAAACAAGTCCCAATGTTCTTATTTTTAAAAACTTTTAGAATTTTGTTATTCAAACGATTTTTTACATTAAAATTAACATACATTGTTTTCTAACTTTAACTGATATGTTTCTGGTTTCGAAACATTTACAAAATTCTGTATTATAATTTATAAGTTTTAAACTTTTTTTAATAAATTTTAATATTTGTTCACATTTAAATATCTGTCTGTATGACTATTTTTATTTCATTCAATTTCGTCAATACTGTGTAAGGCATATTTAATCATTCATTTTCACAATATTGTAGAACGAGTTCGGTACAATTAAGCAAAATGGAAGACTTCAATAAAAATATATTTATTTCTTGTCAATTCTAGAGACAGGTATAATATATGTATGTACGAAAACACATGAAAATATCTTTCTCGTTTCCTTTAATCCTGAAAAACCGTTCACTTCCTTTGCTTTAACCTAAATGTTTATTCAGGTTTAGATGCTACCTATAAATTTTAATTAAAAAGGCATCAAGTGTTGACCTTCTGCCGTAAAAAGAAAATCTAGTAAATGCAGCAGATGATTGATGGATTCAAAAAGTAGCATCCCTTTTTCGGCAAGTAGGTAGCTAGGTATAGACATGGAAACTACCTGCCAATACAGATATTGGTTTTTTGTCTTTCTCGGAGATAAAAAGAAATATTTATTTAAATTCAAAAGTGCAATTCTTTTGAAAACGTTTTCGTGAGATGCCAACGACATTTTTAATTTCGTTTATGCCTTTTGAAAACACTTTTCGATAAAATAAAATCATAAAATGAAGAAATGGAACATTATGAGAATTATCGTTGGACGAAAAACTTCGTTCAGAAATAAAGGCGCCAGCCATCACATCAAATTAGTTTGAAAATCAATTCCACTTAAGGCAACACCTAATTTCAACCGGAGGCCCGAAAACCTTTCCCAACCAAAGTAATCATGCAAATTATGTCCACCACGTTTCACAAAGGTGCCAATAAAAAGCAAATCAAGTATTTTTACTGTGGCCGATGGGCCCTCTTGTCTTTTAAATTATTTGCGGCAAACGAAAAGGAGATAGGTTTCTTAGAAGAAACTTGTTGGGACCTCTGCTCCAAATAGATGTCCATTAGAGCGCAAATAAAATTTTATTCGCCTTAGCTCAACTGCGAAAGAAAAGAGCCATAGACGCTTCAGGTGACTAAAGTGTCAGTTTTGTAAGTGAGCGTTGCAGTGTTGCTGCAAGCAACTTGTATGTGATGATGCATGTTGTCTTTCTTAAGCTGTGAAAATTAAATGAACTTTTATGTGCTCGTTTGTCGTAACTCGTAAGTGACCGTCTCGGCCAGATTAACTTAACTAAAAGGGTCCAGAGCAGGCCATGATGCTCGTACATATGAAATTTAGGCGATTGCCTTTGTCGCTTTCATTCTCCGAAAGGACATCGTGAACACCTTCAAGACGTCCTGCTGTTTTCTCATATACACGGCTGCATGCCTAAACCTGCTGGATATGTTGACTACAGAAGTGTGAATTCGAATTCACAAAATTAAATCAAAAACCTGATTTGAAGAAGAAGTTGTGGTTAAACGATGTCTACCATAAAGAACTCTTTGTGGGTAGCACAGTGACGTGGTCTTTTTTCTTATATTTTGGCTCTTTTGCGGGCAGAGACAATTTTTGATCCATTGATGCAAAAAGGATTTTTTTTTGTGAAACCAACGATAGGTATTTTTCAGCAGGACTTGATGTCACTTTAATGCTTTGTGATAATTTTACCATATCGCTATACAAATTGTGCAGACAAAATAAATCAAATTAAAACTGAGTTTTTTATGAGACGTCCTTTATATTCGAAATGTGAGTAGGAATATCAAAGACATAGGTACCTATGTTCATATAGGTCTGGACAATTGTAGGAACCTTGTGCCTCAAATTAAAATATCGCACCATCATTTAAATTTTGGACATTTTACAACTAAATATGACCTTGCAGGTAACAAACGGCTAACTCTTAACTTAAAAGGTTTAGTGTTTAGATTTTCTTAAGCATAGTATAGGTATTATTTATACATTTTGCATGTTGAAATTCGATACCTTAAAATATAACGTTTAGGCTAAATACGATCTTTTCGAAAAAAAATGTTATATTTTTTATTTTCCAAAGTAAAAATCTGAATTGTACATTTTTAAACTTGTTACATTCAGTGTTTTTACTTTCTTCTAAGATTAGAATTTCATATATAGAGCTTGTATAAATATAATACAATAAAATTTTAACTACCCAACATGTTCCAAAAAATTTGTTCTTTAAAAATAATAGCATAACAGCAAAAATACTGACAATGTCTGAAGTCGCTGTCCTTTAATTGTATTATTGTACATATTCTAAGGAGGAAATTTGGAGTTGACTTTAACATTTCCAGCGAACAGGGCGTAACTCTTTTCAAAGATAAAGTTTTAAATGATGAGAGACGAGGGCACTTTTTGCATGTAGTGTAAAAGCATTTCACGAATTTTTCAGATTAAATTTAAAAGTTTCACGAGATTAGAGCCAAAGACATGCACTGATGATGACCACGGAGACGCTTAAATGAAAACAGGTAATAAGTGGAACTCAGTTCGAACCTGCCGGACGTATCCGCATAATAAAAAAAGGTAAACGACGAAAAAATACACACAGGTAAGAGAAAAAAAAATTCCGCGATTAAAAATGTTGCAAAAGGAGAAATAATTACGGCGCTGCGATAAATCCTGCCGTAAATGTGCTTCAAGAGCGGGCATTAAATTGTAAATTGAACATGGGAGACAGGAGCTGATAGGAGAAATGGTGCCTTGACAGGTCAACTGATTGCCCTTCAAAGCTGGAACAGTTAGCTAAAATAAGTCATAATTGATTAAAAATGGTAGCTATCGATCACACATTTGCGCTAATTCTAATCTCATTCCAGAAATAAATCATTTTTTATATATCAGCAATTCTTTCTTTTAGGTCAGGTAAATATATTCGCTTTGATGACTCATTCTAACAAAATTGTCATTTTCAACATAGGGTTAAGACTATTTCCAATGTAACTAAATGTGCCGACACCCATGTCAATTCAAATATTAATATAGAAATCGAAACCAACCGACGAGAATTAAGATCAAGACCATGTGAGACTTGACCAAGAACAAAAGGGCCTTTTAAACAAAACTTTTCGGAACAATATGATGAACATTGAAAAATGAAAATACAAACATATCCATTTAATAAACACGTCTTACATTTGAATGAATTCATTTATTAAGACAAAACAATGAAAAATTGAAAAAGGACGACTCTGTTTTTATTCCATCCTATGGCGATTTTCTATATTCAACATAAATTTTAAAAATATAACATGAATATTATATAATACATGTATTTTTTGCATAAATTTGACAAACAGATTCAACTAAATGAGTAAACGAGCCCAAGACTACAATGACAGACGAGACTATGATCAAAGCCAAGACTAAGTCTATTGATGCAAGACCAATATACCAGGCGCGGATTCAAGGAGGGGGTCACGGGGGTCATGACCCCCCCAAAAACAGCCCGCATTTCAAAAAATTGAGCTGAACCAATATTTTGAAAACCGAAAAACAAAAAAAACCAAACGAACAAAACCTAGTTTTTGCAAACTTAAAAACCGGAAACTAACCAAACGACCAAAATTAACTTATTTTTTTGCACTTTAAAAAAATTGGAATCAAAAAATCACTGAATCAACAAAATTGACTAATTTTCTTACACAATATCGACTTTTTTTTATTATTTTTTCTATATTTGGATTGTAGGTATACTTCATATACTAGCATTTGTTTACAATCTGTTTACAAGTTCCAACTAAAAGCATCATTTAAAGCACAAAATCCAATCTTCTATTTTGTTTCGCAAATCTGTTAAGACATTTCTTAGTTTTGAAAGTACATTTTTTATATAAAAAGTTTATAATTTTATATAAACAATAAATTTTTATATGAATGTAATGAATTTTTTCGTAAAACAAATTGGACGAGTTTTTACATAAGGTTATCCTGACTTTGTTTTTTAATCATTGAAGAAATTCGGTTTGCTTTGTTTATTTGGTTATTCATGTTATTTTTATTATTTTTGATTTTTTTCTATCCTGTGACCCCCTCCGGAAAAAAATTCTAGATCCGCGCCTGCAATATACCGAGTGTTTGTATGTGGTATTGGTCTTGTTTTGCTCATAACTAGGGTCATTAATATTTATATTTATTAGTTAGTTTATCTTTTCTTAAAAATATAGGAAGAATTCGATATTTAAAATGTGTACTTAATTATCAATTTAAGAAAGCATATTTAGTCGACGAATATTCGTTTCTAATATAACAATTAATCAATCTAATAAAAAAAATCCCCACCAAAGAAATGAGAAAAAGAAAGAAATTGGGGTGAATAAAATAAACACATCCGTCATCAGGAAAGGATCATACCTATAATTTATGATACCGATCTTCTTTTCAACTGTCATTTTATTCTAGCTGAAGTCCTGGCAGGGTGTCCTTTACTTTTATATGCTATATATGCTTCATATGCTTCTGAATTCGTGTGCGTTTGGAAACATAACTCAGGGTTCTTATCTCTAGACATTCAAGCGACAATCATTACCCAAATTCCGAACTAAAGAAGGAAAGGTTACTAACTCTGCTGGAATGTGTCTTCAGATATGATCCTTAGGCTCATGTTGGCTAATCGATGAAAGAATCTGTGAGGACAGAAAGGTTACAGGATGTTAGTTTTTCTTTCATCGGCACGACTGAGCACAAAGCTGTTTTAGCTGCGTCACCCTAATGAACATTTGGTCCTACTAAATTTTAAGGATTATTGATTTTCTCCTTCCTTTTTCTTTGCCGGCTTCTGAAAATGTCATGGAGAAATTATTTTATTATTTACAACTGTTGTTCGATGCAGAAGAAAAGAATGCCAAAAAAACTAGCTTTAGCGAGATTTCGCTGCTATTAAACGATTTTTTAAATTCTTCATCTTTCCACATATGTATTTTCTTTTGACTGGCTTTAGAATTCGTATAGAGAAATTTGTTGCATTAGTAAATTAAAGTGATTTAGCCTCAGAGAAAGGGAAACTTAAGATTTTTGCAATATTATTAAAATTCTAGTCTTGAATTGAACTGGTGTATGAAATTTATTTATTATACATATAAACCCCCATATAAAGTAAAAATGTTTAGGTATGTATTATTCAATGTTAACAGCAAAATAATGAATTTAAACAGAGTAACGACACACGGTGTTATTTTTACGAGGCGCCATTGGATATTGATTGCTTTTTTAGTTACTAGAGCTGCTAAGATATTCTTCCGATCAAATGTCAACTTTTTAAAACAATTTCCTTGTGTTGTCTTATTTTGTCTTCGTACAGCAACTGAAACATTTTCCTACAATATAATTTATTTGCTTTTTTGTAATTTCCTGATTTCATCTTAAAGATCGGTATCTAATCATCCTACATTCTAGCAACATCTTATAAACGCAATAACAATCAGGTGAATGACCAAGCTCTCTTCGTTTAATTACGAAATATTTTATCTTATCTTTGACTAAAATCCAAAATGCGTACAAGTTCTGGGTTATATTTCCAATACCATTAGACAGCAATTACCGAAGATCACCGACATGATCTCCATAATTTTTGTAACTTAAGTGTTTTGTTCTTCCTGTTATTGTATTCGTTGATCCCTTTGTGATCACCACCAAACTGATGCTTCCGAAGGATATTTTTCAGGTGTTTTTATTTTGCCTTTTATGAATCAACTCCAGCGATACGGATCAACGTTTTTTATGATTATTATTATTAAAGCGTTCAGTGACGTTGCTACACCATTAAGAGTTTGACCAAGAATGCACCGGAGAACAAGAGGCAAATGTTCGAAGGGATATCCCAGTAAGCCCTGCAATGAGTGCAGCTCCGCGTACACCTCTCGTGAAATAAAATTACAAAGAAGCGAACCTTAAACTGATCAAGAAACCAAGAGGAGTCGGTTTGCTGAAGCCGATTTAGCACATTTAGCCGCAGGACAAATTTCGGCTTCAACAAAATCAAGTTTACATATTCTGCGCAGAAGATCGATACACTCGATCACCGACCGGCCGGCCACATGCAAATTTCATTTTTAGCGAAATTCCGCGGGGAACGTGTTTGCCGGACCATGCCGCGGCCAGCGACGGAGCCCAGTTTTCGTTGTGGCCGAGGCCCGAGACCAACCGCTAGACTTTTCGCGGAGTTTGAATGAGATCTTTGGATATAAATTAATTCGACTAGTTGAATTGTTCGCCTGATGGACGCTATAAATTGCGAATATCGTTACTATTCTCTTAATGGAAACAGTAGATCATGTCAAATTAGCAGCAATTCGATATCGTGCTGACTGCGGCGGGACGTGTACATGCTCCCCTCGTGGCTAATGAGCGGCCTATTGGGGGATACTTGCTGCTAATTTATTGTGTGATTGGTCGAAGTGTTCGGAATTAAATCTGCACACGTTTGTAAAATTAAATTGCATGCAAATCAGGCAAAAACTCCCTGCTGGAATTACTTAAAACTTAATTAGGGACGACTGCGACTGTGAATAATGCCGACGGTTGGGTCTGCGATCGTCAGGTACTTTGACCTCATGAAATTTATTTCACTACTCGACAAGGTTGGCTCGCAATTAGTCGTATTATTAATATTCTGTCGGTAATTATTTAATGTTGATCAATATTCTTTGGGAATGGATATATTTCTTATACTTTGTGGATTGTATGATTGCAGCTCCCTATTTTTTGAGCAAACATAGGTACTTACATATTTTTCATTATAGAGGTACAAAGACTCGATTTAAAATAAATATAGTAATAATACATATGTAGAACTGTACTATTATTTATTTTGCTAGATTTTCATCTGCAAAGTTCAAATTTCAGTACTTTCGAATTGTTAGAACTTGAATATTGATACGAATGTAATAAAATGTAATATATAAAAATAAGTAAGATACGTGAGCCCTAACAAGATCCGTCTTTTAAATTTCCGTTTAAACGAATTTTAAAATGCCACAAGGATGTGACTCAGTATCTAAAAAGGTCGAATGGTTGCCAAACTTTAGCTTCGTTTTAGCATAAACTTGTCAGTGTGTTTAGACATAAAACGTTTGCAAAATGTCATGGTAGACCATGTTTTCTAAACGAGCTACTACAGGAAATACAATTATTTTTTATTTTTTTCCAAGAATATACTTTTGTTATGTTTTGTGCTTTAACTGTTTCACTATATATTTTTTCACCATTAAGTGGTGAATTGCTTCTGGCCACATATCCCTATTTCTAAATAGGTCTATAATTTTTACTTAAAACTATTGAAATTGACTATTACTGTGCTTCCATGAGTTTTAAAGCACTAAGGTTTACAATTAGCCGTGTTTAACGAAACTTAACTTAACTTTGTTTTCATGGAACTTTAACTCGGGCTCACCGTGAGTTAACTCTGCATGAAAATAGTATATAAGTCACTCTTCTTCAACCTAAAAATGTAATATAAACACTTACTAAATTAGATTTTCTAAGAATTTCGTCCAAAATGCAATTGCTAATGTTTTTTTAATATTATTTCCTTTTTATGAGATGTTCATTAATGTAAAACGAATGCAATTTTGTCAATACGTTTTAAATTTTGATTGATCTTAGTATCACAATTGATAAAGATAGTAGATTTATTAGTAGAAATGAAATGTTGTTGCTATTCTTTAATTTATATTATAATTGCAAAAAATAAAGTAATTGGTTCTGTTCACTATAATACTCAGTGTTTTGCTTTGAAACAAGTGAAAAAAGCCAAATAATCATTACATTTCTCAAATATGTATTACTTTTGAAAAATAAAAATTGTATTCAAAAGAAAAATCAGGTTTAATATCGGACAGTTGACCTTGCATAGTCAAAATATTGAGAAATGGTTAAAAGTGTAAATAATAAAGTATAGAATAGGTAGCTTAATTACATAGATTACAGTACAAAAATACAGCAAATGTATTATTACAAAAAATTTACACTAAAATTTAAAAATTTAAGATTTCTGGAAATTTAAGCCGATTATCAACAATGTTACGTTAATTGATTCATCGCAGATTTAGCGTGAGGAATGTATATTTAGAAATAGCCCTATTCATTCCATTTTAAAACATATCCTCACTAAGTGAATGTCTGACAATTATATACCTAAGTTTCGTTGTCTATCTTCGAGATGATCTTCGTTACGTAACCTATATATGTCCAGGCGCACTTTACGAAGTTTCAAATTGAACACCGACTCTTCTATGTTCTAATCGCTTTAAGGTATCTAGTGAACTTTTCTTCACCCATCTGTTGATAACGTCTTATTTGAGCAATCCATCAAGAATCAAACGAGCGTCACTCCCGAAAACTAGCGTGATTCAGAGAATTCCGCTCCATTTCAAGCATTTATCACCATTTTTATGGGATTGCTTAGCCGCAAGTACGACGGGCCAAGGACCCAACTCTTTGACTGCCATCGCACCCATACAACTGTCACTTTCGATTCGAGATTCATATCTAAATCTGCAGATCAAACGTCCAGATACTATCAGTCAAGTTTAATTTTTTTTTCTACTCTTCCTAGTCGGGAAATTTTAATTTTTTTCAAATAAATTTCTTCAGCCGAAGCAGTTGGTGCGCGCTGGCCGCATTTTCTTGAGTATTAACACCGCATCTCGGTTAAAAGCGGCATTTTTCTTTTTGGCTAAATACGAATTAGTCAGCAATGGCAGTCGAAATGCGGTTTGCACCATGTGCCTTTGCTCGGTATTAACATTTTTGTGGAATTAATCAAAGATAATGGGGGAGATAAATTCCTGGTGCGCAGTAGGATTCAGGAAGTTCGCTCGAATAAAAGACAGCGGATAGTTGGAATTGAGCATAGAATTTATGTTTACACACCACATTGGTTCGGCTTTTACTATTGACCTGCCCTGTGACTCCTGTTCCAGATAGTCGTGTTTGGATAAAAAAAAAAAACAACTGCAGCCTACCTTGAAAGACAGTTGCACCTTTTTGGCACAAGTCTTCTCCGAACCAATGACTTCCAGAAATGAGCAGGTAATGCATTTAGCCCGGAAAACATTTCGACTGAGAGACCACCGTCAAGGCACCGCCAATCCCTTGTTATCTTTCTGACGAGACGCACATTTTCTTTTCTTCCGTTGACATGTCTATCTGGCTTATTTATGGGCTAGGGGTGCTTTATTGTTTTCCCGTGTTCTGTCTTCTTGCTCGTGCCTTTCTCAATAATTACTTTGTATTTCCTGTTCGGCACAATCAAAGCAAGCCCAACTCTGAATGGTAACAAGTGACGGGAATGATGCGTCACTTAGGTGGTCATGCCCTGTGAGAAAATATTTTACTACTATAACCCGCTGAGTTTGTGCTATTATGATACCAAAATATTTTTGCAAGAAGTTGTCGAGACAACTTCCTTTACAGGATTGTTCTACCTGAAAAGATGAGTGAGTGATTTTTTTGTCGACAGGACCATTAGTCGCCATATCAAAAATTTTCTGGAAAACTCGTTCCGGAACGCTGTTGCAGTTCATACAGTCTGGACTATGTTAGGTATAGATATATACATAGAAATTTTTATTATGATCTTTGAAATTTTTAAATTATGATCTTTGAAATGTCTCCATTTATTTGATTCAGGTTTAGGGTCGGATTAAGCCATGTATAAGCCCCTAGGCAATACAATTCTTGGGGTTCCTCTCGTCTTTCCTTAATTCCCCTTATTTCCTAAAATATATTTTTTTTATTTTAACTTAATTTTATTTTATTTTTACTGCATCCCCAACCAACATTATGTTATGATGCAATGAAGAAAGAATAGGGTTTAATAAACATTGAGTCTATAATCAACCTGTTCAACATAGAACTTTTATAATAATTTAAATCTAGTAGAACGAATTCTTTATTCATAATATGTCACTTATAAAATAATTAAAATTACGTCCGTATATACGAGTATAATACGTTTTTAAGTCATTGATGTTCGATAACGGTCTTTTAGAAGTTTCAAATTTCAAAAGCTACATTGTAATCACCAGACTTCTATATATGTATTTAAAATGTTGGCATTACATTCGGAGAAGTTGATTGTATCAATAATCCAATAACCAATAAAGACAGTTTATATATGTATGTATAATTTGTCTACTACTGCACTACTTTTTCCTTTCCTAAGTCGTCTTATTGTAAGAATAATTGTAAATACATATTGCACCATTTTAAAAAATTTAACTTCATCCAAAATTACATATTTCTTTATAAATTCAATAGTTTTATGCAATGAACTTATACCATCCCTAATAAATATTATGTTAATACGAGGTGATATTTTGTACAATGCGTTTAATTTTTTTTTTTTAAAGAGTTAAAAATTATACTATAAAGACGCATTGTCTTGACATATGAATAAGACTTTTAAGAGACTTCCAGGGTCAAAACAATTTTATTATAAAAGAAAACGCAACATCATTTTTAATGTTCCGTACCCTGTTAGTGTACCAAAATTTGAGAAAGATAGAGTAATTCCAATCGAGCTAAATCTTTGAAATTTGGAACGTACATATATAGTTTTTAAGGTGATAATTACGAGAAAAATCGAATAAATCAAAAAAATTCAACATTTTTCGTAAAACTTGCAGTGGATAGTGAAGTTCAATTTTTCAAATGAGTGGTGTCAAATTGTAATAAGATATCGCTCTGTATGCAACAGAGAAATATTTGTTGCTGTCACTGAAATTTATTCGATTTATTATTTCTTTCCAAATTTTAATTATATTCAGTTGTGTTGTTTCTTAATATTAATATATACATACATACAATAGTTTCAGTTGATTTGCGACACATAAAATACAGAATATTTAATTCAAAACCGTGCTTTTCAGCACGAAATTCTTTTCTTCCGTTTATTGTAATAGTGGATCTGAATAAAAAGTTTATGAAACCCCAACAAAAAAAAACATAAATAAATAAATAAATAAAAAAAAAATAATTAATTTACAGACAAAACTTGGCAAGGTTTCAATAAAGAACTGAGCAATATTGGACCCTTGAAACTTTCCAAGTTTTGTCTGTAAAATTAATTCACACAATATTTTTCTGTGCTTATCAAAACACTGCTAATAACGTGTAGGCAAGGAACTTGTCACAATTTCTACATTTCAGTTATTTATTTATTTATTTATTTATTTTTTTGAGATAAGAAATCACGCAATCCTGACGAGAACTTGACCTGTTTTTTTCATATATCTTTTTGGTGGGATAGAATCTTACACCGCAGTATTTGTTCGCCTTTCTTTTCAGATGGCAAGAATTTTCGACATATACGAAGTTATATTCGTATAGAATAAAAATCTTCATTCGAAATGCAAGGGGTAAATTGGGGTTAAGAGAGTCTTAAAATTTGTTTTATTCTCAATCCAATTTTGTAGGTTATCAAAAGGAAACAACCTTCAAAATTGATGGTTTAAAACAGTAGTAATAAAAATCTGACAACATTCTGAGAGATAACTTCTGAGGTCTTTATTGAAAGGAAATTTACCAGTAGTAATAGGTACATTAAAATGAATAACTTCTTCATAAATAAAAGGGAAGGTTTTTTTTTTGCAAGCTAAAGTGCGGATCACTTGATGCCCGAGTTTATAGCTTGACTTGGCTTTAATTTATAAATTTAGAAAGTCTTGAAAACCATCTTAGCTCGATTTCCTGAAAGTTGTTTAATAATAAAAATACTGCCAATTGAAGACCGCATCTCAAATGTCGAATGAGGCGGTTTTGAGCACCGCACCATTGAACGACCCTTGCACCAATATTACCCTGATATTATTGAACCTGAGGAATTTGTCAGTTGGGCCGTATATCACAACTTTATTACCTCATTCCTGTGGATTAAATTTCTTTTCACCATTTTTATATCGGTGGCCATCGTTGCCTTAACTCCGTTCTTTAGCATCCATTGCAAATGCTAGACGTCGACGGTTTACGACACCTTAGAAAGGCGAAGTCTCCGCCAGCCGGGGATCGGTTGCGAGGAGCTGGTCGCAGGCGCGCACTCTTTCGTGGTTTTGAGCCTGGAAATCTGATTATCTGCGCGTATATCTTTAATTAATGCGTGATAAATAATCGAACTGAATGGGATCGGCCGGCCGCGGCGATGGTGTGCGGCGCAATGGCACGACTGTCGCCTTCTTGGTGACCACGCAAGGTGATTTCCTTCAGTTGTTTGGGTGGCCCCGAGCGTTCTCCTCGCTCTTTTACCGCTTTCTAGATTTCCTCTAAAAATCATTCGTTGTTTTATAGCCGTCGTAGCTCATCGTTATTTTCATTCTAATTGGTAATTTTTTACCACCTACCTCGCGGTTTCGGCTGTTTCTACATACAACCGGAGCCGCATATCTGGCACACCAAAGCCACGTCTTGGTCTTGGGTGTCGTTTATTAACAACTTTCTTTGCTCGAAGTGAGCCATTTCTTTTCGGTATTTCGCCCAAAAATTTCTGAGTTTTCTGTTATGCAAACGAGCTGACGGGTATCATGGGTATGTACTCATTACGTTTGCAAAACGAAACCCGGACCTTTAGTAGAAATCTAGCTGAGGATAAAAAACTCATTGGGCATTCTTTTGTAGCCTTTTATCCCAGTCCAAAGTCAGCCGCTGACAAAAAGATTGTCACCGTTGGAGCCGGAATTTCATTGATAATTCATTGGGTGTGTATTTTACGACTTTTCGGCTAAGGCGCTTAACTGAATATTTCACTCAATTAGAACTTTATTTGACGCTAATTCGATTCTGGTGAATTTCACTGGCTTCCAGAGGTCTTGCACCTCCGCATCGAATACGAAATAAAAAAAATATAAAAATAAATCAGATATGTAAATGCGGCGAAAAGTACGAAAAGCTAAAAGAAATCACAGTGCTACCTGATACCTTCCCTGAACGTGTGCAACAACCTCAAAGAGTTCCAACAATTTGATAAATTCCTCTCACCAGACGCTACAACACCACTTACTAATTAGGGCTAATTAATTAACTTAATTGACTTGTTCGAATAGATCGCGACAAGAAGTCCAAACACAGCTTGTACCTGCGCTATTCGATCTTCAGGAGTCGAGGATCAACTGCGCATAAGCATTTTATCGATTGCGATAATTAAAGGTGTCGTACTTGTGCTGCTCCAGGTATGCTGTAGTCTGGGGAAGATCTTGATCTTCTCTAGTAAATGGATGCTGTATCGAACAGTGGAGTCGTTTCGTCGCTAAGAAAAATTTTCCGATTCCGATTTATTTTTCTCTCGATTCAAGACCAGCAATTATTTCAATGTTTTAAAGAAAAAGAAAATATTGCTTATCCCTATGGAAGATAAATCTTAATCGAATAGAAGCGCTTAGCAAAATTAACAATTGTCCCAAGACAAGATGATATAAAACCAGTTCTTGTTTCTTTGCAAAAACTTATACACTTGTGTAACGTTTTTATACGAAGCGTAAATATGAAGTTATTAAACATATTGATAAGCTGGAACGCCAGGCTTAAGACATAATAGTTTAGATATGAAAATATATATCTTGGCTGTCGAGATGATTGAGAACACTAAAATAAACTTGCGAAGTATTAGCTAATTCTTCAAAAATTATGAGTAAATTTAAGACCTTCATAACTTTTCAAGCTTCCTAGGAGTAGTATAAGCGGATGGTAATAATAACTTTACAATATTGGGTGACTTTAAGTTCCTAAGTTATACAAATTAAGAGTAAAGTATACCTAAATAAATAAACGTGTCTAAAATATCACAGAATTAGGACTATTACACTGTATCACAGTTTGCATAGTTAGTTACATAGTTGGTGAGAAATCTGCTAAGGTAGTTAAAAAAGAGCAAGTCACACCCAACCATCCGATACGAAACACTAAGAGGGGAATCTTACCTTTTTTTAAGTCTAGGATAAGGCTAATAAATTAGTTATGTGCTACTGATGTGCGCTTTTAATAAGATGTCTATTATAACGAGTAACTGACAGAAATGCGAAATTGTTATACATAGTAATAAATAAGAAAATTGTAGGTACATTTTGTTTTTAATTTTTGTGTTGGTTTTTTAATTTTTTCATATGGAAACTTAAATTTGAACCATAATATAAGTACAAATGTAATAAGCTCGATTAACCTGAAAACTCTTACAATCCAATTACTTAATTAGTTAAATGTTAATGTTGGTTTTTTCTTTTTGTCTTGTTTTTTTACGAATTCATAAATAGAATATGATTGACGTATAACCGAAAATGGTTGATACAACTTTATCCTTAATTATCTGGCACAACAGGAGAAATAAAATTTATATACCTAGCCTAATTGGCGTTACGCCTGACGACAAATTTCTTAAAATAGTATGAAATGCAGCGAGAATTGCATAAGGAGCGGCTGCAATCAATAGTCCAATTTATATAAACAACAGGTCTTAAGTAATATCTGTCCTGTAAATTTGCTGCGAACACAGGAACAAGTTCAAATAGCTCGAGCCATGTTGAAAAAGCGGCCAGCCGCAGAGGTGCCTGCAAAAACGTGCAATAATTAGCCATAAAGAGGCCTGGTATATTTGTACTTTTAACACTCTTGAAATTTTCTCCATCGATATTTCAAAGGTTGGATGAATATTTCGTTGCGAGGCACCTGTCACCGGCTCGGGCAAAGACTTATGGCCAGAGACAAGTTTCTTAACTCCCCGGCACATCGAGTGACAGTGTGCTGGCCAATTTTATGACGTTTCCATCGTCTTGACTCTTGAGTAGCCAGTTAAAACCTAGACGCAAGTGCAAAAAATTCACTGGCATTATATAGCAGTGGGTACTCAACTCAACACTTTCTTGTGGCGGTCCAAGTAATTGCTCTGTGAGTTTTAGTTGATTGCGAATTAACAAGCTTGTCACATCAGAGCATAATTGCGCGTAAATTTGTTAGAGAGACGCGCAACATTGGTTATGCGAGCCAATAGAACGCGAAGCGAATCGTTGGGGAAAAAAGAGGAATTGCAATTTCGATGAATTAGGAATTTTTCCATATGTAGTTTCTACCCAACCATACTCAGGAATTTTAACTGGCTTTTCGCTTTTAAGGTGGAATTCCTTCAAGTTGGCTCCAAAGGATTAGAGGACTTACGACTAAATGCTATTTTTCAATTAAATAACTCAATTCACGAGCTTCACATTTCTTCCGAACACCTTTGAGAGTATTTCATTTATTGGACCTAAAATTTAACAATTTCACAGATTTTTTTTATGAAATATATCATCGTCTACCATTTAAAAAGTGGCAATAAGATTTAAATAAATATTTAACAAAAAAAAACAATTTTTGCAATTTTCCTATAAAACACAAATATCAATTCAACTCGTCTATACTCTTTTTATGTCAGTTGTTAACTTTAGAACGTATGAACCGATTTAGATGATTTTGATTTAGTTCCAATCAAAAAAGACTCTTCCGCTTTGAGTTGAACAATTTGTTTGTTCGGAGTTGCCTTGTTATAAAGATAAATTGAAATTAATTGATTTGTAGACATTGGAATGTCATCGTGAGATGTTTAAAGTTCTTTTTGTCCATTTGGTGTTAACTGACGAAATGAAGTCCCCCGAACTTTTGTTAATGTTTAATGCACGGACATAGAATTTTAGGAAACATACCGTTTTAAATGCTAATAGCCATAGAACTTATTATGCAATGTATTGCCCAAAATGAATTCCTTTTTTTATTGAATTGGTTCTTCAAACCATACAATGATAACAATGAATAAAATGAAATACGAACGATAAATTTCCTGCGATTTATGTACAAATTAGCTTTCTGGAGGTTTTTAGAGTTATTGATTTCTAATTCCGATTCTGAGGATTTAAATGGAGGATCGCTTTAATGGCTCTTAATTCTGTTGTTCTCAAGAAGTAGCCACCAGATGTACTAATAAATTCAATTTTTTCAATGAAAGAATAGATTTCACACTATCTAGAACAGAGTTTAAAAATAATTTATGTATCTAGAAAATAGAACATAGTAGTTTAGATTTTCTTTAGGTTAGGGCTAAATTTTTTTGGAATTTCAGGTTGTTAGGTTAATGTGTAATCGGTATAAATAAATAAAATAAATAAATAAATAATTCCAAATTTCATTAAATCTTCGTAAGAATTGGTATATGAAGGCGTTATTTGCTTGTACTTTTCGAATGATAGTACAAAGGTTGTAATAAAAGTTTTACGTTAAATGGACGCAAAAGCGTTCAGATTAACTGATAAACATGCACATTCCATTGGAAATTTTTGATAGGTATTGTCGAAAATTTAATAAAGGAATTCTACCTGAGTGCGTATTGTGCGTATTATTTGTACTTACTTCCTGCTCTGCTTTCAGAGATTATGGGGTGACAAAGCGAAACTCCTGGCGGACCTAATCCTTGCCCATCTGTTCAACTCACTCGGGAACATTTTGAAAAATTTCTCTTTTTGTCACGAGCAGAGCCCAGGACAATTTTCAAAAGAAATCCTTTAATAGCCATGAAACGAAGTTAAATGGATTACCAAGGACGATGGAACAGCGCTCGATCGTCTTTATCCTGAAAAAGGACAAAATGTTTCTCCTCAGAAATTTCACGATTGGGCGTAGGGAGGTTATAGGAAATCTGACACCTTTTCACGAAACCCGGTGATTTATTGCCGACAATTGAATATCCGGCGATCTGCCAGTGCGTTTCAGGGTTTTTTGTGGCCGATATTGTGTAGAACGAGAACGTAAAATGTACGTCAGACCGGAGGAGACCGAAGGCCGGAGCAAGAGTTTGAACTAGAAACGTTCTTAAACCAGTTCCTGCCATTCATCGCGGTGCTCTCAAGAAATTCTTACGACGGGGTGCAAAGTAGGATGGAGTAGTCAATCCGAAGGTCTTGAACCGATTACACAATGACCACGCAACTTCGCGGAGCCTCCTTGCATTGTTTGTATTACCGAAAATAGTTCCACGTTGCGTTGTTACTTTCAAGAGATCTCCGGTGCGGCGAAGACGCAGACGAAGACGACGAAGCCCGTCTACCGCGGCGGAGTCGCCGAATCATGCTGATGCCGTCTTTTCGATTGATTTCAAGTTCTGTTATTGTTGGCGTTCTGAACTCTTCAGGAACGCTCTTGAGATGGCCGAGTTCCTCGAGTCGATTGCTCGTGGTCGTAGTCCGATCAAAGAACTCATAAGGGAGTTTAATAAAATTATTGCGTCATTGTTTGCATTTCAGCCCCAAAGGTAAACCCATTGGACTGCCGCGTTCGCTCGCTCATAATTACATCCACTGTGAACTTTAATTGTGACGAGCAATAAAACGCGGTGGATATTTACATTTCGTCGTTTTCAGAATCTCTTGAGGCGTTCTGCTTCCCTGCTCGAAAATCTTCGCGCAATTCCAGCGAACGGGGGCCAGAGGCGCACCAGTTCTAAACGAAAGGCGACAAAACTTACTTTGTTCTCCCGGCCCCTCGGGCTGGGTCTTAATGAATGGTCCCGGCTCAAGATGGCAAATTGTAACAATACTTGGGCCTCATTGTTTATAAAAGCATAAGAAGACCTTAAAAGGAATCAAGAACCAGCGTTTCCTCTTATCGGCGGAAACTGAACGATGACTCGGCTTTCCCTCATTAAAATCATTCATTAAAGTCAACACACTCGAAGGAATCAAAACGCCTTAGAGACTTGAGACAAGGTGTACGTTATGAAGTATGGAAAATGACTACCTAATGTCGCTCTGTCCGGTGTCTCGCTAGACCTGCTCTGCGGTCTGAGCAAACACTTCAGGTAAACAAGAAATGAGAAATTTGTTGCTGATGAGAAATCAGTCAAGGACTTTTGTACTTTTAACTGACAATGAGTGTGATTTCTACATGTTGTTTTAGCGCTTTACTTTTCTCACGAACTGCGTTAGTCAACAGATTAAAGGACTTGAGCCAACGTTTGGACTGAAAGAATTTTTTAGAGCAAGTAATACTTCCTAAGCAAATATATCCCACACTAGTTACTTTTTATTGGTTAAGAAGGAAAAGCAATTATCTTATTTACAAATGCAAGTGTTGATTGAATTCTTCCATTAATGACTGAAACAAATTGCAAAGTTCATAGACTTTAGTATTGGGTGTTAAGTTCAACCCGATACCTCTAGCCTGAGAAAAAAGGTCTTGGCGGTTAGACGGACAACAAAGTGATCTTATAAGAATTTCCGGAATTTAAAAAATTTATTACAGCCTTTAAAATAAGTCATACTTTTTAGAGATTAGTCTGGTTCAAAACAATTAATTTTTATTTTAAAAATGCATATCTTTTAAATAATATACTTGACGATCTTTGTAAACAAATTCGTTAAGTTGAAGGATGTAATTTCTAATGATTTTGTATTAAAAATAATAATTGAAACAAATATTAATTTGAATGTCAAATCATTAGAAATATAAATAAATATAAAACTAGAATGAAACTCTTGCATGTTCTTGTAAATATTATTTAAAAATCTTTCAGTTATAGTTACATATATAATATAGTGAACTGTATTAAAATCAGTACAATATTTATAAATTTAAGTTACGTAATAAAATCAATTTGTAGAGGAATGTTAAGGGTGAAAATATTTTCATCTCGTAGTGAAAATGTCATAGTTAAAAATTCGAATTTTGTCACATGTACATATATCTCCTTCATCCTATCTTCATCAAAGTGCATTTTTATGTAAACATAAACACCTTTTTCAAATGTTTGATATTCTTATTTTAAGTGAATAAAAAATTGTCTGGAATTTTAGCTAATTCCGTGATTAATGGGTCTGCGGTTTTATTAATTTCCGCGAAATGCTTGTTTTTATGTTTGCAATTTATGATGACTAAGACTATTTCGTAACGAAGCTTTCGTTTACCTGTTAACCTGTTCAAAATTTGCGTTTGTTGCCATCAGAGTAGTATAAACTATGTACATACATATATAATGATAACATTAAAAAAACACTTATATCCAATATACAATTATTTTTGCAGAAGATCCACCGAATGCATATATCAAAGTTATTTGCTACAGTTTTAATCTATGAAAATTGGTACGTGAGCTTCTACTGCTTTTCAATAATGAAAAAAGTTCAGTCTCTTGCCGTAATCCAAATTTATTATACAGCCAAGATGTAAGCTGCACTTAGCTAAAGAAATATCGAAAAACCAGATGAAAGAAAAAAATTGTAAAAAAAATTGCGGCCCACAGGAATGTAAATTGGGTGCTTTTAGTGTGTTTGCATCACTACGAAAATATTTTTATCAGAAACGAAGGAGAGCAGACACGACAGGAAAAGCACAGAGGTCGGTTGTCTCCCTCCTTAATTAACATAATTCCATTTCAATGATCGTTCCCAACGCTCTTTCATGATCGTTACTTGATCGCGCTTCCAATATCGGAGAAATACCTCGTTATTTATGAGTTATAAAATTTTTGAATAAAATGAATTTAGTCACACATATGACCGGTTCATAGGTGTTCAGTTTTTATCGGCCTGACACGACGGCGATCATCCCTAGCTATCATGCGGTATGGTTCCGAATTAGCATTTCTGAAGTCCACGGATCTTGTGTGGGTCAGTTCGAGGCAGGTCTTAATCTTGTGAGCACTGTCCATTATTAGTGGAACAGGTTTCACACATCCATCGGACGGTTTCTCGATATTGAAAATTATATTTGACCAGATTGTCACTGCACGGACACTCTCGTCTTGGCTCACTTTCGTTGTTATTCATTGTAGGCTATCAAAAAGTCGTAAAAGTCTGAATATTGACATTTTTTATGTGTCCATCGGGAGTTGTCCAGCCTGCTCTATAAAATATCGCTCTGCGGGGCGACACGGAGGAAATTTTTGTATTATATCTCGGCATCAACATTTTACCCGCCAATCACTGCATCGGGGTAAGAAATCGAAGATTACTTTACTTTTTCAGGTTTTTATCTTTACCCTCCATGTCGTCTCGATTTGTCTGAGCAAAGTGTTGGAGAATTTTTGTTCAAGTTTTTACCTTCCTTTTCCATGATCTGTCCCGCATTTTCAGTTTATTTCTGATGTTCTACGCGGCTTGATTGCTAACTATTAAGTGTAATTGATGGAAATAACTCATTAAATGTGCGATCTGAATAGCGCTGCATGTATGTTTATGATCGATAATTCATCTAGCTTTATATCGCCATCCTACAGGCTGCTAGATCGTGAGATATGATCATAAAATTCAATAAAAGAACTTATTGTTGGAAATTGAACAAATATTGAATTGATTAAGGTGGGAGGAGAAATAAAATATAAATCTAACAGAGATTTTCAATTCATTCAATAGTTAAACGATATTTACTTGTATTTATATTTTCACGGCAGGCGCGTTTTTACTTCACAATTTTCTTACATGAAGCATAGGGGTAATAAAATTCGGTTTTATTTGAATTTAGCGAATAAACTCAAAAGTTAGATTCCGAATTAACGAAAGGCAAAAGAAAATAAAGAATAAAAGTAAATATTCATATAACATTTTCTATAAATAGCTACTTATAACTTAAAAGTGTTTGACCTTTGATTCTTGAATTTTATTACACATTTTATCCTACTATAAATAATTTTCGAATTCTTTTCATTGCCCAGCCTTTAATTAAGCAAAAGGTGAAAAATCGTACCTTTTTCACATCTTCTATACAGAATATAAAAAATAGATTGTTAGCTACTATGAAGATAAATGCCATAAAATCTAATGAAATTAGTAGTAATTTTCTTTACATGGTTACATAATAAATATCGGGTATTATGTATAAAGAGATTTTTAAAAACCACTAAGTTAAAAACATATTCGACTTAATTTAACCCCAAACAAACAAAAACCAAAACCAAAGGGCAAAAGTCCAAAAATATCAAAGAGATATATGTATAATGGAGGATCGATTCTAATCTGTATGTAATTATCATGATTACATTAAAATACAGTAGCAGCTTCAGCAAACAAAGTCACCTTCCGCGGTTAAGTACAAAGCAGATGATTTTTCGTGTAACCCCAAAATTAATCCATCAAGAAGACCCACCTATAAATCTCACAAATCACAAAATTACCACTTGGCTTCATCTTTTGATACTTTGTACCTGACTCTTACTAACTTTTACTGACCACTTCATTCTCCCTTTCCGTTCGACTGTTGTACAACCCAAGAATCCCGCCCATGTAAACAGTTTAACAAGAAAACAATTTTCGATCGTCGGAACCTACCTGCGTGTTAAATTAATTAAAAGACATGAAGAACCAGAAGAGCAGCAACAACATGGTAACATCGACCTAACAAGAAAGGTTGGTTAGGCGGAAGGTAGTAATGTGGAACTGCGCGGACGAGTCTGTCTGTCTGTCCGCTGTATAGAGCCATGTGATAGCCGAAGTGATCTGCCGACAGTATCTTGCAGAGAAAATTGTGAGACCTTCGGATGATAGCTGGCGCACCAACCAGATCAATGGATTGTGGAGAGATCATAACTCTGCGTTAGTTAGATGAAAAATGATCACGATCGTGACTCAGCTAATCCACTGCCGTACGAAGTATTTATGGCCCAGTTAGGAACGTTAAAATATAATTTCTGCTGAATGGGTGGTTGCCGCGCTGATTAAGCCGTTCCCTTTGACTTCCCGCGCAATTAGCTAATAGCCGAAAATTACTGCGCTAAATTTTATAAGCAGCTATTTTCGGCTACTGAATGTATATTTTTCATGGTCCATTTTCTCTCCAGCTTGGGCTTAGAGCAGAAAAGTTGTGCTGGACTTCAATTTACGCCTCTTATTCATACCGGATGTTTATTAAATATTTCCACTTATATTTTACCTGATTCTGTTGATAAAATAAATATTCTTGAGAGTCCTTCTTTACTACAAAATTGCCCAACAGAAAACAATCGATCAATCGATCTTTCAGTTGTGATAGATGCCTCCGAGTGTTAGCATCTGCTGAGATTCATTGCGTCCATACGAAAAACGCTCTCTTCCCTACTGACTTCAGTCATTTTTATGCCTTCACATTTTGTAATTTATGCAAAAATTATGTTAACCGGACAAGATTGAGGGCTGACGATAAAATGCATAGCAACATCAGATCGGAGAAATAGATAAAATTGACGTTTTGATCGATATTTATAGGTGGGACATATGCATCGATACCTCCGTAATTGTACGCTACATATTGGTTCTAGACTCGCCTACCCTGAGTCTAAGGTGATCCCTCCTGCTCTGGTTGGTAACTCGAGGAATTTCCTTCCAAGAAGGCCTCACTCAACCATCGCAAATAGCCCCGTTTTAATAGACCGCTTTAAGAAAATTGTGCAAGTAGCAGTAGGCTGAAGTGACTTCATTTTTTGCTGTCAAGAACGATTATTTAGGGCTATTTTCTTATAAAGTATACTAAAGCAAATAAAAAGTATTAGCTGAAGGATTTGCTTTCATAGTAGCGGCGGCGCCGCGCCGCATGTAAATTCCATGTTTGATCCCTATAATTCTATTAAGTTATGCGGAAGAATTACCTACATATATTCATGATAATACATCAATTTATGTTTGTGAGCTTTAGTCGTAGGAAATTTCCAAAAATTTGTTTAGTAATAGGTAGCACTTATCCTTTCTAAACCTTTATTACTTACACTACATATACCTAAAACAGTCGAAGAAAAGGATTTTAAAATGTTCTTCTAAAATTATCAATTTTAGAAAATTTCCAAATTCTCAAATTTTCAATATGTATTGGTACTTGTATGATAATGTTTCGTAAAAGTTTTACTTTTAAACGTTTCTTTTTTGTTTTCATAACAATTAGCATACATTTTTTCGGAGGTATAACACAATTGTGAGTATATAAATACACGCTTTTTTAACTCTTTTAAATACCATTGTAGTTTTTATTTTGGGACGTAAACTTTATTTTCTATACAAAATCTCGATCTAGTGTAGGTTATACAAATTCTACAATATAATCTATCTTTTGCCATGCTAGAATTATTGAATTTTGTCTATTGAAATGTTTGTCTGGATATTTAGGATTTCCTTTAATTTTATAGTAAAAGAATCATATTATCATATTACATATAAGAAATTATTTGAATAAATGTCCTCCGTTTATATAAACATCGTTCCACATTTTATTTTGATTCTATCAATATAATATAATTTTACTTTATTTTCTAAAACAGATTACTTACCTCTTTGAGAAATCCTTAGCATCACGAAGGAAGGTTTTTGTAACAACACTCAGGAAAATGTCACTGCTAAATTAACTCGCAACAACAGTCAAATTCAAAAATGTTAATTTAAATCTTCAAAAGGTCTATCTGGCTTTTGGGCGCTAATTATAACTCTTTCTCTATATGTTAAAATAATCTAACTAAAACGTTTTGGTAATCTTTGTGCTACTGGCAATTGTCAGGAATGGTTACACATAGCGTGGAAAAACGTGCACATGAAATTAATGTTGAACTTTCTCAATGTAATCTTACTTGGATATAAAAATTTACTATTGCAATGATGTAAATCTCTGCGTTATGTTAAAACTTCATTAGTATTAAAATTAGATCGAAAAATTTCGTTTATGGAACGGCTATTAATTCTATTTAAAGAAGCAGAGGAAATTGTTACTCCTCAGGTAAAAATTGATATGTCCACTATTCGGAGTTGAATCAAAGTACCTGTATGTACATGTAAAGAAATATTAAATAATTTTGCAGGTTCAGATGATTCAATCCAAATCTTAAAATTTATAAAGTTGGCTAATGTTTACTAGGCTAGATTAATCCCCCTACTTGTTTTAATTCTGAATTTGCTAGATTGGGTTAATCTTATCTATATACATAAAAAATGAATCCCTATTTCCCTTCGTCACGCCATAACTTGAGAACGACTATACCGATTTCATTCATCTATTTTTTTAAGTTTTCTAATACTTTGTAGAAGGTTCTTACAGAAAGAAAAATTAAGAAAATTGCGCAGAAAATTGGAAAATTTCAGAAAACTTAACGACTACTTAAACTTCGCGCGTTTGACAGTTCGCGACATCGATCGGCATCTATCGATCAAAAAATTAATTTATTCGTTTCTTAGTGCACAGTCCATTTGATCGGAACGTTTATCCAGTTTTCAGATGAGTTTTTTTAGAAGTGTTTGTTCATCGCAGTTAGTTCACCGCAATCACGCCTTATATTAAAAGTTTAATTTAATATCAATTTTTGGTAAGTTTTGATAGACTTACACGTAGTATACATGGTTATAAAGAAACACTAAGGGAGTCAATTTTTTATTTTCAGTTGAATTTTGGGCAAAGCATTAGAAAACTTAAAAAAAAAGATGAATGAAATCGGTAAAGTCGTTCTCTAGTTATGGCGTGACCAAGGGAAATAGGGATTCATTTTTATATATATATAGATTCCAATTCGAATTGAATATTCATAGCTAAGAGAGGACAACGTCTGTCGGATCAGCTAGTTTACTATATTATTATATTTACTCCACTTTTTTTTTTTAATGAAAATGTCTTACTTTACTTTTGGGTACATTTGAGCCGAAAAGGATTTATGAGGTTTATCTTTTCAGTTATTTTTCTAAAAGTAAAGTAATGATCCAGCTAGTTAATTTCCTACTGTGTTATCAATTACGGATTAATTTGCATCCAGGAAGTGAACGACACTATTAATTCTATTATATTATTTGAATTGATGTAACCAATCTTTTTGTCGTTCAACAAATAATAGTGATATAACAATTGGTACAACAATACCCTTTAATTTGGTTTTGTATCCGCCAATTAAACAAATAGCTCAATTGGTCTTGATTTTGAATTGATAAACTGGACTAAAAAGCAGCTCGGAGCGAGCCCCCCTAATGCATTCATAATTACCGACTCACCTTAATGAAGGTATTTATTTCACCTCTTTTCTGGTAGTAAACGCTGCTGGTTGAGTTTGTCTACCTTGATGGATGGTTTCTTCACGGTGCTTGGTGCATTCGCGATTGTCTTTGTCTTGCGATTCCGCCCCGTCGAGATCCGCTCTATTCATTGTGGTTTTGGTCTCCTTTAAGAGAACTCTGTTGTGATTGCGGATTATTACTTTGTGGTAATCACAATCGATCAGTTGGAAGCTAAATTGCGTGAAATTGATTATATCAATTGCGACTGAGCACACGGTGGTATTCAATTTATCGTTTTCAATCAGATGGTAAATTGGAAAATGATCGAGCGACAATTGCTTGTGGAGATCTTTAAATCTAAACGGACTGTAAATTCGAGTGATACCCCATGTTAGAATACCTCGTATTATCACTAAGATCGCATAGCTATCTCAGGTCAATAAAATTAGCAAAACTTTACGGCTATAAAAGAGAAAAGTGAAAAAAGAGAAACAACAAGCCGAAGCTCACACATCAAACATTTATTTGATAATTTAGCGGGAAAACTTGGTTTTAATGAACCATAAAATAGATGTTGGATTTTCTAAGAATAAAAGCAGTGCGGCCATTTATCAAAGCGTTCGAACAATCACGGGTTCACGGTGCTAAAACCGACTTTTGGATGAAATCTTATTTTAAAAGCAAGCGGGCGCTTTTTAGTGTCTCAAAGGGGGACAGACTTGAGTCTAGCAATCACCTGGTTATGCCACAGAAGGCCAGTAATAAATTTTACATTTTAAGGTCCGTCAGATTCCATTCTGATGTCAAACACCGTAAAGTGAGGAGAGCTGTAAAACCTGGATTTTGATGAATAGTAAGTTGTCGTAAAAATCAAATTGACATCGTTAAAAACGAATAAAAGACAAATAAATAAGGAGTATCTCCTTGGAGCATGTATCACCCCTACGGATTCCTATCTTCGCTGATCGAAGCGTTTACGACATCTGAGAAACCTATAGCTTGAACGAAAATATACTGCCTTAAGAAATTATGTACATAAAGTTACAGATTTATTACCAGAGTGGGTGTGATCCTGCAGAGAATTTCCTTATATGCAGATATCACAAGAAATTATTATTATATAAAAATATAGTTTTAAAAAAGCTATCCAATATGCATGTATATTAAAAAAGCCCTTCAATAAAATCATGCGTTAAGTAGATACGCACATATAACCATTCTCATTCCTTCATTCTTCCTTATTGAAATAACAAAAAGATGAAAACGACAATTCCTCGTGGTATATATCCAAAAGAGTCAGTGAGTTCACAAATTCCAGAAAAGGATGAGAAATGCCTCTAAGATTTTCCTCATAATTTATTCTATAGTTCATTTTTTGTGGTCATTGCTCACCTGCAGACCCTTTTCTTTTATACTACTAAGTGACAGGGAATATGATGGATACAGAAATTATGGAAACATATCTCAGACAGGTTTCAAGATAAATGAAGGAATTTCAAGGTGATTGACTCTTTTTCGTAGTGGGTATGATATTCCGACGTGTTTATTCAAAATTTTTGTTTGTTTTCCCCTAAATTTGGTAAAGTTAAACAATTTCAAATTGTTAGGTACAATAGAACATAAATTTGTAGATGACATACTTTGTAAAGTGAATGAAGAAAATGAGAGCATACATCATTTTTCAATGCTTTTATTTAGAGTCAAATTTTCTGAAATATTATATAGGTGTTGAATAGTTAAAAGATCAATGATCCTTTCAAAAATGTTTTATGAAATCTATGTCATTTTAACCTTAAAAAGGTTAGTTACTCATACTTCTTATTAATGGTTACAAAATATTGAATTAAAATCTCCCAGATTTATGGTATTACTCTAAAGGGAGGGAGCACAAAGCAATTTAAAGATATGCAAATTTTTTTCGCAATGTCATATCCGGACTACAATGAGAATCTTCCTATCAAATAAGAATCTTGAGCAGTTTTTCTTTGCTCGTTATTATCCAAATTTTTCGGTGACACGGCTTAGCGTGCAGTACAAATCTGAGATCTGCTTTATTAATATTTGTTTGCTGTCTGTTGCATTTCGCACCCAAAAATATAAGTAGGTAGCAGATGTCATTCTTAAGAATTCTGCTCTTTAATTTGACACTATCAGAGCACGATCTTCATTTTGACTGAGCAAGCTGCTGGGGCTCAGCGAGGGCTGTTCAATTTTGCGATCCATCTTATTTTTTATCAGCGAACCTTAAGTGTTCATCGCTCAATGAGGAATGACCTTTGAGTCTTCCCGGAGCACGTATGATTCGCTAAGTGCCCGGGACAAATAAAAATATCCGACGTTGAATAAGGTGCCTTAGCAACGCAGAATCCCTGGGACGAATGCGCCAGGGAGTCGGACAATTTGTTTTGATGAAAGAGTCAATAAAGCTCACCTATGATAATTATTGTTCCAGTGGGCATCACGGTTAAATAAATGGCGCGATCAGAACTTTTTGATATGACTATCGATCAAAGGAAATAATTACGGAAAATAAATTCCTCAGCTATTTTCAGCTAGATCAAGTGCTGATGGAGGCGAGGGGCTGGACCGATAGAAGGCGATCGCAAGTTTTTCTGCTCTTTATTCTTTTTATTGCCAAATAGCAGAAGAGCAGAAGCGGCGATCACAACAAATTGAAAACAAGAAGAACATAAAATTGGACAAATCGACGGTAATTCGTTCATTGACCGTCAGATGACCAACAGGCACAATTGGATGTCCAGATCTAACAACATACAAAAAAGGAACGAAAATTTAAATCTGACCATGATCGCCGCTATTACTTTTGTGTTGATCACCGTCTACATGTGTACCTCGTTGTTTGTACAATTAATGACATCCGATACTCGCCGATGCGATTCTAGTTTCAACAATATGCCTACCGGTCACTTTTGCTCAGATCGAACTCTTTTACAGATCCATTTCTCTGCGTTCGAGGGTTCGTAGGTAGATAGGTGGTAACTTCAGCTGAATACTGAATATGCTCTATGTTGGACAAACGTGATGAGTACTAACTTGAACGATACAAGGTGAAGAGCATTCGGTTAAATCGTGCATGCTGTTCACTGAAATGGAATCTACGGGTCCATTCCGTGGTTTTTCTTTTGCACCAGAGTAAACACGAAATGATTTATACAATCGATTTATTATTTATTGCTTGTGCGGATGCTGTCAAACGGGATAGTCATTAATTAGAGATATGAACAGTAATGCTAGGATAATTTGAACACGGGATACGAGTTACGTAAATTATTTCTCAGAAGTTGATTTCTAATTGCCCCGGGAGATTCCTGCCTATCCCAGGTATAGCACACCAATTTTGCGCCTGATAAAACAACATGGAATCATAAAAATTGATAAATAACAATTGGTCTCTTTATATTATTAAAACAATTTTAAAGTTTCATACACTCTATAATTTTAAAAAATCAAGTATTTTTACTACGTTTCAATATAATTCCCTAGATTCCTTAGATTAGATGTTTCAAAATTCTGAAAAGAGTCAAAATAAAACTGAAAATTTTAAATACATACTTTTCCTCGAAACGCTTTTTTAAAGTCCAATACCTTAGATATCTGAGATAAAACCGAATCTAATCGAATATTTGGCGAAAATATTCCTTAGCTTATGTTAAACTATATGCTGCAACCTTATGTGAAACTACACCACAGGAAATTTAATTTGTTTTCAATTCAACAACACAGAACGCAGCTTGTTAATATGAAACTCAACTTTATAAAAGCCATTGAAGTTGAGAAATTTTGTATCCATACATTCAAATTTCCAAAATTCAATAGAACAGTAGAACAATAGCAATTCAATGATAGAACATTTTAAGCCATTTTCGATTTAATTATAATATAATTCCAAAGATCATGAAAGTTTAACGTGATTTACGAAAGTAGGAATAAAAGTATCTCAACCTTTTAAATTTATTACTACATACATACGTACATAAGGCCTTAAATGGGCACTAATTTAATAGCGACACTAAAAATTGTTATTGGTAAGACCCATAGCCTTTAGTTAGACTGTTATTATTGTTGGAGAGATTAACACTGATTTTATTCGGACACATCAGCTAAAGAAGATTGTCGTTAATAAAATTATTAAACCAGGTAATAAGAAACTTTTCACAAATTTATTTTCCACAAACCGTTTTAAAGATATCATTAAAATTAATTTAGTTCCTAATTGAGAAATAAAGGTCTGTAGCTAAAATGCTTTCATTTTTCCCGAATCCACTTAAATTAGTTCTAATAATGTAGTCACCATTAGGCAAAACTACTGGAAAGAATGACAAATCAAGTGGACAATTTTTAACGGTGTTATCGCCCTATATTTAACAAAATCGTAAATTAACTCAAAATTTACATACTTTATTAAATTTACCTTCAGTGGACATTTCGTTGGAATTCGGCATTTCGATATGATAGGCATTATTCTCGCAGTTATTTTAGTCCAGCCAGTATTATTTAGAATTTTACAAATATCCTCGGTCACATCTAACACCCAAGGTCGATATTTAGCTCCAGATCGTCGAAGTGCCTGGAGTTTTAACTGAAGAGAAAATCTGTTAAAAATGTGTTTTAAAATTACATTTTTTTACAATTGGGTTTACTATAGGTGTATCAAAAACACATCCAACGTTGATAAAAGATATTTTATTGCGCACTGTGTTTAAGAAACAAGTGGGATTTTTGCAAAATTCATTATAACCACATTTTATACTTGTGATATTTATTGGCAACGCGGCTTTCTGAAAAATAAAATTATATTAAAAAACAAAATAATAAGCACAAACCGTATCTTTACTATCACAGAAAAATTTACGATGAAATTTATAAGTATTGTAGAATACAAAAATTTTGTGTTTCTTCGCATGTTTGCAACTTGCACTGAAAGTAAGGTAAAATTAAGATACCCAATTTTAAGTGAATATAGTGTAAAAAATATGTTATCTAAAGTTAATGGTTTTATAATTATTAAATCAGTTTTATAGATTATACTGCAGATTATAGTAACGAGTTGAAAATGAGGGTGCAGCTCGTTGAACAACATTTAAATGTGGCATGGTTAAAAATAATATTTTAATGATGTAAAAAAACTTAATTTCGAATTTAATATTCAGTTAATTGAATTGTTTAATGGATGTAGCAGGTATATTTTATTAATACAGTCAAATTTTCTAAATAACGATCAACTTATATTTAAAGATATTAATTGTATTACATAGAAAGTAAAATTCTTCTTAATGGAATAGTTTATTTGTATAAAGCAATAATATTTAACAAAGCAATAAATAGTATGAAAACCTAATTAGTTAAAAATTAAATGTGCGAAAAATTAATAAATATATTGTTTCCGGTTTTAAAATTTTGCAAAGTTAAGAAAAGTATTAAGCTAATAAAATCCATACAAAATAACCAAAGGCTTCCACATAAATTACAAAAAATAACCAAAACCAAGTATAGGAGACAGAAAAGCTTTTTATCGTTATCATCGCATACCTGTGGTCATGGTCATCGGTGATCAAAAATCCACTCTTCTTTTGCTTTCGTTCCTTTCCCCGAAAAAGAGGTTTATTCTTTTAGAATTCCATGAATGAACACGTTATGGACACTCGCATCACTTTGTTTACCCTCTGTTATGTGATATTCGGCTTTATCTCGCGAGGCAAAGTGGTTTTGGCTAAATTCGCTTTTTATTCTCTTCTTAAAATTTGGAAAGTATTACTGCATCTAAATTTAATTAATATGTTTTCGATAACACGCAGATATAGCACGTGAAGGAAGGTTTAATTCTATGGGGTTATTTGCCTTTTTTGAACGTACCATTCTTAAATCTGCAAAAGTTATATGCACAGAAAGCATCATTTTGAACAAATATGAAACGAAACTAATTTTAATTTCATCCGAAATATAATTTTTTTTCTAGAATTACCAATTGTATTTATGAAGGAAGGTCTAATTAATTGTCAAAAGATCATGACTCCTAAATCATTGATAAAGTAAATAAACAGCTCAATCTTGTCAAACAGAATAAACACAATATTTCACGGGGCGCAACGAAAAATCTTCCTATTGCCTTGTCGTAGACGTACAAATTTCTAAAAAAATAAATTAATATTTATAAGTTCACATTACAACATAAGACGTCGAGACCTTTAGCATTATGTCGCGAGAGAAAGACCGCCCTTTATGATTCGATGGTAATGAGGTTGATGAATTCAAAGCGTAAACACATAAACAGAGCCGTCGAGGGTCTTTAGCTTGAGATTTATCCTTAAATATTTTGAACCTTCCGAACTTGCTTACGCCGGCCCAGAAATGCATATAATTTCACACAATGGTGGTTGTTGTTAGTGACAACGAATACGTGGTTAAAATTTCCCATTTGTAAAGTAAACATAAGAAATAATGAACTCCTCCTTGACTGCGTGATAAACATTCGAGTTAAGAGAGAGTTTTAGCAAAAACGTTTTTCGTTTCCATTATCAAGTCAATTATTTGTTGCTTTATATTAAGGTTGTAAACTTGGTAAATCGTTGTTAATGGTAGTAATTGTAAACCTTTCCGGGATTTATTTAAATGGAAAAAGGTTATCGTTCCGAGAAGAAATAAATTTCTTTTTAAAATATATGTAATTGAGAATTGAGGAAAAAATAATTTGGGATGTATATTTTTATACTTAAATCAGTTAAAACCAGGGACCAGCACCAGTTATGATTTTTTTCGAAAAAAGCTCTCTTTACCAACAGTATGAAGTTTTAAAGCTTAATATTTTTTCTGGCTTCTTATTATTTCGAGTCAAAAATATCAAGTTTTGAAGCTTGTAATTATTTTGCCGGTAATAACTTAAGGGGTTATTCTACTAATCAAAAAAATGTTTTTCGATTTTTTTTGTTTTGCATATTTCGATAGAAAAGTATCTCAAGAATAACAGTTTAAAATTTCACATAATTTCACATATCTTACTTCGTTTTGATTTTATAGCGCTTTCCGCTCCCTTCGGTATTTCGAAAGTTGGTGTATTGTGTATAGCAAAAAATTCGGCTGCATAAACTTTAAACGCATTTTTCTCGAAACGTACTTTTTTTTCGCGCGTGGTAAAATTTCAAAAAAACTAATTAACCGATCGACTTCAAATTTTGTGCACATACTTATTTAGTGGTTATCTACTGCACTGACCACAGTTTAAAGCGAACAAATTTTTTTTGACAAAATGGCAGGTTATTTTTTAATCCGAAAAATGTCGAAAATTGTCACTTTTTTTCAAACTTGTGACAAAGTGCAAAAAAACATAAATTTTGGCCTAAAGTTAGGTCAGTGCAGTAGTTTATAACCCAAACTAATAATTTTTTTTTTGTTTTTTTATTGCAAATGAATATTCTCACCACAGTTTTACCAGGCGCAAAACTTTTTTTAACTTTTATGTATGACGTCACTGGACTTGGTAGCCGCCATTTTGTTTTTAAATGTGTTTTAATTGACAAAAATTTAATGTTCATTCGATAATAAACAATAATGCAAAATTTGAAAACGATATCTATCGTAGTTTTTTTTTTATTTTCATATTAAAAAGACCTCTTTTTTACTGGGTGATTAGTAGAATAACCCCTTAATATACAGTAAGACCCCGCTTAACGCTGTCTCGTTTAGCGCTGTCTCGTTTAGCGCTGTTTCGGTTTAGCGCTCTTTTATTTCAACCCGGGGATTCCCCGAAATTGTGCGCAGCGCTAGGTTTCCAAATATGTACATAACATATCCGGGGTGTTATAAATGCTTTAACCACTTATCAACAACTTCTAACAGAACGCAAAAGGAAAACGCAAACTACATTAGATGCCTTTTTGACAAAAAGGCAGAAAATTGGAAACACAGAATAGACTCAATGATCTGACTGACTTAGAATTTTATTTGTTTTTATAAGTATATTCGTTTATATTGTTTTTATTTTTGTAAGAAATAAATGTTTGGTTTTATTTTTATTAAAAAAAACGTAATTATTAAATTTAATACCTAACCAATTTTCTATCCATCTTCCCCTAACCCCATTACATATTTACATGTTAAGATAGCCTCGTTTAGCGCTGTTTCGCATTACGCTCTACTTTGATGGAACGTATCCCCCGCGTTAAGCGGGGTATTACTGTACACTTAAAATAAAACCTTTGCCGAAAAAAAACGTGATAATTTTTATATTTATAACAAATGAAAGAAAAATGGAAAACCTTCGTTAATAAGCCTTTTTCCCTGAGAAAAAAAAAGTTGATTTTTAACTTTTAAAGAATGAGAAAAATTAAATTTGAATCGTTGTAACATTGGCTTGTACTTTTGCTAGAAAATAATAACGAGCTTCTGATTTGTGGCTCGATAATATAAAAAGCCAAGTTAGCTTTTAATTTTAGTCAGAAAAACATTTACACTTCTAAGTTTATTTTAATTAGGCAATCAGGTGCCTTAATCGTATCGAAGGTACTATTTTGTAAAAGGTTTAAATACCTATTTTGATAGCTTAGTAAACAAAGATTCAGTGGTCGCAAATTATTTTGTTTAATTTTCCCTTAAGAGGTACGACTTGAGCAACCTTACCCTACTATCTTTATTATTTGAGCACTTGGCTCGTTTTGAACTCTATGTGTTTATCTTGTGCTTCTGTGTATCAACCGGTTGCAATTAACAGGATGTGAAGATATTTTATAAATTTTATGAACTCATAGTTTCAATTTATTTAACTTAAAATTTTTTTTGAACATTTTTACTACCATTTATAACTGGCATTTCTGCAAGATCATATGCTTAAGACGTGGAATCGACAATTGGGAATAGTCTGCGACACCAGCAAGCATCATACTTTCTACGGTTTAAAATGGAAATCCGAAAAAAAAACGAATTGCGATAAAACGTTTAATAATGTCCAAGGTTTCAGGTGACATTACACCATAAAAACCACAACCTCCTGGGGTTTCATCCGAAGAGGCGGTTTGTGCAAGAAAGTCTGCGAGTCCCATGCACGCGCAATCACTTCGAAATGGCCATGTGCTACGTCCTTGCTTGATACCGAATAAATTGGGGATGTTAAATATTATTGATGTCAACTTTTAGCCATTAAAGCAGTGTTTAACACACGGGAGAAGTGAAAGAGCAACTGTAAAGAGGCTAAATAAACAAGTGTCCGCGGTGACCACCGGTGCGGCCATTAAATTCTTGCCGTCACAGCGCATTTCTAAATAAAACTGTCAATGGAAAAATTTATGCACGATTGGAACCCCGCGCCCTCTGCCTCGCATCGAGGTGCCTTAAATCTGCGCCTATGAGTTTCGCTAAATGGCATCTTAGAATCTGTGGGTGATGGATAAGAATCGGGCCGCGATGGTCATCCTTTGTCCCTAGTCCCGGCCGACGCGCGTTGGCTTCCTGTGACGATCGCCGACAACGAGTGAAGCCGACGGCCGGACAAAATATTATTCTCAAAAAATTGATATGAATAAAGTGTCAAAATAACAAAAGCGTAAAATATAGGCTGCACCAAGCGCAAAAAGAGCGACTCATTCGTGGATCCGGCCATGCGTTCCATGGCGCGTCCAAAGGAGGTAACTCAGTCAGCAGGCGTTTGCCTGCGCGGTTTTCAGTACAATCGGAAAATATTTTTGCAAAACAAACTAAAAGGTAAATTTATATCTGTCTTTCGAGTGGTTTACACTCTCAACTCAGGTGGGAGCTGAAATTAACAAGGCGGCATTTTTTTTGCATATTTGTTACCTGCCGCAAAATGCCGATCTTGACACGTTTCATATTAAAATGTTTCCATCTTTACCTCATTTCAACCAGGCGAACACGTTCTGACTTTAGGTTTCTTAAGAATATATTTTTAAAGGAATTATTTTATTGAATGCTTTTGCAAAGCAAAAACTATTAACTAACTATAGTATATATAGCTATTTTTACTACCAAAGACGATGCCAATAAAGAAGATATATAGTAGTTATGTATGCAAGAATTAGTACTAAACGCTTACTGCTGCCAATCACTTCTCTAAGAACTTTGAATTAGTAGAAACATTACGATGAATGGACTTCAAAAAATTATTAGTATTATTACATTCTTATCGTTGACCACATATCTGCTTTCTTGAAGAAGAATTTTACTTATATTTATTAATACTATTTAATTTTAAATGTCGGAGTTTCTCTAGAACGCATATGGTGGGCATGATACATAGGCAAATCGGCGCTAAAGTATATAACTTTAGAAATATGAGAAATTTCTTTTATAAATTTTAGAAGATATCCTCCAAAGCATAGGTGTGTTAGAAATGTAAGCAAGAAAACATACCGATTTTGTTTTTTTATCTTAAAATAAGCTTAATAATTTGTAGAACTTCGAAATTTCTACAGAAATGTTTCTTGCTCGAAAATTCCCTGGAGTTTCCAAGAACGCAAATTGAAGTGAACATTTCTTAAATCCTAAAAACTATGAAAATGGAACTCAATAAAAAATTTCAATAGTTTTTATAACAATGTATGTTCAGAATTTTTATCTTATAGGAGCATATTTTGGCGGCGATTTAGTGACAACTTTAGTTGGTACAATAAAATGTGCTTTCGTAAATAAATATAATTTAAGTAAAATTTTAATTTACGATATTTTTTCATTTAAAGATAGATATGTATAAAATTTAACTAAAACACTAATTACTCTCTGTAACCTACCGAAAATAGCATTTAGGATTTAAAAGAAATAAACCGAATATCAATTCCTGGAATGATGAAGGGTTAAACAGCCCTGAAATACGAAGACTTCTCAAAGATATGTAATAGGCAGTGAAATATTCTCAATTAAAAGACAACAATTAACTTAAATTGCATTATTTATAGTTACTTTTAGCATTGTTTTTGGAATAATTTGCAATAATTCCAATGAACTACATTTAGTTATGGTAATGCAATTTTGTCTAGGTACTTTTGGTATTTTAGTAATGCGATAAAAATAATATACGTTTAAAACAACTCTAACTGAGTATAATCATCAAATGTTTAGCAATTTTTAGATTTCTTAGGTGCTTATGTGTTTTTCAGTTTTAATGTATGATTTAGTTTTTCAATTTGTTTAAAACAAACAATTTATTTTCATTTGTGTCACTTAAAGATTTACACCCATACCGTTAGGGTACGCAGCAATACCTCAATAATATGGCAATTTAATCAATTTGTTCACACAATTGACAGCCATAAAAGTGTTTCTCATAAATAAAAGTTAATCGACGTGAGATTTGTGCCCCTTAACATTTTGTTGCAATACTCCTCAGGTGAGGTTTGAATGTGAAAACCCCAAAATGAAACGCCGAATTCATTCAAATTGAGGACGAAGTAACTTTTCCATGAGTTATGGATATGCAGGTAGAGTGCGCCACCACCTTATCCTCCGAGAAAAACAGAACACCAAAGAGAGACATGAAAAATTCATATGCACCCTGTGCTTAGTGCACTAAAGTTCAATTTATGGCTCCAGCCAAGCGGCGCATTGGCATATGGTTTATACCACTGTTATGCGTACACGAATGTAAATAAACCATAAACCATAGGCCTTGTCGATTTTGCACTTTAACATGCACTGTCTGATGGTTATGGACAGTCTAATAAAAGCAATAATTGCCTGGGTGTATATTCCAGGTTCCATGTGATTTTGATGAAATTAACATGGGACTTCTTTAATGACACCTACTTACTGGAAGAGATACGTTCCGGTAAGAAACCTTTTGTAGGTGAACGCTGAAGACGCACTAAATCAACTGCTAGCGCGATTTCCTAAGTTTTGATCGCAGGTGAGCGCATGAATCATCTCATAGTCTGCCGCACTTTAATGGAATTGTTTACTTCGCGGGAACTATTTTATCAATTGCTTCTCTAGAGGTAAGACCCAGAACAAGAAGATTAATGGCTTACAGTCATAAAACGTATATCGTGGTGCATGAATGTGCCTCGAAACCAAATTACTAACGCTGAGAGCTTGTCTACAGAAACTTGATACGACAATTTGCTTTTGAGGTCTCGGACTACGTTTGTTTTTAATTACACTAAATCGCGAGGCAAGAGTCAGAGTGTATTTTGAAATTTTACTTTTACATATTTTAATTCGTCATAAAAACGATTTAATGTATATTGTACATTGTAGAAATGTCTTTCCTTCAAAGATTCGTGAGCCATGTAGTCTAGACTTTTTAATCAAATATACTTCAGTTTACTATTTCTTCATAGTAAGTACTTCATGTTTGGTTAAATGATTTATGTGCAAATTTTAATATTAAGATCAAAAAAGAATTATAACCAAGATTTCAAGTTGTTTAAATTGTTTATACTGAAACCATTGAACAAAATATAAATTTTCACAAAATTTTTATTTTTTATTTAACACTTTCGCTAGGATATCGCGAGTATATTCATGGTTGACAATAGCTGATTATTTGGCTGAATATTCTCTCAGCAGCGTATGGGTTAATTTTAGTTATTTATGGTTGGTTAAAGGCATTTTAGATCATTTTTATATAGACAAAATTTTAATATGGTGTGAGTGTTCTCATAACCGAAATTTTAGATCATGCCTTTTGCAGAAAAATAAAAATAAAACGAATCCTATTGAAAAGCTGAAGTTCAAATCTTGCTATTTTCAAATTTTGAATTACTAAAATTATCAAAGACAAAACTTTTTAAAATTATATTTAACCTAAAACAGAAAATAATGAATATCACGACAATTTTCTTTTAAAATCGTAATCTATAATATTATGCCGCAATAAGTAAAACATGAAGTAAAAAATTTATTTGAAAGTATTAAACAGAATTGTATGAATGAGTATGCATTACATTAGTTCAATTTCGAAATCAACGACCCTAAAACTTATCTATACCCATTTCTATGAGGGTTCCTTGATCGAAACTTTTATACATAGATATTTTTGAAAAGTAAAGTGTTAAAACGAAAATCCAAAGCTACCGTTTTATAGCTTGTATGCATTTACAGATGAAAGATATCAACTTTACATATTTGTTGTGAAAATATTTGTCTTTAATATCTTTTTATTATATAATTTTAATTTAGAAAATAGTATAGAGTATGTATATACACAAAGCTCAATCCAATACTTTCATAGTTACAGATGACTATTTCTGTAAATTACAAGATTTTCAGGTTGTATCGTAAGTATACCTTATATATATGTACTTAGTTCACTTCTACTCACATGATTTATAACTGATAAAATTGGGTATATAGTTTATCCCACGTACTTTGCATGCAACAGCGAAAGAATAGACTTTTTCTCACAATCAATTCCGGAGAAAACTTTTATTCTTCTACTTCACGGGTACGATGCAATTAAAATTACATGTACAAAAATGTCTCGGAGTTCTTGGCAGCTCAAAGTATGAGAAGTCAGGTATTTAACGCTTATCATATTATGTACAAATACATAACTCTCAGCGTCAGGGAATATAAATACCTTTCGGGGAACTCCCCATCAACTTCCCGATATACCTGCATCGGTGCTGCTTAATATGCCCCAACCATGAAAGTTACGGTCAATTCGCGTACGTTCTAATCATACGTTGCCTGATTGTTGATCATACAGCTCATATCGCCGCGTGCACATAGCTGATTTACATACTACATATGTACACCAGCGTCCGGTATCGATCGAATTCCTTTGATCGGTTGACAGGCAACCGGCAACATCGGTGCGAGCAGATTGATCGGGGCAAATATTTTAATTGAGCGAAATAAACAGCTCCGATTCGGTGTAAACGGAGGAGAAATAATGAGGCTGATCCGTAAGCCCTTGGCTAATTATTATCATAATGTATTGCGATCTTAATTATTTAGTGTCCACCCAGGCTTCCAGAGCGGCGGCGAACGGCGACTGTGGTATTAAAGACGTCCAATTGAAAACACTCTTTCTGGCGAGCAAATCGTGAGGTATCGCCGAAGAACGGCCGCCTGGCTTCTCCGTAGGTATTTTGTATAATAACAAAATAAAAGTGATCGGAGCATCGAAATTCGCCGCAAGCACAAAGAATGTGTGCTTATGATTCTGTTTTCTTCCTTTAGTTCGTTTTGCGAATCATTTCTCCAGTGTTCACATATCGATAAATAGAGGGTGATAAGGGCTGCATTGACGAAGAGTTATGTCTAAAGTTTGCGAAATGAGAGGGACGTGCTTTGAATTTGCGCCTCAAAATGCCGAAAGCCGCGGAGTAATTTCCGATTTTTGCTGCTATTAAATTGCATTAATGAAAATTTAGGTACACGAGATGAAATGAAATGATAGCACACAAATTTATCACTACAAGTTCTGTAAATCTTCAAGAGCAATTTCATGTCATCACAAAATTGCAGATACTTTGGTTGTTCACTCAAGGTAGAGCAATTTTGAGGGATTTAATGCTAGTCAATTTTACGAACAAAATAGTCTTATCTGTCTACCTACACATAATGCATTTTAATGTAATACTTTCTCAATATATTTTTTTTTCAGAAAATCCGATGGCCGCTCACAATTGTTGGGTTAAATTAACATATCCACTGTTTGATAAGTCATTGACTTGGAAATTGAATTTACCCTATACTTTTTTTAAATATAGGTATGCAATATGCATATAATATACATACAATTCATACACTATAAAGCAGAACAGTGCAGAAATAATATTAAACACATAATAAATATTTTCAAATATGGTGATACGAAGAAATCTTGTTTTAGTAACAAAGTTGAAACCTTCTTATAAAAACATATTATTATAATTTAAATTTGTAAATATCAGGTTCTTTCAAAGAACTTATTTTTCATATTCGTTTTTAACCCTTAACTGCCCACAATTATCTAGCGGACACTTTTTACGGTTCCGTAGCCAAATGGCAAAAAACGGAACCCTTATGGATTCGTCATGTCTGTCTGTCTGTCTGTCTGTCCGTCGTAGTAGATGTATTCTGTGAACCGCATTAAGATTTTTACACAAAAATAGAGAAAAAACAATAAATTTTGGGGGTTCCCCATAGGTACTTAGAACTGAAACTCAAAAATTTTTTTTTCATCAAACCCTTACGTGTGGGGTATCTATGGATAGGTCTTCAAAAATGATATTGAGGTTTCTAATATCATTTTTTTTCTAAACTGAATAGTTTGCGCGAGAGACACTTCCAAAGTGGTAAAATGTGTGTCCCCCCCCCCCCCCCCTGTAACTTCTAAAATAAGAGAATGATAAAACTAAAAAAAATATATGATGTACATTACCATGCAAACTTCCACCGAAAATTGGTTTGAACGAGATCTAGTAAGTAGTTTTTTTTTAATACGTCATAAATCGTAAACCGCAATTTACCTTTCATTCAATCAACTCAAATATAAAAAAAAAAAAAAACATTTAATTTAACATCGATCAAAGTTACAACGAACTACAAGAACTTTAATATTATGTTACTTGCTGCTACGGAACCCTTCATGGGCGAGTCCGACTCGCACTTGGCCGCTTTTTTATATTATCAAATCGTCAATAATTGTTTCTATGATGCTATACATAAAAAGATAAAAATTTATTAACAATAAAACGTACCAACCCACAAGGGTGCAATAGACATAATAACAATTCATTTGATGCAGGTTTGAATTTAGTTTCATATTTACTCAAAATCATATCAAAGATAACTTGAGAAATGGCTAATAGTAAAGCTGACAAGAGTCTGGTAATCTACTCTAATAAGGACAGACTTGATATAAGTTCGTAATAACGAAACATGCAATCTTAATGTCTTTAATATTCTTTAAAAAAATTATTTGTAATGACTGTATGAATGAGTACAAAATTTTAAGTACATATGTACAGCTTTTAGTGTACTTCAAAGAGTACCTAAAAAGTCATTATCCCCATAATTTTTGTGTTTAACAAATCTTGAAATTCAATTAGACTCATCTGCTTTTCTTGCAGAGAAAATAGTTCACCAAAAAAGGCTGTTAGATAAAAAAATCAAGTTTTTGGCTTAGGTGTAAAAAGTTGATTGACGCCAGCCGCATGTATTGGTGAAAATTATGGATTAACGCACGCCATGTTTGGCTGTTTGTAAGAAAGATTGATAGATGGCTACTTAATTAAACAACTTTGAAATTAATAAATTGTAAGTAAGCCTATGTATTGATCGGATTCAAATTTGAGATAATCTCGTAAAATGTCAACTTTAAAATCCATCAATGCGAGCCAACTCAAGCTAATTTTAATATTTGCTTTTCAACTATGAAAGACACAGCAGCAGCGGCTAGAAGTACTCATCCGAACGCAAATGTAGGGCTTTTCATAAAAATCACTTATCGCGATTTGTGCAAGGTCAGCGCAGTATTCAAATCAGTCTTGCGCTCAATCGTTCCTTTTCCAGCATTTCAGTTTTCATCTTTGACAGAGTCTGCTGCAGGACACAGAAGGCATCAATTACAGAATCAAAATCCAATGGAACTCATGCAAATGAACCCGTCAGTCGCGACAGCTGAGATGACTCTATCTATGCAGAGGCTTTGCAGAAAACCACAAGAAGCGCGTCAATTCGTTTGTTTTGTCTGCCGATTCCTCCGTGGCCTCTGTCTTAATATTTGCATTCGCGGACGCACTGCCAGCGAGAATAAGATATAGAACGCAATTGCCCAGAAACGCTGAGCCACCGACAGCCAGAGGTGGTAAGTTCCATAAACAATTTCCCAATATCGCGTTACAAAATACTCCAAGAGGCGAATTGATTTATAAATTTACGTTCCTCAAGAGCTCGTCGCGTAGTGGCCACTGCCGTCGTCGCAGCACCGCAGCCAGACGCAAGGGGCCGCAACAAAACACTTTGTAAAACAGAAATATTATCGTGTGCCCGAGACATTTGGAGACCGGCTGCGGAATTGCTGGCCCAGAAAGGACGGCGATGGCGGCGATCGGCAAGAGTCCCACAAGGAACTCGCTCGGGCCTCTTTTGCTTTTGATTTTGCGTGCTGGAAGGATGCGGGGGGTTCGTAGAAGTGGGCTATATGGGTGCTGTGCCAACGCTATTATCCGCGTTCATTACTTCATTAGATCAGGCACAACAATGTCTGGAGCCTCGCCTTTCGGTATCTTGTAAGACTTGGCGACTATGTCAACGAGGCAGCTAGGCTAATTTTTTCCAGGCCAGCGCATAAAACTCAACTCCATACTGTTGGACTTTGCTCGCGCAATTTTCTAACATTCGTCAACCATGGCGCAGGCTGAGTTAGGGGACACATGTGGAATATACGAGGCACTTTCTTCTTCCATTGGCGCAATCTTGGACAACACCAAAAATGTTACCGGAGACAATAAAACTGTCACGGCACACCACCGAAGGTATAGACTATTTGCGTGCCTACGACTTCTCGGGTCCCCTAACAGAAAACCACTTTTCATACTAACTTGCGGTCAATAAACATTTCAACTTTCTTGGCGGCGACAATTTATGTCTTGTGAGTAACTTCCAGGATATTTACGCTGGACTGACTATAGTCCGGCCTTCCTTCGGGTGATCGAGGAATAGAAGGCAATTCTGACGATCTGCTAAAAGCATGGGTAGCACAGAGTGGAAGCTAATAGAATTCGATTACGACCACTCACGAGTCGATTATGGAATTATCGAAATATTTCTTCCCCATTTTGAATTTAATCAAAACTAGTAAATTTGCATTAACGCCACTTGCAGCTGGAAGCCTTTCCAAGCCCCATAAATCATGCAACGATTCCGTCGCAAATAAATAACCACAATACGCTGCAAATTCTAGCGGCCGCGCAACAATGCGCGGCTTAATTAATGGCACCCCGTCTAGGAGTTTGTTTGAGAGCGATATTTATTGATTTCAGCGAACAGAACGACTCGGCGCTCTGCTATTTTTATGCTCTAATCTGGAAAGAATGCCAAGGAGGTGTTTCTGGGCACCTTTCTTGGAATGCCGGGTGCCAAAGAGTCGTGATAATTGGCAGAAGGAATTATGCAAAAAGCCAGCACGTTTGGAGACATCAGCAAACGCCAACATTGTCTGGACATCATTCAAACGTTCCCTGGCGCGACTTGAAGTGCTCTTAAGTATCTAGCTGCCAGCATCACGGCATTTCCATTATACAATACTTTATATAGTTCTGCTACCGAACCGCCTGCATACATCACGGACGAATGTGTGATTATTTTCTCAAAGCCTCACCGTGCCCGTTCGCGACGAAAGATTAAGAAATATGATTTATCGAATCGCTCGGCTGTTTAATTATTTAGGTATCGGCATGCAGGCACTTCCACGCGCCGATTGCTGAGCTCGCGATTACTTGGGGAAACTTGCGATTAAATTAAAATTATTTAATAAGCGATATGGCGACATATCATGTGAGAAAATCTCGTGGGCAGCAAATATTTAAAATATGCAAATGGAGCCAATCCAGCAAAAAAAAGCAAAAAAAAACAAAAATTATCGCGACTATGCTCAGAACCACGACTGGGCTAGATAACAACGTGCTGAAAACGACCTGCTCGTCTTGGGTGGTGTCTAACAATGTTTTGTTACACCTCAGCTGTAGCCTGACGTTGACAAAGATAACCCAACCAGCACGCTACTGGGGCTTATTAATCGTTTAATATTATTAATAGTAAGAAATAGTCGTATAATTGTGCGTAAAAGCTTTTTATGCATGAATTCAGGTTTCGATCATAAATCAAATTTCACTACCTCTTATACAAATTTTAGTTAGAGCTATTTGATTTGATTTTATCTACAGACTTACATAATATACATATTTAAGTAAAAAACTATTACAGCAACTTCATATCGAAAGAAGTTATATTTAAGCATGAGAATTGGGTCATTATTAGACTGTCTAATTTGGATATTATAGGTATTTTAAAAATTTGAACTTCAAAAATATTATTAACTTTTATTAACGAATATTAAAGGAATATATGTAGGTACCGTCACAACGTCTAATGTCATTAAAGAAGAACCACCCATAATTAATCTGAGATAAGCAATAAATCTATAATATAAGAAATTTTATTCCCACTTACCGAGCATGTAAAATAATATACTCAACTTAAAAACATGAAACTTCAAATATTAACAAAAAACTATTGAAGAAATGCCCTTAGGCGTGAAGATAAAAGGCAAAAATTATAGGCTTAGTTAACGGACATCCCAGCATTAAGAGATAAATGAAAAAAAATCAGCTTGGGGTCGTTGTCTTTGTTTTTAAAGGTGTTTAATTGAAATGTTCAGGTGCTAAAAAGGGGAATTACACAGCGCCCTCTGTATTCGCACCTATCATTTTCAATCATTTTTTAGCTCAAATTCCATTACGAGATACTTACGTAAGGAGATATTTATCTCTTATGTATTGAAATTGCTTCACTTTGTTAATGGTTGTCGGAATGAATTTGCTTATTTGCAATATGCTTTAAATGTGTGTACCACCTAAATTAACAGCATATTTCACAACTTATTAATATCTTATGTTGGCATGAAATAAGGTTTAATTTTTTCGTTAATTAATGTTTCTTTCTTAATTGAAAAGCTTCGAATTGAACAACCAATTTATCTTACCTGTATTTATTTTGTATACCTAGAACAATTGCGAATTATCCATTGAACTGAAGCTTATTAACATTATTGTCCAGTGAAATGATTTAAAATTTTCTAACTCATTTCCGTAGTAAATCTTACTTCTCAAAATGCATCCAAGCAGCTTTTTACATTCTATTATGAGTAATATTAAAAATTCTCGCAATTATGCATAAAATATTTACTTTATGTACATATATCTGTATAAAATGCCAAATTTCATTATTGTGAAGCAATTTTTTATATTACTATAAAATATGCGATCGAGTTTAACAGTCGACCAGTGTAACGATAGAAGTTTAGTTTTTATGCTTATAAATACAAATATTTCTAATAAACTATTAGATACTTCTGTTGTTTTAAAACCACAAACTGCAATGCAAAGTGTAAATGTTACTCGCTTTTCAAAATTATTCTTTAGCAATTATTAAATTAAATTAATTTTTTAGAGAGTCTAGTGTATCCCAGCGGGACTCAACTCATGTAAAATTTTTCAGAAAAATTCAAATCAGTGTAGTGTTGTGATTTATAAATTTTAAATAAAAGCAGAATCTTATTTTGTTCTTTAAATATACACACCTTCATAGACAAGAAAAGGCATCCTTCATATTTTGGTGAGATGTTTGTGTTTTTACTTATGCAAAAAAAGTGTTTCTTAAAATGGAAAATTTTCAGTATAAGGAACCATATCTCTTCAATCAGTCAAATTTTGAAATATGTAATTTGAATAAAAAAATCTCTTTATAGACGCCTTTTCAATTTTAATTTAGTTTACCTTTTGGGATATATCATATTGAGTCAAAATATATCTCCGCGATTTGTTAATTAAAACTTTATTTAATTCAAGGCAAAGCGGTAAATAACCAGTGAACAATACCCGCCTTAAGTAGGTGCTCAATAGGCCCCTATCAGTAATTAGGATTAACATTTCCAAATCCCCGAATCAAAGAGCACCGAAATTGTTCTGGCTGGAAGGAAAATGCATTAAACCAGATCTCGTTTCGGCGTAGGCGTCACATTTTTGATTAAGATTCTCGCGGAATACATTCGAACCTCCGGCATAGCCCCAGAGCCGATGAATCCGACCGGGCCCAAAAGACACATTTCACATTTTTCGAGCGCACGGCTTGATCTCGTTAGGATGTGTTGGCCGGCGCGATCTGGCCAGCCGCGTTATAATGGCATGCATACACATTTATAAGTAAATTGATCAGATAAATGTTTACAAATATAAATCAACGATTAAAATTAACGTTAAAAAAAGGCGAAAAACGGAGAAAAAAATCTGAATTAAACGGGCAACTTCTTCAACAAAAAAATTTGTCCGCATCTCCCACCGCATGGAGACACAGAATCGCTCTTTTGAAGATTTAAGCTGGGCGCACATGGCGCAAACTTTTACCTCTGGAGCTGGACCATGCAGAGATATACAAAAATTTCTCAACGGGTTAACCGATGATGAATGGGTTTAAAACGAGATAATTGAATTTAAGCACACAAACAAATAAGCCAGGCGCATGCTCGCGCGTACACACGCCGGCGCGATAGACGTAAGACGCGGCCGGAACGCTCGCGCGCGCGCACACAACCCAAAAGCGCATAGGTATAAAATGTGTTACACCTGAAGTGGTGAACAGGTATACACAATTATAGAAACACCGTGAAGATAATTCCGAGGCAGAACAAGAAATAAAAGGAGAAAACAAATAGCACCGGACAAACAAACAATCTGACCAGAGAAACAGTCGTAAAAGAGCTGGAATTAAACACTTTAAAATTGCACCGTTTGATGACCAAGACCGGCCGATGTAGTTCGTGCCCGTGGCGCGGCGTCTCCTCCTCCCGGTGCTCGCCCCGGCGGCCACTTAGGGCTCCCAGGGGCAGGGGGCTCCCCAGGTAACCTGCACCGGCATCTCGTCCCGGCCGCAGCATCCGATCTTAAGACGGTGCGCTCTGGCCCTGCGCTGCCGATGCCATGCCGCCGCGCCGACCGCCGCTGCTCGGCTGCAAAATTTTGATCGCGGTGGCGGACGAGGTTACTTTTGACACGGTTCCTGTCTCATTTCAGTTTTGTGAAGATGTCAGGTGATTTTTTTGTCTGTCTCAATAAACACTGATCAGCTCAGATTTTATTTTCATCTTCATGTGAAATATTGATATTTTCGGCGGGCGCGGCAGAAAACAGGTCTTCTGATGCACTGCAAGTTCGGAATCGGACAAAAATGGTCGTAAGAAATGAAAATTATTAATGATCTGCTTTTAGTCCCGGCTGCCATTGTCCCCGTCTTCTTCATTAGCCCGATACTAGAGAACCAACTTACTTCCATTGCCATAATCCTTCGAACGTAAAGTTTGCAGAATTACCGGTTTTATTATCAGAAAACATCTTCGTTTTTTGAAGCAACTGTTCTTCTTCTTCACAATACTGGAAATTTTGACGCACGTGATTTTTTCAAAAAGTGGTCTTATACCACTTTCAGGAATAATGGCTATAATATAATAATAAAATCGTATCAAGGCCTATACATGTGTATTTGTTGAAATTAAAACAAAACAAACAAGTAATTACAATTTTGTAATCAACATTTGCAACATGAATCATAGTGCCGTTTTTAAATTATATAAATATCTAGTTATATATTCAAAAAATATTCAATTCAACAAAAATTCCAATTAGTTGAGTTTATTGTGACTTCGCAGACGACCTAACGGATAATAGTTAATAACAAAATATATGTTATGTTTTATTTAACATAAACTACTTTTAATTTGTAAATGCGACTAAATATTTCATTTATCTGCAGCAGAGTCTTATGGTTTGAAATATAAGTGGCAGTATCCTAGTTTTAATGAATGGTATAAAAAAACATCTAAAAACGTATTCAATAATAAACTTAATTCATAATACAAAATATATTATCTAATTTTGAGATATTAAGATATGAAGAATTGACTGTCATCTATGTGCATGTTAGGCACAATCATTACTTTAGTTACTAAAAACACAGTCCTATTGTCGTTATCAATCTGATTAAATATTTAGCAACTAAATTCCGGAACTCAATTTTCATTCAAAATTTAGACTCTTAATTAACACATATCAGGCTTTACCCGAATAAAAATATATAGACCTAAAACGAACCCGTAACACGCCTGAAATTGAAGAAGCGCCCAAAATACTCCCGAATCGGGCCCGTAGCATTTTTGAAGTGAAGAGAAATAAGACCATAGAGTCTGCAACACGCCCGCAATACGCCTGTTTAAAATAAAAATAAAAATTTAAAGTTCAGATGTTATCAAAGCAATAGATGTAGACTCTTTCTATCTGCCTTTCTTTAGCTGAATATAACTAGAGAAGGATTACATTACTATGCAGAATTAATTCTCAAATTATATTATTGTCAAATAATAATTTATTTATTCATTTTCAATTTTTATGATCTGGTTCGACGATATAAATATTTTCACTTATTTTTACAATAAAACATAAATTAATAATTGAATTGCGTGTGTGAGCCAGTTGCGGGTTTCCTAACAATTTGAGCCAGTTGCAGGTTGTTTGTTCTTGCAAAAAGATGAAAATTCTGTTTGCGTTTCGATCGCCTAAATCTTAGTAGCGTGCGCAGTTAAGAAATTTTGTTGAGGAAGGAAATGAAAGATACATAGATGTTATTTATAATAAATGTATGAAATAGTTAACCATTTTTTATTTTGGTTCTCTCTTGTCTTTGAATACACTTTGAAATGATTCCCCAACTCAACATATATGGCAATTTAAATTTTGTTTAAATAAACGAAAGATAGATAGATCCCACATTTTCATACAATCTCTAACAAAAATAAACCATCCACGAATCCAAGACTCTGTTCAACACTATGGCAAAATTTCTTAATTATAACTAATCATAAAAGAGAGATGTTTAAGATATACATATCTATAAAATTTGTTTTTGGTATAATGCAGATTTTCTTATCAGGTTTCAAAATATAATTTTGAAATAAATTCTCGGCTTAGCGCACCATCTTGAGTAACTGTCAACTTATTTTATTAATCCCTAAATCTTCTCATTTAGCAAAGTGTTCGCAAAAACACCTCACAATGAGCAGGTGAACACGTACAAAAGTATAAAATATCACAAAATTGAAAAGAGGGACTGTCAGTTACGGTTGTGTACGATCTTTCGCACAAAAGTTCAGATATGGTTTTCACTTCTTACACCTTGTTCGAGCATCTTCTGCGCAAAACCAAGTTGATCACTGGCAGCCAAAGATCTTGCGCGCGAGATTCTGAATATTAACAACACTAAGAGGTCTTTCGGTGTGTACTAGCTGTCTTCAGTTAGTAATGTCTTCTGAAGCAACTTTATTGTCCTGAATGGTGAGTGCGACAGACCTGGTCGATTGGAATGCGTTTTGTCCCACGACCACATCTTCCATCTTCCACGCCGAAATATTCCCCACACAGACTCAGAGATGGACCTTATGCTTCTCCGGCAGAAGATACACCTTATACCTTGCCGGGATCTTATAGAAAGTGAGAAAAGCCGAAAAAGAGATGAATGGATGGTCACCGCCGACGATTTTTTGACCAAAAACAATAACAAGCAGCGCTCAAAAGAAATTCCTCGGCAAGAGAATTCTTAGGTAAAACAAGAAAAAGGCGCTTCGGAGCTGGAGCTGCACAAACAACGCAGGCCAATTGATCGATTTTCTTGTGATTAGTCTTGTTAAGACATGATCGGCTAAGTCCCAGGAGTAAAAAGCCGCAGCCGATATTAGGCAGACTTGAGGCGATGACGCAAAGGGATTCCTTCTGCATTCCGCGGGATAATTAAAACCTTTTAAGAGGGAATTTTTCTTCAAAATTATCTTATGCATTCCCGAAACATCCGTCCCAACCGTAGGCTGCGCTTTTTGCAACCTATTGACAAAAACTCTTGTTAAATCTCTAATTGCTCATATGCAATGGACCGAGGGAGCTGAATAATTACCACCGAGGAATTTTATACCCGCTTTTAATTGATCTAGTGAATTATAAGTAACAAGCCTTAATACCTTTTCCCCGCTTGATAACGTCTTATGCACTAATGAGGATTTCGGGGGTTAATGAAAAATTTAATCAAAATTTGCCGATTAATCTATATCCAGTGATTTCAATAGATAATCTTATGTAATTCTCCATATAAATGATTAAGTCCATTCCAGCAGTCCAAATTTAATTTTTTACCAGTTATTCCTGTTGCCTTGATATTTTTATATTTCAAATACTTCAACGAAATTGGACCCTTCTTTTCCAAACCTCTGTTTACCTTACCTTAAATATGTTTGTACATACACTCGACTTAGAATGGTTAAAATTTACGTTAAATGATAAAGACTTAACAAAAATATTATTAATTTAAGCATTCAGAAAGGTGTAGGATTAAGATTCTTTAAATATTTTTTATAGTTGGAACCTCATACTTAAGTGGCAAAAATATTTTATAATTATTTAGTTTTTATTAAATAAATGTCTTTAAAGTTTCGGTTAAATTAACTAGACTCTGTAATTGTTCAATAGGCTGTTGAAACAACTTCAAGCTGCATCTTCTAATTCAATGATTTGATAAGGTGCTTATTTGTAGAGGATACATTTATGATGAACATTTTTTAAATTCATTTTACGTTTTATATTATTTTATTATCTTAACCATCGAAAATTAAAATAATTTCAAGTTATTTTTATAAATTAATAATAATATATGAATTTATATATAAAATTAGTTTTAAAATAAAAATACAATTTTATATTTTTTATTTGTATCAAGATAATATTTCATGCTTAAAATTTTATGTGTTTCAGAAGAAATTTAATAAAAACACAAATAAGTATAGAATTGTAAAAAGTATTATGTCCTATTTGTTTTAATTTCTCGCTCAATACAATAAATACATATTTAACATTTTTAATTCAAACACAAAAATTTTTCAATCATCTTAGAAATGTTAAATATGTGCAAAATTTTAAATTCAAAATTCCAAAATATTGTTTTAAAAACGGAAGTTATTAATTTTACATGCTAAACATTCATTTTTTAATATGTATTTTGCAGTGAACTCTAATTAGTTGCCACCGAAAACGCCGTAAAGCAACAAATGATTATGCCACCAGTAAGCCTCATAAATCAGAACTTCTAACTGCTTTTTCATATTTCCGGCAGACGATGTTGCTTCTCGCTCAAAGCCGTCCAAAAGGTACACTTTCTCGGTTAGCCAATTAATTAAATTATAAAAATTAGTCCAAAGTGTGATTTACATTTATTCAGATCATCCCATCTAGGGTAATAAAGTTGCTCTCGTAAATTTCGGAGCGACTCGACTATTAGTAGATGCTCTCGCCCAAAGAATGTTTCCTCTCTTCAGCGATTCAGACCTCAAAAGATTTCTTCGGTACTCGAATAGTGCAGACGGGGACAACAGAAGAAAATCAACGAAACCAAAACGACCAAGCTGAAACTCCAAGAGAAAAACATTTCTTGAGTAATACACACAAGAAAAATGTTGTTTCACCTGAGAAAATATTCGAAGCAGAAATATTTTCTCATATGATTTCATCCCTTTCGCGCACAATTTATACGAACATAAAGCACATTCTCTGGAAATCGTGGACGCGGTACCTTCTGGAGAGAAGACGTAGGCTTGTATAAGCGTCGACCACAAAAAAACCCCTGAATTCTTCAAATTCAATAAAATAAGTGATTTTCACAGTCTCTACGAAAGTGTGGTCAACACTGTAACACGACATTATGTTTCATTTCATAATGCCGGTGAACAAACACAGCAACGCATAGTCGTCCAGTGGCGTGCAAGGGAACCCGGCTATTGAGAAGTCTTAAGAGGGCCTTCGGTGTGTGCATGCATCTCAGGGGCTTACCTGTTTGTCTTCTTTGCGCGAAAAGAGGTGTAGAACCGTACTGTCAAGGTGCTGGCTGCTTGCAGGATCGTTTAGTCATTAACGATACTCCGCCACGATCAGTCCGGTATTTATTTCGTTCCGAGATTTTCTTCGGTATTACCTAGAAACGGCCTGCGTCCTGGGTCCATCGTTTCATCTTTCTGGCGATCGATTACGCTAAAGAGAGAATTCCAATTTTATGTAAAACAATATTAAACTCGCCGATCAGTGGACGAATGGACAGTCTTGAAAAGATCGCGCGGAAGTTAATGTTAACAGTGAGGTACGATCGGCTAACTTTTTGTAGTTGAACACCGCTCCTGCACTACCTGAACTAGTTACAATCGCAACGAGGATCAGTGCAACGGCAAGAAAACTCATATATGTTCTCATCAAGAAAAGTGTCAGATAATTTACTTTCGATCATAAATATTGATCGTCTTAAAGTACTCTGTAAAGGTGCATATAATTCGCTTTGAATACATTTTCGCTGTTTTTCTTTCGTGCCCTTCCGTTCGCTCAATTGTAATATACGATCCGGTGGGTGTTTTATGAAATAACATTGATCTCAATCAGAATCAAAAAATTCTATATATTTCGTGTGCTTCGGATTGTTTATTTTTGTGGCTTACTGAAAGTAAAAGATCGTGTAAGGTTGCTATTATTATAGCGGTGCTTATCTATAAATTCGATCAATTTATTGAAAAATTGCAGTAGACCTCCGAGATATATAATTGTGTGCTTATGTTGTTAGTGGAATATAATTTTTCAAATCTGCCGATCGTGCAAAAGTGCAAAAAATATATCCCAGAGGAGGAACAAGTGCTGTGAAAAATAGAAGAAGATTCTGAGGATATATCTATAATGTTGTTCGCTTATCAGAGGGGGAATATCTTGCTGAAAATATTCGTATCGTGCTATCTGCTTCAATCTCAGCGTACTTGTGGTATTGAGGATATTGCTCAAGTGTAAAATCGGTGCAAAAAGTAAAACACAAAAAAAAAGAGTAAAAATATAGTTTCAATGGCAAAATCACAGTGACATAAATAACTATACCGGCAGAGTTAGAGTGATCGAAACGTCGTCAAGCAAATAGATACAATTAACGTTCGTCTAAGCCACAATAAAAAAACCATGTACGACATTAAGTCCATCGAAACTGGCGCAAAAGATAATGAGATTGTAGCTAACTATTGTCAAGCAAATGGTAATACTCCTTCTACGGCTGCAGACGCTAACCTCTCCAGCATGCCTTTAAGAAGGCGCAGAATATTCCAGCGGCAAGCCTGTCTCATCAGCGTCATGGCGGCCTTCTCTCTAGGATTAGCACTAGGCGTATTTGTTCCGATGATCGGCATGTCAGCCGCATTCACATCAGAATTTCTCAATGATCTCAACAAGACTGCACCTCCGTCGAGTGACGAGCGATTACCCAAATATCCAGAGTCTGATCCGCCAGCGATATACAAAATCCGGCCGAATGATTATGACAAAGAGACGGGCTCTTTCTCCGTTTCGTTCGTAAAAGAAAAAGAACTCTCCGCTGAGGAGGTGTTTAGGAACGCCTTCCACTTAGAGCAAGATAAGGAGAACACCGACACCATGATCGTGAAGAAATTAGACGCGCACGACGGCAGCATCAAGGAGTTCAAAGTACAACGGACCAACGACGGACTTTTTCGCAAAGGCCCAGAAAGACGTTTGTCAAAGCCGTCGGTAGCTGAACAAGTTTTGTCACCGACGCAAAGCAACGATCAGGTCCCCGTAGAATTTGTGCCCATTAAGAAGGATGCGGTGGTAAGAAACCGAACAAAACGCCCAAACGGGGTAATAATGCACGACATCTACTGGGGTGATTTAATTGAAAAATTACTCCCCCGAGGATTCGGCAAGGATGATGCAATCAAGTGGAACAGCTACGTGAAGACTGGCGTAGTGTCACGACTTGAAAGCGGCTGCGGCCGCATGCAAAATCGGCTGGTTATATTCAGTGACGGCACCAGAGCATGTGCTCGATACCGCCAAAATACGGACCAAATCCAAGGTGAACTCTTCAGCTTCTATCTTGGTCAACTGCTGAATCTAACAAACCTTGCGCCAAGTGCCGCGTCCGTTATTGATCTTGAAACTGAAACATGGTCAAATGCAGTCCAAGACATAACTAATGCACAGTGGAAGTCATCACGACCTGTCGTACTTACAAAATGGCTACCAGACTTAGAACCGGCTGGAATTCCAGCACCATTTCAGCCACTTGAACGTCATTTGAATAAATTCGATGTTTGGAATATCACGCTGGGCATAGATGGTACAAAAATTCAGAAAGGATTACTCGATCGGTTGGGTGCCATCGATGATCAATCAAACCGATCAGCTGATACCAGCGCCGCTGACCAGAATGATGCTGGTGATCATGACAAAGATCGATCGATTAACTCAACAATTTTGAATCGGCTGGTTGAGCTAGCACAGTGGTCAGACTTAATAGTGTTCGATTACTTGATCGCAAATCTTGATCGAGTCGTCAATAATTTGTACAACTACCAGTGGAATGCTGATATCATGGCAGCACCGGCACACAATCTTGCCCGCCAAACCGATTCGCAATTACTCGTATTTTTGGACAACGAATCAGGACTGCTGCACGGCTACAGATTGCTCAAGAAGTACGAGGCCTACCACGGACTGCTACTGGACAACCTTTGCGTCTTCCGGCAACCCACGATCCAGGCTCTTCAGCTACTCCGCGACTACGGCGTCGGCCATCAGCTGCAGCAAATCTTCGAGAATTCAACTAGTCATCAGGTGCGCGATGTTCTCCCGTCGCTACCCGATAAATCAATTAAAATTCTCATCGATCGTATCGATCGAGTATTAGGACAAGTGCAAAAGTGTCGTGATCTGTTTTCTGATAGATAGTACTGATGCCAAATCGAAAAGAGTCAAGATCTTCTACTTTGTACTGCATACAGTAGGTATGACCTTTCTTATTAAAATGCTCGAAAATTAACTTGAGAGAAAAAATTGTGATTGCCCATAATTATTATTTGACTTATTTATTTTGTAATATTTTATTTCTGACAAAATTATTGTATGTAAAAATGTCACAGGAACATTCCAAAAGTATTAGTGATCTGTTAAGTGTGTACATATTATGTTAGGGTCTGTGGACTATTTAAAGTATCTTGTACCAAAAACACTAAGTTATAAGTCATTAGAAGACACACCAGCTGAAAACGAATTCAATGAAACTAATAATTTTCGAGAATTGTGTAAATAGTACTCGTTTGTGTGTGTATGCACGTGGCATTCCGATCCCGCGGAATCGAAGTCATTTTTAAATTATGAATGTAAATCAAGTAATTTTATGCCTTTAGTTATTTCAATATCATTATTCTCTAGTATGACTACTTAGTCTAGGTAGGGTATCCGTTATGAATTTTACAGTTGTAAATATGTAAATCTTGTGATAAAATGAGTATGTTGAGTAAACAAATCATATAACATAAAAAGCCTGTCTTTTCATTTCATTTTCCTATCTTTTGTATGCAAATTTCCTAATCGGAAAGAGTTTGAAGACAAAATGTTCTCGTTACAATTTTTTATAATTTTTTCAGATTGAGTGACCAAAACAAGTGTTTTTATGAAGAACAGGAAATTTAAGGATTTTTTGATTCAAATTGAATAGTTTTTGTTAGAAAAATTTTATCGGATTTGGTTACTTCCACAAATGATAATTGGAATTGGTGTAATCTTTTATTATTATTGTTGTTTCGTTGTTCTTCTATGTATTTAAAAAAGTTTAGGTTGATTAATTTTTGTTTTAGGATCATTTTGGGTTATCTTAACTTATTTTCAACTTATTATTAATTTAAGTTCTGATTCGCTTATAAAAAACGACACTCTTAAAATTTAAAAACCTAAATTTAAACATAATTTCTTTTCGGAAATCTTCAGAAAATCAATGGAAATCACTTAATCGATAATATTCTATGACTGACAATACATATGCTGATATTACAATTCCACTGATGAGTACTCTGGTGGACACAATATTGAATTTGAAATTTTTCTACTATCAGTATTTTAATAAGACCATTTTATAATAATAAAATAAAAATAAAGCGCCATTTACATATACATATTATGTTAAAAAACTGGGAAAGCGTATGAAATGATAAATTTATTTTATAAAGTTAACTATGTTTTATTTAACTTTAAAAAAAAATTCCAACAGATACTTCAATGCTAGACAGAACCGGTCCTTGATTTTTTGGTTTTTGTGTCACAAATGGCTTTTTTATCTTTATTAATATCTTTTTCTTCCTATTCATATTGTTCAGATTGTTTCTATAAACTACTTATTTAGACATAGATAGATATTGTTCACCTCAAGGGAATAAGAAAAGAAACCTAAAATACTTTTAGGAAATGCCATCGTAAAATAACAAAATAAATCCAACAATTTAAGTACATATTATATGAATTTGGTAAACGTAGCCCAAACCCCAAATTAAATAAACCTCAAAATTAAAAAAATCTAGATTCGAAGTTTGCTAAACCGTTCTTCTGGTTAAAATAGCGCTGATAAATGAACGTATGAGAGCATGATTTATATTCCGAAATTTGGAGCTATAATACGATAAACATTGAGTTTTACATTTAGGTACTATTTAGATTTACAAGTAAATTCCGTATCAAAAACTAAAAATTATATAAACTGTAAAAGGTCAAGTTTTTCAAAAGTCAGATTAATTTATTCCTTAAAAAGTACATCCCCACTAATTATGTAATTATGTAAAGTATCAAAAACTAAGTAAAAAGGGCAGACACTCGGACCTAAACAATAAAAATCAAATGTCTGAAAGTCTAGGTTTTTAAACATTAATATTATAGAATCAAAATACGAGGGAACAACACTGGCGTTATCCAATATTTTGTAAATACCTACTGATCGATAATAAAATTACAATCAAAATAAAATACATAGCTCAAAAATATGAATCAAAGCACACAACACCGCTCATCAAAATTAAAACGCGGTGGAAGGTCCAATTGATTTTTCAACATCAAGCAAATTAATTGGCAACCACAAACTGCTCTGGAAAGAATCTTTGTGTATCACTTTCCAACTTTGAAAAATATAAGAAAATTTGCCAGAAAGATGATTTCTACAGAAAAGGGGGAAAAAGTAAACTTCAAATTAAAATCTGTCTACATATGAGAAAATAAAATACAAGGATATAAAAAAAAACATGGAATTTTTTTAAATTGCAAACGTTGAACGGCGCATCTGTGATCAATGTTTTAATATATCCCAATCTATCTGTCCATAAAAGATTGTGCGATTTCTTGCATTTTATTACCTAATTAAAATAAAAGCTACTTTGACAAAACTTTCAGGTATAAAAATATCACATAAAATATTTAAAATAGATCTAGCCAAAGCTTACGTTTTAGCGAATAAACTGCGAACATAAAATTTAAGGTTAAAAGAGTTATATATTAAAACGAACGTTGTACAGTTTTAACTAAGACTGCATATTTCAAAATAGTAAATACAATAAATATCCAGTTTCTTAAAAAATCTGGTTTTTGTGTACGGATTTCTATGGTGCTATTTAGGCTACTTTTTAATTGGCTTAATAAATATACCCCGGATTTCATTTCTAAATATTTATATCCAATAGGTATAGTTTTTTTTTATCCAATGTGAACAACTCCATCCATTATGACAAAATGGAGACATAATATTTATATATAGCTATTTTTCCTAATTAAATGTTACGTATAATATGTAAACTCCAAATGCAAAATATCGTTCATTTAGGTACAAGATTAATTCAATAAACTTGAGTCAGTTATTCCAATTAATTCTATTAATGTTAAACATTTCTTCTCTGAAATTGATATATGAATGAATGAAAATGCAAAAATACAGAATTCTTAATCTAAAATAACTGAATCCTTAAAAAACTAACTATTTATATCTCAGAAATGAGAAACTATTCTTAGAATAAGAAAAAGACAATTTCAAATGGGTATTAAACCCACTATACCTACTTAAAGATTAACTACTGATTCACTGAATTATAAGTAGACTTTCAACAAGCTAATTTATACATTGATTCATCGATGCATGTATACTTTCATAGGAATATGATAATAACGAATCTGCTTTTGATTTAACAAGAAAAATGCATGGCTTAGCTGCATATTATTTAAGAACTTGTGTAATTAAAACAATTTGCATAAAGCCGCATTTGCATTGTATAAAATACGTGTGACTGAATTTCATAAAAAAAGTTTCTCATCTTTAGAAATATATAGAAAGTGGATTTTAAAATCAACGAATCAATAAAATAGCAATAAAGAAATGCGATATCGCTAGTTTTATTAATTATTTATTAATATTTGGCAAAAAGTTTTCGTATGAACAAAAACAATCTTACAAAAGCCAAAAGAGCGAACGGAGGACTATGCAGAATTAAACGTAATATTAAATTGTGTTTATAAATTAATTGTTATTATTAGATTACAAAAAGCATTGGAACAAACATCTATAGAATAAGAACATAACGAATATGAATATAAAAATATTTTGCATTTGACAAACTTTTGCAACAAAATGTTTTCCTGGTAGCACAGCACTAAAATAAAAGTTTTTAGATAACATTTTTCCATTCTTTAAATACAGGAAAAAGAAGGAGCTTACCTTTTGCAGAATTTTGCAGTAATTTGACGATTTATATGAAAAATGTTTACGGTTTAGCTTATAACATTTACAGCTCTATTAGTGTCTAAATATCTGTTATTAATAATGAAAATTAAACAAAATTTCAAAATTACATAGAAAATCGGTCCAGTGTGTGTTTCAAGAAATTTACAAGTGCAGAAGGTAAAATACTGACTCAAAAGTATTTTTCGTTGATCTAATGGTAAGTACTCGTAGAAGCTTTTTCTTTCTTTAATTTTATTTGGCGGAAAAATTTAAAACTATTATAAATCATTTAAGGAAATATCAGTAGGTTTCATTATTTAACTTAAAAATTTTATGTTTGCAATAGGAGACAATATCTCATTAAAACATAAAAGGTAATGTGATAGCAATATGTTGAAAACCATCTCAAATTAAAGTACTTAGTTTATTACTTCAGAAATCAGTTTACATATATTATAATTGTTATATGTACATTCATGTGAAAATACATATATAATAATAATTTAGTTTAACACAATTAGGAAATTATACATCATCATAATTTTAAATTAATAGGTATGTTTTGTGAATAAGTGTAATATTATATATATTATTACTTTTACTCGACAAAATAAAGTCAAAACGACAATAATATCCTTTACACAATTATTTCTTTAAATAGATAGACCTTGGTGCTTGAATTATCAAAATATTCAATTAGGTTTGAGAATATTCTGGAGTTTCCCGAACTCATAAAAAAGAAAAATGTTCCGCTTCCAGTTATTTTTTGCTTTGTTATTAATAAGTTTTCATCTACGTCTAACAAGTATTTTAATTAATTAATACGTCCGCGAGCAATAAAAGTGAAATTTATCGAGCAGCAAAAGAAGACAGATGTTTTATCTCTTAAACTAATCGTGATATCTAAATGTTTATTAGACACGTTTTCCCCATGTGTTTAATATAAAATTAACGCTATAAAGATTTGAATTTTATACCTAGTATTCATGTCATATTGCGTCACCATTAAAATGAATACTATATTCACACCTACAAACGTTTTAAGTAACCTATTTAACGATCAATTTTTTAAACTGATCTAAAATGTTATGAACCCGCAAATAAAATAGATGTCAAAAGTATATTCGATTTCATTTGATGAAATAATGAAAATGTATTGTATTAAAAACAGAGACTGTAACGATTATGATTTTCTCAGTAAAAATCAGATGTAAAAGAGTTATTTTTTCACTGTTACTTCTTTAGGCAAAAATAAATATAATGTTTTGATTTATAATTCTTCTTATACCTCATGTTAATTACGATGCACAACTACAATTGCTTAATATAATTAATAAAGATAATTAATTGATTTTTACTATATACTAGATAAATTCCCGAATTATAAGGGATATCGTAAAGAAAGTTGAACAAATTTAAAAAACAATAATATTCCAAGCCAAAAAGTTTTAAAATGAAATAATTACATGCATAGCTTTTACGATTCCAATTAAATGCGAACGTTTGAACCAATTTTCCGTCAACTTTTTTTAGATGATCTTTTAGTTTAGAAAATTGAAGATAATTGTTAAAAATATTCAAACAAAAGGCATTCACATCAGATAAAATCGATATATAAAACTGGTTTAATCTGTACAAAAAGTAATACATATCTCAATTACTATGTATTTTGGATTAGTTTTTTTTTAAATTACAAACATCAACAGAACATTCAGAGACTCAGAAAACTTCTACATAATAAATGTATATACTAATTTTCGTGGAAATCTAAACTCGCTGTCATGAATTCCTAAATCTAAACATCCAATTTTTTAAAATAATTGATTTGACAACTTTAATTGCCAAATATATATTGGTGACAAATTCAAGATCTTTTGATCGTAAGAACATATCTATAAAAATCGGAATAAAATCGGTCCAGCAGCATTTGAGGTTATGGTATAAATGTAGATTGTATGTAGAAAAAATAAATATGTATTGAAAAACAGTAACAAGAGTAATTTGTTGTAGAGAAGAGAAAAAAACATGTAGTTCTTTTTCTGGTATTCTTTTTGTAACTTCATTCGGAGCAATCAAGTAACAATTAAAACAAAAGGCACACCGCAAATCGGTGGCTCTGCGTTAGATCGCAGCCCGGGGGAACGTCATAATCTTAATTGAAGAGAGACAATATCTTAATCTGCTGATCCAGAAAAACGGCCTAATGAAAGCACTTAGCGTAAGCCGAGCGCAGGCAGGTGTACTATGGGATTGCTTCGTTAATCCGGCTTCATGTGGACGCGACCGCTTGACGGACAATCCACGGGCATCTATCAAACGGCCCGGACGAGGCCCCTGAGTAACCCAAATAACTGTAGTCGGTAATAAATCGATCTCCTAAGCCCGAATATCTTTAGTGTCAGATTTTCTTCCGCTAACTTACTAACCGGGGAAAAGACATGTGAAAAGGCAGGCCTCGGTAGGAAAAAAATTGTTTTGAATGCCTCCCTATGGCTCTCCTCTGGGCTGATTAAAAAAATACAAAAGAGCGCGATGGGCTGGCTGGCCAGTGGCGAACAAAAACCGAGGCAACTTGACCAGGAAAACCAAGAGAAATGTCGGATTACCCAGTCCTCTAAATTGGCTGTCGTAAATTTTTTTTTCGTTATAGGTCCAGAGAAGCATCGCGTTATTGATACGAGAAAATGGTAAAGACTGAAGATGCAGGGCCGCGGAGCCCCGGGGCCCCAGAGGTGCGCTCCAATAGGATGAATAGACCGCGGCCTGGTAGCGAAGTGCTAAAAAATTGGTCGGTGACATATGCCCGTTCCGACGAAGCGTGAATACCTGTTCATTCCCTCAAAAGATGTCTCAATCTCATTTAAATAAACCAATAAAAGACGAAATAAATTATCCGGGCGAGGTGAGTCCCAAGAATCTAAAGTATCGCGCCGCAGCTGCCATCAATTAACCTTGATCCGCCTTAAATTTTCGGGGGAACAAAATGCTCCTCATACCCACCTTCAGTCATATTTTGCTGAAATGGTGTCAAAGATCTTTTTAGCTTCTTCCCTCGTGCACATGGACCACATCGGGGCATCATGCTTCCAGCTCCCAGACATGAGGTCCATGCGATGCTGGATGATGCTGGGATGGATGCTGGATAGTGCCAGTGGTGGGTACCTTCCGAGCGATAAGAAGGTCGGAGCGGAGCGCTTCAGTCGATATTCACTTTTGAATGACTGCCGATGGCAAAACACCACACACCGTCGTCGCCAGTACCGCCTTTATCACTGGTCCAGAAAACCTGGCCGCTGGATGCTGGAAGGCACCAACAAAATCCGTCGTGAAGCGGCTACAAAAAAGTGACCACAGTCCGAACTAGGAGCTGGGGCCGCCGTCGCCGCCACCGCCGCCGCGGCCGCGGCCAAAGCATCGGCCCATGGACCACGTCAGACAGGTATGCTAGGGATATTCGCGGGGAATGCTCGAAACGAGGAGACAGACTGAATTAGTTGCTCAGATGGACAGAGGATGACGCAGTGTAAACCTGTTTCCCGGCGGGCCGCGAGTGCGTGTGTGAGTCATTACAAAAGGACATTTTTTGTAGTCGCTATTCGACGCTATCCCTGACCACATTCCCGTCTAAAAGGAGGCTAAATGTGGACATTGTGATAACGACCGAGCCCCGGACGGCCTGGGACCGTGTGAGTTCCACTTTATTCACGTGCTAAGGCCATCCATCCATAAAAGAAATCAGAATCGGTCACTGATGGACCCCAGCCCGCGTTATGTAGTATTGGTCAGTGCGCGCGATGCGATAATGACTTTTTCCTTTTTGTGCCTTTTGGGCCTCTTTTGTGATTTCACTGGGGCTCTAGGTCTAAGCCGGGTCTGGGTCTATCTAGAAAATACTGCGTACACCTTCGCCACATTGTGTCTCCGGATCCCATCAATACTGCGGCTATTTTTCGTTTTCTTAATTTTTTCTACCTCTATTTTTGTCAATTTGTCGCCGACAGTTTTGTTCTTCTTTCCTGGGCACTGGAGGAAATCCAAGAATCACCGATAGATTTATCTTTGATTTACTGCCCCTGAGTGCCTAGTTATCGTCTCGACAGTAATTAGTAGTTCAATTTATGTATGTAGAACGGCACGTATGTGATGTGGGTAGGTTTGGCAGGCTAGAAAAGGCGCTCAGGTATAACTTCAGCCATGAATTTATTGTGTTACTTTGCTAAGGAATTTTCGGATTACGATTATCACCCAGCCTTGTCAAAATTATGTGATAAATCATTCGGCCTGGAATCGTGATGAGTATGTGCAATTTAGATGACGTACATAAGTGCTCACGAAATTTTTTGTAATTGTTTCAAGGGAAATTTGTATACACACTTAGAAAAAAACGAATCATTAAAATAAAGTAAATGTATCACAGATAGGTATTTTTTTTTTCTATTTTTAGAAACAGATTTTATTGTGTTTCTCAAAGCAAAGAAAATTGTACTCAATTTACATTTCATTAAAGCAATAACATGTATGCTATATTTTACGTGTTAATGTGTGGAAATACATGGCAGAAATAAGTTCGTTAAATTTTTACTCAATATAATTCATATGCCAGTTTACGTACATATAATTTTGTAAACCAATTCGTAAGTCGGGCTCACATACATACATAGGATATTTATTGAAGTCCATATCTAAAAAGTATGAACTTTATTACTTTAAATCACTGCATTTTCTATTCGTAAGAAAACGCATTCTTATAAGAGATACCTTATTTATGGAAATAGAAATTGTCGTAGTATTAAAGGAGCTGTTTCTAATTTAAAAGTACCTTTCGGTTTAGATCTATAACTCATAACAGAGTAGGTAACATAACATAGGTCCACAAAATTTGTCTGCGAAAAGTCGCCATTGACTGCCATCGTCTTCGACGTCAAACATTTTTATAAATCCACTATATTTTTGCAGTATAACAGATCTCCATTTTGACAGAACTACCAGCAAATTTTGTGATTAGATGAGAATTTGTAAGTTAAAAAATTGGTGATTAAGTAATATCTGTTTATTAGGATATCTAACAAACCTTATGTGATAAAATTTTCGAATTATGTTTTTGTTATTTATTTATTTATAAATTGTATAGAAAACAAAATGGAAACGTTTGTAGTATAAATTTTTCAAATCAGTGATTTTTGGCAGGTTTTGTCTCAATTTTAAACATAAAAGAATATTTGTCTATTCAATAAGTTCTTGCACAGCTACACAAATTTAATAGCGTTTTTATTTATTTAAATTCTTGCTTGTTACAGAACGCAAACAACAAATATCTCTTGGCGGTAAATTCCGCTGTGTATCGCCTTGACATGTTCTAGGGAACGCTCCCACAATGTTTGTATGGTGAATTCAGTTCTGTTGCACATTGTACTGTCACAGTGTCAACCTGCAGTGCCAATTCGAAGTTTAATCAGAAAATAATGACACCCATTCTGCCAGTTAACTTAATTAAAACGTCGAAATTATGCAACACCATTTGCAGAAGTGATACCTCGAACTGTTGATAGTATAAGCAAAACCACTTTGCTATCTGAGTCAGTACCAGATCTAAGACCTTCGGCGCAATGTCTCTATCGCAGCGAGTTCAATCGATAGTCCACAGAAGCAAATACGACTGGGATATATTTTCCATTCAATTAAAAACTGCACGATTGCAGCAAGAATCGAAATTGTCAACAAGATTTGCAAATATGGCAAAAATATGCGACATCGGCGAAATGATTCGTTGCCCATAACTTTAGACGTTCCTAAGAAAATTGTAGCGAACAAAACCAGCCTAATGACTAGTCGTAATTCGTAATTGAAGTTCGCGCTTCTGTTTGTAATTAATTAAGCAATTAACTAGTTAACACAAGATGGGAAATGACAGGCTAAGTGTAATTTATCGGCTCCTTAATTGTTGAAGATTTTATCAGCGCAATGAAACGCCTCGCTTCACTCCTACTATTTCATATAATTTATAATCATTAGATACATAGTTCATGCGCCAAGGCGTCTTAATCTGAACAAATAGGAATAAGAAAATGAAATTTATTGACTTATTTTCAGAATGCTAACAATATAAAAATAATAACAATTTTGTTCATGTTTAATGACATATACATACATATATAATTTAGATTTTCGTAGTTACATTTAACATATGCAATATACGTTGAAAGTGACTTTGACTCTTTTAGGTAGGTTATCCTAGGCCAAGTACGTACAGAAAAAATCAAAAGTCATAGCTAATAACTATGTATATAGTTATAACCAATATTATTTTCGTTTCAATTCTCTTTTTCATTGACAAGTATTGCAAACTCATGATTTCTAAATCTTACACTACTAAAGGCAGTTTGGCAATGGCAAGGTTTGGTAATATGTACTAAGAGTCTCATTTAAGAATTGCCAAAATATCCGGAAATGAAACAATTATAAATGCGTACATTTTAGGATGGGTATTAAGTTAGTTTGAAAGGACATTATAAACATTGAAATCTATAATTAGGTACAATTAAAGCAAGTTAGCTTCTCAACTGCATTGCATTTATTGATCTCATCTTTGTAGCTGCTTACTTTCGTTGCGGTGCCTTTTCTCAGTCAGTCAACAAAAGATATGCAATAACTTCTACAAATGCTATTTCTATTGTGAGAGCAGAAAATCATCTGACGTTGAAAGATGCCGAGACCTCTAGGGTCAATGCTAGAGTTAATAGTTTGCACAAGTACTTTCCTCACTTCAATTGTACTTCGAGAATATCCAGTTGCCTTCTCCTTTGAGTACTCTTGATATATTCCATCAATGAGGCTCAATATTGCGCATCAGCAGATTTTCAATATCTTTTCATGCACGTTTGTGTTATTCGGAGTGATTTTTAATTTATCTCATCATTTTTTAAATGATTTTAGTATAAATGTGTACCTTGTAGGCTGTCAAAATGTTGCTCTTGAGCTTATGAAAAGAATAGAATATAGGTATGTAAATAGTTGTCGAAAGGAAAAAGATTTGTTTCAAGGTAACGAGAAGAAAACAGACTATTAAAATAGTTTTTGCTAAAATTGTGTGAAGAGAAGTAATTTTGCACTTTTAAAGATTGAAATGCAAATTATTAATACTTCCTCAAAAAAAGACACAACAAATGTTAATAGAGTCAAAGCCAAACGCAATATGCAATAACTTCCCTAGCGGGATACACTTCGACGTATTAATTAATTATTAATTATCTCCATTTATTACGATTTTATTTATTTGTGTCGCCGGCGCATAGACAAAGCGCCGAGCCTTAAGCAGTGCTCCACTGTCTACGCTTATCTGTCAGCAAAGCTCAGACGGCTGTTAATAATGCAATCAAACGACTGAACCTAATTGAAATCTGTCGCTAAAGATTAAAACGTTTTTCACCTTGATCGGTGCATTACTTAAGGCTTACTGGTACCTGAGGTCAGCCGTAGTTAGTGAAAGTAAGCTTGAGTCGGTGCGCTCAAAACGAGCTCCTCATAAACTCACGGCTTTTGTATATTTTTCAGACTGTCTTTGCCAACTGCGGGGGTTGCTTTACAATAGGCCTCAAACTGGAAAATCTTTTCTTCGCGAACGTATGCTGAATTTCGCTGAGACTCTGAAAACTGGAACTGTGCTTCATTTATGCCCATAGGTATGTATTTATGTAGTCCTATAGGAAATAAAGTATTATGCTGAAAGACGCATATGACGCACGTCGCTGAACAATTGTATTGTGAAATCGAATTCGAGACGATTGTGCAATGCAACTTTATGCCCAAAGAGTCTGGTTTATTTTTGGCTTTATTTCATTTATAATATTTAAAGAGTTACTTTGGGAACGCCACCGCATTTCGTTTATGAACTGTAGTTCGTCTCAGATTGCGATTTATGTACAGGAATATTTTTAAATCAAATCGTTTAAGGCAGTCATTGTTAAACTTTTTTCTGCAGATGGGCTATTATTTATAATACAAGCAGAACTACTATCAACATACAGATAATTCAATTTTAATATTATATAATTCGGGTGCGCTCAGAAATATTAATTACCCGCCTTAATTTAATTTAGATCTCAAATTATTCCAAAACCGAGTAATCATTATTATTTTTTTATCGTCATGGTAATATAATTTATTTCGTAACATTCATTGCTATAAAAACGCGCCGCTTTTTCGATTAATTTTTTTAAAAGTAGGAACAATGCGAAAAATCTAAAAATATTATTCTTTAACTTATTTTGTAATCTGCAATAGTTTTTTGTTATCTTATCACGAATTTTAAAAATTAGTAGGATAAAATTTTGACTATTCTCTACTACCATATACCATAAATCTTTTCAGATTCAAAGGTTCATTTACAAGAAATACAAAACACGGCTTCACTAACCGTAGGTGAGTAGGTGGAAAGCGATGACGAATTTAAGGTAAAAATTAAATGATATCAACTGAGCCTGTAATTTTTTTGAAAATGTTTTACCCATATGTACGTATATAATGCTGTAGGTATATCACTTTCTGGCTTACATACATATGTATAGCCACTTTTGTTCAGGCGGACCCATATAGTCACAAAAGGGAAGTTGAACCTATTCACGGTTGAACTGCAGACCTTGACAAGCCGCCGAAACTGTGACTAATGGGGAAATGACTTTCTTTTGTAACTTAGAACTAGCTTCGCTTCCATTCAGCTAATTAAATGAATTTGAAAATAAAAAAACTCTATCCAATGAAATTTCAATTTTACAGTGAATTCTTTGATTTCCCTGGCACGATGCGCAGATCCGTTTTATGCCCTACAATCACTCAGAACATTTCAACGCCGGAGATGACACGCTGGCGCATATTTCAACTTTGTCCTATATTTTACGATACCTTCCCAGCTAATTTATCTTTGGCCCTTTTCAGGGTTTCCTTTTATGGTTGAATAGACCCATTTTAATTAATACGTGGATTAGTCATTCGAATGGGGAAAAGGTATGTCTACTAGATAACGTGGAACGTTTTTTTTTTTTTTTTGAGCTAGATAAAGGAAATGGTCTGTTGCGCAAAGGAAGTGATGAAAAGACCAAGGGTCAGGATCTGCAGTTTATCAAACATATACCAAAAACTAACATTATTCATGTCTTTGCTAGACGATTTATCGTTCTAGAATTTTACAGTGGTCATATTTATCCGATTGATACCACCAATCAATAGATCTGAGTAGGAACTTAATTTGTTCGTAAATGTCTCCCGCTTTTAGTGATTTTATATAATATTACCAAATATGAAATCCTTACTAAAGTGCAGTCGGAAATTAATTTCTGCGGTTATGTAAATCTCTATAAAAATACAAAAGGGTAAGGTATAATAATAAATCAAATTACAATTATGCTATATTCGAAACCAACTGGATAGTTATAGGTCATAAGAAAACTTTCAAGCTAAATCAATTCAAAACGAAAAGACGACTCAATTTTCTTGATGCTGAAACTGCACTATTGATGGAATGCAGGCGCTCCTATAACTAAAGCGAAAATAGGTTAAGCACTTAAAATATTTTGTAGGTACATTTTAAGGAAATTTCGTGCTGTTAAAAGATTTATAATTCAGGAACAAAAACAGGATGTCGCTTAGCTACCACAATTTGCCGCTCAGGGCAGTGTTTCTTAACCATTTCGTGAGTTGTAAGACTTCAAATCACGAAACAGCAGCAGGCAGCAAGTAAATTATCGCAAACTTTGGCGGCTAATTTTCGTGCGCTCTATTTGTGTTTAGCTGAAACGACTACATCGGCTTTTTCACGGATGTGATTTATGCCGAAAAATATGTAACATTCTGTAGCAGCTGGGCATGTAACTGACCAGAAATGCGTGCCTCAAAACTGCTGACGTAATGGAAAAATGGTAAGGAGGTTGCGGCAACTTGTACCAGCGGACTAAAGAGTTCGGCCGCATGATCAACCGGTTGACTTGCCGGGCTGATGTCCATTAATTTCAATTGCCGGCTGGTGATTTATAGTTCGCTATTTTCTGTGTATATTTATGAGCAGATTTCACATGGCATGCTGTCGATGGGCCTATTCTCAATTCATAGTCGATGCACATTTCTAATGATTTCTGGTTGCATAAGCCATGGGAACCCAAACCCGAACCCGAGCCCGAAGTTCGAGAGCGGCGCTTGGCCGCTGAATTATTCCAGGGGGCCACCGTTGCCTTGGCTGAGACTCAATTAGTGCAGCATACCGCTTTCTTGTCAATTAATTTAATTACGCGATCATTTGAGTGATATTTCATGCTTAAATCGACATGAGATACTTAATCCACTGGCTAAAAAATTTATAACTTTGCGCGACCATTCCCGGCCCCGCGGGTGATTGATGATGCCTTTCCTAGATGTAGGAGGCAAATCTGGTCTTGCGTGAAAGCGCCTCCTCGCTAATGGCATCAATGCACCACTCGGCGCTCTTCCTAGTTCGCGGGACTGAACGTGCTCGCGAGATCTTTCCCTTCATTACCATGCAATTAACATAAAGCTCCAAATACCTGTCATACCTGAGACATTGCTTGCATGAGGAAATTAATAACATGAGAAACGTTTCGACGAGCTTGTTAGGTCCGCGACAACGTCTGGAAACCGGAGCAAAAAATCTGCAGTTGAGTGCATGCAACGTCTCAAGGTAGAAGACTTCCGCTGGAAGACAAAGTCCATCCGTTATTTCACACCTCATTGTGTGAAATTCTAAAGAAAGAAAAGATGTGCAGCAGAACGTGCAAAAACTTCCAAAGGGCCGATGTGAGTCCAGCTGAATTGGAAAAAAAGGAACGATTTCCACGTCAGGGGGCAAAATCCAGCACAACTAGGACCTTAAACTGCCTTTGCCAGCAGTGTCTCAAGGAAACGCACTTGCACACGGATGTGTCCCTGAATCCAAACTTTTTTCTCTTGATTTCTTCTGAGCGTTCAAGACGACGGCGATTATCTGCGGTGTTCCTTTCAATAATACCTTGATTTTGCTCCTCAAGCGCGGACTGGTCTTTCTCATGAGTTTTCTATTTCGACCTGAAATTCAATTAAAGTCCTTTCAACTTGTTTTGGACCTCAGTTTAAAATTTAAAAATAGAGTTAATTTAATAGACAGTAAGTATAAGATTTAAGACAAAATTAAATAATATCCTGTTAATTTATTTCAAAACATAGTTGCAATATCATTTAATTACAGTACGGTCAATAAATTTGAATTTTACTACAGGCACTTATTTTAAAACATGATAGATTACTTCTGTAAGATTTGTTCGTAGATTAGAAATATATAATAATAGAATGGAACATTTAAAAAAATTAGATTAAAGTTTGAAGCCTTAACGGTTCAGAATTAATGTTCAGAAGGTTTAAGAAATCGCAACCTAGTGTTAGTTCATCTATGTATAATGTATGTATGTATATACTATAAATGTATTTCAGGAAAAATCTACTTGGAACAATTTGAACATGTTTTTCCGAAGAATTATTTTTCAGTTCTGTGTATCTACGTGATATCTCTGGCTGTAGTCAATTCATCAATTGACCTAAAATTTAAAACACACGTTCAGGACTTTTAATCGAATTTTAAAAAAAAATAGGTTGCCAGACGTTAACTTCTAAACGCGTGAACCGATTTTGATGATTGATGCTTTATTGAAACGCTTGAGTATCTCGAAAGATCAATGATAAGGATAAAACGATTGGAAGGGCAGGGGATGCCGTAGTACAGAAGTAAAATGAAATCAAAATGATAATGATAAATTACGTATCTTAAGCTTGCGTACACAATAATTACATATATGGAGATTTTTAGGAGCACTGTATTTAAATTCGGTGTCCGGATCTGAAAATTAATAATAATAATAATAAAATATCGTAAAAATATGTATTACGTGTACATACATATATTGAAATTTTTAAGTCCGGCAATTTCAAATTCAATGTCCAATTTTGAAATCTCGAAAAGTCTAAAAGCTAATTTTTGGCTTTTCCGCAGACTACAAACTTCTAATAAAATTGTACATTGTAAGTAGCAACGGAGAAGTCCAACATTGTAAACATTATAATAGAGTGAGTGAGTATAGTGAACATTACTTTATAATTTTTGGGATTTCTGAAATTTTGATATATGTATTATTATTAATAAAATATAAACAAAACGATTTTAGAGAAAAATTAAAAATATAATAAATATAAAACATATAATACTTCCGATAACTAAACAAAAATTGTCTACGTCAGATCACAACCGAAAAGCTATAGTTAAAAAATAGTGAGTACCTAAGTAAGCATTCACAAATTCGACGCAACGATTTTTTAAATAAGCAACAAACAAGATCGATTTTAAAATTCAGATATGATAGATGGAAAATTTATTTACATCTGTGGTCTTATCTTAATTTTGGAATTCAAAATTTAAAAAATAAATAAATATGACAAGGAGCAGACAATCTCCAATTCTTTAACGATTCTGATGTAACTCAGTTCAAGGTAACTCTTAAATTTTAGAAGTGTCTTTCAAAAATTTTATACCTGCAGGGTAGAAAAATTCCAAAACGAGAACCGCGGAACAGATCCAGAGACAAGTTAAGTTTCCGAATTCCCAAAAATACCAATCCGCCACAAGTGCATTCCTTCGTCTGCATGTGATTAAACGGCCATTTCACTTTCGTTTTCTTTCGAGTCCGAAATTCATGTTCGGCTGTTTAATTTGATTTTTTGTGGTTCGGATTTCACGAAGATTTATACCCTCTTTCTGGCCTACAAATTGTTTCTTGGTGGATGGCGTACAGCGCGCTCGCCTATCCCACAAGTTCTAAATCCAACAGAATTCTCGACTCTGGATCATAATTCATTCACGAAAGGCTCGGGCTTGGAGTAATTTACGAAACTAAGGTGAGCCGAACTCGATCCTCAATAATCCCTGCTTTGGTACCTCCATTCCCGATTCCCGATTCCCGGCGGTGGTGTTGGTGATGTTTGTTTTCCCTCACTTTTAACGGGGTATCATGTTACTGTCGCCGCTGGACCGGATTATGCGTAGTTTCTTATATTCATTCTCAGCTTTTCTAGTGTTATGCGGCCGCCTCGCGCGCAGCGGCTATGGTCCATTTGTTATGGTCAGTTTCTCGGTTTCACTGCTTTCCTCCTTAGCGTCATCGAACTTGAACCCTGCTCAAAGACCATAAACTTGAGATTTTTCGTTCATTCGCTCTGAATTTGTTCTTCGTTTTCGTCTTGTGTTGGACGATGCTACCACGATGCAACTTAGTGACACCTCCAAAGGTGGCTGGGATAGTTTATTTTCAGGCACTAAATGTCGATTGGTAACATATTTAATTATGCAGTTAAACATAGCATAATCAATACTCTAAGCTTCTTAAATGTATTTTTCTCTGCTCACATCCTGCCGGCGAATCCGTGCGTAAATTCAGCGAATTACCAGGAAACCACGACGATTTGTTATTGAGCCGGGTAATTTTTTGGTATACGTTACGGTCACATGTCCGAGCCCCAACAATAAAATAGTGTTAAAGAAGTTGTTAGAATGACCGGACCCGACCAGACCGGCTCCGCGCTGATTGTCGAACTCGCGGTCCGCCGATACCCACACATGCGGATAGAATGACTGACTCTGGAGATGCGTGGAAACTTTGTCAACGTCCACTGGATGCCAACTATTCGTTAGAATATTTTTCAAGCCTAGACCTGTGCTACATAGACTCGGGATAGGCTGTCCAGTGCGCGACTCTAGCCGAAACAGATTCCGCGAGAGGGGGCTAGCGTTGCCGCGAATATCGGTGGACGGGATAAGAAAAAATTTTCGCCACTTGCTACATTCTTAACTGCGGAATATGTAAATAAAAAGGGAAAATTATAAATAAGAACTGCGCTCGGGAGAATTCACTTTGTCTAGTGTCAGCTAAGACATTAAAACAATTTTTGCCTCTTCGCGCCTTCGTCTTATCTCCTTTCCCGGTCAGCAGCTAAGGAAGACATTAGCGAGAGGATAGAATCTTTGGGAAGCCAACCTAGCGATAGACTGTCACGGAAGCGCGCGAGTTGCTTAATTTGCCCGTGCATCCGCTCGCCGCTAGACTGAGCCTCTGAGCAGTGGAGTTATTTAGGGGAGTGGTATTCGGCCGGGTTGGATATCTCTGAAATTTATGATCTTCAACCACTCAAGTTTTCGCTTTTAACGAGCGGAGTGTGATTTTTCTTAATTAGTTTTGGATGTCGCGCTTATCAATTTATTGGATACTCTTGCCTCGCCTGCGACCATTTATTTAAATTGCAAACTTCAATACACGTTCGGTCGCTAGTATTAGAGTGGGTGGACAATACTTGTGTGCGATCCTCTCTGCCCACGAATTGTGTTTGTTAGACTTTTCCATGGATTCATTTTGCATTTAAGAACTGGATTTCGAAAATATAAAAGTTACTGCCACATACTATTTAGAGATTTGGTTATGTAAAAAGTTATTTTCATATCGTTAACCCTTGCGTCCGCAAAAAGTACACACGTAGCCATTTCGTGTTTCTGTAAATTAATTTGAATTATGGTTTTATACCAAACATGGGATGGGAATAGGTCCCCTACGATTTGTTTATTTCTATTTCAATTTTCATCATTTATTTATTCATTGCAGCTTCACAAACAACAACACTATTATAAATGTATGCATAGAGAAAAAACCCGAGTAAAAAATATCTAAATTCTTTTTGCACGCCCGCAACGCGTCCGATGTACACACAAACATTTTCCATTTTTCAAGCCCGCAACAGGCACAGTTGTGGAACAATCTCGCCTGCATCGTGCCTGCTACAAGCCCGCATTTTCCCAAAATACGCCTGCAGCAGGCCTAAAACGCGCCTACAACAGGCTCAAATTTTTATAAACTACGCCTGCAACTGGTCCGATATGTTTCAAATACGCCCACAACAGGCCCAAAGTTTATATTCATATTCGCCTAAAAAAAGGCAGATAGAAAGAGTCTGCATATTGCTTTGATAACATCCGATATTTAAATATTTTTGTTACATATTTCAAACAGGCGTGTTGCGGGCGTGTTACAGGTGTCTCTGTGGTCTTATTTTTCTTCAAAAACACAACGGGCCCGATTCGGGCGTATATCGAGCTCTTTTTCAATTCCGGGCGTGTTGCGGGCTCGTTGTGGGCCTATATATAATATATTTATTCAGGAAGTAGTATAGGGGACTTAAATTCTATTATACAGAGTTTCTAAAATCGATACCAGAATAAAATTGCATTCGAAATAATATTTATTCAAAATATTTCAAGATACTTTGAAAAAACCGAATTGCCTTCTAAGGAAACATATATCAAAACATAATTTCGTAAGTACGCATACCGCGCGTACAAAATATCTTCCGTGTTTCACCTCAGGAATAACAAATTACCCTAATTAAAGACTTCATTGAGTACTTTTACTTTCAAAAACTAAGAGCGATGATAAATGCTGGTAAATAGAAAAGCAGGACCTACTCATTCAGCAGGTGCCACAAATCTTCATCAGAAATAAGCGTGAGTAATTAAAAATGTTTTTTGTTGGTGAAATTTTATTACCGTGGTATATCTATCCGTCGTGCTAATTAGCCATGTCGTAAATTTAAGTTTCTGGCTTCGTACAAGAAGTCTAGTGAATGTAGAAGATAAGTAAAGCGCATTTTCAGCATTTGAAAAGCTCGACGAGACGTCTTCAAATAAACAGGGACGTCATATTTGCAACTGACAAAAGGTTGGCTAGATTAATTAACCAGTTCGTCATGGTTAGTGAGAGGTATTGGCAAACCAACTGGGTTTTTACGACATTCGCGCTCTAAAGTTTCTAGTTTAGAGCCAGTTTGTGTATGGTGGTGGCACTATTAAAACATTTTTTTTTAATTTCGCAACGTAATTAATGCCGCTGATTAGATGCAACAAAGATAAGCTCTGCCACCTTTACACTTGTTTTCATGTATGTTTCCGCTCCTTTTTTCATCGCAGTGGCTAGCTTTCAGATGTGTGCCACTTGCGAGATAAGTTCTCCTCCGTAATTTCATATGACAAGCTGCCTGCCATGTGAGTGACTCGATGATTTGATATTTCGGGAAATGTTTTTTCTATTTTTTGGCATGGAGAATTTAGGGCATCCTGTGTTGTCTTTGATTGGCAAAGTGTGGGAAAATAATTTGAGTAGGTTTTTATAAAACTAATTTTAAAATGTACACGAAATGGTACTATGGTTGGTACTTACTACCTACACTGTTTTGCTTCCCTGCATATTTTTCAAGTTTTCGACTTGGTTACGTAAAAAGAAAAATGTGTTTTTATATTACTTGTAAGGTTCAGTTTGTACAATTTTAATATTTGCATAGAGACACTTTGTTACCGAAAACACTATCTTTAGTCTTTAATTCGATGGTGACCAAGATTGCATCTTGGAATTATAACTAGATTTCAAAAAATTAAACATTAACTTTTCAATCACCGAAACGTATAACTGTGTTCTATATATGAGTCTTGTAAATACAATTCTGCCACTTTACATATATGTATGTATGTATTAAGCTGACAAGAAATGAGTCCGAACAGTCAAAATTTCTAATAAATTAAAATGAAAGATAACTAAAAACTGTATAATCGAATTGACATGTATGTAAGTCTAAAATTAAAATTCTAAAAATTTAGCGAATTGTGACTATGGTGCAAACCCCGATATGGTAGTATAGTATTTGAGCATCCTTATTATGAAGAATTACCACCACTATTTCAAAAATGTCTGTACTTCTAACTAATGTTCTGCGCCAACGTCATTAAGGCCTTTTTGGACTTTATTACATACAAATGAGAGTAGCAAATTATCCAAAATTGCAGCTTACTTATAGTTATAAAAGTAAATTTTACTTTGATAGATGTCCAAACACAGGTATTAATTGAAAACCCCAAAATAACAAAAATTAGACCGCCGATCGCCTTCCATTCAGCGAAAGACACGCAACAGGCGCATCTGACTTATCCCCCTCAAAGGCATATTTAGCATAACTCTAGATAATATTTTTATGCACTGCCATGCTATTTAGGTGCTCCGATGGAGCGGGGCACTTCCCTGCACTTTGCACGTATGAAAATGTGCAGCAAGCTGGGGCATTTTATGCTGGGGCCCATGCGAGATGCATGCTTCAAGCAAGTGGAAAAGTGGACGAGATCAAGTCAAGACCGCGGAGGGGCTCGTGGGTAAGAAAAAGACGAGGGCAACCTCCTTATGCTCGGCGAGCCTCGAAAAACCTCTCCATCAGACGGAGGCACCGGCCAGAATGCAGCCGCGGACCGCTGCGTTGAGCGGCGGCGGCCGGCCGCGACGTCCTCGAAGGCTTTGAGTTAATAACCCATAATAGGCCTCTCCTCCGTTCCCAAGTGTAAACGAAAATTATTTATTTTTGATTTGGCGCAAAAGGTCCATCCGTTTGTTCTTACCACTGTTGGGGCTCCTCCGTTGCATAACTTCGAGCGGGCCTTCTGCGGTGCACCGGCCGACCGCAGGGAGCAGACGCCAGGCGCGGAGTCCCGCTCATGCCCTGGATGCTGCACGCGCTCCGGGACTGCCGCCGTGCATGTGAACCGACCATCAGGCGGGAAGATGCGCGGAATTTATGTGCTCACTCCGAAGAATTAAATTTTCTGATTTCTCGGACCAATGCCGGGTTTGGGTGATTGATGAAAATTATTGGATTTGTGGTGCGCTAGCGCTAGTGGGAGCCCTTTGTGGAATATGGCGGGGTGCCCCGCAAGGCTCCCGAGTCCCGGGTCCCGGGTCCAGACGAATCACGTATGTGATCGGCTTCGGCTTATTGAAAGTTGACACGCACCCGACTTATCCGAGGACTGCGGTGGGTGTCCTTCCACAGAATTTTATGTTTCCGACTCTTAGCTAAACTGAATTCTAGACTTCTAGTGCGTAGGCACATCGCATTTTTCGATTAATCTATGATTGTAAAATGTGTATTAAACATCGCCAATGAGGATGCTTCAATACAGCGAAGTACTTAAATTATACCACCCAGAGTTCCACTTGCACAATAAATACTTTTTTTAACAATTCAGATATTCACATTCCAAGAAATTATTATAAGTATTAAATATGGGCAATTGACTATGGTTTAAGAGCGGCTCATTACATATTCATTAAATATTATTCCTTTGAAGTAGTAGTTAATTAATTATATTACTATGCACCTTTTTTATATCAGGGTAAAGAAATGTCTTAGCGATTTAATTTCAAACGTTGCTAATAATCTCATAAGTTGTTTGCAAAAATAAATCCAACTTGATTCTTATCTACATATCTGGATCGTGAGCGTTGAAGGACTGTAAAAGAATAAATCTAACCGAGTAATGCAACTCTTGCCATCCGGTCTATTTAGAAGCGTTTTAAACAATCCAAATTTACAAAGGATATTCAACCTCAAAAGTGTAGTTGCACCTTAAGAACATCATAGTTTTCTGCGAATTTCTTTCGAATTTTAAATATTTGTATTTCAGCCGAAACCTAATGCTGTGATGAACTGTGATTTGTGAACCTAAAAATGCGTTGAAGTTAACCAATTGTAACTTTTATAAAATTGTCTACCGCCTCCTCTATAGTCGTACCTTTTTCCTGCTTTCTTATTTTTCATAGCATTATTATTATATTTTTTGATGGCGGTTCTATTTTTAAAAAAATAATCTATATATATAAAAATCAATTGCTGTTCGTTAGTCTCGCTAAAACTCGAGAACGGCTGGACTGATTTGGCTAATTTTGGTTTTGAATTATTTGTGGGAGTCCAGGGAAGGTTTAAAAGGTGAGTAAATATGAAAAAAATGCTTGGAATATAGTAAAAACAACAATTTGGCTTTCCCTTAGAAACTATTCCTACCTGTCAAAAATTTGATGTTCGTCCCGTCGTTTAGAAATCAAGTCGTTCAGAAATCAAATTAAATTTAAAAGAAAACTTTTTTTTTTTTTTTTTTAATTGTCAGAATTTACGAATTCAAGATGGCGGACTGTCAAATTTTGAAGTTTATGCGATTTCCACCAAAATTGATACTTGGGGGTTTTCGGGGTCACTGATTTCAACCAGACTGTCAGAATTTACGAATTCAAGATGACGGACTGTCAAATTTTGAAGTTTATGCGAATTCCACCAAAATTGGTACTTTTGTGTTTTCGGGGTCGCTGATTTCAACCCGACTGTCAGAATTTACGAATTCAAGATGGGGGACTGTCAAATTTTGAAGTTTATTAGATTTCCACCAAAATTGGTACTTGGGAGTTTTTGGGGTCGCTGATTTCAACCCGACTGTCAGAATTTACGAATTCAGGATGGCGAACTGTCAAATTTTGAAGTTTATGCGAATTCCACCAAAATTGGTACTTTTGTGTTTTCGGGGTCGCTGATTTCAACCCGACTGTCAGAATTTACGAATTCAAGATGGCGGACTGTCAAATTTTGAAGTTTATGTGATTTCCACCAAAACAGGAACTGGGGGGTTTTCGTGGTCGCTATTTCAACCCGACTGTCAGAAGTTACGAATTCAAAATAGCGGGCTGTCAATATTTTTATATATTTTATACATTTTACACGTATATTGCGCATGAGCTCCTGAGTGCTATAGGTAATACTTTGTAATTGGAAAGTAGAGGGGTGATGAGAGGAGGGGGAAATGTTTATCTGTGATGTTTGTAGTAAGCCACGCAAAAAGTACTTATCCGATTGAGATGAAATTTATGGGCATGTCGCGCATAACCTTCTGAGTGACATAGGCTATGCATTGCAATTGGAAAGTGGATAGGAAAGGAGAGAGGGGGGGGGGAGGAATGTTAAGCAGTGATAAGTTCATGGTGAGTCGCGCGATAACCACTTATACGATTGAGATGAAATTTTAATGGCACGTTGCGCATTACCTCTTAAGTGACATAGGTTATGTATCGCAATTGGAAAGTGTGGAAGGGGAAGGAGAGAGAGGAAGTGGGAGAGGAGAAAATGTTGAGCTGGTGCGACACACAGAAAGTACTTATACGATTGAGATGAAATTCTACTATTGCGCATAACCTCATGAGTGACATAGGCTATGCATTGCAATAGGAAAGTATGAGAAGGAGCAGAGGGGGGGATTTTGAGCAGTGATATATGTTTATGGTGAGTCACACATAAATCATTTATTCGATTGAGATGAAATTCTATGGGCTTGCTGCGTTTAACCTCCAGAATGACATTTGACAAATTAGAAATTGGCAAAGTCATGTCTTTATTAAAGTTTAGCTTTATTATAGGGATAGTTGTGGCCGGGCAACGCCGGGTACGGGTCAGCTAGTAATAAATAAAAATGTATTTACAAATTTTAGTTATTACCAAATTTTAGAAAATAGGAAAATAGAGATTTTATTTGGTCGTGCTATAGAATTTATGACCGCAGAGAAAGCATACCATATAAATTACCGTAAAATACTTCATAACTGATTTTTCAAAAGAATGATACTATTGTTCTTTAAATAAAAAAATCAACTTAGTAGTTGAAAAATCAAAGGCAGTAAAATGTTCATCTACCACCAGATCGCCTTTTATCAATTTTGTCCTTAAGAAAGTAATGTTTAATAAGTTTTAACCTGAAACATTTTTAACAGCAATATTATTTCATTTCAAATACATGTTCTAAATTTTTTTCCTAAGTAGTCCACAGTTGGTGAAATAAAAATGTCATTCGGTTTCGGACTATTAAGATTGGATACCTCTAAGAATATTATAAAGTTTATTAATTTAGTTTCACGTAACATAGAATATATTAAGCAAAATAAATACAGCTTCAACAAAAACACACATGTAATTTACCTAATAATAAGAAACAAAAGAAGGCGTTAAATATACGCGTTTGTTTGAATACTGTTGATGCCTTATTAAAATTCGAATACCGAGAAATTCGAGTTTCCATTTTCTTGTTTTGATTAGTCAGTATTTCACAATTACTTTTTATGGGTACCTTTTAGTTACGGTCCACTTTTATGTAAGTTGAATTTTATGATTTCTAGAAATTATATATATTATTTTATGTATAAATAAATTCCGAAATAAACGTGAATTCTTTGAAGCTATCAAACTTTATTAGTTAATACGTTTTCTTACAAATGCAAGATGAAAATTATTTGCTGAAATAATGCCCGCCCAGATATAACCGAAATTTTATCATTACCCTTTCTGTGCATGTATTGATTGGTTTTATTTACATTATGTTGACACCTTCGAGTTTCAAATTATAGTTCGACAGACAGTTATGCATACAACAAGAAATCAGATAATAAGAGACTTGATAAGACATCAATTTGACATGTAATATCAAGTTTCTTGCTCCATCCCAAATTCAAGAACGTTACTTTGTTATTAGTCGAAGTCGTTTTATGAAGTTTGCCCGCCAAAATATGAGCATATTTAAAATAAAAAAAAATAATAATAAAAAATATGGTGATATTAGGGAAAATTTTAAAAAATGCCAAGACAAGCGTCCGGTCGTAATAAAACAGGAACCGGCTGATGGCACTCAGCGATATTGTTTGTAACAAGCGGCTTAGCATAGCCCGTCTTGCCCGGGGGTTCGCGGAATTTACAAAATATTGCTGATCGTAACCTTACTTGGAAGTTGGACATTATCTGACCGGATAAACATCAACGTAATAACAATAATGAAGATAATGATGGATTTGATCGGTACTTTCCTGCAAGAGCGATATATGATAAATGTTGAAAACAAGGTACAGGTGCAGTATCCATGTCAACTGCACTATGCCGATGGTGATTACAGATATTATTTTCGCGGAAAATAGTGCAAAGTTGTCCGACACAAGAAAAAAGGGGTGGAGAACTCAAAATGGCTTCTGACACGACCATTTTTCATACTCATTTTATATAGATGCGGCCGAGAGCTGAAATACTGGATTCAGCACATCCGTTTGAAATTATGAATAAATTTTCTATGAGGTAAGTACCGTGTCCAATGGCTGCGCGCGTATGCCTAGCCCGCCACATCCCAGGCATATGCAATCAACTGAAAGACCAATCAAGAAGGTCGTATTTTGCATAGTTGTCAGGATGGCTGCTACCATCCGCTGCATAAATAAAGCCGCACTCACCTATGCCAGGCCACGCTAATCACTGATTACCAGATAGATTGGTTCCAGGCGAGATCTCTATTTAATTGCTATCAAGCGATCAATCCACGATGTCAAACGTGGAGAATGACGGGCTTCCCGGCCACATGTAAAATAGGCCTCGGGAGGGCACCAAAACCCATCATTTAGCAGGGCGCTGCGATCGTTTATTCCTCACTCCACTTGGCCGCGATCGCGCGATCCGCTTATCATGCGGCAGCAAGTGAAAGAGGAGGAAGCGGCCAACAAGAAAAGAAAAGACGCGCCGCAGCCACGCTTTAAATTTCTCCGCAAGTGCAGTGCACTTTGATAGCGCTCCGGCGATCTTCCTCTCCCCAGGTAAATGTCAAGAGCATGCTCCGCCCTTTCAGAAGGCAAGTTTGGAGCGCGCCACGATCACTTTGCACTTAATGCACGTATGCAAGTGCGCGAACACCTCAAAGAATTCCCACATGCAAATGCCCCATTCCTCGATCTTCGCCCGGGCCGGCACATAAAGGGCGCTCCGCTGGGGCCCGCTTATGTAGGAAATGACATCGCTTGATCTATTTCAGCCACTCGTGGTGATCTTCTTTTCAGATGCTAAATAGCCGCTCCTTCACCGCGATCGCACATAAATTCTTCCGTTTAGCGATGAAATCCGCGGAATCTCTCTATGGGAATTTAATGGTGCAGGCCGGGGCCGGCCTTCGGGCGAATAACTGAATGCTGGACTGGTGCCAATAACTCATGGGATCTACAATGGCCGGTGCGCGCACGTCTAATGAATTGTTTGATCGACCCCTCTGATGACTTCTTCGGCTCGCGGTGGACATCGGTCCTGTTAGGAGCCCGCCGCTCGGCCGTTTCCGAAGAAATTGCACTCGGCCGGAGCATGTGAGCATCTCAAATTCCTATGCATGCAGTTTCTGGGCTATCGGGGCCTTCGGGCAGCGGCTTTCTTCTGCGCAGCGCAGCATAATCTCTCTATTTACCGGTGGGTGTACCCCGCTCGCTGTGCAGCGTCTCAAGACAAAGAGACGTGCTCAAATGGGACTTTAATATGATCTAATGGAGGAGCGTTATGCTGGTTTCAATAAGAAGGTAGCGCGGCCCATTTCATGGCTTTCAGCTGAACTTAACATTAACACTAACACTCACTTACTGAGCTCATTAGAAAAGAAGGTATTAATTAAGGTATAGATATCCAATTTTTCACAAATTAAACTAATAATACTACAGTTTTGCTTAAAAATTTAATACCACTATCGTTTTTTCATATTTCTATTGATGTAAAGATCACTTATAATATCGCAAGAATCTTATAATTAGAGCCAGAATCTAAGTTCCTTAATCTATAACATTTTAAAAGTAGCATTAGTAAAATTATTCGTAAAATTTTATTTTACATTTATTAAAAACTATCACTATACATACATACATATTACAATACAATCGGACGCAGTTCCAAAATCAATGGATTTTCTGATTATTCAACTCTTCGAAGAATTTTCCATAGCCATCTTATTAATTTTTGTGGCGACAGGTTCTACTTTTGATCGTGTAATTCCGATGTGTTGAAGTGCCAAAAAGTGAGCGTTTTATTTAGATAATACGTACCGTACATATTTTGCAGAATTTATTCAAGGAATATCACAACCGTTTAAATTGATATTGCAACTAAGTAAATGCGGATGTCTTCTTCAAGTAAAGATCAATAATTGCTTATGTTTTATTCAAATTAAATTTTATCTTCAACTTTTGAAAACAGTTGTAGAATACCTCATGATCTCTCTGTTAAATTTACATTCTACATAGTAGTTTTTGATTAATAACTTAAGAAAATCAACCTGCCACAAAATTCAGAATAATCTGCTCTTTATTTTATGGTCTCTGTATAAATAATATATAATAAGTGATTTCACTTTAAACCGAAAGATAGTATAGTAATTTCTAAGTTGAAGCAAAGGATTTTATTCATTCAGATACATTAACGAAATACACTGAAATTACTATTTGATTTTAATACTATGGTACTATGGAATTGCTAGATAATCTAAGTAGGCGGTTAATTTTTACGCAGATCATTTTTAGGGTTCCGTACCCAAAGGGTACAAACGGGACCCTATTACTAAGACTTCGCTGTCTGTCCGTCCGTCTGTCTGTCACCAGGCTGTATCTCAAGAACCGCGATAGCTAGACAGTTGAAATTTTCACAAATTATGTATTTCTGTTGCCGCTATAACAACAAATACTAAAAACAAAATAAAATAAATATTTAGGGGGGCTCCCATACAACAAACGCGATTTTTTTGCCCTTTCTTGCTCGATATAAATAATGGCAACAGGTAGGCACTTGAAATATTCACAAAATACTCAGTTGTATTTTTACTTTTATAATAAATAATAAAGTTAAAATAAAATAAATATTTAAGGGGGGCTCCCATACAAAAAAAGCCATTTTTTGCCTATTTTTGCTCGATATCAATAAATGGTAACAGGTAGGCACTTGAAATATTACAATATGAAATTTGTGTACCTACTGTTGTTTACCTAGTCAATGGTACCGAACCCTTAGTGCGCGAGTCCGACTCGCACTTGGCCGGTTTTATTAAAAGTTAAATGAACCCTCTTAACTGTTTTAAATAGTTATGAACATTAAAGGGTTAGGCCACATTGACATTTAAATAGAATAAGTGATGTTTAGATTTATGCTTTTGCGATTTTCTTGAAACGACTTTTCCCACATCAGAGGAATAAATATCTCGAAATCTATTCAATAGATTTAGTTTTAATTTTACACACAGCAAGTTATCAGCAATATTATTTTCTATGTAGCGTAGGAGTTTTTTGATACAATGCCCCATTTTCTTATAATAAAAATCATTGCTTTTCTTATCCCAGATAAATTTTTATAAATGTTTAATAATGCTACTCACTCCACCATCTGTGCGTGTCACGAAAAAGGTGGTTAGCGGAATACGATGTATAACTTCGCCATTTTCTAATATTATATTTTTCAATCTTTTTAAACAATTTATTGATATATAATAAAAAAATGTTTTGTGGCTAATATAGTTATATTTATTTCGGAATTTTAATAGCTTCATTTTTTGACGTGATAACGTCTATGAAATCGATGAACGACCGCACAAACGAAAAAGTGTAACGTTCCGCCGATCTAAGCAACCGAGTATTTAACGCCAAAAAATAGAATCTCACATAATTTGTCTTGTTAGTTTATAGTGGATTATTAATACCAGTAGAGCAGTGGTAAGTGCACTGGTCTATCACCCCCGGGGACGCAGGATCGAGCCTGGCTCGATACACTTCAATTGGGGTGCGCTTTTAATCCCAATAAGGAACGTGCAAGCGAGAGCGCGGAACAAGCGACAGAGAGGCACGATCGGACTAAGCGTTATTAATAAAATAAAATAAAATAAAATAAATTGCAGAAATTAGACAAATGCAAAACACCGGATAAAAATCTCCCATTTGTCGTACGGTTTTTTACTATTTTACGGCTCAGCAACGCTGAGAGGAACAACCATCGATTTGACTTTTTCAAGGCACATTACACTTGACACACTCCCCTTGATTTCCTACTTTTCCTATCATCGTCCTATCCTCAACAGAATAACGCAGATTGGACGATCTTCAATACCACACATGTATATAAGTTGTAAATAAATTGTTAATAGCACATTGTTACTTGTAATTAATCTGTATAATTTAAAGAAAAAAATATTTGAATTAACGAGTGCAAATAAATCTTAATTTATCGAAAAGATTGTAATTTTCAATTAACTCCTTCTTTGCATCACCTATACAAAATAATGATAATTCAGTGATAATAATTCAATTCAATTCATAAAAGTATGCAATTTTTCATCATGTTTTCTTATGACGTTATCACGTAAAATTATCGTCCGTAAACCGACTTTACAGACAACCATTGATTTTTTTTATTTCGGAAATTTGACCACTATTTAGGTCTAATGAACACTAATTTTAAATATCCTCGTTATTTGAATTCTCTCAGAAATAAATTTAAAATATTACTATTCTATTCTCTGCAATAAATCAACTTGTTACCAAGATATCTAAGAATAATATTTTCATAATGGTTTACAAAAAAGAAATCCTTTACAGGCTGACAGTGGCGGATTTATAAGCAGGCTAAGTAGGCTTGAGCCTAGGGCGGCAGATTTTAGGGGCGGCAAACAACGTAAACGGCGGCAGAAATTAGAGTAAGTAATCTGTGTGGGCGGCAGCAAAGAAGATGTAATGTAAATTGTAATACTATTACTCTGTGGTAATACTAATACTAGTAACAGGCGGGATTGCCATACAAAAAAATCAGGTCACACACAGTCGCCATTAAAAGAACACAAACTTCATACATTTTTCCTACGATCGCCATTAAAGTGAACACAACTTCGTAGTTTTTCGTTGTTCCGTTTTTTCTTCAAGAGTTTCGTCACCCTGTGTATGTGCATCTGTTGCTTTCACTAAAAGCGTTTCGTTTCACGCATGTTTTTAAGAAGTTTCTACCTGTCGCCTAGTCGGTAAAACCAAATTCTGAATCATTGGAAAGTCTATCTTCGTTTCTGCGAAAACAGAATTTGCAGAACGTTTATCCTAACTTGGACATAGCTCTTCGTATGGCATTATGTACTCCAGCGACAAATTGTTCGGGTGAGAGAAGCTTTTCTTGTCTAAAAAGGGTAAAAAATTATCTGAGATCGACCTTAAGTCAAGAAAAATTAAACGCTTTAGCTCTTTTGTGTATAGAGTCAGAATTAATGAACAAGATCACTTACGACGACATTATCGATGATTTTGCCAACAAAAAATCGCGCAAAAAGGTATTGTAAGAAACTTTAATAAGTTAATTGAAATTATTATTTTTTAACTGTTTGTAAGCGCAATAAAAATTATTTAACTACGTTTACCGAATGTACATTATTGTGTGAGTGGCATCCCCCCCTTTTTAGTCGTACATCATTGAACTTTGATTACCTCGGAAATATACTCAAAAACTATTTCTTGTGCAATTTGAACCGAATTGTTGGATTGTAAAGATAATCTAGGAACTGACAATTCACAATTGTAGAGGTAAGGGCGGCAAAAATTCAACAGCCTATACTTGGGAAATGTGTAAATCCACCACTGCAGGCTGATAATTTGATTATATATAATAAAAAAATATTTAGAGTCCTAATAATGGCTCCAATAATTGAGCATTCAGTATTCAAAACTCAAGTACTAGTCGTGAAATGAAGTTTGAGCACAATTAATGCATTATAAATTTCAATAGAAAAATCATAACATTAGGTAATGTATTGTATAATTTCGAAAAAACAGCAATGCTCTCAAATTTGTATATAAGATTCATTGAAACAGAAATTTCCAAGCTTACCTAAATAAAATAAAATAAAATGGTGTGACTCAAATATTTATAATTGTAATTTTTTAGGCACTGCTATTTTGTCGAACATGAGGTATTAATATTACAAATTTAGAATTCCCATTAGCATTCTAAAATGAAGCATTATCAATTATTTCAGATTTTTTCACGGATTTTAATGAAACGTTGTATATGTATATTAATTAAAAATATGTAATTACTTGTTCGCAACAATTTGAGCATATTTCCCCAAAGTTTCGCTGAGGGTAGTATAAATGCAATTACTATAGTTATTCAAAAACCATCTACTTTTGAATTCAAGGAATATAGAGTAAATATAACACACAGAAAAATCTGAAAACGTTTCTTTAAAAGCAAAAATCTAAAATGTTTCATTAACTTTGAAACTGAACGAAAAGTATCTACCATAAAAACTTTAGTGGCATTAGAAGCCCACATTTAAAATTCGTCTTGTTCCGATCAATATAATAAAGCTTGAGTTATTTAGGATGAATTTTGTATTCAAATGTAAATAGTAATTACAGTGATTTTAACATTATTTTAAAAAACGAAGACGAATTATGTTATTGCTTTGACTTCTGTGTCCCTAAATTAAAGTTTTATTAAATAAGATAAGTCTTAAAACGAGAATTCGGTGTATTGCGCAAATATCAATGTTTCGAAATTGCAGTAACCTCCTACTCATATTTACAGTTAGCATTGAATTATTTGCACAATAATTCAAAAGTTTTAAGGACAAACGACAAGACCAGGAAATGGAGACTGCGGTGGAAGAAAAATACACAATGTTTAAAAAAGTAGAGTAAAATCAGTTACCACCCGCTACGTTCACATTTGGTATGGCAATTGATAAAAAGTCGTGAATGGAACAAACCCCGAAAACAAATCGTTAACAATTTTGCTCCGCGGCATGCCAACATCCAGAAGTCAGACAGGATGTACATCATTTTCCTTCAACCGGACAGGACGTATAAAATAACACTCTTCTGCGCCCAGCGGGAGGCTCATTCTTACGAAAAGTTTCTCACAAAAATCCCGTCGGCAATTGAATTTTTGATACCCAGGGAGAAGAGGTGCAAATTTTTCGTACCTTCAAAAAATGGGCAAATAAGACAAGAACAAAAACAAAGGCAGAGGCCCAGTGCCAGTGACTGGGCCCGGTCCCGGGTATGCGGCAGGCGCGGCGAGGCAGCCACTGTCGCCAACCCCAAATATGAAGATGGCTGGCTACCATATCAAAAATGGCGCAATGTGACCACACCGCAGGGACTCGGCCAGTAATTCCCGGTAATAGACTCCTGTAGTGCTGAAGGTGACAAAAATTTAATACCCTCCTTTAATCGAAACCATATTGAAATTTGATGACCTGCTTCCCGGGACTTGACAAAATACAAAATTTAACGAGAACCCCGTCCAGACATCACATCCCATATTTACGCCGGAGTAGCTCCGCTTAACTGGTGAGCGTTTAATCGTCTCAGCTTCCATTGTTGTTGCTGGATTTGTCTTTCATACCTTCTTCTTTTGTAAAATGGTTGTCACAACACTGGCGAACACAATTTTTGCATATAATGTAGGGGCCTCAACGGAAGACGGACAGCGGCAAAAAAAGTGAGGACCAAGTGAGTGGTCGTGCCAGAGACTGAGGTAGCCAACAGCCAGTGCAGGTTGATATCGAGGCGAACCGTCTTGGATCGACCAACCCAGAGGCAGGCCAGACCCGAGTCAAGACTGAAGACGCGGCCAAGAAGAAATTATTTCCAGTAGTTGATTACAAGCGTATGATTATGGTACGTACACATGTAAGGACAACCCGACCCCAAGTCCAAGATGAAGAGCGCAAGTAAATCCGTCTAAGAACGCGGTATCAAAGCGGCTCGCTGTCGAGCCAGAAGGCGAGGAACGGAGGAGATAATTATCACCAGTTGCCACCGCCCCATTTCTGTTCTACGCTCCTCGAGACCTCGCCGTCGACTTTGCGCGCCGTTTCTTCGGATTCGCCTCGTCTTCCTACTTGGCGAAGGTCCCGGCGCGGCCGCCGACTTCCAGGGCGAAGCGACAGATGTTCCACACGCTCTAGTTCTCCTCTTCGCCGCACAGGCCGAGCACTGCGGTCGCTCCGCAATGCCGTGGAACGCTCTTGGACCAGGAAAGTCGACGGCGAAGAAGCCGAGGCCGACTTTCATGATGAAAGCAGGGAATCACTTGCACTCGAGATCGCCGCCAATCTCTCTTCGTTTTTTCGCCCAGCCTCGTCTTATGATCAATGTCTTTTGGGAGGTGTTCCGTGTAATTTGAGGATGTCTCCGATCTATTGAAGAGAGCAATCGCGGCGATCTTTGCCTTTTCTTTTTCGCCCGGTCTCGGTTCGTCTCTCACTGTTTTTGCCACTGATCTTAGCTGATGTGTTCTTCTTCACTTGAGTGACTTTCATGTCCGTTACAGTGACGATTCAATTGTTTTTTTCACCTCTCGCAGTGTTTGTGGAAGGGGGTGGTTACTTTGTCACAACTGACCGGAGGAAGAACCATCTTTTTTCTCAATACCTCTTACCTTGTATTCAATTTACTTTCTTTCTTGGCAAATCGTTTACTTACACTGTCGAAGATTAAGTTTATATTTAAACTTATGAATGTTTTAAACCGAAAAAATCACATTTTTAAAACTTTCGAAATACAATACATTAACATACTTTGAGGATTTCAAGAGCTAAACTAAAATAAATGTAGGTACATTTAAAAGTTTACCAAACTTTACCAAACGATACTACGATTACGATAGTTTTACATTCATTGATTTGTTTTCTAAACTGTTAGACTGTATTCGCAAATAACAAATTTCTAAACCAAAAAATAAATTTTAACCTTGTGGGATTTGTTTAATTAGAAAATCTGAAAATGTAATTAAAAAAAATTTCATTTAGAATTAGCACCTTTTTCTTTAATTTACGTTTCTAGTAAGAAATTTCCTTACAATAATTTCACGTATAAAGTGACCTTCACTATATCCTTATTAATTTTTCCTTTTTTTAAATATTGTTATTTAATAAATATAATTAATATAATTTACTTTATATTACAATGACATTCCCACAACACCTACCGACATAAAAAATAAAGTTTATTTATTATTCCTATATATACATATGTAGTCCAGTAAAATTAGGAAAGGGCAAAACTTCAACAAAATTTAAACCAAGCTGGAGTTATTTGGAGACCTTTATTTTTGTATCCCACACATATCCTGAAAAGTACCCTGAATTTGAACCGTGCGATGTTCTTTTTTAAGTGGTGAAAGATGGTGAATTCTAGGTTTTTGCAAATACTTCTTTAGTTATGGTTCACTGTTCAAATTAAGGGTACTTATTTAGGATACCAAAATAAAAATCTCCACAAAACTCCAGCTTTCGAAGTCAAAGTTGTTAATTTGGACAACAATTTAACTGCAACTCTATAATGAATGTTTCGTACTTTGACAACAATTTATAGTTTAACGATTATACCAATTTTATACATTTCTGCTTTAATTGCTATGTTTATAATTATAAGAATTTAACATACGGAACTTCGTTAAAATGAAAACTAATGGTTTTAAAGGTCAAGTTCAAAAGTTGTCATTAGACAAAGTTAGAAGTATTTTAATGAAAGTCCATTAATGTTGTTTCTCATTTATAAATAGCTTTGCAGATATTAGAAATAATAAATATATATAATATTAAATTTGAACTACTTGGGGTCTGTGAAACTTATGCAATATATAGTATGATTCACTATTCAAAAGTGCAGGGAAAGCCTTTAATTTACTCAAAATTAAAATCCGTTTTTTGCAAACTATCATTTTTACCATATAATGTCTAAAATTTTGAGAAGTTTTTCTATATTCTATCTGTCTGAAATATAAACATTTTCTATTAATGTAGAATTAGGAAGGCCTTAAAATGGATACAGCATTTTCTCTAAGGTTGAAAAAATTGTAAACAGAGATTCGTAAGCAAATTTTTCTATTTAGATACGGCACAAAGTTGTGTTGCTCGTGGAGAGAAAGCATGTAACCCGGTTAAAAAGCAATACTGTACTTCCGTGTCGAAAGGGTAAAGCAGGTCGTAGAAAAATTTCATTGAAGGAATAAATTTGTAAAGTACCAAATCTCCTCTAAATTCTTTCTCAGAGTTTTTACTTATCGTCTGTTCACATCGCGCAGGAAAAAAGAACAAGAAATCGATGCTCATTCCCCAAAATTTCACACTTGAAAACGAACTCCGAAAAGTGTCAACTCATCGATGGATTTGAAGCGCGTTATTGCCGCTCGGGAACCAGGTAGTTCTTGATTTATCGCGGATCGGTTCCACTTGAATCAACAGCCGACTCGCTGCGCCTTTATGCATATGTAGCCCCGGAATCGAGCGTCGGGTGCTTTATCAAGCCGAGCCGAACATCTTTGGTAAAGATCGAATCATGCACGTGAAATGAGATCATTCAGCGCTAACCAGCCTACAAACGGCGCTAAAGTGCATATTTCTTCGGACGCGGACTGCGGCCGTCTTTCGCGCACGAGATTCAGACGCAGCACAGCGTCCAGGGGTTTTTCTAGCGCGGCCCGGCCGGTTCGCCTCGGCCGCGCTCAATGCCGATAACAAATAAACACATGTAGACACGGAGTGCGCACTCGGCCCCGGATGAAGTGAGCACTCAACAAGAAGATTTTGATCGGCCTCGTGGTAAGCGTATCAATCTTGTGCCGCAGTGCTAACCAAATCGATCCGAAATATTAATCAGACAGTAAAATATGCCCCGAGACCCCCATGTTTGAGTAGAAACGATTAAGACTCCACGGGGCGTTCCAGTGACCGATGTTCATAAAGCCGCGCTGTAGCAGTTGGGCACATCTCCAGCATCTAAGTCGCGGCCGCGACCATTAACTAGTTTGAGTCATAGCAGTTCAATTGGAAAATATTTGGGTAATTTGATCCCAGGAAAATTTGTTAGATTTCGAACTGCTTACAAATGACGCTCGTTTTGGAAATTTGTTGATATTATTCATAGAATTTGTAGTGCCGTTATTTAAGATACTTGCCTTGGTTAGATTGGCAAAATGGATTCAGATCATGCCATAGACAGGTAACCCATCATGAATGACACATATATCTCTAGCTTAAGAAAACTTAGATAATATGCTGCAAATTACGAAAATTTGTATTTATAGATTTGATTCTGTTAAGAAAAACTCTTACGCTATAAGTTTCAAATCCAATATGATATACCACTCAATATACCAGGTCATAAATTCAGACTATTAACACTAGAACTACCACCGCACGTATGTTTGTAATTTTAATAATAATCTGTACCTTTAATGTAATATTCTTTAAAATTTAATATTGTAATTAGAAATGGAAAAAGGTTTTTGAATATGTCATAATATTGAATCTTAATAAGTTTTGGCATAAATCTTAAGAGGTCACTTTAAAAAATATAATGAATTCAAGGAAGAAATTGAGAACCAATGAATTTGACTGGTCTTGGTAGTTATAGTTCATATTTCTGTACGCTAAGAAAATCGTCCGATGACAATCAAAAATGAATTCTATAAAATCCACTCTATGAAATCATTCATCACGAATTGTATGTACTAATCATAAAATCCATTTTTTGACTGTTAACTAAATTTGTAACTGACAAAATTACACTTTTCTGTAAAATAATTTCATTTTTATGTCTTTTTCATTAATGTTACTATGAATTGAGCAATCCTAAACAATTCCAATTACCTTGAAATAATGATTTAATGCGATCGTAATTTGGATAAAAGTTTAATCAATCGTGAGCAACCATAAAAAGATAACGCTCAGTTTATAATTTGTAGTTATGCTAATTTATATTGAAGATATAAAATTAAGCCGAAAAAAATCAAGCAAGGAAACGCATTATTATTTAACTTTTATCAATACCCAATCGACATCAGATTACCTAACTCTTCTTCCATCGAGTATGTATTTTAGAATTTTTGGCAAGGTACCAGAAACCTTGAGGTGGCCGATTATCAGAAACGTTCGATCAGAACACGCCTATTTCTTACACCAGATATCAGGCCGGAGTTGATGGGAGGCTTTCGTTTGCTTCGCCAAATTATTCACAATTCGCTATCCGAACTGCGATTGCATTTGAACTTCTTCCGGCGACAAGTCCTGCCGCAATAAGAAATGACCACGTCTGCCTGGTCGTGATCGGTCTAAGTGAATTCCATATTAACCTGGTTGCCGGCCCCGAAAGTTACTTACTTTTCGAGAGGTCTCCATTGATTTTAGTGTCCACTTAATGGTTAGTCACGATTTGTACTTCCTTGGACCCATTCCTTCCTCTTATTTGTTTCTTGTGTGGCTTCAAGATAAATCTTCGGCCGTGATCAATGACGCCGACTGCGAATGACTTTTAAATGATAAAACTGAAAGCACTCGAGGTGACATTAATTTTGGAATCGGAAAATCTTCAAGTATAAAACCTTTTATGAGGACATTAACGTATATTGAAGAGACTGACTTTTATGCAGCACAGGCCCAAAGTACAAAAAACAATAATATGGGAAACAAAAATTGTATTAATACAATTATATCACTCGGCATTATAAAAGTACTATCGAGCAATAAGTTCTCAGTAATGACGATTGCAAAATGAAATTTTGTGTAATATAGAATACAGAATAATGGTAAATGAAAATGTGAATACATATATGTAAAACAGATTGAAGATGTAGAATGTAATTTAAGCATACGATAATAATAAATAAATTAATAGAATTAAACAAAGGCAAATAATTTTTACTAAGATTGTTACAATGCAAGCAACTTGAAAGTTTATGAATTTTCAGTATCTGTTTAAAAAATATAATATAACAAAATTTTATAGTGATCCAACGTAATATGTAGTATTTTCACAGAAAAATATACAAATTTTATTACTTGGCAATCGGATCGAAATTTTTTTAGTAATTCCGATCGCTAAGTTGAAGAAAGTTATTTTAACGAAATAGCTTTTCAAGAAATTAATAACTATGAAATGCTGTAGCAAATTTTTAAAATTTTAATAAGAGAAATATTTATGCCAAATTAAACGTCTTACGTGATGACAAAATTATCAATAATAAATATTTCGAATATATTTAGTCATAATAAAATTGTTACGATAGTTTAAATGTTCTAAGTATAATTTGGAGAATTTTCAGGCACTAAAATAAAACTTTTCCAACAATTTACAACTGCTTAAGGGTTGCCCTCATAGAATAGGCTATTAAAGTCAATTTTTAAGTGACTTTTTTAGTGTACAGAATAATGGACGATAAATCAAAGTGATGTGTGCAAATATCTTTGTCGATTAGCAAAATTTAGGGTACAAAAAATCACTGCTGGAATGAATTTCATATAGAGACATGTCAAGCTCGCTTGCTGTTGTGATATTTCTCTTTACCGACGATGATTTTTCTTCAATTTTCTTGTAGTTGAACACATAGAAAAATCAACCACAAAGTCGATCAAAGGAAGTTTATGTATAGATTGTGGCTGCATGTGTTTGAGAGTGCTTGAAATGCAATTTTGTGGGCGACTTCTATAAATCACTTCATTTAGTTTGGTTGCAAACAAATTTATTGATGTTGCACGCATCTCGAGAATTTAATACTCGGCGTGTGTTTCCTTACAGCTAAATGTTACTATACGGTCTATCGGCGAGTAGGTACCTCATAGTCGACAGTGCGGTTTCGGTTTAGTTTTATTTATGCTGTCCAGCCTATGTTTACACATGCATAATGTCCTCTTTCTGAGCATTTACTGCATTTGTTCGTACCTCTGGCATGCATGCATCGTTATTTCGCACACGAGAAATGGTTCGTGTCGACTGACTTTCTGTTCTCAGCCGACTAGTCATTTTCTTAACCTTTTTTTTGCCATTTTACCAACAATTTGTAGTTCACTTCGCTTCAAGTGACAAAGGGGAAGGAAAACGAGAGTTATGGGTTTTTATGAGATTTTAATAAAAGAAGGAGTTGCGTTTAGTTTTCGGAAAACACATCAGGATAATGTCTGCCATCAATATTAACGTCTCTTATTGCCAGCCGTTCTATTTCAACGGCGGCGTGCAGAAAATGGTGCGAATGAAAAAAATCCTTTCGAAATGACTTTGTTTATGAGCACGTTGTAGGTAGTCTGAATGATGTTTAACTTTCAATTAGGAAGTTTTGCACTATATGACGTGTAAAAGAAATATGCTTTCGCTTCAAAAACATGCGAAGAAATTTAATTTCCTTTCATTTATTGCTTTTTGATTGTTTACAATAAAATATCCTGAGATATGTTACATACCGACAGCCCAAAACATTTACATATTTAACAAACATAATAGTAAAATTGTCTTTTATTTATTTGTTTATTTAAATTCTTGTAAAACAATCGTTGATTTATTTGACGAGTTTTAATATGTAAGTAGAACCGTGTTATAACGAACTCGAAGAAGCGACAAAAACATCTGTTTGTTATAACCGAGGGTAAAATGCATATATCTTGTATTGAAGATAAATTAGTGAGTCCCATATGAATTATTTTTAACCAAAAATTTAAAATCCTCGAAAACCATTTAAACAATTTTTTTGTATACATAATAACAAAGTTTAAACTAAAAAATGATTTATGTTTCAGCATAAATTTCGTCAAATTCCATTTATGTAGGTATGTACATCGTTAGTTGTGCATATTTGGTAATACATACTATGAATATGTGAAAGCTGAAAACTGCGGAGAATTAATACGGAGGCCTTGTCAGCTTTATGTAAATCGTGTCATATTAACCTTCAGAAAAAAAACCCTGTCCAAATATTCGGTAGCTCCCTGAGGCTCAGTTTTAGGTAATCGTGACATGTCAGTCATAAATCATTTAATTTCGCTTTCTTTTCAGTTGACGTTTGACATGATTATGGATGAAAAAAAAATTGTCACTTTTTATAGGTCGCGACTGTGATATATAGCTATCAACAATTCTTGTATAATTTTTATAACCTTTTCTGTAATACATGTTGGAACTTTTAAATAATTAGTTTGGCTTTAAATTAAAGGTATTTAATTTTAAAGTATGATTTTTGTATGAGTGATTAATCGATTTGATAGATGCTTTGCTCTTTTTACCCGATCATATTTTGGGAAATAAGGTGTGATTTGATGCGACTCAACAGTCCGCGTGTCATAGAATATATGACGTCTCACTTAATCCAATATGGCGAATTTTAAAAATAAATTTCACAACCCTAAAAAAAAAGTTGGTTGAATGTATCGCGTTTGGTATCAAATGAAAGTTCTTGATGACCACAATCTAAATATACATATGTACATATATGTATATACATATATATTCGTATGTGTATATGTACATATACATAGTACCTGTGTTAATAGATGTTAAATAAATGAAAAGAAAAAATATTGCCTTGTTTATTAATGTATTATGAATACTAATCAAAATAAATTTATTATAAAAAATCTACGGATCTGAACAACAATTATTTTTAATCCAAGACCTTTTTAATTGTTTCAAATTGATTTTCTTTTACATAATAATATTTTATGCTTGTTTTAAGTTTTGCGTTCAGGTTTTAGTACAACAGTACAACATTTCTATATTGAGACGTTGCACTTTAATATCTTGTACATTTAAAAAAACTTTAAATACCTCTAATTTGCTGGAACATTACGGGTTTAAATTTAACATATCCAATTTTTCACAATATATAATACAATAAATAATATTTATTGACTTGTAAGTCGTCGAACTCCGTAAGACTGAACCCTACGTAATACAATAGCTTGACGTAGATATACGTTTTCCGTTTTCCGCTTGAATTAAGTTCGATTACTATAATAAATAAAATGGGATAACTGAGCCCGTAAGTAGTTGAAAAGGCAATTAAAGGCCCTCTCGGGCGTAGGTTTCAGTGAAGCCAGAAATTACACCTAATCCTATGCTAAAAATTATGTAGTCGAAAGTAATTTGGAGCAAAGACTAATTCTGTGATCTATGGTCGAAGTCGTTGAACTGTAGGACCATTTGTTTAACAGCTTTTCCTCGAGTAAGCCTACTTTAGGATCTCGCATTACATTTCGTTACCTCGTCCACCATAAATGTAATTTGCGTCAATAAAGCCGGCCGCTAATCCGCACAACCGTGAAGTATTGCACTCGACTCCATTATTTGACTTCGAAATTTATCTTCGTTCAGTACCAGGAAAATTGAGTAACATTTCGAACAAAATTTGTGTCCATGCTTTTACTTCAAATTTATGGACAAATCAGTTAAATTGAAATTGAGCGAGTCTATCTGAAAACGGACAGCGCGTCGGGCGTGCCTGGTTTGATGACTAATTTCATAGGCATATGTATAATGACACATGTCTACGCATATGTGCCAGAAAATTATAATATTTTGTGTCCTTGGAATGTGACATTGCAATTTCAATTTGTAATATTTTTACTCTAGATTTTATAAATGTTCTTAGTTATGCTTTATTATTATAGTTCAGATGATAGTAAAAATTGTAAACCCAATCTTGAAAGTCTTTTTATACGTTCCCATTAATCCTTGCACTATTTATGTAAATCTTAAGATATCTTTTAAAATCATATTTACTTTATATTTTCTTCTTTGATCAAAACTTTTCTTCAAATTTTCTTAATACGCACTTTTATTTTTAAAAGAAGGAAGAGCACATTACAATATTTCTTGGATATGTACATAAATTAGTCAAATTCATCCTTTCGACATTTTCTTACGCAAATGCTCAACGCTGTTATCTACAATGATTAATAGCTCAACAGATTTTACTTAAAATGATGTTTTAATGAATTTGTTATCACCTTAAACCCCAAAGATTGTGCAATATAAATAAGTCGCGATTTTCTTCTAAGAAATTGAGTTGTATTTTGAAAGGTTAACAGTTGAATAGTTTTCGTGTAACGTTTAGCAATGAAGACTGTTTTGAGTTTTCTCGCAGTTTTTGCATTTGCCTTAACGTGCTCTGCTCAGAAAAAAACTGAAATATTAAAACCTTTGAATACCAAAGAGTTGGGATCCATCATAAGTAAATTTTTATTCTAGATATTTTTTTAGTTAATTAAGTATACACTCCCTTTTTTAGATAATGTGTTGAGTGCGTCAAATACCGTGGTTGGTGATACTCGAAATCTCGCTTTTGTTGAGTTTAGTAAGAAATCGTATATTATTTATATTTCATTTTATTAATTATTTACGTTTGTTAGATCCATGCAGCTTTTTGGCTTCCACGTTACGAATTCACGAGTATGGATGTCGCGTTTTCTGTGCTGTTCTTGGAAGTACTGGCGGAAAGTGTGATGGCAGACGATGCATGTGCATTTCGGTTTCATAAATGATTTGTTATATGTAATTATTTAAATACTGTATATTAAACATACATTCAAAGCAAAGTAAAAATTGCTATTTTTATTATTCTACAAGTTATAATCATTGCATCTTTACTTTTTTTATACATATTTGATATTTCCAGACTGTCTTCAGATGAACAGAACGGAACTAAAAAAAAGAAACCGTATAATCTCTGTAGCAAGTTACTTTAGTGACGCGATTATTTTTGTTTCTGTGTGGCCAGTGGCATTGTTTTGTTGAAACCAAAGGTCAATGATATCGATATCATCCAATTCGGCCTACGTTATTATGTTTCGATAGTAAATGGCTTTGATTGTCACAGCGTTTAAAAGCCACGTTAAGTTTATTAATTCAATTTTCAATCACTAAGTTGGATACAAATTTAATTTCTGTACACAAACCTTAATAATTGAGATCACCTTTAATACATAAATAAAAATTAGCAGCGCAAGCGCTGCACACCGCCAACTATATTCCGAATTAACCGCACATTAAAACGTTGCTCGGTGATAGAATTTAAGACGGACTTAACTCCAAGATCGATGAGAGACAGAAGTCATCTTCTGTTGTGCCAAGACAACCGCAACAAGCCTCCGCGAGGCGCAAGACACCAACTGTACGCAGCAAGGTAATTATTGCGGGCTCCCGTACTGAGCAAATAAATTGATCTGTGGTTTATGCATTTATCACTTGAGGCTTCGCACGCTGCCGAGCCCTCACTTTGTTTGCTCACGTGAATAACGCTGATGGCTTTATGACAGCGAATTGTCTTGAGCTGCGGCTGCTGGTGCCGCAGCGCGAAGAAAGTTATGTAAATTAGAGGCGATTTTCCGCGGGAGTTTCAAACTTTGACTTAGAATTTTCATTAGGATCAAAAATTTTAATGATACTATCGTCCCACAAAAACTGTACTAGTACAACAATTTCCATTTGTCAGCATTATACCAAAGATTAATTCGTGCAGGAAGCGTTTGGTCGGAACTCTGACAAAATATCAATAAAAAACAATAATTCATAGCATGACCCCCTCTGCGCGCCTGCCTGACTACGTAGGGTTTAGAAATTGTTTAGGCATTCATCATCAACGCAAGATTCGGACTAACTGCGTGCCTGAAGTAGCATGAAGCAACCTGACTTAACCGCGACCAGTAGTAAAGGGAAAAGATTGAAATAGTTATTTTCTTAAAGTAGTTACGTGGAAAAACAATGCGGTAGCCTTCCATGGCAGAAAAAAAAATAGTTGACTCTACGAAAAAATTCTCTTTGCAGCCATGTGAACGTGCCTACAACAAAAGGCAATTCTTGCAGACATTTTGGTATTTAGCATAAACACCTCCGTCAGCAGCGGCAGAGTCTCAGGAACTCCCATTGCACCTGGGCTTCCTGAAGTTCATTTGGATTAGGAAGTGGCTACTGCTTTGCTTTTCACAGCAAACGAGCAAATGGAATCAGAAAAATGTAATTTTGCACTGGCACTTCTCGCCCAGACAAAGTCTGTTCGATTTCTCACCTTATCTAGATGAACCAACCGCTTTCATTGTTGAACTCAGCGCGAGTCTAGACGGAGTTGGAATCTTAGCGAGAAACACCCGGCCGCCTTTGTTGACCAGTAACACATGACACGGGGCATTTAAGGCTGTAATTGGTTCGTACAATAGTTAATTTGCATTTTTATTATGGAATAGAGGACTTTGTTCCCCTTTCCAATTTTTATCCTACAGAGGCGATTTTGAAGACATTTTAAAAGGTTAGCAGTTAATATATGTGTATAAAAATTAATAAAATACTTATTCATTTGCTTTAATATGCAAATATTTCTTATCTTAGCTAAAAGAGATACAGAGAAAACTTTTATAATCACATATGCCCATATATACGCATTTCACAAAATTTCAACTAAGATTTATAATACATAAAATTTTAAGTATAGATTTAGCCAATTTTACTACAATAGAGAAAATGAATATCATGTAATAATTCGTACATATATGTAGATTTTATTTTATTAAATAATTGGTTTATAGTATCTGACCTGAAAGAAATCAATATAGAGCTATATGCTATTTTACATTAAGCATTATAAATTTTAAAAGTTTACTAAATTGTATTTAAAGACGAAGAGGCCTACGTTTTTGTTGTTATTATTTTATTCACTAAAATTAACCTCAACATGTATGTTTCGTTTATTTCATTATTTCGAGACAACAATTAAAAAATCAGTATATAGTTTGAATGTACGATAACAAAAGTTTAGTAATCAAAACATTGATAAACGAAATAAACAAAAGATCATATAAGGGAATATTCTGAAAACGATTCGGTCGAAAAAATATTTCGAATCAATTTCCACTTCAAGTTGAATGTAAGTACACTCATTGCGAAATTTACAAGAATCAAACGATTATGTTTCACTCGTTTTCAAATTAAATTGAAATTATTATAACTATACTATATAACTATATACAGAAAAGTAGTGAAGTAAGTAAAACAAGGTTAATTTTAATGTTATGACTAAATGTCCTACGTTTATTTATAATTTAAAATGTCAAATGTACTTCTTTGAAGAAAAGTTACGCGAATCGGATTTCAGAATAGCCCACAATCATTTTTTTTTATTTTTTGTATCATAGCTTCAAATGATTAATTTGATTAGTTTTGAAGTGTAAATTTTTATGTAATGTACATAAGGATTTATTTCAGTCATTTTGAAACGAATTATGCCATTAGATTACGGAAATTTTTTTAGAAAAAATACGAAATTTACCTTAAAATACATAATAAAAACTCCCTATGAAGACATAAATAATGATACCATAATATGAGCTAAATATTTAAAAAGGTGAAAATATCGAAAATATTGCGAAGTCGCATATGTAAGTATTGACCTTTAATTAGTAGGATGTTAAAATTGCAAGGAAACCAACCGAGTATTTTTCAATTGGAGATCGCTAAAATTATAATAATAGGTCAGCAAAAAGCGTGTCCTGCATAAAAACTAGCGATGGGCCGCGGAATCCGCGGAATGCTCGTTGGGGACAGTCGAAAAGTAATTTGCGATTTGGCTGAATGCATTAGCAGCGCGCAGGCCTCTTTAGAATGCCTCAGGAAATCCGCAGACGCAGAGGAGAGGTCCGTGGTCCGGAGGAAGGGATGCTGCGGCATCTCTGCTATACCGGTCCGGAAGCTTTCGAATGGCTGCTGGTCGCTGGTCAATCATTTCAGGTCTGCGCGCGGTGTCGAGATTTGTCCACCTTGGACAATAACAAAATAACAACGGGAGCGTACCGCTCGCAAAAACCTAAAAATCAGCAGCCAGCTTCAAAATTTTTTGATTTTTGTCATTTTTGGATACAATTTTGGTCCACCTTTCTTTCGTTCGTGAGGAGGGAGCCCTTTTTGCTCTCTTTGGGAATCGCCTGTGTTTGCAATGTTGCACAATAACGCGGCCCGGTCCCAGTCCCAGTTCCCGGGTCCGGACTCTTCGCGCATCTTCGCAATGCGGCTGCACATTGGCTGCAACTGAATGTGGAACTGCACCGGCATTGGGGGAATTAAAATGCACAAACTCGTCAAAATCTGGTTAGTCGTTTGAATATTCATGTCAGAAGCCACGTTTGGCGTTTTTCAAGAGTGCGTTTTTGCTGGCCCATAACGGCCAGCAGGAAGGAAGAAGATACGCTCGCATTTTCCATGGTTCTGCAGAAATTTGACCAACTTTATAATTTTTGCTTTCGAAATCGAATTTTGTCAAATTTTGCGATGAATTATGACACAGTTTTGGTATCTAAAGATTTGTTAGAAGCTTAGCTGGCTGCAATCTAATGCGCCACGATCAGACGGGCAGAAATGTGCCGCTGGCATCTCGTCTTCTTGACCGTCCCAGGAATTTTGTGACGACAAATGCAGGAGGATGGGTAACAAGTCCGAAATATGTCAAATGAGAACCGTTTTGCTCCTTTTGATCGACTTAATTAATGGCTCGTATAGCATATTGATGAGGGCTCTTCTGATTTTGGATTTGGGCCTTGATTTTCTTTTAGGTGCGCGAACTGTAGGCACATAGTGAGACGAGTATGCCACTGGGCCCCGCAAAAAAAGGAAAAAGCGGCGGCCCAAGATGGTTTACAAGCGATCCTCAGCGCTTTTTGATGCTTTTCTGTAAACTTTGCGAAAAGTACACGGGAATCGATCGCCAGTGCACTCGATCACTCCCTCTGGAGAATTTCCGCTGATAATTGCGAACGGATCGTCAGTACCATTGGCGGTGCTCGTCGGCCGAATATTTTGGCATTTTAATCTGCATTTCTTGGCAGTTCGCTGGCCACAAGGAGCCTTTAAAGACCTTTGAGATGTTAATTACTTTGGCAATGGAAAACCGGCCAATAACTGCGCCCCGTCGATGAAAGGAGGAAATTTTTTAAATTTCTGCACGTTGTGTTATTGACAATTACGAATGCTGGAATTCGGGTACTTGCTCTTTAACTCCCGAGATTTTTCGCACAAAATATTTTAAATCTCCTTATTGTCATCCGCGTGCGTTTCGGGCAGTTTCTTGATTTTATGCAAAGCATGTGGAATGCGATTAATCAGGCTCAGAAATGCTAATGATTACCTATAACAAGGCGAACAAGATAAACCAATAAAAACGTTTATTATGCTACGTACACCTGAACTGAATTAAAAGTACTTACATAGTTTAAAAGCTGTATTATATTAGTCTTTTAGGCTTTATTCCTGTTTTAACTCGGCAAAACTGAGGAATCTAGATTTTTTATTTATTAATCATATAGCTTTCAATTTCTGTCATTATAACCCTAGGGCTGATATATTAAACAAAATTGTTCTGTCATTTAAAAAATTAAATTAACTTATTTCATTTGTTTTACTCCACCTTTTCGTAACGTTTTCAAGTCGCTTTTCCTTTTTTCGAATATTTCCTTGCTCTGATTATAATTATAATCACAATTGCTCTTAATTTTATTTTAATGTGCATTACTGATGCCTTTTTTGTCATTTATGCAGTAAGCTTCGTCCAATTTAAATAAATTACTTTGTTAAATTGCTCAGAAGTTCGTTGACAAATGTGAAATGTTAGCTAAAGATTATGGTCCGATTAAATATTTAAGCCTCCCAAGTTTCATGATAATAATTTTCATGTTTAATGATCTAAATATCAGAGAGTGAAATCTGACAATTAAGATTACCAGGAAGAATAGCACAAAATATAAAGTGAATTACAATTTTTCGAATAGTACCATTATAACAAATGTATAATCAGAACTAAAACCTATCTCCACCATGGTAGGAAAATTGTTGTTTTTATTCTTCACGTTAGTAATTTTGCTCGATCCAGTGTTTCTTGATGTAAGAATATTTCAATTATAACTTAACACTATACAACTTGCCATTCAACAGCTTTTTAGAAATGTTATGAAACCAATTGGAATAAAGTGTTTTAATAATCCTAAACGAATAGCAAATTTTTCATGTTCACTAAAAGCGAGGGGCCGAAATGATTACATTGTGAATATGGAGGGCGATTTGCCGCAGCCGCTAAGGAATTTCAGTGTAAGAAACTATTTTCTGAAAATTAAAATCTAGAAAGATGTATACCTTTGTTTTTGGCAGGCTCGATTTGAAGTCTTTCGGTTTTATAATATCTACCGCCCCTTCATTCCCAATATAACCGAATATTATTGTGAATTCATGGCAGGCAGGAAGAATAGCCTGATTCTTCAAATTGTGTCGAAGCATTTACGGAACACATCAACTTTCAACACAACTTGTCCTTACATGGTGAACTTAGCTAAAATATGAATGTTAAATACCTAATGTTTAAAAATAATGCATGATTCCAGAAAAGATTTATAATTCGCGAGTGGCACGTAATGCCCGAGGCTTTTCCGTCTTTGTTTCCACAAGGAAAATATAAAGTTAAAATCACCATTCATGATGATACCAAGAAGGATCCTTATGTCGCAACTTTAATCGGTTTATTCGAAATATTGGAAAACGTTGTCAAGAGAATTAAACAACATTAAGGCTGTTTTGTATGAAGTTTTTTTGTTTAAGTTTTCTAAATAATAGAACCGTGTTTTATGCATCATATAAATAAAATTAATAAGTAATAAGTGCGTCTTGAATGAACATACATTTTTAATTTATTTCAGATTACAAAGTATGTATCTAAAACTATAAAAATTAAAGTAAAAGTATTTAAAATGAAAGTTTCTCTTAGAAACCCATAATTGTTCTACCCACGACGTACCTACACTAAATTTGGCTATAATTTTCTAATACAAGAATCATATTCAAAAATAATTTATATATGGTGAGACTTCAATGTCTGTTTGGCTGTTATTTTAAATTGGGCTCAACTCACACTTGGCCAGTTTTATTAATATCAGTCAAAAAGTTTCCTTTATTTAAATGAAATATTTTCTGTAATTTCAAAAAATATTTACGGAGTCCCCACCAATTGCCGATTTCTTCTTTAAACGGATTGTACCTAGTGTTAATCATGTAAAGCTTGAAATTTCCTCTTAAATTAAATTGACAACTAGAAAATCTTGAAAAATTAGTTATAATAGTATTGCAAAATATGCAACATGTCGGCAAATCAACTGAAAGAACGAGGTTAAATGAGCTCAAACTTCGCTGCCGTAGAAGAAAGTCATAAATCGATGAAAATTTATTATCTTATTTATCCTCGAGAAACACTTTGTGGAAAAAACTTGCGCAATTATGGTAAAATTTATTGCACCATTTACAAATCACAAAGCCGCACAGGTTCCAAAGATGGCTTCATGAGGTCTAATAATCGCAAATAACTTTTAATTGCTCCAATTGAAGCAAATTTTTCCTGCGCGCCGCGATTCGCAATGCTCCCATTTATGCGAAATGACATGTCATCCGAGGATCACTGAAGAGTGCCAACACTACGCAAGAGTTACGTACATAAATACATATAATACATATATGTCGCGGCCAATCGCATCATCATAATGTCTGGCGACTTTTAGCGCACGAGTGGTTTGCGCGGCTCGCTCATTAAAGTCTTTCCGCGGCTCGCCGACCACTTTAGGACCATAGAAACCAGGACGGGCCCATTAAGTTAGCCGAAGCGCAATGAAATTTATCACTAGCCGCTCGAGTGAGAATAGTTCAAAGTGAATCGAGTGGTGGAAAAAACAGCGGTGAAACAAATAAAAGTTATTGCAAATCAATAAAACATCGATAAATTAGCGTGGAGCGGATTTTACCCTGTGATGCAATATTTCTTCCTTAATTCTGAAAGACATCGCATCTTCTCTAGAACTATCTTAAACTATAAGCTCCAGCTAAGAGCACCATACTCCCACGTCGCAAATATTTCTTTTCCTGGATTCAAGATTTACGTTTATGTGGATTTATTACTTAAAGTAGATAGCAGTCACTTACACAAATAAGTTAATATTATAGGATCAAGCCTTAAGTGAATTACCCCGTCTTCCGTCATAGCCGCTTTGCGGTAGTGTTCTCCTTTTCTTTTCGTTTGAATTACAATTTATTGCTATAAATGGAAAAATACATAAACGTTTCTATTACTTTTATTAAACATCTTTTATGGAAGATACGAACAAATTCGAAGCAATAGCTTAGTTATATAACCTCTTTTCAGTCAATTTTATACAAGTGTCAAAAGCTAGTACCTATTAATTGAACCAAGAATAGCCTAATGTATTGTGTTAGTTATACATATTACGAGTATGATGCAAAAGTAATAAATTTGGAATTTTTAGTTAAAATTGGAAACATACTACATGCTTATAATTTCGGAATGTTGTGATATGAGCAGATACCTTATCTCATTATGACTCAGCAATGATCTAATAATTTTTACTTTCCATGGATAAAGAAGTAGTAGGTAATTGATTTTTAATTGTTAAAGTCCTATTAAAAAATTATTGTTTATTAAACAGTACTCCAATGAAATCTCGAAAATAACACCAAAAACTTATTCACTTAAAACAAACGTTTTAAGCGAGAAACTCTTGAATGTCGCTTACATTTAGAAGTTTTTCGCTTAAGTCTTTCATTTAATATTAATATGTAGTTGGAGTAGAATTTGTTTACTAAGTTTTACTTCTAGAATTTGTAAGTATGAACTTCAGTTGTAAGTTAAGTACTATCACACCTTTTGATTTTATGAAATATCTTGATCAGAGCTCTGCAAAACTCCTTTCTTCTTACGCTATGCTTTTTAGTAAAATTGATAAATACAGTAATACCCCGCTTAACGCGGGGGATACGTTCCATCAAAGTAGAGCGTAATGCGAAACAGCGCTAAACGAGGCTATCTTAACATGTAAATATGTAATGGGGTTAGGGGAAGATGGATAGAAAATTGGTTAGGTATTAAATTTAATAATTATGTTTTTTTTAATAAAAATAAAACCAAACATTTATTTCTTACAAAAATAAAAACAATATAAACGAATATACTTATAAAAACAAATAAAATTCTAAGCCAGTCAGATCATTGAGTCTATTCTGTGTTTCCAATTTTCTGCCTTTTTGTCAAAAAGGCATCTAATGTAGTTTGCGTTTTCCTTTTGCGTTCTGTTAGAAGTTGTTGATAAGTGGTTAAAGCATTTATAACACCCCGGATATGTTATGTACATATTTGGAAACCTAGCGCTGCGCACAATTTCGGGGAATCCCCGGGTTGAAAGAAAAGAGCGCTAAATCGAAACAGCGCTAAACGAAACAGCGCTAAACGAAACAGCGTTAAGCGGGGTCTTACTGTATTTATATAAAATATAAGATAAAGAGATATAATTGAATAGTTTTAATTTCTGTGCGCAGTTTTTGCTTCTTTTATAATTTAATTCTGAACAATTATTTGTACACCATTAATAATTTTCGAAATGTTTAATAAATAACATCAAGCAGTTCTTTAGGACTAATAAATATTAAGTCCTTTTAAATATTTAGATTCAAATTACAAAAAAATTAGAAAGTAACTAGTACAATATGTACATACGTAGGTTTTCCCATCAGACGTATTAAATCAATTTAACCCTAACGCAGTCTTTATGAGATAAATAAAAAAACATTTAGAAGAACTTGAAATTTCATAAATTACATCAAGCGACAAAACGTGTTCGCTACCGTGGTGTTGCTACAATTTCGAGTTCGTCGCTTAAGTCTTTTGCACAATCGAGTTGTCCAACAGTCAAAATTGCCAATTTCTCAGCGTAAATTGTGCAAGGCTTCTTCACACCCATAAAATATTGAGTCAAATAAATTTTAGGGAGAAATATAAACTGCCCACATGGCGCTGCAAATGCATCGTCTCGAGCAATCTTCATTCTTCATTCCCCACGCCCTGAGAGCCAACCCGGGTGCAAGACTAAATTTAAAAACGCGAATATTATTGTCGCGAATTTTTGCGTTTATTTATGCATATCACCCATAAATAAGCCACAACTGGAACTCACTACTACCGTGCGTGATTGGTCAATTCTGCATAACTCCTAATTAAATTTTTGTTACATCGAATATCCGTCGAGGTGGCAGATACGAATGGCGGCGAGGTGTAGTTACAGGCCGCGAACAAATCTGATCGCAACCGGGCTTGAGTCCAGCCAGACTCTAGCCTTAACTCTAGCGGCTCGTGCGACATTCTTGACCGGGACTAAGATTTCGCGCTTTATCGCGGACGAAAATACACGGCTCCTGTCGCCGGGGCTGTCGATAGAGTTTGATTAAAGTGCTCATAAATGTTCCCTCCTCAGTGGGTTAATTGCATGTTTACTTTAATGACTTTTGTTATCTTGTCTCTGTGACATTGCGGAGCGCTATTTTCACTTTTTCCAGCCACTTCGAGGACCACGTCTCGTCTGTTAGATAAATCCGAGAACGAGAGTCTTACACATTTTAAGGCCATCAACGATTTAATTCCCGTAATAATTCTTCCAGTGACGTTGTATAAATTTTCATGTTAGGTTTTGGGCTCGTTATATTTATTAACGTTGTGATCTTTAGGAGCGCTCTGTTTGTTTTCCCGCGGCGAATTTTATTCCCGCACCGTACGAGGTTTATGTGCCAAATGATTGAGGAAGGATGAATGATCAGTCTGAATCGTGGGTGCAGGATGGTAATTCGCCGGCGGTAAAATTTTCGTAAAATATTTAATGGACAAAGGCGCGCACTAATTAAGACATCAAACAGAAGTTTTACGCCGTTTCAGGATTTCAGCATTTTTCTCTTATTTTTTATATTTTTACCTCTGTTATTGTTATTATTATGTTTTGACTTCAACGATATCATACTAAACGAAATACGTACTCATACATACTAAATGAATGTATTGGAAATATTTCTGGTAGGTATGAAAGTGCATTAATAAATTTGAAAGCTATTTAAGAAAAAAAAATCTTAAAATATAAAAACACTTTTATAAGATTACCATATTAACCGGGCCTTGCCTAATCGAATCATCGTCAATCTTTGCCATTTTATGGACATTCTTGTGGGTTTTGCATTCGCTTTTCAGAACGCTGAGAACTTTAATTCAATTCATTAAATAAAAGGCAAGGCTTTATGATAGATAAGAGAAATGACGTAAAGATTTTGTACTTATATTTACTTTATCAATCGACGCCATTTGTTAATATCTATTTATTTATTATTACCGGTGATAATTGGTATATTCCCCTTAAAAGTTTGTATTTGGATAGATCGCTCATTAGAATCCTCAAGTCGAGTTTGTAGTTTTTTTCTCGATAGATCTTAGAGACCCTTATACTCATATTTTCCTCCTATAAAGAAAACTGCTTTTATTCATCTAGTTTTTTATCCATCCTCCACCTGTCTCCACTGGTAGATAGAAATAATTATTATTTCAGTACAGTATTATCATTGTTAAGTATCTATTAAAATAATCTATTATTTTGTATGGTTGTTTTAGCCTTAATCAATTCCAGTCTGTGTTTAGAATTTCGAAAATTTACAATTTTCATAGGAAATAAATGACAGGATATTTTTTACGGAATTTTTCCATTATTATAAATTCGTAAATGGAAATTGATCACTTGGTATTGTCTCTGTTGTGAAAATCGTTCAAAAAGAAAATAAAAGTGTTTTCCTTACTAAATTACGAAGCACCCAATCATGTTTGGCAATATAGTTTATAGGGCAACCTACTAGTAATTTCACATCATAAATCGTTATGTGATTCACAATATTCTTCATTTATATCGCCCTTCTTTTATTAAATCTACTGCTATAGCATAACTTCCCCCAACTAAAATCTTTCTTCTCACAATTATTGTCGACGAAACAAGAAATCTTCTAAGAATATTCATCATTAAGATGACCTAATTTGATTCCGGATGAAATCACTGGCTTTGTATATTTTATTCGTTTTTCATCGTCTAGCTTCAGCCCCAATTAGCATTCAAATAATCGATTTAAAGATATGATATATGCTACATTAGGCGATCTAAGCCGAGTAGGCATGGGGTCTTCACAGCATTACTTCGAGCAACACCTTCGAACGCGTGCCAATAGAGGAAGATATGAGTTATTGTTTCCGATAAGACAATAAGATACCGCAATTCGTCATTTCAGCAAACCGAAAGGCATGATTCCGGCACTATTACCAGATTGACTCGACGTCGGTTAGACTTATCAGGCTCTTGGGCTGGACCAACTTCTACCGTGCTGCTACGCCTTGCGCAGTTGCGTTGACATATGTGGAAGTTTGGGCCATTTAAATGCTAAATTTATTCCGCTTAGTTTTAGATCGGTTCTCGATAGTAAAGATTTACACATAATGAAGTAGTTGGCGTCTCCAGTTTTTCATCTTTTTAAGCAGACGGAGATCAACTGCACTATCTGAGGAATTGGGTTTGAATATTTTATAGCTTTTTGATAGCAACCATAAAATACTTTTGGCAAATGGGAGTACGACCGCCAAGTTATTTTCCATGAATTTTGCTTCCCTTTTAAATTTTGATTGGGCTATAAAATGAGGCGTGATAACTTTGTTTTAGAAAAATTGACTGTGGGCGAAAACTGATCGCAGATTAAAGCTGAAACCATAGAATCAAATTAGGAATTTATAGAGAAATCTGTCTACCTACAGTCGTTAAAATATAATTTGAGAAGATGTATGCGAATATACCTATATCTATATTTGAAATCAATAGCAGTACGTATCATAAAACTGCATGAAATTTATTTATTATATGATTTTCTTACTAAATTAAACATAATTTGATATATAAGTTGCGTTATTATCGTATGTCCAGATCAATAGACAATTTCATATTGAATTGAAACTTACTAACATTTTCGCAAAGTAAGGATTTAGAATTCGCATCAACGATACATCAAATTGCCATGATTTTTATCCATTCGAAACTTCAAATCTTGAACTGAACAATTTTCAAATTAATATTTGCCTTAAAAGTGGATAAAAGTCATTGCAATTTGAAGCTATTTTTGGATTATTTTAAATCTTTTCTATAGGTTATTCAAGAAAAATTTTAAATCTGAGCAAAATCTCCTTTTGTTCTGGATAGGCGCAAAAAACACAGCTATAGAATTGACTTTTTCTGAAGTATATTTCATAATGTTGCAAAATGTGGTCATGTCAATTTTATGCACAACCATAAATTTAAAACTTATGTTAAGTTTTTATGAAACATAAGAACTAAACTACAAAAAAGTAATTTGAATTTTATTGATACAAAAACCTACATAATGATCTTTCAGTCACATGAGAAAGTCAACGTAGTGCTGCCAGATCATTAATTTTTTTTTTAATATAAAATATATACATATGTATAATATGTATATATAAACAGATCAATGTTCAGAAAGCAATGAGTGGGTATTATATAATATAAGCTCAAAAATTATGAAAAAAATTTATATCAAGTCAGTCCAATTTGAATGAAAATTGTTTTAAACGTTACAAAACTTTAGTATTAAAACCTTTATAATCGACTCGTATATGGAAATTTAAAAAACTATACAAAATATGGCTTTTTCTTTATAATCCAATTTGCAAAACTTTATTTTTAAACGAATACAGTTTACATAATTTTTGAGCCTTTACTGCACCCAGATAATTTATAGTCTTAGTTCTTTAGTCGTTTAATCTACAAAATACAGAATTCGAAACAAATTATGTTTTGTCTTTTTCCCTAAAATTCAAGATGATGCAATTATTGAATTACGTCGTATATTCCTGAAAAGAAATTTATGAAGTATAGTACAAAAACTTACGTAATTTTCAAACTGTTTAATCAATTAATTAATTATAATCTACAATCGATACCATATAATGCAAAAGATGCAAATTCGCATGGTACACTCCGTAAAGACATGATTCGAACACAGAAACGCTTTTACAGAGTTGTTCGTTACCGGGGTTATTGTAGTGCTAGAGATCGTTGAAATCTAACGACTGTTAAGTCAGTGGCACAGATTCAGTAGTCGTTCCTGGCTTCTAATGAAAACATAAAACTTGTTTATTTATGTTTTATTTTATTGCGAACCTGAATTTATTAAAACATAAATATTATTTAAATGTATAATTAAATGAATCCACTGATAATTTTTCGATGCAGATGGATATGTGGGACATAATTATGTTTCAAAGTGGCAATCTAATTTTTGATTTGTTTTGTTGACTTTGGAGTTAAAGGCTTCGGACAAATACATTTCGAACCATTAGCGACAGACACTCTCTATCAATCATCTCTACAAGAGCTATTAAAGATTTAAGGCCTGTTTGAATCGTTGGATCTATACACGCGGCAAGCGTTTCCGATGGTTGCATCCCACATTATTCGAAGGTAATTAAATTGTGTCTATGGCAGTTTCCTGCTCCACATGTCGTCCCATAGATAATGCCCGTGAATTTTACGACGGGTTCATTTCATGGCATTTACATGTAACGCTTTTAGTGGACGTGATTATTGCGTCTAGGGCTGTTATAGCAACGCCTTAACACGCCGATTAATGTTATTGTTTCCGAAACGTAAATGTGGACATTTTGCCGTGAAAATGTTTAGTGCAAAACTGATTTGAGTAGTAAGGATTTTATAGCGTCGTATGGAGTGACACTTTTTTTCTGCATTTTGTCTATCATGCAAAAACTGGGTTGCATAACGACGTAAACTTGCGCGGACAACCAGAAAACTTACAAATCACAAACATCATACCCGTGAGGCTCTCGTTCCATTCCCTTTCCTACATCCATCCAGCTCGGGTTGGATCCTTAAATGGTCACGTTTACCTTTCAATTGAGATTTTTGTCGTCTTGGGACCTTTTGTCTTTCCTTGAATTTCCCATTGCTACGGTCTTATGCTTGGCTCGGTTCCTCTTTTTGGCTCTTCATGAGTTTCATTTTTTGCCTGGAGTCTCCGCCGAGGCGTTTTTCGGATCCATGTCCCATGTCAGTTTATTCATACGTCTTGTGACAAAGTGGACTTTTTAATGACGTCTTTAAGTGAATTGTTTGGGGTTTTTTGTGGCGGCCTGTGCTGCCCATATGGTGTCTCTCCGGTGTGCTTTCTCTTTGTCCACAAGATAAATGTTTTTGAGATGTGATCACAAGTCCACGAAATTTCTGAACCACTTTCGGTCAATGATTTGAAAAATCTCTGCATTTTGTATAGTCGCGCGTTTGTTATATGTGAATACATCGGCCGACACCAGAAAAGAGTTAGCTTAGTCAAATTCATGCTGCGTGAGTGATTACAGCTCGAGTCGGACGCAATCGACTTGATCTAATGAATTCAGTGAATGGTGCAGCGAAAATCGGGTGCCTGTCAACCTCCAATAAAGAGATCACATTTAAATTGATTATGCGACTCCTTGACAAGGTGATGCAATATCACCCAAATAAATTTTTGCCGCAACCGGAGAAAGCCAATTTCGTTTCATGAAATCGATAGTTCGTACACCTGCTGAGTTTATTATTGAAGACATCGCAATCTGACTCGAATGTCTAAAGGCAAAATTAGCACTTTCTTAAATGTTCAGATCACTATGATATTTTCAGATTACGATTTTTTCTTTTGTGTTGCTGAAAACAAAATTTTGTAATACATTTTCATCACAACAAAAAATACGCAACTTTTACTAAGTTTTTTTTTTTTAGAGATAATCTGACCAGTAACAAGATAACTCAACTACGACTATCTCATTCACCAATATTCACAACGTTTGAAGACAAATCACCTGCATGAAAATAGATATTATGAAATTAATTTTGCAAGTAATACAAAACAATGTATCGCATAAATCGTTTCTTCTTTAAATTAAATTCAGCTGTTCTCAAATAAATAAGCGTAATTTTCATATTTCTAGCTTAATTCACCTCTACTGAAGGAATCGACCACCAAATGGCAACAAAAAAATAAACTGCAGTAAGTAGTCTATGTAGTACTAACCCTAAATAAGTTAGATTTGCAGGAATTCGCCAACTGAATAGGGGTATTTATGCTTCAATGTATTTAGTCTTGTATCACAGCAAATTCTTACTACATTATATTTAAATACAATTTGCATTTTGTATTAATTATATTTTATTAGTTTCAAAAGTTAACAAGGCATGCCTCTAGATTTTGAATGTTACACCCGTGTAAAATTTTCTGCCTTCGGCTACTGCGATTTTTGATTGCAATTTACTCATACGTATTTATCATTCAAACTCAAAATGTGTCAAGTAATCAATTGACTGTTTTGTTATTTAACCAGCTGATCGAATTTTACACTCACTTTGGTTACTTTTCACTGTAAGCAAATATTACAAATTTGCTATTTGAATAAAAATACATCGAAGAGTGAATACCCCTAATATAATATTAATAATTATTTACATTATATTACGTTTGAAAAAATATATTCACTTTTCAATATATTGGGCCAACTAATTATTTCATTATTTTGCAAATTTGCACTTCTCAACCGATAAAGTTTGAAAATTTTTTTCCATCCTATCGCAAAAACTATTCTCTATCCTCAAACATTTTCTAGTTTTGTCGTGAAAAATTATGAAGAATCATTTCGTTTATGATCATATAAATCAGATCAGTCTAGGCACTTTCAAAAACATTTTAATAAAACTAGCTCTATGTTTCGTTATGTTAGAAATGATTTAGGAAGGAACACTTAAATGATTCTTACAATTTTTTAATTGCAGCAACAGATAGAACAATTTTTTAAATAAATAACCAAAAAGCTTTACTAAAAATTAGTTGTATTATCCCATTATCCCCATAATTGATTAATAGACGTTTTGTTAGCTTCGAATTTTTAGTGATAAATCAAAGTTTGTTATTTATATGTATTATGTTATACCTATATCAAGTTCAATAATACAGTCGTAAAGAATCTAAACGTTAATGGTAAATCAAACGCAATATTCAAAATAAATCAAAAGCCATAAAAGGCGATAACCCATCAAATTCCACAATAAGATAGCAATCTCGAGTGGAATCATCTTCCAAAGTGCACCAAAAGCAAACTTCAAATGTCAGGTGACCGCAACTAAAAAGCGACCCGATCCGTGGCTATTTGATATTTAGATGCCGAGAGGGTATTTTTCAAAACACCACGAAAAATCCCATTCCATGATTAGTTTGTTTCACACCATTCTGGCCATTTATCCGGTTTCGGAATCTCCGCCGCGGCCACCTTTTCATTTTGTGCCTTATTTTATGTAAATGACAGCAAGAAGTATTTTATGTGGCCGATAAAAACGTATGTCCAGAATTGACTGGGCGCCCCGTGCAAAGGAGGCTCCGATCAAGCTTAGGATCCGCTTGACCAGGTCAAGATACGTTGCGGTTTCAAGGATTTGAAGGTGAGTTTTATTGAGCGTCTGCAGATAATTTAAATGGCTCCACGGTAATCTCTCAATTGGATGAACAATGGCTGGAGATTCCTCGGGTTCCTGTTTGCTTGGCGCGGAGCGCACTTTAGCCATGATTGTGGCTGGTGTCCACTGGGACGCGGGCTAAAATTAATCATCGTGACTGGGTTAAATTATAACCTTGAGCTGTTTGTTAGATTAGAGCCGATTTAAGGTACGCAATAAATCATACCATGCACAAAGGTAGCTGTGGGTGACTAATGTTTGTGACTTCGGTTATGTTACCTTGGTTTATATTCGAATTCAAATGAATGTATGCTAGCGTTTGATCGTTCTACCGAAGTCCAAAATAAGAAGATAAAGTTACTTAGCAGGAGGTGAACTGCAGTGGGATTAGATTATAAATTTTATTTAATAGTTGTTTCGAGAAAATCAATAACCAAATTAATAATGTTAAACAGATAAAATCGTCGACTAAAAATCGATTTGCCTTGTTTGTGAATTATTGCTTCGGTGATGTGAAGAATGGCTACTTTGTTAAACAAAACCAACAATTTCAAGAAATCTAAATTATACAATTTTTTTTTTTTAAATTTATTGTAGAATTTTTTTCGTAAAGAATAATTTGCCTTAAATTTAGCGAGGCAAACAATTTCTAAACACAAACAAGTTGTATTGAAGTGCATGAACTTTTAATTGAAAATAAATGTTCTACCAAAATAAATGCATATACCCTAGATTTAGTAGTCCACGAACTTTGAGTTCTCAAATCCAGCTCTGGGTTTTACAGCTCTTATGGCAGCGTAAATGTTCCAAGTAAAAGGGGGAAAAAAATTCTTAAGAATTATACATTATATGATTTTCAGCTTTCTTCCTTTACTTGTGAAAACTGGATCCATATAAAAAAAATTCAGTTTTGATACCAAATTTGAAATCGGCAATGTCATATTTTTATTAAAGTTTAGCTCTTATATACATACATATATGTATATGTTATATATGTATACATAGGTATAGTTATGCCTGGGAAACGCCGGGTACGAATCAGCTAGTACCAATTTAGTAAGTTTTATAATACATACTGAATAAATTAATCTGTAAATAATTCAAATAGGCTTTCTAGAGTGAAAAATCTAATATTCAGAGCATCTTTCGTTGAACAAAAATCTGTTCGCGAGCAAAACCAAAGAATCTGGCAGCCCTAGCGCAGTCCACTTCCTCGCGCATGACGGACTTGAGTGAATAGAGAATTTTGTTTTGTCTTATCGACATCATGTCGCCACATTTCAGCTCAACTCCACAACAAGTTTTCCAGTTGTTAGTCCGTAGAAGAAAAAAGTTGCAGAATTACGAGTTATGCGGCTGATCTACAACAGCAACTCGGCTCGCAGGAGCGTTACATAACTCGGGGTCGAAGTTCTCCGGCCGCGAGATCTCCTCAGCCGCGAGATCTCCTCAGCCGCGGATCTAACTAATGACATCTTCTTGACGAACCACCTTAATTGTTTCCATTATGTCCAATTGATTAAAATCGTCTCCGATGTCTGTTTGCACGCGGACAAATTATCAAATGGTCGCTAGACGACGATCGGCACAAAACCACAGATGAAATATGCCAGAAAATAAATTTTCCGATATGCGACAAGAAAATTGGTTCAAGTTCTCCGGTTCGGAGCCTAACAATAATAACGGCAGCTCCACACTCGCAGCAACAACAACACATCCGCGAGCTACAGTCTGTGCATAATTTTTAAGTAGAATAATTACGGCCATAAATTACGCTCATGCGCATGCACAGCCTTATACTTTGCTGAGAAAACGGCCTTTTTACAAAAATTTATTTATTTTTTCGCAGATTCGCGTTCTTTTCCTCTTTTTCATATTTTATTTTTGAAAATTATAATGTGAAATTTTTCTACATGATAATGTTTCTTGGCGATCGCGAGCGAGGCTGGGTACCTTGAGTAGCCCCACACATCGCCCCGAGCGGCCAAGATGCACACCATTCGCCCGCCCTTTTGCGGTGGACCAAGGCTGGGTGCACACTAACTCACGGACACGGATGCAGTTTGGTACCCTCAGGAGAGCCGAAGCAGTTTGTGACGTCGGCGTCGATCAACAGTTTGATCACTATCCGATGGCAGGGGGACTGATCGATTATTGAAGAATGGAAAAAATTGCAGTTCGCAAGATAAAACGATCTCTCTACAAGCCTAATCGGAATTTCTTTTTGATGTTGGACCAGATGCGGCCGGGGCGCGGACCAGTCCAACTAAATTTTAAGCAGTTAGAATTTGCATGCGGGAAATCGCAGATGTTTGCTTTCAGTTTTGCACTTTACTTTTTCTTATGGATTTCGAAGCATTTCGGTTGATGCCCCTTACTTGAATTTTCCGATTAGAACCTAACCTATAAATATCCTGATTTGCAGAGTTTATATCTTAAACTCGTAGTTAAAGCAAACTGTACATAACTGCATGTTTGAAATGAAACTGAAATTTTAGAATATTTCTTCCCATCAAAACGAAAAAAGCAATATAAATTGAAAAAAATTATATTTTTTCTGATTAACATAGAATTTTATGTTTTCTATATAAGTACTATCCTCCATAATAGAAAATTATCTGTAGTCGACTTAAGTTATTTTGACATTTTTATACATATATCAAAACCAAACAACAAATTTACATGAGTTTAATTTCCTTTTACAATTTTATATAAACGGAGAAAAGATATTTTGCGTTTCTTTAAAACTGTTTTCATTCAAGAAAATATGAACGTAAAACGTTTTGTGAATAAAATAAATTTACGGTGAATATTCTTGAAATATACATTGAAGGCATATACATATGTATACAAATATCCAATTAAAAATTAAATGTTTTGGTAAAAATGTACATGTTTCCTTACAACCAGGCATTCAGGCTATTTTGTCAAACAAAAACAGCTATAATATATAAAATCAAATTCTGGAAGCATTGCCTGAACTTTTATACAAAGGAAGATATACATATGTCGACTTCGACTCGGCATTAAATGCTCCCAGACAACATTATAAATTCATATTTTAACTTCAATATGCAACGCATATGGTGAAAAAATCTAAGTCACGACGCCATATTTAAAAAGCAACTATTCCTGGTACTTCATAGACTTAAATTCCCTAAACATTATTTTGTAATCAGGAATTAAAACGAGATGCAATAATTTTATTTAGATATTCGACGTATTCAATAATAACTACAGAGAGTAGTAAATATATATTTTTCACTTAGAAGTTATTAATTTTCCACCAGGCCAGACAACAATACTTTACTTTGCTTTGTAAAAAAAATGAAGACAAGCATTCTGATGCTGCGGTTAAAACAGGGTAGGTCTGTTACTGGGCAAAAGAATTTGTTCGGCGGACGTGGACTTCATAAATTTAATTGTTCTCGAAATTATTTCCCTCGTAAGATGATTTTCTTTAAATTGTTGTTAATCAGACGGATTCCAACGGCCGTGTAATTCCTCTGAGTTATGACAATGGATCTGTTTGCTCAGTCCGCTAAAGTGGCCGTTGCAGAAGCTACCCTGCAAAGTTTCAAACACGCCGGAAAGCCGCATCGAATGTCATTAAAATCATTAACACGTTCCATTCTTTGAATACCAGAGCTTCGAGATTATACCATTCAGAAAATCATTTTCCAGCGAAAAACACCTTTGGCTGGTGTCTTTCGCTGGCCGGCAGCGTTGTAAGAATGTTAACATGTGCTTGGTGCGCGCAGTTTGGCGCGATGCGTCGCTTTCTTAAGCCACACGTCTCCGAATGCATTATGCCGATGCGCCTCCTGCTTAGCTTCTCACCTCATGTGTTTATTTTATCAGCGGAGTTTCCTTGAAAAACGTTTGTTATTAGACTTCATATCTTCGGCGCACTGTGATATCTCTTGGCGGAATGTTTTGAGTTATACTGCGAAGGAACTCACCGCGCAATATTTAGTCCGAAGTTATTTCTGTTTGTTATTCTCCAAGGACGGTGGTGGATTCTACGTTTTCCCACACTCTGTTCAAGGTAGCTTTCTTTAGAATATGATTACAAAGAAATATTTTTATTTTTTTCTTTAGAATATGATTATAAAGAAATATTTTTATTTTATGTGCAGGTGCATTAACATTTTTAAACGTTTTGATTGATAGTATCTTGGTATTTAAATTAAGGAGGTTTTTTTTAAAGACAACAAAGTGTTGATATACAATCTGAAAATTTTTGCTTTTAATCAATTTTGTATTTTAATTTTTATTGTTGTTGAATACATTTTGATAGAATTCAACTTTGCACATCGCAATCACATATATGTACATATGTATGTACATATATGTATATAAGTTTCAAATTTTTCAGCATGTGTAAAAGTTATTTGATCCCATTCAAACTTTATTTTCTTACCTTAAATATTATACATTTATTTACATACTATATGGTACATATGTATATATGGAGAAAGAAGAGGAAAATTAAAGTAAGACGTGAGCTACCAAGCGATTAAACAATTTCAATTACAAATTCTGGAACAAAAACTTGTAAAATAAACGAAATTATTATAGCAGCCTTTTTAAAAAGTTTAATTCCATTTTGAAAAAGAGGTTTAATTCTTATTTGGAAATAACGTCTTTTTACGATCAAATTCAAAAATCGAAAATTGTTTTCAAAAATTATTCATTATAATTTATTTTCTACGTAATACAAGTAAGGGTAATTTCAAGCTAATATACATACATGTGTAAGATTTTAAAGTACAAAAATTATTATATGTTCGATTTCATGTCAAAATTCTCCATTCCACTGGAAATAAAATAAAAAAGTAAAATTACTTTAACTTACAAAGTAAATAAACTTATAAGATTATCGTTACTTAAGAATGTTTCTTAGGTAAATTATGACCTCTTCTAACTTAAGACTGGAAAAATATGAGAATTATTGGGCAAATTATTCTCGTAAAATCAGATTTTATTTATATTTAATGTGAATGTCCGTAAAACGATCTCTCATGGCTTACATAAGTTATGTACTTATGTAGCTCTAAACCAAAATCAAATACCATAGATACGAATTAATGTAATTAAATTGTATACTGTGATTTCATATGGTACAACATAAAGAAAATCCATATGCATAGACTTGCAAGAAATTTATTCAGGCTGTAAGTTGTTGACATTATTTGGCAAAGTATTTATTTTCACAGTTTTAGTGGAAGCTATATTCAAAAATTTACGATCAAATTGCCGACATTTTCCAATAAAATTTGTCTCTTTTCAGGATCATTATAGAAAATTTATATTTGCTCTGGCCTGTATATAGCAACTGCTGGCAATGAAAAGCATTAAAACAGAATAAGCGAATTCGCATTCCCAACGTCTGTCTGTTCGACTATATTACGTGTAAAAAGTCTTTTTGCATTCTATTGGGGAAATCCGAATTTTATAGCTTTAACCTGGCCTATGGTGAGAATATTCATCTTATGTGGGTGTTTCTTTTATTGCCAGCAGCTGGCAGAGTTTCAGAGTTTCTGTTGTGTAAGGGCTTAATAAATTCCAAATTACTAATTTGTCGGTAATCTAAAGCGGGTCTTCTTGTCGTGTTGTTCTTCTTAGGCAAATCACTCGATTTATAAGCTAACATCAAATTCTTTTTCAGACCTCACGTGAAGATTTTGATAGTATATACTGTTATTCTACAAAATAGCTCTATCCATCCAACAGTGCCACCTACCTAGATGGTTATAAAAATCTGTGAATTTTGAATTACTTATTATACAAGTGGAACGCCGAGTCAACACGACGTGACGTCCAAAAATTTTGCCTATAAATCGGGTACTGGGGACTCTTGTTTTGGTGCTGGTCTACTAGAGGTTTACTTATTGCGTAAAAATCGCGACAGTTGACTAAAAATCACTTGGACGTGTTAGGAGGTCCATAAAAAATCCGAAAAAGTTAACATCGGCTTAAATGACTCAATTAAATGCAATTATCACAGTCAGCATTCGATGCCTTCTGCATCGCTCCATTGGTTCCCAAGCGAAAAATTTATCTCCTCACCGTTGCGGCCTTCGAATGTAAATAGAAGCTAACTTGGGCTTTGGCGCCGCACACTAATTACCAATAATTTCAGGTAAAGTTGCCAATTTGTCATTTGGCAGCTATCGCTTTAAAGGTTAAACTTTGCCGCCGAACACGCATACGGCGTGGCTCAGTTCGCCTGGGCGCCTGTTTCTGGGCAGCCTTTGCATATTTGGAACGGCGCGACGGAGGCTGTTAGTACGCTTTGGCAACTGATCTCAAAACTGATAAAGATCTTACAAGTGTTGCTCGAGTGGCCTTTGGCTCGTTCTAAGGAATTGTGCTCGCAGAAATGCTCCACACAATGCATGGCGCTGCCCGGCTCACGTGGACGCCTATTTGCTAAAAGCAATGATTAGTTATACGTGTGTCCAGTTTTTGTATTCCCCAGACGTAGGCATTATTAGGGACGAAAATTATTGTTAAAATTAAATTTGATTTGGCGCTTTACTCACGATATCACCAATAGCACAAATTGCCTGCAGTTTAAGCACTAAGCCTGATTACATCTAGGTGAACTTAACTTTTAAACTTGTTTTATACTTAACATAAATTTCTACTTTATTGAAGAAAAATTTGTCGCGTACACTGTCATTTTATACCCATATCGCAATTTAAGTACACGAAACCCTCTTAAAAAACAGCTGTTCGTTTAGTAGAGAGTATCAAGATGATGTCAACAGAAAATTACTGTTGAAGGAGTTGGGCAATTTGTTTGTTATAACGAGGTGTTCATTATAACCAAGTTTGTTAATAGGCCACAGAAAACTAAAGTTAAAAGAAATTTTCTCTTAAGTATTATTAATAACTAACATTTTTGATAATATATGGATGGATTGAGCATTTTTGAATTTAAATTTGAACTTTTATAGCAATAAACTCTATATGTATGTACAATAACAACATTTACAAAAACATAATAAAGATTTATTACAGTTGATTATTTTGGTTATTTATAAACACATACACTTATTTAATATTTTTCTTTACAATATATTATTATCAATTATCATTCTTTTATATTGATGTATATTTCGTTGGGCAATTCGTTGAACATTTGTAAGCCTCTGTGCATATGTACTTAATGTGGTTTTGTGTCCTCAATCGTCGTGTATACGATAACCTGAAATTGCTAGCATTTCTTAAATTGTATGATTGAATAGCACTCTATGTATTTATAATTATTTATCAAATATGATGGCTTTAAACCATATTTTATTTTATTACATTTTATTTTTTGTTAGGTAATATTCCATTACATATTTTTCGATTATACAATTTAATAATTGCTACACATAATATCCCTGTAGGTACTTTAAATTATTAATTTTAGATATTTTTATTGCTGAATTTTCAAGATCCGTGTGCATTTAGTAATTTGTGAATATATAATACGTATGCATGTAATATATTTTAGAGTGAATAAACCATAACAATTTCGCATAACTTTCATTATCTACATATGATTTGTATTTTGATGAACAATATACATAAATCGATCAACTAACCCAAATATTAAAAATCCTAGTAGTTATTATTTTTCCATATTAGAATAGAAATGAAGTAAAAGGAGCACAGTTCCAAATTAGGTTTATAGGCTCAACACAAACAATTCCAGTCTTGCGAAATGAATTCATTTTCTGTTGATTTCTTTGGTTGTCAGGTGTGAAGCGGAATGATTTAATTAGCACTTTGTCTGGTTGAATAAAAATAGCCTACCAAGAATTTGTAGGAAGAACATTATTAATTGCACTCTCGAATGAATGTCGCCAGCGATAATTAATTCAGCAGTGAACGTTTGCTTTTTCCTATCCCTCTCGATGCACATAATATAAACATGGCCAGTTGTTGATAACAGTCGGAAACGATTAATTATTCTTTTGAATGCCTATTAACTTCATAACTGGTCGTACTGAGGAGGCAAAAACGATTCTGATTAAAAGACAACTTGCTCTAGAATTTTTGAACCGGCAAAGGTGGCCAACTATGGACAGAGCTATCTTGCCATAATTGCTTCAGATCGCTCGCTACAAAGTATGCGATGCACGCTGCTCCTGGATTGCTGTGGACTATTTAGCAGGAAGTCTGAGCGTAACATGGACCCTTGCCATATTTTAACTAATTCCAACTCGTCATTTCTACCTGTTGTTTTACAATAATTACGATAATTACATGATGTGTTGCCACTAAGCATGTGTTTCCTTGTTAATCACTGCAGCCGCGCCGGTACAGAAATAAATTTATTGTGACATACGGAATATTCAAAAGGATGCTTGAGGATTTATAAATAATTACATAAGTAATAGGTACTTAAAATATGTGAAAATTTACTCTTTAGAAATGCCAATGGAAATCGCCTGACTGCTCGGAGACGCAAAAGGGTAAAAGCATAGAAGCGACAAGTCGCAGCATAAATGCATCAAGTGAAACTCTTATCAGGTGAAAGAGGCGCAAGGTGGGAAATGTAAGCGTTAGCCCCAATTGCCGCTAAGTTGGTCACAGAAACTAGTATGTGCTAACTGTGAGCATTTAGTTAAGCTCTTCACCTAGAACGTCTTACGTCTATGACATTCACAGTTCTTCTTCCGCTTTTTGCCCTGTCTTAGCAGGTTCCTTTGCCCATTGTCTTATAAGTCGCACCATTGAGTTGCAGATATTTATGGGGAAACGAAGTGCTCGCACAGTGATAGAGTTGATTTGCCATATTTGATCCTCGTCGATATCTGCTAGTATTACCAGTATAATTCTTGCAGTTTGGACGTGATTTTATGTGACTATTTTCCCATTTTTTACAATTTTTATTTTAAGAAGAAAAATGAGGGCAATTAATTTCCCTCAAGCCCATACCTTTCTCGGTAAAGTAACATATTTGCTGGTCGTCATGCAAGTTGCCTAAGGTATATTCACTCATTCGTCTTAAATTTTCAAAAAGTCTAAACCCACACCGAATTTTTTACGTCAGGACATTTAAAAATTGATCACGATTTACGACGATAAATTAAGATTTTGTTAATGCCGACAACCAGCTGACACCTCGGAAAGTGGAGGACGAAGAGACCGACTTACATATCTATCACTTGCTTTATTATTCGGGCTCTGAATGGGGAGTAAGAGCGCTGTGCGAACTCAAAAGTAGCCTTAGTGGTTAGAGCTAGCTTTCAGTAACTGATTATGTTTTGAACGAACAACGAGCCCATTTTGTATGCAGAGTGTGTAGACAAAAAGCAAACATTGATCTGGTTTTGAGAACCATTTATACAAGGCGGATGTTCTTTGTTCACAGCTAATAATTTTACACTTCCTTCTTTCCTAGTATATTCAAATTACATCTACTAATTTTAAATTTATAAATAATAATAATTAATATCACAACTATATCTCGCTTTTTATCAATTACAATCTAGTAATAATTTTTATTGACTAATTGTGAGCTGTGTTTTTATTATATTTTATAAGATTTCATAATTTTTTAACACGAACTTGTTTTTTAAATAAATAAAGACCTAAAATATATGCATACATATAATCTTTATACATTAAATAATTTGTTTTTAACGACTTAAGGGCTATTGTTCTCGGAATTAGCTTTTTTAATAATAATTAACTTATTGGATATTAGTTCAAAAACCGTCCACAAAAACTCGAATCAAATTATCGAAAAGTAATTTTAAATAGCTTCAAAAAAACATGCCCTGTTCAAGAATTGAGTTTCTGCAATCGGCTGCCCAATTCATTTCATGACAAGCAAATGCTGAATTGAGCAGCCGACTGCAGAAACTCAATTCTTGAACAGGGCCATACCTAAAAAGAGAGTTTTACAGTAAAGAATATTTTTATGTTCCTGCATTTGTTTAATATTTTTAAGGAGTTATTGATAACTACAACTTTTGCAATTAATCTTACTGCACTCATTTAATTATATGATACATGTATGTATGTATGTATGTTGTATGTAAATTATGACTAATTTTGTATAATATAATGAAGGCGCTGTCTTGTTAAGCCTTATGATATTATAGCAGTAATAAGGCTAATCAAATTTAAATTACTCGATTTTCTTTCATCAAGAACTCGCTCTGTCTTCGGCGGAACGCCGAACCGAAACTCATGTTATCTGGAGTCGGGCTTAATATTAATAAGACTAGATAAGCCGCAAGCTTTTACTGCCGCGAATAACGAGGTGATAATGGTTTATTCAATTTATGAACTTAAATACCAAACATGTTTCTTACTTTTAGTCTCAGAAAACTGTATAGAAGGATTTGCAACCGCAACGGTCAAAAAGTTTTACAATAGGGTGACCGACGATGTCCGGCTAATTTTTCGTAATAATTTACTGGGTCCATTAGAATTATGCACGCGACGAAATTACTTATGCGCCCCTTTATTAATGGATCGCAGTGGATTAAATTGATACAAGGAAAATTAAAATTTCCAGGCGAAGTCATCGACATGACAAATTGATTATTGAGGTGCATGGTTTCGTGGGACACAATATTTTTAGTCGGTTATCAGTCCCTCACTTTCTTTTATTGGCGACAGGGGCTCTGGACAGCGGTCGCTGCATCCAGCAGCGTTTAATGGGGCATGGACGCTGAAATTCTTTTATAAAGGTAAAATGGGGTGAGGACCGCGGCGGAGGAGCGTGCAAGCGGGCACATTACGTTAAGTGTGGGTTTCTGATAAGAAGCCTCGACGCTAAGTGAATTTCTGTTTCTGGCCGCGATCGCGTTACAGACCCCGCTGGCGTCCCCGCGACGGCTTTGTGCTCGGGCTCGCATAAAACACCGGGCGAGATATTGGGGAATTAGCAGATCCAAGACATCTCCTTTCAGACGACCGTTTCCATCACCTGCGATAAAAGTCTGCAAATTTGTCCTTGCGCGAAGACGGGATCACGCCGCGTCCGAGCGTGCGCGACGCAACCATTCTTTGTCGCCCGCCCGGGCCTCAGTTCGGCTGTCCTGCTGGCTTAAATGAAATTGTCAGTGTTATCGCACATTATTAATAATTTGTTTGAGTCCTCGCAGGCCCCTCTAAAATATTTCACGATAATTAGCCAATTAATATGGCCGGTCCCGTTTATACCTCGAAACTGCTTGTTAATTATTTAATGATCGGATTTATTGATAACCGGAGACCGGCGGTCGTGTCTAGAGGTGTTACTCGTGGCGAGCTCCAATGAATCTTAAAAATTTTCCTCCGGTATCGGCTAAATGCTGAGTAATTTATGAGCTCATATCGCCGACTAAAAATGGTAATTGTGGATATTAGGAAAGCCCCTGGTGAAAGCATTAATTAATGACGATTTCCACGCTCTTTATCAAATGCGCCTAATGAGGCGCGTTTAAAGTGATAATATTTATGCAATTTTCCACCTGAAGAAATGATTAAGATTAGTGATAGAAAACTGGGGTTAGATGTTTTGCAAACTTCAGAGAAAACCGTGTGATTTATGGCTCCTGAATTTGTTACGTGATTAGTTTAAATTATTATCTTGTAATAGACATGACTCCTAACCTATTTCCATCGCTGTAATATTATAATTAAGGAGTTTATGTAAAAAGTCAGACAACTCGTTATATGTATGTACATACATATATTAACGCCCTTTTATGCGAAACACGTATGAACAAACCCCTAAAAATATGCACGGTTGAACATGAGTACCAAAATACTTTCCCCTTATTTCCTCGATTTATTTCATGTCTCATTTAATCATAATTTCTCACAATATAGAATTAATAACTATGCATATAATACTTCGTAAAATTGAAAAATTAAAATTGTTTAAGGATAATTTGCTTTTTCATTAAAAAAGCCATCACTTTGAAATATTAACATTTTGTTAACTATGTATAATAGTTTGAACCCTGATAACTTTAGTTGTATAATTTATAGTCAAAAAATTCAATATCGTTTTATATATTTTTATAAAAGCACATGGAATTATAAGATAAGAATTATTTATTACTACTTTCTAAGTTATTTATTTTTTAAAATGAATTGTATTTTCCCCGAATACTGAGTGTAAATTTTATTTTGAAAAACAAAAATGTTTCATTGTAGTTGAACACCACAAATAGTGCATATAATTTCAAGTCTACTGAATTTATGCGCCTATCTAGATATATAACAAAATATGAGTAATATAATAAATATATATTACTCAATCTAAATATATATGTATGTAAGAGTACACATATGAGGAGGAAAGGCATGTTTTTACACTGATTTAATAAGAGCTGGATATTTTGGTCATTGTATACATATTTATTTTATTTTATTTTACTTACATATTTACAAATTACTTTTAAGACAACCAAAATTTTAAAGAATTTTTTTCGTTATATCAATATTTATAAAATAGTACATTTTTTCGTCTTCCTATCACATTTCTTCTTTTTACCCGGCTGTTTCGTTGTAGTCTTTGAATTTTGTGGACCGAGGAGGTCTTTAAAGTGTTCCATTTCTTTTCTTTCTTGTGGTGATCCATTATTTACTCTATAATAAATCCATTGCAAGTAAGCTTCTAATCTCGTAACGATAACTGGACTCTGAGCATCACAGGACTTTATTAGTTTTCCCGTATCACATGCCATTTCTTTTGGAGTACCAAACGATATTATACCTTCAACAATACCATTAACAACCAAAGGTCCACCAGAGTCGCCTTCACATGGAGTGATTTTCAAGTCATCCGCCAAAATACAAATAGCCTTATTTGTAAAATAATAGTGATACGCTTTTGAGCAGACGCTGTTTGCAACAACTCTTAATCGTCCTTCTTTTAAGAGTTCAGCTTTATGTCCAGTCTCAGTTAAGCCCCATCCAACCACTGTACCAACTTCGTTGTTTATATTGGTCTGAGGCTGAGGAATTCTAGCCAATTGGACGAGCTTACCCAAATTAAATGGCATATTCAACCACAACATTGCTAAATCATCTTCAGGGTAAGGACCTTCATATCGTTTCTCTACCTTGAATTTTTTATATATTTCATGTATTTCAATTTCCTTTACGTTACGAGTTTGAGCACCTTTATCTGCAGTCAAGTGTACGGCTCCAGCTGTTACCGTGATTCTTGGCTTAGAAGTAAGACACAAGACGCAATGCCCAGCAGTTAACACCATGTCTCTTTTGATTAAGACTCCACCGCATGTTTGGAGAAGTTCCTCACTTCCGGTAATTCTTGGCTTGAGAACTATTCTTAAATGCACCATGTACGGATATTTTCCAGGATTATGGACAACTCTCGTGAGACCTTTCATTTTCACACTCCCTGAATTTGTCCCATGCAGCACAGGGGAACATTCAGCAGAAAAAAACATAAGTAATAAAATGAACAACATTTCTCCGTATCGCACAAAACACTCAACTGGAAAATTGTATCACAATATTTCGCTTTTAAATATGTAAATCTTACTGTACCTACATGATGATACATTTGTCCAAATATTGATCGTCTGAAAAGTATTGACCTAGCTTGTCGTTAAGCACTAATCAAGTGTTTTCTGATTTACGTTTACATGACAGCTATTTAATTTTTCATTACCTCTTAAAAGTTTGATGCTTTATTATTTTCATAAAAATTATTCTATTTATTTCAGTGTTTATACCTAATTGCAGACATATTCTCGTCGACCGTTCACTTTTCTATTGTCAATAAAAACGTGCAATATGCCTAATTAAATACTGTGCTCTGTTACTATAATTATTTACTTTCTAACTTTTCCTATATCTCTGTAATTGCAACGTTATTATGAGTGCATTTAATTTGTTTTTTATAATACATTTCAAACAGAAATGTTTTCAATTTCTCCTTTCATATTATTTATTAATTTCCCTCTTTCAATTTATTTTAACAAAACTTGTAAAGGTCATTCCCAGTAAACGCTAAAAGTACAATACAAAGACTATAAACAATAATTAGAACCGCCAAATAATTTTAAGCCATACTCAGAACAATCAAACTTTGGGAAATAATAAAAAGGCGATTAAATTTTTAAACCTTTAAACTAAAACAATGCACCTATAAAAAGTAGGTACCAAAATACTTCCAGCTCCGATTAGGGATGATTCAAAATTATTTTTCTTTCTATTGTACTCATACATTTAATTCCTCTAAAATAATCGAGTTACAATTCATGTCATGAATCTACCAATATAATCATAATGTATGTAAATAATCCTGGGCCTCAAGAATTTAACATCGTCACTTTTAATATTCATTTGATCTGCCGCCAAAACAGCAGTTACCATCAAATGCATGATCCATTGCTCCACCGCGCAGTCAATGTAGAGCGATAAAACGCGACATATTTTTCTCTAATTATTGCACTCCCGACAACACTGTATATGTCAGCATATTTTATGTTAAAATATTTTAATCGTCCCAGACTTACGCTGAATAATTTGTGCGAAAATATGTCGTTGTTTCCATTGTTGTATTCGCTATAAAACTACCGTGAAAGGGAAAATGACCGCGTGGCCCTAGTTTAGCTTCAGCATTCAGAAACAAGAAGTAAGAACTAAAAGAACTGAGAACACTTCAAAAAAGTAGCAGCAAAAATTTAGCACGCAATTTCAAACTTTTTTGAAGTGCTCTTTTCAGTCATACTGCTTGAAGACGCGGAGCAACATTTTCATATGCAGTGTATGAGGAAAACGTAAAAATTGTTATGAATTTACCAACTGCAGAGTCCGGTGCAGGTCTTGCGAGGTACCTGCCCGAGTATGTTGTTGCGACAATGATAGCTGACCGACTATTTCACGGAATTCCATATTCTTCCACGTCGCTATTATTTAGTGCAATCGAGTAAAAAACAGAAAAACAACAGCTGAACGTTAAATCCTCTCATTTTACACTGTAATTAAGTTGCATTCTTCTTAAAATGAAGAATTAATAGGTTTTGAATTGACTCCTCCTTATGAGGAAATATTTGAAACAATTAAGCGAACTAATTTTTATTGTTCTTTTAATTTAATTCGAATTTCATGTTTGAATTCACATGGAAGCATGTCCAATTGTATGATATTGTATTTACTCACATAATTTTAATGGGTTTTCAGAATGTTTGTACAAGGAGTCTTTTGGCGTTGTTGATTTCGTATATCATTTAAACTTGAAAAAACGCCGAATCCAACATTATGTAACTTATGAACTTAAACAACTGAGTTTTTTTACTAGTTATAAATTAATATTACAACTATAAGCAAATTTACAATGTTTTAATGTCCGATAAATAAGAGACATTATCGTTAAATATCAGCATAGATAAAGAATCTTTTCCAAAATAATAACCTATCCTTATTCAAAGTTTTTTATTGTAATGAAGGTTTTAATCTTCTCGATTAGATACAGTAATTATATTCATCCCATGCATGTAAAGTCGAATTTATACAGGGTTCTACTAAGGTCTGAACAGGGGTATGCCAATCGATTCTGCATGGTCTCCTGATCAACGTTTGTTTGGCCAATATTTAAAAACTGTACTATTTTATGAACGCCCCTATAAAAATTAAGCAATTGATAGAGTTATCTGATGATTATTCTTCAACAAAAAGTTGTTAGCAGCTGTTGAGTTAAATAATTTTTATATTATTAACGGACAAGACAGTATATCATAACTAACCGCGGGATATTCCCGCTGTGAGGAGGTTAACTATAAATCTCTAAATAGTAAACATATCAAGTTACGCTACATGCCCTCGTCACTGAAATGCATTAATCATTAAGCAAACTAATTTTAGAAAATTTTTACATAAAATTCAAATGTATTTCGCTCAGGTATAATTGCGCTCACCGCTTTCGTCAACAAATTTATAACCAAAAGAAATCTAACATTGTCGCTCTGGTAGTGCCCATAAAGAGGTAGGTCCAAAAATGCGTTTCACCTGCAAAAGTGCATCTTTAAATTAATTGTCGGGTTAAAAAGAAAAGGTTGAAGGTGTAACCGGTTATCGTTACGAAAACAAACAGATGGTGGAAAGTGCAATCACCGGGGCACTGGTAGATTTCATCGTTTAAATAAATTATCATAGCCCCACTGGATGATGAATATGTCGAATTAATTTCGAGAGCATGCAACTCTATTGCTGCGCCTAATGAATCACCGCGACCCTCTATTTAAGACGTAAAGAGACCGCTGCACCGCGGCGCACCGTGCAATCTTAGCCACTAAGTGAGCAGACCCACTTCGGTTGGTGCCATTCTGCTGGTTCGCTTGGGACCGCAGTACCGAACCATTTCATTCTCGACTATTAGCCTCATATAGTGTTTGCCTTAATAAATTCGATATATGCCAGTAAGCGACAGTGATGTATGTACCGATCTTCAGAGCGGGGAAATCACCATACCTCGAGATCCGCATATTCACATATTCCATGCCTAGTCATTCTTTAAGCAGACAATTGGAGTGCAAAGTTATAATAATTAAAACACCAAAGCTACTTGTTTAAAAACTATATATATGTATGTATATATATATGCATGCCTAAATCAGAAATAATCAAAAAACCCTTCTTCATCCATTAGAGCATTCTAGTGACGATGACGGTTAAATATAAAACTATAATTCATAAATGATATACAGAATCTTATAATTAAAGCCAGCATATTTTAAAGTATAGTCTAGCATAAGAATTAAAAGAATTAAAACTTACACCTTCTTAAAATTACCAAAGGGGTAAGAAGTTTTCGAACCCAATTTGATATAATTGGATTTAAACTTAGCGTTAAGAGCACTGGGTATCCAGGAAAATCTATTTCTAGTAAATAGATTGTATTTCATTTTTTAATTAACGGAGAAATTCAGTTAGTTAAACAGTTTTAGATAAGAAATATAGTCCTATCAGTAAAAGAAATATTAAAATCGGTCCAGTAGTTATAAAAACTCTGTGACTGTAACTCTTTTTATAATATTAATATATATTTTTCAATGTTAATTTAAAATGAATAATTTTAGTAACGGTAAGATTTCATTTTTAAAATGAACAACTGAAACTAAAATTTGTATAACCTAGATTGATTCAAAAATCACAGAGCAAATCTTTGCTGTTTCGTTTATCAATTCTAGTCCATTTTAAATGAGTAAACGTCAAACGGATCAGCTGCTTGCATTTGCTGACGGCTTATGATAAATAAGAAGCATTTTTCGCTTCTACGACTATTTCGAGTGATTTACAGGTCATCGGGGGCGAAAAATGGATCTCTCGCGAGAAACAAACGAGCGTAAATTGTACATTTGCCGATGGTACTTCAAAGGTAAGTCTCCCAACACACATAAGTGAAAGAAATTTAACTAAAAGTTTGTAGCTGGTTTCGCCCTTCTGCCGTTTGTTTGGACGATAAATGCGATTTGGTTCTTCAATGAGGCGTTCCGCAAGCCTGCTTACGAGGAGCAGAAGTTAATTAAGAAATGTAAGTTAGAAAATTGAGTTACAAAGAAAAAATATCTAACCAAGTGACAATTTCAGACGTTGTCATGTCTGCGATAGGAGCTACAATTTGGCTCGTGGCGATCGCTACTTGGGTGACGACATTCCAGTTGAACCGAGCTTCCTGGGGCGAATATGCCGACTACATTAGCTTTATAATTCCACTAGGAAAACCTTAGTTTTGCTTGTATATAATTTTTTACAAAACTCATTAAAATAAATTATTTACTAATAACCATAACTTTTGACTTAGCCCTATCAAGCTACTACTGTACGACCCGAAACCAGTTTTTTCCACTTACCTGCTCAGCCCTTAATTTATACCAGAGATAATAAAATAATTAAAGCAAATATCAAGTAAATGAGTACAAATCTCTGTAAGGCGTACATTTACTAATCAAAACCCTCAATTTTAATAGCCAAGTTATATTAATTTAAGCAAAACCCTTAATATTTACAAGATCACAATTCCATCCGCTACTTCTTTTTGCCTGGGGGTTTAGGCAGCCTTGAAACTCTCATGTCCTTCAGTTTTGCCTCCAACTTCTTCTTGGCCTTTGCCAAGTCCTCCTCCTGCCTGACGACTTTCATTGGCTTCTGCTGGACGAATTTCTTCCGCTCGTCCCGCTTGACAGCCTCGCCGCAGCCGTGGACCTCCGGCAGGCCGTGCTTGAAGCAGTAATCCTTGCCGCAGTAGTCGCAGTGTTGGCCCATTAAATTTGTCTTCGCCTTGCACTTTGCAAAGTCGCAGGTTACGTCGATCCTTTTCACGTTCTCCAGCACGTTGTCCAGCTGTTTATCAACCACCTCGGTGGGTATTGGCTTTAGCATGTCGGACGTATTGTTGTTTTCGCATTTTAAAGCTGATTTTTCAACTAATTTATCCATGACTGCTGAACTTTGTGAGAAATCCAAACCAAAACAAATTAGTTGCCAAATAGATGTCAATAAACAGTCAATCAATTTGACCTAACTTCACTCACTAAGCTAAGCGAACAATACTGAAAACAGGGACGTATTCAGGACATATTCAGGATTCAGGGCTTTAGTGGAGCAGTGATTTTTTGCCATGCGAGCAAAATTATTTGTTTAAATCTCTTTTAAAAATTACAACGCAATATTAAAAATTGACAATTTAATGGGATATTCATTTCGTTAATTAGTAATGCTGCAAAATTCCTAAAATTAATCGTTCCCCCTGCAATTTTCTATCGTCTAAATTCAGACAACCGCTTTATCCACTTGCTTTAACATTCAACCTAAACCCACTTTAGCAGCTGATTCTGTCATTGAACGAAAGTTCAGAAGTAGAGTTTGGGACCGGCTGGAAAATGTCGAAGGCTCGCAAAGGATTTTTCGCATATTTCTCTTCTCCAAAGGGACAAAAATTAGTTTTCTCAGGAGCGTGTATTACCACGTTGTCATTATTCGCTGGAAATTACGTGCCGCAAACATTTCTTTTAGGCAAATACCGAGAAGTTATCACCTGCTACAGGTACATTGCGTGATTCTACTTTTAACTAAATTTTGAATAAAAATATCGTAGGAATGGAGTGGAGAGGCCTGTTTCTGAAAAAGTGCTTAAGAGAGTTTCGAAGGCTTTGGATATTTTAAAACTTGACCCTTATGAAAGGAAACTGGTCAAACCATTCACTGTCTATGGTTTCGACGTTTACCAGGCTGGTGAGTGTTTCTGAAAAGCGGTTTATATTCGAAAAAAAATTTAATAGCATTGCATTTCGTTAATGATTCAGTTTTAATTGTTTCAGTTACTTAATACATACCCTTATGTTTCTCTTGAGCGTAGTCACATTTATTTTTCTGTTTAGTATTTTTATATGGCCAAGGTAGCAACAGTTGAAAATTGGATTCGTTGTTCAAGAAATTTGGTTGACTAAACAACAAAATTCCAAGATCTTTCACTCAATTTAATCTCCATTCAAACAATATTCTAGGTTCAACAAAGTACCGATATGGAGCTATTCTTGGAATCCCAGCAAACTTTTCCTGCGATTCTCCATTAGATTTTGATAAAACTGAAGTGCAATTTCGAAATAAACCAATCAATTGGGATTCGGAAACCGGAAAAATTCTACAAGAATCTCTGATTCTTACGGAAGACGAACAAATATTTGCCATATGCCGAGCCATTCTTCAGATACAAACACACAAAGTCCTCTTGAACTCAATTTACCCCAGTGTATCCTTTTTGATGGTTTACACAATTGGGAATTATTTAAATCAACGCCTGCGGTTGCTTGCTCGTCCCTTGAGCGTAAGTTTAATTAAATTAATTTTTCTTAATGGCACTTGAAAGAAATTTTACAGATTCGACTTGTCTTATATACGCTTTTGAGTCTATTTGGATTAGGAGCGTGGTCGTTTATGAAGGACTATAATCAAGTAATATACGATACTGACACGGATAAACAACTGTGTGATCTAGGACCAGGTATATAGAAAAAAATATGTTTATGCATATCGAAACAATTTAATAAATTTTTCAGAGTTTGTTCAAGCTGGCGTCGGATTCTACGATAAATTGCTAAAGAAAAACATCGCACTTCGAAACCTTCTTGGAGAAAATACGTACACAGTGAAAGGAAATGAAAACTATTTCCTCCGCCAAAAGTCGCTGCCTATAACAATGCGAAAGGCTTTCTTTGAAATAAAAATGACGGAAATCTAGGAAGCACTAAATCAACAAAGTACCGAAGCTACAGCGCAGTAAAATTTGCTTATCGGCTTCTAGTCTAAAATGTTAGTAAACCAATAAAGTTTTTATTAAATATGTTCAGGTCTATAAATAATGCATTCAGAATTCATCTATTTTCATCAAATTTTTCTTTTAATATTCTGTAACTTTATAATATGCATTTTGAAAATTTCAATTGCTAGCAAAATATTTCTTTTTCTTTCTTGCATTTATGTACTTCAAATTTTGCTTACTTGGTTTTTTTTTCAGTTTTTGTTTTCTGATTATCCAATACATAGTTCGGTAACAATTTAAAAATTGAGGATTAGTATTTATTTAAATACTAATTTTATTTACTTTCTTATTACCATTAATAATAAACTTCAAAATATCCGACAAAACATCAAATACCAAAATCTTTAGAAACGCATATAATAAGTTAAGGAAATTCCAAAAATTTAATCCGAGAAATAATGAAGCTGTTCCACCAAATGACACTGAAAACAAAAATAATTTTTGGAAAATAAACTGCATATATGTATGTACACTACAATACCTAGAAGGTCCTCAAAACTAAACAAAACGTCCCTTCTGTCCTTAATCTTCGGAGGTACTACTTCACATCGAAAGGTCGAAGTTAATTGAAATTCAGCTTCTACATCCCCTTTCCTTTAAAATGGAATTATATTTAAATTTTTAATAATGCAAAAAGCCAACCGAATTCTGCTTACCATTTGCTTAATTTTAAAGAATTCCTGGTAAACACCTGTTCCGTACAAGAAATAGGACAATCACAAATATTTTCAGCCCAAAGTGGCCATTTCATATCTGATAAACATTCGAATCCAAGAGGGGTACATCTAGGTCCTTCTATTTTTGGATTTATTTATAATACAATGTTTAAAAATTATATTTATTTACAATTTTTTTTAAAAATTCCGACTTCCTACTTACCAATAAAAGGATAAAAAATTGGAACACATCCGCACATTTCTACTGCAAAAGATGCACGACACTTAGCTAAACAAAGCGTCCTGCTATAAATCTTTATAAAATGTAATAATTGAAATATAATTATATTTTTTCCATATCATTCTACTATTACCGGCAACTGAAGGAAGTCTTCATTTGGAAAAATACATTTTCGTTGAGCGAAAGTTAAATCTCTGAGTCCTTCCGAAGCTCTGGAAAATATTAAACGAATTATGTAACTATTCTTTCTATGTATGTATTCAAAACTCTTTTTCGAGCTTTTGAATTTTCAAAAAATTTTATTGATGTTCTCATTTTACTGATATTTTCTGGAAACAAAAATCTCACTCACTCTGTCTCCGCAAGTTTGTACGATGCAACAATTGTATCCGATTTTAAAAGATTTATTATATTTGAACCGCTTCCTGCAATATCGAATGGTGAGTGAACTTCGATCTGTTAAAATCCACAGTTATTAAAAACAGACAAAGAAAACTTAAATAACGCTATAATACTTACAATGACGTCATTCTTAGAAATTTCAAACTGCATAAAACACGGCCTTTTTTTCTCACAAAACAATTGAGTGTTCAGTTTACCATCAGATATATTTCTAAAAACAAATGTACATATTACGTTATGATTACTAAATGTTGAGCACTAATGCAGCAGAACTGATTTAACTCACCTTGGATTCAAATAACTGCATACTTGAGAGTTCACTGAGTAGCACAGTCCTCTTTCTGTAATCACTGGATTAACTTCGGATTTGAAGTCTTCATTGGATAAGCTAATTTTTTGCCTAAAAGTCCGGGTGGTAAGTGCAATTATTTCCAGCAAGTTTTCGTGCCGAAAACGTTCGTCAGTTGCATAGGTGGCCATGGCCTCATAGTCTGCAGTCGTAGCATTATGAACTGAATTTATAAACCCAACGAAATAATAATATTCTTCGTCGTCCTGCGAAACGTTCCACTTTCCTTGAATGTAGTGAGCCGCTGCACTTGGGCTCATACGATTACTGTAGCAAAATGTGATAGCAGGGAGCTTAATTTTCCAGGTTCTGTAATCCCTGTTCAGTGATCTCACTGTGGGATTTGCTGCAAATCTATTGAGTTGAACAATTGTAGTATAATAAGCCCCGTATATTGCTATTACAGTCGCGATGAGGAACCATACTCTAAAAAATATGAATTATTATAAGAAGCTCATAAATTTTTTTAAAAAATCAACTTTTCAGGAAATGTAATTTTGCTGTTGCTTAATTGTTTGAAACTGCGGACACCTGAGGCCTCAATTAGTTTGTCAATAAATAAGTGGAAATTAAACGAGAACGTGAGTCCTTTTGGCTTCATATTTAATTTGTTTCTGAAATTGGGGGCCTCATGAATTTTGTTCTGTTACTGATTTTATTTTAATATTATCTAGACTAGATGCAATCAACAAAAATGAACCTTTGTTACTGTTGATGTTTGCCTTTTTAGTTAAGTAATAATAAAGCTAGAATGAATAATGAACCATAATTGGTTTGAAATTAGATAGTTAAGGTGTATAAATGTGCTGGCATTTAGGATGCCAATTACCTTCCTATTGTAACTTGTAAGCAGCGAGCTATGAGTTTTCCCTTTTATGAGGCTGCTATGATTTTTTCCTTTTATGAGGCTACTGCCACTTTTAATGATATGCATAATCAGGGCTCAAGGCTGGGACAGATATGTTGACTTTGTTGAAATATCGTTTATTATTATTAACAATATCAAAAAAAGAATCGCTTTTCAATCTTTTAATTGGTTTTATTTATATATTTAATAAACTAAAGGAAATTAAAAAGTTCAGTTATAAACATAGAAAATTTCTGCTGCCGGTTTTCACTTTATATTGAAACAAACAAAAACCTACTTTAACTCTCTCCAACTAATTTATAATACATAATTTTACAGGAAAACTTTTTAAAAAGTGAAGACAATGTTTACTACTTGGAATTCATTCTTTAGAAGTTCGATGAAAATACTTCGCTATAATGATTGTATGGGATGTTATCAATTATCGAATCGACTGTTCTTTTACACTTTCAGATAGGAAAATAAGTATCGCTAGAATCTCTGAAAAACTATAAAATATAATATATAACACTAAACGAGGGATGAGCATCTTTGTGAAGTATTTTGCAATATTTCTAGAATTATCGATCCCAAAATTCCGAAGTAATTATTTTTATAAGCCGTTTTATACCAGGACTAACATAAAAATCGTTTACTGTACCGACATTTTTGAAAAAGCGGTTAATATGTTTTCAGATAGAATCCTAGAAATGGCAAAAACCGAAAATTGATCTTTTTAAAGTTGTTATTAATCTGATTTTAGCGTAATAATCTTGTGCTATTAACGTAAATTTGTTCTCTGTTTTGTCCCCGTTCGCAATTATCCAAAGTCTTGGCAACGAAATTTTGTGCCTTTTCTCCTACCGATCATCCTCCCACCTGTAGTCTCAAAACATAAGTCGTCCTCGGCATCGGGCCACCCTACTCGTTTGACACTTCTCACCAACACCCTTGCGCCATTCATCGTTGGTTGCACGTCAAAAAATCAACTTGTGTAAGCAGAGTGTTTGTTTCATGGCGTTTAATTCATTTTGCTTGAGCAAGCATATTCACAATCCGAACTGAGTTAAGTTATAAATTATGGAAGCAGCCAATTCGGTTCTTTTGAGAAGAATTATGTCGATAGTTTGATCCGCTGGGTCTGTAGTTGAGCGCCGTGTGCTCTGTGATTTTATCGCCCGAGTTGCAGGAGACTCCATGTTAAGCAGATTCGAATTTTATATATCTCTAGCGGTGTAACAAGCGAGGCCGACTCGTCGTGGTGGCTCTTTCGTAGATTTATAGAAATTGTATTCAAGATGAATGGATTAAGCTTAAGTGAACTGTGCTGCCTGTTCTGCTGCCCTCCGTGCCCGGGGAGGATTGCATCGAAACTTGCATTTTTGCCACCGGAGCCAACGTACGAGCTGAAATCGGACGAAAATGCCTCGACCAAATATTCCCTCGTGTTACACGAACGTGCTGATTGGCAATTTAGTGAACGAGAAAAGGAGTACTTCGAGACATTCTACACCCGCTCGTCCAGGGGCAATCGAATCGCCTGTCTCTTTGTTAGATGCAGCTCGAACGCTAGGTGAGTTATTTTCCGTTATGTGACTAAGCGAAGGCCACGGGCCGTGGAAGGGAAATATCACACCCAGACACACCAGACGGTCATGATTAATTAAAGTTTATTACCCCTTGTAATTTTGCTTTCGTTAATTAATTTTTTTTTACTCTTTCGACTGCTTCCGCCGGACCCTTAGTGTAAACAGGGTGACCTTACAACTTTTTCTCTAAAATGGTTCCGTAAATCGCATGTAAATAATCTCACTTTTCAGTCAGCGAATCATTACAATCAGCAACCTCCGATTTTCCACATTTTGTAGCAAAGTTGTCGCACCAGACCGACGGTCACTGCCAATATTTATAAAAGGCGACATCAACACGATAGGCAGGTTTTACTGCGTGTTAGCCTCCAAAACGCGCCTAAGCTCATGGAATACAAATTTGAAGTGCATCGCCTTTGGTAAATTTAGATTTGGAATTTTCCTGAAAAAAGCAAATCGCCAGCTTTTATAACTTCAGATTTAGTCGTAATTGCAACCCCCGAGAGGTAACTACTTAAGTATGTGCTTGAAAATTTTGAGACATTTTCCCCTATCAAACAATGAACCCATTCGACAGACTAATCACCTGGTCCACTTTCAATTTCAATTATCTCGATAGTAAACTCACTTTCACTTTTGCTTATCTATCATTATCCACCTTATCAAGATGTTCCAAGTTCCTGAAATTTCGAATTTTTCCGTTGCTAATCAATTCACTTTTTACGCGGTATAAAAGCAATTTATTTATTCCTAAAAACTGCGTAAAAGTGTTGCTTTGCAAAAGTTATTTTTTTTTTTTAATTGGACTTTGTTTCATTCAATTCTTTGTCCAATTGTAAACTAATTTCACATCCGAATGATATGCGATGATGATTGATTAAAAATGTTTAACTTAACAATAATCGAGATTTTTAAATGTGTTTAAGCATGCATATAAAATTTCAGAATATAAGACAATTCTTTATCAAAAATTGTTGGCTTCAAATAGAGTTAAAAATATAAAAGGTTATTTTTAAAACTTCCTCAAAGATATCATTTAGTAGCTCGTAATATGATCTAAATGAAAGCCTAATCTATAGCTCTTTCTAAGAATATTGGACAAAAAATTGCTCACAAGCGATCATTAGTTCAGATTTCAGGATTGCTGTTTTAAATTTTGTTGTGTAGAACACTAAAAAGGACACGACGATACGCAATGGTGAACCGCGGTATATTTCTAAGAATGCCAATGCCTTACTATTAGAAGCGAAACTAATCAATTCGGTTCGACTATTATAGCTAAATTGGATATAATAATTCGTATAAAAGGTTTTAATTAAGCTATAACAGACGAAACGAAGCAATTAGTTGCGTTTCACTTTTTGAATTCGTAAACAAAAGAAAATGGTAATTAACTATAAAAAATAATAAATGCATGAATATGTGCTCTACTCTCATAATGAGGGAAATATTGCTTTCTACATTAAATCAAAATCGAGTAAGTGAAAAACCTGGCTTTTGGGGCAAAATTAACGACTTATTGAGAAAAATAATTACGTGTCAACCAAGTAATGAGGAAGAAATTTCATAAAATTGTTTTTTCATATATAAATGCACTACTTTTTCCTTATAATTTCATCTTTTAAGATAAAGATAATTGCAAAAAATTATATTAAATAACAGTTATTTTTATTTTATTATTTTAAGTAGCGCAACTCTTACAAAAGTGAAAAATATAAAATTGACTATGGTAAAATAACCAAAAATGTTCCCTGGTTTTATGAAACCACAAACGAAACTTCTAAGTTGATTCCTGTTTTTAAGGAGAAAAGGTCTAAAAAGTCTAATGATATACAGGAAAGTGCTTTATTGCTATTCGGGCTTTCATTTAATTACTACGATGATGAATTTTTACACATTTTCAAAAATGTCCAATATGCGAATTTTGGTTTGTAAACTCTATTTTTCTTAAAAATAAGACCCAATTTAAAAAAACTGTTGAAATTTTTTGTTGTTATGGACTAATTTTTGTTATAATCATAGCGAAAAAATTTTTAAGTTAAAAACTCTTAACTATGTTAATAATCTTTGAAAGTAGTTTCGGGAATTTTCAAAATTAACTTTTTCTTCTCTGTTTACAGATTCACAATTCTTTTCTCACATGGCAACGCAGTGGACTTAGGACAGATGACAAGTTTCTTTGTTGGCTTGGGGCAAAGAATTAATTGCAATATATTTAGCTACGACTACTCAGGATATGGAGTTAGCACAGGAAAACCAACTGAAAAAAATTTATACGCAGATATAGATGCAGCTTGGCAAGCTCTACGAACGCGGTATGGGATCAGTCCTGAAAACATAATTTTGTATGGACAAAGCATAGGCACTGTCCCAACCGTCGATCTCGCAAGTAGATACGAAGTTGGTGCGGTTATTTTGCATTCACCGCTGATGTCAGGCATGCGAGTAGCATTTCCTGCAACTAAACGTACTTGGTTTTTCGATGCATTCCCTAGGTAAGTGAGAACAATAATAATAACCGCTTTTAAAGGCTTACTAGGCATTATATCGTCATATTCATGGAATTTATTTAAGCTTCTAGCAGTTCTTGCTTTTTTCGGCAATGTTAATTATTCCTTGTGATTATTTGCTATAACTATGAAGTTTTCTTTCACTAGAATTTTGAATGAAACAAAATGAATTTTACAGCATTGACAAAGTTCCAAAAGTTACTTCTCCCGTCCTTGTAATCCATGGCACTGAGGATGAAGTAATCGATTTTCAACATGGCCTCACCATATATGAAAAATGTCCTCGGGCAGTCGAACCACTTTGGGTAGAAGGAGCTGGACACAATGATGTCGAAATGTACGGTCAGTATTTAGACAGGCTTAAACAATTCGTCTCAGTAGAATTAGTCAACTGACAAAAAGCGGATTCCGCAAAAAGTAGCAATAGTGTTCAAGAGGCTGCCTCAGGTAACTGTCCTATTTAGCTGTAAGATATAAATTAATATAATAAAAATAATTTCCAAGAAGGTGATGATGTTTTAGACGAAGTCGATGACGAAGCATCTATTACAATAAGTTCAACAACAACAACAAATAATTCCACAACTGAAAAATTACTATAGCATAAAGTGCCTGGTGGCAGCGTTTGCGCCTCCACAATTGCCCAAGTCACCAAACATTGTAGTTCTGATGAATTTGGTGAACACGATTGTAATAGCGCGAAGGCTGCACCAGGCAAATTAAGTAATCTCAAGGATAAAGTGAACTCTTTAGGAGGACGTTCGGTTTCTAAGCATCAAATGAATAATAGAGCAACTATATCTTCGTCACGAACCACTCCATCACCTCCTCCTCCACCGCTTTCCGGACGGCATGCGAAACCAACGATAATTGGTACAAAGAACCCTAATGTAACTAGTTTTCAGCAGCAACACCCAATGTGTACTTTGTGTTCCTCATTAAATGTAACTGAAATTAATTTTAAGATTAAATCGTGTCAGAATTGTAACCACGTAGTTGTCGATGAAATAGGGAGAAATAATCAAACAAATACTCAAGAGAAGTTCATTGAGGAGAATGGAAGTCAATCGTATTATCAGCACTTAGCGATTATTGCAAAAAAATTGAAAAATATTTATCGAAACAAAGTCCCCAACTGTTCTAATGAATCCCATAAGAAAAATGATTTAATGCATAAATGCCAGCCGTCTAGCAGTACATCAATGGAAGAAGTGGCAACAAAACATCTCACACAAAAAGATAAATTACATTCTCCGGTAGATAGTTACTGTAATCACTATCATCAAGATTATTGTAATAGGAGTAGCTTGGGTTCTAGAAGCAACATAGCGTCACAATCTGGCAGTGATAAGACTTCTAAAAATAAAGATGTATTAATTTTAAGGATTTGTGATTTAGATGTAAATGATAAAGATGATGTGAATACTAAACCTGCTGTTAGGGTAAATGATGCTGGCGAAAAGAATCACCTCACAAATTCGGCTGTACATTTAGAATCGCCTGAAAAGAAAATCGCAAAGTCTCGCAGTAGTCAAAGCGAGTCGAGCAAAAAAACTAAAGTGGGAAGTAAACGACCTTCAGCCCAGAAGATTGTCGTCATATCTGATGAATATAAAAAGAATTCGGAAAAGAATGATATTCTCATAAAAAACCATAAGGTTTTCTTAAACAAATTTCAACGAAAAATGGTCGTCTCAAAATCTCTGGATGTGCTTCATCCTCAGTCTGATTGGGAAACACCAAGCAATTCTGTGTACCTTACCTCGTCAAAATCCTTTACAAATCTCATTGATGTAAATGTTGATGATGAGGATAACGGTCCATTTGAGAGCATCAACTCAGTAGAACTAATATTTATATCTGATGAGTTTCTCAACAAAGCAATTAAGCATGACTTAAAGATTTTGAAAAGTAAAAAAACTGACACCATAAATATGGACAATACATTGGTCGCAAAAAAGAAGACCACTAAAAATCAAACCAAAAGCCCTTCTCCTAGAAATGACAAAGCGGTTTCACAAAACAGCACGGTCACCACCAGTGAAAAGGCAACACAATCGTCGGTTTCGAAAGCATCCAGTTCTAAAATAATTGTAATATCTGAGGATTTCAAACGAAAGTCTCTTGAAAATAAGGTCATAATCGTCGATGGTAGCAATGAAAACGCGAATAAGAGGAAGAGCCTTAAGCAACTGAAGTTAACACGACAACAGAGTTCTATTGACGATGTTGGCAATCAAATGACCAGTCATGCTTTCTGCTCATTCGAGGAACCTGACGACCAGTGCTTGGAGAGTAAAGAAATCAAAAGTCCTTAAGACAAAGTAAGTCTTAATAACCGTCGCATAAGTTGTCGACCGTTGCACACGTTGCATAGAACCTTGACAGCAGTGTTAATTTTTTCACGTAAATCGTGATTTATATTTTTATCGCGTGCACTTTTGGATATTTTTGAAAGTGGATTCTAATTTAAGCAGTTTATTTCATTTATATTTTGTTAAAACATAGGTAATCTCCTAAATATGATAGTTTTGTATTGTACACAATAAACCGATTAGTCTTATGAATCTCATAGGAGTCAATCAAAATCAGATGCGAGCATATAGTTGGAATAGCAAAATTTCAATACTTGGGCACTATTATTTTTTAAGTTATTTGTATTTTGATTATTTAGTACAATTATAAACACACTTAAAATGATTTTAAAATTTTCTTTTAAATTGTTTACATACCCATAGTTTATTTACACGTTTTCTACATCCCCTTATCAAAATAGATATATGTATTTCTTTATATCAAATATTTGCTTCAATTCTCGGTTACAAACCAGAGGACAATGGACAAATTTTGCTCATTCTTCAATTTTTTCATATGGCGGCATAACTCAGAAATATGAGAGAATTGAAAAACAGCACAAATGTACTGGCGTGAACAGTCGCGTTAACGAATTCGACCTAATTCAGGATACCTATTTCGAACCCTTTCAAATAGGGTCAAGAGTTATTGAAAAGATTAAGCGTAAATTTAACCAAATATATTCAAACTTTAGGACTGTTTGAGTCACTGACTTCGAAATGAAAGAAATTGTTTTAGCAAAATTAGTTTTATTTTTAGATGTAGTTTTACATAGGAAAGTGTTGGCAGCGATTGAAAGTAATTAAGCTGGTGTATCTTTTCCACAATAAAAAAGAAAAGAATTCGATCGCGTCTATAATTGCGATTTCCGCTATTATCAACTTTGAAAATGTTAGTTCGAAATTATCGTGTTTAAAATTTGCTTGCACGTTTTTGAAGGAGTATCGCAAACATAAAATACTTACGTTGATTTTTAAACATTAAAGAAAGACACGATAAATTGCAAACAAATTTAGTACAACATATACTATATATCTAAAATTATTAAATTATGATTCTAGCTGTTAATTGCAAATCCAAAGGGGACAATAAACAAAACAATTTAAATTTTTCATTTGTTCAATATAAAAGCCCATTACAACGAATGTGAATTTTATAATAAATACGAATAAATACAAGATTCTAGGGTAATTAAAATGTTATAAAATCAGAGAAATATTAAATTTCGTAAAACCACCATATATTCTGTTCAGTTGTTAAAAATTGTATTCCAAATTATTTGTTCGCATCTGTCCATAAATAAATGACATGCCTTAAAATACCCTGTTAAAAACATAGCCTGATTAATTCGCGCATACACACAAATAGCAGTTTAGTGCCCCCAAATTATATTAGGATAAAGGTATTTAATTAAATTTGAATTGCGCCTAAATGCCTTTATTCCACCTGTAATTGTGACGTAATGGCGCCCTTAAAAAATATAAAATTGGCAATCAAATAACTTGTAAGGTGCTGAAATATGTATATATAAATATAATGCATTTTTTGGATAAGAGCAACTGAAATTGTTATACAAATGGTGAGTGCGTGTTTCGATGATTGTATAAGACGTCATTTATTTGATATTCTGAAGGTACTTTGTAGGTAGGAAAGGTAAAAAGCAACTTTTTCTATTATTCCGTAACTAGTTTATTTTACATATATTTATCAAATTAAACAAACGAATAGAATTGCAATTCATAAAGGATTATATAATAAAAGAAAAGTCCAATTTCATTAAAGCATTATAATGTTTTATCATATTTGTGTAAATATTTCCACAGGAACGTTTCAAATGCATAAGCATTTGTGAACTGACCTGAATTCCATTTTTTACAAATTATAACAAATATGTCCGAAATATACTTATAAGTTGAAAGTTATAGTGTATTTTCATACTTCAACATTATTGTAAGATGTACATTAAATACGTAAGTATAATATAATGGTTATTTAAATAGACGTGAAACTAAGAAGTATATTTATATGAAACAAAAACAAATTGTGGATATGTTTACCTTTTTGTAGTAAAGGGTATATTCGGAAATTTTATTATTGTGATTAAAAAGGTTATGTGAGCAATTAAGCGTGAGATTATTATTCCATATTTAAACTCAATCTTAAATGAGTGAAGGATATAGGCAAAGCACAATAGAAGCACTTTAAAAATTTTCCCCAATACTTATTATTTTGTAATAAGTAACAATAACAATTTATAGTTTTTGAATTAATTACTTCTTAGCAAACATTTTTTACAGTTTTCGATTACTTGCACTTCTAAACTCTGTATACATATCTCAAAAGTAAACAGTGGACCTGTTTGTAGTTTCAATTCAGGGACCTACATAAAAATTCACTATTCACGAAAGCGATTCTAACAGCAAATGATTGTCAATCCCAACATAAAAAACTAATTTGCATTCCTTGCTCCAGTTGCTTGAACATGTAATCTTCTTTATATAATAGTAAAACTAATGAAAAATTTCACGCAACTTAACATGTATTAATGAAATCGTTAAAGACATAAGACCTATTCAACAAACAAACATATTACCTAACAATTTTGTTTTTTCTTGATAGCTTGTCAAAAAGTATAATTAGTAATAACGCATGACTGGGAAAAGTTCGTTAACTTCTCAGTCTATCTAGTATCAATCCACCGTCCCAAACTTCATTTTATGACTTCTTCAACGTTTTTTGCTGACACCGCTTTTAGAACACAATTTCCAAATGAATAAAGTGTGCAGCTGTATTCAATAGAAGTCTGAATTGATAAGGCTTTTAAAAAATTCAAACTAAAAAGTAAGAAGATTGTGTTATTGAGTTAGAAACATGTTAATATATTTTAAATTGACTTCCCCGAAAACCAAATACTACAACACAGTTGAAATCAGCACTCCGAAAACTCCCAATTACTAATTTTCCTTAAAATTATATAGGTTTTATTTGCATTTGAATAACACTTTCCTTGTTGCTTGGGAAAAGAAGTCTAAGATATCACTTTGCCATACCCTTCCTGTTGTAATTGCTAACGCTCTTTTAACTATAGTTGGGGGAATTGAACTTGCCTAATATCGTTCTAAAATTCGAATTTCCTATACATTTGTATTAAAAAAATTTTGTTGTTTATCACATGAACTGTTTTGATTTTGCCTAATGCTTCTATTATAATCAAATCTAAAGTTTTAATTATGCATTTTGATTTAATTTATATTTTTGACTGAAAAGCGGAGTAGATTTTTTACTTACTACAACTTTTCATTGATTAATATAATTTTTGTACCACCGTTTATTAAAAAAATATTCATATAATAAACTTCAAACCATATAACATGAATGAATTTAGAGGTCTTAAACCCAATACCAAAATCTGCTTTCTAATCATCCATATTTCAATAAAAATAATTTTTAACAAATCTATTGTATCTTTTTTCTACATCTTATTTTTATGTAGACTGTATACATTACCTTAAGTTAGGTAATTTTTTCAAAACTATGATGAAACTTAATTCTTTTAAGTTTATTTTAATTTCAAGGTTGTATTTTTAGTGCATTTTTAAACTAGGAAAATTCTTATATCATTAAACATTTTTAATATTTTCCATTAATAGTAACAGCAACACAAAAAACATTAGAACGTTGAAACCATAAATCCGCCTAATTACGTCTCGAATAATATGATTTTTTATTTTATTTAAAAATTAAAAATATAATTTCTCTATACCCCGTATAAAACACCCACCGAATTTGTGCGCAATTATGTAAAGACTGTGCATATATCCATCTAAATTTATTAAACCACGTTATGCAATGCAACCAGTAATCAAAAAAGTTGTTATTCCAAATAATATGCAAACTTTTAAATATATCATAACCTTTTTAATTAATCAGGACACATTAAATACTTATTTTGTTTTAAATATATTAGTTTCATCCTGTATTTGATGCAGTTTCGTTGAAAATATGAAACATTATTAAATATAAAGTTCATTTTAGTTTATAATACTTTTAAGATATGTATTTACTAAATGACAAAAAATAAATCGTCTCATTTTGTACTCTTACGATTTATTTTGCGTGCGTGGACATTTTAAAGCATTTAATATTATATTCTAAAAAAATTATAATTTTATTTAGAAAATAAAAAAAAAAAACATTAGACAAGTTTAAGAGTCTCGTAATTTGCAATATACTGTATTAGACAATTATTGTAAGTATAAGTAAAAAAATTATTAGATATATTTAATAAAAGCAACTGGAAAATATAATCAATGTGTTTTTAATGATAATAGCAAAGAATTGACAATCACAAATATTATGGAATGAAAAGTAGAAAATTGTCTATCTAATTCTAGACTTTGCGATGCCTTTTCAGAAATTACAAAAAATTAGATTTGGGTTATTCTAAAATGAAAAAAAGAAAAAAAAATCCTTAGAAAGTTCACTGGACTACGAAGGACTCTTATACTCTTCCCAATCCTAGATTGTCAGAATTGTTTTAGAGGATTAAAAAAACACGTTCGTAGAAACTTGTCCGGCTTTATTGCAAAACATATTTTACAACATTGCAGCATATCGACAAATTTGTTCACATGATGCTTTTATATACAGCAACTTACACTAAAATCTAGTGATTTCAAAAAAATTATATCAAAATGTGTATTTAGTTACATAGACTGTATTAAATATTTGAACTTTTAAAATATTAACGATTAACTTTATGTCACCCTGAAATATTCGATTCCGCATCATTTAGTTCTAATTGTGCTAAAGTCCGGACTACAATGCCTCGATTTACGGGAGAAAGTGTTTGACATAGGGCCACAACTGCGTCCAGTGCTACTTCCGGGCATTCCTTATAATAGAAATAAAAATTTGGATTTAATAAAAGTTTCTTTAGCTCGTAGTATTAAAATGATATGGCTGAATGAGATTTAACATTTTAAATCAATCTTCAGCGATATCGTTCAAATTGGGGTTAATAATATTGCAGAATAGAAACACGTTGCCAATTATAATTGAAAATATTCAATGTTCTTACCTCTAAAGCTTTTTGAATTTGAGAGATAACAGCATCTTTTTTAACTGCATTTACATTCCTAAGAACTATTGAGTCTGGTGATTTTTGCTCTTCATACCAATAAGTCATTTCTTCATTGTTATCCCACAAGTAAGCCTAAAAAGGAAAGAAATAAGATTTGCTTTTTTAGTTGTACACTTTAACTATACCTGTGTTGTGCCTTTGTCTTCAATGAACCATCTTCTCAACATGGATTTCGCTTGCCCCACGGACAAATTGTCTTGAGCTGTCAAAATTTTCTTAATAAAAGTGTGCTCGAGCAAAACCCTTCGTAGTCTCCAATAGAATAAATTTCTTGATTGCCTCCACGGGATGATCTCGCTAATGCAACCCTTTTCAAGCAATCTTTCTGCTGTATCGTGCAAATCAGCGAAATGCACAGCAACAGTGTGATAAACATGAAGAAGAGCTGTTGTACGTTCTTTAATTTTCTTCTCGATTTCAACAATCTGTGTTTTATCAGTGCCAGCTGCCTCTAAGTCTTTTCGAAGCTATAAAAATTAATGTAAAAAAGAGATATTGATATTTATAACATTTATACGAACTTGTACTACAACAGGATCCAGCCTGTTGATTGTTTTTATTAAATCTTTTTCCCTATATTTGATTTCGACTGTTCCCTCCGGTTCTAAGACACCGCTCCTAGCTTCTGGATCTGCATAGCTCTCCATGTATCTTGGATTTATGAAAGGGTCAAGCACAGCCCAAGCTCCACCACGGAGTTCTGCGTTTGGTGGTAAGTAGATGAAAACAGGTTGTTTGTACTCTCGCAGCCCGTCAACGATATATGCCCCAAATTTAATTATTTGCTCATACATATCCTTCATTCCGCCCGAAAAGCCTCTCCAATTAGCAAATATCATAAGAGGAAGTTCCTCTCGCCCGAAGTCTTTAATCGCTTGGGATGTTTTGTACGCAGAATCTGGATACCAAACTTGTCCAGCTTGTTGTATCGTCTAATCAGGAATTTTATAACTTTAACTTATAAAAATAATTAAGAGAATAACAAACTTTGGCTTCTGAGTCTAAATTTGCTGGATCGGCTGGTATTGTTACGTCGACAGTTCTTGTCTCGACAGATATTGCTCCAACCGGTATTCCACCCAGTCTGGCTCGTCCCACTACCACAGTACGTGCCCAAGGTTCCATTATTTCTTCGAAGCTATCCTTATCGAAAAAGCCGCTTTCCCATTCCCCAGGTGAAACTATAATAAAAGTTTTATAATTTTAATTTATTATATTTGTTTTAAATTCCGAAAATACTTTTTGATTTTAAGTGCTCAAAGAAAAACTTAAACGATTTTTTAAAAAACTGAGTTGTCAATTACTAGATCATTTTAGAACTAAAATTTCAGTCGAATTGATTCTTAAGATATTTTGGTAACAACACCAGGAAATTTAACAAAAATTATACATTTACCCTTTGTAAAAATGTCTGTGTAGAAATAGCTTTTTCATGTGTAGAAATAGCTTTTGTATAGGATTTAAATTAAAGGACTTGAAGAGGTTATTAAAATTAAGATACAAATCCTTGTTTGTGTTAGTGTATCCGACTTTGTCCAAGTTTTTTAATGACAAGTCACATAATATAAATTTTCAATTCTTAAATCTTTAATTATCGCAATCTTATTACCTGCGTTTGGCCTGCCAGCTAACATCCACCGTGGATCATACGGAGATTTCGTTGGCACAAACCCTACTGGACGATTGATGGGATCATTGGGGATAACAATTGGTAGTGCACAGCCAATGTAAGCAGGAATGTATGATAACCAGTGTAAAATAGTGTAAATACCATCAAGATCGACAGCTGAGAAAAAAAAATAATTTGTACCACATTCATGGATATTAAACATTTTTTATAAGCACCTTCAGTCTTATGAGATACCCCATTGTTATGCATTATTTGTATTCCACCAAGTTGGTTGTTAGAAGCGTAAACCTTTCGTCCCAAAAGCTGAAATAAAAATTTAAAAATGTTTTCCAAATTTACAATAAAAGCGTATTTACCTTGTTTAAAGCTGCATATCCTGTTAAAATAATGTGAGAGTTTTCAATTTGAATAACTCTTTGACCTAAACGATTGATGTAAGCACCAATTCCAATACTTCTGCAAGTAACCATAGATATTGTGACAATTTCATCGTAAGCAGCAGATGTTTCTCCAGCAATTAAGCCGGCATATTTCAAATTTTCTACATTCAGACCATCTTGTTTACCGATAATATCAGTAATTTTGTAACGCGGTTCGCCTTCATCCTCAATTAAAATAGCGCGAACAGAATTCAAGTTTGCTAATTTACTATAATCTTCGGTGGTTAGATACAAATATTTGAATCCCTTGTCTGGTTCGTCAGGATCCTCCCACGCTACTTTAAACACTGCTTTAACTTCCTCAGCAAGGCCAATACGAGCTCCACTGTTTGCTGAAATGTATATCTGAAAAATAGGTTTAATTTTAAAAGAGAGCTGACAGGGTATTTTTTGCATTCTTACCCTTGGGATTTTCTTCTGCCGAGCAAGTTCGGATGCTTTTGCGTATACCAAATCCTCGCTGATTCCAAACGATCCAATCAGGTAAGTAAGATCATTTGCTATAAGTATTATTTCCCTTCCTTCTGGATATTCAGGAGTGGCTACAACAAGTCGCCATGCAACCATACCACACTGGAAGATAATAATTTTTCATGTATGCATTATTTGCAATATTTTAAACAATAATATCAATATTTCACTCAATTTTATTGTTGTTGATTAAACTATATGCTTACATCATTTTCTCCAGGAAGCCTTTGAATTTCTATCAAGTTGTCTCCATCCAACACTAACTCGACACACTCCAATAGAATTTTTTCAGGGATACGAACATCAATAGACGGACGAGCTTTTGAATATTCTTTCCATAAACGCTCCGTCATCTGTCTGAACATGTCTGGAATGTCGTAAACATACGTAGTGCCATTAGACTGAGCTTGGAACCGCTTCTGTTGCAAATAATCTTTAGTCATGTAAGGAGTGGAAATAGGATGACCATGCAGCGTTCCTAGCTTATCTCCATAAGCATGGAATTTTATCTAGAATTAATTAATAAGAATAAAAATAATTCTATATCTAAGTAGAGAAAACCTACGATTCCAGTTTCAGGATCGGTAACTTCGGTATACATGGAAATGTCTAGAAAATAGCCAGAATCATTAGCAATGCAAAGCCGGATTGCTTGTGTCTGCGACTGTGTAGATTGCCTTATAACCATTTTTAGTTCTGCCTGCAGAACTCGCAATTTCCAAAGTCGAGGTCCATAACGCATTACCATTTTTGTTACTGATTCTTCAATTTTCGCGGGATCCATAATAACAGTGGGAACAAAATTTAGGAAAATGTGATTGCAATCAGTACGTTTCGCTTGAGGATGGGAGAAGGCAACTTCAAGTTCATCCATTGCTTCTAATAGAACCCGTTCACCTTCGTTTTGCAGATATTCGAATGACGCTTCCTGCAAGACAATTTATTTACTTATTGGGACAATTATTTTGGTCCATTCAGTTGTATTTACCTTCGTTATCAAATCTGAATGCCTTATTATAGAACGAATGAAAAATCGATAGTCAGTAACTTCCTGGCCTTTAGCAACTTTTGCTCGTCCAAGATATAGGTGCATTTTTTGATTGGCTGTAGGAAGGGCTTCGAGGTCGTATGTTCGCATTCTATTCAATTCTAACTGGAAAGCACATGCAGGTTCTAAGTGACGATAGATTCGATCCTCTTCATAATTATCCCGTGCTCGATATGTGAAGAATTTAGGGAACTGTCTCCTATAGTTAAAATTATGAAGTTTTGTAATGTATAAGAAAACAATTAATATGTACTTTTTCAGCGCTGCGAATGTAATTCGTCGAACCCTTCTTCTGTAGAGTTCTTCTCTGTGCTGCTTACAGAAGGAACCAAAGGTATTAGACATTTGAAGATCATCCATCTCACCAGTTTCGCGGACAGCAACGCTTAATATGTGTATGGGTTCGCTCGATTTAACTTAATAAAAATTTTAGTATAGTAGCTTCATTGATAAGAAATTGTTTGACTCACTTTCATCCACTGCACTTGAACGATTGCTTGGGTCTGATAGTGATACATTAATAGAAGTACTTAGCCTTCCATTCGAGACAGAATCTGCGGCTTCCACTGCTTCAAGAACTTTAGCACTAACAAAAGCTGGACATGAAAAATCTTCTAACAAATCCAAAATCTCATCTGAATATTGCTCAAAATGGTCAAATGAGTCAAAAGCTGCCATGCATCCAGTTCGCATAAATGAACCTGTAGATATTTCACCTTCCGCGCCATCTTGAGGAATCCTGTAAATACCGCTATTTGCTATATTTATAAATATTCTTTAATGGAAAATCGTCACCTGTTAGGATGGGCAGTCGGAAGCACGAATTGGAAGTGAACCAGAGGTACTTCTCCAGATAGTTCAAGGTGCTGCAAGCAGGTGAGCTCGTACGATGTATAGGCTCTTCGGACGTAGACTTCTAGTGCTGCGTTACAAACAGCTCGATTCGAATGATAAAAAAAGTCATGCAGAATATCGAAAATCGATGTCTCCGAAAGTATTAGCCTTTGAAGATTTTCTGGATGGAAATCATGCCCATACATATCCACTGCTGACAAGAATATCGATTCCATTTGATTATGGCGAAGTTCATATGCTGGTTGATGTGCCGCAATGAGAACTTGCCTCGCCCTAAGGGCAACTCTTGAATGTTCTGCCCTGTGCAAAGAAGTCAATTCACTTAAAGTGGCTGCGAGCTCATCAGTAAGTCCAGGCTCATTAGCCCAGAGATGATCAATTAATAGAGTTACTAACAAATTTTTCTTTGATACTTGACTATGAGAGAAAATGGTATTTACGACTATTTGCATATCATCCTTATGTTTATCCCGAATGGTTCCTACACATTTGTCATAATGCCCGTTTTGGAATTGGGTCTCAACATCAAAATACTGCCGAAGTAGCTCATGTACTGCAGCCTTCATACGGCCGCGAATTCCATTTCGATATCTTTGAACGAGTTGTACTATACCTTGAGTGGTCAAAAAGAAGGTATCTCTATCAGCACGTTTTTGCAGTGTTGCTGCATGACTATCAATAACACTTGCAATTTGTTGCGATGGAAATTGTGCTAGTACACTTGTAATATTTCTCTCGTAAAGAGTCATCAATTTTCGTATCTTTTTCTCAACAGAAAGTGGAATTCGTCCTGAAATAGAGGCAATAACTTCTTGAAGCTCAAGAAGTGGCAGTGAAGGATCACGTAAACTTTGCATAAATTTCTCAATTACTTCCCGAAGACGTGGGGCATTGTAAGGATCTGGAAGGCAGTAGCCAGCTAGAGTATTTTCCAAAATTGCCTTATAACTGAAATAAATTTTATTATTGTAAAACCTACTCCGAAATCGACTTCATTTTACCTATTGTGTACTCTGTTAAGTTTTTCTGGAATTGATGAATTTTCAGATTGCGGAAAAGCGCTTTTGTACGGTTGGGCCTTTGTTACTAACGAAGGATCATCCAGTTCCAAGTGCCCAATAAGTGATCCTGCATCCAGAACAGCTCCAGCACGACGCACAAAAGACACCATTCCTGCTTCTTGGGAAGTTAATGTCATAACCATTTTCATCACCTGTATCGTTTATAAAAATAATTTCTATATCGCGTCGCGAACTAAGTAAGATTTAAAAATTTACCTCAATTTCTGCGTAAGGTTGTCCTTTAGTGACACGAGCGCCATCCTCTACTAACAAATTAATCAGTTTACCAGCGGAGGGACTTCGCAGCAAAGAGGGATCATTTTCTTTCTCGAAAACGCAGGTTTGATTCCCGATAACAATGCGATACCTGTCGACCTCTTCCTTCATGTAAGTAGTGTAACTAGCACCTTCTAAAGACAGCAACATTCCCCCATCCGACAGTCGATGAACTTCAACTTCTTTGAAGGAGTTGTTCATGAACAGGAAATATGAGTTTAATCCGCTTTTTGCGGCTTGCACTTTGTATCTTATTCCTTCGTTGATTAGTTCAACATCTGCGACATTTGTTAAAGTGTTTGCAGCTTGTATTTGACCTCTGCAGAAATTAAATATGACTTAAAATGAATTCAACAATTGAATTGTGAATATTTATACTTCTCTAAGGATATCTGGAAACTAGAGAAAGCCTCTGTAATCTGGCGATCGGCAATAAGTAGAGCACCACAAATCACTCCTAATAGAATATCTGGTTTTTCTGATTGTACTCTTTCGGCAATCAAAGCGTCAAGCCAAGCTGTGTCGATGGTGTTGTCTAAAAAGCTGTTTGTTTCCAGCAGAGTAATCAAGTACTCCACTGTTGTGCGGAAATCACCTCTGATCGATAATTCCTTTAGTGCAATGACAAGATTCCTTTGAAATATTTTAAAATTATAACACCACTGATTAATAAGTTTTTTTCATAATATTACTCTCTCGCTTGTTGGCGATTTTCTCCCCACGAAAAACAATGCCCAAATTGAGAATCAGCAAATTCATGTAAACCACCAGAAGCTGCCACACTGAAATATCCCCAAACATTTTTACTAGACCGGAAATTCAGCTCTTGTACTGTTCCTGAACTTGGCTTAAAGCCTTCATCAGGATTTTCTGATGTGATACGAGCAGCAATAACATGACCCCATGGCCTCGGCTTATTTGTAGGAGTCTCGAAGTCGATAAAAGAATCGCCCCATGGTGATTCCCCGTACAACAGCCTGATGTCCTTTAGACGAAATAGAGGAATGCCCATCCCAATCTAAAAATATTCCTAACATTCAGTTGAAATAACAAAATTTCAAATATCTACTTGAAGCTGACAAGCTGGGAGATTAACATCAGCAACCATTTCTGTGCAAGGATGTTCGACTTGCAAGCGCGGATTCAACTCAAGGAAGAAATAATTCCCTTCCAAGTCATATAAATATTCCACTGTTCCAGCACTAACGTAACCCACCATTTTTGCTAAGCGTACTGCAGCCTGTAAACAAGAAAAATTGTTCGTAAGAAATTGAAAGGTTTTAAAAATTTAAAGGACCAAACCTTTTCCATATCTTCAAAAACTTCTGGTGATGCAACAATAGCAGGAGCTTCCTCAATAATTTTTTGATGTCTTCTTTGAATGGAACAATCACGCCCAAATAAACTAATTGCATTTCCATACTGATCAGCTAGCAGCTGAACTTCCAAATGCCTCGCCCCTCTAGCTAATTTCATTACAAAAATGGGAGAACCAGGAACCTCCGCTTGTACTTGTCTAAATAACGCCGGAAATTCGTCAGCAATATCAACTCTTCTGATACCCTTACCGCCCCCACCTTCTGAAGCCTTTATCATAACAGGGAAGCCTAAACGATAAAATTTAGTTAAGGTTAAGAGCAGATATAATTTTATGCCAACCTATTTTATTAGCAGCAGTAAGTCCTTGCTCAACATTCGTCACGCAACCACGAGCAAACAATTCGCTTGAAATTTTTATCTTTTTCCCGCTGTATTGTGCTTTTAGTTCGGATCCGGACCAAGGTAACGTGGGTATCTCTGCAGTTTGTGCCACTATGGAGGAGGCGACTTTGTCTCCTAACGCCCACATAGCACGCTCCGGTGGGCCAAGAAACACAAGTCCTTCCTTATGTAACAGCTCCGGTAATTTGGGATTTTCGGAGGCATGTCCCCAACCAGCCCATACGGCCTAAATTCGTACATCAATTTCAATTTTTGAATTAAAAAAGGAGTAACGAGGTTATTAACAACAGCATATAATTGAAATCTTTTATGTAATAAATCAAAGTAAAGAATCTAAAAAAATGTGAAAAACGTACTCTGGTATAGTTCAAATAAAGTGCATATGGACTGTAAAATCTTCCACTATTAGTGAAAAAAATTCAATAAAATTCCGAATGTGAGCTTCAATTTTATGCTTCAAACTTAATCGGCCGGTCGCGTATTTATATAAATATAGGATATAAATAGATTCTATTGAACTTTGTTTTATGTCGCAGGTATATAAAAATAGCTATAAATCTTAGTTAGGGCCATAACAATACTTTGGTAACAAATTTTTTATGAAGACATATTTCATATCTTTTATGTTTTTATTTATTACCCCACTAATTTAAAAAATATAACTTAAAAAAGCAACTGGCGTTGTATGACGAGCTTATTTTAAAATATTATAATTATAATTTTTAAAAAGATACGCATTACAAACTCTTTAAGCCTTTTGGAAATATCTACTCATGCTACTCTTGTTGATTTGTTTGGATAAGTTAACTCTTTAAAATGGTATTGAAAGGCATTTGAGTTAAATTTTAAAACATGTAAACTTTTTTTTGTGAGAATTTAGCAACACCAAAATATTGGCTAAACTATAATGCAAATTCGATCAGATCTTACTATTAGGAAGAATTCATCGTGAAATAGAAACGCAACTGCTTTTTCTTCAATTTACTCTTCTCTCTTCTGATGGCTACCGACCGGTCTTTGTATTTACGTAATTTGATCTGCGGTTATTAATAGGTGGCAAAATTCTGATCACTTCTTTATTTGGATAAACGGGCACAGCTCTGAGCGTTTATCGCAAAACCAGTCTTCAGATGATTTTCGAGTATGAACGAGATCTTAACATTATGAAAAATGAAAGTTGACGGTCGTTCCTCTATTTGCATTGCGCCACAATGACGTTAAGAAAGTTGTGAAAGAAGTTTATGTGAATTGAGATCAGCGTATAATGTTTTGTATTTTCTTTTACTACATATAAGGTATTTCTTATTTTCAAAAATAGCTAAAAATTTGTAACTTATCTAGTTATATCCAGAAAATTCAGGTAAGCATCTTCTTTCTCTGAAGATACACTGCTATGATAATATTTTCGCAGTTTTAAATTTATTGTTAAATTGCTAATTACTTGCACGTAGAGGCATTTTAATTAAATCAATTTTGTAATTCCGAAAAGGAATTCTCCTTGACCATATAATTAAGGCAAATCATATCTCATTGAAAAGCAAATTTATTGAGGCTAAAAGTCTGTGTGCTGTGTTGCTAAGTGCGTTACCTGATTAAAAATATCAAAATATTTTCTCAACAACTCCTAATAAATCGAATGCCCAATATTTTATTTGAACTGCTACTACCTAAACATTTTAAAAATCTTAATAACCACTTACCTGAACTTGAGTCCTCAAGGCAATGTCAACAATCAATTCCACATTAGCGTAATTGTTGTTATTAGATCCTCCCGGGACAGGTACATAATGATCAGCCATCTTTATGTACTCAGCGTTTGCTTTCAAATCTTCAGGCGTTACCTTAAATATTTTGTAGTTAGAAGTAGCTGCTGCTAAGGTGAGACCTTAATTTACCATGACAACAAAACGAATGGCGCGCTCGTTCTTAAACATTTCGTATGACCATCTTCTAATGGAGCGCATGCATTTGACCGCTGCTATTCCGTTATTTGCTATCAATATTCGATTAATGACCCTTGTACCACCAAACTTTTTTACAAACTCTTCTGGCGTCGCAATTACGAAATCTCTGTCTTGATATCGATCTCCAAGACCAGTTCCGCGAGACATACTAGGCCTTTAAAATTAGGATTGAATTTAGTAAATAACAGATTATCCTAATTTTTATATTTAAATTCTTCTGTAGAAGAACGTCGTTATAATTACTTTAAAGTTCCGCCGGTAGTTGGTGGTGGCTTTAGAAGATTTTCCTGTTTAATTTTTTGAACACTTTCCGAAAGTTTTTCTTCTCCATTTTCAAGCGGCCGAACTGCCTGATTTTCACTAGTACTAAGTTCCATTGGTATTTTACCTTCAGCGTTTGTAGAATCAACGCTTGAGTCCCATGTACTTTGTTCCCCAGATTCTACGAGCACAAAACGCTTACTCGCTCGACGTTTTAGCATTATGTAAAACAAAATCGCTATAACGCTTATGAGCATAAAATTGCACAGGTAAACAAAATTAGATTGTTGCGCAAACGTCTCACCGGTGAAACCACAGTGCGCACAATAACTTTCTTTTTCCGCTCTTTTATTATTAGATGCACGATATAATGCGTAATTTTATTTCACTCGCTAACAAAACAAAAAATATTTAATATAGCTACGAAACAGAAAAATAGTTCACTAAATTGAATAAATGTTCTTCAATTTCCATTTATTATTCTTATTAAAACGGCACACGCTAATATCAAGGATACCCATTTAAATATTCACCACGAAAATGATTTAAGCCATCGTGCAAGAATTTATCGATTCCGCGACAATATTAAAAGTTGACGTAAAAGCGAAACCGTAAGCAAACCTGTACCCTCCCAGTCAGGTGTATCTTGAGTTACGACTCGGTCGGTACTGATGGTTAACGATGAAAGATACCTGTGCATGGCAATGGGTTAGTAAAAATCATTAACGTCAGCAGCCGTTCAAAATAAAGGCTGTAGACTATAGTTGGGGCTCTCTATCATGTCATTCGACAAGTATTAAAACTGGTTTTGAAGCAATTTCCCGACGTAACACTTAGGTTACCTGGTACAGTGAACTTTACGCCTTCCCTTTTGTTTTTTTTTTGAACTTGACCCAGGTAAACTAATGATTGGTGTTGTAACAATTTTACTGGAATTTCTCAAGGATTGCTCTTTTTATCAGAAAATTATTGTAAAGTTCCACTTTCGTGTATAAAATAGATAAAAAAACAAATTAATCGTAAGCATTCGTACGCATTTCCAAGTTTATTTTAATATTGGTAAACTACATTTATCTTCGCAGGCCCTTGAGTTTTGATAGTACAACAAGTTTGCTACATTTCCAGTTGACATTGAATCAGTCCAAGTATGCTTTTGCGCATCTCAGTTCTTTTGACGTACATATTATTTTCATAAGACTATTTAAGAATTTTAAATTGTAGACTTAAAAAAAAACAAACATGTTTTCCTTAAATATACAGTCATGGACAAATAATTCGAAACACTTGGTATGGTGATATTCTTTGCTTTACTTCCTCTTATTATTTGTTCGAATTAAACTGCAATGTAGTTGTAGTAGAGCTGCTATTATTTGTTACTCAGATAAATCATTTGATGAGATTTCACCTTGCAGTAAACAAGCCTAGCGCAACAAGGTTCTAAGATATTGCAATTTTATTTGAACAACTAAATAGAAACACTTGTGCTCTACGAACTGAAAATTAATTTAAGATTCTAAAAGTATCAGTTATTGGAAATTTCTTTAAAGTACTATTATTAAATAAGTATATTTATATCTGTTAACAGTGATTTTTATTGTTTAAGTAGTTAACAAATGGTAAAATCAAAAGGTTGTAATCCTACAATTCGGGCGGCCATTATTCATTTTTCGCAAGTAGGTTCAACGTATCGGCAAATCGCAAGCAATTTTGATTGCTCGGTAAAAATGGTTTATAGTGCTGTGAACCATTTCAAAAGACACAGGACAGTAGAACAAGTACCACGGAGAAATAGGCCTTTTTAAACTTCTCTCCTAATAGATCGTACAATCATCAAGGCTACAAAAATATCCTCGAAAAACATCTGATATTCACCAAAAATTTTCTCTGAAAATTTACAACAGGTGTCATCAAGAACCGTTAAAAGGAGGATAGTCGAGACTTGGCTGCATGGTAGGGTTTGACGAAAGAAGCCGTTTGTAAGTCCAAGTAATCAAAAAAAAAAATACTGGAATTTGCAAGGAATCATCTGACTTGGTAAGCCAGCCAGTGACCAAGTATATCCTGTGGAGTGAAGAGACAAAGGTCAATAAGTTGGGACCAGATGAAAGGACGTTTTTCGTGGACTTCTGGGCACTGCATGCGATCCCAAGTATATAACGCCTAGTTGAGCATGGAGGGGGCTCAATTTGTGTGTGAGGCTGCTTTGCATGGAATGGAGTCGGTCCGATTTTCAAAATTGAGGCCATCCTGACGACAGAGGAATATGCGGACATACTGTAAAACGTAATGCTGCCGTGGGCTGAAGAGAATCTTTTACTTATAATTTGGAAATTCCAGCAGGATAATGATCCAAAGCACACGGCCACGTTTACAAAATAATTTCTTCGAGACAATTTTATTAATGTTCTTGAATTGCCTTCATGCAGTACGGACCTGAATCCGATAGAGCATCTTTGGGTAAATGTAAAAAATGCAGTTTCGAAACAAAATATTAGAAATAATAAGAATTATTTAATGCAATTAAGGCAAGTTATTGGCTGTGTTGGCTATCATCTTGTCAGATTATTCAAAAGACAAAAACCTCTCAACTCGAAATTTTTGGGGTTTATTTATGTATTAAATTTATCACCAAACATTCTGAGCTGCATTACTTAAAATTTCGTAATTTTCAGGAAAAAATTCGATTAAGTGTATCAAACCAATGATTAATAAAGCAAAACAAATAATAGCACCACCATTAAAAGAGAAAACTCAAACTTAATTGATATGCTCTAAGATTTTTTTATAATAAATGATTAGTCTGAATTTGAGAATATTCAAATAAACTTCTGCTTGTATCCGAAACAATATTACAATATGCATGATTAAAACAGAATTAAAATATTTCAAGCACAAAGCAAGTATCAAATTCAACATTCATTAAGGTTCCTTCTCCTGTATGTATTGATTGGCTGATCTCCTTGATCCCTCCTACTCAAACCATCTATTAACTCTTCTCTTAGTTTTGAACATTTCAAATTGTATAATATATAAATCTTAATCTGGTTACCACTTGTGGTCATATGGACTAGAAATGTATATATGTACATATCTAGTTAGCTACTTCTATGTTTCCTGTTTTTCTTTATATTTTACCTTTTACCTGTTCTGATAAGAAGATAAATTAGCTATTTCTACTATTGGTAAGGTAGTCCATTAATGTAACTTAGATTTTTTCTCAATTTTCTCCTACTATTGCTATATTATTTCATGCTAATAGCGCCATATGGGCTGTGCTCAATAAAGCCCTCCCTTAGGGACATGTCTAGTGACCCTACCAATGTAAATAAATAACTAAAGCCAACTAGCTGGTTCGTTACATACCGTATCAAAAATTTCATTGTGATTTAATGTTAATCATTTATTCAACAATTCGAAGTGCATATATTATTCAAAAAGTAAACCAACTTACTGAATCAATGCAAATATAATTTTTCGCATTTTCATTTTGAGGGTTCTATATATGTGTTTATAGGAAGAGGTCATTAAAATAGAAAATGTCAGAACTTTAGGCTGAGGATGTTATGTTTTCATGGATAATTGAGCACCCTGTAAACTGTTTTTTTATCATCATCTCATATTAGTAATTTAAAAACCATGCAAACTTTGGATATAAATTTTAAAGGATTTACCACAAAAATGTCATTCAATGATTGTATTGAAATTTACAAACAAAAGAATTTGCACGCTTTTAAATTTGACACTGGCTATATCAAGCACAAATAGCTTTTTTTAAAAAAAGAATAATTCAAATTTCTTGAAAAAATAAAAAAAAAATTGAAACTAAGCAAATTTAAAATGCAATTGATCTGATAATTGTTTTTTTTCTAACAAAATAATTTTAACAAAGAAATAATAAAATAAAATAAAGAAAAATTATGAGACAAACAAAATGAAAATTTTAATTTTTGTCAGTAAATAACAATAATTTTGACCTTTAGAATAAAGGTAATAATATAATTGAACGTTACAATAAACAGTAAAAAAATACCTGCGCTCATTTAACTGTCTCAGTAATATTAAAAAAACAAAATAATGGTTTATTATAATCTAAAATATGAATATTTAATTCAAAAATATACATAGTCTTGCAACAGGATAGAATAGAAAAATACTCAAATGTTTGACCCTAGAACTCGTGGATTAAATTTTCGTCGTAGAAAAGGAAAAGTTGTAAAAGCACCTGCTAAGTTTACCCATTAATTTGCATCTTGATTAATTTTTATATAAATTACTACGTTACACAGACGATTCATAAAAGTGAAAAAAAAGTTATACTATTTAAACGCACAATGTCGCAATATGTAATTACGTGGTTTGCATTAATTACTATATACTAACATAAGATATTGAGACTCATGAATTAAGACATTAGCCCAAAGCAAATTTATGCCTCGTAATTCTATATTATGATAAACTCTCAATTTTCTCGAAACGACATAGAGCATGGTAAATTGTTTTGACCTTGATACATGATTATTATTAATATCTCTGCTATTGTACTATGGAAATAATGTTATTTTAAGCTTTATCATTTCATTGTATAATCATGTAAAAATTGCCCATGTAAAAAATAAATAAATATTTATACCGTTAATGAAATGAAAATGTGTTTTACAGAACTTTAGCTATTTAATGATAGGACAAATTAAAGGAGATGTAAAATTTAGTACACTAGTTAGACTATGCTATTTAAGTTAAACAATTCTGACGGAATTACATATACCATATTAATAACAATAAAATCTTCAATTTAAGTAGTAGCGAGGCTAGGTGCGTTATTTATTATACAATGACTTTTCTAAAATTAATTTAAATGCTGACGTCTACTTTTGAATGATTAAAATAAGTTTAATCTAAGAGTGCGTATCTGGCCAGCTACAGGGCTCATCAATCATTACCCTGCACTTCCAGAGTGAAACAAAAATAAACCTAATTTTTTTTCGCCAATAAGGTTTTGCTTATAATTAAAAGTTTGCTTAAAATCTACATACTTTCTTGACTGTCCGACATATACCAATCAAGTCTTTGAAGTGTTCTAATCAACATTTGTTCCGACATACCCAAAACAGAACTTTGTTCAGGTGACTTCATAAAATCGATGTTGAAACACGTCTTTCTAAATCACTCTGTTCGCTTAAGTAATTAATTAAAATTTATTTATAAGGGGGATATAGTCAATGTAAAATATAATATGAGTACTTAATTTAATAATTTTTTCTTTTATACTTGGCCATACATAAATGGTCGCGAGCAAAATAAATATGGCTACCATAGAAATATCTGAGCAAGTCAAAACTATGTATGTAGATTGTAAATGTTTTTATCATGATTGAACATAGTTCACTCCACTCTTACCAAGGCTTTTCCAGAAAAATAAAAATTCTCGTATTTAAATCTTATGTCAGGAAGAAATCTAATATTCAAGCCACAGCCTTAAATTCATATTTAATTTGAGTTGAGAGATCAATTTCTGGTATTATTGAAGGAAGGTAATGTGAATGTTCGACAGTTATTCTTCATTACAAGATTTTTGAGCTAAGTAATGTTAAAGAAAAGTGATCGAGTCGTATTTTGGTAATTTTTGAAAAGGTAATGGAATGTCAGTTGAAGTTTAAAGAATAAAGAAGAAATAAAGTTTATACTACCCAAACGCAAAAGAGTTCGCCCAGGCGTTGCTTTTAAACCTTTTCCGAATTGGAATCATTGTTATGGCCAAGATGAAGCAGGTGTAAAACAGACAATATGCTTTAGATTCTTCAGTGTTGATTAATAGAACCAAAACGAATATAAATTCCAACAAAAACAGTAACGGTAAAGGTCCAGTTTCAAAAAATCAATTCAAGTGTAAAATAGTTCGCCCAACAGAGCTTGCCCATAACTGGGCGAACTCTTTTGCGTTTGGGTAGTATACTGTTTAACTCTATTATTCTCGAATACATTAGCCGTGTTTTTTCAAATCGGTTCCGGTTCTAGGTTTAGCAAAATTAGGGAATTTTGCATTGAATTGAAATTTATGAAAAGTTACCCATATTAAACATTTTTTATTTCGCGAAAATAAAATCACATTACCGGGATTATACTTACTTTACGTCAAAAACTTAATCCATAAATTTATCTGGTTCAAGGTTCGAAGTTTGGATGGCTAAATATCAGGGCAATTTGATGCACTTTTCACAAATTTTAAAATATTGATACACGAGGGCTCAAAATTCAATTCAATGCAAAATTTACTATTTAACCTGAACCTGATAGGAAAATGAAAAAAACTCAGCTGTTATGTGATAGCAGATTTTCGTTTAGGTTTGTATTGGTGTTTAAGAAAAAGTCCATTTTTGGGACTCATTCATTATACAATATTTAAAAACGCCTATAGTTTATCTAGAGATTATACATTATATTATACATTATATCAACTAAATTCTTGGATTATTCAGACAGTCTAATTGTATGTATATTTGAAAAGTCGATATTGGATTGATTGATATTAAAAAAAAATTTTTTCTTCTATCGAAAATAAGGAAAATCTTTTAAATTAAACCACCAATTACCGCAATATTTCCTAATTACTTACCTTAACCGCCTACGCCGTTCAGCAACCTCAGCATTTTGGCGAAAATCGCTGATCATTTTATGGGGGAAATCATCTACAGCTTCTGTAGCCTCCTGAATACTATTTTCTATTTCATCCCCAACCTGTTAAATGATTCAAATTTATGACATGCTTCGAAATTTAATGTTTTGCCAATTACCAGGAAATTTGGACGTTCGGAAGTGACACTCATGATGTCGTTGCAATTTTTTTCTTCTGATATACCGTTTTCTAGTATGAAGTTTTCATTTGAAAATTGTACTTTCCTTATCTTATTATTTGTTGTGCTGTTAGTGCTTTCTGTAATGAATGAAGTTATAAAATTGTAATCTGATTTCATGAGACATACTTAAGTAACTAAGAGATTTCCCGATAAAGACGGTCAACAAAATTACTAAAAGGTAAGAGACTATAAGAAAAACCATCGATTCATAAGTAACAGCCAAAATGCCGTCTAAGCTGACTAGAAAATAAGAGAAGGCAAATATTCAAAATTCAGAATATATATTAAAGGGTGATAACCTTTACAACATGTATCCACAAAAATTAGTCATAAAAACCAATTAATCTTAAAATATTATTTTTTAATAGATGTCACCGTAGTTATGTGTCTTCAATGAGAAATGATGTGCCAAGACGAAACAAAATTAAATTTTTGTAAGTAATTGATGTTAAATATAGTGAAATTAGAACACAGCGAAGTACAAATTCATATGGATGATAGTAACAACATTCAATTTCAAATCAAATTAAAATAATTCATTGCAAATATTTTGACTTTTCCCAAAAAATGTAAAAAAAAATTAAGTAAAATTGAATTGAACTGCATACAATGTATTGTATATCTTAATATAGCAACGATGTTTTTAGCTAATAATACTACCCCAACACCACCCATATTTTTAACCAATGATGACCCAAACAATTTATTTTTTACCAACTGTGCAAAACTAAAGAGCTATTAATAAACACGGCGATGAAGTCTTGCTTGTTTTATTGGTTTAGTTTGTAGATCATTTGTATTATTTAAATAATTATTTTAACCACTTTAATTTAATCTTTGGAGTAACCAAAGCGGTAACCTCTTTTAAGATTCCACTTCTTAAATTTCTAAATAAACAATTAAATGAAGTCGCTATTATATTAAATATGTTATTTAAGTGATAGAGTTAACATAAATTAGTAACTTTTTAGTTTTGAAAATACAGTTCCTATATTTAAACTTACATATATTTTGCACTAAATAAACTCGTTTTAAATTTGAATTAAATTATGATTTTCGCACCTAGGTACGAACAGATTCTTCCATTTGATGAACTTGAAAAGAGTTACTCTGATAATGCGACAATAACCTCTTTATCGCAATTCGCAATGAATACGCTTTTTTAGTTGACCTGTCTGTTGAGAACAGGGTCTAAACTTAATCTTTCCCAAAATAAATTTCCGGGTAATAGTATTTTGATTATATTTGTGTTCAATTTAACCAGATGTACAGATTAATATTGGAAATTTTTTAAAATCATATTTTTTTTTTATTTTTAACCTCCAGCTTATTTAAGCTTTAAAAATTCAAATAAAACCTACACAGGCATCATATCATTACAATTTGCAAAACGACGTCCTTTCTTTAAAAATTAGTTATTGATAATTTTTGAGTGCTAATGAGCATGAAAACCTACTTTTAGAGAAGCCAACAAGAACAAAAGTTGCCGGAAATTACAGGTGTAGCCATTATTTGGTCCCATGTTAATAATTCAACACCATAAAAGAAAAACATTTAAATTACTCAAAAATTAAACAAAGTATTCATGAATAAGTGAAAAGAACTACCTTAACACGGTAAAGCATTCGAGAGCTTTGGATTAATTAAATCAGAGTTTTAACACTAAAGTTTCAACATGACACGTTTATAAAGCTTAAGTATCAACCGCCAAAAACTGAAATTGATGATCATTAACGATGTTTTTTATCAGTGGGATCAGTTTTGGGTTGGAATAATTCAATTTAATTATAATATTCATGTACATTTTAACGAATTTTAATTTAGTATATCCTTGATTTCCTTTTAATGAAAAACAAATACATACATATGTATAACCGGTCTATTTTGATCCAAAGTTTTATTGTCAAACTTTCCAACAAAATTTTAATTGGCTTATGGGGTTTTGATATAATAAGCCATTGGTTTACATAAACATTTTCTAAAACTTTTAAGCAACTCCATGAAGGAAGAAAGCAATTATGTATGTACTGCAACGGATTTTGTAACACGTATCTACAATATATAGGTAAATATTTCGCATAACATTTAGTATTTGTATACGAAATAACTTTTAGTACCTCACCAGAATTTTAAATGATATAGAAAATCGATTTTATAAAATCATAATTTAATGCTGCATAATTAACATACAAACTTTATATCCACTGGATGTGAAGATATAAAACGTTAAATTTTGGCGATTTCACCGGTCGATTTATACTTGACACGGAATCCACTTGAATATTTTTGAATATTAATTTGAATATTAACCACTCATTGTGTGTATTTCGCACATATATTCCTGTACGATGGCTTAGTTTCTATTCACTTATATATTCACACATTCGCGAAAATCTTATATAATCCAACAATTATGCAAAAAATAGTAGAAACACTTTTTCCAACAAATTATTATGAGTGGAAAAAAGAAGATATGTTACTTTCTTCTTTAAAATTTCTCAAAGTTAAAAAAGTTAACTTAAATATGATTAGCTTACAGTAGATGACAGCCCTGAACTTGTGATTCTATTCGAATATTCAAATAGATTGACTTCAAGACCCTGTCGTTAATTTAAGCAAGAGAATAAATTTAACTTTTCACAAATGAGTCGCGAGTTAAATATTGTTAACTGAATAAACTTTCACTGGTCTAGAGCGAAGCCATCAATGAACTAGCGAACGCGTCAAGCGTCTGATACCAACTGAAATGTATTAAGTGCGAATTTACTTATCAATGACTTTATTAAAATAATCCGGGGTCTCAAAGTCAAATGGAATAAAATTTAAATTTTAAATCGGATGCAAAGCTCTTTTTTGAAGCTAAATGAGTAGGAAAGAGAATGTTATTTTGATAAAGAAGAAATAGTATAAACATAATCACAAATAACATGCGAGTTCAAATAATTTATATGCTTTTTTATGCGGAAAATAATATAACAACTTATCAAATGAAAGTTGCAATTTAATAAATGTTTATATGCTTTTGTTATATATTATGTTTTATAGGAAACAAATTCTTGGCAATGTTTGATAAGAATTTTTAGATATACCGAAGTTAAGAATTATATATGTATCAATATTTGTTAATTAATTTTATCTCTTGGTAATTCATTTTTACTTTTGTAAAATTAGAGATTGTTAATAATTGTATACACTTTCTTTAATTTAATTGTTGCTTTCTGTTAACTGTATTTATGAATTGTTATACTACTGCGTTTCTATCTACTCTCTACCTTCTAACGCTGATTCAATTGACACTTGTAAAATAGAATTTTAAAATTGAGCTTTTTCGGTAAAATAAATCTTTACAAATTGAAATCCAAAGTATATGCTGAATTTGGACATATGTTTTTTATGTTGATAAAAAAAAAGATCTTTTTTAAGCCAAATGGCCGAGCAAAATACATTTAGTACTTTTGTAATACTATGACTGTGATTTTGAACGAAATAATCGGTAGTGAGCAAACAATTTTTATTTTTGTGGTTATTAGTAATAATAATAATCCTAAAAACAAAAATTATTTCTGTTGATTTCTGAGACAAGCTTATTTTTGTAGAATAGTATAGTCGAGTAAACAGTTTTATTTATTTACTAGGCGTGTGCCCGATGAGATTTCTCATCAAAAATGCCGAATTTCCATACAAACTTTCATCCCCTAAAGGAGTTAATTTTCAAAAATCCTTTTTTTGTGCTTACCTACATTATATAAGAAACTGCTGCGCAAAATGTAATGCTTCTAGACCCACCGGTTTGGGCTGTGCGTTGTCTGTCAATCAGTCAGTGGACTTTTATTAAGTAGATTTAATTTCAAACTTATAAAAAAAAATCTCTATATTTCTTATATTATAAGTAAATTGATTTAAATATATTTTCATAGTTGGGAAGCTTATTTCTTTTCGGTTAACATAGTGTTTAGGAATTCGAAATAGTGGATAATTAAATGCGATTTCAAAAACAAGTTTATGTACATACTTATAAATGCTTCCTCTACTATAGAATTTTGTACGTGAACCATCTTAATGTATAATTGTGCTTTACTGTGCAAACTATTTTAACAATTAGAATACCTAAACTTCCTTGTAATATTCTTAACAGATGCAATAAATACAACTTTTTCATATAGATTTAGTGACATCAAATTATTACCTAATTGATAAGATAAAAATTAAAACAATCCAATATAGTGACTTTCTCCGCTAAATCACGCGATCGGAATTATCGACGTAGGTAATGGTCATACAATTCCTTATCGAAATCAGCAGGGGAACCGTACAATCGATTTATCTCTTATAAATATAAAAACAACAAAATCAACATACTTTCACATGTGAAGCCGTAGATTACCACTCCTAGCGTGCATGATACCGTGTGACCTTCTTATTGCTTTTTACTTGAGAGCAAATTGATTATGTCAATGTCAAGAATACTTGAGCTAAGAGGCTAATAAAAGTGAGTTCTTATTATAAAACCACTGCCGGGTGCTATTGACTTTGCCGCTTAGTAGCTGCAAAATATGTAGGTGAAAATGATCTGATTATAAATAGTCTATTCTTTTCTTGTTATGATATTGCACTTTATATTTTATTTTCGCTGTTATTTAACGTTGAAAGAGGTATAAAGTTAATGGAAACTGCAAAACCCATTATTTGTCTCTTAAATTGATCATTATCATACAAAAAGATAAGACCTTGTAATATTATAATTATTACCTTAGCTGTTTATTTTTACCATTTTTAGTAGTCATCACTATAAAAGCGGCTATTGATTTTTAAGAATACTCCTAAATTAAATATTTTATTTAATCCTTGGTTACGCGTGGAATAATTTAGAATAGTTACTTAAAGCTAGTTTGAATCTTGAATATTTCAGCAGTTGAAAATTTATTAGGTGTATTCACTTAAACGAGAAAGCACGAGTAAGAATACTCCGTTTACGTTCTACATATACACTACTTACTCGAGTTTGCGTTTGCATTATATTTATTATCTTAAGAATTTTTGTAAAATAAATCATTCGTTGTGCTGACCTGACGATAACTTCGCAATCAACCAATCCGAAGTGCACTCTCCATTCAGCGACTGGCACCTCGCAACTTGATTTTCGCAAGAGAAGATTGAATGTGAACAAAAAAACTTCAACCTTTAGTTGCACAGACATCGATTGTGTGCTTAAACTTAGATGACCCAACAATGGTCTCTCATAGACGATGAAAAGCGTCAAGAATGCAGTAATAACTTAGAGCACCTTATTTAGTAAATTGATTTGGATGAATTAATTAAGCAAACTAAGAATCAACGAATTATTCATGAGTTGGCAAAAATAAATCTTAAATTCAGAACGGTATTATTTTAAACTTGCTGAAAGCTCGAAATATACCAAAAAGCATGTTTATGAGTGAATTTCTTCCTCTGAAATTTATAAACTAGCAACATACATATAAATGGTTTTTAATTCTTCAAGAAAAAAATGTTCATAGCCATAGCACATCTTCAAAAACTAAAAGTTCAAACAAATAGAGGACATAACAAAGTTTATTGTCGTTAGTTTTTGTAACGTAAACAAAGCAAATCGCTTAATTTATTCTGCGCCACTTTATGTCTCAGTTTTTTATGAGACATCACATTTTCTTAAAAGTCACGTGGATCAAAAATTTTAAAATAACCAATGCTTTTAACTTGGACATTGACTTCATCTAGAGATATTTAAAAAGTAAGGGCGAAGGTTAAATGCAAGAGAAAGTTCAAAGAGCAGCTGTAGAGTGATTTAGCCCTTCAAATAAGAGATGTAAATACGTAATTTCTACTAAATGTGTCATTTCGATTCTTTTGCTATAATACGCTATTTTAGAATATTTATAACTTCAATTAATTAACAGGTTTATAGAGAACCTGAAATACGAACAGCTGAGTCACTTTTTTCTATTTTCAAATCAACTTAAAAATACTTTTGATATTTTGAGATACTTTTATAACAGCATGGAAACCACTCTTAAATATTTTTAAAAAATTAAGAAATTACATCATTTGTTTTCATTTTAACTTTTTATTTCGCAAATAAGGTTTGACTTTTGCAAACAAATCGCGGCCCCACACATTTGTAAGATATGTATGTTTAATTTACTGAAGAGTAAAGCAAACTCAATAGATATTCTGAAAATGGCGCTATTGCTTTACATTTCTCGCCTGCACTCCCAATGAAAAGCAAATTCGATTTCTGAAAACGAGGAGTGGTGATAAGAACTAATATCGGTTTCAGGTATGGATTGTTTTTTTTTTCCTTTTAACAGTCGATTGGTCATAATAGCTTACAAAGTTAATTAACTAATAAGTTTCATTGACAATTTTTTCCGTAGATTAAGGAAATCGTAAACGAACATTTCAAATTGGTTTCCAAGTACTAAAAAAAGAAAATCCATTCCACCCTAGTAAGCTTTCAAGTAGGTCGCTACGTCTGCAAAATCTAACCGACTTTGTTTTTACCAAAATTAATTTTTCATGCTTATTAAGACTCACTGAGCATGTAAAACCGATTTTAGCACAAACCGTAAATACAATACTAAATATGTATGTATGCGTTTTTATGTTTATTGATTTCAAATCAGCAACTTTAAATCTCTTTTTTATTCATATGAACATTTATTCATTTTGGCACCACAGGAATATTGAAATTCCAAGTTTTAAATTAGTAGAAAATATCATTCGCAAGGTAAGCAAATTTAGCAGAATATTATTGTTGCTTATTATTCATTAGAGCTTTTAGTTTGGTGATTTTAATATTTGAAAATTTTGCTTAACAACTTTATAGGAAATATTGAATTTTAAAAATTTTGCCCTTCCAATTCTCCTCTTCTGTAGAGGTATTTTCCTTTGAAAGTTCCCGATGTGTACAGTAGATTTTCTTCTTCAAAACTATTTTATTAACTACTAAGCCTACTAGTTAACTAACACAACATGCCTTCGTTTTTGGATTTAGTAATTTGTTTATCATGGATTTAAGATTTATAACCCAAATGGATCTCAAGAAACGTTTAGTTTTAAATTTATGCAAATTGTGTATATATTACTGACGATACAGACTCTATAATAGCTGCTTTTCAAATTTTTATCTACTTGTCTGTCTGTGCATCTTACCAAATCTGATTTTAATGAAATTCATTTCTATAAGATTATAAAATGGTGGTTGAAAATTTTAAACCACAAAGTATTTCGAATCCTACTATCAAATTTGAGAAATTCAAAATGACGGTTCTATAGTAGGAAACGAATTGTATTTGTTCCGGAATTACAGTACAGCCAAGCAAACAATTTCTAGATTATAAATTCATAAAAACTAAACTTAAACAGTATTCAAATAGTACTTATTATACGACAGGTGTATCCAGGTATCTCAGTGAATGGTAAGTTTAAATTTTGCTTGTTTCATGCGCCGGATAAGAATTTTATCGCAATAGTCTGCTTCCTGGCAAAAGGCAGCAGCATCTGCTAGTCGCTTGATTTTTCTCCGCGAGTATAAATACATCTTACGCGTCGCGGGCAATGATCTCGAGTGCATAGCATTTGCCGCAAAACCCCAATTTCCACCACAACGCCGCTATTATTACTCCACCGGAATCAGCTGATGACCCGATTGCTGTGTTACTGTTGCCGACTGCCGAGCAGAGTGGAGCCAGTTTTCGTGGCTGCGATTGGCACAAGCCAGCTACACGTGATTGAACGGGCCACACGCGACGGACCATTCCCATTATCTTGTATTGGGGTCACCCACCCGTCTCGTCGTCTGTGGGGACACGGAGCCCGGCCCAGCGGAGCGCACCAGCTCGGCTCGCCGCGCCTCGTCACAAGTGGATTGTGGAGTGACACAATGCAGAAGACCTCCGTCTCCGGAGATGGTTTTCTTTGAAGGTAAACAAAACATTTCATTCAAAGCCTGTGTACGTACAAGAATGGCGCGAGCTCCATCCTCCAATCACTTGTCAAGGTTACCCCGCGTTTGAGTGTGTTAAAGCCAGCATGTGCTCGGAGCTGGCGTACGACGCGCATGAGTGGAAATATTATATTAATCATTGCAACAGTTTTTCGTCTTTAACTTTTACCCAAATTACTGCGAAACGATGCGACTGAGGCCAACTTTCAGCCTCTTTGTTCGGGCATGAAAAATTCCGCGCACATTCTCGCTATTTGCGACTGCAACCTGCTCAAACTGCAGAGGATGGACCGGAGTCCGGTTCTTCAATTAGCTGACCAATTGAGCCCCACAATGCCAGAGAAAAATGAGGCCAATATTGTGGGCAGCTGGCCGATTACGCAGTTGGTAAAAATAGTGTGCCTTAAAAAGTCACTGTTTGTCTAGGAGCCCTAGGAGCACCCAAAATACCTACTTGGTTCCATGGCCTGGCGTGGAATATTGAATGAATGCACTTCTGAACTGAGCGAGCTCGGGATGGGCCTGGTTTTTGAATGAATTCCGCACGATTAAAAAAACACAGCCATAGCTGATCACTTGGTGAAACACTTCCAATTTAAATAAACTCAACTTCTGTTTAGTACGCAGCACTTGTTTTGATATACTTGAAATTACTGGAAATCGAAAATTTCCCAACCACTGCCTTCCGTCTCGTTTGACATTTGAAAGATTCTTCTTTAGTCCCGGTCGCGATGACAGTCCGGAGAAAAACAAATAAATTTGAAGAGAAGAGAGAGGCGGAACTGCCAGGCAAAATTATTTCAACTTGTAACAAAATAAATTGCTTTGAGAATATTTGGAGCTGGAAAGTAAACATTTTTTTTTTTTGTTAAATTACTTTTCTTTATTACCTCAAGAAATCACATTTTTAACTATCCGTGTAGAATACAGCAAAACAAAGCAATGATGATTAAATTAAATAGTTTTAATACTATAACTACTAAGACCAGCTAAATTGACTGGCTCTCAATTTCTCAATTAATTATATTGTTTAAAGTACCTCTTAAAATGAATGCCAAAAGTTATTAAGGTTCAAAATTACGACATATTCAAAAACTTTTTCCCATTTATAATTACAATTTTAAAATCGAAAGAATATTACATTAAATGTACGCGCTTTTATTTTTAACTCACTGTGTATGTAAAAAAATAAAAACTCCTTCCTCCCTCCTTGTTTAACCTTTTTGCAATCCTTGTAAATGTATATTTTGAAAAGATTTAAGAGCCGGCCTCACATAGGGCGGTTTTTGGTGCACAGGCACACATACAAACATAAGATTGATCGTGTGTGGGCAATATGGTGTGCAAACTTAAAACCGCCCCAAATATTTTTCGCCTTTGATTTTTCTATGATTTTACTTTGCTAACATTTGTCACGGCGAATCGCTCCAACATTAGATTGTGGAGTCGCGATTTCTTTCTTGAATTTATATGCCGCTCTGGAAATGAAAACCAACTCCGTTTGCGAGTATTAAGTATAAAATGGCGTACAAACAGAGTTTGTCACAAATTTGTACGCCAAAAACCGTTGGCGTGTGTGCAACAACAGAAATTTAGTCCCACATCTCAAGAGTTTCATAACTTTTTGAAAACTTGAACATTTTAAAAGAATATCGGAAATTCTTTTTAGATACTGTAATTGGTTCGTAATTAACGTTCGTTTTGAAATTTTAGCTCAGTGAATCAAAATTTCTCATTTCACCAAACCGCTGCAACAAAATTGTAACGCACCTCAGGCCTCATGGAGCTGTCACATTTTCGCCAAAAGAGGTAAACAAACCCGAGGAGCTGCTAATTGTTAAGATAAGAGAGGCACTGTCGAGTTTACAACGCGATTTTTAGTGAATTCAGAGAATGTTTGACTTAAAAACTATCCGCGCTGATCACAAGGACATAATCCATGATGTAGCCTACGATTACTATGGCAAGAGGATGGCAACCTGCTCGAGCGACCAAACCGTTAAGGTGATTTCCTATTTCTGAAACAAGTATGGGGCCCGCGCAAATTTTAAATTTTATTTGTAGGTCTGGGATCAGGACGAGCAGGGTAAATGGGTGGTGTCGACCAGCTGGAAAGCGCATTCAGGATCCATTTGGAGGCTATCCTGGGCTCATCCGGAGTTTGGGCAAGTAATAGCAACGTGCTCCTTCGATCGCACAGCGTCCGTTTGGGAGGAAATTATTGGAGACAAAGTTACACCCAACATGATCCCAATTAAACGGTGGGCTAGGCGCACCAACCTCGTTGATTCCCGCACAAGTGTCACGGATGTTAAGTTCGCACCGAAAAACCTGGGATTGCTGCTGGCGACGGCTTCGGCTGATGGCATTATTCGAATCTACGAAGCCCCGGATATAATGAATCTGTCCCAGTGGTCCGTGCAGCACGAAATCGCCTGTAAACTCCCGCTCAGCTGCTTGTCCTGGAACAAGTCCATGTCTCGACTTCACGCTCCGATGATCGCGGTAAGTCATTTTAAAAATGCTCGCCTACTTTGGGTTGAGTTGAAGGGATTCGGTTTATCGGGGAATTAAAGTAGTTTTAAGAGGTATAAAATGAGGCTCAAAATGACTATTATTATTGGACTTGTAATTGGTTCGGGATTTCAATAGTATTTTATTTAAGAACTGAATAACGTTAAAATGTTTGCGGTATGGACTTCACTTCTATTTAATGCTGGAAGGAATGCTCCTATAACTTTTTCTCATTCTGTATAGTTTGCTCAAGTATTTCTGACCTTTACAGCACCCTCCCAAATGGTACGCATTTGTACACGTTTTAGCATCTCATTTCATATTCATGTTTTAAAATTAAAAGAGATTTTAAATAAAGCACAATACCAAAGGAGTCTAAATATAATAATTCGGGCAACACGAGGCAAGCCCTTAAAACCCTCATCCTTGTGACGCAAGGTCCACAAAGCCTAAAATGAACTTCGTGTAAAAGATAAATATCATCGTTTTTTATTATCAAGAAAATATAATAGTTCTTTAATACTGCATTTTTATTATCGGTAAGAAAATATGAAAGTAATTTTGTCTGCTAGTCTAGTTCTGAAAACTATATTTTCATAATTTAATTTGATTGGAAAGAAGTTTTATTTAGGAATGAAGTTAAGTAAAAAGTATTGTACATATACAAAATTTTCGCATATACGTATTCTGTTATCGAAAGCAAAATTTTCATAACAATGGAGGCAAATTTTAAATTAGAGGTAATCTTGTTAGGCGTTCTTCCACCTTCTGGAAAATATAGCTTTAAAAATAAAGCATGGAGATTGTTTTTGCATTTATTTATTTTATATCCCTTAGGCGGGCAGTGATGAGGTATCCTCAACAGGTGGTAAAGTGTTCATATTTGAGTATAGCGAGAATGCCAGGAAGTGGACAAAAATAGAAACTGTGAATAGCATCATAGAACCCGTCCACGACATTGCATTTGCACCAAATGTTGGCAGAAGTTACCACATCCTCGCTGTAGCCAGCAAAGACTTAATAATTCTAAACCTCAAACCAGTTCCGTAAGGAGTACTTGACGCCAAAATTCGAAGATTACTAATACTTTCCGTTTTTCAGAGAACCAACTGGAAATTCTCGCCTAGACTTACAGACTGTTGCACAGTTCAATGATCATTACTGCACTGTATGGAGAGTTTGCTGGAACATAACAGGAACCATGTTGGCCTCAACAGGAGATGAAGGTTGTGTTCGCATTTGGAAAAGTAAGTGCTAATTTAAAATTGGTTAAGTAAAGTTGCTATCTTAAAATTTCGTTGGGGCAGTGAATTATATGAGGAATTGGAAATGCGCAGCCGTATTAAAAGCTGAAGGGAATCAAGGATCTAAGGAATCATTAGTGAATACGCCAACCACAACCTCTACCACAACAACTACGACCAAATATTATAAGCGCGGAACAATTAGTAATCCGAGTCAGGTGCCATGGCATTAATACAATGATCCTTGCGTAATATGTGAAAAGTGTCCAATAAAAACTATTTCGCTACAACATAGGAAGTTTATCTTTAAAATTGTTTCCATGCAAGAATTTTACTCAATTTTTTATTATAATATTTTTTATTTTATTTTATAATTATTGGTGATGGGTCTCTTTTTGCATGGTATTTTTTTGAGCAAGCAAATCGAATTAATTTAAACTTTTGATCATTTTTATATTAATACTTATAAAAATAATGTAGCTGGGATTAGAACGATTTTGAACATTACAGTTTTGAGTAACTCGGAAAGCAGACTCGAATATTTTAAAAGTTTAGTTAGCGCCGAGCCTTGCGATAGTAGAAATTGATTTGTTAAAAACACTGACGATATAAAATAATAAAAAAAAATTTGTTTGCAAAAAAAATTGTATATTTTGTCCATCTTTAAAAAGACGCGGTAATTATACAGTACTTTTATAAATATACATTCCTAGATTACATAGAAGTTAACTGGATTTTAATCAAATCGATAAACTAAATACAACTGCATTTTCCCAGAAATCTAAAAATACAAATTAGGATGAAATTTTTATGATTAAAAAGTATTACTCTTTAGTTGTAACGTCCTGGCTAGTAATATTCGTTCTGCAGGTGCGGTTTTTGGGTCCTTTGATTCATATGGATCGCCCTTCTGAAAAAATGTTTACTAGGTATCTTTGAGCTATTCCCATTTGATTTTCTAATTATGTTTGGTTCCTCTTCGTTTCGAATGCTCCTTTGCGAATTCATTCGCATCCATTCTCTACTAATATTTTTCTGACATTCTCTATTTGGAGTCGGCATAAATCTAATCCGACCAGGCTGGCACTTTGTGGCATTAACCGAATGAAGGTCCGAAAGTATTTTGGGAACTTCTGCATCGGAATTATGAAGCTGTTTTTCATAATCATATCGTGTGGTTTTTCTGGAAGGCACGGATTTTGGACGTGGATTTGCTGGCAAAATATCCATTTTAGTTACATCTTCCTTTGTACTTCTTCGAGGGTTTCTGGAGTAAATATTTAAAGCCTGCGTAAACTTCTCGTTAAGGAATCGAACAACTTTTCCCGGAGTTATTGTGGACTCCACTACGTTACTTTTATTTGTGCTTGAAGCAGGGATTTCCTTAATATATAATTATTTCATTTAACTTCCATTTACATTTTACAGATTCACTTACCACACTTCTTTGCTTAGTATTTAAACCATTCAGCTCATTTTGTGAGCGAACTTCCTGGCTTGAATTTAAGCGTGGAAGAAATTGTTTACGTAACTGCATTTAAAAATAATTGATGTAAATAGAATTAATAGTGAAAAATATGGTTAGTACATACATAGTTTTGCTCTTCATCTTGCAATCTGCTGTTCAAATTTGCACACTCCTTAATATTATATAATCCGCCAATAGGGCCATAAGGTTTCTTTTTTATTTCTGAAATCACATTCTCCACAGGAATTCTTAAAGCTTTTGAAATTCTTAATACTGCCTGTATTTAATTATTTAGATTAAAAAAATAATGTTTAAAAATTTCCATCTTACTATTTCGTGGAAGTTTGTCTCTTTTTCTGGGTAATCTTTCGCGGAGTCGTTAATTATCCAAGGGTGTAGTTGAAGTTCCTTTATGGTGATACGTTTCTTCGAGTTGGGATTGAGCATTTGAAGTATCAAATTACGAAATTCTAAAATCTACCATTTCATAACAGCTTCTGAATAAAATTATATCAGACACTCCTTACCAAATGATCGCACCTGTAAGGCCTTTTGGTGTTTATAATCTAGCCCTTTTTGGGTTTCTATCATCAAATATTTGCGTCTTTCCTCTTGTGATTGCTCAATTTTGCATGGTGTGAAGGGTAATTTACCCACGACCATACCATAAAATATTACTCCTCTGTAAGTTCGAATTTGTAGAATCATGAATTAGTATCTAAGAGAAAATGCCATGCATGTTTCCTACACACAGGCTCCAGATATCCACTTCGGGTCCATATCTTTTTCCGCTAATATATAACTCAGGGGCTGCGTATTCAGGCGACCCGCAATGCGTCTTTAGAAATCCATTTGTCTTACAAATGTTGCTTAATCCAAAGTCTGTAATGAAGAGCTCATAAAATAGTTGTAATTTTAATGTTTTTATTTAGTGTGAAACCGAAGGACTAATTTTGTTTGTTAACAATGATGCAAGCATTTAATAGTTGGTATAGTAAATACATATAAATTTGGAAATGGTGTGAAATTTCAACGCTTAAACGTGCTTAAACCTTTCGTCATGTCTAAAATGTAGCAATACTCAGTTAACTCTTACAAATTGAAATTTTTTTTCTAATTTTGGTATACTAGTAGCTACCTCGAATATTAATTTACTATATTGAAATTTTCAATTGTTGTCAAGGGAAGGTGCATCGTTTATTGCTATTAAAAACTGTCGTCGAAGTAGTTTAATCATAATTGGAAGATTAATTTGTAAAAGCAAGGACTGTTCAATTACCGATAAGTTTAAGTTTTTCTTTGTTGCGATCGAGTAATATATTTTCCATTTTTAGATCCCTGCAAACATTATAATTTTGAGAATTTGAATATAAAATTTATTTATACTTTTATAATTACCTGTGTACAATTCCCATGCTATGTAGATGTAGGACTGCTGATGTTAATTGACTTCCAAAAAGTTGAGCACGTCTTTCATCTAACTTACCATATGCCTGCGCTCTAACAAAGTTACACAGATCGCCGCCTTCTCCAATTTCAGTAACGAGGTAATAACTCCTAGATGTCTAATATTATCACTTAATTTTAATATATTGCTTTATACGGAATTTTATTGTTTACCTCAAGGATTTCAAAAAGATGAATAACATTTGGATGACAAAGTTTAGACATTATTAGTGCTTCTCTTCTAAAATTATTTTTTACATATTCATCATTTATGTCTTTTAGGTTAATTATCTTAATTGCAACCTAGAAAGATAAAGTATTTTTAATTCAAAAGTAATTCCAAACTAGAATTTGGGTGATATCCATAGTATTCCTTAAGTAAAAATTGTACATACTTAAAAAAAAATTGATTAGTGGTTAACTAGGATATCAAAGCTTTAAGTTGTCGGGTCGGTTTTCAATATATCCCTAAAATTTGAATTAATTTTGAAAAAGGTCTTTATTTGCTCGGCAAGTAGTAACATTTTTCTATAGAAACTTTTTCCTAGATTACGAATCTGTAAACGCAAATGTTTTACAAGCTGTTATGTTTTTATCTTAAATATGTATCTCCAAAATGGGTAATGTGATAGAACAGGTTTTGATTTTATACATTGTCTGCGAAATCCCACATAAAAGTCATAATACTTGATCGATATCAAGAAAATGATGTGTAGTTTAGTAGTTCTAACATAATTTAGTTCCAAAATATTATTCCAAATCGTTTATCACAATGAAATTAGTATTGGGGGGTGTGATTAAAAGTTACAGAGAAATTCCGACAGGGATTGAAAACCTGCTCTGCTGATCAATTGCGTACGTACATGTCAACAATTTCACTTCCATCAGATGTAGATTTGTAGTTACTTTCACATCGAAGCACGTGATCGTGTTAGCTAGAAAAGTTCTATCTTGAATTCGATCGATGTTGAAATGTGGGCTCACTTCCCCGAGGTAATTCGATGACTCGAACCGCTGAGTCACGATGTTGACCTCTGGATCAGAGTACAAAAGGAGGGAATCACTTCAGTTTCTTTTCTTCGCTAAGAGGCTCTGGTTTGGTAATGACCATAAACCTAAACAAATTGTCCGGATTAGCACCACTATTGAAATATATTTAGTGCATTTATCTTTAACTTTGCGAGTTTTCCTGAAAATAATATGAAGTTTTATTTAGCCTTTAACTGACATTTTCTCTGGGCTTGCTCTTCGCCTCATGCTGCTGTAACACAATTTCACGACTTGTAGAAGAAAGATTTAATGATTTCGAGACGTTTTCAGAGTTGAAAGGAAAAGGTAATATTTGCATTCAGAAGACGTTATTATCTCAACAAATTTGTGCATTCAGAGGGCAGACGTTCAGCTCAGAGTGTCATCGCTGATCTTGATTTGGATCATATTTCAATACCTTATTATGTTTTAGTGGTAATCTCATTTTATGCTTGGTTTGCTTGTTGAATTTACTGTTTAAATATGGGTTTTGGCCTTCTTAAAACTACAACGACCGTGATTTTGTTAATCCTTAGAACGACCTCATTTTGACCTCTTGTAAGATCCGATTTCTGAATGAAACGTTATTGTTAACTTATACAAATTTATCATTATATGTAATACATGTATATTAGTATCTATAGAATTATAGATTACCGCACCTTTAAATCATAGCCTAATTTAAACACTATAGATTTTAAGTACGTAGGTACCTCGAAATTATTCTTCATTGTGTCAACTTTTGCAAAATTCTCATACATATTAAAAACATATCAAAAACGCATATATTCATAATGTTATTATACAAAAAACATAAACGTTTTTTCCTTACAACATGGTATTTGATTGTAATTTACCGAAATGCATAAAAAAATCAATTATATCGTGTCTTCACTTTCAGTAAAATTTACAAAAGCGGAGATTGCTGTCTCAATTATTGGAATTATAGGTTGTATAATTGGAATACCAATAAACTACCGACTACAATCAATTAACTGTTAATCTTTATATTAGTTAATCTTACGTAATTGATAATTTTCTTTAGAGTGTTTTACTTCAATCTTAATTTGTTTTATTTAATCGTTGCTTATGTAAACGTGACCATTCAATAACCTTCATCTGTTCTCACTCCTGTTTCTTCAAATTAATCAACAATAGCTGTTCTCGAAGGAGAAATTAATATAAAACTCTATCGCTTTGATAACTATACTTTAACAATCGGGAGTTATGTAAGTTGAACCATTAATTCGACAGCAGTGACTTTCCTTCGCAGAGCTCGCTAAAATAGGAGTTTCAGGAAACAACGTCGGCTTAATTTATGATGGAAGCCAAGAGATCACGTTGCTAACTCTTCAAGCAGTTGACATGATCAACTCGAGCGCTCGTCAACCGATGTGACTCACTCCCGTGACACATGCTCGCCGTTGCCCTGTGGCACGTCACGCCACACGAAGTGCCCACCGCTGGTTAATAGTTTTTAATAGCGCTAACGAAACTATAAAACCGCGGCGGCATGCAGTCTGCGCGGACGTGACACACATTCGCGGCCTGCAGGGAGAGTTATCTGCCAGAAGTAAGCCAAACATCGCGCACTTTGGCAAGGCTCGTTATCACTTAATGCGCTGAAGGGTTTCACTTAACGACTTCGAGCCAGCGAATGGCACTTGCAAGAGTTGCATTATGTAAACAATCTAATGTGTGTTTCCAGTTTAGCGATTTAGTTCGCATTGATATCGGAAAATTTCTAGCTGCTTATCTCAAGCGGAAGAGAGAAAACTAATTTTGTTATCTTATCCTCACTTTTCAAACACATTTGCACCGTACTCCCATTTTTATTCGGACTTACGAAAATTCCATATGTTGAAATACCTGCGAGGCATTTCCGATTCCACAAACTTAGTACGCTCGTGAATTTTGATTTCCTGTAGATGATTAATAGTGCAATTTTTCATATTTCAATAATTGAGTATTTTAGGAGTCGTTAGTAAATACATAAACAGGTATACGTATACTGCTCAATTTTTTACACCTTAAAGCCCCCGTACACGTTGAAATAATCGCGTTAAGTAGAGAAAATTTTAATTAGTCTCTATATCAACTTTAACGTTCATTAGGAAGGTATGGTATGATTACAATAGTTAATATGAACTAAACAGAGTTTAGTTTTTGAAATAGACTATATTATTAAGTATGTAAGGAATAACTTATTGGCAACATTTTTCTCTAAATATACTTGCATATAATGCTTTCAAAACCCCTTTCGAGATATCCGGAGTTAAAAGTTTTTTCTTTCCTACTCTTTTTCCATAAAATTAGGAGTCACTTTACTTTCGGATAGAATTTGAAAGTACATATTGAATAATCTTTGAAGAGTAATTAACCTTCCCACTGACGGGTTAAATTCAATAAAATTCGTGTAGTAAATCATTCAACAAATTTAATGCCTGAGTTGGTATTATTCCCAAACTTGTCCTAAAACATGCAACAAAAGCTCTGAAGAATTTCTGTGATTGCACCAGCATTTATTAATTCTCTTAATTAATGAATAAATCGTAAAGTAAGTCTCTCGTTTGACTTTACTACTTAACATTGTGAACTTTAACCTCAATAAAATATGGAATGTTAAAAGTTTCATTTTAATGGTTGTTTCAAATTTATGACTGCACATTTTCATAATTTATGAAAAAGTTATAGAAATATGTTTTCGTTTCTAATAGCAAAGACCTTATGAACTGTAAATGATTTAAACCTTGCTTATAAGATTTAAAAAAAAAGTCTTTAATTCATGTTATAAGTATGTTTTTAAGGGGTTTCTTCAAAAGGTTTCACAAAATAAAGGTTGTCTGTGTAATGAAAGACATTATTTTAAATCGTTTTGGATTATATGTAATTCCTCTCGATATATTTTCATTAAGTTATTAATTAAAAATGTAATTGCCGTACAAAAAGCTTTCAAAATCGTTGTGTATTTCTAATTATTATTTTGTTTGTTTTTTTGTTTTTTTTTAATAAAAAATACTAATTAAAAATACATACCTTAACATTCAGCAGCGTGTGTCCTGCTTCTACGACTGTTGCGAAATGGCCTCTTCCCAGCATTTTTCCCGTCAAAACGTAGTTGCCGACTTTTATCAGTTTCTTTTCATCTGTGCAAACTTTCGTTATGGTCACGTATTTTCAAATTGTAAGTATTTTTTTACCACTATTCATGCTGAGAATCAATCTGCTGCCAAGACCTTACTGGTAATTTCAATGAAATTGCACGTAAACAAATTATTTCTTGATTCTTTCATAAAATGCTGGGATATAAGAAAAAAAACGTACTTTTTCTCAGTGTATCGGTTGACATATATTTCGGAGGGAACTTTTTTAACAGAGGGCAAATACACGATATACAGTTTACAAGTAAAACATGAGCAACTATTATCAAAGTGATTTAAATTAAATACACAAAATTGGACAATATTACGCTACGGATACATTTTTCCGATACTTATCATCATTTCATCTAAACAATAAGCCCGAAATTGAAGCAGAAAATTTGAAGAAAATAATTGCTCTTTCGTCCATTTTCACCTGACTATAATTGCCAGGGTTAATTTCAGAACTACAGGAAATTTCAGAATTTTGTGTTGCTGAGACATAGTATAAAGTATCAAATTACATTTTCCACGAAAACATGAAATAGTGTCAAATACAATCGCAACTCGCGTGCAATCCATAGACACGCCAACAAAGTCACCAGGCAGGAAATAGGAACGAAAATCTTGTTAAATCAAACATAAAATTGATGGCTTTCATGAAAATCATATTTACTTTTCGGTGGTGCTCATAATTGCACTAAATTAGTCCTGATTATACCTTTAGGCTGTCATGTTGATTAGAGCTACTGTGGTCAATCATTATTCGTGACTGTATGGAGTAATGGCCATTACATGTCGATTAAATCCTCTTAGAAGTAGCAGACTGTAAATTCATTCAGACGTCGACCTCGATTATAGTCAGGTCATTTCAGATGACTACTTTGATCAGAGGGGCATGAACTGGATGAGCAGTGTCAGACACGTTTATTGATTGATAGCTCTTCTGATGAAAGCAAACTTACTCAGGTAAAATATTGCATTATTTCCTCAAGCCCATCGCCCTGCAGCGTATTGAAAGGATAACGCCATAGAAATGCTTCCATTTCGAATTAAGTTTACTGTCCAAGACACTTTCGATAATGCGTATAACATACATAGATATTATTTAATTATGTCCCCTAAGTTGGGTTTTGAATGGATTAATAATCAGAAGAGACTCTAAATATACTGTCAGGTGTTGCATAACTCCATGAATTCAAAACATCGTAAGGAAGCCCATCAATTTTTAACCACATATTCAGTAAGCCTGGATTTCTGCCAGTAGTTTTCTTGAAAATTGAGACTTTCCCGCAGAGGTAATTGCCGCACCTGTAGATAAAGACTCAAAAATGAATTCAAGTTTTTGCGTGTCACTTGAGTTGGGAGTGCAACTACGCATCGTCACTCATGCATATTCTTTACACTTTGTAACTCCCATTGTTAACTTATTCTACAGTCGTCGGAGTTCTTTTGAAAGTGGATCTTTTCCCTTGAAGTATTTAAAGCCAACATCAAAGGATTATCCGACAAAGAATTGTGCTCTTTGTATTATCACATAACCAGGAAATTATCAAGAATTTTATTTAAGTCAATTTGAGACATTATTTTATACAGTTACGTAACTCTAGACAACTTTCTTCCAACATTTGTATAATGTCAATCAAAGTTTATGCGGTTAATAAGTTGTTAACAGAAATTAATTAATTTCTTCCATAAATTTGGAATACGACAAATTAGTCCAACATATGTAACTTCAGTTATTCGTTCAGAGGTTTGCTTATTCGATAAAATTGAAGTAATTGGGTTAAGTTGCGATAATTTCTATATTACATAAAAAATTGCTGCTATCATATTTTTATGCACGTCTTCATTTCCATGGTAGAATTGACACAACTTGAATTATCTGTGATTTCCCCCGCATTACAATCAATTCAAAACAAAGTGTTTCTTCAGGATAATTAGAACTATGTAATAATTCCCACGCAACAAATTAAGATTAAATGAAGGAGAAAATTTATTTATAACTATCAAAGCGTAGGTTGTCCGTTGACTCATTTCAAACGTTAATGATCAATCAGTTAATGAAAAACTGTTGTTACATAATTGTTTTAACTGCTTACAAAGTGTTGAGTACTTTAAATAATGGTTTTATTATTATAAGGTCAGTACGTTACATTTTATAATAATTGGCTTATCTGAATAGAAAAGTGCACAGTAATTAGAAATAATTGAGATTTTTGTCCTTCACTGTATAGAAAGAGATTAGAATTTTAAAAATTTTACATTTTTTTACATGTTCAATTAAATTAATTGCATGATTTATTAAATATGTAATTTATTACTTTTTCTATAAAATAATGTCTTTTCCACAATGAATTACAAAATCCACGGAGTTATTTAGGGTAAATTATTTGTACAGTTTCAAAAAGGAGCAATAGTGGATATACTAATGATCTCGTAATTATAGAAAATAGATTGCATCGCGCATTAGTATCACTGGAACTTTTCAATTCATAATGATTCCATTAGTATGATGGCTTTCCGTCAAGATTTACTGCACTGTAAATTTTCACATAAATTTGAAATTCTAATTAAAACTCAATCTAAGGAATGTTAACTTTGTCGAAATTAATTTTTGAATTATATATATGTAATGTACCTAGATATTTATACTCCCCTGCAAAATATATAAATAAATTCACGAATATCATTATAACAGAAAATATTATCTCTGTCCACAGTAAATTTCTACTGTTCTGTGTAAAAATATCTATTAAAGAACTGCTAGATATCTTTATCTTACATATTCACACTATATTTTATAAAACATTTTAACTTATTGAAAAATTGCAAATTCATCCTTTTTTAATAAGTTTTACTCGAACTATAAATTATGTATTTCCATTCTTATGAAATTCTAAAGTGCAGAAATGAATATCTTATTTAAATCATATCCGTTTTATTGTTCAATATAAAAGGAATGTGTCTTTGTTTAAGAAATGCATTCAGGTGACTTTTTCAAATAAAGGTCAGATAGTTAGGAAGACATTCAGGTCACTATTGTATACCTAATCCCGCTAGAAAACAAATTTCAGATAATTTTCATTAATATTTTGCCAACGAACACGAATGAATATTTATTTTGTCCAAACGTTTGTTAAGTGACAGCACTTTTTCCATAATTTAAAAATAAATAACTGCGCAAGACTGTTGGCGGTAAGGGGAAATTCGTTGCGGTCATGTCAAACACAGCATGCAAATTGGATTATAGTTAACATAAAAACACACTTAGCATTTTCCATTGTTTTTGATCCCGCAGTTAGGCGCTCATATTGAATGATTTTACATTAGCTTCGCCATTTTCGTCTAATTTACAGTCACTGAGATCTGAATCTGATGCAAATGATTTAATTTGAGCGTTTCATTTCAACTGGCTTCCTATGGGTCTCCCAATAGGTGACTGTAACGTGCCATGGAGGTGCCTTAGAAGCACCTACCGTGAAATGCAATCGTTAAATTGTTCCCTGGTGGAACTTGTCACTTTAGGCTTTTTGAAAATGTTTGAATAGCACTAGGGAGGCACTTTATTCGAATACAATATATCGTGTAGTGTGGGTCACAAATGAGCGATTTTAAATTGAGAAGATTTGAATTAAGTTCTCACTTATGTACATTACTGGAAATATAATAGGTAAATAGATGTTCACGTTCACACTACGGTGAGCATTACAAGAGCAACTGGGTCGTAATAACATTTTTGATGTACAGGAAACATTGAACCTTTCGAAAATTGCGTGCTTAAATAAAATGTACTACGAAATAAGTTAATTTTGATACTTTTTCTAGAGTAAACTGCATGAGTATTGAAATTCTAAAACACCCACCTCTTCAACAAATGTTGCTTGGCATCACAGGTCAAAAAGTTATTTATTGAGTAAAAGTGCTATATGTATATATATATTTTTTTAATAACATAATAATATAGAAATTAAATTATACTAAGATATACTGCTAGGAAATTATTGAAAATGAACAAAACATTAAAATAAGTTAAATTTTATTAGTTTTTTTGTATACAGGGATTAAAACTAATATTTAAAATTAGGAATGTATGCAATCCTAAATCACTCGTTAACGAAATTTATGGCTTAAATTGAATTTGAAATTTCCACGACTATCAATCTTGATGAAACGTTGTAGTCATATTCATTTAAAGCCAAAGATGAGAAACAGACAAAACTATTTTCGATTACCGAAAATCTCAAATAAACATTTTAAGAGTGTTTAGTTGCAATTTGTGAAACCTTTTATCTAATCTGTTACAAATTATATTCTTTTTTTTATCCTTTTTTGAACTTTGGTTACTTCAGTTAATAGGACTAAATGTTGTCCTAAGAAATTGGTGAGATATACATATGGGTAAAAACTACAGTGGCCTAAATCATGCGGAACATGTCTAGTCCAAAGTAATAAGAGCTCTAATTGTTTGCGCCGTACTCCAAGGAAAACAATAACCGAAAAATGTCGTGACCGGCCTCTATTTTCCTAAATTACGCCACATCAAGGCATTAAACCAATTATTTATTAAGAGTTAAAATAGCCGGCTCAGTTATTCTTTAAGAAAGCTTGAAGCCGATTTTATTCAATGAAAACAGAAAAAATGATACTTCGTTAAAGGTTCATGTATACATTTGAAAATTATTTTTAAATTTTGAACAATTTCTTGCTTATTCAGCACTTGTGCCTATAGGAAAAAAGACCTTTAGTTTGGTGATATAACTTTCGTACCCATTTGTTGGGCCCCTGCCTTTACATGTCTCTGTCCATTAAGAGCGTAATCAAGGCAAATGTTTCTTAATTTCGGGAAATTATTTTTCTTACAAAAACGAAAAAAAAAAACAGAAAGAAAAATAAAATGACCGTTTTATTATTGTCTCAGCATTATTGCTGCCGGACATGGAAAAGTGAAATAATCTCCACACCTCAGTCCATGTTTTATTTATTCAAGCTATACAACCGTCCGTTCTCTTGAACTCATTACTGCCTATTGCTACCAAACAACTTATCACTCAGAATAAAAACAACGAATTTCCTTTTTGATTCCTTAATTAAGTCATTTGTTATACACCAAACGTTTCCCTTTTCACGCAGGGGGTCATTAAGAATACGCTGGCCAATCAATGACTGCTTTATACAGTTCCGGCCTGCATCTTTGAAAGCGAATTTAAATCAACAGTAGAAAATCGAAAATCTTCAAAAGGATTATTCCGAGTAACACTCTCTTTGCTATGTTTTCTTCATGCAACATCTTTTGGCAATTAACTTGAAGTGGTACAATGTTTGCCTAAGTAACCGGAATTTCATTACAATTATTAATTTAGTTTGACAAAGCGAGCAGAGAAACATCTCCGATAGTAAAGTCAGCTCTGAAGCTAAATGTGCATTTAATTGAATCACATGAACAGCGTTTTGAAATAAACATCAAGTCTGTTGGTCTGGAAAGGTAATTGGCCTTGTATGTATAAGTAATTAGCAAAATCGATAAATGTACGTTCATTTGAGCTTAAAGGGATACAAATGTTCGATTCGAACGAATCTCTGCATGTGGATATCTATTGCAGTATGGAGCAAGAGGCTTTCATTAGTCAGTAGATAATAAATAATTTGCTTTCCTGGACTATAAAGAAAACACAGTAATATGCACTTAATTGAACTTTAGCTTTTTGCATCGTATCAGTCAACAAGGACACACAAGTGACAAGATATATCGATTTTGATATCAAGCGAGTTTGCAGTTTGCTTTAAAAGCTTTTTCGATCTATGATGTAGTGTTGATGTAATTTTTATGTTGTTAAAATAAGTTAGCAAAAATCATCTTCATTATGTTTATAACCAGTTTATTAGGACTCCTTAATTTTCGAAATAAGTGTTTTATTCAGTGTTATTTTAAGGGTTTTTATATCCGAATATTTAATAATAAACTGAAAACATCAGTCTTCATGAATGTTTCCTTACGAACAGCAAATTACTTAATGTTTGTATAATACGTCTAATTGTAACATGGGTGTTCGATTTGTATTTTTACATCATTCTGTAGAGCATTTGATGAAATAGAAGCGCAAGGTTTAGGGCTAGAAATATTTGTGAGATGGTTATCATTAGGAGTATTTAAACAAGATGAATCCTTGACTCCTAACGAATCATTATGACTAGTAATAGTAAATGCAAAAGGAGTTGTGTTATTCATAACATTACTTAAAACTGTAAGATTTGATTGTTGTAAATCAGTTGGAAAGTAGTTTTCATATTTGCCAATATCTGCTTCAAAGAGAGTTGTATTTATTATGTGTTCGACATATATTCGCGTTCTATCCGAATATTTACGAAGTTTGTTTGCAATATGTTGGGCATAAATGCTACAATCATCACTGTCAGCACTATATGAATTTTTGAAAATTTTAAGCGCTTTGCCAATTGGTGAATCGCTCCGTATAACCTTTTTCCTTTTCGTTCTTTTTTCCTCGTGTGAAGTTTCATTTATTGGAATACAGTGCAACAAAATGTCTTCTTCTGGTCCGTTCCTAACAGGGTCTTCGCTTGCTAGTCCGACTTCGTTGGTGTTAGCCTGAATATTGAAAATTTGAAGAAATATAAGACTTTATCATATTTTTAATTCAATAATTTCTCAGTTATAATAATACTCACATTTTCAGGTGAAGGTCCACTAATTCCCCAAATTGGATCATTGCGATTTAGCAAAAATTTCAATTTCTCGAAAGCAAACCAGTTAGAATGGTGTATTTCTGAGGAAGCTGGAAATAAATTGGATATTTATTCTATCGTATTGTTAATTGTCGAAAATATAACATACGTTTATCTTCTTTCATACTAGTCCGTAATTTGCATCGCTCTCGTCTGAATGATCCTAGAAGACTTGCCATTTTTTTCTTAACTTCTTCGGTATTCGTTTTAAATTTATGCGCGATACCTTTCCATGCCTCTTCTTTTTTCCGTTTTGAAAAATAGTATTCATGGGTTGAATCCCAAAGTACATCTCTTTTCCTATATTCTTCAATTAGTTGAAGACTTTTTTCCCTCGACCAGTCCATCTATAAAACGGATAAAATATACTTTTAATACTTATATAAGTATGTATTTGATTTAAATCTAATCACTCATTGTCATCTTACATTCAGTAATAATTCTTCTTTTTTTAAGAATAAACGCTAAATAGTTTGTATCCTTGTGTAATAAATTGGTTTTTAATGCCGATTGTAGGTATATTGATCGATTTCTAATAGTGCTAACTAAAATAAAAACAAAAAGAAATGTCTTAGTTACTTATATTATATGTATGGATAGTTTTAAAGTTAACTTAATTCAAGATTGTGATTCAATGTTTCATATATCAATGGCATTATATACAGACTTCTTCGAAACAGAAGTTTATATACCTAATTTAAAAAGCTTAGGAAAGAAATACGATTTTATTAATAAACAAAAGTGATATATTCTCGAAACTAAGTCTTATAAAGTAATGTTGTAAAGACACGCTTATGAAAAGAAATTCACATAAAAAAGAGAAAAGTTTCAAAAAATTCCAAAATAGCGATCCAAGATGGCGGCAACATAGAAAAATATAGTCACGTATTGCGTAGGTTTGATGCCCTAAATATCGTCAACCATGGACTGAAAGTGTGGCCACATGTTTACATTAACTCGCCTACATAAATTTGCGCTACATGTCTCTCGCACCGTACACTTTTGTGGATGTATTCGCGGCTATAGAGTGAAAGTAATCTTAAAAGCTAACCTCAATTTAAGCCTATCTGTAATTTAATTTTAGAAACATATCTAAAGGAATTATTTATTTCACATTATATGTAGAACACATTATTCCTATTTAATCTCAATTTTGTAAGATAAGCCAATGATTAGAGTGTTCATTACTTACCATAAATTTTCCGTACAATCACAGCACACGACCAAATTCACGGCGAGCCGACTCGCAGCCATCCACGACTGAACTGAGTGAGCGCTATTTGCGTCGCATGCTCATAGCTGTTCGACATGCTGTAGAAAATCAACACTTGAGCGTTTTCAGCACACGAAACACTAAAAGTTTCTTGTGAGTGCACTGGGAGTAATATAAAATTCCGTGCGTATAAGCGCACACAAGAACCAAATCCGCGGCCGAAAGGCGTGCGTCACGAATAACTCGAACTTCGATTCTTGGATAATGTTGCGTGACTGCCGTTCGCACACCCCGTGCTCATTCGCTCTGAATATATGAGGATGAGGATATTTATTACGAATTTTCGTATTTGTTGGCTTTTCAGTTCAGGGCAAAGTGCAATATATGAAAAACCAGAGCACGGACAAAAGTACTTCACTATACGTAACGAATTTATGGGGCTCGCTCTGAGCGTTGAATTTTGGCAAACATTCATCGAAAATATTTTGAGCTTTATTGCTGCATGCCGTTGAATAACCCATGCGAACATAAAATCACATTTTTCAGTCACCGAAAGCAGAAATAAAATTGAAATTAAGAAAAGCGTCCTCGCATATAACTAAATCCCTTCGATTTTCCTCAAAAATAGACAACTGATGAATCGTGTTCGAGCCACTCTGTCCTACGTAGTACACGAAGCTGAAGAACCAAATTTTAGACACACGAATAAATTCAATATTTTCTAAGATATCACAGGTTTTTTTTTTGCCCTCTCCTTCTATTTCTGTCTGTTTGTAAGGTTAAGGGTAAAAGGGTTTACCAAATTTTGTTTTAATAACAACCCTATCGTGTGTAGTATCAAATTAAAATTGGTTAAATGGATATTCTTACTAAACAAAAGTTAATCATAAATGAAATCTCTGTGCCTTGATGCACTCGATTAACTATATTTTTGTGCGGATAACAAATAAGTAGCATATTCTTTTTAATTCCATATTCTCTTCTAATTTTATGTAAAATTCCTTGATTTAGTCTAATTACTTAAAACCTATTTTTCTAAGTTTGATCATGGACCTATATGATACATACAGCAATATTATGTAGTTAAAATTAATATCTAACGCACAGTATTACGACATTAAATTTCGTCTGCTAAGAATTAAAAATCACTTTCTTTGAAGTCGTTGTCGTATTATCCTTTTATTTGTAAAATATTGTAGCAATGAGCCTTTCATAATTGTGCGCATAAATAAATGAATTATAATTGCTTAGGAAACCATTGCACACTTTTAAGCAGCAATTATACACGCCTCCTGCGTTGGGGTTAAATAATGAACAATTTAACGCAGCGTATCCGAAGTTCGTTATAAGCACTTTGGCAAGAAGGCCTCAAAGGTCCTTGTACCTTGTTATGGAAATATTGGTGTCGAATAACATCTCGAGAATGTTGAGACAGAGAGAATTCATCAGCCGTGATATATGTGTAAAACCTTTGCTGGGTTCGCGAACAAGGATATCTGAGGACGTCTGCTGTTAGCTGGGTTTGTTCATCTGAATGATTCGTCCTTAACTTATGTACATCGGTGATAACAAGAAATTGCTTGTGCCTTGTGCTTCACACAACACTGTCACAGATAAAGGAGCACCCACACTTCAGGTAGAGGGTCATTGCCTGTCTGGAGTAGCAGGTGAAACCTGCTTGCCATCTTTTCGTGGATGGTCAATAGGACCAAGTCTCGTAAAAGAATTTATTTCATCAAATATTTACAAATACCTGAGAGAACATTGCTACAAGTAAATTAAAACAGGGGATTTATTTCCTAAGCTCGACAGATTTATTTTAATCTTTCAATTTCAATTGGGTAATGGTAATATGTGATATGACATAAGTTGATTTTGGGTGCCTAATGTAATTTGAAGAATTAAAGTAGACGTTTCTTCGCCATTAAGCCAAATAAAAATATATTTTTCTTCAGTATACTAATTTACTAAGTACATATTTTTTACGGAATAATCTTAACAAATTTGTGTTTTGGAAATGAGATAAGTTTTTATTTTTACATTTCTTGATTTCTTTTAAAATTACTTAGGAACATTGGTTTTTTAGGTATTTACCGTGAGCCAAGTGATTAGTTATCGGCACTAGTTGATTTGCAGCTACTACCGTGAAAATACTGCAAATGATCTTTGAAAAGTTTAGGTTTCCTAATTTTTTATTTTTTGAAACCATTTTCCTTTAGTTTGTGTTTTTATATTTTATTAATTAAAAACTGAAAATGGGCTGTGGCTGTAGAAAATCACTAACTGAAGAAAATATCGGGATGATTTGTTCATTTGGTGAAGAAAATTTTTCAAACCGCCATTTCTTGAAGAGAAACCGTAGATTTGGTAATAATAGATGGTAGATAGGATTCCGGAAAGTACATTTAATTACTTCCGGAAGATAAGACCAAAATCGATACGATCTTCTAAGGATCAACCTGGATTTTTCAACATGATAATGCACGTTGCCATACAGCACGGACCGTAAAACAGTGTTTTCAAGTGGTTTCAAGAACATTTAATTCTTGGATTGGCCAGCATTTTCTCCATTGTGATTATAAAATTTTAAAACTTAGTTATTTGTATTTTTTTTCTTTTATGTCTCTCCGTAAAAATCTTCAAAATAGTAAAATTTGTCTAAACATTTTTATTTCAAAACTACAGACCTCTTTTGTTATTGATCACTTGTGATAAGTGGTAATAGGAATAACTACACCTCTTGTATCAATTTAATTGTAAATTATTAGTAGAAAACCAAATATTTCATGTGTCGGTAATAACTTGTTGCCAAGTATATATAAATATTTCGGTCTAGAATGAAATATTTGCCTATGTACATAATTTGGCGCTTGCAATCAATATACAAAATGTATAAACTACTTAAATAAAATAGAACGTATTGCAAGTTTAGTATAATTTCTTATAACAGTCTTTTGAACGTGTAGTGCATTAAAATTATATAAAAGCACAAACCGAATTTAAATTCAAGACAAATAGCCGAAACTTGGTTTAAAAACTGATCACGAATAATACGGATAACATGCAAGACAGAACCATTAGCGGTTCAATCGAAGAAATTATAATTACAAGCGTGTATAGGCTCCATGAATATTTAAATATTGTCTCAAGCTAATTTAAGAATATTGAAAGCGTAGAGGTAGAACGGTTGTGTCGTGCATGATTCGATGATCTTTTTAAGTTGAATCTTATGCAAGTGCTTATAAATGTTTTTTAATTAATATTCATTTAATTAGAATAAGGTGTTATTATAATAGAATCAAAACAACAGGGAAATGTTTTAGATTAGTTAAGTCTTAGAACTTAAAATTATACATATTTCAACTATGTACATACATATACATATATCAACTTATTTACATACGTTCTTATCTATAATGCTTTATAACGAAATGTCTGTAAGTTTCCAAGACAACAATCATTCCTGCAATCAGTTCTAATTCGCGTAGAGCTTTTTATTATGCTTTTAGGAGTGAAGCGTCCATTTCCTCTTTTCAAATTCTCACTCTGAACGATTTTCTGAGTCCATCAATTATAGCCAACAATGCTTAGGTGATTTGCAGACAAACGCATTCACTGGAGGGATGGGCTTTGCAGAATTAAAGGGAAAGGTAGAAAGGTTTCCTCTGAGTAATTTTATTACCTTCTAAATGGAAGTCTCCTCGTGATGAGACGCTGAAGGGTTGTTATGAAACAGTTCCGCTTCGTTATCCTTCGAAACCATTTATTCATTTCCGAATATTGCTATCGAGCAGGTAAATTTTCATTTCCGATTTATGGGAAAGAAGTAATCTGAAAGGTAATGGGAATTGATTGGTAGGTAGTTATATGTATGTATGTCGCAGTACAAGTAGATAAATTTAAGATTTTTAAATAGCTTTCAACATTTGAACTTGATGATTTCATATCTATCTAATTATTAATAAATCAATATTCTCGTTTATTAGATAGTTAAGAAAGTTATGCTTTAATATTATTTGAATTCATAATAAATAATTCATATTGGATATACATAGCTACTGCACAGGTTAAAGCAATGATTCAAAACTCTTCTTCCTATGTAAATATACATATTATGTATAGTATACCAATAGTTTATTACAACATATAGGTACGTCTATTTTTGATGCTTGTTCGGCATATTGAGTCTTTGATTTTATTAATTTGTAGGGAAAGTTCACTTTTTCGGTAATTATAAGCAAATTAGACACTATGAAATATCTTTTTATATACCTAAGTATGTATTGAAAATTTTTGTATAAAGTTAAATTTGCAGAAATCTACAAAGTAATTTATAAATATACTTAAAAAACCAATAATAGCTAAGTATAAAATGACAAGTAACACCGATTGAAACCTGATTTTTAAGTAAAACGGACAGGTACATCTATTAATATCAACTCCTTCGCGAAAGTAGAACAAGGGTGTTAAGCTTCTCTAACTATTTCCTTCCAGGCAAACGTACAGCCATCAAGGAGTTTCGCAGCAATCATCATTTATTGAAGTCAGTCAGCAACCGTTTTACCCTTAAGGATTGAAATGAACGACGCAAATTGCTTCAAATTAAAAATTAATATACGTGTGTGGTAGTTACATTATTAACTATATGCAGCTGTGCATATATCACTTTTCTTTCACTCGCTAAGGAAAAACAATATTACTTAGACGATAATATAAAATATCAAAAGTGATAGAAATAAGTAAATATTGTAGAGGAAGATAATTACTGTGTTATCTTAAGATTTAACTTCGGAATTCAAGGTAATGTCGTTTCAGCATTGACAAATTCAATGCAAATCACTCAAGTCACAATAATCGCTGCCTTTAAGGTAGAGTGCATGTTTTATTCGTGCGTACAGAATTCGAGTTTGAATTCGAAAACACCAAGCCGCACCCAAAACAAGTCAATTAGGGTGTCCGTGGCCATTTGTTTTCTTATGGGTCTAATTAATTTTACTTGTCATGTAATTTCTTTCGTGAAAAGTAACAACTTCAGGACATTAATGTAAATACTTTGTGTCTCGATCCAAAACAACAAAACATGCTAGCGCTATTTATGACTGTTAATTAATCATTCTGAGAGCCTAGTAATTTAATTTTTAGGTTTGATATTTTCTAACATACTTGCTTATGAGGTGTTTCTCCAGAAACTTAGGTACCTACTTAAGTACATGAATTGAATGTAGCCCACCGTATAGTAGTTAAAGAATGAGATTTATCAAATATGTTCTAAAAACTATAGCTAGAAATAAATGAATGCTTAATAAATCTAATTTTATTAATTCTCTTGTAATGCGGTGCTTCTCATTTTGATTTGACGTAAGTTACTGCAGTGCGAATTCTCAAATTAGACTTTATCTAAACATATCGTGTATGTATTTTTCGAAACGCGATTAGGATAATGCTGATTTATGCGCATCTCAACTTCTGTCACTATTCGTCTTTCTTCAATTTCTGCAACTAGTTAAATATGCCTAGCAAAGCGAAAAAGTTATTTTTAGTTATTTCGCTACGAATCACACTTAGCGCATCTCAAAGCGTATCCTCTGTGGGAGAGGTGTCTTTCGCGCCAAATTGACTGGGTTTCCCACTTTCTTGGGCTATTCCAAGATTACTCATCCCCATGTCAAGGCCAGAAAACATATCTATTTGTTGTTTTTTATGAAAATCATAATCTAATTCTGTCCGTGATGTTCTCATTACCTGGAGTGGATTCACAAATCAGAATTTTGAATTTTGAAATAAAATTACTTTTGTCAATGGCAGACATATTTATTAATACAATATTTCTTCATGTCAGATACAATGTATGTATTAAATAGAAAGAAAAAGTTCGACTATGGGCTTAAAGTAATATGTATTTCCAAACATATTTGTAAAATGATATGAATATTTTTATATGTCAATTATCTGGTATCAATGATGAGGCCAAAAACTCGTGTTGTAGGCTCAAATGGAAAAATTTTATAACATTCCCTAATTCCTTCTATACAATAAATACACATCGATCTTATTGGACTCCGAATTTTGTGTGTTTAGAGTTTGCAGGAATTATTATATAATTATTCTTATTATTAATTATATAATTATTCTTAGACATGCAATAGTTATCAGCATATTTTAAAAATCTAAACATTCAATAATTCCATACATCATATGGACAACATTACTCTACATTACTTATAATAATATAAATACACTAGCAAATGCCCGCGACTTCGTTCGCGTGAAATTTTATTACTTTAATTGATTACCGTCAGTTTAAATTGTATTCTCAATAGTATAGAAGCGCTTACGAAACGCAATTCAAAATAACTGAAATAAAACTAAACTAAGTACGCTCTAGGGCTGTGCGTAGCGGCAAACGATAAACTTTTCCTTTTACTTTATCTTATATGTGAGTTTTCATTAAATACAGCTTATAATCACTGTACTATTACAAAAAATTATAAAAAACCGCATCACAATACCTTCAGTAGTTTTTCCATAATTCTCGCACAGACATCAAGCGAGTTACGATTTTATTTATATAGATTACTATTATAAAAATTTAAAAATGGTAGTATATTTTATAACTTCGAAAATTGAGTTTCGAAAGTATGGTTGAGGAATATTTACTATGTAAAAATGCAACTAAAATTCTTAAATTTAAAATTTTATATCGCAATATAACATAATAGCTTGCTCGCCTTCAGCGTTGCCCAGAATATTAATTATTAAATATATTTACGAAAATAACGCAACTTTAAAGCGAAAACATGTATATAATTGTCCCTATTATTCTCTATTCTAAGGGGTAGATTTTAGGAAAATAATTACTTATTTTTGAAGTTATACTTCTTTAGGCGCGTTATGAAAAAATGATGAGAGTGAATCTTAACGATGCGCGAACAACCGATACCCAAGTTTACCCTATAAAGTTGGGCGTTATTTACTATTAAATATTATTACATTAAATTAATTAATTATTTTTCCAAAATAATAATTTTTGATCGAATTTTTGCATTAATAAATTCCATTTTCGTAATCAACAACCCAAAAAACCTCAATAACGACACCCATATCGATTTTTAGGTTTACTTACCCCATTTCACCCCCTAAGGGGTTGATTTTCGAAAAATCGCGAAATACGTATTTGCTTATTTGTTTTTAGGAGTACTCCTATGAAGTTTCAAGTCGAAATGTCTATTTAATATTTTTTCTTCATACAAATTTTGAACCCTCATTTTACCCCTTTAGGGGTTGAATTTCGAAATATCCTTCCTTATTCCTTGTATACATCATGAAAGGAATCTCTGTGGAAAATTTCAGCTTTTTAGGTCCAAAGGTTTGGGCTGGGCGTTGATGAGTCAGTGAGTGAGTCAGGACTTCTCTTTTTATATACATATATAGATAGATACGTATAAAAGAAGCAGTCCTTGCAAAATAACAATATCACAATTTCCCCGAACCTATACAGCAACTGATTATTATTATTTATTTATATATTTTACCAAATCAATGAAGTGATTCCATTGTTGCTGAATAAAACCCATCAAATTAAATTAAAAAGTTTAACAAAGAAAATCGAACCTACGAACGTGAAAAATCTTTATGACAGATTTTGTGAATTGAATCGTATTTACTTAAAACCATTAATATGAGAAATTATAATTATTAATTTGTTTATATGGAGCGACTACCAGGACAATGTTTTGCATTAATACGTTAAAAATGATATCGTTGTCAGGGATAAATGTAATTTGCTGTGCTTTGTTAAAATTTTACATGTCTATTGTACTGACATTCGCTTTGAAGGGCTCTTCAATTTCTGGTTTGAAGTAGTGTTGGGTTTCAATAGGCTTAAAATCTTTTCGTTTTGACAAAAGCTGGGGAAGGTGCTTAGCGACCTTCAACAGACGAAGTATGTTCGTTTAAAAAAGCAAACAGGTAAAAAGCTTTAGCCTTTGAAATTTAAAAGCATTGCATTATTTTTCTATTTACATTTTACCTTCACAGATTCTTTTGATATAACCAATGGTAGTCGTTCATGAAAATCCTTCCTACAGGGAAAATTAAAAAGTATTACATGCATGCATTCCAACAAAATTTTCCCATCAGGTGTTTCAAAATGATTTTACTAGATGTTTTGCAAAAACAATAAAACACATTAATAATATAATTCTCACGAAGTTTGGAATTGTTGAATTTAGAATTAAGAGATAAAAATAACTTTAACTAAAACTAATCTTAAACCCATTGTTTTCTTTTAAATTTTGGGATAAAACAACTTTGGTCAAAAAACGTATTGCAAAAATAACGAACAATTAGAATAAAACGTATCACACAGACGACCCGAAATAATCAAAATCAAGGCAGAAATGAGAAAGGTCTTCGAGATATTTTATTTTTTGCTTGATCTTTAGCTTCCCAAGAATTCATTAATTTATGATAAGATCGATTTGCCTTTTAACACTTTTACTTTTCTTTGCCGGCTAAGGAGGCTCTTTGAGTCCTCCTCGGCGCGAAACAACCTGGGTGGCGGCTTTTGATGCCTCACAACTAGAAAAAGGCGAACATGCATTTTAAAATGAAGTAAAAACATTTAATTGCCAATGAATCATCAACTGATGAAAAAGTTGATTTTGTAGTGTCATGTGTGTTTCGATTTGCATTCGTGGCTTGGGGAACACTTCCTCTAATTTGTATTCAACTCATGGGAGATCTTTAGCGACTAAACTCATTTTTTCCAAGAATAGTGGCACCGGTCAATCTTTTGAAATTATTCCGAACATGCTAAGTATATATGTTATATGCTATATATTGGAATGTCTTGTAGTTGTGACTTTGAATCGTCATTGATCTCAAATGAGCGGCGAAAGAGTCGATTTCAAGTATATCATAAATAATGATATCCTATATAATCATCACTGCTTTTAGGCTTACCTCTTTTCCTAACAAAATATTTCTATTCTATATCTTAAAACGTTAGATTAATATATTTTTGTAAGATAAAACAAATAAGTAAAACTTGAATACAAAAATAGTTTACTGAAAAAAACGATTCATTTATTTCTCGCTTGGTATACGTATTTTGAAAAATAATGATAATTTTAGATCAGTAATAAATAATAATATGTAGTAATAAAATAACTTTAATCCTCTAATCACAAATAAATGTTATCTTAATTTTGTTTTTCATTCGGCATTAAAAATCACCCACCCACACAATAAAAAGGTAAAGATAACTTTGAAGAGTTTTAATCACTAATCCCGGTGACAAAGATCGATATAAACTACGAATTTGACTACGAATATAGCTGCTATAGCTTTTAAGGCACGTGTATTGATATCTCTATAATGTAAAGTAATTTAATAATTGTTATTGAAAACCCTAGAAACAGAACAGTCTATCGTCTAAGATGGGTGAGATTAACAATAAGCGCCTCATGTCTAAGAAAAGGCCACTCCTTTAGCTATTTATGCCGTGCAACCTACCTAATATTAGAACTGAATTTACTTATATTAGCTGTGTTTTTTTGATGATCTAATCTGCATCTGGAATTTCGCATTGAATATAGTTTTTTAAATTGTTACTTATAGCTAAACTTTTAAAATTTGCAAAAAGTTCACAACATTGTATGTTTGTCCATCCAAACATCAAATCGTGAACTAAAAATTTATTGGATCTAGTTTTTGCTGTAAAGAGAGCTTAAGTCAATGCAATTTGATGCTCTTTTCACAAAATTAAAAAAGTTTTACTAGGAATCATTATTCACAAATGCCAGATTAACACAAAATTTGCAACGAAATCTGATCCAAATCAGGTCATCAACAAAACACAGCTATTAATTTTGTTTTAATATTAAGTTAACCTAAAAATAAACAATTGTCGATACCACATGAGGCCCTAATGTTATGTTTAGGCAAACCGAATGTGGTCCGAACAAAATATTTCTAGCCGAGTGGTTTAAGAAGTTGTAGTTGTCCACTTACTTCATCCAAAACATGCCATACCGATGACAAATTCGGGAAAATGAGTCACAAAATTTTTAATTTTCATAATTTACTAAAGGCTTTGCTTTGTGCTTCCAGATCTGTAGCTAACAAAGACTACGTTTCAGCTTTTGTCCTTCCATGTTAAATGTTTTAGTCTTGCATTCTTAGACTACTCCTACAAGCTCCTAAATCACTGTCACCTAACAAAGACGTTGTTGAGGCAATCTTTTTCGAACAAGCGTATAAAATTTTCTACAAGGATGGATGGCGCCCCATGCTAACTGGACTTCGCTCCGCATTAGCTAATTATGCCCAATTAAGTAATTTGTTGGCGCATCTTTGCCTGCAAGCGACAAATTATTGCAGTCGCGGAAAATGCGCACACGTTGGCCGCTAATTGCGAAATGCGCGCAAATGCAGTGAGTTGCACAATTCGCATTTGGCCAACAAGGAAGTGTCAGGGTGTTGGGATGACCTCGCGGTTCACATGATCGCACTTAAGTTGAAAATTGTGCGGCACGGCGCCTTGTTCGGTGCCTTGAAGTGGCGGTGTCATTTGCTACGCATGATCTGCGCTACTTCAAACGGAGATGACCTCCAAGTATTTTTAGCAATAAGGAAGTTTTGTCAGAGCGTCGTCGTGCGTCTGGTCCAGCTTTCGAGAAGTTTTTAGCAATTAATTTCGATTTTCGAGAAATATCAAGTTCATTGCTGACTGCACGAGTGCCGTTTGATGCACCAGAGCAAAGTATATTTGCGTTTTGCAATTACGTTTTTCCCATTGCAATTCACTTGACCTCTTCAAAAATTACTTTGGAATCTTTTAACGCAGTGTCTGGCACTGGCGGCTTTTCTGAATTCCTCGCGAAAATGGCATCGCCGATTTCTAGGACATGCACGTTTCGCAAGCACATCTTCCAAAATTGGCAAGCATCTGCAATGATTTGCAATATTTTCTTTAAAATATTGGCCATGTTTCTTAATAGTTATTGTATTCTACAAACATCTATATGACCCACAAGAAGAGACTTATTTAACTGTCTGTTATAACAAGTACACTGTAAGAAAATAATTTAATTTTAATAAGTAATAATGTAATAAAAAATAATAACTAACTACCTGATAACAATATATTTTATGAAGTCGTTTAAATTGAATGTTAGAAATCTTCTCATCTATTCTAGAGTATTCCTAATTTAATTGCTACCTTTTTCTAATAATAATTCATGATAACATTTGTTAAATGAATTGAAGAGTTTTAAGTGTTCAAAAAAATATCTAAAAGGAACAATGCCTGAATTGGACAACTCTACAGTATAGATATCAGAATGCAAATATATGGTGTGATGCAAATAGTATGAAAATATGCATAAGAAATTATAAATAAATATTTAATAAGAATTTTAGATATGTAGGTATAATTCGAAGTCTATGTCTACTTATGATAAATTTTGTTGAAAACAAATGCTTCTAATTTTTGAAACTACCTACTATTAATTTTGATTTAAAGTTTACTGAGTATTATAAGTACTTTTCTCTGAAATCTGACGTAGGGAATATAGAAATCAATTTAAATTGAAGTTAAAGTAAAGGTCAGACTTAAAGTTTGCTTATTTTATATTATAAATAAGTACTGTGAGTGCACACCACAAAGAAAACGATACAAATTTGGAGGCGAGATAATTCTTGTATTTTCCATCGTACAAATACAAATTATAATTTTTGCTTTTAGCTTTGCTAGAGTTTTTGAAGTTTATCCCTTTTTAACTGTGGTTATTATTACAGTTTTACTATAATCACCTATAATTATTTATTTAGAATATTTTAAATCTTTAAAGAAATTAATCAAATTTTCGATTTTTCTAGGTTCTGCTCATCTAGTGAAATTTTAACCTCCATATGTATGATTTCATTAAATGATTATTTATTTTTTGTTTTGTACATACTATAAAACGAGTCTGGAAGATAATTTATTAAGTACAAAACGTTTTTTTTATTATTGGAGATAAAGCGATTATTTTGTTTGGGTTTTATTTTTGTGTTTAATTATTGAATTCTAACTCTCTCTCTTTTATAAAAACACAAAAATCACTAAAATGAAGATAGATTACGGCGTGAGCCAGATTTTTTGGAATGGATTTAACGACTTTGACTTTTAACCGTCTGATAACTGACAAGTTGCAGATAACACCGCCAGGTTCATTCTAATGAATATTTGAAGCGTTAATACGCCACTAGTGAGTAGATAGTTAGGGAAATTGATAATGAACTTTTCTTCAAAATAATGATTAAACCCTATTCCAAATTACTACGATTACTTTAAAAAAATAATGTTTACCTATTAAAAATTTTTGCTAAAATTAGTCGAAGTGTAGAATGGAAATATTTTCGTCCGAACTTGAATATCTCATAAAAGTATAATAAAAGATTGTTGAAACTAAAGAATCATTAGTGGAACAGAAATGTTTGATGAGAGCAATTAAACTCCTTTGTCTCGGTACTTTAGCAAAGATTACTAATGAAAAGAAAAACGAGAAGATTGTTCATCAGCTCATACGCTAATTTTTGAAGCGCAGATAAATCGTCGCGATAGCTTGTTAAGTGCATTGATGATTTTCACAAATTGCAATATAAGAGCGGTAAATTAATTTCCCAAAAATATGGTTCGCTGCGAGCACGTACTAGTTTTAACTTCCGACTGGAAATTAAGCAGTATTCACTGAAGCCTAGATGACGAACGTTTTTACCTGTTCAATGCTCGCATTTCATTCGTTACGCATCAGAAATTTGCTCCGGAGCCTCAAATTGCTCGCTTTGAAAATTAGAGTGTAGGTAACCTGACATTTTCGGTAATCTCTGTTGACTTTGAGGGCAAAACCTGTCAGAAAATTTGGTGAAAACAACGGAACTGTGATATGGCGTTGCGCACGCAAAGTCTACCATCTTAAGCAATTGAGGTTATTGTTCGACCAGCTTTGGGCCCGCATTAAGAAAATGTTAATTTCGTTGGGCTATTGTCGTCGGTTCCTGGTTCCTAGGTCTGGACACAAGCCATGGGTATCTAGTCGGCCGACATGCAACGATTCGGAAAGCCTGTCTTGGAATTAATTATATAAATCACTGCCACTCTTAGGTATTAAAAATTATGAATTTCACTCAAAGCCCACACATGCAATACAAATTGTCATTTGATTGCTGGGTCAAGCGCGGAAGCTTTTCCAGTTTTAATTATACACTTTATCTGTCATCAGCCGAAGACAGACCATGATAAATGGGATTTTGTTTTCAACCTCAGGTGCTAAGAATTGAAGTCATGCGACTTCCCTCGCTGCTTAAACAGCTCCAGGCGCCGTCTCTTTGAGACTGCAGTTGTTGCAATTATTGCCGTTGTTATCTTGTAAAAATTAAATTATGAGACCGGTTTTATGGTAAGGGAAATTTTGATGGAGAAGAATTATGGGTATTAACCAATTAATTCGAACGTATGTTCACTTTCATATGTAATTTAGCATAATATCCTGTGATAAATAACAAGAGAGGATACCAATTTTAATAGATAAAAATAATGGTTTCTCTTATAGTGTTAGAACGAAATTGGGCCTTTAAAGGGCCATTCCAACAAGTGACTTGCTGAGCTACGTAAGAAAACTTGCACGTTTTTGGAATCGCGTTTTATTGAACTAATTTAAGAAATTTATTTTCTTCGAAATACATAAATATAAAGCTGTTTTTGCTTATTTTATGAATTTGTTTGATTACAAAGTAAAATTATTTTCAAAAAACTGAGAAAAGTTAGGGATAAATTAAGATAATTTTTAAATTACGTTTACATATGTAGATAAGTCAATAATATCACCTATTTTAATTTTTATAATGAGTTTTAAGAGTTTTTCCGCTTCCGTAAGAAAGAGTTTAGGCAACGAGAACAACAAGATCTTTTTTTTTTTACTCTCGGTGCATTTGCTGGCCCCGATTTTTTCTAACATATTTCATATTCTTATATAATAACTATTAAAATAAGTAAGATTTATACCGCTTATAGGGCATTGCAGTCTTTTTATAAATTTATTATTATACATTGATCAAATAAATTACGTCAAAAAAGGAATTTGGTTTCTGTCTTATGTCTGTTATTATGAGTTAACGATCAAATTTGTCTACATGCTTACCAAGATATAATTCCGGTTCCAAATTTAAAAAACAAAAGCTGGTGTTCAAATGTCGTCTTATACGTGATTTTCTATTATTATACCGAAATACATGCTTTAAAAATAATCCCATTTCTCTTAAAAGTATCTTTGAATTCAAAACAGAATATGATTCGAGAAAAACCGACTGAGATACATGCATGACTGAATTTTCTAATAACCGAAGATGTCGGGATGTTGGCGTCTACGGCATTAAAACGTTTCAGGGGAGCGATTTGGGAGAAAATAAAACAAACACTTCTTAAAACATAAAATAACTCAGAGCATTCGCAGCCAAACTCTAAGCATTCTTACTTGCTGGAATTGTTCGAATCTTTATTCAAATGCAAATACGAATATTCCATAAATTCAATCCCTTTATGGGAAGGAACTCTGAATTGTTTGTGCATGAATTTTACGGGAGAAAACTGGGATCTTAACTCGTTCAATTTTCGATTATGGGAAAAAATGTTAACGCGTAAAAATAGCTTCCGACAATTTCAATATATTGAACCCCTAAAGTTTTCCTGCAATAAAAGACATTTACTGCTTTCGAACTTAACAAGAAGTAGGTTAAAAACAAGTCATGACAACATTTGGGGAAAATTTATTTTCGTAAATTGCCGTGTAGATTTTTAGTTGTTTTGTATTTGAATATTTTTCGCGGAAATTTATTGTGTTGACGAATTTTTATTACCTTGTAGAATTTTATGATTCAGGTCATTGCGGTTTATAGACTTTGACCTTTCCTCATTTTCGCAAAAAAGCGTTCAATTTTGTAATACAATTTTCCAAAACTTGATTATTTTTAAAAGATAATATTATTATTAAAATCGGTAAGAACAAAAAGTTGTTTCAATGTTTTGTTAAAACTGCGGCGCATTTCTTATAAAACAAAATATTATATATGGCGCTTTATTTTCTAAATATATTTTAATACAGTTTAAAGTTTTGATATAAGATATGCACATAAAAAAAAAATTATATCTGTCATTAAATCGGACGTTTTCAAAACGTCAATTGAGTTTCACCACCATAGTTTTGTTTCGTCCTTTATGTATTTAGCGCAAAATTACCTTGTAAACGTTAAATTTTCTTAGAATACTGACTGAATAAAATGATCGTAAATTAATAATAGAACAAGTACATATGTAGATGCCCTTAATCCAATTCAGCATTTCTTGTTATAATCATGTTATTACATTTGCATTCAATATCTTCATATACCTCAAAGTTGATAATTTGATTTCTATTGAGCCTCTTGTTATAAATTGCTTTTCTCTCCATCGAATTATTATCGCTGAAATGAAATTCACCTTGGGTACAAAAATATCCCACGAATGATGAAATTTTGCTTTAAATCAAGAGTGTTCCATTATTTCAATAAAATTTAAATTTAAGCGTCATATCGGCTCGTTTTGTTTGAGTATGTAGATGGCTGAATCCAAAAATAGCCAGGCTGATAAAAACTAATGGTTCTGCAAACTTTTTGCCTTACAAACATGAAAGTTGCTGGAGCTGTTGTTATTGTCTATCTAATCTTATCTCGGCTCTCTGTGCTTTTTAATTAAGCATTTTCTGATGCATTTTCAATGTAAATCTTGCGGTAATCTTTGATAATTATTGAACGAGCTCTGGGTGCACTAACCGCAGATAACGTCGTCCAGATAATTACCGAAAAGCCGTCAATTATGAAACGCATTGTGTTTATTTAAATAAAAATTTATTACTTGAATGTCGTGAGTGATAGACAGTGTCATTGACACCGCCATCTTTATGACTTATGCTCCGTTCGTAGTAAACCCGTAATTATGTGCCGCGAGAAAGTCGCTGGTATACCTCTGGTAGCGAAGCCCATCAGACGCTTAAAAACAAGTTTGGGTCTGGGGCTTAAGCATAGAAAAAGCTCTTAATTACGACCAACCTGCACCTAAGTTCAACGCCACCTCTTGGGTGGTTGGCTCGAAATAAAAATTGTCTGTTTCGCATGCAACCAGGTGGGGGATGTCTCTGCCACTGGTGCCAAAGTAAACAAATTACGCTCGCGCCGCAAGCATGGCGTTTTGCAAATTAATATTAAAACTTCCGAGGCTAACAAAACACAAAACATGAGTGTTCGGCGTGTTTTTCAGGATCATATCTTAATTAATCGAAATTTAGTGCGCACGGTTCGTTTGGCTAGACGCTTCAGACGCGAATTACTCTGTCCGCTCCAACAAACTTGTTTTATGAATTTGATTAAAAGTAATTCAATAATTTGTTGGCCCCTTCTTGTTAAAAATAATAAAACTAAATACATACATATATATGTATTATACATATAATATGTTCCAGATAGTATCAAAGGCAGCATTTCTTTGAACTTCGTGACGGAACCATCTCAAGAGGTAGGTATACGAATTATACTGGTAATTTTTTTTTATGTTCCTTTATTATCTGTTACATGATCATTATATGAAATGGTAATATGGTTCAAACAAAACTTAAACTATTTCTATAAAATACGAAATGTTTTGAAATATTACAAAGTCCCTTACACTTCTTCCGTAAAATATAAAATATCTTAAGTCGACCGATTTTGAGCTGCTATTAGAGAACCTCTAATGAAAAATCTGTTCCATAAAAACTGTGAATTAAGTTTACTTCACTTTGCAATAGTCCCTACAGTTCAAGCTTCCACATATCATGTGCTATAATATTCTTTGACGTTTCATTAATTTTTAAATGAATTTCAAAACTGTCAAAAACGGATATTTTAATTTTTTATTTTAATTTACGGAAAAAATGCTGTTAAAATATTAACCTATCACGTGTATTGATACAAAAGCCTGTTGACCAGTGTCATTAATTTAATCATTTCACAAAGTATACAAAATTATCACGTGAATATGTTTCATATTGTTTCGGTGACGAGTCATTCTGACAACAAATTAATTAAAACTAATATCTCTTGGAACTTGAAAGTGTGAAAAATTACTAATTTTTATAAAACATATTATGGAAAATTATCCAATAATATTCGCTTATCTCATATCCCTGACCTTTATCTCTTAAAATAGATATGCGTTGCAATGGCCACATGTCGTTTCGCCTGTTCCGTAGTAAAGTTAATCGCAGTTTATGATGAGGTCTATGTAGATAACCTTCACGTAAAGACAGTGGCTTTTAACGAAATAATAATGACATAAAAAAAAAAACAATTTAGGTAATAATATATATTTCAATGATTTTCCTCAAAATTAAAATGACTACATAATTCAAAACACATAATTTTACACAAACTTTGAGATTACTTTCTGTAAATTGTATGAACCGTTGGGGAACACACCTTTTGTTTCATTCATGGCGAACACTCTGGGTCAATCTGACCCTACACACATTTTGATTGTCCACCATTTTACATTGACGAGTTGAAAAAATTTGAAGATGTATTTCGAACATTGTTTAATCAATTGATATAGATAAAAAAAGCAGTTGGAATTATTTACATATTTAAAAACATTCACAAAAAACTTCAAATTAAAAATGTTTATCCGAAGCAATCCTTTTACAAAGGAAGCTACTTAGTGTATAGTTAGTACCCCAAACCACAGCTAGAGAGTCTCATGCTCGCGCATTTCCAAAATGTTTTCAAAATATTTACGATCGCACTCGAAGTACGGTGAAATTGACCCTGGGTGTTTTCCAAGGGTCAAAGATCCCAAAAACTGTCCCAAAGGATGAGAGAAAAACAATAGGTTCATAGATTAAAATGTCTTTTTTTTTATTTGTCCTTTAGACTCTAAACTTTTTCAGTTTTTTTTTTTTATCATTGAGAGATGGCAGACTGAGAAATTTATTTTTTAAGGATTGATCTATAATAAACCAATAAATTTGTACGAAATGCCATAATTTTGTACATTCGAAATTAGTAGGTATATTATGTTTTAATTAGCACTTACAAAATAGCATTTGAAGTACATAAGTAACTGCTGAAAATTTGTAAAATCTCACGGTTTAGTTACGCTAAAGAAACCCGTCACGTTTCTTTGGGTGCCTTTTCGTCTCCTGTTAATCGGTAAGTAGAGCTGACACCGCTGGGCGCATTAGCTCCACGTGAAAAAGATTTATCTTAAGAGTCAATCAATGAGGAAGAGCCACAGGCCACAGGTAGCAGCACTCATGACATAATGAGTAATAAAGTAATTTCGTTCAATTATGACCTTAAATATTAACAGTCTGTGGTGAATCTAATGCCCGGAAACAGCGCTTTCTGCTAATTGTTATTCACACCCCTTGCGTTCGGTTTGATCCGGCTTGGACGTGTCATAATGTATATTCGTGTCTAGCCGAATTGGAGAGCCGATAAAAACTATTTCCTCAACAGAGCGTAAAATTATGAAAAGTGCTGCATAGACCGCCGTGGACTGCTGTTTTTTGGATATTGTTATGGAAATTAACGCCGAGGGTAATTATCGGTCCGGGTAGTTCAGCAGGAATGAAAATGTACGTCAAAGGTTTCTAGTGCGTAAATGAGTAACTGGACGTTACGGATGGTAACCGAACTGACTTACGATTCTGCTCGAACATTATGACACTATGTAATTAAGACCTTTTCCTTATGGTAATCATTCTTGCGACCTGCTGAGGGAAACGTTGGTGGCTTACATTTTTCGACTCCAATTAAATATTCTTTTTAATGCCTCAGAAAATTCTTTTCCTTTTCATCATTATACCTGCTCAAATTGGTCTAAATTTCGTTAGATCGTTTTTAGTTACGGTAAAACTGTCCAAATTTGCTCAAAATGACCTAATTTTGATCCAACTATAATGAACATTTTAAAACCAAGCACGAAAAGACTATGGTGATTCTACTTTAATATACAATATATATCCAAATAGTAACAGGGTTATTAGACCAAACAAAATACAAAATCATGCTTATTTTAGCCCTACATTAGAAAGGATATATGTACTTCTAAAAAGCATATTATTAAAAATTTAATTTAATTGAAAAATAGTTTTATTTAAATTAAATAAGGTTTAATTTATTTGGTAAATCTACTCCAACTTAATAGAACTTCTAAATAATTACGTACATACAGTACCTACATATCCATACCTGCTCTTAAATGCGACCATTCTAGTATGCATTTTGTTATATAAATTTTAGCATAGCATTTGTAAGGTTTTGAAAAAATTAACTACACAAAATGCTTTACAAGTCTTCCATAGTTCGATTACCTCCCCTTTCTATCGATTGATTGTCGTCATACGTACGTATCAGAATACTTTATGAAACGACTAGCAAATGTAGTAATTTTGTAGAACTCCTTCCTCGTGAATAACTAAAGTCAGCAGTGTAGCAAGATAGCAAGTAGGTCGGTAGCAGCAGTAGATACTCGTCACACACTTTTTTATTTTACGAACTTAATACATTTTGATTATACATACGTATATGTCGATATCAGAATATATTGTTCTTGTAAAACTAGTTAATGAGGTCCTCTGTTTGCTTCAAAGATTTATTTGGTGTCATTACATGGATACGCTTATCCTACGTGAATTGTTAAACATTTTCATAATACCAAAGTAGTGAGGTATATTCTTATACCTGCAACTACAAAATACGGACGAGTTTAGATATCAAACACTTAGTCTTTTTAGAGGTTTTATGTGATTACGTTTTAATATGCATATCTATCATATGAACACGCCTTTTCATTAAATATATATTTTAATTATAGGAAGTTTGTATAATAAATTTTTAAGTCAATTTAATATTAGTAACGAAATATTGTAATTATTATCGTGCACAATATTCTTGTGCAGAATGTCCGCGCAACTCATGTTTGAAAAGTCTAACATTTGGGAAGATTAAGAATTTACAAACTAAGCTTATCAAAGCCAAATATTCCACTTAATTTATAATGATAAAGATCGATACATAAAAAATATGTAGTTCAATGGACTCCCATCCACCAAATGTGCGCGAGATTAAAAGTGTGTGTTTACTGCGCAAATATTTTTGAGATTTGTTATAAACAAAGTTCTATCAAACAAGAATTATTACTGTATACATCGGATATTGCTCAGTTCTAGAATTTTGAAATAAATAAATATTTGTTGGGATTTACCAAGGTAACCTTTTTTGAATTGAAATAATTCTAAATATAGCCATACATTTACCTTAAAATTTCAAAATATTCTTAACATAAATTATCGCGGGTTATCTGTATATTGTCTGTGCAAACAAACCGGTGCACCAGCACATTGTTTACCAAAAAATGCTTTTAAATGTTTTCATCGATTGCGTTATTTTTATCATTTATCGCCCCAACAAGTTGAATAACTTTCGAGGCGGATTCCTGAATAAACTGCTCTTAATTCAAATTTCCTTGCTAAAATTATTTCTATAAAAAAATATAATAAAATATTTTAGCTTTCTGGGTCGTTTTAATGCATGTGTTGGTACTCGGTGGCCTTGAAATGATCACACAAATTCAAATAAAGGTCATTGACAAGGTGTTCGTCTATCCTTGACATTCATTGAAATATCTAAAAGATTTGAGCAGTGTCATGAAAGTTGTTGCTCTAAAAATAACATGGAGCTTCACAAAATTAATGGGCGCAAATAGACAGCAACAAGCCTGCAAATATAAGGCACACATGTCCTGTCAAAACAACCGACAGTGTGGTTTGCAAATGGATAAACACACCGTCACCGGTGCGGCACTTGGCAACATAATTGAACATTTCGAACTGTCTTGACCTCTAAAAACGTAGAGGTTGTGTTAACGACCTACCTTAACACCAACAGTTTTCGTAAGAGCTTTTCACGTCTAGTGGTATGAAGCACGCCCACAATGATCGAAAGATATAAAATATATTTTTGAAGACTGCGATAAGGAAGAGTCAAGATTCTTTATTGCACATTTTATCTTATATTTGTAGTATCGTTGTACTTCTCCACTTCAACGATAACCTACTGACGACATTTGAAATTTTTAAATATATGAGACATTACACTATTTCGTCGCAAGTTCCTACTTAAACTTACCTTAAGTGAAGACTGAAATAAAAAGTGGTCTTGATTGAAAAACGTACCACTTTTTTATAAACTGTCAATTTTTATAAAAAAAACGTCCACCGATCGATCATAAATCGATCTCTTAGCGACAGTGTGAGTAAACTAATTTGTTTTCGTAAAGTTATGAAATAGTTACCTTGTGAAATATCATATGAATGGGCTGACGGTGAAAAACATTTATTTTTGAATATAGATGTACCTTATGGAAGAGTAGGAATTAGCGCTTTATATTAAGGAAATAATTTTATAAAAGTAAAAATAAAAGATAATTTTCAGATATTAGTGACATAAAACTTTATGAACATATTTTAATTTCAAAAATGTAAATGCATATTCTTATCGTGCTCGTTTGAGCTCAATAAATTAGGTTAAGATACATAATTCGTAGAACTTGCTTAATGTTGAATAGAACGCTTAAAAAAAAACTGTTCGACCTCAGATACCACTCCGAGGTTTCGATCTAATCGAATTCGTTTCCTCTGACCATTCCGTGATAAAGTGCAATTATTAAATCCAGAACCACACGGAGTTAAAGCATTGCGTCCGCGGAAAAGGGGGTGAATTAGTGATTTCGACACCACCTGTCAGAACGCATGAACGTTTGTAGGTATGTGAGTATAGTTAAAGGGTAAATCAAAAGTCAAATGATTGCGTGAAAAGTCAAGTTTTGTAGATTGCTGATGTTCTATATAATATTTCTTCAAACAATTATTATACCTACATATATTTATATAAAACATAATAAGGTTTGATTATAGGGTTTGGTGTGTTACATATACTGACTTTAATATTGATTATGGATTTCTTTCGTTCTTTTTCATTTTATCAGATCTTGCAATTAGTTATACCAATGCCAATTATTTATGTCCAAAATAAATTAATATAAATCAAGACATTAGGCTGCTGTAAATGAAAACGTGTAGGTAAAATGAAATATTTAGATGTGATGCGTAGTCGCAACAATTGATTCAATAATAAAACTAATTGACTTGTATTCTTTATACTTCGACCTTATTCTTTAGTTGGTAGGCACTTCCAGTTCCAGTTCAAATTAATCAACAAGACCTCATTGTTCTTTCACCCAGAAATATTTTTTGCGTGCAATAAGATTCATAATTAAACTGTCATGGGTTTTTAAGTAAATCGACATTTCATGTTCTCGAAAGAAGTTTAACTGCAATAATTAGGTACATATTAAGTTAAATCAATGCGTGGTACATAAGTTAAATCAATGTGTTCGATTATGCCATCAAAAGTTTGATTGCATCATTCGTTTGCGAAAAATGTGTAAATATGAGAAATATCAGAACCTTTGAAAAACAGGTCAAAAAAAAATGTATCTTTGAGATTTACATTTTATATATTGGAAATTATTGGGACAGGTTCAGAGATCTCTAGTAAATTTAGTTTAAGAAATACATGTTAGTTTTAGTTTTTTAGTTTTTAGTCAATTTGTCTTTTGTTATAGCTTGTATTAAGCAAAATTAAAAAACAAATTAAATAAATTAAATAAATGCAGCTCTCAGTTAAGGCTATTTATTTGTTACTAAAGTAAGTAAGTCTAAAGGTTAGACGATGACGTGTTTTTATTATATTTTACTTTTATTGTATTTGTAAACGACAATGCTTTTGTTGTCTGCCTGCTATAAAGGAAAACTAAGATGATTCATTTTTAACTGAAAGTAAACCTTGAACCTGCACTTCCGCACTCGGTAACATTTTGAAATTATATCGAATGAGTTGAAGCCTTTTCATTCTGGGTGAAAAGATACGAGTTGTAATGTTGTACAAGTGCGCCCTTGTAATGCACCTTGCTTATTAGCCAAACATCAATAATTTTCGACGCAGTATTAAATTCAAAGGAAACCCTTGAATTATAATTACAGAAAGCTTCCTACTGAAATTTTTCTCTTTGTGACCCAGCCGATTCACTATATCAATTAGCGAAGATCGCGACTAAGGAAGGTCTCCGTGCAATTCAATGAATTCACCGGAGCTATCGTGATGACTTTTCTTCTGCAAATTGTGCATTTCTAAAAGCTTGTAATTGCGATAATTTCAGTTAACAACAACTTTAATGAACCATGAACTATCGCGAGGACGCTACTCGGTTGTGAAATAAAATTCTGAAAAACTACCAAGTGTGCATAATTACGCTGAAAGAATATTCTTTTTTTTATTTTTTTATTTTTAAATTGCTCAAATCTCCAGACATTGTTGTTCTCCTGTCGTGGCTGAAATATAATTTGATCGAAGTAAATTCAACTCCTTTTAAAAAAAATTGTTCACGGAATGCAGCTGAGCGGCTTTTTGCGTTATGCTCCTGAAGCTAAGAACTAAGGTCAACTCGGAAGCAGTTGGCTGGATAATTGAGCGGAAAACTCAGGGTGATGTCGATAAAAGAAATAAAGTATAACATTTCGGTACTACCACTATAAAAGGCTTTAATGATACCTCCAGCACTAAATAATTATGGTTGAGAAATACATGATTAATTTAATCTCATTAGGTTTTTTGCACCAAGCATTTGTGTTTAAAAACATAATAACAACCTAAACTTTTTGTTCATTTGCTTCTATTTCGGATAGGTATCTAATAAACCTGTAGATTATTATCTATATATTTTGGTACAATGCAAAATAAAGAAATCTTAAGACAGAATTGAACGAATGCTTTTGTAATCCAAAGAAAAAGACGTGTTCGAAAATTGATGCTCAGGAAATATCTATTTATTTTTTGAGAAAGAAATTATTTAATATTATCATTTATTTTTCGCTACTTTAGGTTAGACTAGCCCCGTATGAGCACAAGCAGAATTTTTGTGTATAGGCATATTAAGTAATTTTAAAAAGTAGATACCTATTTATATCTTCTTACTTTTAAATTTCTAAGGCAGCAATGATGATCTTGTTGTCATATTTCTTTAGGGTTTACCAATAGATTGATTGGTGCTCGATGATAACCTTCTTCTCTAAAAGGATTCCATTTTAAAGATGCATTTATTTGAGATTGCATTTTATCCCTAAAAGTTTGCGTCAGTGAAATCAGATAATCCTTGAGCGAAATTGAAATGTACAGACTCTTGGGAGTGTATGCATGAGCCGCTTTTCCCATGTACTTCACATCGTTCTATTCTGTAAGTGCCTCGGTACGACTGGATTTTTGCATAAAAAACTTGATTTCACAAGAACAACCCCAAGGACTGCACAAACATATTTCTAAAGCATCCCTTAGGCAAGAAAGCATTTAAAGCTTGCACATTCTCGGATTAAACATGCATTGCAGGACTTTACATGCAATTTCCCAAGAGCTTTTTAAGTATTCACATGCGTTTTATTGCAGACTCTATAGTATTTATTTAAAGCAAGGTAAAATGAAATTTTTGCATTTTTCATATTGCATTGAAAATGAATATATCGAGAATTTTATCGCTAAGTGCTCTGGCGAAGAACGTTAACAGAAGCAACACCTTAAAGGTGTTTGATGAATAAACTATTTACATATTATATATCTTTAACTTATAAGCTTATGTACGATTTTATTATACATAGGTATGTAATGTATATTACACGTTATAAATCTTTTAATGCAAATAAGTATTTGATAAGTTTTTTACTGTAATAGTACTTATTTTGCTCAATCATCGTAATTTTTCCATATCTATAGTCGCAAAGCCGTTAAAGGTTTCATCAATATTTTAAAGATAACGATGGACTTACATTTTACGATAATATCACTTTGAAATTGTTTCTTAATCGAGGTAAAATTTTACATCAATCCATGTAAAATACATTTACATAAATATAATTGCCTCAGCTTTAACTTTTTCGCTCGGCTGGAATGGAATGATTTATCTGAAATCAAATGACATTCTGATGTTAATTATGATTTCCTGGGGAAAATATTTTTCCGAAATAAATAAATCAATCGTGAAATGATGAATTGTGATCTAAATTACTGAAGTGGTTAAAGAGATAACAGCGTTGTTTTAAAATAATGAATAAAAAGCGCTTACTCCTTCCTATTTTTAAATTATAAAGAAGTTGATTTATTATTGTAATAACGATAGAAGCAATAATACTTAAAAAAGTTTTATAAGTAAGTATATATGTATATAATAAGGTCAGACTAGCTGAGTAGAAATTAATAGGTTTGGCGTACCAAATAAAATAATTCGATGAGACTAACTTTAGACTTCAACATTTAGTCGATAATGGCAGATATTGTATTTAAATTATTATGTAGTCGAAGCTTATACAACTTTTATTAAAATAAAAATATAATCATTTGCCAAAAATATGTCCTTAATTGTAATATCCTGTATTATGTATATGTCTTATGTATGGTAAGTATGATTTCTATGGTTAATTCCCGCAGCAGATTTTAGTTTTAATCTTAAAATTAGACCTATGTTTTCTTGTTCAGTATTAAGAGGGTGCAAACTGAGAGTGGTCAAACGCCTACATTAAAATAGTCTATCTAATAGTTTAAATTTTAATTCGTGTTTGCGTACATTTGTATGTATTGTATAGCATTGTGAAGATTTTTAAAGTGTTTTTAATAGTAAAATAGCAACATTTGGATTTCTACCTTTGGTATTTATCACGTAAAAAGTATTGTTATCGATTTTAAAACTTTAAGACCAATCTTGACTTGTTATTTGTGTAAACTTTCCATAAGAGTGTTTTACAATACTTGAATATGCGTAAAAGTCATTAAACGTATTGAAAACGGAAAAAATTTATCACTCTATTGGTGTTAATATCTTTTGCTACTGACTATCTCGACTTGTTTAGTTGGTTTGTTTAAATTGCGCCGCTTCTGCTTATCGAAAATATTTCCGGTGCTTGTTAACCGGGAATGAAATTAAGGAAGCGCAAACAGCTGAGGAGCGGTGGGTCTGTTTTGGAAAGACCACCCACACGCCGCGACATGGGGTGTGGTAGGACCGGTCAATAATTTAATCAAACCCGAGGAATGCGAAATTCTGCGAAAGCACTCGAAAAGTATAAAGATTATTTTTATTCTGGCCAGATACCGCAAATGTTGACGAATGGCGATTCAGTGAAGGTCAATGATTGGAAAATCAATGGCGAAGTGCGTATGAATCATCTGCCGCCGCCGCAGTGCCTGCGGTGCGCCACGAGCGCGGCGCGGCGGCGGGCACTTTGCGAAAGAAGTCGAAAAGTACGCGCAATTTACTTATCAGGTGAAATTAATTTACGTGTGTCGTCAGATAGCCTCTTAATACGCCGCAGAAAGCTGCGATCAATGACTTATCGAGGTGGTGCAAAGCCATCGACATTTTCACTTCCTTCCAGATAATCAACAGCTGTCGGGTACCAGTAAACAACGTGCAAATTCGCGACTCGACGCACAGCCAGCCGCGTTCGGCGTTCTCGCGGTATGGCCGCCAGCATTCAACCGAGGAATAGAATTTCGCGCTGGTGTGCGACTCGCAGTTGTTTTATTATCGCGATAATTCGCACTCAGTCACAAACAATCGTGAGTGACCTTGAGTGTTGCGCCAGGTCATGGTTCCAATCTGGATGTGGCTGAACGACGAGTAAATATTTGGAGAGCCCCAGCCTGCGGAGCACCCGGGGTGGGATGGGGTGAGTAAATAGGCGCTTACCATTCGCCGAAGTTTTTTTCTCCGCTGCATTAATACGCCCCTCCGGCCTCCTCCAGCCCCTGGGCTCCGACTCTAATGTGCCCCGGACGCTTATTTTTAGCGATTTCGAGGCGGCCGAGGTAAAGCTTCGCGCCGAAGGTAAAAAACCCCGACTAATGTCAAAGTGGTGCTAATGAACTAGAGATGATATGGTCTACCGGATGCGAACGCATTTCCATGACCTTCGGCAGGGCAATTAATTTTCGCTTAATCAGACGAATTAGGAGCGCCCTGCGTGCGTTACTCATGCAAGGTGCCTGTCCCGTCGCACTCCAGAGTGCAATGGCGAGGAAAATTTCAGTCCAACAAACAAGTTGGAATTTTCGGAGGAATAACCATTTCAGGGGAATTGCGCCTTAATGCATTTTCCGTCGTTTCGCCTTTCGTTCGCTCAGGGGCTTGCCCGTCTGGGTATTTTTTTCCATATTCTTCTAAAAGACTCTTCCATATAATCCGAGTTTGGCTATATGTATGTATTCAGGTGTGTCCGCATGTCGCGAGTATCTCAAGAGGTCACATCCATACTCCTTGCAAACGAAAATATACAAAATTCGAAATAAAAACAAGTCAAGGGGGTTCCTAAGTATTGGTTGATTTGGAAAATTATTTATTTTACACACCAACATTTTTAATAAATTAATGGTTGAAAACCCTTCTTACAATTTAATATTAATTAGCAATGTGTTTTGTTTAAACTATCTCTAAAACAAATTTTATTTTACATATTTTTAGAGTTTCAGGACAGATTAGAAATACAGGTAACCCTTCTTACAACCTACAATGCGATTTCGCTTTTATATGATAGGCAAATTGTGGATACCCTCCTGTAAAACTGATATATACATATATGTACAATACAAATTAAATTATAAGTATTCTAGGAAATTATTATATTTTAAAATTGGAGGTTCAAAACACAATCTAGCATTAAGGCAGTACACTTTCCCATAGTGAAAATAAGAAGATATTAACGAAACGTCTCGAAACATCTAAATGTATATTATGTGTTGCTTACTGCTTTACTTTGTAGGTTAAGTTTTGTGCTTTAGTCTAACATATTTGTAAATAAATTTATTAAAATGAGTTTGAATTGAATGCTGTATTTGTTGTTTATGTTTATATTTTTAATAAAATATGGAATTTAAATTATTTATTAAATAATATTTTTATTTCAAAAAGTTCACAATGCATTTCCTCATTTTGTACTAGCTCGTAGACGGTTTCACATGACAACATTTAAAAACTTTTATTTTACCTCCATTTATGGAGATCTTTCACCAGGTCAATTAGGATCTCATATGAAAGATGATTTTGCGTTTATTAAAGTAAAAAGTAAAAATCATAATGCAACAACAGTATTTGATAATGTTTTTTTTAATAAAAAAAATTAAAACACGCATATAAAAAACTTGGTGCAAAGTTTCAATATACTTTAGATCGTTTGTCATGCAGTATACCTAAACAAATACTAAGGAAAATATTTATCTTCAATAATATCTACGATATCTATCAGAAAAGATTAGAACATTTTTAGTTAATTATTTTATTTCGATTAGAACTATTAACCTTCCGATTTTGGTTTAAATATTGCATGGATGGAATAAGTATGTAATATGTAATCCCGACTAATGTTGCATGGTTTAGAGAATGGTGGACCACAGACCTTCTGCGGATTTCAAACTAGGTCGGATACAAGAAATTCTTATGAATATCATTAAGAAGATTCTATGACTAAACACCAAGACGTGAGTAAGAAATAACAGCATACACTAAAATGTTGCTCTATTTTTGATCGTTTTTTGCTAATCTTTAAATTTGTCTCCAATTGTTAGTACACTTGCTAATAAATCTAACATTTTATGGCTTGAAAACTATATTCCTCATTTACACAAACCCCAATTCAAGTTACTGTATGCAATTTTAATAAATTATCGCTCAAAAATCTAAAAATATCTAGTAAAACAGGAAATACGCAAATAAAAGCAAGAAACTGATGAGTAAATGTTTATTCGAACATAAATTTAAAAGAAAATTAGTGGTAATTACATGAATCCATTTGAGGTGCAATTATTTTTAATAAATTGCTACGGCACAGGTCCGCCGAGATCAACCTTTGCATAAGTAGCACCCCTGTCCAAAAGTCACAGGCCGATAAAAATGATTTAGAGTATCTCCGTCTGCTCGGTGGAATGGAAAGCCAGCCACATGTGCCCGGTACATCAAGTGCTTTAATGACACCAGTCAAAACAAATTTCATCCCGACCCTCAGAATATTAGCCATGAACTTAATAATGGACAACTACTCGCCATTCGTCTGTGACACGTCTCCTCCGCGGAGTTGGCGTAAACCAGAACAGAACGAGCCGCCGGCCGATGGGTGTGCACAAAGTTGCACTTTGCGAACGAACCCATGTAGGCGACAGTGCAACAGACGGATGCTGTTTATTTTCGTCTCCACCGGAAATGGTTAAAACTGAAAAGAAAGAACTGAAAGGTTCATTCCAGGCCCATTTACATACATCGTTCACATTTGATGTTTGAAGTGGTAAATTGGTTGGGTCTAGGTCAAGTTTGAGTGGAGGTCCCGCCCAAAACTTAATTAGTTCTCAGATCTGCTGCCTCGACGAAATTAATTCGTGGTAAATATCATAAACGTTGGCTTGCCTCGGTCCACGAATTATAAATAAAGTGAACTTCGTTTAAAAAATTTCATTTATGGATCCGCAGCTCTGCGAAATCATAATATTTGAAATATGAAAGCAAATAGACAGAGCACTCTTTTAAAATTCAAATATTATGTAAATAAACAGTTCCTAATTTAATTGCAATTTGTAGGTTTCTAGTCCAAATGGAATGATAAGAAGTGAAGATTTTGAAACAATGACGGGATAGTAAAAATCGTTGGAACTTCTATAAGAACTTGACTTTGAATTGCTTTGGAAGCACATTTTTGTAACGTAAGGAAGATACGTAGATTTTGTTTATTTGAAAATGTTCCAGTTCTAACTATTCTAACTCGATTAAAAAACTAGAAATTTAAACATTACGAAAAAAAATATGTTTACAGAAGTCGTCACGTTTCAATAATAAAGGAGATTTATGCAAGACTTATTTATATCGTTGACACTGTTGAATAGCTCTGAAAGAATTTAACAAAATTTAATAACGTAATTACACAAAACAAAATATCATTATACCAGCGACACATCAACCGAAATTTAGAATTTCGAGTATTCTCAATTTCAGAAATATGCCATACCAACTTTGAATTTCTTAAAAATATTCAGTCGAATATTCTAATAAAAAAAAAAGATAAATTTGACTTTAATTTCAAAGTAATGCAATAATACCATATTGTGAAATTGAATACGCTTGAAATTCTAAATTTCGGTTGGTGTATCGCTGGTATTAGACACAAAAATTTCAATAATTGGATAAGTTGATAAGCCCCTTGATATCAGATTCACACAGAACAGGCTAATTTTATTATACGTACATGCATATATGACAAAACTAGCTTTCTACATATCTACGACTTGGTCCACGTGGATCTCGAAATAAATACAAATAGAAACAGAACAGGTAGAAAAGTTATACAGACGTGTAATTTGGTATTTACATATAATATTGGTTTGAAATTAAGCACTTATATTTCAGGGATATAGGAAAATCAAGCCTTAACCAATACTAATTTTCATAGTTTTAACCTTAGAAATGACGAAACTCTAATACAAACTTTCATCCTCTATTTGAGCACCTTAAGGGGTAACACCACTGCAACAGCCTAAAAAAACGTGTTTTTTTTTGGGTGGAAGGAAAGGTAATAAAATTATAATATTGGAGGAAGTTATTTAGCGTATATTTAAGTAACAAAATAGAAAATTATTATAAAAAAAATATTCAAAAATGACGGCACCACAGCCATTTTCGCGAAGGGACGTAGAATTTGAGGTACGCAGCATAACTCCAACAATTTTCATTCTTTTCATTCGAATTTGTTACAATATCTTTGAAATAAGATTTTGAAGAGAAATACGTAGGGGAGTTTCGATAAGTTAATTTAATCATTATTTATTAACAAATGATTTTTTTTTTTTTTTTTGAAAATTTAACGATTTAATTCAAATACTCGCCAATCACACAAAAATCAATATTTTTATAATCCCCTACGTATTTCTCTAGCTATAAGCATGTACAATAAGTGTTTTTTTTTTTTTTTTTCCTAGATCCAAATTTGCAGCAGCTACACTGCGTGCCGCAGAGCGCCTCAAATTCTACGTGCCTTCGCGAAAATGGCTGTGGTGCCGTCATTTTTGAATATTTTTTTATAATAATTTTATTTTGTTACTTAAATATACGCTAAATAACTTCCTCCAATATTATAATTTTATTACCTTTCCTTCCACCCAAAAAAAAATGACAAAAAAACACGTTTTTTTAGGCTGTTACAGTGGTGTTGCCCCTTAAGCAATAAATTTACAAAAGTCCTGAAATACATCGTTCTTAATTTCTTTCTATCTTAAATGCCAAAGACCAATTTTCATGGATTTATCTTCAAACAAACTTAAATCCCCCATTTTACCCCTACCTTAGGAGAAGAATTTCGAAATCCTTTCTTAGTGGGTGCTTACGTCACAAAAGAAACCTATTGTCTAAATTTCATGTATATTAACTTCAGCGGTTTCGGCTCTACGTTGATGAATCAGTCAGGACATGTTATTTTATATGTATAATAAGATGAAAGAACCAGTGGAATGGAAATAATACCTTTGTATGGAATTATACCAAGCTTCTGGCACACAGGCACACATTTAATTATGAAAGCTATTGTAAATCCTAAATAAATACAGAATACAAAAGGAGTTTGGCTAATGCGAATCTCTTTAAAGCTTTCTGCTTCATATTTCAAAACTCGCGAAAGTTAAAATTTCAGGCGACACGGCGATGTCTCGTTAATCCGCCGCGTTTCCAATTTTCCGTTGAATGAGAATGTTCCGAACGTAATATGCCTAGTTCTAATCCAGCGTCTTTTACGCGATTTATTCGCGGTTGTCGCAGGTTAGTTATTTCGGGTTCAAGAACGGTCATAATTTTGGCGACGAGGCGAACGTGTGAGAGGTGGCGGGGACAAAAGTTTTGCGCAGCCGTTCGGTCGCATGATTCCACATGCTTGTGCATGTTTACCTCTGTCGCGAAATCAGGCGGGCATCATCTTGTAAGAAGTTCTTGAACACATCCAAGAAGCGCTCCTAAGCCTTGGTATTAGCAGAGCTAATCCTTTCTTGTGGAAGTCTCGCACTTTGTTTGACTTAATTAGTTTCTTTTCAAGGAATGTATTTCTCTGCATTGCAATAAATACAGTGTCACGTTCTCGTGAATGTAAATATGTATGCGACTTGAGCATAGTTTTGTGTACAACGAGCCCCTAATTTATGAACTTTGGAAACGATAAATTTTAGACAGTAGAACATGAAAGTATTTCATAAACTTATTCCTGAGAAGTTAAAGTAACTCATTTGTTTTCTTTGCAGTTAGGCTAAGTTTATTCTACTAAATGTACAAACAGAAGTTATTGATTTATTTGATTCGGAGGTTACTACTACCTTTAGAAAAATAGGCAAATTTAAATGGAATACATACAGAGATAATTTAAATTGCATTTCGAATCGAAAATTATAAATATTACTCATTAAAATTTCAAGTGAATTCCACCATGATATCATATTTATTTGAAAATGTTTCGGGAGAAATGATTTCTGCTGAGGTATTCACGTAGGTGCTCATAATGTTTCCATATTGTGAAATTTATCCTGACGAAGTAAGCTTGAAAGCATAGTATGTAATTAAAATTCAAGAGAGACTCTTCGAAATATTCATTTAGTGAATTTCACATAACTTTACAAATAAAAGTAAATTTTTATGTAATTTCTGTAATTTCAATTTTGGTTTGTTGCACAATTCGTATATACATAGAATGAAAATTGAGTTGGAGTAAGTTTTGTGAAAACATATGAAATTTTTAGTTAGCTTGTGTTATTTATATTGCAAATAAAATCCTCAATTTGAAAAGTTTTGTAATTTTGTGTTGTATAGCGAAAATGAAGGAGATGCTATAAGCCATTGTTATGGAAAATAAAACAAAAATTAAATTACGGATTGTAGACATCAAAAGCTCGGTAGCTAGCTTTATAAATGTCGTTATGTTTGCGGGTGTGCGTACGTTCGTACCTTTCGATCGTACGTATGTTTGTACGTCCGTTACTACGTTCGTTCGTATGTTCGTGAACTTATTTTCGTCTCGCATATCTCGTGAACAAATAATGATATCGGTTCCGGACCAATTTGACACAAAATTGCATGATGAACTCTTGATAAGGTTTGCAAAAAATTTGAATTAGCGATTTTTGATTTTATTACAAAATACCTTCTAAAAGATTGTTGTAAAACGTTTTTCAAATTTGAAGTTGGCAGTGTGGGTAGACCAGTCGCACTCAAACTGTTTTTTAGTTAGATATTGTTCGCACCATTGTTAACAACAAACTTTGTAAAGTATTAACCAAATTGTCAATATCTTTCAAGGTAGGTATCAAATAACAGAGGTTTGCACTAATTTTGCTCCCCAAAAAAATAATATGTTATTTCTATTTTTTCTGTAGATTACGATCTAACATATGTAAATATTCTATCACGTAATATTTTCGGGAAAAATAGATTTGAAGAGTACAAAATATAAAAATTTGAACATTTTTAAAAATTCGTTTCAAAATAATCGGTTCTCACAGGAGCTTGTAATGTGGCACAAATAAAAGTTTGAGCTTTTAGCTATTATATAAAATAACTAATGTCTTTAAAGTTTCCCGAAATACTCTATAAATTTCACTTTGTTTTGTATTTCATGTCTAGATAAGGATTTAGGTTTACGAGAACTTTTCACGTTCCATTATTATTTTTTTTTGTGCAATTTTCACAAATGGTCAAAATACGATTCGTTTTAGTTGTTCACCCTATTTTTCTCAAAACCGTGATGTGACGGATGAAGTACTTTTATTTTTGGATTTGTAAATAATAGACAAAGTCGTATTGATTAAGTAACCGCATTAAAAAGGAATAAAAAAACGCAGTTTAGTTAACCAATTCGAGAGTTGAAAATGAATTCCATAAATATTAAAATCTTTTGGGGAGATGTATTACTACAATTTTTTCAAAATATTTATTCTTTTTAAAAATCAATGAAAATCATAATTTCTTTATACGTACATATGTATTTATGATCTATGGTACCTATTACATTTTAAGAAAAATATAAACTGAAAAGATAAAAAATTTGGTTTGTCAAAAGTCTCAATCTTAAACAATAGTAATTTCGTATAAAAATTATGAAATTTATGAATGCAAGTTAACTATACTAAAAATTAGCAATAAAAAGACTTTAAATCTGGAACTTTGTAGTTTTGTTCAGATCTTTTCGCAACCATTTACTTATTGCTAGTTTAGTGAAAAACGCGATGGATATTAAAGATTTAGCTTGAACGGGTTAAGGTGCCAAAAAAAAAAAAAGTTTGAGAGATTAAGAGTTTATAAAATCACGACCTGAAAGTTAAGGTTATAATTTTTGGCAACAAAACCACAGTAAATTAAATTGTGTAGATCTACCGGTTGAAATTTGCATGAAACGATTTTTTAGAGTTTTCCCATGGATTAAAGCAAAATTAGGCAAGCAAATATATTCAAAGCCAGATGTTATTTGATGTTATGATAATTAAAGTTGATATTCATTTGACAAATTTGGAAAAATATGAGTTTTGGAGAAGTCATTTGAGAAGCGGCTGCGCCGATTTTGGCGTGTCGCCTTGTAAGGCGTCAAACATAGCAAGAAAAATTCAAATTTAATAGACTTACCAAAAACGGACAAAGGTCGCGTTCTCGCCGACATCCTTCTCGAATTAACGGCTGTAAAAGTAACGGGACAGTTACATTAAGATCGCGCCCGAATTATTTTAAAAGCACTGGGCGCGCGTTTTCCCTTCGCTTAAGTGCCACCGTTTCTTAGGGGCTAATCACCTCGATCCGTAAGTGGACCTGGGCTCGTTTAGCGCCGAGGAACGCAAGAAGTTAAGGCACCGTTAATCACTTAAGCTTCATGAATCATTTTCCACCGAAAATATTTCCAAAAATTCGGTGCAAATGACACAAAAAGCCGACCTCGCTAGAGATCGATGACTTCCCCGTGGGGTTTAATTGCAGCGCGGGCAGCGGCCCTGCTGCAGGAGGTGCCGTGCGTCCGGCGGCGGCGGCTCGTCGCGATGATAATTCGCAGCATAATGACGGAAAACAATTTGATCGCGGAATTAAGCGGAATTGAGCGGAATTAAAAACATTTCGCTGATACCTGGCGGAGCGATGCAGCGCGGCCGTCCGCCGGACACGTCGCCACCTCCGTTGCGTCCAGTGGAGACGAGCGTCCACACGCCCGGCGGCAAATTGGCCGCCGCATGACCTCAACGTGACGGAGGTGAATCACACGAGCGATGCCCGCTGTCGACTTGCATCGGCCGGGTTTCGTCTGCGAGCGCGGCAATTTCGCCGGCTATGTTTTGTGACCAATTAACGGTGGTGGCGCGGTCAAATCTTGCGTTAATTAGAATGAATTAGCGCGTTGCCGCTGCAATTATTACAGCCGCGATGCTCTGGGGATGGGTTCTCCCGGGACCCGATGGAAGCCTCCATGAGCGTCAATTCTGCAATTATCTAATTTCTCATTTATTAATTTGATCATAATGCGAACGTGGTGGCTGTCACGTCGTCTTCCTCCTCGTCGGAGCGCCGTAAGTACACATGATGTACATAAATGCGAATTTATGGATTAATATGAGTTTTAAACGAGTGGCAATTTAAGTAATCAAGTGAAGTTGTTACGCTTGAAAATATCGTTAAAGCTTCATCCTCACTTTTAGAGCTGAATATATTTTGATTAAACATCTAATTGGCAGAAATTGCTAATAGAAATTATAATTTATTTAGTTCAAAACAAAAATAAGTTCAAGTCGACAATCGTGAGAGTTTTGTTTTGCAAACAATTTTTATTAAATTACAAAATAAATTTTTACTTTTTCTCGTAGAAAAAATATTTTGCTTCCTCTTCTTCCTCTTGCGAACAATGAAATGTAATCCACTTTGGCATAAATGCTCTTCACAAAAATGTAGCATTTCACACGGTCCAAGGTCCAAAATAAATTCGTTCCCCACATTCATTTGATAATTTCATTGGGTATAAAATATTAGGAAACATTTCAGTTTAATTATATTTGGTACAAATATCCTTCTATGAGGCATACTTAACTTTGGTTCAAGTTCTTCCAATAATTTTATAAAATCCTCTTGTTAATCTAAAATTTTTCTTGAATCTGAATATGTTCAATTAAAAATTAGTGTATTATTTATTACTTAAATATAGATATTATTGAAAATGGAAATCTTAAAAATTTCATCCATTTGAAGTTACTCTCAAAATTTGTCCTTTCCACAATATAAAATATGGAACACAAAACGAATATTTTATACTTTTGATTTAGACCTAATATATGGATGTATGGCGACATAAATAAAAAAATATTTTCAAAATTTTTTCACCTAGATAAAATGCGGGTAAATAAGTTCTTCAACTGTGCCAAATTTCAAGGCGATAGGTGGGTACAACTGTGTATCAAACATATGCATTTTTGTCTTCTAGTTTTGCGATTTCGTACAGTTTTAATCGTAAAGCGTATGAAACTGAATAGAACTCTGAACAAATTTATTTTTACAGTGTTTCACAGAAATTTTCGGACACATTTTTGGGTAAGTTATTAAACAATTTTACCTTTACAACTATTCTCAATACAATTGTAACAACAATAAACTAACAAGCCCCAAAATCCAAAATCATTATTACTGCGGATTTCAGATTCCTTATTCGGAATATCGCTTGTAATAAAATGTCTAGCTGACACTTAAATCTATCAACGTTTCTAATGCATTTTAATTCCGTTGAAATTGCGAATGCGGGTTAATTTCAAAGCTACTTTTCATGGTCAGTGACTAGGAGATCAATTGATTGTTTATAAACATACAAATATTTGCTTTTATCTGTTTATTTTATTATAGTCATAAAACTACACGCTAGACAGTAAATATTAGTTTAATGATCGAAAATATTTTCCTGATTGAGATAACTAAAAAATAATTTGAAGTCAGCGACTGAACGGCAGTGTGTAACATCATGATTAGAGTTGTAAAATTAATAAAACCCAAACTCATTCGAATCTGCATGGTGGGTAGGGTAAATTGATGATCGGCAATTGATATGATAGACATTCCACGTAGCAAGCTGATCATTTCCCAATAACAGAAATCTGACGCAGCCACGACGCTGTTTGAATTTCACCTTATCCAGAGTTCAAGTCGTGATCTCTGAAAAATAGCTTCAATCAGGCTTTTCATTCTGCTTTAAATACCCAGCGATTACACACCTGGATTCGAAAGCAGGTAAAAGTGCAAAGGCAACAGTGAACACGTGTGCTGTGTAAGAATGACTCAAAGGCAGCATAGCGTGGGTGTGACCTATAAACACATTTTGACTTTTTTTTTTAAAATTGTGTAAATCGAAAGTAAAAGGATTGTGTTTCATGGCGAAAAATATCATTAGATATGGATTATTGCTGAGGTTGACTGACCCTGAAATCACTAAATTCAGGAAGGCCAATTTACATACATACGTACAATTTACGGGGCACCAAAGCTCTGACCAAAATGCCCTGATACACGAACAAAATGTATAAGAGCGATTCTTCGGGGGAACAAGCAGCGAGCGAATTAATTTATGCTAATTTGAGCTTGGATTGCTTGTACAGCACTCTTTTATTACATTTGAGCAGGTTTATGTGGGTCGTCTTAACAAGTTGGAGCAAGTTGATTCGTTGTATGTCACTCATATTAGTGTCAGCAAAACCCTTTTAACATGTTGTCATTTGAGGATCAAAAATGATAAAATTTTAAGGACAGAGTAAGAAGGGTGCTTAAGATAAACGGCTCTGCTTCTTCATGTTTTAACAAGTTTTCAGATATATTTATAGCGAATTAAGAAGTCGTACATAACCGTTTATTACTATTATATTTGTCGAATTTTCGTTGCTTTAATTTAATTGCAATTATGTATATGGAGTTATGAATCTAATTTCTCAACCCTTTAAAACCTGCGTCAAAATACATACTTAAGATATGAATATATCAATAAAAGTTTATATTTTCCTCATTGAGAAATTTGTGAACGAATTTTGACAAAGGAGCGCATATAAAAAGTATTTCAAAACACATATCTAATTCAGCTCACTCAGGTCGTTTTCGGATTTTAATTAGCTTTTCATTGGAGCAATACGCAACATCGGCCATCGTTCCCAGTCCCAGCCCAGCATCTGCAGCGACGGCCTCTGAATATGAAAAGACGGGAATTTCATCATGAGTGCGAATTAACGATATTCAACCCATTCTTGTTTAGTCCACCAAATCCGACGGTGTCAATAGCCGGACATTAATCTTTCCGGACTTAACTGCACGTCCAGTAACCGCACATTTCGAAATTTTAATTTTATTGCTGCCACAATATCGCCTTTTGCTAGTGCGATGGTCCTCTGATTTTCTCCCGCTTGCGGGAGTAACGAACTCATTTGCATTGTAATTACCCTCGAAATTGTATTTTTCCGCAATTAAGCAAGACCACGTTATTTCAGATTTGACACATTCTGATTTCCATCTGTGCTTGGTGCCGTTCTATCCGAGCGAGAAGTGAGCCGCTGCGGGCATAAAGTGCTAATTCGCTAAATTCTTAGCTGGCGTCTTCTCTATTCATCGAATTTAGTTACATCTCATTAAAAGGAAAACAGTTTCTGGCGTCCTTTTTCTTATGTTTACGACTTTATTCTTAATGAGAAAATATTTAAATTGCGCATTTGTGCAAAGGAAACAAATTGTAGATATACAAATTTTTAAAAATCCTGTAAGATAATTATATATTTTAAACGAATTCTAAAAGCTACTCGTGCATTAATGCGAAATTTAATAACATAAATTAAAGTAAAGCTCCTTCTATTTTGTATTTTGTAAGGATTACAACATTAATATTAATATATGTATTTATACGATACAAATGATGGTTCTTCTGAATTCTGATGATCTCTTATGTGGTAGTACGCAATGCTGCCTAACTTCATTCTGAGAGATTCTTAAGGTAAATTAAAAGAAAATCGTTTGATGTAAATGAATTTCAGCTCTATTTTATGTTAAAGTTGTACAGTATTTTACTATAAATGCGAATAACCCTTTCAGTATGAACATGTTTGAATTTTCACTTTTTGAAATCAGAAACTGAATTCCATTTTATAATATTCAGAAATTTCAGACCAAAAAGTCAATAGTTTATGGCATTTCTTAGAATCTAAATACTATATTCTTAACATTAAATTAATTTGTAATAAGGACCCAAAGAACTTTTCTGCAGATTTCAAATACTTTCGAATTTCCAATATTCTGACCTATAACAGGACAAAGTATACCGTGAACTAAAGAATAGTTTTTTATAATTAAGTAAAAGTTTAAGAGATTGGGGTTGAAATCTTACCGAAATCGCAAACCTTATAATATATTATAATACCTAATAGTTTTTTGTTGATCAGACTTCAAATGTTTTATAAGATAAGAAATTTTTGATTGGAACAGAGTATGTAAAATAAAATTTGTTCATGCTGTTCAGAGCGTCGGATAAAACAGGCAGTTTAATTTTGTTTTTAATTTAAAAATTTTCTAAAATCGAATTCATACAATTCGATAGCTCAGGAAACGATTAAGGCATTATTTCAGAGAATTGAGATGAACACTTATATACCAAACTTCTAATTATCTGATCCAGGGTTCGAGAGGGAACAGATTAAAGGTACATACTTGTATGTACATATATGTAATTAGGTAAATAATTTGTAAAAGTACGGGCTTTTTCTATGACGAGTACCAGCAAACGGTTCCACATTAACGTTTCTTGCGAGTGTTAATTATCCAGGAAATTAGGAAATTATAACTCATGAAAAGTAAATGCCAGCATGATAGAAACTGAGCGGAGTGGAGGGATGTCAGAAAATGGTTTGTTTTTTTACCGATCATTCTGACAAGCAAATTGAGGGACTATCAGGCACTAGGCAGCCCTTAGGAAGAGAGAACACTCAGTCTTACTTGAAATGTTTAATCTTAAGGTGATTATCTCCGACGATAGAGCAATCTCATGTAAGACTAAATTGCCCAAGGCACTGAATAAGGCTCTGCCATCATGCATTCGTTAAAAGATCCACAAATCTTGGAAGGCAACTCGAGTAGGAAAAAGTCAATTACAAGAACAAATTTATGTTTACACGTTCATACGAACATGGCCTGGTCGACTCAGCGGCCACGGCAGCTTTTCATAGCCTTCCTCGGCCTCGGTTTTTGCTCAATCATTGCAGCAACAGCACCAGCAACAGACAACAGGCAACAAATGGGCGCTGCTGCAGCGTTAGAGGCCCAGGAATAAACAGGCAGAACATTAAGCCAAATCAAATCGTGGCTACTGGTATTCCTCACCGAATTAATTATCCACGCTTACTCCTCACCTAACCAGTTTTCGACGGTGGAAAAAGTCGGTAAGTCGGCGGCTCACCAGCCCGATTCACGCGCTCCGCGACTCGCGAGGTGATTTCGATATGTGCACAATAAGCACAGCCAGAAGACAGATACGTGCACGAATAAGTCGATCTCGAATTAATAACAAATTTCAATGATTTCCAGTAACAATAACAAGCGTTGCCGTAATGGCGCATTAAGCTCGGTAATGGCCAATAAATATCGAAAGATACCATCTGAAGTTGCGGCACAGAAAACTGCGACCCGCTTTACTTCCAGATGGATATGAGTTTGCTTGCTTTTCTCCGTGCTGCGGAGCTCATGCCCTTGAAAAGTAATGTGCTCTTCGAGTCTAATTTGTGAAGCTTCTTAAGTCATGCCCTGCTCGCAGTACAACTCGAGGGCAGGGGCACTTACTTCTGAAGGAACCAGCCAAGATGCTAAACTGCACTCGGTGCAGCTAGGAAGAGTCTGCACCAACATTTTCAGCCGCGGAGCCCATTTAATGCTTTTCCAAGTGGATATCCAACATGGGATGGTTGGGTTATCTGAACTAGATCCACTTCACAAATGATCTCTAAGCGCATTGTCGGGAAATTAACATAATGATGCCATTTGCCTGACTCTTTCGGTTTATTCGCCTGTCGACCGTAACAGTGTCCAATGTCGAACTTTATGTTCCAGAAGTTGGTGCAGCAATGAAACCAAACACCTTGGTTCAGGTGTACCCGAATAACATAGGATGGTTTAGATATAGTTTTAGGTAAAACCAACCATAAAAAGTATGAAATATGTGAGCTGTATAAAAATTCTCTTTTACTACAGAGGAATATACACGATAGCTAAAGGACAATGGACTTTTACTATTTTTTTAAATCGACCGTTCCTAATCCACTTGTATCTTATGATTTTAATCCAAAATTAAGTTAGACACATTCCGAAAATTTCAAAAAACCTACCCGTGTAAAAATATGCGGAATACGCCCCGAATTGAAGAAGCGTCCGATATACGCCCGAATCGGGCCCGTAGCATTTTTGAAGAGAAATAAGATCATAGAGAATCCGCTCGAATCGAATCGAAAAGAGCCTAATTTTTTTACAAATTCATTTCAGTTACGATAGAAAAATTCAATAGAATTATTTTTACGTTATGTGCGCAAAACTTAATTGAAGTCAAAGGTAACTAAAATGAATTTGTGAGAATTTTAGAAACGGGCATATTGTGGGCGCGTTGCGATCGTGTTGCAGGCGCGATACAGGCGTGATATAAGCGTGATTGTTTGACAACCGTGCCTGTTGCGGGCAAGCTAAAGAATTTAGATGTTTTTACTCGGTTAAAGAAAGTAAAAATTGACATAATTTGAAATTTGACTTATTTTGAACGCAGAGATCCACATATGTAGGTATACAACATATGTACATAGGTACTCAACGTTTTAATGCTTACATACCTATTATATATTAAACTGATGATTTTTTTAGCGGCTAAAATTTAGCGTTTAATAACATTATGAATGGTCATTTCTTACAAACGCTTCATTATATTAAGTTCTTTCATTTAAAATATAACAGAATATGTAAAAATGGTAAATTTCACAACAATATATATTTTGTATTTTATATATTTATGTATTTTTTAATTTTTTGGTTTACTAGAAACTACCGAAAACGTTAGTAGCTTAAGTTTAAATACTTACATATGTTTATCCAAAAGTTAGCCCTTTCGAGAAGAAAGAATTTGAAAATTGAAAAGAACCTTATAAAAATCTAGTCACGAGATAAAATTAATTCACATGAGGTAAGTTCTTATATATGTACATTTCTAAATTAAATATATGTATTTGATATTATTTTAGGTTTATTCTACATAGGTGCGCGGAAAAATAGTCAAAAATAGAATATTTAACTCTACACTAGATTCAAGTTCCGGATTTCGAGCAAAATTCAATTTATTATATGGTATGATATTAAATAATTAGTTGGTTCAAGCCGAGACGTGAACATTGAATGATGCATGCTTAGTTCACATGAAAAAAAAGGCCCCAGGTAGTGAAATTTTATGAGAGAATTATCGCAATTACTCTTGGCTAGTTTTAATTACAAACCGAGGTTTTGTTTTGTTCAACTTTGTTTTGTAGGTATCTTTTAACCTCACTTCTTTGATACGATTGCTGTTCAAAAAGCAACTTGGCCAAGATAAGTTTCTTAGTTGCAAGAAACGAGAACGTGAGTAATAATCTTCGAACCTTGCGAATGCGTTTTTAAATTTAAGGAGCTCATGACCCAGAAAGATCCCAGGTGAAACCTCATCAAGTGAGACCTGCTCGCGTCGGCGCAAGGAACATGCGATCCGCTTATCAATCCAGATGTGCGTGACTTATCGCTAGGTTCTAGCGACGACGAATCGCGAAAAGCAGACCCGCAACCTGGCCTAACCTGATGCATGATCTGGAAACGATCGTGCCTGCACTCACGTTGCACAAGTGCACGCGTTGCAGGCTGCGCTCTAATCAGAGGCGTCTTATCGCCCCTAAGGCCCAGAGCTCGAAGTGCGCCACTCAGCGGACTTGTTCCGGCCTGCCCGGGGTCAAATTTGTTTGCTCCGGTTCAATGCAAAACCGTTCGAGGAGTTTTTTTTTACACAATTTCATTTAGTTTTAATTATTGGAATTGATAATTAGTCATTTCGCGGCAGAATATGGGACGTGATTAATGTACGTGACCCTCGCGCTTGACGGACAACCAGCCTCTGGGGTTCGGCGCATGCACCGGCGAATTTCACGACTATTTGCGCACTTTTCGGACAGTCGGTTTATTTTTGCTATTTCTTGGAATTCTGGGTTTGTTGGACTGAACGATATTTTTAATTCCATGAGCGGCGGAATTTTATCTTGTAAACACTTCGCAACATGTGGTTAGCGTGTCGTGAGAGTCGCAGCATCTAGCGCAGAGAAAAAAATACGCTCCTACACTAAAAATCCAAACAATATTGTGAAGATCGTCTGATACAAGAATTATAATTTGGTGGATTGTGTCATTCTTTAGAAGGCGGAAATGCCGTGCTGAAAATTGCCAGAAAAATTAACTCCTCACAACGTGTCGAATAAACCAGACTATTGGAAGATATACGACTTTAATTATTACGAATTCACGAAAAAAAAATAATATTTATTTTCACACTCCGTTCGCAGGAAAATTGATAATTTCTGCGTCTTGTCAGATTTATTTCTAGTTTTTCTGCGCTGGCATTGGCTGGTGTTAGGGTGATCGGGGAAGCTCTCTAAAATTAAGCTGTCGGTCATTTGTATCTAATCTGCCTTACAATGACTAAATGATTTATTTTATTGCTGACGACTTAATAACACCATGTTTTGGTGTATAATGTTGTAACAGCTCGAGGTATCAAATTATGCAACTATGCAAATAAAGAGCAACTCAACATGAATATATTATTCTACCCATCCTATAGCTGTGGATCTCACAGTGATGATAGATAAACTTTGATTTGTAGTGGCTGAGGCAACGCAGTTTTTAAATCTTCTCTGGCATACGCACTTACACGGAATTTTATACGTTTTAGCTTTTTTGAGAAAAATGATGAAAACTATTTAAATATGTTTCAAATATGTACGTACAAATTATGTACATTAATGATTATCAAGAAAATTAACTGGTAAGTTGATAATTTTTATTAGTTAGTTAGTTAGATTAGTACTTGAGACAGTTCCACAGTCTATAGTTTTGGTTTTTTAAATAAGATACTCGTTATCATCTACAGAATGGAATAATTTTGTAAGTAGACAATAGAAGACAATAGAAAGCAAACAATTTCCTAAATAATAGGAAACAAGATATACAGTGTACCTATTTATGTATGTAATTGTAATGGAACTATCCAAACAAAATATTTTTGATTTTTAGAAGATTGTTTTTGGCTGTTATTATCCCTACTATAATAAAAATAGCCAACGAAAATGCTTTTAGGCTTACTACAAATATGTACATACATATATCTACGTATATTATCGTAAAAGTTGGAAATTTAATGTGTTTTTAATTGTTTCTAACTTTTCTAATCTGCTAACAATTTTCATTTGTTTTTAAAGGATTAATACTATATTATTTCAGGATCGACAAATTTCATACTATAAAACAAAATGTATTTATGAGAATTTGTCTTAATTTAATGTAATTTATTGAGATTTCCGAATTTTACAATGGATGGGATATATACAAGATTAGAATTTTTAAGTGCTAGAATTAACTTGAGAAACAAATGTTGTCTTGTAATCAAAACCCCTATTCGATAGGTAGAATGTAAGTTTTAGTCTTACTCAAAAAATTTCAAATTCTGTGTTCCGACGTAATTTGATCAACAAATATTCTTAGATTTATCTATTTATTAATTATTGAAACTTTTTAAAATACTTTGCCATTCGGGTAATACTACTTCTTTATTTTTTTTTCCATTCAGTATATGAATAATAAGACGAAATGTTTGCCAACGATCGGACCGGTCTCAAAAATTCTTATATTTTTCAAATTTTTTTTAATAATTTTTTCAAAAAATTCGAAGGGGGCATACATTTCGTAAATCAAGTGTTTTTTTAATTAAACTAAAAATAAACAATGAAGGCTAAAATTTGTCATAAAGTCGTATTTTTTTCTTTAAAGAGCATTTAAAAACATGAATTTAAAAAAAAACACGAGCCGATTGGTGCATTTTCTGGAAAGTTATGAGCTTTTAAAAAAAAAACCTCGAATTTTGAAAAATGCGCAAAAGAATTTGAATGCGTTTCCTATCAGTCTCAAAAACATATAAAATTTTGAAAAAAATCTGAGAGGGTGACCGATAAAAGTGGCCGATTTGGTATGGAATGCCCCATATACACTACACTAATCTACGGTTGTTGGCAACTGAGTTAGGATAAAGGGACTGTATGACCATTTTGCAAATAATTTAGCTGCTATTGTATGTAATTTATTACTAATGAGTTCAATGTTTAACACTTCTGTAGAGTTCTGCGGTGGAAAAGTGCCATGGCAAATTCATGATCAGTTTAAGGATTTTATATTGGGATATTTGTTATTTATTTACATACATATGTATGTTCGGTCACATTGAAACCAAATGAGAAGTTCTCACCTTCGTTTGGATTTAAAAAGAAAACACTTTGCAATTTGTCGATAACAACGAGGTGAGTGTATGCACTGCACATGTATGCTTGTATGCGAATCAGTAGACTTGACATAAATCTTCTTGACGCGTCAGGAAAGCAAACCTTAGCTTTCACTTAGCCGTACGCGTGTGTGTAGCAAAGGTGAAGTGAAAATCATGTGTAGCAGCATAAACGCCAACGTTAGCTTAACGCTAGCTTATTAGTCTGCCGCCCGACATGATACGCCCCAAAATAAAGGGTTTCCCTCTGGCTAATGAACTTTGGGGCTGGGAGTGCCTTTGAACTTTCGTTGAACTGCTCAAAACGTTCCAGGAAGGAAACCTCAAGTAAGTACAAAGTCGCACCATGCTGCGGCTGCTTGGATTTAATTTGTCATTTTCCAAGTTGCCGTCTGGCTCATTTAAAGTGACATGTCGAAAATTAGTACTTCATGTGCATGCTTTCGTGTTGATCTGCAGTAGAAAATAAAATGCAGTAACGCCACTGAAACCAGAGACGTAAATTTATGTTTTTGTTCAAATTTAAAATTTCTTCCCATGGGAAACACCAGAATTGTAATTTCGAATAGTACAAGAGTTGGGGTAAATGGGGCAATTAACTGCTCAAATGCACTTTCTTTAAAATCATGTTGAATTCCCAATATGTTTTATGATAACGAAAGGAATTGTTCTATACTTAAAGCAAAGAAATTGAAATATACTAACAGTACAGTAATTTGGAATTTTAAACTGTCATGATTTACATAGATAATTGATTTCGTTTTATCGAAAATTGCTTAATTTTGATAAGAGTTTCATAGTAAAAAGAAAAATATAACATAAATCAATCGCTTTAAAATTTATAGTACAAATTATAAGCAAATATTGAAATTTTAAGCAAATTATCGATATTAGTAATTACTTTTATTGCAGGGAAATGAATGTTCACATCAATCAAAAGGGCTTTTCTACCTCTATAAAAGGAGAAAAAAAAGTAGACAAGGTGTCTATTAGGCTGCAATAAATCAAATCAATCGTAAATTCTTGAACGTCGGAGATTTACCTTACCGTCAGGTCAAGAAAGAGTCATTCAAAATTCAACCCAGGCTAGAAATTTTTCAACCCCGGAGTAAGTGAAAGATTAACTTTTTGTATTCTTGTCTACCTGGATGCATCGCTCCGCTGGGAATATCAAAGACGATTCGGCTTCTCTTTTTCTCTGCCAAGGCCGCAATGAAATTTTCTTGGGCACAAAGTGATGCAACAACAAAAGAAAAAGCAGGTTCAAGTGCCACAGCCAGGTCCATAATTGATGGCTCGCCTCCACGTACTTTTCATGACTTTAATTTCTCTGTGAGGGTTTATCTTCCAAATCAGTTTTCATTTACTCCCGTAGTGGTCTTACCGTGATTCTACCTGATATCAAGGATATTTTTTTGTAGTCATTCAATTTTTTTATTACCTGGTGTCTGGGCTCAAGCCTTGCATCCGATGCCAGCACCGCATGCACCTTCCTAAAATGATTTCGTCGAAATAGTTCTCATCAATCTTTCCATTCATTTAGATCCAAGCGTGGTAATGACACAACTCTGAAGTAACCACGTTTGTGAACAAAATTGAAGTTCTTATTGTCGAAATTGGATTTTTTTCGAGCAGCGATGCGGCAAGTTGTAATCATTGAAATTATTCATCTTGGCAATGAATCAAAGCGCCTTTCTGGAAAATATCTCGATGAAACTCCAATTCTTTTTCAATCTCAAGCACCTTAAACGATTTTTAAAGATTTTGCTATTTGAATGGTATTGTCAATTATTGACACAAGACACGAGAAATTTGTACATTTTCTTGCCTTTTGTTTTTTTTTATGACTTCAGCTTTTAAGAATCTTGCTGCTTACCTTATTACGAACAATTATTTTAAAATTCACTAAATTGCAGATGAAATTTAATACAACTTAACCTTTTATCATATCACAAGGTCAGAGACTATACATAAAAATGTTATATACTTATTATTATAATTTACAACTTTTGGGGTGGAAAGTAGCAATTATTCTAATGAGTACTGCTGATCTTTCGAAACTAGCGATTTTTAAAAATGTACAAATGGCGAATGAAAGTTGGAGAAATTAGTTCATACATTTGCTCTTTTCCAGATATTCAACGTCAAGTTCAAAGCAACAGCTCCTCTAGTTCATGTTTTAGTTTTAACTGGATAAGAAAATGTTTACAAAATGCATTCAGAAAAACTCCAGTGTGTGTCTCAGTTAGTTTAAAATATATTATAATTTAGTAGGTATGTTAAAATTCATAGTAATTCAACTGACCTCTAGAATAATTTTTATTAAGTTAATCAACCAAAATTATTGCATTAGTTACATGCACGAAACAAATCGTTTTCCTATAAATACTCCGTAAATTGCTTCCAGATGCCAACCAACGCAGCGAAACGGCGCGAATTGTCGACTCGAATAAAATTTTTAATGATTTCCCAAACAGTGCGAGAAAATGCATCGCACACGGTTTGTTTATGCCCGAAATATCATGGCCATTTTCATATGTAACGACAAGAAAGCTACGGGCAGGTGATGTACGTTTGCCTCCAGTTTTTATTTGGCTCCTTCGGGATCGTTTTTCATTTTTTATGGCGAAATATTTGGCCAGCTTCGAGCAATTTTTCATTTAGCCCGAACAGTCCAAGTTTCATCTGGCGGCTGCACCAAGGAAATCTCTGGGTCAGTGCACTAAAAAAATTCATTTACCTCTCGGACTCGACATTTTTCACTCCGATGCCAATAACTGGGATAAGTCCGCTGCTCGTGGTGGTGGTGGTGAGTGGGAAGAGCTGCAAATTCGCTGCATTCACGCGTAACAAGGTTTATCCGGCGACTATAAATAATCCTCCAAGTTCGGGATTACACCGGCCGGCCGGATGAATTGTGTGCGAATTTCTTGAAACTTCCAACGCCAAAATAGATCACCGGCATTAAATTAAAAATGCAATTCGTAAGAAACACTGTGCAGCGGAGATATTTAGCGGGGGCGAAGGTCTGCCCGACTTGTATTAATGTGCTTTTTTCCACTGCTTAAGTGATAAACAAATTAAAATATGTTTGGACAAATCACTAAAAACGACTGTTGACCGAATTTTTTCGCATATATGTATGTATGTACTTATGCATGTGTGTATGTATGTATGTAGCAACACATTTGGAAGCAATATTTAATTTGCGATTTTTTACTGCTCTTTAATGGGATATTACTTTTTACGAATTGTGGAGACAGCAAAGCTTTTAATTTTGTTACTCTTAATTGCAAAATAACTCTGAACAAGCTGGCTGAAGAAACTAAGTCAATTTTATTAAATTCGTAATTTCGAAAATGGAACAAATTATAAATATTTCGAGCATAAGTCCGTTATTAAATTATAAAATGTTAACATTAGAATATCCATAAAATCTATGCGTGTTAGAGATGTTAAAATAAAATATTATTATTATGTTTTTAAGATCGTTTAAAACATGCTTCTTTTTACATCTTCCCAACAAGGTTCATTAATGGGCTTATGTCCGAACCTTAATTTTAAATGACAACAAAATAACTTTTACAGAGTAAATCATATAAAAATCGAAATAGAACTAGGTTTCGCGTGCAATGGTATTTTAGGATTACAAGGTTTAGGAAAAAACTCTTATAAGATCACTCATGCGTCCGTCTTTCACATCCGATTTTCTGAGCAACTTGGAATTTGACATAGTAATGTATCTTATTAACACACACAAATTGGTTATTTGAAAACGTTTTTGTTTCTTAATTTATATACCATGCAGGGTGTCCTTTAAATGGGCTTGTTATAAGGAACACAAAAATATGCAAAACTATACCATTGCCCCTGAAATTACTGGACCCTTCATTTTCAAAAAATTAGGAATATAACACCTTACTTAAAGAAAAATTATAACGAAAGTCTTAGGTCTTATAGATTTATAGAAATTAGTTATATGAACTTATAGTTTAAGAAAAGTACACACTAAAGAATAAGAATCGCATTCGTACATACTATACTCGTACATTTTGTCTGTCTCTTGGTAATATTTGTAAGCTAGATTTATTCTGAAAAAGAGAAGTAATGCGAAAAATATGGTATGGAATTTTCTGTGTGCGAGTTGAACTCACACTTGATCACTTTTTTTATATTCATCGATTTTGTATTCTAAAGTGTATTTAATAACTCAAAGTTACATAAAAACTAACAAATTTAGGTCGATTTATACTATACCTTGAGTCTATTAAAGGTATTTAATAAAGATAGGTTATACTTAATTTTAAAAATTTTAAATATTGAAATAACACTAAACTTTGTGAAATTATTAAATGAGTTGTGATTGTAAATTTTTATGTATCTAATGAATAAGAATTATTTTTTAAATTATTCTAAACATACGATAGGTAAAATGTGAACAACAAAATAAATTGAAACCAATTACGACGTCTTTTGATACATTTGGTAAATTTAAATCGCTCCTGGCCGCCTGCAACGAAGCAAAACAAATAGAAATAATTGCTTCTATCCCCGCCAGGGGAAAGCTTAAAGTACCTGGGCGTGATTTACAATTTTCACTCTGATGTAAATTTTGTAAGGTAAAATAAATTGCGCGAATTTAGTAAATAAATTTTTAAATGAATTTTAATGGACATAGGTCAGTGTCGCATTGCACAAATTTGCAAAATTTGCCGTGTATAAGTAAATAAAATGATGTGCAGAAAAGCCCCTCAACGGAATTTATGGCGCTGTAAAGATATTTTTAGGAGCGAATCAGAAAACGCATATTGATGGCAGCATACTCACGAGAAATTATATTTTAATTAAAGACTTGTTGTAAGCCTTCGTTTTCAACACAATTTAAACTTGATAAATTCGTGTGACCCACTTACCGAAGTAGGTTTAAATTCGTCCTCATTAATACGCAATTCACTGAATTTGTAAACTATTGGGTGATCTGTAGAACCATTTGAAAATCGCAAAGATTTTCTAAGGACATGTTACGTCTTTCTAGTTAATGACGCGTGTTTAATTAATACGGAAGAACAGTTACACATGTAGCTACTGATTAAAACTTGATTGGAGGCTATGAGGAAAGGTTTAACCCAATTTTCGACTGTTCCAGCTTGAAAACATTTTTTAATTAGGAAGTTTTCGGTTGCATTGCATGAGCTTAAAGTGGGGTATAACTGAAAAACTAAAAAATTTACAAGCTAATAACTTTTTGTGTGTGCCTTGTAAAGATTTATTGTAGATCTTCAAAAGCGCTGCTTCTTCGTACAGACGAATTTCTAGTTCTAAGTAGGCTTGCTGCAATAAAATACTGCCGGTTCTGTGCGCTGCGACGCGATGCCTCCGATGGCGACTTGGACGTGGAGTGAAATTTAATATACCTCCAGACCGGAGCATTTTGCGTTTTTTTGTTTATGTTTCGTTGTTTTTTGTTTTGATTAAAACCTCTAGATTCAGCACAAATTCGTCGGGTCCTCCATGTGTTTTCAAATCTGCTTTTCGTCTAAATTCGAGTGCTTCATGACACACTAACGAGCCCTCGGCAGTATGAGGTCTAAGATCTGAGATCATGCGCCATCTGCGGTTGATTGATCTCCGCGGACCGCGGCGGATCCTCCTTCGCGATTCGAAAGCTCGACGTCCGGGCCGGGCATCTTGGCCGGCGTCTCAACTATTTCTCGGTGATTGATTGGGCCCGTTTTAATATTAAACTGTAGGTTTCGATAATGAATGACATTTCTTGTGGATTAGCAATTACAACTGGTTACATTGCTTTGATGTCGGGGCATCTGAGGCACGACGACTTCCACATGGGTCCGCTGATAGCGCGGACACATTTTGTAACTTCAACTGGACGGCATTTCGGTATTTTTTATCTACAAAGGCGGCTTTCTGAGAAGGGAATTAAAAAATTTTTGTTAAAAGTAGCTGATTCATGAGAACAAGATAATGGGGCTAATTGTGTTAGCACTGGCCGTGATATCTATCAAGCACTGACAGTCCCGGAAAATTTATTCGAGGAGATAGTGATTTATTATCACTTCCCTAGAAATAAAAGCCAACGGATTGTTTATGGAGCATGCAAATGCAGTTAATAACGCCTTTGCCGGAGATATTTCACAGCATTTTCTTAATAAATTAGATAAACCTCTCTTAGATATGAAACTTTTCAGCTGGCGTACTTTTTATGCAAGCGAATTGTCTGAATCTGCAGAAGTAATTGATGTCCATTATGAAATGCGACTATAATTGATTCAGCAGAAGCTCGTCTCTAGGTTCCAACTACATCGGAGAAATATAGTAGTTTTCACTAAAATTACTTTTCTTGAATCTATAATTGAATTTTCGGTATAAGTTTGTGTTTTAAGTTGCATTGTATTGCAACAAGTTTTATTTATCCATCGGCCAAACTTCAGGTAGCAATAGTTGTGAAGAAATTGGGCATTAAACAGTTAACATTATTTGTACCTTCTATAAATTTTCAGCTGCCTGCCGAATTTTCTATGTACGATCTAGAAATCACATTAAATTAAAATTGTACAAATTTTAATTTGAAAATTCTTAGCATGGAGGGATTTCCTCTATCGGGCGCTTTTTCTTGGGCCTATATATTTATTTTTACTCGGGTTTATAAAATTTAAGTGCGATGTTGACGATAAATTAGTTAATATAATCTAAAGTGTTGTAAGATATATTTTGGTAGTAATTTTCATTGTTTCTTAGTACAGAGCCGGACACAAGGCATATTTTGATTACTTTAAATATTTTTTTTAATAACGATTGAACACTCACATGTTTTTTCTTTTCTATTACTCCTGAAAAATTTGTATATACTACTTTCTTATTATTTATTTAATTTCTAAAAAGTGACCTGACAGCGAAAATTTATGGATAACGAATAATAAGCGTGTATGTAATATGTATGTTGTGTAATTGACTTTATACCCAAATGAGTTTTCTAAATAAGTTTTGAATATAAATAAAACGTTTCTTTAATCAGTTAAAGATTTAAAAATAAGTTTCTATACCAAATACTGCAAAAAATAGCGGTAAAATACATCCGAAGCTATTTTAAAAGAGATTAACATTGAAAAACACTAATTGGAGGTTTATTAAATATCCGAGTAAAATAGGACAGGATCGCAGTAAACTTTGTCCAATTACACGGCCATTTGGCGAACTTATTCTTGTTAATTTGCAAAATCCAATCAATTACCATCGCTTGGCCTCATTTGAATCAGACAGGGTGTCGTAAAAAATAATTTGCCGCAGTTTTATGCACAAACCGAAAGATGCTGTAAACTCCTTTACCGGAACTGTTAAAGTAAATGGAATCGGGCTGCCATCGCCGCAAGATCTCAATTTAGAGCGCGGCATAAAATTCGTTTGGTTTAAATCGATTTCCCCCGAGAAGGCGAGGTGCTGCAGAATGCAAGCCAACGCCGCCGCCACCACTGCCGCCGATCGATCTGTAAATAAATACATATATATTTTTTTTTTCTCATCGGTCGGCGGTTGACATTAGAGGCACAAATCAATTTCGTCGATAGGCTCTCGAAACCGCGGTCCATCGCGCGGTCCCCTTGAACCCGCGGGTGAGTCACCGCGCAACGGCCACTTTTAGGTGCCACTCGGGGCCTCGTTGCGCAATAGAGGGACAGATCTATTTCTGGCCAGTTTCGAGTTTCTTATCAGCAAAAAGTAGGCGCAAACGAAGAAACTGGAGCAGAGTTCTTGGCGCATGTGTTCCGCTGGTCGCTCGATCAATTTTCGTTTATGCAAATTCGCGCCATAAAAAGTATTAGGTCAGAGATTCGAGCCCATCCGCCTTTGCGAATCCGAGTTCACGCCAGTCGGCGGACGCGGAAAAAAATAAATAAATAGAAATGGGCTGAGCTTAATTATTAGCATCACCTGTCTGGGGGGCTCAGTCGATTCACACACTACCGGTTCGCGGCGTGACGCTGCGGCAGTTGCGGCACATTCGCGGCTGTTAGTCATCGCCTTCGGCCAGCAGCCGTACCGCGTGAATTCAGCGCGTTTGCTGCATCAACGCGAGCTTCTTGTCGCCTCGCTGAGTCGACTCGATTCGGGTTTCATCGATTTAAGAGTTCGAGTGGCCACCGTGGGAATCAAACTCGTTCCGATGCTCCCTGCTCCCGTGCTCGCGCGGTGATTAATTTCATCCGCTTATCACCGAAGAAGAAGCACGCCGCTAAGCGTCGAGTGTTTGACTTAATTCTTCTGATTAACTTTTGCAATTTACGCCCGGTTGAGGACCCTTCACATAAGCATAGGCTCGAAGGAGTTGGAGTTTCTTTCTGATCAAGTTACAGAACAATCTAAGAACGAATTAATTACTTATTTAAGTAGAGCTGTTACTCAAAAGGCACAAGAATAGGTACAAAATAATTGATTTTTGCCCCCATTTGCATGTATCTTTTATTACTCCCTCCGTCTTTGGGCCGCGGTAATACATATTATGTGTGAATTTCAAGTCCCTATCTTATTTCGTTTAGAAGCCTGTGATAGACGGACAGACGGACATCGTTGGCACAACAATAGGGTTCTTTTTTGATACGGAACCCTAAAAAGGGCTCAATTTGGCTGTTAAGGATTGGATGTACCAAAAATCCATAAATCAAGACATTGAAATTAAATTTGAAGAAAGTTTTTTTCGAATGACTTCAGCTTTTTGAACTTCGTTTAGCTTTCATATGAAAATCAGGTGTACATAAATTAAGGCTCTAAAACTTTAGGACTATTGCAATTCAGTCGAATTAATATAAGTATTAACCCGTTTGAAATCGGTGTCGCCACTTTGGTGAAATTTTTTCTATGAGTATACCTACATGATTTAAATTAATTTATCTAGGACTAGAATGAAATCAATTTCAATTCTCCACAAAACATTCAAGCACTTAACGACAATATCCGAGCTTATTATGATTATTCGAGAAATAGAAACTTATCTATGTGAAAACTTGATGTAATTCAATTATTTAAGGATTTTGTTTGAAAAAAAAATACTCGTGAAGTATTTTTTATGGATACCTCTATTTTCTATTATCTATGTATACAAATTACACATAACACAAAAACCGATTTCAGGTCAAACTAGTTTTGCTTAGACTAACCTACATAGTTCGCATTAGATTGTTGTGAGCACGCATTTATGTTCTAATCTGATTTAATAAAATATTAATAGTTCAAACTACATTGGCCTAGGCAACACTAATTAATTAATTAATTTTAAATGCATTCTCAAAATGTATGACATCATGACAGACTGTTTCGCTAAATATGTTGTATTTTTTTTTTTTTTTTTTTTTTTGAAACAACTCATGTAACATAGGTATGTTCATACAAAAGTATCCATCAGAGGCATTTAAATTACATATTTTCGTTCAAAAAACGCTTCTTCATTAGTATTCTACACAGTACAGATATCTATTTAGGAAAACAAAACCCTTATTGTACGTGTGAGGTGGATTTCACCGAACTGATTTTCTGAATTCCATTATCGCTTTGAATACTTTTTCTCCTATTTGTAAATTTTAGGGTGAAATCCTATCCACTTGGAAGTGTGCTACACTGAGGTGTATTATTAGAATCAAAATATTCACTTAACTTAAGCAATTATAGTATAATATTATAGTATATAATTATATGACATGATATGTACTCATCATACTTCAATTGTTTTTGTGAGACAATTAGCGTAATTTATTTATTTTACTACCAATATTTTAAAATTAATGTCTTTCTTGCAGCACAAAATTTAAGGCAAATATACTTACGAATTCAGAATATATTCTGCAACATATGAAGCTACTCATTTCGTGAAGGGATAGTCTATCAATTGCCAGCATATATTTCACCTGCCGTCACGACACAGTCTCATATATTTCGTGAATTGTTTTGTAAGCCTTTGAAAACCCGCCAGACCAGAAGCTTTTCAGGAAGTGTATAACTCTAGCGCTATTTAAACTCATAAAATATAGTACTTACCGACACTCACCTTCTTTTATTAGCCGAATTTCCTTTAGAGTGAGGCCGCGTTTCTGGGCGACGACGAATCCTTTAAGCTGCTTTAAGGTGTGCTTGAAATGACACAGAGTTAACTCTGAGATTTTACTGCGAAGCCAACCTTACCCTGCGAAGATGGCATAAATAAATTAGAAAGCTAAAGCAGCGATTCAAATTGCGGCACATGTGCAGCTGACAGCTATAAATCCTATAAATTCGCTTGATTAAGGACCGACCAATCAAAGGGCTTTTGTGAATGTAGGGCCTGAGGGAAGAATTGGAAACACATGAGACATACTTGCGTATATTTACGAGAATGTGTAGGCGGGCTTGTGTGACAACAGCTAAGGGCTTTTTCCTTTTTTTGGGCTTTTCTAGTTCCGACATTTCAATTCATAAAATTTCCTCAGAAACAAGAAGACCAGCAAAATGAATCCTGAGCGTTCTTCCCACATGCGAAATTTCTAGGGGCAGAACAGGAAATGAAAAGTGAGAACAGCATATCCTTAAATATACTTAATGGTTTGTGCAAAAGCAATTAAGCCTCTACAAACATAATTGATTCGAAAGCAGTTGGGGAAGCAGAACAAATAAATTGCTTTTCGTGTACTTAATCATTGCTGGAGCATGTCCTTCAAGGACTCTGTAGATAGGGGGAAATAAATTTAATTATTTAAACACATCTTTCTAATATGCCAGAAAAGACATTGTGAAGAAAAAAATATATTTGTTTTTGCAAAAACGAGGACTGGTGTTTTCAATACATTCAATCTCCCCTTATTAATTGTTTTAGAAATTAATTTGTTAAAAAAGAAAAATATTTTATTTAATATAAAATTTCGGAGGGTGCATATCTCTAAAAATTAGGGGAGGGTTGATATAAAAGGAGCTTAGAAAACTTTTTCATACAGATATTTAATATTTTGAAGCATGCATTATATGTATATCTTTTCTTTATATTATAATATAATAAATACATTAAATATTTTTATTTATAAGCATCCTTTATATTATCTTCTACATAAGAGTGGATAGAAAACCTTTACTATTAAATTAATACCTTCGTATTCAAAACTGCATTTTTCGAAACTCATTGCTCAACTTAAATAATTAGGCCAACATGAAACAATGGAAGGCACTTTCAAAGCTTTTGTTTTAAGATTTTTGCCATTTACCGATGCATGACAAATGACAAAAATTTTAAGTATTAGACCTCTAATTGCCGTTCTGGCTATACCTTGAAGGGCTGGAGCATACCTTCAGTTGAATGCTTTAATTGGATTTGAAATTAGAACAGTGTATGAGCATAATTTGAAGTGAAAGCTGAAACAAAGAAACATTATGGTAACATTTCGATGAAAAGTTAATTATAATGAGCGATTTTACTGGGTAATGTTGTTTTAAAAAGTTTCTTTCTTTACATAGATAGATTTTTGTAAGAATGAATTTTAAACGAAGTTATATTTCAGGTATAACTTTAACTATAACTTACATTAAATAGTAAACCTCATCTTATAAAATCATTCTACATATATCTTCCAAGCAAAGATATAAAATATTTTAAATGCTGGTAAAAGATAAAGCAATGTACAAAATATTTTGCTCTTAAATTGGCGTCATAAAGTAATTTGTTTTAGAAATCGTAACGCAGTAAATTTGGCGCAATTAAGTTATATAGGAAAATAACTTGATAATTGCTATCAACCAATTAAAAAATAAATATTACCTACTCATTCAAATAAAAATTACATAGATACTCATAAATCGAGCGACGAGTAATCAAATAAAAATTGCTTGATTGATAGTTATTGCCTTACTTAGTTGTTATAAACTTTTATCGTTCTAGTTCCTGCTTTCAAATAAATTACTCAACATTTTGTTGGTGAACATGTGTAATTCAAAAATGTTTACTACCCTTTTTTGATGATCTATAAATTATATATTTTTATTTATTTACTGTTGTATATAGAGAAGGTGCTGCTCAAGGTAATATTAGTACATTAAAAAAGTATGATGTTAAAAGTAATTTTTCTAATCTATTAAACCAAATTAGTGCATGTTATTCCCGAAGAAAAAGCATGTTTCTTTTCATAATATTAAAGTAAATTATACGAAAAGCATTGCCTGATTTATTATGTTTCCTTTCAAAGTTGTGATCTCTATATGATCTCATAGTAAAATGTGTTAATTAGCGATTTTAAGACCAATTACTGAATTCAATCAAAATAATTTACGACTTCAAGTTACGGTTTATATTTACGATCGAATTTACATTATTACATACAGTCGTAACACGACTATTAAAAGCATGATATTAAATTTTATGATGGATTACGGTTTTAAATTACATAAATTTTCTGATCATGTCTTATTAGCGATCTACGATTTAATCAAATTGGATCATTTTTGTGCGATATATTCCAAGTTGTGTTTGCATCTAAATAGCTTCATACAAAATATTACCAGAAGTCAGAAAAAGATTATTTACATAACATTTTATCTTATATTCAAATGCAATAATTTGCTTACTACGTTGTCGGAAATTTGGATTCTTTTTTGAACTTTTGTTTTAAACCAATAAAGTTTAACGCATTTTTAATACTTTTTAAATTTTATTTATAATAGAAAATTTTTTTAGTTTACTTACATCTGTTTGTTTTAGCTTTTTTTCAAAGCATTTACGAATTAATACCAACAGTTTAGAATTTAAACGTATTTCAGAAGAAATGAATCAACATTTTGATTATAAATTGAAGGAAGCTGTGAACAATTTCTTTTTAATTAAAGAATTCTTCTGAAAGAGAAATTTGGTTTAAACATTAAACTATTGAAGATTGAAAAGGTCTAACAAATGCACGTGCTGTTGCGCTGTTGGCACCCTTTCGGTACGCCGCCGCTTTGCAACTAACAGTTGTTGTGTTCTCTGTGTCGCTATGTTTCTGAGTAATTATTTAAAGGTACTATTTCAGTTCTAATAAAAATAACTTAATTTCAAATTTTTGAAAATTAGGATACTTTAGTTTTTGAGCTCTGCACTGGAAAAAATTTCATCAATTTCACTCACAACATTTTCACTCATTGCATGCTGCTCAATAATAAACTTTAAGGAGGATTCAGTATTTAAACTTCTTTAAAATATACAAGTTTACTGTATTTAACTATAGGCGGTTTCAGTTTTGAACTGTGGGAAGGTTTGAAATTACGTTTTTAAACCTTTTTAGTTTGAGCTTTAAACTTATGGGTTTCGTTAATTTTAAAACTTTTAAAAGTTTTCCTTGTAAACAATATTCCATATGAAATTAAATACAATACCTAGTTTTCGTTTAAAATTAAGAACAAAATTTCCGACAGTGTAGCTCCATTTACCTGCTAGTTCGAGTTGTTTCACCTTCTGTAAGCTCCCAAAATTACCTTTAAGCAATATTATGAAAAATTCAGAAATAAAATCGTTCCTCTCACCCTCTTAAGTAAATCCCCCGAGGAATTCCAAACATTCCACTTAACAACGCGTTACCAAATTATTCTTCTCCCTTCACTTTGTACAACGTGTAATAAATTCAACAAAGCGGAGATATTCGCATAAAATAGAATAGAAAAGATCTAGAAAGGCAAACCGTCTGTTAACTACAAAGCATAGCTCCTAGCAACTACAAAGAGTAGTTGCGATTTAATTAATTTAATAAATGCATGAATTTAATCTTTGGAATTAAATTTGCAGCAAACACTCGTAAATTTTATTTAAAATGGGCTAAAAGAAAAACAAAATACCACACATTTCCTTGATAAAAAATGACTTTATTTACACTAAGATAATTTGACAAGAAAAGTTACCGAAAATTTCGATCCCACTACAAAACTTGATTCCCTTTAAAACCTTTGCTCAACAATCCTTAAGCAAAACTACAAATTTTATAAAAGCTATTCGAATTATTGCAGTTCGTATTTTTTTTTTATTTTCGCTTATATCATCTACAAATTCAATTTGCGTTACAAATCTTAAAAATGATTTGTACGACTCCCCTACGTAATGTTCTTACGGAGTTTAATTGTTAAATTACACAGATGTGTTTACTTAGTATTATTAAATATTTGCAATTTACCCACAAGTTCCAAAAAGACTTCACTTTGTAAATATATCTTATATATGATAATTTCGTTTCACCTTCAAAGCCAACTGCATTTCAAAAAATCACATCCAAAACCACAGAGCATGTTTCCGTCATGTACGAATTAATAAATGTGCCTACGTTTCTAATAAAATAGACATTTAGAATTCTGTTTCCGATGTTTTGTATATGTACAGTGTACACCATGCTTGCGTAAATATCTAAGTAAAAAATTTCTAGTATCTAAACATTTAAAGCCGTGTGTTATGTAAATGCCAAGCCATTTTTGCAAATATTGCAAACATCTTGAAACACTATATCCTCTGTATGCTCAAATACTTGCTATTCGACATGATTGTGAATTTACAGCATAATTACTACAACCCTAGCTAAAAGCACATAAAATATCCTTTGAATCTTGCATTTTGAGCACGATCGCCTCGAGTATCGTGAGAATTTTCGCGGGAAACTTTTGTCGAGCATATCGAAAATAACATAAAGTAATGTTTAACTTATGTTGATGCTACATTTGAATTTACAGCTATTCAACCTTTAGAACAGTATAAGGCAACAAAACAATCGATTCGGATGACTATGGAATCGCTAATAACGTTCGACCAATTTGGCTAAATAGAATGAAACATTAACGTGTGTAAAGAATATTGATTTTGAGAACGACACAACGTGACTCATACGTCCTATTGTCTAATTAACACAGATTTATGAAAAAAATAAATAAGAAATTGTTTGGCCTTTTTTAAATACACAATGAAGACTCAAAGTTGTTTAAAAAGTTTAGAGTAGAGTGAAAGTGATCATAAACGTGCACCTTCCGTGTTTGTTGTAAAGCAAAGTGACTGAAAATGATTTTTGTAAAGTGGGTCGAACATAAAACAAAGTGGCCACTGTAACTAACAATGAGTGAAACCTCTTTTTTAATATTCTCACCAGAAACCTCACTTTTTTAAATGTTTTGGGGACCAATTTGCACTTTGTTGCTAATCCATGCACTGATTAATTCGGATAAACACTTGCGTACAACTTGTAAACATGCGGTCAGAAATCTTGTGATCAGTCGAAGCAAATAAATAATTAAAAGTAGCACATTTAATGTTTTTCTTTAAGTTATTGTTTGCAAGAGAATTTTACATGTTTGTTTCACAGCCTGTTAATTTACCTGATGTTTTCAGTTTACTCATTTATTAAATATTGTTTACGGATGCTGCCTTGTAAATATTTCGAATTATTTTATGAACCCTTAATCATTACAAAATATATCACCTAAATGCCTAAACATTTACTTTATATAAAACTTGATATAATTAAATCGGAGGATTAGATTTTCTTAAAAATATACATTATTTATATACATTACATAATATTCACATGCGGGAAAACCCCACGGAGCTTTACCTTTTAATGACCATTTTTCGCAAAATTTCCTTAGGAGGATTAGAATCAGACCGATTACATTTTATAATTTCGAAATTGCTGTCTTATAATTGCGTTTGGATAATTTGTTGGTATTTTATTCAATCATTACTTAGCTTACCAAGAAAAATAGAAAAAAAATAAAGATATAAAAATAAACATTATAAAGGTATAAAAATTCGGCACCGCCATCTATAATAGTTCACATCATATTTTTTACAACACATTAAAAATCTTCTGAACCATTCCTAATTAATGCATAAAGACGGAAGAAAAAATAAAGGGCCCTGTAATTAATTATCAATTATTACAGAATTCTTATTTTATAATTATTTTTACATTTAATGTATAATAGTTCACAACTTTAAAAAACTTTACCTGTCTATTTAAAATTCTAGCATATATTTTATATAAGTTAGTTATTTTAATTTAGATAAGTCAAAATAAAAGCTTATTGTATTCTATAATTTATAACTAATTAATTAATTAAAATTAAAAGAAATGCATGAAACCTATAAAATATCTGTAGAAATTCGAGTCGAACGTGGAAACCGAGGGTTCTATATTCTATATTCATCAAAATAATTTGATATAATATTTGTATGTATGTATTATACAAGCATATGGTCCCTGCAATTGTGTTTCTGCAGAAAACAATTTTTTGGTCTGTATTTGGCTTTTCTTTCTTAGAACGGGAAACAAAAAGTATTGAAATTCCATACTCAATCTTACAATTGATTTTAGTTGTAACTATGTATTTTTCTAATTATAATTATACTCACTTTAGTTTTAATTTTACTATTAGTAGGATAAGGACTCAAATAAAATTTAAACTCACCGTTTTTAGATTTAAGCTTTTGGTTAAACTGTTTGAATTTCTTAAGTATTCACGGAAACATGCCGAAAGAACGGATTTATAGCAAAAAATATCTTCCAATCTCAATTTTGGGCCACCAAACATATTTTATTTCGTTCCAGTGGAACGACATTTCTTATTAAATTTTATTTCCACGAAGGGTGTTTGACTGGAAGGTGGTCACCCGTGTCGGACGTACGCCGGTCACGGTGACCACCGTGACTCAGTCAAAATGTTAATCATGAAAATTCATTGTAAACTAGTGGTCGATATTTTGCAAACAAACCGTGGCGAGTTCTATTTAAAATATATTCTTAAAAAAACCTATATATGTATAATACAAATTTTTAAGTTCGAACACAACAAGTAGACCATGATTAGTGCGTGTGAACTAATTTAAACATTTGCAATAATATTTTTACTAATCGATAATGTTGTTTATTATATACTGACTTTAAAAATGAAAGTAATAGGAAAAAACGAATTAAATTTCATAAGGAGAAAAAAAATAATGTTATCAAATATTTTATTTCAGTGTTCTAAAAAAGATTTCTCAGTTATAAATTGAGTGGACTCCAACGGATCAAGGTTGGGATAATTTCTAACGTCAATTCCAATAAAAAATATGGTTGTAGAAAAAAAAACTTCTATAATTTGTAAATATTGGTGATAATGCCAACATGATAAATAATTAAGTCAAAACTTAGGAAAAATATCGTTTGTTTTGGTTCGTTCAGAGACCACAGTAATACTACAGTTTCTAAATTTAAGAAAATTATAAGTAATCTTCTGAATAGCCTAAATAAAATTGTGAGGTTATCCTCAAAATATCCTTTTTCTTGTGGGTTAAGCTACAATTAACAACGTTAATTAGTAGTTGTGGCTATTATACTCCTTCGTATTTTGTACTTTGTATTTTTGTTTTTTTTCAAAAAGATACCATCAGTTAAAAAAGGTTGTTTTATTCTGTGGACTTATGATTTTTTGACTTAAGTCTACTTTTCTCAATTAATAAATGTATTCAAGTAGACTCAAGAAAAATTTTTCCCGTCAAAACTTTTTAGTAAACATTACAAATATGTGATTAATATATTATAATAAAATTTTTCAAAAACTGCCAAAATATAGTATTTATTTTTATATTTTTTAAGCATGTTTTTCTCAAAAATCAGATATGAAAAATTTTGTGCTCGACATTTATGTACATATATATATAATGGAATATAGGTAATATTTTGCATTTAGGGGTCTATTATGATGTCGTTCGCTGTAACTTCAAGGGCTCTATCTCAGTCATTTTTTCGAATCTTTTTATGCTATTTTGAGTACATACTCCTGAAAGTGCATAATTTAAGATAAGATATAACGATTTGATAGAACTTAGAAAGAAACATTTCAATTCGAGCTTAAAGTGATACATGATCCTAAAAGGGCGAGGACAGACAGACAACTTCGCTGGGTATTTTTATTTGGAATTAATTTTAGCTTCAATTGGATCTTCGAAGAGTTAATTTGTAAGAAATTCAATAAGGCCCTTGGAGCCGAGAAAGGCAGAGTCTGTGCAATTTGACAAGTTGAGCTTGAGCGCGAGAAAAAGCAAAGTTAATGTATTATAAGTTCACGCCGGAGTTAATCGGGAGAGCTCGAAGGCTTCGCAGCTGCACGTGTGCCGGACTGGTGACTGACTTAATTAATTACTTGGCTGCAACGAATCTGCGATTATGAAATCCGCCACCTCTGATAATTGACACATATCAGCTGCGAACAGCATCTGGGACGGAGTGAGTGACAGATGTATGCACTCATATTGAAAATTGATGATTAATCGTGCCGCAGTCAAGGTTGCGCTCTAATTGAAAAAACGAGGAATAAAATTGTTATTTGATTTTAATTGCTCGTGAATATAAAAGATTCCACTGCAGCGGGCTCTCCAGACACTGTCCCTCGCCTGTCTATGATTGCATTCGCTGAAACTAATTATGACTTAATTTTTATGTGACACACCTCTGGAGTGAACCCAATTACACTTGGTAAATTGCTCGAGCGCTAAGTGCTCCATTGTGCCCATTTGCTGTCCTTCCACTTTCGAATTGCGTCTTGAATCAGCGGCTGACGGTGCGCCGCCCGATTCTCAATAACTCTGGGAAATATCTAGCAAAAGTTTGTTCTGACATTGGCCCTGATGAGGCTGCGGAATATTAAATATTTCCATGTTTTCTCCTTATTCAATTTACATTCCATTCCGAGTGAAATGTTCTAAATGTAAAAATTCTGCAGCTGACGTAAATACAGAAATATATAAAATAACTAAGCAGCTGCAGAATCCAGCCTTTGTCCCGAGTATCTTATCAGCGGACGCGTGTCAGCACAACTTATAAATTTATTTGAGTAGCAAAGCTATTAATATTAATGAATGATGTCGTAATCACTTTTAATAAATCTTTTAAATAGCACATCATCAATATCATAATTAAATGTTTACAAAAATTCAAAATCAAAACATTAAATCCAGAATAGACTTGTTGAATGTGTTGCTAACAAAACAGTGCTTTGCATTTTCTAAATCCCATAGACTCAAAATTTTAATTTATTTATTATTATATGTTTAAATTTATTTATGACAGGGGCAAGCATTTTGAAATGTTTCAAATGATTTTGTTGCCGAAATCTCATTTAAAATAATTAGGTATAAATGATATTATTGAAGTTCTAAGTTATGCCAAAACACCAGTCTCTTTACAAAAGCGATTCAAAATTTTGCAGCTCTTTAGTTCTCCTTCTTCCGTTTCTCAGAAACATAAAAAAAGAACCATCGAATTTTCGAAAGTAGAGAAAGTACGCAACTTTCAAACATGCGAGTGGATAATAAAATATTCCCCCTTTTACATTTCACCATCAGATTCCGTTTCGAAAATTAAAAATAAAATATGGTGAGATCCAAAGTCATGTAAAGTTCATTTCAAACTGAAACAAGCTTTTTGTAACGTGAATTTGAAACGCAAATAGTTTTGATTAGCCATGATACGAAAAATGCCTATTTTCTCACCTTTCTTAATTGACTGATATAATCGATGAAATTAAGTTTTACAACATAAAATGTTGGTAACTAATTGCCATCACTCAACATGTAAAATTACACTTCAAAAGTTTAGTTAATTTTTCTTCGTAAAAAAAAATTTCACTTATGAACATATGTATGTAAAATTACATTTCAAAACAAAGTTCAACTCATTCGAAATACCTACTTTTCCAGATGCGTGTTTAAATTACAAACACAACACAACATAAAATGCTTTTTAAATATATGTACAAGCTTTAACAGTGGATTACAAATATTTAAAGGTTTTTTTTAAATATTATCCTCTAAGATTAAATGTTTTGATAGTTTTACACGCTTTCCTTTACTTTCGCATGCGAAGTGTGTACTTTTTTACAATAATCGTTGTCGTAAAATTCAAATTACTTTTTTACTGTGTAAATAACAAAGCAGTTCTCGAATGTGTCCAAAATGCTTTTTAACGCTAAATTTTATTAACACTTTACAAAATTTGGCAAAATGGGCTTTTTAGGTTGCCTGTTTTAAAATAAGTTTATTGAATTTTCACATTAAGGGACCTCCTTATTCACGAATACAATTCCTTAGAATTTTGGCTCGGATCCGAATTCGTGGCACTCATGAATTCGATGCTCTTCGAAATATGTATTGATCAATGTTTGTCGAAAATGCATTTGGTGATATTTGTGTATTGTAACCCTTCATTCGTGGTTGATTAAAATTTAAAAAAGTACTGTTCGATTAAAAATCGAATCGTTTGCATATTCGAATCGAATTCATGAATAAGACCCGAGGTTTTAGGAATCACATACATGAAATGTAATAGCTAATAATAAAACCAATTTAAAATGGTAATTGGTATTGTCCACTATATGAAATAACATCGAAAATATTAGTTTTAAATAATATCATGTTTTTGAAATTGTAGCCAAATAATCAGAACGTTAAAAAACTAAAAGATATTCCAAAATACTAAAGGACATCTTACCTATGATTAAAATTCTATAAAATTTGTCAGAGAAAACAATCGTAAATGTCGTTGTTTCTTAAAAATCTATGATTAATTGAAGCGTTGGTTTAATTCAGAGGTCGATATATCTATAATTACGTTTTTTTAGTTTTAAGAAATATTTTCTTTAAGTTTAAATTTGTGACAGGTAACTCGTGTTATTAACTTCTGTATTCATTTAATATTTAATAAAATTAAAATATAATTGAAGCGTAGAATTTAATTTAGAATTGCTGTGTCATTAGTCAAAATTAATATTAGAGGAGCAATTTTCAACTCGAATACCATTGCATTTATTTTATTATTAATATATTTTGTATTTATTTGAGGTCCTCCATCAATCTAGGCTACACTGCAATCAATCATGTTATACGTTCGTGCCAAAAAGTTACATGTCATAGTGCAAACATTTTTAGATCGATAGTGAAACAAAGACCGATAATAATAAACGATTTTGTGTAAGAAAATATCGTAAATGGTATTCGCACCGTTTTGTTTGTGTTTGGGCAAACAAAACGTGTTGGCCTAAATATCAAAGACGCCGGCGGGCCTCGGAATCTAATAGAATCTTATTATCTTAATATGTTGCTCCACAGGTTCAATATGACTTTCGTGCCAAAATGTGCATTAACTATGGCCGCAATTTGTGGTATTAGTAATTAGAAAAATTGTTTCCTGTGATTGTACAACTGCCGTTGTAATTAATCAAATATTTCACATACCTAGGGCCATTCGCGTGATTAAGACGAATCTTTTGAGCCTTTAATAATCAAAATTGGTCAAACCATTAAGGATGTGGGCGGGAACAAACATACAACAACACAATGCCCATGTGTCGCCGAGTGAAAGGACGGTGTGACGAGTGCCAGCTGTTGAAGAAAGTGAATTCATCCAAAATAATTACACACAATTGGAAAGTAAACTTGGCGGCTGGGAAGGGTAGAATTTTTTGCGGCCATAAATTTCTCACACGAACCCCAAACGACATAATTTAATATTCAAGGAATTGATAAGCCCAGCGGTTATCTAATGAAAGTCTGCTTCTTGGAGCCCACGAGCCCTCCCCAGCCGAAAAGTGATTCAGCACTATTTTTTCAAGAAGTGGCACGCATGCACCGTTTGGAAAAGTGGTCAATTTATACATTTAATTAATGTGGTTTACACGAAGCTCACTCATATAGAGTGCATGTGGGGAGTTGCTCCATTACTTGCGGATGATTAATTATCACATGGTGGCTTTATGTTTCGAGCATAAAAACATATTTCCCATTCGAGTATTACAGTAGTGCAGGACAGCGCTGTTTATATAAATGCGACCCCATGCTATTTACTTGCATGAAAATTATTCTTCCGAACGCCTCTGGCGCTGTTGCCTCTATTTATTATATTTTGTAGCTGGCACGCTCCGCGACATATCCACCTTTATGGTACATGTCATCATAGTCACGCGTATTCCATATTTCCTGATTTTTTTTTATAGTTGAGTCGGGAAAGGAAAGGTAGTCTTGGGCGGAATTATAAATAGCTTCTCAGTAAAGTAGTTGCATGTCGTAACCTCGGGATATAGCACTAATCACAAAAATGGGAATTTTCCTCTGAAATTAAATGTACATTTTCCTTTAACACTTTATAAACACGGAGCTGGGCAATGAACGTATTTCATACAAACGTATTTTAAATGGCGAAAGTAAAATATTGCTCGGATGTTGAAATATTTTAAGAGGGGAGGGGTGACAAATTGCTTCATGCACATGTCTACTAAGGTCTGATTAAGATCCTGCTTAGGGTCAACGTACGTCCCACAGCTTCTTTAGACTGATGCATTATTTTTTAATTCATACCTACTTTAATGTGATTCTTTCACTCAAACGATTTTAATAAATTACTGATCAGTTTTTTATATTTAGAAACGTATTGAATGTCAAACCGTATCTAAATACTGCATTATTACTAAATTTTGTATTATATGTTACACAATCCCAAAAAATTATTTCGATTTCAAAGCTTATGGAATAGTGCATAAGCTTGTATCGAAATAAATTCGACAATAATTCAGTTTTCTTATCATCCTTTAAAATTGACTTCGGTGCATTAACGCGGTTTTTTATTACAATATTATTATTTATGTAGCATTAACAATGCTATATTAACAACGGTAGAAATACATATGTTTCCAAATTATGTTATGTTTTTATTTACTCTATTATTGGCATTTAATGGTAACCTGATCCTTTCACGCAAATATTTTTAATAAATAAAATAAAAATTAAAGTTAAAAATTACTAAAACCTGACTAAGAGAACAAACGAATTGAAAACTATGAAACAAGAAAACATTTTTATGTAAAACGGAAACCATAGCTTGAAACTTTCCTCTAAACTTAGGTAAATTAATCTTCTGAAAAACTATTTAATAATTCGCCGTCTAAATAGAAAATTTTCCGTGACGTCAAATAACCTACGAAACATTCTTGATGATGACGAATCCAACGACACCTCCTTTGTTCAAATCGATTCAGTAGTTTAGACAGTACTTCCTTCCATTAAATAAAATTAAATATTATGAACTTTATAATTAATTATTTATATTATATACGTTGTATAAATATTTTTTTCAGAATGACAGTTAAACTTTAGAGCCTACCTTCTTAAAATTTGCCGAATTCGAAAGCATAAATATTATTGAAAATTTATAGTTTAAGCCCATGCAATTTAATAAACATTATATTGAAAAAAAATATGTTTCGACTCTTAAAATTTATAATTCCAAAAAAAATCGATCCTCTTGCTTAAAACCTCTCTTTAATTATCCCCGCAGGTATAAAATCAAACTTACCGAAAACTCCTTATCTTTTTTAGCACTTTTTTATATCTAAAAATTAATTATAATAATATCCAGTCTGGAACTTTCCATTCAATAGTTTATGTCTCACTATGATATTAGATTAAAATTTCCTTATAATTTGATACCCTAATAATATTCAACAGAAATGTTTGTGTGCCGTTAAAATTTTGGAAGATCTATCCTTAATAGAAAAATGCATGCATAATTTCAATAATTTCATGTGTGGTTAAATATCTTATAAAGCCGATCTTAAACATTTAATTTGTGAATGCTAGACATAAAAGTGAAATAAAGATGACGGAGCCGGACGGACGAATCAATGAAAAAAGTGAATAGTAATAATAAAAAGTAAAAACAGAGAAATACAAACCAAAATGAAGAAACCATCATCGAAACACTGCAACAAAATATAATCGAAGAACGAAAAGAAGCAGAAACGAAGAAAACGTAACCAAAATAAAAAAAGATTTCTTGACTTTTTTGAAAAAGTTTATTTCCGCTTTCACATATTTTGTCTTAGATTTTTGAGTTTATGCGACAAAGACAATTCCGGCATAAACTGCATCTTCGTTATGTAAAAAATTGGTGTATATAATATAAAATTATTATATATGCTGTGATTGAATTTACAGAAATTTCTCCATCAGAAAATATGTATTTTGTGTCTAAAATGGTCAACTACAATAAAATTGCAACATCGCTTCTGGATAACTAAGGTTCGCCTGAAGTCTGCTCGGTATATTTTGCTTCTTCACTATTTTTGCGCTTGCGCATTTCCTCTTTCATATTTCTATAAAATGTTCTTTATATAAAAACTCTAATAATTAATGATAATGAATTATAATAATAATAAGACTCAACAGTTTTAATTTCTTTATATCTCTCACGTATAAAAATGTCGCTCATAAATATGTAACTCTCAATTTAAGGGGCTTTTCCTTCGTGTTCTCATATTTGACAGAAACCATTTAATATAAAAATTTTTATTGACTCGCGATGAATTGATTGTTTCTGTAAATAAAAGCTTTGTCTCAGTACGCCTAGCTTTAACTAAAGTAGAAAACTTAAGAGTACTCTTAAACGTTACGTGTATTTTCTTGGAAACTTAAAAGTAGTATATTACAGGTGAATTTGTGTTTGATTTCTTAAACGAAAATGAACTCTCAAATGAGATATTGCAGGTTTTTGCTATCGCAGTTAAATTCTAAGTGACTACCTGAACTTGAGGAGGCGGTTTCAAAGTCTTGCAGGTTGCTGAAGTCCAGGTTGAGATCAGAGTTGAAGTCGTCAAAAATTGTGGAGGTGGCAGGGTCTGCAAGGCTGTTGAAGTTGAGATCACGGTCTTTGATGTGGGCTAGGCGGATCGTGTACCCGCCGTTTTGGTAAATGCTACTGCTATCCTTGAGGTCCGGAGTGCAGTCCCCGGTCATAGTGAATTCAGAAGTGTCGGCACAGCCATTTAAAATTCCGTTGCAGTCGGAATTGAGGTTATGAGTGTTGTGGTTCTGCAGAAAGTTTTGGATCGGAAACAACCTTTGCGTGTCTGTTCTACTGGCAGGATTCAAATTGGCATCGTTTACAATACTGAGTTTGTCGTCGACGTCGACGGTCGCGCCTCCGAAGAACGACTTTGCGTTGGTCGCGTCTATCCGGATGTCCTCGGCGAACACCTTCGACTCGTTGTTGAACAGCTTCGAGGCGACGCTCCTCGGGTTGTTGCTGGGGCTGTCGCCGCAGATGTTGAACAGGGCGTCCGACGAGATGAAATTCTTGGTGGCCTCCTCGTCCCCGAACGCGTCGAAGTTGTTCGCGTCGAACATCTCGACGCTGTACGAGACGTCGTTCTGGAGGAACTTGGTCACGTCCTCGGTGTCCAGCAGCGGGGAGTCGAAGATGGCCTCGTTCGGGTCGCCGGAGATGAGGGAGTTCTCCTCGAAGAACTTAGCACTTTCCGGTGAATTTGGTACAAGCATCGAAAACTGGGTCATCTGCTCGGCGCTGAGGGGCGTCGTCGAGCTGAGGGTCAGCCGGTTCCAGTGGGACTCCGTCGACTTGGGGTGCTCCTCGTTGTTATTGTTGTTGGTGTCGTTCTTCGCGGTTTGCTTAGTTGTAGAATTGTTGCGCTTAGTGCTGGCAGTGTTTTTCGCTTTCTTTACACTAGACGTGCTGGAACTCTTGGTAGCTTTACCTTGCTTCTTCTTTGGACGGTATTTGTAGCCAGGGTACTCCTGGGAATGTAGCTTACGCAAGCGCTCCGCTTCAAGTACGTAGGGCTCCTTATCCTCCTTCGGGAGGGCTTGCCACCTTGCACCCAGTGTTTTCGATATTTCAGCATTGTGCAGATCCGGTGTCACTTCGCAGATTTTGCGACGCTCAATTTGACTCCACACCATAAATGCATTCATCGGTCTCTTAATATGACCGGGACTGTGCTTTTTCGTCTGAAAATAAAAATGAAAAACACCCAATTATTTATGAACGCATAATATAACAAATTTCTACATTTATTGATTAAAAAATTTTACTAATAATACATAAAACACTCTAAATAATATATGTGAAATTCCACAGTTTACTGATAATTTGCTGATAGTTCCATAGAGAATTTATCACTGCATTCTTCCATATAATTATAATAAAAAACAAATTTAACTTCTGTTAAGAAGTGGCATTTTGTAATATCCGATAATTATTTTACCCAATTTTTAGAGTAATATACTAAAAGAAAAATATTCTACAAAAACCTGGAACATTCCTGTTTGATTTCAATTACACATTCTTCAATCCTGTTTAACACATTTTAGAAAATCTCAGACTACAGGCACTTGGGTATTAGATTCCCAGCATTTTTAATCGCTGATATCTCTACTTCTAATTACTTAATTGTTAAAATCGTAGTTCATACAATATATGCATTTGCGCTTTATCGCAATAACATATTTGAAAAAAAAGTCCTTGAAAATCCTTTTAAATACGAATTTTCAGAAGACTACAATTTCATCATATTTGAGCTATACTTATGAAGGACAAACGCTTTTTAATAATGATAATAACAATCATCTTGTGCTATAAATTTGAAATATATAAAATTTGTGGCTTTATAAGCTTTATCTATTACTAAATATTTCAATTTGAACACCACGAAATATAAACATCATTATTTTAAAATTAGTAAAGTATCATATCGATCCGATAAGCAAACAGATTGCTATAATTTACTAATTCTTAATATTTTTACAATGTATTAATTGTTCCAAAAATTGCGTAAATTTCTTACAATACAAAAAACCACGAAAAATAAATTGAAATTAGCGAGCTGCTGCTACTGACGTCGGACGAGAATTATTTTTATCAGAAATTGTTACAAGTATAGGAAGAGGCGAACAGCTAAATAAATTCTTATCGAAATGAGTCAGTTAGAAACGCTTATCTTAAGTTTCTGCTGGCACCCGACCTTGTGATTACCTCAATGAAATGTGGGATGTGGGCAATTTCAATGTAAACAGCAGGGAAATGAAGTTTATCGCTTTGCCAGCGAGCAATGCTTAACACCTGACAGACAAAGACTCAGGCGGAAGCATTCAATGAAAATTTTTAACAGCTTAATATAAAAAAAAATGTTGATCAAACATAAGGAAAAATGTTTGCGTGCTCAGGAACTTATAAATTATTAGTACAATTATTTTTTTAAACCAATTTCCAATGCCACGAAACATTATCAATTTTGTCGATTCCTAAATCACAATCGCGAAGTATACCTAAAAATTGGATAATAATTAATCAGCTTGATAAATTATTTGAACATTGAACTGAATCGTTTCATCGGAAAGGTAATCATAGGTAACCTATTTCAGGAGTTGCAATTCCAACAAAAAATTAAAAATATGCCTTGATAACGCCTTTTTAGGGTTATTTTAGTATAAAACGATTATCGATTCATAGGACACTAGCAGTAATTGTACTATTGTATAATAGATATGTGGGATTTAATTAAACACATTCTAAAATAAGTATTAATTAGAATTTTTGTGGTATAAATAAATTTTAGTTAGACATTTTGGTAATTTCCTTTAAATAGATTGAAGTTAAAGGAAGCTGGAGACATAAAAGTTTATATATTTTATAATTTTTAAATAAAAATCGTAATAAATTCATTAACTTACTTCCGATGACATCATTTAACTGCTCGTGGCATGTATTAACATTCACCCCGTAACTGAACCAACCGAGATGCAATAAAATAAATTTTCTCTATTGTTCGCAAAACCGCATGCCGGTTGGTATTTGTTTTATTCAATATAATAAAGTAGAGTGTCTCGCATATTTATGATAATTTTTTTTTATGTTGTTCTGAGATAAGAGACTAGCAAGTGTAAACTTTTTATTACAATTATGAAAACTTGATTAATTAATAAATTAATACGTAAATATCGATTGCATCGATCGTTGTTTCAGTATTCATTTGAAAGAAGTTGTAATCATTTAAAGTTTGGTTTTAAGTTTCATTGAAATACGAGAAGTTTATGTGATCTCATGTTTGTAATTTTCTTATACCCGACAAAATGTATAAGAATATTTAGCGAAAATATTTATTTTAACTGGCTAAAGGGCAGACAGATAATTATGAAATGCTAATGTCCAATAAAATCTATTGAATAGACGAACCGACAAAAAGAAGGGAATTAAATCGGTGAAATCGTGGCCAGACTGAATCTTCATGGAACGTGCCATTATGAAAATCTAAATGATTCGCCTATGTCGACGATATTAAGGAAGCGATAAGTGAAATTGAAGTATTTTTATACGATGCACGTTTGCCTCCACATGACACAAATACGAATCGATTGATAACGTCCACTCAAGCTCACCGGGTTTATTGACCGCGAGCGCGAGCTAATCGCGATCATCATTCGAAAGCAGTAAATTATTAAAGGCGCGAGGCTAATCGATGCCGTCTTTGCAGACCTTTTTCTGAGAACTAGTTCAAATTATTAAATTTCAAAGCAGTCGAGATAAGAGCAGGTCGGCATGGACTTCTTGTCTCCTGGGAGCTGATTATTCTGGCTGATATTAAAATCGGCGAGATATAATGAGAGCCCCGGTGGCATCTACGCAGCAATTTTAATTGCAACTCAAGTGGAGCTCCGGGATTTTGCCGAAACCTCAATTTTGAAATCGAGATTGATCGATCCGGGTTATTGACACTCACTGTAAATACAGCGAGGACGGTTCAGACATTTGGAAAGTGAACTTCTGCCACGTCCACAGAGTGTAATCAAGAATTTTTGGGGCGAAGGCACCGACACGAAACGTTCAATTTCAGAACCCGCCCTGTACGCCAGCCCGGCGGCCCTCCTTGCCACACAACTACAATTACTCGCAAAACTTTAAAGATTAATGAGAAATGTTTAGGAAAATTCAAATCTGTCTGTACTTATCGTGAAGGTCAGCCACCGGGCCGGGCTTTGTGGAAGTTGATGGTTTATATAATTTCGATAAAATCGCCCAGACGGGACAGTTTATTGCGACTGGTTCTGTGTACGTGCGCTGTGCGGAGCGAGCGCGAATGGGACGTCTGCGAGGCGAAGGCCATTAACCGAAGGAAACAGGCTAAAGCAGCTGCTCCAAGAGGTTGCCTGAATCATGGGAAAGGAAGAGAAAATTTATGTTCAGCACCTAAGTTTCCTACGATAGCCCGGTGCGGCTGGCTGCTCGCTTGTGTGGGTAAGATTATGGGAAAAGTGATAGCCTGAATTCGTAGCATTCACTTTGCCACCCTTTAAAAGTTCAACAATATAAATTACAATTTTATCTCAATTTCACCCTAAGCTTTGAGCGGCGACTTTGGGCATTACAAGCGAAAATTGAGATGTCTTTTCGAGGTTCAACTTCACGAGCCAGTCACTTAAATATTGCATCGTGCCGCCTCCAACTTTAAGATTCTTTCAAATGCTTTAAAATCTTCTGGATATGTTCTACCAGAAAAACTTTGAATTAGCCCCCGAAAAGTTATCCGTCTTCTTGCGAACATAAAATATTTAACGAGGTGAAGTTCACGTGGTACTTCACTCAAAAATTAAAATGATCCAGTTTTGGTGCCTCTGAGAAACTCTAGACTTGAAGATAACAGTGTTATTATGAGGAGAAATGAAGAATTTTTGGTTATTGCACAACTTCTTCATAATATAAAACGAAATTAGATTTATTATAATGAAATCTTACATCATTTTAAATGTTGATCTAGGCTTAGTTTTGGAAACTTAAACTTTAAACTTTCTAATTCGAAGTTCATTCGAAATAGCTAAAAGTACAAAAAAATATTAACTTATATTTCAAATTAAAAAACTGATAGTAGGTACCTACTTGAACTTTGAGCTGAATATGAATAAAATAAAAAATTCCGATTTCAAGCAATTTAATTTCTATTAACTACCGCAAAATCAATTAACTCAATTATAAATAATGTTGACTAATATTTCGCAAGTTTAGATAAAATTGCATGAGGAGTAATTACTAAGTTATAGTATGACTTGAGTAATCCGCTAGTGATGAAATTCCACCTCTAGCCCTGCTCGAGGGCATTCCGTGAGTCAGCCCTCTTGAGACCTCGGCCAAGGGAGTCTGAGGTGCTGACGGATCCAAGACATGATAGGTCCGAAACATCTTTCATCAACACTTCACTGGTCAGCCTTGCTGTTCTGGCGTTTCACATTCATTCAATTTACCCCCATTAATTTGCAGAAACCAATTTGCAAAACCTTTTGCACGAGCCACAATACGCTGACTTCTTGTAAGATTGGTCAATTAGTTCCAGTCACGATGTTATTGGTTTAGAATAACCAGCGGCCCGAATGCGGACAAGGGGAGCCCCCCCTCCGTGGTACCTATACAAGCGAAATCGAATAAATCCATGAAAAGGAAAAAGTCAACGCTAAACGCTAAAATCCGCCAAATGCAATTTCAAAAATTGGAAATCGTTTACACGAGTGCGCGCAAGCTGAATGCAATTAGGCTGCGCTCGGTGAATTGCTTTGGTAGTTGGCAAATCCACTCGATCTTATGTTGCCTCAAGCGTGTACTTAGTCAGAACCGGAGTGATTAGATTTAGTCGACTGTTTGCCAAGCTAAGCTGATCTATCTCTAAAGGTTAAGATTACTGCAATGTTGAAACTTGAATTTCCTAACCTTGAGCAGCTGTACAAGTTTGTGCTCAGCTCAAATTGGAGGCACGTATGAGGCTGATCGGGGCATTTATTCCGCCAGCATGGCTCGGTGTTGGCCAGGTATTGTGTTTCCCTGTTTATGATCGTATCTGGTCCCAGCCACCAAGATTGAAACGTCTCAAAAAGTGGGCAGAAGGATGCTGCTTGCGAAATGAGGTGATCGGCGCGCACAATTTGTCGGAAGTAGAATCGATAAATTTATGTTCTGAGCGCAAACACTTTCCTCCAGTGATAAAGTGTCTCGTTTTGCGCACTTTCCGGCGAGTGTGGTGGCAAACGCTTATTAACATAATTTTAGTCGTTACACCTGGAAATGGGAGCGCCGCCGCTGAAGGGACCCCAAATAAAACCGTCCTTCATTACAGTGGATGCCGGCAAATGAGGCCTTGATAAAGTAGAAGCTGAGGTGGAAGCCTCACAGCAACGAGCTCATTGCGTCGCACTCAAAGTTGTTTAAGGTGGGTCTAATGGACTTTTAAGTTTTACGGATTTCTACGACTACCGCAGGTTTCTTCTTACTAGGTCATCGCACTGAGATTTTATTTTTGTGTTACGACTTAGGCTTCGTTAACATCTGACATTTATTCGCGGAGCTTCTAGTTTGCGGGAAAATGTTAACTTATTTGCGATTGCCTCACATTAAATTTTGTACGAGCAGAGCATAAATTCTGAGATTATACAAGAGGAATCCAAAAAGTTAAAGCCGATTAAATTCTAAATAAACTGCAACAGCATCCCTGAATTTATTTGTTAATTAAAGACATTTACTTTTGTTTATTGAAGAAATAATTTGGATCAAGGACAGAAAAATTAATCCGACATCAGCCGCGTTAAGCAAATAAATTTTCGATATTTTCCTAAATCAAAATATATCTCTTGTTACCTTTCAGTATTTGTTTTTTCTAACAAAAAGGTCACTAAGTACGTTTTAAATCTTTCTAGTAAACAACTGACTTTCAAATTGCAAATCTTATTTTTAGGTTTTTATGTGCATCTGTTAAATAGAAAATTTTTACAGGGTTCGAAAGCGGAAAGGTTTGTATTTTGGCATTTAAGCATAAAAAAATTGATAAGATGGAATTTCTTGGAAAGCTTAAGAAAGTAGTAAAATCGTTTGGCTAAATCAATAGAGACTTTAGGAAAACTTTCTCTTGGATTTCTAAAAAGTAATTTAGGACATTTTCAATTTGCAGAACTACATATTCCGAGGCTCTATTATTTACTCTGTATACAATTTAAGGTATATTATACGAAACATAATAATTCTTGAAGTCTAAATCCTGATTTTTTGTTTGGAACCATAAATGATGAAAATCTACCCGCTTTCCGCGGTTGTTAACTCTATCTCGGGATTACAGTTTTTTGGTCTAACAGAAGCATACTTCAAAGAATCTACTTTTTCTGTGCCCATAATTTTTTGTTAGGGGTATATTTCTTTTTTATTAGTTATTATTATTATAGCTACTTCTAAAGACATAGTAGGTAGGTATATTAATTTATCGTTCATTAACATGCTATTCGTAATGTTTTGTTGAATTCTTTCATAGATTGTATGGTTTAGTCAAATAGTGCAATACTTTGTACTACCCATCTATGGGTATATTAATTTCTGAGAGTATAAATAAATGGATAAATACTTACATATATGAACTAAGCCCTATTTTGATATATTTCCAAATCTAAAATAAGGTAAACAAAATCGAAACAGTACAAACAAATTAAAGTAGTATTTGCAAACCTTAGAAACAATATGCAGTAACCAATTTTTAAATTGTTCTGACAGGAATTTTCGCTGTTGAGTCTATGGATAGATAGTTCCAATAGTATCTTCATTGATTTTGGTTCTCTTTTTGGGTAATAAACAATAATAGACCATAAATAAGCTACCAAGGTTCAACTTTTCATTTGTGCAACGCACTCAACTGTCGACTACCTTATCGTAAAATTTTATTAATTGCAAACACCTTCAATTCCGCGAGCACCACCAAATGGAGCCAGTCCACAGGAGGCTGCCAGCAGCTGAAACAAAAGTATGTTAAATTTTATGAACAGCGATGTTAGGCCGTAAGTAAAACCGTCTGGTTTTCGATGTCGATCGACTTGGCAGTGCTTCCGCACGTGCTAATCATAAACTTTTAATCGAGTTACAGTCAAGGTGAGCAAATGATGACAACATGATGCCGTTACGGCCCAGACCGGCCCGGGGTCATTAAAACTCGCCCTCCGGTTAGTCAGAGTTTAATGTGCGCTCATAGCTGCGACTGCGGCACGGCACGACACGGCACGGCGCAGCAGCCGGAGACCCACCGGCACGCGGTGCCATTAAAAGATACGAAACTGGCCGGCCGGCCGGCAGTGGATCCCAGTCGAGATTGTCAGCCGCATGCATGTCAGCCGGACTTTAATTACTGACCGAAACGAAACTGATTTGCCTCATAATAGGAGTAGGACGACGATGACCCATATGTTCATATAAAACTGCGCAATTCCTAAGCTTTTCTCCGGTCCTCCGCCAGCGACCGCAGTGCAACCGAACTCAGTCTGCAACGACGACATATTCATGAATTCTGTCTGGAACCGATGAGTAATGACACATTTGCATGCATGCGACATACTGACTCAACAGTTTTATAGCTGCTAAGGCAATCCCATCCCAGCCGTGCTCGGCTAGCAGCTAGTACGCTAGAACCACACACCTCGACGGCCGGCGCGGCGACGGGGTGGCCGGGGGCAGCGAAATTTACTGCGAGAGATTAAAATTTAAGCGACTCACAGACTTCGTTGTACCAGCGAAATCGGCTTTATCCAATTACCCCAATCAAAGTATGTTTCCCGGGACAAAAAGTTCTCCAAAATGTTTAATTTAATTATGATGCGCCACCAACGGCGGACGACACCCTGAATACAGATGGCCAATCTTGTTCATGGCCAATAAATTTTCGGTAGAATGATCTTCTCGATGGCAAATTTTCTATATAAATTTTAATTTTGGCAAAGCGTCTTCCACCGCAAATGTCTTTTTACTAAAAGTGGAAAAGTGAATTCTGCTTATTTGAAATCTGATACATTTGAAATTCTACGAAGCTTTTTTATTTACAAAACTTTCTGAATGATGAAAGGAAGCAATTCTCTTCGATTATTCAATTATTATTCGTTTTCTGAATTAAAATATTGAAGACATTTATATTACCTTTTCAACATTCTTTTAAAAGCCCCTTCTTTTTTCAAAATGTCCTTTTCGAATACAAAATCACAAACTTTTTAGAAGTATAGTTTCATAATTTCCAGAATGAATGATTGGATTCGTAAATAATTCAAATCTCATATTCAAACAAACATTCCCTTTATAAAATGGTAAAAGTTACCTACAATAATTATTTTTTTTTTTTTTTTTTCATCGTATAAGAACATTTTATAAATGACCTAAAATCAATGGACCTCAACAACTTTTCTTAACCGTATTCTAGATTATCTGCCTGTCTTAAACATAAACGAAATGTGAAAAGTTGATGTTTTTTCTATTCTGTCTCTGTCTTTTCAATATTTAAATTAAATAGCAAAAAATATAAACAAAGTAAGTAGAAAGTGGTAGGTTTTTTCATTTCGACTTTAAACAGCAATAGCATTTAATGGTTACGTTAAAAGATAATTGCACAGACATCACGAAAATTAGTTAAAGGAAAAGCAATTATAACGAGGAATCATTTGACACAGGTGTATGAATAATTAGAAACATTAATGAAAAACATAAAACTGTATTTATGCAGTGCTATAAATTACGAAATACAGATTCACAGAGCTTTACAGGTTTACAGCAATTTTATTACCTTCGCGAAAAGATTTTAACACCAAACGTTCAACAACCGCACCGTGAACCCTTAACCCTTTTATCCATATATGACTAAAGTTTTAACCAGCGTGGACAAATTGGCGGACCATTACGAAGTTATTGAGGTTAGACCGTGCTGAGTACTTTTCATTGTTCAAATTGAAGTGATTTCTTTAGTGCGATTTTCTCGGCAGTAAAGCGAGTGTTACTGACTTTACAAGATGCCTTTTTAAAATGGTAGCAATTGGGCCTGGCGGTGGGTTCAGACGTTTCACCTGCAAATCGTCTATAAGTCATGGCAAGCGATATTTTTGCACATCCATTAATGTCATTTTTATTAGGAAATCGCATGTCTACTTTTTGCGACTGTAACGTCTTTTCTTTTCTCATGTGACAATGTAGTTCAAAATAAAAACGAAAGACAAAAAGCAGCATATCAGCTGACACAAGACTTCTGTTTGCTGATTTTTATCGCATTGACTTTTTTTCTTGTTCTGAATTTAAAATATCCAAACTGGTTTTCTCTGTCACCCGCAGTTTTTTGGTTTTTTGTTTTGTTTTTGTGAATCACAATTGAATAATGCAAAACAAGCTGATGTGAATTTTTTAGATAATCGGACAACAAAAAATGCTAGATTTTGCTTTAGGTTTCTTCGTTATAACTTTAAATAACAAATGTAATATTGCGTAACTGCTCAAATAAATGATTAAGTGTTATACATATACTTTTTGAATTATGTCTGTTAATTTATTGTTACAAGCACAAAAGCTGAGTCTATTTTAGGTGCAAAATCGGATACATTTTTTTTTAAAATAGTGTTCTCCATATTTTGTATTCCATGAATACATGCGTAATTTGATAGTAGAATTAAATTTGTTTGTTCATGTTTATGTCAAAAACTATCAAATCGATTTTACTTTGGTTTTTACCATTGACCAGGCAAGGTATTTCCATAATTGTCAAGCTTTACAGGGTAACTCATCCAAAATAAAGAAATAACAGCTTTTAGTGTTTTGTTATATGGAGCTTTTCATAAAGTTCATTATTTAATTATTCTAAAGTGCTCATATCATAAAAAAATTTTCGTAATATTTCTGAATATACGTAAAGTCAAAACTGACTTACACGGACTCGTACTTGATTTTTACAATTTGCATATTTTTTAACGTACTTTCGCTATCAATTTCTGTGCAGAAAGCGTTCTGCGCTACATGCAGACGTATTTTAAGAGCAAATTTACGCTCAATTATACGATTTACGTATAACTTTACGTACGTTTAATTACAATTTCATCAAGAGGTAACAAATGTTTTCCCTCCTACTCATAAAAATATTACAGATTCTTATGTCTATATAACTGCCTTGGCCAGTTATGGACAAGACTACATTCAATATTTATTCAATAATGTGTCTTCAAGTTGCTGGTGAAAGCACGTAACGTAATTTTCTTAAAATAGTGCCATGTTTGCGTCAGTTGGTCTGCATGCGGAAGAAGTTATATTTAACAACGATTTTTCGCACAAAATAGATAAAAATTCAAACAAATAAGACTTCTGAAAATTGATGACGTGATGTTTAGAAATATATTAAAAAGTTTCCTAAAAAAGGAAATTGCGCGCTCAATTCATGATTAACGAACGAAACCCAATTATAAATGACAATACTTTATACCTTGCAATTATTTAGTAATTTCATTGCGAGAGAACGCCGCTAATTTTTCCCATTTCAAGTTCACCACGGTTTTCGTGATGGAGGCATCGTCATGCATGCAAATTGTTTGTCACATTTATCTCAGTCGCATCAACGTCGCGACAATATTGGCCGCAGTGTGCTTGAATTACATATTCATTCCTTGTGGCACGTTACATTAGGCTTATTAAAATTTTATTGAGGCATACTTCCTGTTTCAGAGGTGGGCCTCACACCTCCTTTTGACTGTTGACCGCTGTTGGCACCAACTTACATCGATTACACCAACAGCCAACAATCACAATTCGATGATTTTCCATGTTAGCCTCCACACTCTAGACTCTAGAGTCTAGCGTCGCTCGCGCACGGATTGCACAATCATCGGGTAGTGCGCACCTCGCCTAACTTCGAAACTTGTAACGCCTCACGGACATGGATCGTTTGTTATGCTGTGGCCGCAGCCGTGCGGCCCGTACCTTAGCCGCGTCATGTCATGTCGAATTGAACTTGCTGCGGCGGAGGTTATTGCTTCCTCTCCCCGGGCATGTTATTAAATTTATGGATAACTTACAAAACAACTCTTGATTGCGGCCGGGCCCGCACCGCGCCACGAGCATCAGTAGGTCAGAGCACAATCGGCGCTGCCTACTTTGGATTTGAATTTCGGATTTGGGCAGTGGCGATGCTGCTCCACGCGGCCGCGGCCACACGATCGTAGAAATAGTAAAAGGCTTAGGCGCTGTGAGTACGATAGGCCAGAAACCGCACCCGCTTGGAAAGCGGCCAATTTTTGATTATTGAGGCGGAAGCTGTTCGGAATAATCGGTGCTGCTAACTATGAAAATTTATCTTCATCAACAGGTCGTATGTAGTTTTGGATACAGATTTATTATAAACTTTTGAAAAACGCAAACATTAAAGTTGCTGCCAAAATATCAGACTAATTAAAAGCAGATACATCCCACAAGAATGGCACGTGTTTAAGAAATATCTTGAATCCGTCTTAGTTTTAAGTTTTTCTTATTTTCCATTCACTTTAATATACTATGTCTTGTACCTATAAAAAAAAATGTTTAGTATATATAAATGGTCCACAGATTTTCCAACATAAACTCTTATCGATATTTTTTTTGGAAGTTTGTTTACGTAAAGTGATAATGCTCGTCCAAAATGAAAAAATTATAAAATTCAAATAAAATAAAATCACATCGTAAAGTAGGTACCTATAAACGCTACCGTATTAGCTGTTTGCATACTCCGAAATTAAAATAAAAACAATTTCTTATCAGGAATGTTATCGCTACCGCATATCGCCAGGTCTGTAGACTTGTACACAGAAAAATAAAAAATCATGTTAAATCACACAATCCAACGTAAGTTCAAAGTGATACCGCCAACTGAACGTTGTTTGAACCTTTAAGGAAATATTATCTAAAAATGAAAAGAAGCGGGAAAAAAGAGAACACATTACAGCCGCCAAATTCGAATTTTTAACTAACTTTAGAGAAAATTAAATTAAAATTATAATATATATAATAAAACAAGGGCTAATTTTTGTTTTTCTAAGATAATAATAAGATAACGCGGTCAATCACATTTTAACTAGAAATTTAAAAATTACATTTATTATAAAAGAAAAGAAAACTTGAGAACTTTTGAAAAAAATTACAAATACCTTCTGTATTTGTAAAACAAAAATATAATTTCACTAGAAGTGTTAAACTATCAAAGCTAACCAACATACAAAACTGGAAATTCCCACTGTTTTAAAAATCACAAGAACGATTATTATGGTATGCTATAAATGTGTTATCTGTTTGCGCTGCATATTTTATTTAGAGCTTTATTTGATCATCTGCTTTTTGTTATAGAATAAAAAATTAAAAGCGGAATTTATTTTATCAAATTATTTATAGTTATACCTGCATGACATCAAAATTGAAAAAAAATATCAATATCGAAAGTTTATTCAAAAGATAGAATTTTAAAAATTAAAATTATTTTATAAAATTCTAAAATTTGTTGATTAAAATTGTTTTGAACCCAATCTTGGTCAAGGCCAATGTTAGAGCCGGCATAAAATGATTTCCCAATTATTAAGTGAAATAACGCGAACATATTCTGCAGTAAGGTGATTCATTAAAGCTCTGCTAGACACTAAGTAAGTAAATAGATTGGTTGAGCGAGAAGGTCTTGCCCTTCTTTTCGTCTGGCGAATTAAAGCCAGAAATCGAAAACTTAATTAGCTCGAATGAAGACAAATTCGCAACCGCGAGTGGTCTACAGAAAAAGGCGATTTCCTCATTAAAATTCGCTCGTCAGCGTTTCTCGCCAAGAGTGTGCGATCAGTGCAGTAAATTAATTGCATCGAAATAAATTAGTATTTTCAATGACATGCTGGAGTGCATCCAAGAGCCGTCGCCGCGCACTGCCGCGACTGACGTGGAGCAGGAAGAGGCCGTGCACATGAGATATATTGGACAATTTTATTTTGCAAATAAAATTCAAACCGTGCACCAGTCGACCAGTTAATAAGGCAAAATCAAAACAGGAAAGAATCGCGAAAAGTAAAAATAAGAACGCAAATAAAGAATAAAACTTAGTTGCTAGTGGTAAGGGGGGCATCGTGTGAATTTAAATCGTTTGCTCACGTACGAGGTGAGTATCAACGAATAGCGCGCGGTGGGGCGCGCGGCGGAGCCCGAGCATATGCACACGTTTCCAACTAAATTCGAGGTCACCGCGAGACTTATACGGCTCAAAGAAGGACAGCCAGAACACAGCTGAAAATTTAAGTGCGAATAGAAATTACTTCCTTCTTTGAATACCTTTAAGCTGTGCAGCGAGGTAAGAAATTGGCTGGCTCTTGGTCAGAAGTTAATCTCCGACTCCCGGGCTGAGACGTCGACGATCCGACGTCTTGATCGCACGGAATTAGTGTTGCACGGGCAAATTTGCACGTACGAAAGAGCAGGCAACCGACTTCACCTATCTGTAGAAGTGAAATTGTCAACTTTTTCTGCAGCTTACAAACAGCGCCTAAAGCTTTTCCATGTTTCCCATATGTTTTCCATGTTGACTGGTTCTAATGAAAATTTATGGTCTAACAGGCTTCTCATACGCGAAGAAACAGACAGGTAAATTAGAATTGCAGAGTTCCCTGATAATTGCCACTTGGACCCTGTCACGTTGACTGATGTAATACTTACTATTGCTATAGTTGTTGCTGGTTGTCGCTTGGTTTCCTGTTCTTAAAACAGGCTTACCCACGCTTATGTTTCGCGAAAATCTGCAGCTAGATGAAACACGCTGACACATTTCTTAGGTGCAGCATTGTCATCTTATTGGCCTACCGTGTCCACCGAGCGATTTATTTCGTAACAATATTTTTGCTACATAAATCATAAAAATATGGGAATAAATTTTATTCATTTGCGGTGTCGGCTCGCGACTTATCTCATGCAAAGCATCTTTTCAAAAGAGGAATAGTCACAGATGCAATCTCTGTTAAATGAAGTTTACTTGCAATTAATTGGTTTCACCGCAGGTCAGGTTTTACTTTGGGAAAGTTTCGCACAATTAGAGAATAATTGGGTTGTGCAAGCGCAGTGACACATTAGGAGGAGGAATTAAAATGAAATGAATAATTTTATAGTCTGTGAAAATATTCCAGCGGATTTAGCGCGAATCTGCAATTTAAGAACAATGGGAAACTACTGTCTTGCGTGATTAATGGCTCTAGCGTGACGTCCTGTATTATGATAAAATCGTTTTTGTTGATATTTTGCATATTAACGAGACTCGCAAAGTTTAGACTTCAACTTCAGTATTTTTATTTAGTTTTTTTAGTTTAAATTATTATATTCTAGTATATACAACAGTTATTGTAAAGCATATGATGATTTTGAAAATTGAAATTTGTAAGATTTTCATCGAAGCAAGGTAGTACACAATTATTATAAAGTGTTAAAACCGTCCGAATTTTCATTTAATTTTACATTCACTAATTTATTCAATTTCACAGTAATGTAACGATTTTACTACATAGCAAATTTGAATCTGTGTCATCATGCACCTGGTAATCTGGTGGTACAGTCACTGATTTATTACTGCAGAATTTCTAAATTTAATGCCATAGTCTTGAATTCGCCATGCCATTTCAATGCTTTCGGATTCGGCATGCCATTTCAATTTGGTAAAATTAATAATCTTTCAGTTGTCGGTTTCTCGTATTTTATAAGGCTTTTTGGATTGAGATATAGAACCCATAAAAATTAAGACTTCCTTTTTCTCCATGTACAATTAAAATCAGAAATTGGTTTTTTTAAATACAATTTTTAACTTATTCATCAGGTTGGATTTTGAGCTTGTTTTAAAACTAATTTGATTATATTTATCTTGAATCAAAGGATGCATTATAATTCTAATTTTATATATTAATGGCAAATCAAGCTAATTAAAGTAGTAAAAACGGCTGCCTTCAAATTGTTCATTAAAAAGTCGAAACAAATCTAATATACACTAAAAGTGTTATCGGAGAAGTTTAATAATAAAATTCAAGCTGGGATTTAATCATCTTCCAAAGCAATCGCACTCTCACACAATGTTTACAAAACAAATTCAGCTATTTCCCAAACTTTACGTGTAAATAATTTCGCTTTTGAGCAGCATTTAATCACACAGTTTATCGCTTTACTGGATTTTTATGAAACTGAGTCAACTAATCAGTCATTTCCGCAAAACTTTTATGTGAGAACACATTAAAATTGCACAACTTCAGCGCTTTTTAGATGGTCCCCTTTCAATTCAAATATGACCGGATTTTTCTCACAACATATATTTCTTCTAAAATATACCTAGATTTCTAGAATACCTTTATGTTTTTGATTATTAATAAATTTTAAAATTTGTCATTTTATGAATATGCAAGATATGTGTACATATACATATTTTCGTAAACAAACTCCTATAACTTAAAGAGGATTATTTGTTTATCGTAAATATTCATTAAGTGAAATAAACAAACGATTTGCTAACTACGAACTTAGTTTGTGTCATTTATTAGATACGAATTTTCAGCGTAATGTGGGCGTTGGTTTCAGTTCCAAGAGCGTTAAAGAACCCATAGAAAATCTTTTTCTGCTTAAATAAAATGAGTAATCCTTCAAAATTCTATGTATATGTTGTATGTTTATCAATCTTATTGTTTTTTTTATTATATTTCACAAGATTCTCGCTTAAAATAGTCGACCAGACCGGAATAAACAATAATATTAATAAAATGAAATATGTTTTTCGTTCATTTTGGTCCATTCTGCATTAATGCCAGTTTCTTATTTGCAAATAAAGTTTCATTCAGCTTATAAATAACATTCGCCCAATACAATTTTTTTTTAGCAACGTTTTGCAAACTAGTTTGGCATTATTAAGATGCCGTTTTTATGTTTGTCTATATAAACAGTTTTCTGTCTGCCCATAAAAGAAACGAAAAACGACATGAAAAGAAGCCTGCTGCCAACTTGGGTCCAACAAGAACACAAAAATCTTCTGTCTTCTGTCCTCTAGAGAAGATTTTATTGTTTTGACTGATTTTTAACGGATCGGTTACGCAATTTAAGGTTACAATCGTTAAGTGATGTCATTGATACGCGTGGCCAGTCCCTGCATAATCTTCATAATTTGCACACCAAAATTTTTACTCCGATACGTGGAGAAAAAAATCAAAACTAACTACATTAATGACTTGCGCAAACGAAGAACTTTCACTGATCACCGCAAAGATCTTTAACCTTTTCCGAGTAAAGTAGTTGAATTTGGCTTTTAAGAAGATTTAAAAATCAAATTTTAACGCAATAAGAGAAGGAAAAAATTTCCCGCTAAGTGCGAATTTACGTGCTACCGAATAAATTTGGATAACGATCTTCAGTGCTGTTGACCTTAGGCTCATCCCACACGGGTCATTGGCATGTATAACGACCGAGCATACCTTCTTTTATATGGTGCTCTACGCTAATTCGCCTACCTTCAAAATCGGCCTGCTAATGGCCTTTAATTACCCTCGAAAGCAAAATTTTGAAACCGTTTTAACAATTATCATGCGATGGTATACTTTTTCTTATCGCGGATCACATATGCATACAAAAAAACATTGCCTCCGGCCGACATATTTCGGGTGGGCCCCTCCGCGCTCCTCTCGTTCCGTTTTTCTACCAATTAAGACTTCCCTCGCGATGACCGCTGCAGGCCGCCAGTCGGAATAGTTTAATTAAACGTTTTAGATTGATCATATCTGCACATTTTACAGCCCCTGCTTTATTTTGTAGAACAATTCAACCGGCCTAATTTGCATAATATCTGTGGGACCACTCAAATTCGTCTAAACATTTAAATGAGCCGAGACGCTGAGCGCGCTCAACGTTTCGTATAAGAGGCCTGAAAAACATGAAATTTGTCACGATAAGTGAAATTTACATAAAGATACTGTACCATAAGCCTATTAATTTTAATGCACCAGACCTTGTGTACTTCCGAGGAAAATAATAAGGGTTTTAGACCTTGGGTATTTTTTGAGTTACCATCTACAGTAAGAGTTATTATTTTTTTTTTTTCTTTTATGTAATTAAAATTTATTTATTTCAGTTTGTTACCATTTCCCATTTCCTGCGGGAGAATTAATTTATAAAGGTTTTGCTTTCTCTTTTGAACAAGATTTCCAAATGTTGTCCAAATGTAAATATTCAAAAATTCTTTTCCGCTGAATAAAAGCAATCCACTTAAAAGTTCTCCAGACAGTATCTATAGTATTAGTTTAAAGTTTTAGATCAACTCAGAAAACATTTTAAACCAAATTTTGACTATAATTTTATATCTTTTATATACCTATATGTATATAATATATATAAAAAGTTCAATAAATATTTGAAGGTTAAATTTCTAATTTGGAAAGTTTTAGAAGTAGAGATTAGACTATTAAAAAATAACGAAAATTTTTAAATTCAGTTAATTTTAATTTCGAATTGCGCCATAAATCGCAAGTTACAGCCTTTTGAAAGTAGAGCGACGCAAACGGCAGTAAAGCATAACCATAAAACTGAGCTAAAATTTTAACATGTTATAGTATAAGTTTTATTTTTACTATTATATAGCATGACTAACGCGCTCCAAACTAGAATGACCCCTTCAATTATATTTTTTTGTTCATTACACTAAATATGCAACAATTTATTTCTAATTAAGGAAATTTTTTAACTTTACCTTTTAATTTTATGGAACTTATTAAATTTGAATTTTTACCTCTAAGCAACGTCACCGTAGAATTACAACTTTTACAAAATGTTTTTCTTTAAAATTTAAACCAAAATTACATAAATTATGTATACTGATTAAAATCTTGCGCTACAAAGCAAACCTTTCCCCTGTTTTCATGTGTCGCTAGTTGCGTTCAGTGTTATGTAAGACATTCGGTTTTGTCCTCATGCATGACTATCATGTTCGCCTATCAGAAATTTTATTAGAACGAATTATCGCGATAATCAATTCCTGCAACCCGCGTATTTATCAACCCTCGTCGAAAATTCCCCATTTTCACCGTCACAAAATACTCAGCGAGTAAAAAGGTTCGCAGTTCATTGTATTCAGGAGGAAATTCCGAAAATACCTTCCCGGGGAGTTCCGAGATGGAGCGATAGTAACAGAGGGCTCGCTATACGCTAAAAACTATATGAAAATTATAAGACCATAAATATGCATGTGTATGTGAAAGCTTTTATCAAGCTGTTGAGTAAAAACGTGTTCCAGGCACACACTCTCTTTTGCAAAAAGGGTCACTTTTGTAGGAGGAGGCTGTTGCTTCTCGAATTACCTGCAATAGAGAACTCCTCTATAAACCAAAGAGAACAAAAGCAGACCATGGCTAAAAGAAAAAAGTGCTTATAAACACTTTGATTGTCGTAATTAACCGTGGACACGCAATGGCGTTGATGGAACAAAGGTGGCTCTATGCCGCACTGGAATTCTATGAAAAATAATTCCTAGAAGGAATTATTGCAGGGAACGAAGCAGCGACGAGAAAAACCCTCGGTGGCTTTGATGTGAACTTGCATTTTGTCGCCGGTAATTCCGCTGCAGTGGTGAGTAGGACAGCCATTTCCAAAGGAATGCACTTTTAAATATTTAACCCTCTTGATGATGAAGCAACCAAGGATCGATGACATGTGAGCACTATTAAAACGGTCGATTAAAAAATACCAGTAACATAACCTTTATTTAACCTCTCTAGGCATGTTGACAAAATCCTAAACAAACTGCTATTTTTATTAAATTATCGCGAGGAAATGTACAAAAATATACCTAAAATATGCCAAGGCATATCTGACGAGGTTTTACGAAAACATAAAAAAGGTTGTATTTTAAACAGAAAACTAGAAACGTCAACCAGTTTCAAACAAATAAATAAAAAAAACGCATTTATAACATCTTAAAATAGAGCAGATTTAGTCACACCATTCAACAAATTTTGTTTAATTTACAAAATAGGATCAGGTTTTTTTACATTAAGCTAACATTTAACTTTTATTTTCGATAAACTAACAAACTACTACAAACTAAGATGTAATTTTTTTTTATCGAAAAAATGGTTCGGGAGTATGTTTCTACGAAAAAAACTTATTTTTGCAAGTATAGCTCAATTCGACGCATCACTGAGCGTCTTCCTAAATGGTTAAGGGGGGAAACTAAATTAGGCGGTTCGAAAAATCAATTTTCTTTTTATTTCATAAATCGTCAAGAAAACATCTAAAGAATATAACCTCAAAGTTTTAGAACAAAAATCAGATTCTTTCCATTGCTATTCGCATTAAAGGTTAGCTTCTATTCAAAATGGAATTATTTTGCATACTTCCAAACTAAAATTTTACAGTTTGCAAATATTACTAATAATGGTATTGATAAGAGGAAAAAGTTAAACTGATTTTGAACTTACATTTTTTTTTTGACAATATACCTCAAATCATTTAAGCTTAAAAGCTTTGTTAGCTGCTCAAAGAGTTAACAAGTTTTTTTTTTCTTTTTTTTTTGTAACCGAAAAATCGTCTCGCCAATCAAGAGTAAGTGATCTCTCACGTGCAAGTAATCCAGGTAGTTACCGGAAAACGAGCAAAAAAAACCGAAATTCTTGTCAAAAATAAATTTGCATAATGAGATTATGGTGTCACTTCCCCCTAGCAACATTTTTTACGCTATTACTGAGTCAATCCGAGTAGAATTTGGCCCGACTCAGACGAGATCACCCGGTGATGGCACAAGTCCAGGGGATCTTGTTGCCTGGTGCACCTCACCTGAACTCGCGCTTTCAGCAGGTAGTGGCACCATTTAGCGATTGCAAAACCAACCACTGATTAAGCGGCTAACTAATTGAGGGGTGACTCGGCTAAGCCCAGTGATTTCTTCGATTATTCCATATTTTCCTCCTTCTGCCTTTTGTCAGGGCCTTGGAGATTTCACGATCGGTCTGAGTTTTCTCATTAGAGCGGTGCAAGGCGAAGAAGCAGAGCTAGCCGAGCTAGAGGCTGTCTTGGGCCTCTAGCGGCCGTCTTTCTTGGGTCTAGAGAGGCTCGCAGGCGGCCTCAAAATCGGCGCTTTAGATGTTAGCAACATTAGCGCGGAACGGCTGACTGACATATGCTCGTCTCGTCGAAGGAGCCGCGGAGGGAGGTCAGCTGAAATAGGAGAGCCCCAGAACAAACACACTTGCGGTCGGCGCGCCATGCTGCGCTGCAGACTGGGGCCCGCTAATGGTGTGATTGCTGATTACTGCTTGATGGAGTGATGAAGATGACGTCTATTGCCTTCCGCGAAATCGTTACGGTTTGCTGGGCACACTCTTGGAACTGGAAGGTCATGGTGGGGTCGCATTTTAATGTTGATGTTTTCCTTTTATGTTTTTTATATATATATTTTTTTTTCCGCAAGCAACAGCCGAAATTGTGATAATTTCTGTACAGGCAATTTAAAATGAGTTGGAAAATTTAAATTAATTAAATTTTTTGCTAATTAGATTTGGCATCACTGATATGGAAATTCGAACAATTACTCGTGCTGCGACTAATGAACTTTTATTGCTTTTAAGGTGTTCAGTACCCACTGGCACGTACGACATGAACACAATAATTGAAAATTGTACGCTACCACTTTTTAATAGAAAAGAAAAATCTCCAAGAATACCACGTCCACAAAATTTCAGTAAATTAATTGATTCAATGCATAACAGCGCTTCGACTTGAAAATGTCTTTTGTATAAAAACCATTACACATTTTTATTCTAACGAATTTTTTACTAAAGAATCGCAAAGACTAATATTGCTAAATATAATATAATAGTAGTGTTAAAATATATAGTATACATATGTACATTAAAAGTAAGATTTAAATTTTACCTCAATTTTCCATAAGATGACATTTTAAAAATGATCTTAAATTTAACACAGAACTGATTTTACCTGAAACAAGAAAGAAATTATGTTATTATTTTATTTATAATATGTATTTATTATTTAATAAAAGCTTAGCAATGTAAGTGATAAAATTTCTTTTTGATAAATTAAAATTATGAATTGATATTATTTTCTTCCTCGATACAAAAGTAATTACTTAAACTCAATGTATTTACTTGTAGCAATTCAAGTTAAATTTTCTTAAATTGTATAGGTACGGATTTGTCCAGGTAATCTGCTCGAATGAAGCATGACCGTAAAAATCTAAGGCTGTTATGTTATCCGGCTTTTTCTTTGCTGCACAGTTGACTCAGCAATTTTTATGGGTTTCCATATTTGTATCGAACGAATTACATCCAAGGTGGAACGCAGACAACATACGAGCGTCTAATTCACTTACCCAAACTTCATATAATTTTTTTTTTTTTAAATTAGAAGGGAAGGCACTCCCATAAAAGCCGCTCGTTTTGACGAAAAGGTCACTCAGATTGATTTCAGGCTTCCGTTTGGGCATAGTGGCGCGAATGAAGAGGGCCGCTGCGATGTTTGTTCTTCAGGGAATTTAATCCGGGCAGAACAATTCATTGGGCCAATCTCGAAAGGACCAGGAATTTACAAAGAATGGTGGTCCCGAAAATTTGATATCTTCACAAAAGTGAACCTATACAATACTTATATTGGGGCAAGTATATTCGACATAGCTTCAGATTACCTGACGACGGGCGAGAATATCTGCGACATATGTACATTTTGATGGATTCAAAGGAACGAATTGTCGAGGGCGGAGGCGGGCATACCGCAGCTGCACAAACAAAACTGTCTTAATAATTTTTCGCAGCGCATTACTTTCGGGTAAATGCAATCTCAGACAAGGTCGCTGAGTTTTCCATGGAGAAATGACCTTCACGAGGTGTGAAATTGTTATCAACAACAGAAAACAGATAATTTCCGATGGTTAAGAATATCTCTGTTTAAAATATCAGCGCTGATTAGATCACCTGACCGGAAAAAGACTTGCACGGACATGCCGCGAAAGAGCTTTTCTGGTCGTTGTTATTCCCACGACTGGTGATATATTGAGGAGTCATACGGTTATTTTTGCATCATTATGTGGTAACCGCGAAACATGCCTTTCTAACTCGATTTCTTCCAAGACGGAGCTGAATCGACGATATCAGCTTACAATAATAAACATCCAGGGCCACGGATCATTCTGATTCGAGCTGATCGGGGGAATTAGTGACCCTAATCTACATTTCAGTCGAAAAGACAATAAACGATCAAAGATAAAATGCAGTCAGTGCGCAAACTATTTTGCCCCAATTGCCAGCTTTTGATTTTTGTTTTTAAAATTGAACAAAAATAAATAAATAAATAAATAAAACGTTAAGCAAAAGTGAAGTGTGGACAAGGCGATAAGATAAGAAAATGGTGTCCACTTGTCTGGAAGGCTTTGTATTTTCTGAAGTACGACATGAGTCAGCTGGTGTCAATTGAATTTATTTTCTTTAGATAAGACGAAAACGTAACCCAAATGTGTAAATGATCGTTTTCTTGCCTTATTTTGCGAAATATTTTATTAGGAAAAAAATAAAATATTTATTACTTCGAGGTCACTTAAGTATGCGATTTACATTACTCTTAGCTGCGCAATGGAAAAAAACAAGCAATAAAAGGAAATTGAAATTCCTAATTTTGTACAATCTTTAGTCACAGACAGAAAAATGTAAACACTGGTGAAGCATTACTTTGTTGCAAATTACATCATCTTAATAGCATCATGGTTAATTGTGGCATTTATTGAAATGATGTATGTCACAATGCGGCAACTGCTTATACTTTCTTGAGACAAATTCATATCATATATTGTCTTTTACGGACAAAGACGTTTACAAACTAAGACCTTAGGACAATAAATGTCCTTTAAGAAAAAAATAACTATCTCAACTATGGAACGAAGTAAGAACTAGAAGTTCACACGATCAAGGACCTATTTCAAACCCTTCATTCTAGGAGGTATTTTACTAAACCCCAAAACAAATACGGAAGGTGTCAGAATTTTAAAACAAATCATAATGTTTTTTGTAGAAGGTTTATGTCACGCACTTCCCTTAAAAATAAAATGTGTAATAAAAAAAGGTCATCGTAAACAATGTTCAAAAGCGTGCCTATTTGCTACTTGGTAAAGTGCATCTTTTGTCTTGGCTTCAGTTGCTTACTCAACTAGTTTACAAGTCATGACCTTTCTGGTAGGATAATAATCCTTCCAAGAAAATTTTCGACACACAATTGGTTGCATTTTTTTTTTTTTTCTTTAGTCTAAGCGAAGACGTTTAGTTTTCTGGTTCATTTTCAATACAACTTGAGTAATCTTTTTGGACATGATTAGCTTATTTCAAGATTCGTTATTTTTTCGATTTTATTCAAAATATCTATAACTCCTTTCGATGATGTGGCAGCATAATGAAGAGAAGCGCGTTTTAAAGTAAACTTTCTAACCATTTAAACAAAAACAAAATAATCCTAATTGATAAAGATCTCTTAAAATAATAAATAGTCTAAGTCGCAATTTATATTTCAACGGAATAAATTTTCTACGCAGTTGCCATTCTGCAGAATGCATATTTCGGAATTTGATAAATTATACTTAAAAAAATACATTGACTCTTGTAATGCCTGACATTCACATCACTCAAATTAAGAACTTTAGTCCCTCCAATAACAAACGCCAATAATTGAATGATTTATTTTATGCAACTCGACGTTATCACAGTTGACATCCTTAAATGACTTTGACGAAAAGTAAATAAAAACCCCCGCAAATTAAAAATAAAATAAATAAATTAGGTATGGTTTACATTAGTTCATATCGCCACACCAGTTCCTGACTTGACTTGGCACATCAGGTTAATGCCTGTGCAATCACTTCATAGAATGATTACGTAAAAATTCAATGCATTTTATAATGCAGTCAAGTGGCGACAATGCACAGTTCCTAATTGCACAATATTGTACAATATCGAAAAATGCTGTTTAATTGACTCATCCCAACCATACACCAGAAATTTTCGCTATCTTTCGAGGCTTGACACTTTTAACACAGAGAGATAAAGTCCGAAAAGCTTCTCAAGACGTGGAGAGCTGCTCAAGTTTTATCTGCAACTGATAAAAACCAATTGAAATTTGTTTGAGGGCACTCAGCTTTTTCATTCTCTGTACAAATATCAATTAAACGATTACAGCAATAAAATCAGTCAGACAATTTGGCGACTTCCACTCTATTTGCTTTTTATAGAGACCTACGTATGAGCTGATCTTGCCGCTTGGCCTAAACCTGTTTAAAATCGTGTAATGCAGCTTTGCGGTGGCAACAAAAAGAAAATTGCGCCGATTGAACATTATTGAAAATAATTGCTTTGTCATTCACCGGATTACTACTGTCTTTATATCTCAGCTGAGCCAGCATTTCACCAGACGTTCTAAGCGCGATTTTTAATATGCTTTTTTCCTCCCCGACAAATCTGATCGGCAAAGATCAATAAAAGTTACTTGGAAAAATGGAAAACTTTTCTTAATGATTCCATGTATTTTTCTGAGAATGTTTTTTACTCTCATACATAATCCGTGTTTTCGGATAAAATCAATTTAATTTGGAGTGATTCAATCCCAATTAGAAGGTCACATTACGATAAATATTATATTCAAAAACCAATAAGCCATACCGATCTCTGGCAATTATCTTGAAGCATTGTGCGGTCTGGCTTTTATCTTGCGACAATTATCGAGTGAATATTCTGAAACTTGATCCAACTCTGATAAAGATTTTATGGCTTCTTATTTCGAGATATTAATACAAATACACGCAGCCATAAGCTGACTAGACTGAAGAAATCGAGCTGCTCTGCTTTCATGCGAGATAATAATTGTAAACAAAATCGGTTTAAACTTTTGCTATCATTGCGCTTTTTAATATTTTTTTCATTTTTTTAATGCTTCTCAAAAGTATATGTTTATGCTAAATGAATAAGAGTAATGTTCAATGTACGGTTTTTTTTAATAGCGCGCTTGGAAATAACAATTTATTATTTATAAAATTTTAGAAAAACAGAACATTTCTCGATAAGCAAACCATTCGTATTTCTTTAATTTAAATATTTTTGAATCATTTTTATTTAATATCTGGTGTCAATCAAGTAAGCACCGATAGTAAGGCCATGTCACAGGTGAGGTTCAAGAATTATTTCATAAAACAAAAAGTTTTTATTATAGTATATCTTCAAAACGATCTTGGTGGTCAATTGATGTCGGAGTTTTGCGGGAGGGCAAACTGGAATTAAATATTTTAAGACGTTGATCCAAATTGTACAAACTCTTTCATCAGTTTATATAAAAAACGAACAAACCACAAACATTAAACCAAACGAGAAATTACCATGTCGAAGTGCAACAAAATCCGGAAAAGAATTACTTTGAAAATAGTTTTATGTGATTTAGTGTTCTTAGCAACAATATTTAAATTAGTTGTTTTACGCTAACCAGCAAGGGTCACGAACACGTTAAATTAATACGAAATTAGAAACAAGACAAATGGCACATACATATATAGAATCAAGTGGTCAACTTAAATTTCAAAAGCTTCTTTAAGTGGCCACTTAAAAATGCTTTCTTTATGCCATGGTAATTACGGCCTCGCGATTATGTCTAAGCAAACTATTAGTGCCTACTTAAGAAAGTTTGCTTTTTGCAAGTAAACTTCAATGTTAAGAATATCCTTGAAATGCATAGTTTAAGTTTATAAGTTAAATAAGGAGACAATTACGCTAGAAATATGTTTACAAGAGATTGTACAAAGTGTACACGAAGTTCAAGTTTGGATACTATGGAAGATAAGTCAAGAAATAAATATTACCTCAGCCCAACCAGCATAAAATTACTTCGTTCGGATTACAAATTAAAAGATAAATCTTAAATACCAGCATAATTGCTACATGTCTATAGTTAGAGATTTTTGGGATATTGTTAATGTGGTCGTAGAGGCCGAACGTTAAAAAATGAACTTATTGCAACACAATTTTCTTAAGTTGCGCAACAGAGATGTGGATCAAAATATTCGTACATATTTGCATTTGAAATGTTCAATTTGGCCCAAATATTAAAGTGTCAGTTACAAAATCTAACAAAAGAGTTACAAAAGTGGCTTAAGCTAAGCAAATCAATGCAATTATCATTGTTTTCGGTAATCACACACGAGTCACTTAGAAAATGAAATCGTATCGCATTGAATTAAAAAGCACAAATACAGAAGTGTTGACCTCGGATCATTATCTATCCCACACTGTGTAATTACCCAAAGCGATACTTTAGCATTTGCAAGAAAACCTCAAACGATGTCTTCAGCGAACGCACAAGAGGAAAAAAATAAAAGCACTTTGTCAGGGTCAAGTTGGAGTGAAACTTGTTTTAACTATGACGAATTATTGCACGACTTAGCCGCGGTGAAATAAATCATAGAAAAAAAATGGGTAGAGAGACCCGCACCACTCCGATCTGCAGTGCTTCCTCTATAGATATTTTTTTATCTAATTTTTTTCAGTATGGGTCTTGTTGATCGGCGATACTTCAGGACTCGCGTGTTGGGCCAGTAACGAGCCAGCGAGCTATTTCCTCTCCAGGTAGGTTATCTATGTAAAGAAGAATGAGCTAATTCGCTTTTTGTCCATCCGCCTCCGGCGTAGCGTTCGAGTTGACGCAAGGCCACTCGAAAACTAGAAATAATAATTAAAATGCTATGAAGCTCGTTTTGGCTCGCCGCAGAACACCTACCTAATTATTCCCATTGTTGTTGCGGTGCCAAAGAAGCGCGTGGAGCTCTGCAAGGAGACGCTGAGACGTTAAATAAACAGAAATCCAGTCTCAGGGCGATCGGTGTCTCATCGGTGAAACCTTTCGAATGGAAAAACTCAAGTGTGTGTCCATTTGTACGGGCACACTGCATTCAATTTATGACCTCAAATAAAAAAATATACATACATTGGTCGGAGGTGCCCCGTCCATGCGTGCGGCTTTTTCACATTTCAATCGCGAGCTCGTTCAGAGCCTCACTAGAACAGCGCAGTATTTTCCGAGATACTTCTCGGCCGATTACAATCGCCTCAGTGTTTACTCTACGCCAAAAGGGTTGAGAACAGAAATTTCGTTCGTTTTTTTCTTACTTCGCTTTCTATTCCGAAGAATAAACTAAGACCGTGTTGTTTTTTCTGCTCAGAGGAGACTGCCTTCGAAAGAGGGGCATCTACAGATGAAATTTTTCCCATTACGAAGCCTCCGATCATTTAGTCTGTGTTTAGACAATTTAGAAGACCAACTTCAAAAATAACAGCCAAAAGGAAAAACGAACTAATTATATCAAACATGGAACGTTGCGGGGAATTGTTTACACAAGTATACTATTATCGCACATGTTTCCAGAGTCCCAGAAGTATTTAAATTCAAAAACATTTATGACTAAACATCAAAAAATATGAGCACTAGTTTAAGCAACTATATCTATCTATCCATTATAAAATGCAAAATAGCATGTCAAAAGTAGGCCAAACAATTATTTTCTAATTCCATGCATTAATATCGTTTGATTATTGGTGTAAAATTTGAACTAGTCCGGTGATTAGGTCTCTCAGGGTTTTATACATACACGCACCCAAAAATCATGTTTTGAGAAAAATTTGCAATAAATATGATCGCAAAACAAAATTTTAACCTCCTCAGGGACGAATTTTTAAAGGTGGAAAAAGTGGTTCAATATTTTATTTGATTACTTGTTTACTTATATTTTACCGACAGCTATTCAGTAAGTAAGAAAAATTTGGAAAAACAAATATAGTATAAAAAGGAAAAGGAGTTTACATATTTGACAGTAAAATGCTATTAGTAAAAATAATAAAAGCTTCATGTTAGAAATTATGTTTTTAAAATAAAGCAATTATTAAAACTGATCAAATGATCAATGGATAATTTATTTAAGATATTTTTCCAATAAACTAAAAAGAAGCCTCGCAGTAATCAGAAGCAACTTTGAAATATTTTGAAAGCAGTTAATTTCAAGTAGCATAAAATGCTATCCATATTAAAAATGTTTGCTTTTGTTGTTGAAATATAATATAATCTAGTGAGTAGTTCTTTAACAGATTTCAATATTTTGCTCAAGTAAGAATAGTTTTAATTTCTAAATAACTTGAAGAGGTTAAACCGCTCTCGTTTCGGTTGCTCAGACTTCTGATACAGTCAACTTAATTGTGCCTATACACAGTGCTTCTAATAATAATAGGTATATCATACGTACATAATAGTTCTTTCGATCCTCCACATCACTAAAAAGAAGTAAAGCAATTTCAAAACTTCTATACCCCTAAACAAATACGATACCTTAAATAATTAAGTACTCTTTCTGATAGTCGTTTCCTATACGCGACGATTAGTCAAGACACTAATTTTCCTACAACATTAGCCTTGATAATGTGTCTTAGCTAATTATGCTGAATTCAAAACGAACATTAGAATAGGGCCCGATTTGTCTCCCTAAACTCCACTATCATTAATTTCCCATATATCTAACATGTTTGCTTGGGCCAACGCTAATTCCTAATTAGCTATTCATATAATGTGTTCCTGTCTTTATATCATATAAAGGCGAGCATAAAAGGTAATAAATTGGTTGATATATCGCACCACTCAGCACACTCCTGGCTTCATATTTTAACTACATTTGCCGTAAGTCCCTAAAATTCCTGGTCACATAATTGTCACCATTCAGCGATTTATTATACTTCTATTAGGTATCAGCAGCTTAATCAGATTTACGAAATGAGTATCTCGTTGAATGTCTGACAAATGAACACGTTTTGTGAAATCAGCCTTTTAAAAATGAATTTCAAATTGCACGCAACGGGGACTCTTTGTTCGTACCATCGTACAACGTTCGCAGAAGCAGCAGCATGCAATCAAAGTAATTCTACATCTTAATTATTTCTGAAAATCGGAAAAGGGGTAATAAAAAGACGTAGGAAGGCTCGGAAAGCCTACCGAATGGGTTATAAAGTTGGGGAGAATTACGCCCGAATGGGAGCATCCCACAATTCCATTTTCCGCTTGGGGGCAGCTTAATGGGCTGCTCCAGCTAATAAACGGGCATTATTAAAATTTCAATGATAGCAGGCGGGTAGTAACGCTGCAATCGCCATGTTTACCACAGGAGGTAAGTAAGAAGTTAAATAAATGCCCGCCAGCGAAAAGTCAGAAACATAATGGCAACATAATCTGATTTCAAGTTACAGTACAGTACGATGCTGCGTCGACTTTACCGCTGTTCTGCATATTTTGTACTCTTTTCTTTCTCTGAAAGAGTCATACTTTTTCATAGATTACTAATTCGAAAATGCATATGTTCCATTACATCATATTTTCGATAAACATGGGGTTAAAAAGTGAAAAAGCTGTATTTTGGCTAAATATTCAATTTGTGCCTGTATTTGTAAATTTGTCAAGATATGTTCAAAAGACAACTTTTTGATGGGAGTTTATTTATTTCATGTCTTGAGAAAGGGCAATCAAATAGCTATAGACTAGTGTAATCGGTGACAAAACCCAAAAAATAACTCGGCATTAATTATCCCAAAACCCAGTAAAAGTAGGTAAATTATTGGAAGTAAGGGCCTGGGCCTATTACGCAGATAATCTTCGCTGGGACCTCTTAACGCGAGTGAGTGGGCACGGCGGACTTAAATGCGCGTGAATTAAGTGCCCGCAGAGACGTTTCACTTCTTTTGCACCATATCCAGGTGATTTTCCAACTAACTATGGAAATTAAAATAACTAGAGTGTGTAGCACGTAGAACAATTCACCATGAAATGTCCGATTCTTATCAAAGCTGAAACTTTTACGGCCACCTATTTTCGGCCCGGGGTATGGTGATCTTGATTCCGGGGCAACCGGTGATTTTATTCCTTTATTTTATTTTTATTTTTTTTCTTTCCTCCACTTAAAATTTATGGAGAACAAAATGCTCCCAAACGGCGGAATACATTAAAATATTAAAAGTCCAAACATAGGCCCGAATTAAGGCTCGGTTGCATGCGCGCCGGATTAGAATTTTATACTACCGCACCGAGGCCCTGCACCGCACGAACCACTTACTCGGTTAGCATGCAATTTGTTTTAATTTTCCCAACAAATTTCAGCGTACCTCACATTTCTTTTAATATATGTTGGGTATACGCCGCAGACGCACAGTGTCAAGTTGATAATTAAAGCCGGGCACACACCACATAAAATTATACAATAACTCTAGAGTGTCCGCTGACGGTTTACTTCATCCATGAAGCGATATGACGTGGGAATATTGTAATTTTTGAAGCATATTAAAAGGGACGAAAGAGGGCATTTTATGCGTAGAAAGGTCCGGCGATTATGTCGGAAACGGTGCGATGGAGGGGCAATGCAAAGCAGCAGAAAACGTTAACCTGCAGAGTCATGGACTAATAGTAGTAATAAAAAGAACAGCATCGCTTTTGGCTCCAGACCGTATTATTTCGGAATTACACAGTCCGCGGCCGCATTAAATCAGCTCTCGCGGTTTAGGAGAAAATGGAACAGTCTCGGCTGGGCGGTGGTTTTACATCAGCTCATACGGACGTAATGCGTTTCCATTGTACCTCGTCAATTTGAAAAAGATAAGCGCGACCGCAGCGCCTCATGGTCATTCAGATGGTATAAGGCATCCTCCCGCTTTTCTTACAATTTCTTCTTGGCCTTTTTATTAGTTTCTCAGCACTTCTGCGTTAATGAATAACTACCAGAAAAAGAAAATTTAATCGTCTTTCAGATTTCATGATATTGACTGAGTTGCGAAATGCATGTTACCAATTAATGTAATAAAGTTTCCATACCTAATTTCAAAATAATGCTAGCAACATTCACCTAATTTAGAGCACGGTATGAACTTTCACTACATACACATACAGCTAGATATTCGTAAATAATACACTTTTCGCTGGACTTCTACACGCTTGTGCAAATCTTAATCAAATTTTAATTCAATTAAAATTTAATTCCACTGTTCACTAAAAATTCATAAAATTGTCTTTTAAATATGAACAAAGGAGTAGAGGAAGGGGTGGTAACATGGAACTCGCTGATAATTTGGAACCCCTTAATATCTCAGAAATTAACAGCGACATCTGTCAAAAATCTATGTAATTACGTTGACCTGATACCATAGAACGTATTCACCGTCATTAGCGGCAATTTTGCACAAGTTTGATACTGTCATACAAAGTTGAAATTTTATGTCACCCGCAAATGTTTTTTCTTTCATTCGCTGATATTGCCAGAAGTGTTTGTTTTAGTCTAAAACTAATACAGTGGGTGTTAAAGTATACGTAATACGCATAAGTTCCGATTGTCACAGGTAAGTTTAAAGGTTTATTTTAACTAGGTTTAGTTTTGTTGATTATTTGCTAACATAGTAAAGTTTTCAATTTGGAACCCCATAGATGTGGGTAATATGGAACCCAAATTACCCTCAATGCATTTACCATCACTTTTTTCCTAGTTCCAGTCATGCCTCGAACTCAATTGTCACCAAAGACGAAGTCGAAAAGAAAAAATTGGACCAGGAATAATATGATTGAAGCTGTAAAAGCAGTAAGAGAAAAAAAATGGGTTTGAAAAAAGCGGTTAAACTTTATAGTGTCCCAAAAACTACTCTGCAAAGGTTTGTGCACAGTGACCAGCCTCTACTACTATAGGAAGAAAACCTGTCCTGCCATCTCACCTTGAAGAAAGCTTTGTGTCATACCTTCTCGTTATGGAAAGTAAATTCTATTCCATAATACCAGCACCAAAGCTCCAAACAAATTTTTTTCGTTTTTCCTCTACTTAGACAATTGTTTGCAACAGCAAATTTTGATATTCTGAAGGTATTTATTTGCGGTATATTATATTTAAAATTGTGTAGTAAATTATAATATACATTTATACAGGTTGTCCCAAAAACCAACGTTCAAAGAAAAGGAGACGAACGAATACAAGCCTACATTGAGCTTAACTGGAAAATTGTCCTATGTAACTTATAGTAACAATTGTAAATTTCTACTTTCCTCACAGATAAGAAATATCTAACCGAATTAGCTTTAATTAATTTTTAAAATATTTAATTTTTTAATCCGACACACACAATTATATTCTAGACTCAAAGCTATTTGGACCAATTAAGATAAATACGAATAAAAAAAAAAAAAAGGATCCAGACTTCAGCCTTGTGATGTCCTTACAATTAGTATTTCATTGTATATAAAATACTCTCTATAAACCAGAAAACTGGCCCTTAAGTTTTCATGCAGTAACCAAGTACAGAACCAATTCCTTAAAGAGACACATAAAACTTGAAAAGGATTTAAAATACCAACCGAAAATGAAGAAAAACTAATGCCTGTATAAAGTAGCCCACATGAATTTATTTCATGTTAAATTGTCTAGCAACGCTAAACCCTTGCTCTTTTTTGCTATACATACTCACGGGAATTAAAAATAAACCAAGACAAAATACCTCAGCGAATATGAAAAATTCTCTTTTAAATGACAAAAAAGTGTAACCCCGCTCTTCTATCTGCACTTATCACGGAAACTCACTAGTTTTTTTATATCCATTCACTTTTCCGAAAGGGGCTTCATGACTCTTGTTGAAATTTCGACAGACGAAATACGAAAATTGAAATCAACAAAGAGCCCATTTACCCGCATACAGATGAAACGAAGAGTGCTTAAATGGAAATGCAAACAGTCCCCAACCAATTTTGTTTTTCTTCCATTTTTTTCTGTTAATTCAAAATGTTCGGGGTCCTTTTTATCAAACAATAATTTTTGTGCACCATTTCGTTTTTATAAATAAGGAAATTTGTCGAGTATATGCACTTGAAAGCGTTATACGCGCATTAAGCCGACCTGAGTAGTGCTTGTCCCCGGCACATAAGTCGGACGCACACAGACGTCTTATCCTGAATAATAATGGTGCACTGTTGATGCATGCACGATGATCCTTTAGAAAATGTGAAGGGTAGATACGGGGAAAAAAATTCCTCATTTTTTCGCTGCGAGTACCCACTCTGAGCCGGGCTGAAAGCAGTGCAAGTGACAACAATGGAATCATTTCATATTTTTCAGCTTTAATCAGCATTCACCGAGTATACTCACTTTAAATTGCAAATATGCACCTATCCTTTTTTACATATCCTTCAAAATTGCAGTCAAATCTTTTGTGACTCGATGGAGGGCGGTATATATTGAATTTTTTGAACAAATTAACCCCCACATGGAATGCACGGCTTTCAAGTATTGAATTTTCTACACATTTAGGGCGTGTCCCCAATAAAAAGGTCCTTTCATTTCCTAGCTCAGCAGGATTTGCGACTACCTGAATCCTGCGGGAGATTTTTCCTTTTTTTTTTTATAAATCCCGAAGACGACCGGGGATTACAAACCAATTTGTTTTGCTTTTATTTTCCAATGGTTCAAAATTCATGGACAACGATGGAACTGTTGATATAATACATCTAGTTATACAGGATATCCTTGATATCTTTTCAATCTAATTGATTTCTAAGAAGATAAACAAATCATGGAGGTATTTTTTCCCCCGGTTGCTAGTGATCTGAATAAAATTTGACTAGTAATAAATTGACTTATGGCCATACATTTCCAATTTATTATTTTTATTTTATTACTTTAAATTTTTATTTTATTACTTTAAGTGTTAAACATGTAAGTGTTGAGGTATCAAAAGATGCATTTCAATTATTATTACCATCATCATAAAAATCACCATCAAAACGAATACAGAAAAATAGATGCAACAATGGGTATATAAAATTTAGAAAGTTTTGAAACTAATCGATCGGTTAAGCTAAGTCTTCTAAAGTATATACTATACCTTTATTTTTTATTTTACTTTATTAAATCTGTAAATGTAGTTTCATTTAATTCTTTATATCGTCACTCTGAATTTAAGACGAGTGGGGTATCATGAATACAAAATTACCATATTTAAAAAAAATTCACAACCATAATTGAGAACTTTTATATGTATGTATATTACATAATTAAGAGCAAAAACTAATAATCAAAAAAGTATTATTTCAGGTTAACACGCCAATTTTATACCATTCAAATACCCTTAATAATTTTGAAAAAAATGCTTTATAGATGAACAAACAAAAACTATTAAGAGTTTCATCCTTCTCCTTTTTGGGTACTTACGAAGCATCTCACCCGCTTTTAAGCGACTTCCAAACATACAATATATTCAAATATTTACTGTCCTTCTGTTATTTAATAAAACCCAAAGGAGCTGAAAATGTAACCTAAACCAATAAAGGATATGGTGCCATTTGTGAGACTGCTTCACGAGCATATCATCCTAAACAATCAAGCATAATATAAAACCTTGCACATGCGGGCGATTAAGAAATATATGCGTCTTATGCGCTAGCCACACGGGTGGCGAGCTCTTTCTAACCGAGCATTCGAGGAAAGATGTGAGACGTCTTTCATTTCCATTTATCTGTTTATCTTATCTTTTGATCCATGTACTCGAACAGAAAACTATATGTGGACTAGAAGCATACATATGTATGTCAGAAACGCCAAGTGCAAACAGAGCTGGTAGCATAAATGCAATCGCGGTAGCCTACACTGTTTCTATGGCACTGGTGCACGCTGCTGTTACGAAACTCACGTGTACAATCATCTGCTTGTGGCCAATGATGCGAGGAGTAGCTCATATTTAAAAAAAAAAAAAAAAAAAAGCAATAAAAAGACAGTGAATGCTTTCATAATTAAAATTCAGCACATGATTTTCTGGTTTTCGACTCAAATCTGGGCCTTAGCCGCTCTGACTATGATCTAGTCGAGTGTGCACTTCGTCGGCGTGCAGTTGGCCTTAGAATAAATAGCTGCCGGACTGGTTTTCTGGTCGCCAGCCTGATCCCAGAATGTAAACACCACGCACACACCTCAAGAACTGGTAATGACCAAACCGAGAGTACGTACAAAATTTATGTTTTAAGATGAAAATGAAATCACAACCCGGGGGGGGAGAGACTGTGCCGTGCGCGGTGCGCACGGTGGAGCTACCAAAAGCAAACCAACTCTCATGCTCCGCTCCTGAGGCTTGTTGTGCTATGTTTATGTTCCATGTACCGGAGCATATTTCAGCTTGACCCAGCAAAACCAGTTTCGATCACCACCTCATCAGTTCTTTTTTAGTCGACATCATTTCAACGGCACCAGGTATAACGCCGTCGTCAATCTTCGAAAACTGGTTTGAGCACAAATCAGCTGCGAAAAATCAGTTAACACCCACTTCCTATGATTTAGATGGAAAATTTATGCAAAATTTATACGCAAACGTGTGTTTATATGCATTGATTTGTGGTTGATAATGAGCAGCTGGCTACCTACTGTATAACTGTATTTTAGACATCGCGGATTGTTATCGGAACTTCTGCAGAAAACTTATTATTAAGTAACATCATTTTGATATTCTTTTCGGGTTAACCGATAACCTTCTTTTCCTACCATAACCTTAGAAATTTAAATGAATGCTAGAAATGTTAGATTTCTAAAAATCATCTCCTTCACTTAATAAGACACCTTTACACAAATACTTATCGAATCTATAAATGGATTACTCAATTTGATTAAAATTATATACATATCACCAAAGTCTCAGTAGTCGTTACAACGAAATTATTTAATATTACGCAGTATTTACTGTTACTATGAAAACCAACACCGTATTAAAAATCACACAAAAACGTATTTTGTCGACTAGGTTAAATCTGCGTGAAACAGCCCCCTGCTAGGTTTTTGTGAGTCGTATAACAAAGAAAAATCATCCCTCCGATTTCATAAGATTTTCATCTATTATTCTTATTCCAATAACTGGTAACGTCCATAGAGGTAATCCCTCTTTTTTGTGGTTTCAGGGGTCGATGGATATCTCAATTTACTCAACTTACTGCAGGTTTTTATTATGTATCGTAATATACTATAAAAATTAAATCAACTTTCCATTAAACCATTAGCAATAAAAACCTTCGCTCTGATTAAGAAAAAGCTTTGAATTTCCTAAATGATTTGATAGTGTGAATCACGTACTTACTTCTTTACAACAAGGTAAAAAGAGACTTTCACTTTAGTAATAGTTCTGTGAATTTTATACGTAGTTTCTTATGTCGAATCAGAAGCGCTGACTCTTTCGAAAATTCTTTATCATCAATTATGGGACTACCGCAGGGTTCTATTCTCGGGCCACTTTTATTTTCTTCTCTCCGTTTTGAGCAATGCACACAGTTTTCCTCATGCTGATGAAGTGCAATTATATTTAAGTCACTCTCCAAGAGTGGCTGAGGTCTGTGCTGCAAAATTAATGATGACCTTGGCAGAAGCAGAGTATGGTCCGAACAACAGCAGCTGTTACTTAATCTTTCAAAATCCCAATGTATCGAATTTCATACCAGTTCATCAGTGACTAATGATGACTTGCCTGTGGTTACTTTTAATAGTACTGCATTGCCATATGTTGGCGAGGTTAGTGGTTAGGGGGTTAAAAGATGAATGGTTCGGTAACATTTTGTAACCACGCATAACATTTAATTGGTTATCTGAGATAAAGAAACGACAGAAATAAATTTAAACTAAAGAATATTTTCCGAATCATTTTCGTTTTGATAGTTTGCCTCAGTAATTTTTTATACTTACTTTCTAAATGTATATAATCCTAAGCAGTTCCATTACCTTAATTTAAAGTGCAAATGCGTGCTTGTCAGCCGCTGTAGATAGAATGCGAGCATTGAAACTTCGAGTAATTAATTATGCATAACTACGCGCATTAATTAAACGACAACTACAATTTTTTCTTAATATAAAATTAATAATCGATTGCAACTCTTTTAAAAATAAGGAAGGGTTAAGTATAGAGTGCTTTTAATTTCTATAGCACGTATGTATGTATATTCCCTTCTGGGTGCGCAAACAAATAATGCATATTTTATGAATCTTTTAATTGCCTGGTTATGACAACATTTCCGTAACAACATTGAGATACTCTTGTAGAGCCGCAATAATTAATAAATTAAAAATTCTTTACCACTTACACGCAAGCCAGGTTTAAAGAAAATCCAAATTACGAACCTGAAAAGACACAAATAAAGTGTTTAAGGATACATGAGACACGCACAGATAGCATAATGAAAGGCTTAAATCAAAAATTCAACAAAGGAAATACGAGGTCACGTCGAACAGTAAACCTATAAGAACGAAATCACGTTCCTCAAAACTATTTAGACTTTAAAATAATAATTTGTATGTAAATCCACCGCCTCTACAAATATTTGTCGCATATTCGCACAACAAAAAGCACGCAAACAACAATTACGCACTCAGTCAAAAACATGAGAGTTATGCATGCAAAACAAGCCACTTTCGGGCAATTTTATTTTGGTTTTGCTTACTTTTATCACACGAAAGGTAGTTTTCTCCGGACGCATTCCGATAACGTTCGTATCTGGCGAATCAACAAAACGAAAAATAAAAAAACTTGCGCCAAAAGTTGCATGTTATCGCAAAGAAACGCACGATATCAGACAAGTAGGTGCCCGAATTCGGGGAACAATCGTGCGTAAATAGCAGCGCCCCGCGCAGACAATCTCCCCGCGTCTTAATGTATTTACTTATTTTTTGTGGGCTCTTTTTTGTACTATTTTTCCTCGATTTCGATTCACTTCCTCATGCAAATTAAGCAGCTGTTAGTAGGAGGAGGAGTGTAAAGGTTGCAGCCATAAGTACACACTCTAAAATAGCTTCTTGTGTTGGTTTTCAATTAACCCGTTGGATAAAATAATTGCCTTAGTGGAAAGAGACTCAGCTAAAATGAACAGCGACTTTGAGTGAAGGGGCCTCCGCGCACCGCTGGTATTCATCGAAAATTAATGAATTTCACTTGTAGCATTTGTCGAAAACAGAAAACAGAACACGAGAACAAGTGGGGTAAAAACTAATGGAAAAATGTTAATTCTGTTGACAGAGCCTCCGTCCTCTGTAATTAAATGAGAGAGATTGATTTCATGAAAAATAGAACCACCTGTTCCCACCGACGACCACCTGTAAAGTGCGCAGACGCGCGTAAAACCATTTCTGAAAAGACCTCGTATTTTTCCAACAATAGGCGCAAACACAACGTATGCAAATATGGTACAGCATAATTAAGTAAACCGCAACAGTCCTAAGATTGACACATATAAAACCAGCCCTTCCCTACATTCATCCCTTAATAAAGGTGGATTTAAAAAGAATCAATCAATCAGTCACTTTAAAATTAGAAAAACATTCTTTTTAAGCAAAATGAATTTTAGCGCGAACGTCTCGCAACTTTTTTACACCTTTCAAATTTTTTTTGATTTCTCCAATTCTGCATAGACAAAAATTGTTTCTATCGATTCGATGCGAATATTTTTTTCAGCAAGACATTTCTTTTAGAAAGATGAATAATTCGAGAAATGGACAGATATATGCCAATCAGTAATTATACTTTACTTTTAATTGTAGCAAACCAACATTGAACCCAAAAACAAATATCCAGCAGCGCCGACATTCCGAAGCATTTATACAAAGACCAATTGCGTTCTTGTCAGGAAAATTGAACAAAAACAAGTACGCAAGTTTATGCTTTACTTAATATTTCGGAATAATCTAAGTTTTTTCCAAATAAACCTTTATAATGCATATACATACATATTTTTGAGGGAGTATTTCCTACATATAGAAAAACGTTAAAATTCCGCCTTTTATGAAATAGAAAATATTTATATAATTTTTAAATTGATCAAAGTGAACTTTACACTGACGTTTAGTACAGTTGAATGAAAATATAATACTAATATTTAAATCACTATGGAATATCAAAAGGAAGTAAACCGCGCTCTTACGCACAAAAATCTGCGATTAAGATCCTTAATTTCAAGAAGGCAGAAAGAACTTCTGATTTTAAATCAACGATTAATGGAAGAAGTCCACAAGCGAAGTCAAATGATTGACAATGTTTCAAATATTTTGCTCCAACTTAACGCAAAAATTCAAACCGCGAAGCAGAGAAGTCCCAGGTTAAGTCCAGTATCAAGAGAATTAAAAAACATCGGAAAGAAAATTACAAAACGCATTAAATATTGCGCCAGAGTTACGAATGAACAACAACAAAATTCATCAATTGCGATGACTTCTCGTGATGCGTTGAAACCAAAATATTCATCAGGTGAGAGGAAAGACGTTGATACGATTTATGGCTCTAACATTTTATATTGAAGGAGAAAACAACGTAAAAAGCATAATATCAAACGCAATAATCGCAGGACCATCAACGTATAACAAAAGTACCTTTCCCAAAGCACCAAAAAATACAATTTATGAAGACAGGCCCCCGTTGAACAGCGAAAGCGTCGAACGCAACATCGCAATTGAAGAAAGGAATCGCACAAAAGATTCTTTGGGATGTCGAACAATCAGGAGAACACGCGTGAGGGGGAAAAGAAAAATAATACCTGTATTACCTGAAGGAAATAACCCCCTGAAAATGCGGCGAAACATTTTCATCTGAAGAAGCACAATGAAAGTTGTCGCCTAGGTTTTTTCTCCGTTTTTGTTATGTGAAAGCAGTTTGTTGTTAGCAATTACATTTCTGCTCGACTTAATTTATTTAGGCATTTGATCCAATGGTCTCATGTAACGAGAGAGAAGGATCTAAATTTGGGCTTTCCTTAAGTGGAAAAAAAAGAAAGGTGATCCCTCACCTGACTAAAAATTTTAGGGCATCACAATTACAAGAATTTTTTCATATAAACAAACTTGTATGCTTTTCATAAAGGTTAATGCTTTATTATGGTTGCTTTTTCATGTATTAAAGCCCTGTGTAAAATGCGTGTAATATATAAAATCTTGTGGGTTTATTGGAAGATAGGGTGAGCATTTCCTAAGATTTGAGCATAAAATACGCCTCGACAAATCAATACATAATTGTAATATAGTTGTAAGGGGAATATTTTCTATAAATTCTTCTTGGAGACGACTTTTATATAATTTTTATTTTCGTGTTATGCATAAAAGTGTTGTTATACTTAATTCAAGAACTTATTTATGTATATGTTACCGGTCAAAACCGCTTTTAGGATAACATAGTCGGCCTTAAGCCAAACACCCACAATAAATTATTAAATAAGAACGTAAATGCGTGCTTGTCACTAATATTCTCTGCACCAGCTGACAAACATTACAGAGTGAAGGAAACAGGAGTATTTGCATAGATTAATGCCTCAAAGGTCCTTTAAGACGTCTTTTAATAACTATACCCTTCTCAAACCAATATAATTTTCATATTAACTTCAAAAATAAACTTAAAACATATATTTGTAAACAATAATCTCAATAACTTCATCACAAATTGAGATTTTAGGTTACACTTTGCTTTCCTGAATGCGTCGCAAAATAAATTTTCATATTATTTAATAGTCACCTCTTTAAGCTTTCACAAATAACGCTTAAGTGCTCTAGTTTAATAACTGAATAAGTAAAAACATACCAAAATATTTCTTATTTACGAGGTAATAAACACTTCAAATAGGCATTCAACAAAGAGCAACGTTCTTTCCTTTTTTATTAAAAAAATCATTCCACTTCATTTTCTCGCCTTTAAATTATTGCTATAATGTTTTTCAACAGATTTATCGGAAAAAGCATCTGGCAAACATCCGGATTAAATTTAGTAACTAGGCGGAGTGACCAGGTCAGAATATGTCTATCATCAATGAATTGCCCAAGGTGAGATGTCTTATTTTTGTTATTTTTTTTTTTCATCTCCTATTAGCCACAGGCAAATGTAGAAACACCGGCGAGGTGGCAAACCAACGACCTTTACAAACGTTGTTAATTAAACGTTTCACTGGAATATCCACTAACTAGAAAATTCACCAGAAACGTTTTTGCCTGTGGGTAATGTCGAAATAGCAAAACCATAAACCCAATTCAGTCAACAACCCCAAGATAAAATTGTTTTAGCAAACTAGGCGAGGTCGTTAATCTCTAGAGCACATCATCCATCTTTCGGTACGAAATTTACATTTCAAATAAAAAAGTGCAGTGTAACCAGGGGGTTCCATAGTTACAAAACGATTAAGAAAAAATAACTAATATTAATGCGTTCCCTCAAATTTGGCGCGCGACTTCCAGCAAAGTGGTATTATTCACCTTTTTTGAAGCTGGTGACAGTGACGCACTGATACCCGCGCAGAGGTGAACGACCCGTGGAAATTTGTCATTTCTCTAAGTCAATGTCAAAAGTTTCGATGTTGGATTAGTAAACAGAGATCAGCCGGCGCGCGCGCGAATGTGCCAGAATAATTCGCGAGCCGCCGCGGATCATCGTTATTAATACCGCCAAAGTGGTGTTACACTGCGATGGAAGATTGATTGCGCTCGGCAGCGGGGTATTTATTAATAGAGCGGCGTCATTAGCGGCGATGGTATGCGCCTCTATGGTGCGCCGTGCATCGGAAAGGTCGTTGAAATTTGCATTAAGCTAACAAGGAAGTGCAAAGCGAGCTTTATAATTATTTTGCAAATGTTTTCTCACGACCAAGCGTTCCGTTTGTCGTCAGTCGACTTGCTTCACTGACTCTGACGCACTTCCTAAAACTGTTACACTATTTAAAACCTATTTCGCCTCTTAAACATCAAAATCGAATATACATATATGTATTATATCCGTACATAGTAAATAAAATGTTACTACATTTGTTTCTATTTTTTTGTTTTATTATATAAATATTTTTACTTTACATATGTATTGTAGGTACATAATTCAATATTCAATATCAGAAAGATATGGTATCAAAACATTACTTTTAATACCTTCAATGATTCAATTAAATATATTAACTAGCCGTCTTCTACAATAGCATGATTAGAATTAGACAGTTGATCATCTTGATTAATAAATAGTGAGAAAACATTTTAAATTTGCGTTCCCAAAAACCCTTAAATATAATACAAATTTTCATAAAACTTCCGTTAAATTTTTAATTTTTTGTAAAGTTTAAGGGCTAATGGGTATGGTAGGAGTCGGCTCCCATAGATATTTTTCTATTTTGTAGACTTGTTAAATCTACTTAAATTTTTTTTGTTGTAACTATACTTCATTCTCTACTTATTTTGTGAAATAAATTTGCTAAAAAGTATAAAAAGTATAAATTTAATGAAAATAAATTATAAAATAGATTTTTACGTTAATTTTGTCCTTGTGTGCTCTGTACGAGACCACTTTTGAAATTTTCGTTAAAATTTGTTTAGAAAATATTTTAATTTTTCTTAGATGATAATACCTATATATTTTTTTTATTTTACAATAAATATGCTTGAATATGTTTTGATCAACATCTCTGAACGGCAACTCTGTTTCGGAGAGTCGATAGCTTTCTGCGCTCTCGTGACTTAGGATGATAGTCGAACTCTCGGTCGATCTTATTCAAAATTCATGCCTAGCAGTTTAAAAAAATTAATTTTTTCAAAATTCTAAAAATAAAGACGAGTTCACATGAGAAAGGACTTCCGTACCATAACTTTCCCCCTTTCTACAACGCTCTTAAGTATAGACAAAAACTTTTAATTGCATCAATAGTCGAAAAAAAAGTTCTTAAAAGACTGATTTATTAAATGGTTAATTCCCTGTTCATCTAATTGTTTTCATCTTCTTTCCGCAAAGTCGCCAAATATCATGATTTAGTGAAGGGCTTTGCACTGGGCTCCCCCTTAATTGATAAAATGGTGCTCTTTAAGGGGATTCTAAGAATAGAGCCAAACCCCGAACCCTTCCGCGGCTGCCCTCCGGAAAACCTCGATGTGAAATATACTGCACAATAAATTGTCGCTGAAAGCCTTCTGGGCCAAAGCGACGACCTCCCCAAAAACCGAAACGATTTATGGCCTGTCTCTTTGCTCTGTATCTAATAATTATATTTTGGGCGAAAAGAAAAAGGTAAAAGTTTCGGCCTTTTACGATAATGTCTCGCCTTATAGAGCTGGTTGTGCGTTTTTCTCGCTGTTTTGCTGCCCTATTCGGCCATTTTCGTCGCGCCAAGACCAAAATAATGCACGAACTTTCTCCGAAATGACGACTACGCTGACGCCAGATTTTATTAGGTCAGCGGCTTGAAGGTACCCCAGCAAAATTGACACAAGACTGACTGATGGCAGAGGTTCAATCATCTCAATCGAGGGAAGTCGACGCGTGCTGGGGTCCCAGAGTGCCAATCCGGGGCTCCGCATTTGCGACTGAGGCCAGCTGCCCGGCGACTTTTATACTTTCTCCTGGCTTTGTTTGTTTAATTTGTCCCAGAGGTCAGCTGTCCTAATTTAAAGAGAATCGTCAGCATATGGCCATAATCAACTACTGCATGCAGCTACTGGTGCCATTTATGCAAAACGACCGCCGCATGAATATTCACGGTATCACAATTGTGTCCCCTCAAATCTTAGCTGTATGCCCGAAACGTTCGAATTAATTCAAGCCAATTTGTAAAATTTATGTGACTGCTGAACTATCGCCATAAAAGCCGGATGAAATGAATTTCATTTCAGTTCGGCGTCTACTTTTTGTCTTAACTTATTTATAAAGTTTGTCAGCCAATTACAGATTATTACTAGCTTTCGAACATTTAAAGAAGAACGAGTCGATTTTGATTATTTGCTCAAAGCAATTACATTAAAAGGAAAGCATAAAAGTCGTCCTGGATCCTGTTGGGCACTGTCGTTAATTTAGTAATAAAAAACAAGAAAATATATCCTTTACGGATACAGACAGGCGGAAACAATTACAAATTATAGAGATAGATAGCGATAAATTTGGTTAGCAACTAACTAGACCTTCCGACTATTATCAGACGTATTACAAATTATAGATTATCGGTTGTTTTTTAGGTTGCGCAGTTTTGTCTTTTAAATCACTATCCACAGTATATACCGCTTCAAAAATAAGAATAATTGCAAACGCCGATTTTCTTTTCAATTTATTGATGAATTTCAGTTGTCTATAACTAAATTGCATATTTACAACTTAATACGTTTTATAATTTCCTCATGCCACAATGTGTGTTTGGGTTTTATCTTCGACAAAATAAATTTTCCAATCTTTATACAACAATACAAATAGTTTAAAGTTAAAGTTTTATTCCCGTTATTGAATTCATATAACACCTCTACTACATTTTTACATATATTTTCAGTAATTTGACTAATTGCAATTTTGATATAAAATGAAATAATAAATCACCTTTTAAGATATGAGAAAAATAATTTTAATTGTATTGACTGCCTTCTGTTTGTTTACATCTAAATATTTACATCGTTGTGTTTGGAAAGAAACTAGCATAAATCAAAATTGGACGACAACTTCAGGCGATGGATTTACGAAAGGAAAGAAAACAAACAGAAATTATAAATTCGGACATCACCAGCCATGGTGTGGTGAATACAAAAACCACAGTTTGCCCTATGGGAATAATTTTCGGCCCGCATCGTCACACTGCCAAGGGGCTGCAGAAGCCATTAATCAGAAGCTAGAAGTTCCGCTGAAATATTTTGAAACGATTTCAAAGTTCGGCTCCATTAGACAGTGTTTTTTAAGACATTTTTTATCTTTATCTTAGTTTTTTTTTTTTTTTTTGTGAGAGCACACGCTGTCACCCAGCAGACCATGTAAAAATGAAAAATTTTCAAACCTTGGCAAGTTCAAGGCCACTTGGAAAGAAAACTCACTCGAGGAGAGGAGCAAAAAATAATTAACTCGGGAACAACAGGAGAGGCCAAATTGAGGTCTCCATTGATTTAAGAAATTTATTAATGGCATGTCATCATCATCACACATCTCATCGTGACCCGACAGAATTTCAGTGCCGTTGAGATCAACGGCCGTCAGCTCCGGCTCCGACTCCGACTCCGACTCCAGCTCCGACTCCGGCTCCTACAGTCTGCTCGGAATAATTCAAAAAAAAAAAAAATTAAATTACAGGGCAGTGCTGTTGTAAAACTGGAGGAAAAGTCGTTCCTTTTCATTTCTCTACTTTAAATTCCGATTGAATGGGCCATTCTTCTTGGGCCGTGGAGATCCATCGACCCATGAAAAGGCGGCTGACGTAGGCCCATGCCCCGAAAGCGATTAGTCAGTCCTCGGTCCTAACAATTATTTTTGGGGTTTTTACCTTTTTCCATACTTAAAGCAGTGCGCGCGTTTGCCGGAAATGCCTTTCTTTGCTAGTTTCCGATTTTTTCCTCGCGCTGTAGGTTTACCTGATTGTAAAAATTTAATCCCACTACACCTCAGGGAGGGACGGATTACGACTCTGTCGGGTCTCCGACTCCCAGTAAAATTCCTTCTTATTCGATCGCTTAATGGATTTCGTGTGTAGCTCGCATTGCGGACGCCAAATCTTGACTTTGGCGCTAATCTGAGCGTGAAACAAGATATTTGCGGCGATAGAATTGTAAATTTGGCGCTCGCCGCCAGTTGAATTTCGATTCTTTTTTCGGTTTTTTTTTTTCGTTTTTTGTTTAAAATGTGGTCCAACGTATTTTTAACATTTCCGGGACTGGGGAACGATGCATTCGACGTACGAAACCCGGCGAACGGAAGAGTCCCAGAGCATTAGAAATTCGACTGGGAAGTCCTACGTCACCCATAGCAATGAGCAGTGGTTCGTTTCGTACGTGCCCTCTTCCGCCCCAGCGCCGCAGAACGTTGAAATTGAAGGCTATTCACCCGCTCTGTGGTATCAGGTTCTATCAACCACAAATTGCTCGTATTCAGCCCTGATTTTTGTTTAATTATGCTGCGCTTCAAAGAGCAAATTTACTGCACGGTTCAAATTCTAATGTATCTCTTCACTAATGATGAAATAAAATAAAATAAATGCATTCTACATACCTTCTTAACTCAAAAGGACCGAGAAAACTGCTACAACATTTACTTTTTACGCAAATCGTACGCTATTCATCATAAAATGTGCCTGTGGCTGTGATGCCTAATCTGAATGGCTCAGATAATTGAGTATTTATTTGAGTACTTCAAGTTGGAATTTTGAGTACCTACCCGACTACTCGAAAGAAAAATTATCCGAGCGAGCACTCGAGTAAGGGAGTATTTAAGTACTCTATTAATTGAGTATTTGCGTCCTGTAGCATGCATTGTTTATTCTTAATTTCTGGGTCTTTTGGACATTTCTAAACCCGAAGAGGTTCTTAAGAGGCTTTCCAAAAAATACTCCGAGCTCATACCGTGTTACCCTAAACGTCCAAAAAATGCGGAAATGCACGAAATCTACCTCATTCTTTTGTACCTAATTAAATCCTTTACTCAAAATTTGATCTTTGAACTCGAGTATATAAATAGGTATTTAAGTAATAATAGCCCTAGAACTTTACTATATCTTATCATTTATGTGGTTCATTTTAATTTTTAATCTCTTGTGTATCGTAAATAAATGTTTTTGTTTATAAAAATTTGTGTTCTATCTGGGAATAAAGAAATATTCTGATTATTTAAATTTGTTGAACTCGTATTTTATAAAATTTTTTACTTAAACTAATATCAAAACAATTCATCAGACTGTCTATTCTTTAATAACTTAACTTAAACTATAATTAGACTCTTTATAAACTAGTTAGTGCACTTTCAAATAAAGAAAAAACAATAGTGTTAATATATTCATCTCAATTTATGTGCAGAATTTTGCTGACGTAGTTTGAAGTAACCAACCGGTTATGTTTAGTATCGTTTAAAAAATATTAAATAACTTGTAAATAGCACATATTTTACTGTCGCAGTCTAAATTCCATTAAAATCTATAAGTTTGAAATGCTACAAAAAATTTATATAGACCTGAATGTTTCCAATCAATGAGATATAATAATTTTATATTTATTATAAGTAGTTGGATGAAAGTTCCGCCAAAAATTAAATTTTATGTGAGCCATACTACGCTACGGTCTAAAACTTAATAAATGCAAACAAAAATAAAACCAGCTGTCTCGTAAAGAATAAGGAAACGTTTATGGAGTAAACATCGCTCCTGCCCCACATAGCAATCAGCAGGCGCAAACTTGTTTGCAATTAATGAAAAACTGCAAACGTAAAACGTGTGAAAATTTGGCATGCTTTTCTATTCCGCGTATCCGCGTATCCGCGAATAATGGAAAAGTTGAGCTTTGAGTGGGACGCCGCACAATGACCTCTGGCCAGGCACGAGCGGGACGCGCTCAATGTTAGCTGAACAGTTCCAAAGTGGAGCATCAGATACGATGCGACACTGCAACTCGCGCAATCTTTGTTTACCCTTGCAAATTGTTTACAACTCTATCGCTTATTACGCACAGATCAAATCGACTTTGTCAACAGAGCAGATAACACGCAGAACAGCTTATTTTGAGTACGGTGCGTCGTCGTCGTCGTCGTCGTTTTACTTTTACGCCTGCGACATTATCTGCAGAAGGAACTTTCTCTAGCCGCGGCGAAAGAACTTTTACCAAAGTCCAAAAAGTCTTACATCACACACTATATTTTTTTCATTAGAATGTAGCGAATATGAACTAGAGATGCTTTCCTAAACATCCAGTTCGAAATTTCACTAATCACTAAAATTCTACATATTATATTTTATTCTAATTTAGTTCAGTAGTTTTCTGTGAAACATATATGAATGTAACTAGAAACCAGTAAAGTTGATCTGAAATCTATGTATCAAAATTTACTAGAGGTTATCGTTAAATTCTGGTTGGTTTTGCTAGAAATTCAGTATATTGTACTGATACTGCAATAACTTTTAGAGGATGCTGAGAATTCAATAAAATTAAGGCAGTATTACATAAGTATATTAAGTGGGTCAGCTATAAATATAATCGGTCTCCACCACACTTCTATGTCCAACTAAATGTGCCCATGAGAATGCCGCTTTATTTAACACTAGATAACTAAACATTCGTCTAAGAACTCTACCAGTTTTGCGATTTTGAGATGTTCCCGCACAATTTCTAATATCTGTCAAAATTTCAAACGCTAATTTTAATTTATATTTTTATATTAAAATGTTAAATGTTAATAACATGTTTTTAAATCGTAGTCTATGAGTCAAATTATTAGTTACAGATTTAAGTTTCGTTATCTATAGGATTAAAGAACGACTTATGCTTGAATGACAAACTATGAATACGAAATGAATTAAACATGCATCCAAAAAGTTGTGGAATCTCCTAGAATTTCAGGTTGGATGAAATTCCAGTAAATACATATTGCGACTCAAAAAATAAACTTCCAGATTATCCAGTGAATTTTAGAAACTACTAAATTATCAAAGTTTTCGATAATGTGTTAGAAATTCAGTTTCAGAAAAATTTCTTAGTGTGCACACAACACCATCCGAAGTGTCCTGCACGTAATGGCATGAATAATTTATCCCCCCGCAGAGGAAGAATATTGAAAAATTAATTCGTGGCTTTCGAGAGCTCCTCAAAGGTTTCAAGTCGAACCGCAGCCTTATGAATAAAATAAGTGCCGATGGCAAACGCAGCGAAGGGTCATTGTTGACCCGGTCGGACACCTTGCCAAAAGAGCGAATCGAAAAGCATAGAACAACGTGCCTCCAGAAAAGAGCTCCAGGTCTAAGTCCAGCCGATCTGGAGCAGCTCCTCGGACAGACGTGCCTCAGCCCCTAATCCGCTCCACGTTTTAATACAGCGAAACAAGAAATCCGTGGAGCAACAATGTGCAACGTGAGGAAACCTGAAGAAGTTTTAATCCTTAAACATCATCTCGAAGGAGGGCATTGCTCTTGTTCTTTGAAGCGAGTTTGCATCCGTTCACGTCTGAATCGATAGCATCCCCTTGGCTCCAGTAGCTCAGTGGTTTGTTTTCATTTTACTTCGGAAGCCCGACTGCTGCGAAGGCGACGATCGACGGACGACGGACGAAGACGACGGCAGGGCGACCAACAAAAACCCAACAGCCAACAACCGAGTGCAACAGAACGTATAAAAAAATAATAAGAAAAGAAACATCTACAGAAGTAAATAAGGAGCCTGGCATAAAAAGTCTGAAGTCTCTGCCGGAGGAGCGCACACACAGCTCCACCGGAGCAGGAATACTTCTTTTTGTGGGTGGAAAAGTAAATCTGCAAGTTTTCCAGCGTTTCTTTCTATTCGCCTTAGCTCACTATCTTCACTCCGCCGAAGACTCCAGCCGCCCGGAATTGATGAAACCCAGTTTCCAGAGGCATTTGCTCGCAAGGAATTTTATTTGTGTATTCATAAAAGCTGCGACTGAAGCTGAAGGCTTTTCAGGGCTTAAATGGCAGATACCAGGGAGACTTTTCTATGCGAAGGGCCCGGAGCCCTATCGAGCGATGGAACTCACTTCTCCTCGACATTTCTTCATATTTTCCTTGTCAATTTCGTGAAGGTTTGTTTTATTCTCCTGCTCTTCATTCCTTACATACGGTGAAAATTTTGGGGAGAAAATATATATTTATGCACACTTTTTCATTTTATGATAATATTCTATAGTAACAACCTCTAACCCCCTTTTTTTAGATCAATAGTGTATAAAGTCGACGTTATTCATCATAATAAAAACCTACTTTAGATTAATTTTATTATCCCTTTAAGTACTTACTCTTCATTAATTTTACTTGTAAATACTAGTTGAAAAGCCGGCCAAGTGCGAATTAATTCTTTTAAGATTTTTATTGTTACTGCTTCAAGAGATTAAGAGGTAATGACACTCTAAAATCACTTTGTTGTCTGTCTGTCTGTCCGTCAAGACCAATTTTCTCATGAACGACTAGAGGTAACAAATTGAAATTAATACCAAATACTAAAGCCTATAGTCTCATAGTCCTCTAAACAATTCAAGTTTCTAACTCAAATGCAGTAAAAAGAAACGGCTTTTGAAAGCATATTTTGATACTGATAGACTGACTTACTGACTAATCATCAAAACCCACTATTCTTACTCGTACTTATCCGTTTTTTCTTCTACTCTACGTCTATATTTAGACCAATATTATATAACAACTAAGTATGTCAAACTTATCCTATTTTGAATGCTGTAAAACCATATGCATAGGTACTTAAATTTTTTTTAAGTAACTAGCCCTCATATTGAAAAATATAATTAAGACTATCATAATATTTTTTTAACGAAATTTAGTATGAAATAAACACCTACTAAAACAGAATGTGCTGGATATAAAACGGGAAAACATTAAAACGTGCACATTTACACCTACTAAATATATATTGGAAATTCCATTTTAAATGAGCCAAGAGCAGATAACATGAGTATGGAAAAATTACAACCCAAATTGATAAGCAAAATACCTGAAACTACGTCTAAACAAAATAAAAATTAGTGGCAAATAAAAATTCTGAATGAGTTTAAAGCGTGTGGCATTTAATGCGCATAGTCGTCCGGTTTTCTTGGCGATTTAAAAACTGCGCAAAGAAATCTTTACGATGGACCGGAGCGTGTATGTTGGATTTAAAATTAAACTTTCTCAACAAACACGCGATGAGTAAAATATCTGTTCAGGTAAATTAATTTCTAGTAGGCAGTCTGCAAGATGTAGAGTGTTCAATCAAATGTTAGTTGTTATACCGAAAAAAGCGCAGAGTTCGTTACTGCGAAAAGAAACCCGTTCAACCCTTTTCTTGTACGAACATGCCACGTAAATTGACATCGTAAAGAATACGGAAAAATATTACCAAATCAAACAAACTACAGAGTGTGTTCCAAACATGGGTAGGCATTTATATTGAAGAGTAAAAAAAGAATAGTCTCTAAAGGTAGTTATTATGCACTCCATCGGAAATCGTAAAAACTCCGATTATTCTCCGCTTAAGGCGAGGACCCAGTCGGGCTTCTATCGATCAACCACCCACTGTTTTTCCTAATCTCCGTCGAAACGAACTATTTGAAACTTCGAGATGCAAAACGATAATTTTTCACCAAAGAAGACTGACCACAGCCATCAGTCAATCTAGTTCTGGCTCAGGAAAAAAAAATATGTCAATGACACGTTAAATTACTCTAATTTATGCTGAGTCATGCCCGACAGAACGAAAAAATCACTCTGGCGACGGAGATTTCTTGACGCGAGAGGAAAAGGCTGTCCGGGTGCCCCGGGAATCACAATTGAAGATTAAATGGAAAAGATTTTATGAAGACGGCGCACTCAAAACGCTCTGGCCGCTCAAGAAAAGAGCATTTTTTCTTCTAAAAGTGACGACCAGGTCAAGGCGAAATAAAAGATACCGGAGGGCATGTGTAGAACTTACCTGGCGCGTCTTAAGATGTTTTGTTTACTGTTGCACAGCTCTGGTGGAGATTCGCGAATTTGAACCTTTTTTTCTTCTTTCAGAAAAACGAGCAAATACGTGAATTCTCCGTTTTAAAGCGGGGCAGGGCGGAGCAGCGAGCACATGGCGAAATTGAGGCTTTCTTCCGTGAAACTTAAAAAAATAAATGCGTCACGTTATCGCGCGAGTCGCGGTGCCGCACTTTTCTAATCGCCAGAAAACCAGCAAAACAAGGCGCAGAAAGCGCGCGGGTTCGGTAAAAACACGAGTTCAAAAATTTTTAGCTGCGTTGTTCGTGGCGACGACTCTCAAGACTTTTCTGGTGTCGATGTGCTCGTTAAGAGCGCCATGCCGCCGCCGCCGCTGAGCTCCGGACGGATCACAATTTGCACATCTCGAACGAAATTGCGGAGCTAAGAAGCCCGCAAGTCGGTGAACTCTCAAAATTTTTCTATTTTTGATAACTTTTATGGCTTACGGGGCAAATTGATTCAGACTTTTCGCATCTCACACCTCGACCAAATTGCCGCTCTTCGTTTTTGAGTATTGCGCGAATTGAAGAATTGCCGCAAACAACCTGTGGGTGGATGTCGAAATTTTGTCGATTTTCTTCTCTTTTTCTTATTTTTGTTTCTTTTCTATTTTACGCATTTACGATTTACGAGCCCTCGTGCTTTTATTTTTCCAATAAACGCCGTCCACCTTCAATCCACGTGCGTTTTATTTGCCCCAAAGGTGAGGCTGATGTTTCGAAACCGCCCACCAATTACTCGAGCAATTAGAACGCGCTGCTAAATTTTCGAATGTTTGTTTTTGATCGCTGTTGATCGCTCGGTTATAACGAACAGCTGTTTTCTCGGTCCCTTCGAGTTCTTTGTGATATTTAATAAATTTGCTCCTAATTTTTAAGTAAGTACCTGTAACAGTCGATAGAAAAGGTTTGAATATATTCATAACAATTTAATTTGCCTACCTTTTCAATTTTTATGATATAAATAGGCTATTCATTTTAATTAATTTTTAATTATTAGGCTTCATTTTCTAATAAACATCTTTTCTTTTTCCCGTATCTTTATTACAATTCAGTTTAAAGAACTCCTCCATAAAAAATTCTGTATGTATTTCATCTCCTCCCGCTGTTTTATTGTTTTTCATTTTTCTTGCCAATTTTTGCCCTTGTTATAGCCTCGGAGATGGTTTTGTGGTTTACACATCGATATAAATATCTCCAGGAAATTGCTGCTCTAAGGTCTCCTTGTTTCTGAAATATTTCACTTAATTTTTTTTTTCGTCATCTTCACTGTAGGTAGGTACGAAAAATCTTGGAATTTATAATAAAAAGTTGCTTCATACATCCAAAAAATTGAAAATATTCACAAGGGGAAGTACTTTAAATTGATATTCTGCTAAAATCACGGAATCGAACTTGGGTCTTTTGGGCTCATAGTCCAACACGCTGCTCCCTTTAAATAAAATAATTATTTGCTATTGCGAATTCTATCGATTGCATAACTTAAATTGTAAGTGACTGTAATTTCTTCAGTTTGCAGCCACTTCAATTCAAAACAAAAATATTCTCAGAAGGTATCACGGCGCGATAAATTTAAACCGCAAATCCCCCGGAGTGCTCTAATTGAGATTTACACTGACACCGGGCAAATCTCCCGGAATAAGAAGAAATAAATCGATTAGGGGCATTATGGCCGAGGAAAACTTCTCTGCTGCGAAGAACCTGTCTGGCGGTTGTCGGGTCGTTCTCCCGGAAATTCTCCTCTATTTTTCCCCGGGAGCGGTCCCGACCAGGCGGTTGGTCAGCCGGGAAAATTGGGCTCAAGTTCAAAATATAAATCGCAGCCGAGCACTCGAACTAAGGCCGCCCCAACTGGGAATTTCCCAGTTATTTACTATGCACCTTCATCGCCGCTAATGTGAAATAAAGTGTCCGGTTAATTTTTAATCACGCCGCCCGTGCATATTCGATATTGATTGGCCGGATAAGTGCCGCGTCGCGGCCAACTAATTACCGTTTAATGCACGCAACAGCTAGCGCTAGAAAAGAGTTGAAAGCAAGGCTAGTTACAACATCGCGCCTTTCAGCCGATTAAGAGATTTCGAAGTGACCAACTCCTCAAAATTGGGGAGACACTCACCGGGGGCAATCGCGACGTAACAGCTAAATTATTATAAAAAGTGGTCTCCACGGGCCCGATGGGTCCTCTACGTCACGGCTAGATTCATATAGATTAGATTCAGCAGAATTCATTTCTGATTGATTCGCTCTTTCGTCGACCGGAACAGCGCTAATTAAACAGAACCTGTCCAGCCTGTCGTAGCATTGCCGGTGAAATGCAAGTCAAGGATTTTTTACGATGGAGGTTATCGTTATGTTAACTATTTAATCGTTTTATTAGTCTAACTACATAGCAAGCTATCTGCTAGACCAGGTGGTTCGTAAATGCTCTTTTAGAAATCACGCCTTTCAGCGAAAATTTAAGAGGTCATGCCTCAGGAATCCGGAAAATAAACTTGACTTTTAAGATTTAAAACGATACGTTTATGAACATCTTGCTTTATTAAAGTCTATAGCAGTAAATCAACTTACATAGATAGTCCATAAATGCGTATTTGTCAACACGTTTACCATGCAGACAAGCACGCATTTGTGTTTTGATCTAAAACCTATTTTCCCAATTCTAATCAACTTCTATCTGGCCAATCAGCAACATTCACAAATACACGTAAGGATTTGACACTCAATCACATTACAGTTTTTAATTTCACAATCGATCAAAATCACTTTTTTTTCAAATTTTCTATTAAGGGACAATAATTTTTATGGCGTACAAAATTTACGTAATTTTCTTTCCGCCGTATACAGGCTGATAACTGAAGCAATCAAATTTCTTCTCTACATTCATGCAATGCGTGCAAACTTTTTAAATAAATCATGCAAACTCTGTTTTTGGATTATCGCCTTGTTTTTGACTTTGAATTTCTTCACGGTCTCAATAGAATAATAAAAAAAAAATTATTTATGTTTTGTGGCAAATTCAGTAAACATGGGATCTCGACTAGACTGGCTTTTGGGTTTTTCTTTATTTTTCATTGATTATCAGTGCGTAGCGTATTTTGTGGACTTCTTTGCATTGACGAAGGGGCTGAAGGGGACAGACAATTCACAAAATTTTACAGAATTCACTCAAGCGAAATTTTGTCTAATTCGTCTAAACAAACTTTAGGCCATTGGGTGTTAGTTCCGGAACGTTGGAAACTTTATCTCCTTTGAATCTATCGAGATTTTATCTCCAAAATTATAATAAGTCTTTCAAAAATTATACAGTTTACAGCGTTGTGACAACGAAATTTTGTTCGGAAGTCTTACTTCAAAAAGTTCTTGTTTTGACTCTATTTTAAAGACGAAGAATCGATTGTAGCTAATATAGACTTTGGTTTTTGGTTTCCATACTATTCTTATTCTTGTTTTGCAGCCATAAATCTCAGAATTTATTGCTAATTTTATATTTAGATGATTTCGAGGGATTTTTTGCAACAATAATAATTTTAATAGGGAGTATTTCTCAGAGTAATAGGAAAGAGAAATAAACAAACTTTTAAATACTACTAATAAAAATTATAGCCATGTTAACTTAATTTTCTGCATTTATAAAAATCAGTTTGATCTCACCTTGGAATTAGCCCGAGGAAAAGTAACGAAGAAAAATAAAAACAAATTTAAAATTAAAAAAGTAGCCCCGAAGAGCCAGGAAAATTTATATATCGGCGGATTCGCCGAATTGCAATTCCTCTGACAGTCGCCGATTCACTTATTTTCGCTCTTGAACCCAAGAATAATTATTTCTAGCGCAGAAATTACCTCACCAGGTTTTACGTAAACGGAAGAAAGGTGTAAAAATAAACCACCAAATTGCCCCGAGAATTAGCACAGGCGCGAGGCCACCAGAAAGAAGCCAAATTGTCACAATTATTAACCAAAGTGGGCACCCCACAAGCAGGAGCCCCGGGGATGAGGAGGAGGAGGAGGAACAGAGGTCGGGAAATTGGGGGCTTACAGCAAATTCCACGATATACTCTTTAAGTGCTCCCGACTCGCGAATATCGCGAAATAATTGAAACGAAGCTCGCGGCAGACATTCTGGCGTCAAAGTCAAACTCTCGACCAGACCCGATTTGAATCCAACCGCCGCGCCGTGCGGAGCCCCGCGAGACGTTCGCGTTCGCGGAGCCTAAGACGGCAGCGGAATTGCACGCGCAGCTTTTTGCAGCCGCCGCCGTGCCCATTTAGATCTTGGGGCTAATTGTTTTCGCCGCTTTTGGACCGGGGCTCGATTCAGCGGAGCACCGGAGCGGCGACGGCGGCAACGGAGGCAACGGCGCTGGAGCCCGACCAGGGTCAAGGGCAGATGCTGCGAGTGGTGGATGTGTGGTGAAGGGAAAAAATAAAAATACATAGTTAAATAAAATAGAGCCACTCACCTGTGTTGCATCCGAGTACGGGGTGCTGGAGTTAATATCCACAAGCTGAGATCCAAAAATGATTCCGGAACTGCTGAGGGCAGTTGAAGACGTCGTCGTCGTCGAAGAAGTCGACGAGCGCGAAACACTTCCGGGGGAATTAGTAACACCCGGACCTCCGCCCCCAGCCGCTGGGGACGGTGGGGTCACGGTGGACTCCTGCGAATGCTGGGGCACCATACTGTTTTTATTTTTAATATACTGTCTTTAAGGTGGGAATATCGTCTCTTTAAAATACGCTCCTAAGTACACGACTCGCGACAAAGTTCTAATAGTCTTACGATCAAAAATTGCACTAAATATACAAAACTTAAATAGTCCTTGTTTATTTGTTACAAAAAAAACAATTATTAAAACCAAATCGTCCTGGGCAGTGCTTATTAGAGTTTTTTTTTTTTTTTTAAAGAAAAAGTACTCGCAGCAGAGTGGGGCTCTTACCGCACCGTTTGTGTGGGGCCTCCCAAAAGACAGACAGAAGAGCTGTTGAGCACTTGGGGAGCACCTAGCCGTTAAAATCACGTTTTAACACTCGCACTTTAACCTTGGACTTGTGCGTTTCTTAAACCTGCACGTTCTTTGCGATGGCTGTTTACAACGAAAATAATGAAAAAGGTCTGCCTTCTCCAAGCTCGGGGATGGGCGAACGCGGCACGCGTTTTTATTTTTTATACTTATATGTTTAATATTTAACATAAATCACTCGGGGAGGCACAATCACTTAGTTGGGTCTCGGAATATTAATTATAAAATAAAATAACTCTGAATCCGCTTCTTAACCGACAAAATACACTTTTTTCTTAATAGAAAGAAAAAAAAACTAAGTAACTATGCGGCGACAAATATTTTTTAGATTATTGTGCGGTTTTTGTGACTCTCGCCTCGAGCAGCGACACTGCTTTAAAAAAGAAACACGCTCGGTATAAAATGAAAAATATACTTTTTTAAGTTAGCTTTATTGGTGATTGTCTGACTGAGTGGTCAGTGACACTGTGATAACACCTGACGACGTCGGTTTCGGGATGAAACTTCTCAAGTAAATAGCCATGGAACACAGTTCCCGGACGAAATGGCATCTTTTCCCGGATGGGGCTCCTTCAGAGCATGGTCCCTCCTCGTGCTCAGGTGGTCCAGAAAATGTTACACCGTCTCGGACACGATTAAACTCGTTAAGCTGGGCGGCGGTGTGTTGTGAATGCACCGAACAGCCTAGGGCTACTGGCGGACCTGCTGCCCTTTCGAGAGTGATATATAAATATAAATAAATAAAAGGAAAGACCCAGTCCAGAAGTTCAAAACGTCTTTCTACACTATCGGGACAGCCGGAGACAACACCGAAGACGACTCCTCCAAGTCGATGATGATGATGACGATGATGGCACCAGAGCAGAGCAACTCCACAAGTCCGGAGCCAGCAGACGACGGGAGAACATAAACAGCAAAATCGATAACCGAGCTTCAAAATGGTGCCTCTTGCAACATTGATTTTCGCGTGTTGCACAAAACACAAAAACAAAACAAAAAAAAATATAATGTAATCTTCACTCTTTTTGCAACAAAATAATTATATATATGTATATATAAAATCACGAGCACTCGCCTGTCGCGGCACAAGCCGAAAAATAAAATTTGTTTTAATTAAAAAATATCCTCACAAAAATAAATCACACGTCCTCCGGGGGCACTGAGGCAGCCGCAGTTCACAAAGTATAATTATTGTGTATTTATTTCTATTCATATAAAAGAACCCGCCTGGTCGAGAAGGCTTCAAAGCAAAAATTATTATGAATCGTACCGAAAAATCCCCAAAGACTAAATCTAGGTGGGATCGTCCCTTCTAGCTCCAACCGCACGATCTGACTGTTGTTCTTGAACTAGCTGGCGTTCTGTGCGAGCAGCGAAAATGAAATACAAAAATCAGCTGTTCGCGTTCACTTTACTCCATCCATCCCTACCCCGTACACCGACACGCGGCTCGCACACACACACGCACACACCGAGCCCCAGAAGAGCAGCAGCGCCGAGCCGCCAGCCACCAGCCACCAGCCGCAGCCCCAAGTCAGCGGTGCTGCTGCACACGCCGCACACCAACGCAACCAGCTGAAGTCGAAAATAAAAATAAAAACGACGCTGGCGAAAAAGCACAAGCACTTTATCTGGCCTGAACATGTGTTTACCAACACATGCGCGCTTATCAGCTGGTTTGACCCAACTGCTGCTCCTATCCCAGCCCCCGCCCCCGCCCTTCTGCGCGATTCTGTGTTTCTCCATCGACGCTCCTCGATGCGGGGCTTGCGTTCGCCTGTGTGTGTGTAGGCTCGATACAGTTGCATGTGACGTCAATCAACCGAGTTCGCCGTCTCAAATTAGAATTTGGAGTAGATGGGAGCGCCGCGGAGGTACCAAATAAAAACAAACAGTTTTTCAGATGCAGCACAGCCTCAGCGCCGACCGGAGATCGGTTTTCATGCTTTTCCGCGAATTTGCGACACTTCCTGCGGGAACGTGACTCCAATAACCTGCTTACCATGAGAAAACTGAGAAAACTGAATTATGGAGTGATTAAAGCGATCCACGGTCGCCGGAGTCTAGCCCCAGCAGAAACTTTATGAAGCAACGCAATCACCCAGCATTAAAGCAACATTAGCTGAGTATTTTTCATTTTCCTATCTGAATCAGATTCGACAGCAAATTTATCTTGAATTGAATTTTACAAACCATCACCTACATATGTATGTATTTCACGATTTTCAAATTTACGCTTCACATTGCCATGATATTTTACGACTTTAACCATCCAAGGCTTCAAACATTGAGCCAAATAAATTTTGTAACGTAACTTAATTTAAGAATATCAATATCCAACTCTTCTATATATCCTCTCTATAGCTCTTGAATCATAAATAGTCGAAATATGGTATGTTGTATCATACTTTTTAACCCTATTTTTCAATTTATGAATTCGTAATCTATGGAACAAATTCGGCAAAAAATAATACATAAGCCAAAATATGAATTAATAAAATCCAAGATTAGTTGGAATATTTTAAATCGCCGTAAAACCCAAACTGATGTACTAAAATTCAGATTATCACTCCGGACTTAAAACTTTTAGTTGAATTTTAAAATGTAAAAACCTTAGTTTGAACTCTTAACGTCCAAAATTCTAATTATTTTATTTTTTATTTGAAGATAGAACTAATAATATTCAGTTAAGAAGCCTAATACTGATCCAATCTCTGTAAACATAGAAAATAAAGAATGTAAAATGAAACTATATTATATTATCTGGCACAAAATAAATAAATAAAATAGAAATAAATTCAGTTAAGAGTTTTAAATACCTTATACGAGTTAGAACCAGTTGATAATCAGGCGACGACTAAGTTGTAAGCTTGTTTCTTCAAAATTAAATGTTTTTTCTTGAAAATCGGCTAAGTGTGTGTCGGACCTCGCATAGTGTAGGATTCCATAGTAATTTCTCTCATCTCGCCGGAACTATCGCCTTGCAAACATCCTGACAACAAAACTGGCCAAATTACGTCTTCTGCTGGTTTTGCTATTATTATTACAACTAAATTATATTTTTTATTTGCGTATAATGATATAATTTAATAATAGCCGTGAAATATCGACAATTTTTATTTTACACTGTTCATCATAGGAAACCCGAAATAATTTTCATTAAGGGGGATAGCCACTGTGACGAATCCAAAAACAATTTTTTTTTTTTGTTTGTCTTAAATCAAAGTTAATATATTAAAGAATATGTGTATAAAATTGCAGATCAAAAGGTCCAGGACTCGACAGTTTAATATTGGTATGAAAATTTTAAAAGATACATGATTGCATTGCGAGAGAAATGGACTAAAAACTTTAAACGCGTTTTTCTCGAAACGACTTTTTTCAAACTGGTCGCATCGAAAACTCGGACAATTCTTAACCGATTTTAATTTTTTTTTTTTTTTGTTTCGGTCGTCTTAGTAGTGGCTAAGGTTAAGCGTAGCCGATTTGGAAAACTTTGCTTTTTACTATTTTTTAAACTGTTTGAAAACAAAAAAAACGGTCGACAAAATGAAAATTTTTTCAATCGGTCGCCATTTTGTGAAAAATGAAAATAAAAAAAAACGGCTACGTACAACAATAACTACATTCATACAGATTATAACACAATTATTTTTTTTTTCCTCACATCACCGGCTTTTGAAAAATGGATGCGACCATGGAGGGGGAATTTTTTTAGAGCTCTACGGCATCCTTTACATTATTAAAACTATTCAATATTTTTTAATAAAAATTTGATGAAATATTACACATTTAAGTACTTAATAAAATAAAATAAAACCGATCCAAAAATTCCTTTATTTACCCGGTCAATAAAATTATTGAAAATCACTCATTTTTTCGGCCGTCACAGTGGCTATCCCCCTTAAGAGTTCCCACTTCCCACAATGGCCCACAAAATCATCTCTTCGTTTCACTTCAATTTAATACTAATTTTTTGTACCATCGGCCGCTACTCAATTTCAGTATAATTTGTATTGAATCATTTTTGGGTTTCTTCAAAACATTTCCGCTTCAAGTGAATCATATTAAAATTTACGAAGCCATGCGAATTTAAGGAAATTCTAAATAAAAAGAGAAATCATATAGTTGCAATTTCGAACGAACTTTTCTCGCAATTAATTTTTTTTAAGTATCGCAATGAATGAGTAAGATATCTTTATAATCGCACTCAGAGGAAAAACAACTTAAAATTGAAGAAAACAGAGAATTTAAAACGAAACTTTTAAAATCGGACCACTTCGAAAATATAATCAACACTTAAAACGAAATTAAATGGGTTCGCTTTTGAAATTAAAATGTTTTCACTCAAATTTCTCTGCCTCACATTCAAGTTGTTTCAATATATCGAACTCTAAAAAGAGTGTTTTCGTTGTTAAATCAACAAACAGGGAAAATGACTCTTACTTATTTCTAAGTATTTCTAAACCAAAAAATTGTTATAAGTTGTTTAATATAATAAATAATAAAATAATAAAATATTAGTTTAAAACAAATCCTAACAATCTTAATACTGTTTACTTCATAATTAGGCAATTTTTCCAAAAGCTATTGATTTTTTTAAACTGATACATATGTATTAAGAAATAATTAAAAATTATTTTTAAAATACTTTTATATAGAATTTTAGTGGAAGATGAAACCGTTTCTAATTCGTGAAATATGAACCGGACATAAACGAACTCTTTTTGTATTCGAATAAGCGTTAAGTACAGGCAGAACTCTTTCTTATATCAAACTATGGCTGACTGTGTGGAAATATTAAACCTCAACAAAATCCAGGATAATAAAACTGAATAAAACAAAAATGGATTATTTGATAAAACCTCACTTTCAGATACTCTGGAAAAAAGTTCTTCAAATCCAACGTCACATCAAGCCGCAAAGCGAGGCCGGGTGGACGATTCCAGCAGCTCCAAAAAGTATAAAACGAATCGCTTTAGTCTGCGACTAATTTCCATCCAACTTTTAATGGAATAGGATAAAAACGCAAAGAGCACATGAGCCCTACTGAAATTGGAAAAGGCCTTTGACCGTCGTGTCTGGGCCAGAAAAACGTCACTCTGCACGCTGCATTTGCAGTTTATGTAAAACTTATGCTGAGGCGCTCGAACAGCGCCGTGGTGCATCACGTGGAGTGCGATAACGCGAAAGGAATTTCTTGTCACCTCACCTTCGGGATGGGAACTGAACTCCCCGAGGAGAAGCTTTCACATATTAAAAACTGCTTACGACAAACAACCGAGAAATGATTCCCTCCCGGCTCCCTTTCTGGAAAGCGCCGATCGCTCAGAGACGATCTAACGAAAACAGCCTCGAACATGGCTCAACTCGGATGGAAATTATCCGGCACGAAACAAATTTTTACCGATGATGACAAATTAAACAACAATTACGGTGAAAGCGAAGTCGAAAGAGCCCGAGCCCGAGTCCCACAAAATGTTATCTTTTAAAGCACCTTCCTGCGTCCTCTAGTCCAATGTCCACCTGAAAATTGTATGAATCGTAAGTAGCATTTGAATTAAAATAAAAACTAAACACCGCACTTCCACCAGATGTTCAATAGTAACAAAAAACACCTTTAATAATGAGCAGAACCACAAGCAAAAAATAAATAACTATCGAGAAAAAGACTAAAACTAATAGCAGCAGCTAAAATTAAAATCGTCTTGGTTTTTAGAAACCGTTAGCACATTACCTGTAATGCATCATTTACATGTTAAAAAAAAACAAAAAACCAAAAACCGGTCAAGTGTGATCGACCGCCGCGACGCGACGGTCCCGCCGCGCACGGCCGTCACATGCACAAGAGGAAAATAAAATGATTGAGAGGTCTTAATGAGACAAGTGTAATAAAATAGATGTGAATAATTGTCGAAATATGCTTGCTTTGTATTTTATTTCCCTGCCTCAGATGAAAAGTGAGTCGAATCTCTCGTGATATGCCACTAGTGCTAATAGTTGCCTACATTTTGAGTTTCTGTGTACATAATTTTAAGTTGGAACATCTTTGATTCCAGAATTTCATACATTTCAAAATATTATGTACAGATCATTTGAGGAGCAACTTTTCAAAACTTGACTATTCCACTTTTTGAGTTTGTTCACAATTTGAGAAAATAGTTTTGTAGGTATGCAGCTATGTTTTTAACCCGAAATTTTGATGCATTATTGTAGACGACAACAATAGTCATTGCTTTGTACAGGATTCAAATATTTAGCAATAATATATTTTGAATAAATCCAAAATTTGAAATGGAATAAGCTAGTTTTGACGCGGCTGATTGGAATAATGAAGGAATAATCATGTTTTGATTCAAACCACTGTGGATTAATCTTGTTTTTCTGAAACTAATTAGGTATCAGAAATCTCATTTTTGAATTGAAATAACCTGAGGTTCATCTTCTTCTCTAAATAAATAAAACAAAAAAACAAATTGTTAAATAACTTCTGGATTAATCATATTTTGTTCCAAAAATGCGTGGAATAATCTAGTTTTGACGAAATCATGCCTTTTTATCCTTTTTTTCTGGTGTAATTATCAAGTTTTGGCCCAATTTTATTTTCGCGGAGTATACATTTTAATGTTACCAATCCAAAAATAAAAAAAAAATCAATTTCATCAAAAGTGGAATAGTCAAGTTTTGAAAAGTTGCTCCTCATTTATTCTATAATATAAAAATATTATAATTAGATGTCAGAATCTAGGTTCATTCATATATAAGGTGTTCCGATTCTACGTAGGAAACGCTATACCAATCAATTCCTTAAGGTGTCCTAAGCTTATTTTTCAAATCGAGGGTTGACCTTCTATTTATGAATACTTGCAATATTTTAATTAAGATGTTAACTTCTTTTCCTTTCATTTTAAATTGTTAAAACAGTTTCTCTGTCATAATTTTAAAGTTTGGAATTTTCATCAAAACTCAGAATTACTGGAAGATATTGGTAGCTGCCCCGGTAACTCAGCGGTTAGAGCATCGAAGCCCGAATGCGAAATGTATAATGGGCAAAATATAAGAAATTACTTTTCATATTTTATTATTGAAAAAGATTTGCTCTGACAAAAGTAACAAATCTAACAAATCTCTTTCCGAATCCCAAAAATTTCTCAAAGTAAAGAGTTAATAAATTATCAAGTTATTTTATCCCGACAAAATCATAAATTTAATGATGCACATAATAATTTTTTATGAAGTTTTATGACCAGCATGTGACATAGACGCATTTTTAAAGCGATTGATATCAACTTATTATACAAAATTGGTAAATTTATTGGCATTTGAAATGTACCTAAATTTAAAATCAGATAGTGTAAACCACACAACCTGTATTTTAAAACTGACCGAATCTATGAATATTTTTTTATTATTTTTTAATTTACGCATTATTTAAATTTCTTTGAGTGTGATATGAGTTATTTTCGTATGTTAATCTTTTAAATACTGCGTGCTCCACTAACACTGATCTGTAATCAGCCAAAAGTCAGCGGATAATTTAAAACTGACAAAAGGTTTGAGTGACTAATTAAAAGTATAAAAGATTTAGCAAAATTTATGCAAGACTTGTTTTCTTGATGGTTTGGCAGAGTTTTATGGTTATAGGGCTTAATTAGTTGATCATCATCATAGAATTTATAATTAACAATTTTTAAACATGTCCATTTTTAAGATTTTTATATTAGGTATTTAAATTTATACTATCGCAAGAATACTGTGAAAAATTATAAAATTTAAGAAAAGAATAATCTAATTCAAAATTAACGATTTTCATAAATTCGAAACGTTCGTTATGTTTTGTTGAAACTTTTTGATCCGGATTGATAAATCTGTAATAATTAGTTTATCTTTTTTAAACATCAGTCTCAAAAGGTCTTTAATTTATTATTCCTTGATTATAAGAAAATGTTTCTTTTGGTATTGAGACCATTCGTGATTTCAAGCTACGCTCGAAATTACCAGGTGGCAACTAAAAGTTCATTAAACGCAAAATAGGACAACGTGCATACTTTATGCATAATACAGCGGGGTGCAGAGGCGAAATATTAAAATTATTTATGGTGAAAATATTTGGCATACTGAGTGCTGCAAAGTCGGAAGCGATTTAGGAACATTTTCAGCGACTCTTAGAGGAATGTGACAAGTCCCATTTGGTTCTGACCATTAACGAAGTTCAGTCAATTGATTGTTTACTTACTTTAAAAACTTATAAAATAAATGTGACTAAGAATGAAATGGAATTGTGGTGGTCGTGTAACAAAAATTAAATGTTTGTTTTTGTTAAAATGTTTAAGTAGCTCATCAAAAAAATATGAGATAAATTGTAATGCCAAAGCTACCGAATGCAGAGTTATTTTAGCAATTACTTTACGAACCTTAGAAATCATTTATTATCATTGTTTTATTGAAATCATATTTTAAAATATTTTGATATAAATAAGAATGATATCTACGACTGAATAATTTTGTGCTAATTTCGGTATCAGGCATTTTAACCTCTCTTATTCAACTGTTCTTTTTTTAATGTAGGCCTGAAACGATTTTTTTATTTACCTGTTTATCGGAGCCGGTGAGTGTAGGTGTGCTCGTTGTTTATAACACGGGGGCGGCTAATCAAAGGGGCGGCATTTTGATTGATTATTTGTAATTGATTTTCAAGGGGTTATTTTTTGAAGTTTGCACAAGGGCTGCACATAGGCAACAAAGACGCCTTGCTGCTTTTTTATCAACACTTTGTATAGAGGGGAATTCCTTAAAATAAAATTTACATTACGCACCCTACTACTAAAAATATTTAAAAGTGATTGATGTGGAAATGAAACTATCATTTAGAAAAAAATTGCGTTTGAAAACAGGAACCCTTCTAATTTTCTTGTATTTTGTATTTGTATTTTCTTGTACATCTGTCGCAATTTTTTGCATTCTATAGAATTTGCAAAGGCCACTCTTCAACGCAAAAATTGCTTTATATATGTATTTATTACATATAGTACCTGCCTTTTTTATAGTTTCTACTTTAACTTTATCTTTTTATTCATTTCTAAACGTCTTCCTTTAATCTTTACGCTTTCGTCGAGGCATTCTTTTATTTTAATATGTAATTTCCTGAATAAGTACAATTTTCGTCTTCACTTGTGTTTAATTTTCGCGGTCAGACGATTCGTTTACGATGTTTATTTTTTTTAATAAGTATGATTTGAAATAGCCATGGCTCCCTTTTTTACGTATGCAGTTTAAAGCTGATAATTTTTGTTACTTTTAATATTTTTACTGAGATATAAGCTAATTATTCTTTCAATTTCAGTAATTGGACATGGTTGTAAAAAATAACCTCTTTTCAATTATTAAATGAAATTCCTATATGTAAAATAATATAATATGTTAGGAAAAAAAACTCTCATTTCAACGAGCGAAACAAACTCAAAGCAATTTTAAATATGATATTTTTTTAAGTAAAGAATTGATTGCTTTGTAATCCAATTAAGAAGAACGTATTATATGTACTTTTGCCTCAAATTTTACCTTTCCCTTGAGATTCATTCATAATTTGGAAACTCGACAAAATTTGTACATGAGAAAATATTCTTTATTCGTGGTCGCTCTCAAGCACATAAAAATTCGGAAGATTTTTATTTAAGAAAAACCTTGTTTTATTCTTTTCGCGGCTTTAGGAAGTGTGAAAAGGCCCATTAATAGATGTTATGGAATTGAGACATTTTCGCTGTAGAAAAGATGAGGCAAACTATTTGCCAAAGAACTCTATCAAACTATTCTATGACAATATCGAAATATTTCCATCTCGACCTTAAAAACCTCATAAGAAGCAATATAAAAAAGAAGTTCTTGAAACTAATAAATTAAAAATAATTAAAAGAAACAACAAAAGAATGAAAAAATCTAAATCTGCTAAATAGAAAAGACTCAATTAAAATTACAAGACTCACCTGATGACTCACAGTCAAATATTCAAAAACGAATAACCCTGGAAATGTTCCTGCAACCAAAACCTCACAATTAAACATATTTGTGACTTCTGCAATACATATTTACATTATGTATATTACAATAAAAGAAATAAATTTAATATATCCTACATATGCCATGGGATAAGGATTAGTATTAACCTAGAATATTAGATAAATAAAATAATGAAATAGATATATAGAACCTCAATCTCATTAAGCTTAATTATATATTGTGTTAGTAGGTCTATACATATAATAAACCAGTAAAACAAGGTGATATTAAAAAAAAATTAAAAATATTTAGACAGTGTTATGCACTTTTTTATGAACCGAGCTATAGAAACAAGCATTAACATTACAACACAAGTAATGCGAACAAATAATTATCAGTAGTATGAAAAGTAATGGTAATTCAAAAATGATAATTAGTACTGGTACTGATTAGCCCTAGTATTACTTAATAGTACTCACCACTACTGAACCGTGCGGCCATATTCAAAGTCATGCCAAGTTAAATTGAGTAATGTCGAGTAATGCAAGTAATGCTAAGTAATGTTATCATATTACAAGTAATGGTAATGCAGTATTTTACAACTCTGCATGAAGAAGGTGCGATGCCGTTGAGGAAGAGAGATTTCAATGAGTTTTGAGCACCTGGCAGGAAACCTTTATGGGCGAAAATTGGACGGGTTGCAAGCACCCAGGAAAGAAAGGTTCTCCTCAAGTGGGTGGATTAAGATATTTGTTCATAATTAGTCACGAGTGAGCTATGCAAATGACCCCGTGGACTTTGAACATTTCGGAGAGAATATGTAAGCCACTGAGGGCACTTTTTCACATCGCCAAGCTCAAAATTGAACGGCAATAAGTCGATAAGCGTCCAGCTCTGGAGGCCTCCTCCTCGGCGGAATGTAAACAACACCTTTCTGCCCCGGCGGAGGTACAAGCGCGGCCCCAACGCCGCCGCCGCCGCCGTTTTTACCTGCGTCGCGGGAAGACGAATGCCAGGGTCTTCTTTGCTTAGCTCCGTACTTCTTTCAGCTTTTAGCCTTTTCTTTCGCTTTGGGGCAAATTTAGTGCCTGAATTGAGAGGGAATCTTTTACCTAGTCGCCGACGACTGCCTCGGGGCCCGCCTCGCGTCCCCCGGTAACAAGACTCCGTCGGGCCGCGTTGACTCATTGCTTCTATCGGACGTGTTTCGACTTGTTCGACGCGATGACTGTCCGCGCTGGTTGTCGCGCGAAAATCATTACCGAAGGGCGGGGGCGGGGGGCGCGCTGCGTGATTCTGTTGCGTGACCGCACGCAGCCCAGCCTCCAACTCCAGGGCGATTTTGGTTCCAGGCTTCCAGGCGACTGGGCCTTAATGAGACACTTCCACCTTCCTGCAGCGTGCAGTTTGCCACTGCGGCAATTAAAGGCCCGCGGGAAGGCGCGTCATCGGGTGTTTTTCATTTCCAAAATTTTCTTGCTCACCGCGACGAACTCGCTATCCGCGGAGGTATCGAACCGCGCGCTAATCGTGCAAGCCGCGCAGGAACGAACAGGGCCGATCGTGCCTCCGTCAGCTACCTGCGTTTGATATTTCACCCGATTGCATGAGATAATTTCCCAGAATTGCATTGCTAAGTTTTTGTTTTTAGAAACCCTAGCCCCTGACTATCATCGCCGTCGAGTTTCAGCATAAGATTCAGGTGACGCTGCTGCAACACTTGACTTTAAGACTTCAATATTTAGCTAATTATGCATAACAATTACCAAAATCCTATCATATCTTATGTTCACTTAATGTATGGGTAAATTTCAAGTAATCGATTTTCTCCAAAACAAAAATTTTATGTTATAAGCACATAACTTTGATACGCGAGAACCGATTTAGATGATTTGGTTTTAAGAGTTGTTGATTTAAAATATGAGAATTCAAAATAATATAAAATATCATTGAAACCTCATAAAAATTGGTATATGGCGTCTTTTAAGTCCTCTGATTCGGTACCAATTTCGAAAATTGAAATGGCAGTACTAAAATAAGCCGAATTTTTACATAAAGAATTAACATATATTATTTATAGTGATTCGTTTTAAGAAAATTTCATTAAACAGAGAAGTTAAACAAAGAGGCAAACAAATTATTATTATTTATCATGTATTTCTGGATTAATTAGAATGAACTAATCTTCCATAGAAACAAAAATGCTTCATAGTGGAACACATATAATTAGAGTGAAATAAAACCTTTTCTTTAGCAAATATAACTAATACTAATAGAAAAAATAATAATGTATACTATAAGTAGTTAGTTACATGCCATGAAAAAAGAAATTTACCATTTATTCTTGCTATGTATATTTCTTCAAAATATTCAAAAGCATCATAAATTTTATAAGCTTTATAATTGCTCTCTTTTGGAAAACGATTAATTAGTAAGTGGATAAGGATCAAATCGTTTTAATTTTTTCAAAAGTTTCCTAAAGAAGAATACATTTTGAATACCCCCAACTTTACTGAATTTTATGAATATAATTACCCAAACCTTTTGACATTAAAGTTTGATTCTGTGTCAATGGGACAACCAAATTGCATTATTTATGCACCTGAACTTGCAATAATTTGTTCTGTTTCCAAGAAATTTACGAGACTGAAAAGTGTAGGTTATTCATATCACTGCGGTGTTTCACAAAATAATTATGCAAATTAGAAGAATCGCGGGAAGTTAAACAGTCACAATCAATTTTGATTCTAATTAGTCACACCTTTTTTTTAAGAGTATGCAAACATTGGTGATCGACCCCATTAAGTTCGTCACTTCTCCAGAGCTTCGCGCAATCTTTTGATCTTTTTCATACATTTTAGTCCTATTGTATGTAAAATATTTTGTAAATTTAGTTCTTTTTATGCAATTTTCGGTTTTGCAAAACTTCATTATATTTTAAATATTTTTTATACTAAAATACGAAGCCGCAGTTTCATAACTTTAAAAAAATGAATAAAGATAACCTATTTTTTGAACGAGGAGAGAGAAAGGAAAGGAAATATCGTTGGCATATTTTATGTTAGTAACAATTTGTAACCATTATTTCTCCGGTCTTATCAATTGTTTGATGTTTTTATGTATTTAAATCGCTCGAGTGTACTCACACTCCAGAGTCTACCAAAATTTAGGATGACTACATTCACCACAAGAGAAATGAAAATGGATATGTTTTGTCTATTCCGCTGGATATGCGTCAGATATTACGAACGTTTCGATAAGTTGATTTCGAGCCGATTATATCTCTTTTGGATTGTAATTCTATCTTATCGGGGTATTATTGCAAACAGCACGTATTTTGTCAGTAAAAAAATCTAAATAAATTCAAACATTATATTTGATCACGTAGAGATTGTAATTAAGTTATTTTGATAGTGATACAAGTGTACGCGAAATAATGTTACACGTCTCTTGAAATTCTACATGGCCATTCATGTTTATACATTGTTTTAGTATTATCGGATTAACAAGTAGAAAAACATTTATGTAACTACGTAAATATTTAGTCCAGAATATATAAAATGTATTCCCTGGGTCGAAAAAAGTGTTTCTTTTTATAAAGGTTTATGAGTTTAAGAATAATTTAATATACAAATAAGAGAGACATTTTTTTTTCCCCCCGTTTGAACTTTGGTTGAAAGAGTCTTTCAGATATCCCTTATTAAATTAAACACCTAAAGTGATTCGAAATATCAATATTGATTCCATGATTAATTTCTTAAATGATTTTTATTACACGAATCATCAATGTCGTTATTATTTACTAATTACTTTAAATCGGTCTGATTTTTTTGATTTTTTGGTATAGAAATCAAACTAAATTCCTAATATTTTTAAATTGTATCCAATATGAAGGTAAATATTAACAAAAAATTAAAAAGTGTTTAATTGGATTAATTCTATAAGTTATTAACCGGTTCATCACTATACTGCTAAGTAATTGCAACCGAAATCAGTGATTCTTACAATTAATAATTATTCGCGACATACTGATGAAAAGACACTTGCTCTTTTCTTTGAAGAATTAAAAATAATTTATGATAATTCGTCTTTGCTCTTAAGTATTTAGCGGTTCCTAGTAATTGAGAGATGAAAAGAACGTTTCATTCTACGACCATTATCCCGATTACTTTTCTCTCCAATTTTTAGGTATATTATTCACAACGACAATTCGTTTTACTTATTCTCAGTAAAATAAATGCGTTGTGCGTGACGTAGCCTACGTCACGACGTAGCTGTTTTTATCGTGACGTGAATAGCCTAAAGCGGATGTGACGTGTAATTGCACCGATTCTTAGATCACTTACGTCTGGCAAAGACTTTTCCACCACTAGGACTAGGAAGCCGGAATTCTTTCTACTGTTTTTAAGGCGAACAAATTTATTAACTAGGTCCCAGGGAGGCGCTTACGTAATCTACGTGCATTTAAATGCAATTATGTAAACTAGATTGCCGATTTTCCAGCGCGGCAGGGCCACCCACCCCCGCAAGTCCCCCTGGAGCCGAGGAGTCGTCACGAAACATGCGTAAGTTTGTGCGTAACGTCCTGCGGGAACCTTTGGCTGACAATTTTACCCCAAAGCGCTTATTAAAGAAACCGTCCCGTAATCACAGGGATATGTGCTCTCCCGCTGGTTTTATGTTTTTTTTTTGTTTTTGAGTAGGGTGACTCGACGCGTCACACGCTACACAACTCCCGAACTTCCCCCAGGGATTCCTTGAGCTCGAGATTTACCCTAAACAGGGCGGAAATGTGACGTCGTAAAACAACCCCTTTTTGCATCTACGCAGCAGTTTTAAGTGATTTCGCACAGGATCTGGGTGGTGTTCACCAGGCGATAAATCCGTCAATTGCAGGCGACCTAGCAACGGCCAGCGCGGCGGTCGCCCGGATGAGATATTCCGGGAAAAACTATTTCGGCTTGTACTAGATAATCTCAATCTAGCCGAGTGCGTAGTCCACCTGAGCGGGGAATTAGCATGATTCGTGCTGAACCACGTGTTGGCGAGCAGTGGCAATTAAAAGCCGTATTAGCGAACCACTGCAGAGTATTTTTTATAATAAAATTGTTGATAATTCGTATTTGGGTAATGGACCATTCTAACTAAGCACCAATCCGAATAATCAAATGGCAGTTTGCTCTTCCAATAATGGTTTACTACAATTTGCTATATTTTACTATAATCACGGACGGATAATCACTCTAAAATCGTGGTAGCATTTAATACAAAATTCCTTCCTTGAATTTCTAAAATTCGGGTATCAAATTAATATTTATAGTCTGCCGTAAAACTCAACATTTTGCAAGATTTGTCGTATTTTTGTTTTGTTTTTTTAAGTATATGTACTATTTCAAAACAGTGATTCTGAAGTCCTACAAATAGCCCATTTTATTAAATTTTAGCATTTAAGGGCGATTTTTTATAATTTTGGAAAATGGTCACAATTCGAATTTTGTGAGTTTGTGTGAGTTCAAAACCCTCAAAAATTTAGCATTAAGAAAAAACCAATCGTTATGGATGGATGGTTTTTCAGGTTTCCAATATATGGCTGGGATGTTTTTTCGGTGAATGAATCAATTTTTAATGAGTCAGTGAATTTCAGTGGTAATTTTTAATGCCACAGATTATTTTCTTTCTAATTGCCAACTCCACGGGTGTGTATTTTATTATCGACTAGCGCGTCAACCTCGAGTTTTAACGATAAAAGAAACCATATCAAATCAACTTTTAATGTAGCTTTTTGAAAAGAGGAGACCTTCCTCTAAATTCTAAAAGACTACCTACCTACCACCTTTTATTATCATCTGAATTTGCTTTTGAAAAACTACGTGGTCGGTCTACGGGTCACAATTCCTGACCGATTTTAGTAAATTTTCTTTTATCGATTCGTGAAATATCCACAAAGCTGAATTTGGAGGTGTCAGAGCCCGGGGCAGTTGAAGAAGACGAGAAACTTTAAATTTTGGAATAATAAATCTGAACAATTTTATTGCCAGAATTAAAAAACAAATTTGTATTATTAAAATCCATAAAAATTTTAGTATTATTTTATTTTTCAACCATATTTTTCATTAATTTGTCAATAAATATTCAGTTTTCTCTTCAATTGTATCTTTACTTCCTTAAATAAATCGATATTTATTTAATATAAGTTTTGATGAACATATGCTTGAATTCAATATATTTTATTGTTTTCATAATCATATGTATATTAAAAATCAAACAATATTTTGTATTCGGGGATTTGTGAAAGCCCCGGGAGTACCGTCCCGGTTGCCGCATAGGAAATCCAACTGTGATAAAACGCTATTGTTTTTTACAGTGATTGGTCAAATAGATCAATTTTTATAAACAATTTACTGCAAAAAAAAACCACCCTTTTCTCGTGCTTGGCGACTTATTCTGGATTCTGGGAGCAATAAGAGGAAATTAGGGGCAATTCGCGAGATTAAGTACTTAAATTAATCTAAGTCTCATCGAAACCAAAATTCACATCACAATTTTTCCTGTGAAAATGTGGTTTCAATTTTGAGAAGCCATTTTGTCTTTAATAAGTGTTCAAATTAATAAAGTTTTTAGCTCCATAATGCAAGATTTTTAGCCATGTTCTTGAAATTCTGACGGAGTTTTTAAATTTGTTATCAAATTTAAATACAATTTATAACTCTTACAAAAAAAGACTTAAGGTACTATTCTACTCTAGAGCGTCAAAAAAAGGCTTAACTTTGACTTTTATTTCTCAGCCGCTTTATTAGGTATTGTGATGAAACTTTCACAAAATGTAAATGGACCCTTTTAGTTTACACACAAATTTTTATTTTGGGCATATTATTATTATTATTATTAAATAGAGGGCGCCAAAGTTAAGTGTCAAAAAAAGATGGTTCCATGGCCGCAAGTTAATCTCCGAACTGGCATGTCTGAAACAAAAAATTCGAATGTGGTTTTAAAAAGGAAGGTTCCTTACGTGACAATTCACCACCGTTAGTCAAAAATTCCCAAAAAAAAAACAAATGGCGAATGTTTGCAAAAAAAGGTTTGAAAAAATGACATTTTTTTTACAGATAAAAGATAAAAGGTAAAACAAATGTAATTTTTTCAAACGTGTTTTCAAACATTCGCCATTTTTTTTTTTTTTGGGAATTTTTGACTAACGGTGGTGAATTGTCACGTAAGGAACCTTCCTTTTTAAAACCCCATTCGAATTTTTTATTTCAGACATGCCAGTGCGGAGATTATTATAACTTGCGGCCATGGAACCATCTTTTTTTTGACACTTAACTTTGGCGCCCTCTATTTAATAATAATAATAATAATAATATTCCCAAAATAAAAATTTGTTTGTAAATTAAAAGGGCCCATTTACATTTTGTGAAAGTTTCATCACAATACTTAATAAAGCGGCTGAGAAATAAAAGTTTGAAAAAAGGCCTTTTTTTGACACTCTAGAGTAGAATAGTACCTTAAAAGGTCTTATTAACATCTAAAAGTAAAACCATAATTAGTGCCTTGTAGGTGTTGAAAATTAAAATAAGCACTACTTACAGGGTCTAGTTCTAGAATAGGATTTAATCTTAATGTTAGTATAATATATAAGATCTTGTTGTTTGAGTTGACTTTATTATTTGTACTCGGAAAGCGAATGTTTCGGTTTGGACTTTGTAGCGGGGTTTGAGTGAATTATGTTTTTAGTCACTAAGCAGCTCCTGTCCCCGCTCCAACCTCCACGTGAGATTGGTTCTAGTTGCTGTAGCAAGGCCGCGCGAATCAAGTTCAATGTCGCGCCCCACGGCCCGATCGGTTTTGTAAGACCGCCCCGCGGCCGCCCGTGCTTTCACCTGCTCATCTCGGCTCGTTTGCGTCCAAGGGAGGCTCTGATTGCTGTCCGTCACATTTCGCGGAATTCGGCGGGGGCGGCCGCTTTGATGATTATTTTCGGGGTGCCGTGCTCTCTGCGCGGACTTTCGTGTTTCGCAAGAGTTAATTGCCCCTTTCCAATGTCACACTCAAAAAAATTCGACATAATTTTGTTTCGTGCGCTGAGGTAGGCACTCGCGGCAGGGCGGTGGTGGTGCGGCTGCCAGCAGCGGTTCGGTTGTCCCCCGCGCCGGTCCGACAGAGCACAGCTGGGGCCGCCGCCGCTGCAGCTGAGAGCCGAAGAATTCGCGGCCGCGGCCAACAGGTGACGACGGCCCGGTCAGCGTGCAGTAGCCAAGACGCACCTAGGGCGGAGGTGTGGTGGCGGCCGCGGGTCGCTTTCTTAGAAATTTTATAATCAGAAAACTCCCAAGGCCAGGACGCTGCTCCGCGAAAGCACTTCGCTTGCATTCACCCGCGGCTGTGTACCTTGCCAAGATTAATCTAATCTCAAAGTCAAGTTTCCGACATACGACAGACTGACGGGATCCACACACCGCCGAAACTTGGCAACGCTCCACCGTGTACGCACTTAACAGTTTATTTACATAAGTACATGCACACGCACACACCGCCAAAACACTTTTCGAGTTTAGTGCAGTACTAGAGCGAGGTGCGACTCACGAGCCACACCAACGCAAACGCTTAGCTCAGGCCTGCGGCATCAGCTGTTCGCTGAAATGTCGCGAGCACGCACGCACACAGCCAACCGCTCCCATTCCGATAGGCCTGAAGTGCGCCGCAGCAGCTCTAATCATATGTTCGAACAGCTGTGTGAGTGCGACCCCCCTCGCCTAATTGCCGCGGGCTGCATGTACGCGACGCGCATTCGGGGGAATGTGTGCCGCGGGTTCGAGGGGAGCTCGCGGGGAGCAACCGGGACGACTCTTCCAGGGCCTGACCCCTGAACCCCGCGCGCTGGAATAACGCTAAATTCGCGGCTGTTTCGTGTAGGCTTGGACCGAGCGACGAAGCCCCGGAACGGCGGGGAGCGGCGGGGGCAGCACCGCAAGTACGACGCAATTTCTTGAAATTGAGTCGCGGAGCTGCGGCGGGTGGGCAACAACCCCAAATCCACCCCCACCCCTGACGCTCTCGAGGGGTGATTCACCTCTGGTCGGCTGGAATTTGGGGCTGATAACTCCGGACGATGGCACCTTCCTTCTCGTCCCGTCCCCCGCGCCTTTTCTAAACAGGCCTAAGTTCGGTTGTCGGAAATCAATGCCCGATGCGTTGCGTTGCTCTGCGTTCGGCTTCGCACTTTGGAGCAGCTGCCGCTTCACCGTGCAGGCGGCCCATGCGTCCGATTGTCCGTGCGTGGGAGGGGCAGGGGGGAGTAATTTCCTTATCACCGCGGCGCAATCCGAACACTCGAAGCGTTGACCCGCGAACCCGGCGATGCAACGAGCGACAATGGCCCAAAGACCCAGTCGAAAGGTGGTGACTGCGTTTTTCACTTGTAACATTTATACATAGATTTAATTACTTTAATACTTAATATTTTCCAACTTATTTCACACCGTTAGAAAAATTAAAAAGCATAAATATTATTAATTTTTTTTTTTTTGTTGTGATTCAGGGATTTGCAGGGACACTGATTTTAAATTGTTAAATAACGACAAAAATTCATAATTTTATGGGGTAAGGAGTTCAAAAAACGTTTTTTTCCTTTATTTTTTTGATAACTGGCATTACAGTGGACCCTCGGTAATCCGACAAACGTTTTGCGGGGCAGTGTCGAACTATCGAATTTGTCGGATTATAGAGTACTGCCTAAGACCCCCTATAGTCCGGAATTCTTTACAAAAGAGTACCTTGTAATCCGAAAAATTACAGATCCAATGATAAGATTCTATATGTTATACTCTGAAGTACAAATCATACTTCATTATGTATGTCAAATTTAGTAAATTAAACAACACAATAGAGAGCTTACGTTTTAATATAAAATTAACGTCATTAATGCTATAGAACTTACAAAAAATAATAACTTCACATTAGGAAATAATACAATAACAAATGTACATACTAAAATATTCAATAATAATAGACATGTCGGATTACAGGGGGTGCCGGATTAGACAGGGGCCGGATTACCGAGGGTGCACTGTATTTGTTTAATATTTGGAATCTCAAAAAATATAATTTTAAATAATATGAAACTATTTAGAATCTTAGCTACTGCAATTATAAAAATGTTCGTTATTTAAAATATAAAATCCAACAATTGCGCTAGAGTTATGCATTCGGACAGGTCGAAAAAAGTCGTTTCGAGAAAAATGCAGTTGAAACTTAAATCTTAAAAGCACGACTGTGTTGACTGAGCTCACTTAAAAGGCCACAATTTGGTTTGGTTTTTTGAATCCGTCACAGTGGTGTTTTACCTTAAAGGAGCATACCTGAGTTAAACCCTTTAAAATATCGATTTTTTTTTTATTAGTTAAAAGGTCCTAGTGCACGCAATAAGCCTGGTATGATTGAAACATACTTTCAGAACTTTAAAGCCAATTTCCTACAAATAAAATGTTGAGTATACTTTAACTGGGTATATACTAAACAACTCGGAGGATCAACTTTAGTCGGAATATCAAAAGTATTTTTGCTCATCAATGCTCTTCTGCCAGAAAGTTCAACAAAACAAATCGTTACTATTTTTCATATAAGTATCTCAGTAAAGTCATGATATCAAGCCTTCCATACAGTCCGATTTGTCCCACTTTTACATAGAATAAATTTTCATTGATTGCATTTATGGTTTTTAAAATCATACAAAAAGCTTAAATAACAGCACAACAATTTCGCCACAACTGTTCACAAAATAAACAAAGTAGCAGAAAGCTTGGTATTACTTAAATCTTTAATGTTACCCAACAACTCTTAGATAAATCGAATAAGAATAAGTGATAATGATAATTAAAATAAAATTTAATTCAGCTAACTACTTATTTACATATAAAAAAAAATTAATGAAACAATAATTTATTTCAGAAAATAGAAGAAAATAACCTTTACTAGTAAAATCCGATGTTCTTTACTTAAAATAATTTGCTTCTTTGAATTAAAACCCTTGTAAATGCATTAGTTCAAAATGCGATCAATTAGTGAATTATTAAGTTGACGGAAACCCTTACCGTTTTAGGGTTAAAAATGATTAACGTTGTCTCCGAAAAAACGTTGATCAGGAGACCATGTAGAATCGATTGACATACTCCTGTTCAAACCCTAGCAAAACATCCTATATAATATATGTAGAAAATTGCGAAAGCAATCAATAGCTTCTAATTTTCGATTAACCTGATAAAAAGTTTACCCCTCAATCTGAGTGTGCAAGAAAACCCTAAGATCAGATTTCATCTCAATCAGCTTCCCAAGCCACTGTCCGGCGAGTGGGGCAGGCCTAATCGCAAAGTGAAGACCGCCGAAAAGCTCGTTACGTTTTCTACGCGAAGTGGAAGCGTGCGCGCCAACACACTTTCCAGACTTGCGCCAACACTTCTCTGAAACTCGCAGAATCAGAAGGTGAAGCTGAGGTGGTTCCAAAGAACGCTGGGGTTCCGCGGAACTGCGTCGCCCGAGAATTGGGGAATTAGAGTTTTCAAAACACCGCCTCGCAATTCGCAAATTTAGCTCAGCACATCTCGGGGTGATTTGCACAATTTAATTCATTGGCGAATTTCGGCGACCGAATTCCCGAGAAATCCCATGTGCAGCGCAAAACCTGCGGGAAATTGGTGCTTACGCAGTCGCCGGGTCTTTCTTACAAAAACATCTTCGACTTCGACAGCCGCTCTGTCGCTTTGATCGGCCGAACCGTTTTTTAGAAGTGTTTGACCTTGGCTTGTGGTATTTCACCCTTTATTATTTAAATAATTTGTATTCTTACTATTGACTAATGTGTCAGCTGTCCGAAATAGCAAAAACTCTCAAGATCTTTAGAACGGAAATTTCATACAGATCATCCTCGTTCATTTGTTCGCATTTAAAAGTCACATTAATATTCGGAGGAATTTTATAGAAAACAACATATCATTTTAGGACCAAGTAATAAGAAAGTAAAAAAGGAAAACATACATACATTCTTAAGACATCTCATAGTATTACTTCCAAATCAGATGAGAGCTTAAAAATCTGCCTTTTGACAATACTTTTGTAAAAATTCAACCTTTAAATTTCTTCTTTTTTAAGTCTTTAATAAGATTTCTCGACCTATTGATTGTAGTGGCAACGAATGAGTAATTTTCAAATTTTAAACTTTGAATGATTTCATAAAAATAAATATGTACGTATACACGTTTTTGATAGTCCTGATAATCCCCAAAAATGTGGAATAACATTTTTGATTTGTAAATCAGCATTTGAGTCATGCAAAATGTAAGTTGTAAAGACATTTTTAGAGAAAAATCTGAGTCTTGACGGATTTTATAATAACAAATGAGGAATTATTTGATGCGTCTTGACATTGATATATTATTTAAGAATTTGAAAAACAAATTTAATGTGTTTAGTAGCAAAAGAAAGGTTGTGATGAGCAAATTTCAAAAATATGTCATTATTACATATTAAACAGTTGAGATATACATACTTTCACAAAATTAACATTTTTGTATTTATTTAAGTTACTAATTTATTCCTGTCCTTGCGAAATTCCCTCAGTGCCACGGGTAAAAACTTCGAGTATCCAAAGAAAACAATTGGAAAGCACGTTCAGCAGTTTTCCTCTAGACAAGAAGAACATTACTTCACGAAGTATGGACTAAGGAGATACTCAAAAGATAACTAAGGTGCTATGGTTGCATTTTTATGCTCTTAATTAATGTGTTCCTGCTAATAGATTTTGCGAAAACATTCTGGAAGAATAATAAATTACCCCAAAGTTCTCACCGAGGTAGACGAAATTTATTTTTGTCTACATGTTTTATTAAAGAACGCCTTGGCTGTCGCACTGGCATTAACATGATTCCTCGACATATGCATCTATTTTTTAGTCTAAGTTGATATAACCGAAATTCCGCCATTAGACAAATATTGTAAATTTTTCAACATCAGACTTCGATTCGGTCCAAAGTGCGGACTGTTGGCAAATAGCAGCGAATGCGTTATTTATAAATCTATCAGAATTTTCGATGGGTATGTGCTTTCACGTTTTCTGCTGTCTCATGTTCGGGGAGCGTCCATCCAAAAGATGCAGTCTGCATGTAAGGAAAGGGCTCGTCGAAACCCTCGAAAGTCACAAAAAGCCGATTTCGACGGCGACTGCAAATGGAAATTGAGGCGGACTGGGAGAGATTCGACCGGCGGACTAAGGGCATTAAGTGAAAACACATTTGACCCGCTCAGGCGCTCGGGCATGTGGCGGCTCAACAGATTACCTGGGCCCTGGGTGCTGCCGGGGTTTGTCGATGGGTGCGCACCACGGCCGCACACCGGCGTGCACGTGTGGAGTAGGAGCAGCCACCAAAATAGCCAGAGCATGGAGTTATAATTTATGAAGCGAATTTCTTAGTCATGGCCACATCCTCTTCCTTTTCGGGGGAATCGACCAGGTAATTTAACACCGGCGATTCTTCTGTTACCTGCCGGCGAGGGCATGTTTATGAGTGGTGACCGCAAGGCATTTTTGCATTTTCGAGAGTGGCCGTGCCCGTGTGGCTGGCCCTTAGTCGTCCCGGGCCCGGACCGCGCCGCCGCGCCGGAACTGCCGGCATTCCAGGCCGAGGGGGATGTAATGCATGGACGCATTTTCACATCAACATCGGACCGCTGCCCGCTGTGTTTTGCCTCTTTATTGTCAACATTTTATTAGCATAAATAATGCTGCCTTCAACTTAATTAAATCACATGGCGCATGGACGAAGGGTCAATGGCAGGGAATCACGGTCGGTTCTATCGCCGCGTTCAATTCGCAAGTATCTAGCTTTTACGGCTTACTCATTTTCTGCACGGATATGTGGCAGCGGTCGTAAACTTTCCCAGTGATGCACATCTCGCAGCGCAGCCCTCTCTTAAATGTAAATTGCATAAATCGTCTTTTATCACCCTGATCGGCAGGACCATTCAACTCCGACGGGTCGTCATACGCAAACGCATTCGACTGTGTCCTATTAACGAAATTTCATTCCTCCAAAGAGTTTGCATAAATATTTATTTTTTAGACTCCCAGTGGGAGTATAGAAAATGCATCTAGTTTAAATAATGAGCTGGTTTAAAAAGACATAAATTATGATAGTTACTATTATTTAAAGTGTTTATAGGTAAAATTCCCGCGTAGGCGTTCTGTGACAAACTTGCAACTCCTTTAAGTCTGTCCACAACTTTCTAGCTCATAAAAGTAATAAATTGCAGATAATTTAATCAAACTATTTAATAATTTCACCACGAATGTTTTTCATATTAAAGAAAAGACGGACACCTGCGAGTACAATTCGTGCCTTCAGGGTTCCGTACCACTATATTACCATAAAGTTGAGTAAGTAATTACTTTGTAATAATCTATTAAATTTGAATCATCGAAAACAAAATTACGTTTGTCTCGTTATAATTCTATCATTTTGACTTATATCCTTCATACCAAATTTCAAGATTCTAAGGTCAACGGGTAGTACCCTATAAGTTTTGATGTGTACTACCATAGACAAATAAATATAAAGATGGCCCGCTTCGAACAACCGAAGTGTGACCGAAAATTTCTGATGCCTCCACAGCGATGCCTCCACCATGCGTTGCTGCGCCAGCCAGCAACGCAGAGAAGTTCGGGCGCGCAATGTTATTGTTATGGGCTCATGCGTCGCGGTGTTCCGAATATGCGTCGGGGTGCCTTTGGCTGCCGGCGTCGGCACTCAGCTAATAAAATTCTAGGAAAGGACGTGAGAACCCCGAACTCGGAATAATTAATTTATATTTAGACCTATAAAATGACCAATTTTTTCGGAATTCAAACAATTATTGCATTTAGATTCTTCCAAATGAAATTCTGCTCCAGAGGATGTTGGCTCTAAATATTTTAATTCTTAAAAAGTAAGTTCTTGGGGATCTCACTTTTTACATGAATACGACTTTCCCCCAAAATTAACATTTATATTGCCATAAACCTGATTACTTTGAAGCGAGTCAGTCAAATTAAGTGAAGGTACCACCTTATTTTTAAGCCGCTTTTTACCTATATCATCGTCAAGGAAATGATTAGAACAAACATAGGACCTTTTAGTGCTTGGGTGTTCTTGTAAACCACAAGCTACTTTCCACTTTTCGTACAGTTCCGTATTTTCATTAGGAAATTTGAAAAATTTCAAATCGGGATTATTGCGTTTCGATTGCTCACAGGAAGGAACAACGCAACTCACTCCCCAAATTTTCTTGCGACTACTCATCATGCAATAATACAGAAAAAAAAATTAATTGAAATAAAATAAAATTCAAGTATACTTTTTAAAGCTAATGTAAAAAAATCCTTCAATATAAAAAACTCTTAGGTATATATGTATGTATACCTAAAGGAATAAGAGTCAAACAGCAAAATTCAAATCGTCGAAATACCAATCCTTTTAAATTCAACCTTCTTCAGCAACAAACAGGCATGAAGTGAATTAAAATCCTCCTGACTTCTGCTTCGAAGTTCTGATTCCGAGTTCGGGGTTCTCACGTCCTTTCCTAGAATTTTATTAGCTGAGTGCCGATGCCGGCAGCCAAAGGAACCCCGACGCATATTCGGAACACCGCGACGCATGAGCCCATAACAATAACATTGCGCGCCCGAACTTCTCTGCGTTGCTGGCTGGCGCAGCAACGCATGGTGGAGGCATCGCTGTGGAGGCATCAGAAATTTTCGGTCACACTTCGGTTGTTCGAAGCGGGCCATCTTTATATTTATTTGTCTATGGTACTACTAAGTCAGTTAGTCAGTCTGTCAGTATGAAAAGAAAATACATTTTGAAAGACTGTATCATTCTACTGCATTGAGTTAGAAACTTGAACTAGAACTAGAACTATAAGGCTGTAGGCTTTAGTATTTGATATTAATTTGAACTCGACGTCTCTAGCCGTTCCTGAGAAAAAAGGTCTTGAGGGACAGATGGACAAGAAAATTAATATAAAAGTTCTCAAAATCCTAAACAATAGAATATCATTTGAGGGTGTGTGGTGTACACAGGACCATTTGAATTTTCGTCAGTGAATCATTTTAAACGATTCTTTACTAAACCGCGAAATTTTAGAGAAAAGCAACGATTTATTTGATCGCAAAAACTAAATCTTTAAGTATTAAATTGTCGTTCAAAACTAAATTATTTTGTTATTTATTTTTCGCAGGTTAATAAAAGCAATTTCATTCGTTTTGTTTCCCCCAAGTGTTTCACGATTTAGTAAAGAATCGTTTAAAATGGAAATGCAAATAGTGTCCGACGGCTGATTCATTTTCGATTTTTTCCGTACTGCTATTGAGCTATAAATAATTTTTTAACATGAAACACTATCTGATTGCCTAATTTTTATAATTTATGGTCTACCTGGCCCTGGGCCCCACTGGATTATGTCAGAGGGCATTTAATACTATGTTACTATGCTAGAGAGATGTTAGAAAGATTAGAAAATAGTACTAATACCTAAATGCCTCCAAGAGGTTTTTGCTTTCAGAAAGTCATTTGTCTTAAATTAAATCTGATAATTAATTGGACAGGTATTAATAAAAGCTGAAACGTTTCAATCTCGCTGATAAGCTCGACCCGTATGCTTGTTTCTGCGCAGACAAAATCTCGATTTGGTTTGTGAGTTTACTTCGCGATTGTTTTGAGCGAAATTACGCGACCAGAACAAACATTTTGTCTTGAAGTGTTGCACTCAGTTTGGGGGCTGAAAAGCATAGCTGCCAGGAGGGAGCACTTTCGACAGGATTGGTGAATAATAGGCGCTCAGAAAGACCGAAACTGCAATGGTCGAGCGAACAGGGAAAATGGACGTGTCCAGTTGACCGGCCGACATGTCTCCCAGCGCAGTCTTGGGAATTTCACTTCGATTTGCTGCACACAAAAAGGTTTCTCCGCAGCAGTCGCAGTTGGCATTAGTCATCTCTTTTAATTTTATTGCAAACTTATTTTTTCCCCAAAATAACTGAGCCGTAACATTCTAAAAAGCATTCGCGCTGAATTTAAATGCCCGCCCGGTTTCCCGCGCTTGCAGCCGACTCACGGATGTCTTCCATTTGCCCGGTGTCGGTTTATATTCCCATTAGGTCAATTTTATTTCTATTTATGTCAGCTGCTAATGCTCCAACTCCGCGGCTGTACGCCGCTGCTTTGCAGAATTGACACCGCCACTATGCCGCTACTCGCGGTAATTACATGGCGCAATTTTACCGGCATTATAATCCTTAAGTGGCTCTACTCCAATGAGCACGGCCACAAACGGATTTGCTGCGCGATGGACGGCCAGTGGCCACTATCCTCCCAGACTAAATAACTTTATAATTATAAATAAGTTCCTCCATCTGTCATCCATTCGAGCGTTATTTACGTTCGGGCTTTTGTTGGGAGCGGACTTCGACTTTCTGCATAAAATTACGAGGCGTCCAGGCCGGTCCAGTTCGGCGGTGATTCAGATCGTTTACAACTTCGCGGAAGATGCCGATAAAGCGCTCGGACGCTCCAAGTAATTTATTTGAATTACCATCATTGCCAATAAATGGCAATTTGCGGCCCCAATGACTGGTTAATAATAATACTTCCAGGCGCTATCGCGGCAATCTGAATAAATTGCGCCAAGAAATATATGCGAACGATTAATCCACGAGGGGCTTTTATCGCGGAAGGCCTAACTATTTCCCAGGATAAGGTGCATTACACTTCGCAAAGTGTATTTTCTAATTTATATACCTCATCAGTCCTCGTCGCATGTACCTAAGTCGAATTTTAAGAAGTTTTCTATCCGGCAATCTATCGTAGAAAATGCTTCCATCCGGCTTTTCCTTCACAGATTTTATTTTATTTGAACATCTTCTTTTACATTAATAGCATGGGAGTTGGACACGAAAATAGTATCGATAGTGCTTCGCAATCGATACCGATCCCTTTTACTTTATACTTCTTCTCATATTAATAATTCTAGTAGGTATCGTAAACCTCTATTACAATAGCTTAGTAATTTAAGGCATGAAATTCCCTGATTTTCTCAAAAAATTTTAATGAGCTGGTCAAAATCAAAAGTCATGAAAATGCTATTGCTCGAATATCGAGCAATAGCTATTATAAAATTGTAGATCCTAAAATTCTAGAAGATAAGGATATTATACCCCATATTAAAAAGACGTATTTTGAGAACATGGTATAATACTAATAATACTAACTTGTCAGTCCTACATACATATTTTCGAAATAAATGTATGTAAGTTGATAAAATTCAAATCTAAATAATTCAGAGAATTTTGAAAATGAAAATTATGAAAAATTTGAAATCCCTGATAGACAACTTTAGCCACAGCAACGATTTGATTTCGATATCTTAGAAATTTGTACGTTTTAATTCTCTAAAATGTAAAGTTTTTAATAATATTCTATTATACATATTCTAAATATAAAGAGGTTCTTCATTGATCCTTGAACATTTTATCTGTACATATTTTCATCGCGTAGTGCAGCAGTTGAAGAGTAGGCTGTGTTACATTTTTCTGAGTGATGCCGGACAGTTTGTTGAATTATCTGAACGTGATTTGAATTTAATTTAACAACAACTGACAATGAATTTATTGTTTTCCATTACTGATATAAGTGTGACTTATTCCATTTATAAACAGAGTTACTCATCATTTTGTTTTATTTAAGTAAAAAAACAAAACAACACGGACTAGACTGAATATGGCAAATGACCAAAAGTACAACATCATGCACTAATTTTCTTAATTGTGAAAGTATTTGAAGCATTATGCGATTGTAAACTCTCTTTTTGCTTTTATAAGCAAGTTCCGATTAGATTTTGAATAATTTATATGCTATTTCCTACATTATTATACCAAGGTATTATACATTTCATATACCTACTTTACTTGGTGCTGATAGTTTGCTACGTCTATCAGCTGCATTACCAAATTAGTTTGCATCACTAAATGATATTTCTTTCAAATCTTTTATCCCAGCAAATTAAGACACCAAGTTAATCAGAAAAGTGATTACGCTGCCCCTCTGCACGGGATCGCAAAACTAATGCAAACACCAGCATTTAGCATTTGGAACTATGCCGTGAACGAACGAACATCTTACGAAACCCTCTCGGTGTCTTTACATCAGTCTGGGGCTGAGGTGCGGTCTAGAATTTTTATGCGAAGACTTCTTGCCGTGGGTTGCTTACTGCGCATCATGTAATGCCTTCAGTCCAAGCAAATGTGTTATCTAAACGGGCACGTGCTTATTTCATGAGAAATTCTCATCAAGTTGCACGAAATGGAGTCACGCCAAACTTTTTAATGCTTTCTTTTTCGACGTGCCGAATTAAGTAAACATTCAGGAAGAATGCATACAATCGGTACGATTCATTCACGTGCGCAGCTAGTAAATATGCCCGTGATAGTTAGCCATATGCAAGGGGAAAATATTGGGCCATCAAGAGTAAACAAAGGTAGTAAAAGTAATTTGATATCGTTCTCTAATCGCTAGCAGCTGCTTATCAAAGAGGACACTGCTCTATTTAACTTTAATGAAAGCGATCCACTATGTATGCTCACATTGAATTTTAAAAAAAACAAATATTAAAGACAGGCAGATTATAGTTGAAACTACGTTTTTACTCACAGTTCTCAATTCTAACCAAGCCATATGTTCTGGCATTACTGTACTATGATATAAATTCAAATTGTCCTCAATTAATATGAAACCAAATTGTGGTAACAAAACTTTTATTCACTTAAACAAATCGAGAAAATTGTGAACGATTGTTTTTAATAAGTTTCATTTCAATTGTGTCTGAAAAATGGAGAAAATGTCTAGACTATTTGAAAAATGGTTTTTTTTATTATTATTGACTCTTCTTGACATAATCTGAGTAATTTGTTATGAAGTTCAACAAAATTACAACTTTTATTTTCTGAATAAAGACCTTTTATTTTAAATTTCAACACCGTACAGTTCGTAAATTTTTTAGCAACTGATCCTAATGTCTTAGCCTGCTACCAATTTGAGTATAAGACCCCAAATTTTTTTTTTTGCTTCGCTTGACTTTACGATGTAAAATTTTGGTGCCAAGGTTTGATATATTTGATGTTTTCTATCGCACGCTTATAAATTACCGAATTCAATAATAATCTTATTTATTTTATTTTCAGCGTAAACTGACAAGCTTGCAAATAAATCGTTCGAAAATGTAGACGAAAATTTGGATAGTCGATTTCCATGACCCAACTTATTAACTGCAATAATAAATATAACATCTGGAGATTTTTGAGGTCGCTGGACAATGTATCCGCTTTTTTGGACTCACCATTTTGAATTTTTAGGTGGATTTCATATGAAATAATACATATATGTAGCAGCGTATCTGATGAAGAGATTTCGGAAAATGAGTGATGCAAATACTACTTTTAGAGGTCGTAGACTTCAAAAATAAAATTTATTTGTAGGTACTTATACGTACATATATGCAATATATGGAATATAACGAAACTTGTGAACACGATAGAGGTCGTATTTCTCAATCGGTTTGACCAAACTTCGCCTATACCTTTACCCCACCAATAATTCGGTTAAGTTCGTTAATGGGAGGAATCGGTCAAGGGGGTAGGGATATAGGGCCTACGAAAGTTATATAAAAGTAATTTTGCTACTGCATTTATTGGCTCGATATCTAGGTTATATTACAAAATTGTGGAGTTTGGGGAGGGGAAGCGGAACTTCCACCTCGCTATATATTTTAATTTATTTCCGTACATTTCTTAATCGATTTTTATTAAACTTGGCTAACATATTCGTCGTGGCAATATCTCAGCTATGTTCGCAAATAGGGTGAATTGATCAAAGGGGTGGGAAATTCAGTATTACATTCCCTTATGCAAAAATCATTTTGAAATCTACCTATTCCATCTGGCTGCCGCCGAAAGGTGTTTTTTAAATTTAAGTGCGAAAACAACATGATATTATTTTTCGTACAACCAGCTAGATCAAATAGATATAAAATTTAATCTACTTATTTACACATATGTACATATGTACTTAGTCTAGATAGTTTCTAAACTGGCCCATATAACAAGAATTTATTATTAAGAATTGAGATCAATAAATATTTTCCAGATTGGCTAGATCAGTTACAGAATATGCACAGTAAAATAAACATTAAGATTAAGAAGATCGTCTTTTAAGATGCAGGAAGTTCTAAACCTCGCAAACACATTACTGTTATTGATATGCACTTAGACGTTAAAGCGCTGGCCGTCGTTTGCTTTTCGTCTTGGCGCAGCTTGGCGAGGAGAGGATATGTATCATTGGTCAAATAAGCCTCTTCCTGTGTGCCCGATTTGCATGAAATCCGGGGTTTACCTAGAGCACTAAATATTGATTCAGATGATACGAGCCGTGGAATCAAAAATCGTTCGATTGCTCGGCATAGGCCCAACTTCAACAAAATTATTGAGCTTTCTACGATCAGCGTCGGCCGGATTTCGGTTAGTGACCTCAATTCGGTGGATGCCACAAAGCCCAAATTGTTTGAGTTATGCCCTATGTTCGGGCCCAAAATTATCTCCACCTCAAGCCAGAAGAGTGCATCTTCACGGTGAATGACATGAGAGAAAGACTATTTGTTAGGCCACGACCAGCCCTAGGAGCTTCGAACAACCGTTCCAAAGGTAATACTTTAATTTCGCGGTTGAATTCCACGGTGATAAACACGTTCGGTTATCAAAAGCCCAAAAGAGCTCTCTGCGGGTGCCTAGGGCACCTTTTCACTCCACTCTGATTGCAGGTAATTATATCAAATTAAAGTTGAATAAGTCACAAACGTGATAGCTGTGAGTCATTCAGGCATCCCAATTAGTCATCCTCCCGCGGGAACGGAGGGGGCGATAAGCACTTCTCGGATTTGTACCTGTTCAGCCGCGCGGATTAGCATTTTTGTAGATCGCGAATAATTTTTAGGCACATGTTGTTGTTCGTGCAATAATTGCTGCGTTTGCTTCCATGTGAAAGCGATTATTATCGGATCTTATTTCTGTAGAAGCCGCTAAAGTAGACCAGCTTCTGTCGTGCTAAAAGGTTTTCATTTCTTTTTCCGCTGAAAAAATGAAATCATAGGGTCATACCTATAATTACATGTTTACATTTGGAAATTTCCACAAAACAGTTAGTAAGGTTTTTCCACCGAAAAATTTACTTTTTAAAAGCACCACATTTATTCGCCATTAGGAGAAATTTTAACGCTTATAGAGTTTTCAAGACTATAAGTGAAAAGAAAGATTAAATCTAAAGCAACATGGCATGGAAAAAGCCTCGGAAAATACTTCAATTGTAATGAATTAGGGGTCGCGGTAATGAGCAACCCTTGTAAATTACATCAGATATGAATAAATTAAGAGCTCAAATGAAATGGACGTAATGAATTAAAAGGCGGGAATTTATAAAACTATACCTTTACTCAGAAAAACTTTCCACTTGGGCAAAACAGGTCGAAGCTATATTTGGTCACTAACAAAATATTAAGCACCGCAATTGAAGAAAGGCTATGGAAATCATGCACTTTTGGATTACGATAAGGAAAATGAACTCTTTTCTGAACTATATACCTACATATTCAAAAATGAAAGCGTGGTTGACTTGATAGAACATTTACCAAAGAGTTTTATTACGGATCATATTTACTATGTATAATATACTAACCAAATTTAAATCTTCTTCAATCAACATTAGCATTACAAATAATTTTTTTTTTTTAATTTTCGTAATTAGCAGTATAAATTATCAATTTTGGGAACTACTGATAATGAATTCACTCCAGCTAATACCCTGGACTCCCTGGACCTTAGAACCTGAACGTAAAGAAGTGCGATAAGATTTTTCAAGCGTACCCAAATCCTTTATGTGTTAGTTCTCATACTTTAGTATAGGAAACGTCAGTGCAGGCGCCAAGGTGAATGCAATTTTAAGAGGGGCTGCACGGAATTGCAATCTATTTGAATTTTATAAATAATGAATTGCCTTATATATATAGGTACTATTCTTTCCTTTTATTCAAAATGTTTAGGAAATTTAAATCAAATAATGAATTACTCCATAATTTATATACATAAAACCTACTTTTATTTTAGTTTTAACGCCGTTGTTGTCCAAGAGCACCCGGGAATTGATTGCATCATATGAATCGTTGATTAAAGTGCCTACTTTCATCATTCCGTCCCGCTTGCTCTCTTGCTTTCATTTTCTTTAAAGAATCCCTAAAAAGTGGTACATACTTCTTTTATACTTCTTATACTTATAAATACTTCTTTTATTCTTAAACCTCATAGTTTTGTTCCCCAAATTTCTTTAATATAAAGAAAAAATGAACTTTTAAATATATTTGATCTAATTTACTGTGTATTAGGGTCAGAAAATCTAATTTATACTATACTTTCAAAACATGAAGAAATATTTCTTTCGTATACGATAACTTTTATATAATAAAAATGCTTCAATTTTAAACTTAAATGTTCGTCTCAAGTAGGGGACAGTAAAATTTCAAACATGTACCTACTATTTTCATAAAAATAAGCACATGGGGATTTTCGGAGGCCAATATTAAATCTGTTGGCAAAAATATTATCGAACTGAATCTTTATACTGACTTTTATGTAATAAATGTTTAAAATGTGATAGTCAACATTCTGTAAGTTACGTGCACTACGATTCAAAAACTTAGTGTCTGAATGTCAATCATTTGATAACTGTGGTAATCATCAAAAAGTAGTACCTACATATATGAAATATTAAAATTGATGAAGTTATTTAACGTCTACGTCAATGACGTAGTAATATTCCATTCATTTGCGGAGAAAGATAAAAAAATGTATTCGGATGAAATGGGAAACTTGATCTCTGGTGTTTTGCCCATCTGGCGGTTTATTTTAGCGCAAAAACAGCGAGCAGCAACAACTCGAAAAGATTTTTTTTTTCGGGCAATTTAAAAGGAAACAATCGCCTCCGAAATCAAAGTCAAACTGTGGCACCGGGCAAAAAACCCCATCGAGTCGGCAATCTATCATTCGAACTCCGATTCGCTATTGGGATATTAAGTGAGATGATAACAATAGATAATTTAACGACTTGTACTTCGCCCTAAGTGAGTCTTCGTGAAATTCGCTCGTGACGGTTTTTATGGCCGCGGTTCTCCTCCGATTGCGTAGAGAGTTAATGGCAGGCACTTCGGTTTTTATTCGCGCGAGCCGGTTACATCAGCTTAAATAAAACATTGCCCCTAATGTCGCATTTCCAATGCAAGAGGGCCATCAGTAAGATTTAATGGATTTGCCAGTCGCCCGCTAGTCTGACATTTGCAAACTTGGAGCATTGTTTTAATCATAAACAACGGAGCATCCGCTGATAGGCTTGTTTTGCCGGAGTGCCTATATCTGGTGCCATTAAAAAATCCATTAGAGTTACTCAAATAGAGAAAATGAAAGAAAATCATTTTCATAATTTTTCACAGGAAATACGTGAAAAGCGCGCCGAGCTGGTTGCGGGCGGCGGTGCGAGAGTTTATCGCAAAATCTTTTGTTGTCTCATCGAAACTTTTATGAGGCTTTCCACCTCGTAAGAGCTCCGGGGCCCTCCGGAGCCCCTGGGCGCGGGGGAGCTGCTGTAAAGTGCACTTCGGAGGAGCTTATCACGCTGACCGCATCTAAATTGAAATTATTATTTTAGTTGCTGTAATCAGCGCTGATGGAGTCCATAAATTAATGCCGCGGTGGATCTGCAGTACTTCAGTAACGCGGGAAAGTCTATCTGCCTCCGACCGGCACTTACTCGGGAAATATTGAGCAGTCTTCTGGGTCGTCATAAAGGGGCCAGGGGAGTTTTTCAACTCTACAATTATATTTAGCTGTGCAGTATTTTATATTGCCACAAAGTTTGCCTTATTGATGGGAACATGACTTCTTGGCACAACATGCGTAAATGGGTCATATCAATAAAAAGTATTCTCTACCACAAATAAGTTGCAAAAACCCTATAAAATTTTTATGTATTAACTTAGTGGCTTTTCTCAAGTCAACGTTTGGACTGAAAGTGACCTCACTCAACTCTCAAATTTAAGGAACAAAATAATAGGAATGAATCATTCTTGTTTTTCGTTTCTATGCTTCAAGGTCAAATCTTTGCATAGTACTTTTTTACAAACACCGATAGAATATAACGATAATACATATCCATAAATAGCTCTGCTCACACTAATTACCTTGTTTTTTATATCAATTTTGTTTACCTGGTAATAAATGAAATCATTAACTTTCGAATGTATGCGTAGTATTTTTATGCAAAACCTAAACTACTTTTATCATTATAAGCTATTCATTTTTTTATAACATTATTTCAAAAAATTTATTTCTAAGATTGATTCGATGGGATTTAAAAGTGTGCTCATTGAATGTTTGTGTTTCTAATTCGCTTTAAATCGGGTCCTTTCACAGCTTCCATATATGTTTCAAGTCTTTATCATGTTGTAACACCCCTAAATGTGGCATTTTCCCATTTTCTAGAGTAATTCTTATAACAGAAAACGTCCGCAGGAAGAAAGCACGTCGAAACAATCTTACTTTAATGGAGATTTAGTCGTTCAGTTTTCACGTCTTACTTTACTCTAACCCCATAAATGAAACAAATTGAACTTTCATTTATTTACGAACTATTTGAGATGTATTTAAATAATATTCTATTTAATAATTCATAGAAATTTTTATTATAAATACCTATATACCTACTTTTGTAATTCAAATGAATTCCGTAATTAAAATATAACTTCTTTCAATGGTAAATACATTTTTAAATTATTCTCTACACATTATGCTGTTATAGCTACTTATACTTAATTACTTAAGTTTAATGCTCACTAAAATCTTCGCGGTCATTCCGCTGCATTCACGTTATAATGAGTTCCGCTTTTCTTATATTATTTTATTAACCGTGAAATTATCATTTTACATTTTTTATTTTACGATTACACATTTTATAATCTACATTTGTTTTGAATTTGAATGTTTAATGTATAATATATAATATAAAATATAAGTATACATATAATAAACTATCGCATCGGCCAACTAAATGAAATGCATTTATTTGTGTCTATAGCGTATCAAGCATTAGAAAAACATAGGAAGATGCCGGATACAATTTTAATTAAATTGGGATAGACATATAGGGGTATTACCAAATAGTTATTTATTTCTTTAATATAATTATTTATAATAATCGTGGGCAATACCCTGTATCGTATGCACAATTTAAACTCACAATTGACTGTTTTTTTTTATTTCCACAGCAATTAAATGTATATATTTTTCTAAGTTTAAATACAAGTCCATTCAATTTTAATTTGAACATTAGAAGTAACTTAATGGTTTTTTCCTAACAAATGCTTAAGATTTAAAACATGGGTTGCACTTGTTAAACTCCGTCAAATGTGAAAAAAGGTAAGGAATTACACCGTCGTTCCCTTTTTCAATGCGTGTAAAAATTAAACATTCTGTTTTAAGTGCCCATTCACATTCTATTTTATCATATATTCAAAGATGTTATAAACTTCGTTTCGAGAGGTTAAACGTTGCAGTTAGAGAAATTACACAAAGTAGTTTTATGCTTCGTTCACAGGTCGTTGATCAAGCAGGTTTTACTGCATAGCATGCATCCAAACAAAGATGGTTAGGTTCTAATTTAATTAAAAACGAAATGCAAATGCAACATTTAGAGCTTCGATGAAATTTCTGTAATTTACCTTTCTATACCGACGCAAGCTAATGTTAATGAAAACAAAGTACAGAGCACACTTATTATGCATGCGGATGAAACATAAAAATGTTCTCTCTGCAATTTGAGCCATGACGCATCCAAGGTAGGCGCAATTTGTTCGCCGTGAATGTTACTCATATCGCGTGTCTAATATTAATTGTACTCGGCGGCTAAACAAATATGAATCACTTTGTTGGAATCCTCAGCATGATGGCGAGCGCAATGCAAGAAGATTAAGATAGTCTCAAGTTGTGCAATATCTCCTTACCTAGGCTAATATTTGCATGCGAAAATGTTAGGCGGCGACAAGCAAATACTTATTTAATTTACCTAAATAAATTAACTTTTCTGAGGCAATTCCCTAAAAAGGCAACATGAGATATTAAACTGTAAAATTTTTATAACTAACTGTAGAATGAGAAAAGTTTTGCGAAAATACATTTAGGTTTTTAGTCAATAATGACAACCTGGATAGGATTATAGTTGTTGTAAATACTTTCTAACATATTCCAACAAACATATTTTAACTATTCTCGGAAAATAAAAGAGCATTTTACATAATTCAAGGCTTAAACTCATCGATTTCTAGTATGTATCAAGAAATATTCAAAATGTATTATCATGTTCAACTTTCATAGTATAAAGTGTTATCAATCAATCAAAACCAAAATCATTAATTTTCGAAACATCATAGCATAAAATACATATTATAGTCACTGATGAAAATTTACCAATTTAGTATTATATGATTTAAAAACTAATTATATCATTTCATATGAATTTTGAATCAACAGTAATAGGTAGAATTTTTTACAATAAAGTTTGTTTTTCAAAAGGTCGAACCGTAGATAAAACGTATGTTAATTAGGTAGTCGAACTCGATTATTGCTTCCACGAAAACCCGGAACCAAAAACCGGCCGGCCGGATAAATCAAGTGCCAAAAAGATTAAGTCGACCTCTTCAGGTACCAAATAATAATTAATTATAAAGATAAGCAGAAGGATGGCATTTATTAAAATTATTTAACTCAGGTAGACAAAATTTCAACTATTATTTTAAGAAAAAAAATTCTAAATTTATTAGAACACATAAGTTCTACGGAATTACTGCCACAACCAGACAGTTGCAGGCGATTATTATTAGAAAGAAATTAAAAAAGTTTACAAGGTTGTTAATGGGTTTAGAGCTTCCGCTTCTAAATCACTCAAAAAGGGAGAAAAGCAAAATAGAATCTCATTAGTTTGAAGTTTTTTTAGATTTAACGTCGGGTTCCGTAACACCAGTGGCCTTTTTTCATTTTTTTAAATACTATTGAGTCGTCAAAGCAGTATTGATTGACTCTTATCTGGAGCCCAATCAGAGCCAGGAGGAAGTGAGGAGTATAATTTGAATAATAGCAGGTTTCTTAATCGACTCCCTTAATTAATTGGCTCGTTGCAAGCTCCTCTAATGAATAATGCAGCCACCTGTTGGTGCTTAAATGGTGTGAAGATGAGCAATGTTTGATTAGTTAATGACGGCATTTAAGTTAGCTTGTTTTAACAAAGATCACTGTAAGCTTACGATTATTATGTTAAGGCTATTCTTACATTGTATCAGAATTATATCATGCGAATTTAAATTAATCTCGTGTGAATTCTGAACCGTATTCTTTAGATTCAAATGTATGCCTCCTACTTTATAGCTGATTAAATCGGTTATTTGCAAAAGAACCCAAGTCAAAAATTTATCAAATTGACTATCGTGAGAAACCAAAGCCTCTAACTCCAAAACTCTTTAAATCTGATTTGTTTTAAAATAGAATTCAAAAGGAAATCGGAAAGTGTTAAAAGTTACAAAAACATTTTGTTGGAAAAAATACATTTATCGTTCTCAAAAACTTATGTCGAAGAATTTATAAGTTTATAAAATCAAGACACCCTATGATACATGAATAATTGGCCTATCGATGTTTTCAGTATAACAAAAACCAAATTTTCAAATGATCGAAAAGAAAATTTCGATTTGATTAATTGATTGTATTGAAATTTTAAGATACATAGGTACTTCCAAAACATCTAAGTTTTTAAGACTATAGAATGTCTCTTAATTTTCAAACGCAGAGTACAAACTCCTTTTGAAACCTTGTACCAGTTAAGCTGAGAGGTTCAGAGGCCTCTTAAAAATCTTTTAGGTAGAGTCGGTGCGAAAAATTCGTGCTAGGGACCTTATTCTTTGATGCAAAGGTAAAGATTTGAATTCGAGATCACTGCTCGGAATGAGATTTCCACTTTTCCAGAACACTGCGCTAGATCCAGCGTTCTGGTGGCATTGCGATCTTCAAATTATGTGTAGATCAGTCCGAACTGCGGCCTGCAGCGTATCTGGGACTTGGGCTCCTCTTATATGCGGCACAAAGTCGTGATTGGTGTGGAATAATTTAGCCAACATCTACGAGTATGCATTCAGTTCTTCTCATGGACCACGGAGATCACTGCCCAGCCTGCGATGCTGGAGCAACATCTCCGCGTGCAACATCTGTCCGAGTGCGGGAAAAAAAGGCGATGTTTATAAAATGTTCGATTTCCGATTATTGCGATCGCCTCCAGACGTTCAAAACCGAAGAAATTACCCTCCCGAGGTCCCAAAGGGGGCAAGTACGAGATATCGAGCACGGCGGCCTGCTATAATTGATCCGACCGGCGGAAATTCGCTTATTATCGTGATTTCAGGTGGTTACGTATTTGAAATTGCGTCTCGGTTCGTGCGATCCTACAACATATGAATATGGTCGCAGAGCGTAAATAATTTCGACATGATGCCAATGCGGTTCGGTAAGGAACCATAAGTGCGCGACCGGCGAAGTGCCAGAAAAGCACTAGCAAGTAGTAAGAGTTCTTGTGCACCGAATTATTCTGCATCTCACGATCGGCTTCAGAAGCTAATCGAAAGTTACAAACGCGAACCCATTAAATTTCATAACATTCCGAGCACTTGAGCATCGACGGGTCTTGTTTTCTTTGGATTATTCCCATTCGAATGGTGATTCGCTTCCCCACACCGATCGCAAGAGGCCGGAATTGTCTTGTTTATATAGCATAATACCGCGATCGCTAAGAAATCTCAGCCGCGTTCAAAAGTCGCTGAATTTTCAAGGCTCATGAGCACCAGCTGTCAGGCTTGAGAGAATAAAACTGGTCTGATAATTGTTAGCATATGGTTTGGTAATGGCAGCTTTAGTGTTTATGTCGTAATTGATGAGCGAAACTACTCAATCGTATTTTAATGAAGTAAAAATAGTTGCCCCGCTCTGAGGAGGGCACCGCGGCCGACTTACGATTGATAGTCGCTAGATCCCAGATTCTGACACTCCTAGCTCATGGGCGGGTGGCTCTACGACTCTGGGATAATTATCATTTTCAGTCATGAATCTTGCGGAAATGTACCGAAGCTTGAGCCACACTCCACACTCGCAGCACCCAGTCAGTCTCGAGATGAAAGTGTGGCCCGGTTGTAAGTGGCACCCTATTTGAATAGAGTCGTGACGACTCTTCTTATGTAACCCGAATATGCGATTAACACGCGCTTAGAGAGTCTGAAGAGGAGGAAATCGATTTCGACTTAAGATGCTGAGGATAAATAAGAAATTGCGAAATTATAGATTCGGGACAGACCCATTGTTTTTGAAAACTTTGATTGTTTGGCAATTTGGACCAATTGGTGAATGGCAAAATCAATGAAAATTTGATCGAATCGCAATGAATTTAATTCTTAATAATTTTGCATACGACTCAAAAGGAATTTCATTTTAATAACAGGAAATTAGTTTTCTTTCATTTATAACTGAGTTTTGATTTTGCTCGGCACTTTATTTTCTTTTTGTAATAAATTCCAAATCGAATTTTAATTGTAAAAGGCATTTAATGGTCCAATTGATTAGTTACAATTTAACGACTTATTTTAACTTCAAAATAAAGTTTAACTGCAATACCTAATCAAGCAGATTTTGATGATTTTTTGATAGACTACAATAAGTTTTGAGTAGATAGGGATCGGAAATTTGACATATTATAATAAAATAATTGATATTCCCCTTCCTAACATGCAACATTATTTTCCTTTTATAAAAGCATAAAAAGTATATTTTAAAACAATAATTTCTATCGCGATGGCGGCTGTCAGTAAACACGCAATACGTGTCATACAAGCAGATAAAATACTACATCGTGTCACGGAACGTGTCTATTTTCCACACCTATAAACAGTTCTCATAATCTTGATAAGCGCTTTCACATTACCCAGCCAAAAATAAAATATAAATATGGCTTAAAAGCATTAGCCGAAATGGGAAACATTTTACCCAAAAGTACAACGGAAATGCGGATTAAATGAATATTGTCAAGTTGATATTTACCTGACTTTATTACGCTATAATTTTATCTTTTGAAACACGACCGACGTACAAGTTGTACCCCTTTAGCTCTGAAGCGTTGAATTGAATTTTATATTTTTTTAAGGAGAGATTGTCTTAGAAGTTGTTGACGAATAACAAGAAATGCATATATATATAACATTTTTTCAATAGGATTAAGGAAGGTTCATCTTTAAAATCATGTTTAGGTAATTAAGACACATGTTACATATTTGGAGTCAAAAATTCTCATATAGATTTCTTTATCGTACCTTACTTTTACGCTTCAACATTTTCATGAAAATAATAATTTATACAAAGTATTTGTGCTCGTGGATAGAATTTAGGTCAACCTGATAATAATTATGCGTTTCGATACGAAAGAAAAGAAAACTTAATTTTGATTTGAAACAAAAAAAAAAGAAATTGAATTATTTCAACATATAGTGATTAAGTTTTCCAAAAGCGCCAAATTAGTTGGAAAGAAGTAATTTAGACAAACAGGCTAAGTATGTTTGCAGTACTCGCTAAAATGCATTTGTACGCCAAGCTGAATTTTTAAATTAAGATATTAGAATCTAAAAATTGTTATTGTATTTTCGGTACATGTGACGTCCATCGAGTCGTATTTAAGGGTAAAATATCTAGGCTGCAGTCTAGGGTCCCGCACCATAAAACTGTTTAGAAACTTTAATGTTGAATAGACAGAAATATAAAAAAAATCGTTGTTTCAATACTAGCCATCTTATAATCATAAAAGAATTCAACACAGTTATTTTGAAGACGCAAACTTAGGCACTAAGGTTATTTGACACTTTTGTTTTAAGTCTGATCGTTTGGAAAAGTGCTGTATTACATAATTACATAATTCCTTTTTTTTTATCTTGCATTTGTCTAACATGTTTGCTTAGAATTACAGTACTGATTTTTGCATATAAATATAAATCTCAACTTGATGTTCTTTTTTTACTAACAATTATGCATATCATAGTTTTAGTTAGTTAGTTTTTAAAGGTCTTTGTGTTAGTTAATAACGCAAATATAAATGTCTTTAGAAAACATTAATCGATAAAGTAAAACATTTACAACAATATTTGTTTGCGGTATCAACAAATTTATAATATTATAGACTATGAGACTCTTCATACTTATTACCCGAAGGGATAATTCGAATATTATAGGCAAGGGCAGTTGTTCATATAGCATTGTTAATAAATCGTTGAATTTTTATTATTTTTATTATATCTCACTAACTGATTGTCCTATAAAATATTTTATAGTAAAAAATTTGCTATAATTTAATATGTAATAAATTTTAAATGTTTCTTTATAGGATTTTAGTTCGAACATTGTTCTAAAATACGATTTTTGCAGGTTAAGGTTAATTTGCAAAAAAAAACCCATCTCTATAAGGCCCGCACCACAGACTCAGCCTATAGATCCTAAATGTGGCCCTGGGTGTACAAGTGACATCGAACATTTTAATTCAATTGATTGATTGGATTTGCTTCCAAGTTGTTAAAACATTTTACAACAAATTGACTATACTTTGAATTTCAAAAAAAGACATTGGAAAACCAAACCAAAAAGCAGATACCTACTCTGATTTAGATTTATCTAGACATATAAATGTACATAAGATGAAACAAATTCTTGCTCGAACCTTTTAAAATTACTAAATGAACGGTTGTTGGCTCCAAAAGTGAACAATTATGGCGCACGCAATAAATATTACAAAGGAGGCTTAATTATGTATTATGAGCCTAATTTTCCGTTGAATCGACAAGGCGGCGGCTCATTATTACAATCAATCTAGAGAGCGACTCGCCCTTGCAGAGCCCTGCTGGCTCGAAGAGGAAAAAAATCAATTATAGTTCCCTTTGCTGGAATGGGGGAAGCACCGGCAAAAAAGTAATTGTCAAATGATGGTCCAATTAAAACGTAGTCTAGGAATTAAATTTGTGTCGCAAAAAGTTGCTGTTTGTAAACGGAGAAAAAGAGGCAAAGCGGACTCCTGGACAATAAACTTTATCCCCAGCTAGCTCCGTAAATACTGAACTGAGAGCTCTGCGGAGCCGGAGCTGATCCGCGACGCAACTGCAAACATGTCCAATCTCGTTCTCCTCTGACCGTCTTGGCATCATCTTGCTGCGATCATGTTCGCGGCCGCTGCTGCAATTTATGTCCACTTTATAAAAATCGCGGAGATCCTTAGATTTTTGATTCTCTGTTTATGTTTCGCTCGGGAGTTTTTGCGGTAATCTCGTATTTATAAATAAATAAATAAAGTCGCAGTCGCAGCAGAACTGCGATCACAGTCGCAAAGAGAAAGATCGTGGACTGCAGCAGTGGCAGCGGTCGACGGAGGGGGCTGGGAACGGTCGCCGGTGGCAGCAGATCGGCACGGGATCGAGGCGCTGCGCCCGCTTGTTTACGCAAACTTACAGGGCGGGAGGTATTTTCTAAACCGATCCGCGATCCGTGATCCCCGATTCCCGATCCCGATCCGGGATCCGACCTTTCGTATATTTGAGTCACTCGAAAGAACACTTTCTATCCAGATCAGAAATTAAGAAGGGGAAAAATAGAAGTGTGCGCTTTCGTGACTTATTTATTGCCTGCAACGGCATCCAAGGACATAAATTCCGTAGCAATGACCTTTTGCTGCAGCCATTATGCACTCTCTGCGCTGGTGGATGAACTGCACAAATGCTAGCGCCCTGTCGACGTGCCAAGCCAAGGCAAGGTTTATTGATCTTGGGGCTCCAAGATGATGAACTCGCCTGCCGTAGCCGCAGGGTAAGATCCTCTCTTTACCTTGGGGACCGCCTAAAAGATGAAGAATAAATTCGCAAAGATTGGCAAGGAGAGGCAGCGACAGATCATTGCTTCATTAGCGAAAGTGAATAACCGTCGGAGATCGATGCACTATAACAGTTTAGGCCATTCGGTGTAATTAATCGCCGCCGCCGCTGCCGCCGCCGTGCCGCTGATGCTCGGATACTCGGCTACTCCCAGTTCCAGGAACGGCTTCGCGGCGGATGCGTGAGGTATTTTTGAATCATTGTCACGACGACGGACTGGCGCGAAAAGACAAAGTGACGTTCACATAAAGTACCCAAGTCAAATTTCTCTCGTTTTGGCGTTTTTGGTCGCGGCCACGATCTTTTTACCTCCAGGCTTTATGACTTAATGGTTTTCAGATGAGACACTTTTTGTCTTGTTGCCCTCATTGCGGCTTAATGCACTTATGACTTTAGGTTCACGTACGCGTCGAGGGTATCACGGGTCGTCGTGGGACGCCAAGCAGCTCCCCTGCGCCCAGCGAGTAATTTAATTAATTCACTTTCAGGTTTTTCTGATGTTAACGAGCATAGTCTTTTGTGATATGATATATTCTTATTAATAAAACACTACTATGATTTACGACGGCCAATTAATAAATCAGTGTTTAGTACGACAGTTTACATGATTTCGAGAATCGATTTCAATAACTCTTTTAAACAATGCTCATAACATTTAACAGCAAAAAAAATTGGAAAATTATATCGACCAAAACTAGTATTTAGTATTTTACCGCCCAAAACCCTCATTCAGCTAGAAGATTAACGGGCTCATTTCTCGGGACGTTTAGCTACAAATCTAAGTTTAACAGTTTAACTGGAGAGTTAAACCTTGGTTAACGCTTATTTGATTGACAGAAAGATATCACAAGATACTACGAAGCTCATTAGGAGGTAATTTCATAAAACATTTTTTTTCTTACTATATTAATTACATAAAATTTTCACCCATTTATTTCACTGACTTTCGAAAAACTGTTGGGCCCATAAAACAGAATTTCATTTATATTTATGAGGAGCGTCTGTTGTAGAAAAATTTAAAAAAAAAATTACAGTCACTATTTGTAAGTGCAGATGTTTTTTGTTTTTCAATAAGATTATCACCGATCTGCAAAATTTACCTTTTTAAGCATTTTCGACTAAAAAGTATCTATTATAGATAATTTTGGGCTTCTGAATTCGGATATGGTATTTATTTTTTTTCCATCACGTGAAGTTCTTGGTATAGGAATAATAAACAAATCAGTATTATTTTTTTTCTTCACAACTTTCAAATCACCACATGTGATCCATTTATATATCTTCTTGATAATTGAGTTTTTCAAGGACAAGGGCTAAATTCTCATAACATTTTTTTAGGTGGTCTGAATGACCCACATGTAAAGAATCATATTTATTACTATTGTGTAAAAGTACTGCTTTTAAGGTTCTTTTTGACCAGTCTATGAAAAGTCACGCACTCTCTGGCATCGTATTCAACGTCAAACATTTTTATAAGTCCACTAATATTTTTGCAGTATATTAGATCTCCATCTTGTTAGAACTACCCGAAAATTTAGTAATAAGTGATAATGAGAATTTGCGGCTTATTTAATCGGTAATTAAATAATATTTACTAAGAAACGTTATGTGATGGAATTTTTTAATTATTTTTTCATTAATAAGTGCCTCGAAATCTATAAGAAATGATGGTTCAATTTCAGACAATTTTACCAATTCAGACATATCTTATTTTTGAAGACGATACTTAGTTTTATAGCAAATTTATTGCTCAGTATTTTTATTAAAAAATAAAATAATAAACAATCAAAAATGGAAATAAACACACTTTTTATTCAGATATTCTGAAAATACATATTAAACGGAATTCAACCACAACAATTAAAGGAGTTAAAATAGCATCTTTTGAAGTAAAATTTCTAATAAGGCTAAATATTTCTAAGAAACTTTAGGCACTTTTGATCAAAAGTAAAGATAGTTTTACGTAGGATTTCAGATTAGTAATGGAATTAGTAAAGTATAATAGTAAATGGAAATTTGAACAGACCCTCCTTATGTGAAAAGAAATTATATGATATGTTTGCGAAAACATTTCTATTTTTATGTTTTAACCAATGCTTACATTATACATACATACATACAGTTCAGCCTGTCAGATTTGAACATCAAAGTAATCTAAGCTTCCTCTTCTACTTGCAAATCGAACTAGCTTTGCTGACAGTTTCTATTCTATTGTCTATCTACTTTATTACATTTCGCCTTGCTTCTATAACTCCTTTGTGAAAAATCTGCAAAATCAAGGCGAAAAGTTGTGTCCACCAAAACCTCTTCAGCTTCGGCTGGCTCGGCTTCACGAATCGATGAATTTAAATTTAAAATCAATACCTGAAGCCACAAAATATGTTTATCACCAAATGCTAATGTGATGAATTTAACGGTTCTCTTTATCAGACGCTGCCACAGCAACTTTTAAGAGAGCATTCCCATTCCTGTGCAAAATCTATGGATGAGGAGGATTCATAATTTGTTGCTTGTCTCGCAAGGAAGGGCAAGGGCGCGAGCTCGCGATGTACTTTGAGTTGCGAGCTCCCATAGACCGCAAGCACTCATTTCATAACTCACTGCACTTAATATCTTCCACAGGGTGGCTTTAAAGTCAGACGACACGACACCTTTCCGTTTAAAATTCGTGGACTCCATCGTGATAAATTATGCAACCGCATACGAGCTAATGTGTAACGAATCCGCTCGAAGAATCTATCGCAGAATTACAGAAATTTACATTGTTTAAATTTAAAGTTGGCTGATTGCATTAGAGGGAGAGCTTAACCTTAAGGCTGAGGCCTCCCGAGATGTGCCTTCTGAGCAGTCATAAGAACGAATTTGGTCCCGCTTATCACAATGAATCCAAATTTATTTTACGAGCAGTACACGGATATGGTCGCTTTTATCTCATTGTATTCATTTGAAAGGAAACGTGCAGGGGAATAGCATTCAGAAGACCTATTGAATTGGCAACGCATTTTATCGTTTGATTGAAAGTCGAAACCAAAACCCAGTCTGATATTGTAAAATGACGCAGCCTGACTGAAACTAAAATGATGGAATGTTTTCACCTCAATGTTGCATTTTATCTCAGACAATTGCTGTATCTCGTTTTATACAGAAATAATTATTTTTCTACATCGAAAAGGTGCAATAACATGATTCGTATAAAAACCTTTTCAACAGGAATTTTTCACTTGAGTCGATGCAGTGTACAAATGGGCCTCATAATTGGAAAACATGACTCAGCTGCATCCAGAGAGACAGATGAGCTGCATCTATTGTTAGATTTATAGGTGAAGATCTCCTTCAAACCCTTCGTTAGGATATTTTATTAACGGCTGCTTTCAGAAATTAACTCTGTACGAATAGTACTCCGAGAACATTACGGAGTCCAATTTCTTTTTTCAATGGTCATTTAATTCAATTGGTACCTGTTAAAAGAATGTTGCTGCTTTTAGCATATCTGCTGCTAATTTTTCTGTTTGAACTTGCGTCAACACTTTGGGGCACTATACAACTACAATCAGTGTCGCCACAACATCTGCCTATCTGTTTCTAAAAAGCATGGTTTTTGCTTTTTTCTTTAAATTTCCCTCAAAGAGATAAAAGCGAATTTTTACAGCGCTAACTGAAGCCAGATTCATTTAGAGGGTTTTATTCCGGAGTGTTTTACAAACTTCAAAAAAATTCAAAATCAATATGATTAAAAAAATATAGGTATATTTTTGGGTGGTTAGGATATCATATTATAAAGGATGTAAAATATGTACGTATCATCTATCTAAAAATATACTATACAAAAAATAAAATCGTAACCATGGTAAAACATTCTCTATAAAATAAATAATGTTACATAAAAACCGAATTAGTTTTAAAGGATTCCAGTAAATGAATTACCTAAGAACCTAATTATCCAATGTAAGATCCTAAGTGCCAAAATACTCTTTAATTTTCGAGTACAAAAAGCGCCCTATCGTTTAAAATTTGTAATTTTTAGAACTATGAAAACGCACACACAGAAAAATCAATGCATTATACGTACACATACAAATACAAATAATACCTCTTTATCACCAAGGATTAAAATATAAACCTTAAAAACATAAAATTTTACCAATACTTTTAAAAAGGTTCCCACAGGTTGCCTTTTTATATTTTTGATGAAATATATACCTATAAATTTATGGTTCACTTTCATTGCATCCGACTTTCAAATCAAATACTTTCCTTCTTTAAGTCGTGAAGTGCTTTTTAATCCATTCCGTTTCAGTTACTTACAATTCTTATAGGTGCTGCATCCTTGACGTTACAAAATTTAAGGAATACATTATACTGTTTGCTAGGACACCATTTAAGTGTATGCTTTTGCAGCATAAAATTCGACCTTCGCCATGACTACCAATTCTGAAAGCTTAGAGTTAGCAAAACTGCTTTCGAAGGACAGATGAATTTTTGAAAACTTTTTGGACGTCATTTGATTTCATGTCATAAAATAAAGAGCCCTTAGTCCTTCAGGATATATCCTTGAATATTTTTCAGGGTTGAAATTGAACGTAAACTGCTCCCGCGCTTTACAAAGCACCCGCATTATTGTAAAATATCCAGCTGGTGTCGGTGGAGATATCGCCTGAAGGGAAAAGTACAACGAGAACAATGGAGTTTTGCGGTTGAAATGCATGCAACTTTAAGTTGAACTTTAAGATGATAAACAGCGTAATTATTTAGTCGAGTCAAGTGTGTCTGAAGTGTAATATTTTTTCAAGATTGTTGGAGGTTTTCTATGTTATTTCTTTTTAAAAATGAAAGAATGGGATTTAAGAAACTTTACTTTTACTGCAGAATAAAAATTGCAAAGATTCTAGATATTTTTGGCTTTTTAAAGTCACTTTAAAGAAATTGTATAATGTACGATTAGCACGCGAATTGTGGTAAGGTCTTTAGCTGATTCCTTCAAAGTTATCTCTAACTCTGATAAGACACTATTTACAGATAACAGATGTTTAAAGTTCATGGTCTTCAAGCGCATTTACAAGAAAATTTGTTGCTTCTCTCTTATATTCATTGCAATGTTATTCAAAATATAAAAAAGTTACGAAACGGACGTCATATTTGTTTGCCAAGGAATGAAAAATACATGATAAAATAAGTATCGTGGTGAGATTTCATGCTTAAAACACAAATAAAAAAACTTGATGCTGTTTCTTATCATGAACTCGCATGTACGTATAACACGAATGTTTAGTTAATAGTTAAAAAATGTTCTGCATTTCGATACGTGAAAATTGAAATCGAGGATTAATACTAGGTTTAATATTAGAACATAACAAGCGATATACGATAAGCAATGTTGGGACTTTGGCCTAAAGTAGGCCAAAGTCCGAATTTGTTTTGCTCTATAAACGTGGTATAGTGAGGAAAGTTTTTTGGAGTCTCGAGGAGGTGGAACAAATTTTAATAATTGTGCGAGATAGTAAGATAATAAATATACCATAGTGCAAATGTCCTGGTCCAGTTTGTGCCGTTTATACGGATAGCCCAGATTTTGGACTATAATATGGATTTCTAGTCCTGATTTGGAGCTGTCGCATATAAACGTAATCACTGTTTAATGAATTTCTTTCTTTGTTAACAAAATAAAACACATTATTAAATTTAGTACTTATACGATATTGGACTATGTAGTTTATTATAATTTATATTTACATTAAACACCAGGGGAGCGAGTTGCTTTTTATTAGTGCAAGGTGGAATAAAACCGCATATAATACATAATTAGGGCCAATGCCTTCAGTGCATACAGACTTATCTAGAAGTTGCTAAGAAAACTGTCGGAAGTTACCGACAAGATAAATTTCACCGGACTATTGTCCACCTTTAGCTGATCCATTTCATTGCAAACATGGAGAACATTCGATTGCAAAATTGAAGGAGAGATCAAGAAAATTTGCATGCGCAGGCCCTTATTTGAGCATGCCGCATTACACATCTTGACCACCTGCACCAGGTGCGTGCACTTAACACAATCAAGTGACCCGAGTCGAAAGTGTAGATCAGATCGAAAAGGAATACCTTTCGCAGTGGTTCTACACCGGCAGGCCTTATGGAACTCAGTTCCCAAACTCCCCGAAGACAGTGGCGCAGGTCGGGGCTCGGAAATTGCCAGTTGCGGGGCCTCATGGTTGCGGTGAGTCTGCAAGTGGCCACCGATCTAAAATATTATAATTAATTGTCCGAAAAGTGGACAGCGACAGGGAGAAGGGGGTATGAGTAATAGCCGCAATTGCGTTTTTCGAAAAAACAAAAAAAAAAAACGGTTGTAGAAAACAACTAAAAGCATCTTGTTTACTCCGCACCAAAATGGGAAGCTCCACGGAGCCCCAAATGGAAGTTCAAGTGCAGGCCCCGATTCCAGTGATTGATTTGAAGCGCTTCCCGTGAGCACCTTCAGCTTGAGTCGCGGAGCCCCGATCTCGGATTTTAAAGCCCGTCTCTTTTGTATTTATTGGCCATTTTGTACTATGGCACCGTCTTTGCGCGATTCAGGGTCTGGATTTGTTTTTCTCCGCGCCTGAAACGTGACTCATATTTTGTGATATCGATGCCAGATAACAATGACTGAGGCAGAAGTGTCGGCTATCGAGCACGGCAGCGTTATTGGGTTAAGTCAGGAAACTGAAGTTTTCTGCGTCGAAATGGGAAAAAGAAACACGACCGCACCGCGCGGAGGACAGGGATGATTCATTTTTGTCGTTAGACCTTCGATGATGTTTTACCTTTTTTAGGTTAATGCCTAGCTCACGTACAGGTAACACGGTGCTATTTTCACGTTGCAAAATGCACACAGGAAGCACTGCTCAGCAGATTTGCCCATGCCGCTCTCTATGGCCGCAGATATTATTTTATTCGAAACTCAATTATGCGTCGGCTGAGAGATAGTGCCGTAATGTCTTCATTTGTATTCACAAAAGTATAGAATTAGTTTCAACACTTTCCTGGTTTTTTCTTTGATTGCATAAAATTATCATAAATGCATGCGCTTAATTGTGCACCTTAGATATCTTACCTTTTCCAATTAGCAAACCAGGTGTTCCGCCTCTCTGTCGTTTTGTCTCTTACACTTAAACACTTCATTTCTTCGCTTACAGAACAATGACACTACTAAGCCCTAAAAAAATAAAATATTTATTCAATTTTCTTGCTATACTCACTTAAAATCTTTGCGCTAATTAATTCGCATACACATTTATTTGTTATGATAAATATTGGTTTTATTTTACAATAAGAAGTATAAGAAAATTTATTATTTACCTTGGAGAATTTGCAAACAGAAATAAATAGAGTTTTCGAAGGTCAGGCATTGAAAACCAGACAAAGATACCAAGGATTTTATTGAATTTTAGCTGTCGTCAATACGTATGTACATATGTATATTTTCCCACGATTTTTTCAATAGCTCTAGGACATGGTTGGATTGACATAAATGAATCTTGAGATTTCGTTTTAATTTTTAGGTTTAGCACATTAGAATATAACATGTTGGAATTTTCGGAAAAAATAAATAGTATCTACTCTTGTTGTATGCTCAGACACATTAATGGTGAAGAGTATAATTTTATCGAAAACCAAAATTGAATTTTTTTACGTTCATAAAATTCACATTTTTTAACAATCAGAATTAAAAACACTTAATATTTAAAGTTGAACTGACTAAAATATCAAATTAATGTTTATTTAAACCCCAAAATAGCAGCTATAAGTAATTTGAGAACAATATGCGGCTGAGTTTTTATGTTGTAGTTGTTTCTTTAAATAAGGTCATGCTGAGTATCAAATTAAAAATAGCGAAATTTGAATCCAATTATTTGTTTACAATTTGTTAAAATTCAAATAATATTCTGAGTCGTAAAAATTCTTATCTTATCTAAAAATCGATTTTGCAACAAATCTTTTGCGAAAGAGGTGTTTTTAAACTATTGATTATTGTTTTTACTAATTAAGTATACAACCAACTGAAGGTAATAAAATGTTCTTTCCAAAATTTAAATTAGGTACAACAATGTAATTTAAAGAAAACAGAAATACAGCATAATTCATGTTAGGTACTTGAACCTCTTTTGACTGCATTTACTGAGCACTCGACTCTACGTCCGCTTCACTTCGCACTAATGAAAACGCGATAAAGTGAGTAGTGCGTAAAAATAGAATCCCTCTAGCAGCAATTTATCGTTGCATGGCATTGACTTCAGTTTCAATAACAATGTCACTCCCATGCAGCAAGTGCATTCCCAAAATTTCGCGGTGACATCGTTCTGGCCATAAATTACTCCGGTTAGCTAAAAAACGTCGTACAAAGTCAAAATACTGCAGATGAATATCAGTTACACGGAATTGTGACACGCGTCGACCAGATCAAAGAATATTTAATCCTTTCTGTCATCTTAGGCCAGAGCTCTGGGAAAAAACATAATTCAGATGCAGATGAAAATAAGATCAAATAAATCACAAATTTAAGAAGCAAAACGTATATTTAACATTGAAAACGATTGACGAACTCTTCCTAGAAATTGCAGGTTCTCGCACTGGTGTCTGGGGTTCGATCAAAATAAACTGACAATCTCATCGTCTTAATGATTTATAAGAACGGTCGTGATCTTTTCATTTGGCGACAATGGGACACTTCACAACGGACATTTATTTATTTCTTGGGCACGCCTCTCATCTGCTAAATCTGCCATCTTTTTAATTAATTGAAACCCATTTTCAGTATAATTAAATTTGTTTTAATTGAGTGTTCCATATAAATGAAATTATAAACCAAGCATCAATAAACGGAGAATATTGCCAAAAATTATTTGGGACAAGATAAATATTTTCTTCAGTCGTAAGAATGCAGTATTTATTATACTCTTTCTCTGATCGATTTAACGTAATATCTGGATTTTCGTTATTTGACTCCTTTAGTGATGATGCGGTAATAGTATATTAAATACAATTATTTTATTATTGAATTACATCATGAAATATATCTAAAGCAATGTGTGTATTTTTCAACATTTCTTTGAAATTTCATGAGACATTAAAAATGTATACGTAATAAACTATAAATAGACCTGAATTTAAATTAGACACGATTAAAAAAAGTCTCTTCCAAGGTTAACTTTGCAACTTTTGAGTTCCAATTTGAAATTTTATCTCTTGCCCATGACTTCATATAATAATAATATCAAATTTTTGAAATTTGATGACTATTATACTTTTCGGATAACTAAGTGCTTTTTGAAATTATAACCTGTAATATACATTTTTTATTAGCTCAGAAAAACTATAACATAACATATTATATATCCTTTTCGTGCATTCAGGAAAAATGACGATGTTTTGTTTTTGAAAATATCTATAAATAATAATTTTTCAATAAAATACCTACTCATTCTAGGAAACTCTACGCTTTAAGAGTAACTTGGTTATTTTTTTCTGCAAATGCATGCTTTTGTTTTGGATTCACAAGTAAATTTCTTTAACTTTTAAAACTTTAGAGAGGCCTATCTTTTAGGAGGCTGAAGGAGAAAAACTCCAGAACGCTACTCTTGAATTACTTATTGGTTCTTTTTTTAGATTGAAGTGTAGCAAAGTATTTATTTTAGGGAAAAACATTCACTTTAACCAGTCTAAAACACTAAACCCTATTCATTTTTATAATCTGTATTATGAAAAATCCAATTTTATCAATTTCGTGGCCGTTGGTTAACTAATGATAGCTCCAAAATTAAGAATGACCTTTTATTAACACGATTTTGCATTATTTCTTTTTGGCACAGTCGTAATAAAGTTAGTAACAATTTCACGATGTATAAAACTAATTATCTTATATATGTAACAACTGGACTTTTAAACCGAAAAACTTTAATTTTGGAGTTATCATCAATGGACCAATGGCCACAGAATAATTCGGATATTGTTTATCAACATATTAAAAAGCTAAGTATTTATACAGTCTTAAACTAAGTTTTTTGCCAGTTAATTTATTTTTCACAACTACTACTAGAACTACTTTCAGAAATGCATCTTTTATATGTATGAACAGTACATATGTATGTATGTAGACATGTTCTGTTTTATTTTTAGGCTGGTATTTAAGCCCGATATATTTGCCATTGCAAACTTCGGGAAAGACCTGACTTCAATAATAATTCAATAGAGAATAGATATCATAATTTTATCCATTCCGAATGAAAATGGTGCAACTCGAATCCTTTAAAGAAAATTCCATAAAACTGTTTAGGTACCTTCCTGCAAGGATATTGAAAGGATTCGTGCTTTACCTTGGCAATGGTTTCAGCGTAACTTTGCTGCTCCAACGTTGGCCGTGAAATTATATCAATGACTAATAAAATTCCCGAGCTTTCGCTTATTGCCATTGCGGAACGAGTCCCTGGAGGGAATTACGCGGTAGGTGACGACAGTCGCCGCTCGGTTCCCACGCCTGTGAATCCTCCGATATCCTTGATAGAGCTGTCCGTGTACAAGAAATCCCCAGCCCTGCACTTCTTGGCGTTGGCATTCGAATCAGTAATCAATGAACCAAGGTTCCTCCCTCGTTCGTTCTTGTTAGCAAAAATGTCACAAGTTCCCTCGTGCTAGAGCTGCTCAGTACGTGGGGCCCTTGCAGCGGGGCATGTGTGCACAAAAGTCCAGGATATCCAGGATCTCTGCAGGCGCTCCCGTCACAGTCTGCACTTGAAGCTAGCTTCCAGCTTAAAGGGTTGAATTGGCCCCGGTGCTGGATAATTCTTGTAAATACCCTTTTAAACTGCGGGAGCGAGTGGATTTGATTTACACTCGCCCCTGGCCGTAAATCACCAGGGGGCAAAGGGAGACTCAAAGAAAATGCATTTTAGTAATTAAATTGCAACATTTCAAGGACATAAATATATGTCTCGAGGTTCATGATGTGGACTTGCGTTCAAAGGAACGTCGCTTATCCGCGGGATATCTGAAGGGGAATTAGGACAAAGATACATGCTATTTCCATAATCATGAATAAATTAACGCCATACTTATTCCGAAGGTTACATTTTAACTTTTTAACTTCCTTGAACATCGTAAAAACTAGCGCTGTGGAAGGCCAACACAAATTCAGAATTTATGTTTATTGAAGGATAGGGGCGTTTATTAATTCCTTTCTTGCATGGCTTCAATGATTAAATATGTAGTAGGAAAACGTCGTAATTTTGTTGATTTGTAAAAGATAAGATGTGTGTTTACTTCCCAGTGGTCATTAGAAGAAATCTTGTACCATTTTTGAAAAATAAAAAGAATATTATTAAATTGAACCCTAGGAATAGCTGCCTTAACTTTTCTTCTATACTTTTATTGAAAACTATAATTATTTTTAACCTTAATATTTATTTGTTTTGTTTTTATATGTACATAGTTATCTTATACTAGATTTTATTAAAGTCATTGAAAAAAAAATTTAATTAAGCCAGAAAAATTTAATAATCGTAATAAAAGGTATGAGATCGCTGCTGCATTGAGTTGATAAATATTTTTAATGAATCTTATTTACCATGTAACTGCTTTCAGTGCTACGCTAAATTAAACTACATAAAACAATGCGTAAATTACTCTCATATCGCTGCCAAGTTAATTGACCATACTCGAAAATAAATTCTGTTCTATTCATCTCCCCACGTGCTTTGTATGTATCTGGGGTCAATGATACTACAGAATAGATAAAAACACAAATAATTTGGCCAGTATCATAAATATAAAGAGTAATTATCAATGCTTTTTAAATAACAATAGTACGTTCGCAAACTATGAAGAATATCTGAAGCGGCAGAAAATGACTCAGGATGTTCGTATATTGCGTGCATTAGGAAAGAACCACCCACATCAATTTATTTCCCCTAAGGGTGGTTCTCGGACCATTGTTGATAGGGGTTCGTGTAATGTGAACTAAGTTTGAGCGAGCTCATTTAGTTTTATTGCACAGCCAAACATAGACGAAGCAAACATCATTTAAAGGTAAACTTGATCTTGAAGGGAACCGAAAAACCTTTCAAGCACTTAAGAAGAGCCTCTTTCCACTTTTGGTTGCGAATTGTGCAGAACTTTCGGAAAAGAAGGCAGTCTTCTTCTCAAATATTTGATGGAAAATCACTATTTGGATTAAATTATTGCCTTTTGTGAAAGCGTTTAGGTTACCTAAGTGATACACTTATATCAAAGAAATCCTTACTAACTCTCTGCAGAAAAACCTTTTGATTATACCTGCATACCAATATTTAAACTTTTAATATTATTGCAAGTTTAGTGATTTAGCACTGTAACACGAACTGTGGGAAACGGATGTAATTTTTTTTAAACTCAATGTCAAGCCAAAATTACGGCATTCTGTTTTTAAGAATGATTATCCAAATATTCCAAATCTTATATGCAAAAGTGTTATTTTAATTTCAATCTTTATTACATCGCTTTACGACCATTTTAATGGCATCCAACGGCCGTTAGTCAGAAACTCAATGCTAATTCAGTAATATCAACAAATCTCTTTTAAGGTGCGTGCACGCACTTCCGATTTTCTACAATCCAAAGAACGTACGAAACAATTTCTCCAGAGATCAGCACCAGGATAGCACTAAAAGTTCCCCCATGAACCTCGACAACTGAAGCCAATCAGTTGACCCTACTTTACTCAACTTTTTCCTGCATATTTTTTATCAGTGAAGAGGTATACTGCAATTATGATAATGATAGAAAGATTGCCACTAGATAACGCTGCTATTTCTCTGACTGCCGGTGTAAAACGTTTAAATGGTGTTAAATGAAATTATTCCACGCTGTGGTAGCTACGCATCCACTTATCTTGCAGTGGCCGTTCTTCTTCTGGAAGTGAATACCACAAATGATTCCAAATGTGAAATTTATTCAATTTTCAGGCCTTCCAGATTCGACTGTTGTGCATAAGTGTGAACGTCTTACAGTGACGAAGCATTTTTCACATTTACATTAGTCAAGAAACGCAGCACGCAACCATTAATCTTTTATTCGGTTACAAGTGATGACGTACGAAATGAGTCATGAGATTGCTTCAAATTTAACTTTCTCAAAAGGTGTATCTCTGTAATGATCCCCACGATGGATGTAGTCGCATCAAAATATTTTAAGACATCATTTTGGATGCTATAAAATTATCTACTGGCAACAACTCCACATCTAAATCGATTACATGCCGGAAGTCCAAAAAAGGGGTTAGACTGATAAAATAAATTAAATTCTTTTTCTCCGTCCTTTTTTAAAAGTTTAAAAATTTATGAATTTAAAATTTACAGAAACTACAATTTTTTCGAATTCCAATCTACTTTCTTAACAAATATTTAATAATTATCACGATCGATTTCATAAATTCCATAAATTCATATATGTATATAGTCCAAGGTTTTTTTTAACATTGAATCCTACTTTCTTTTTTCGTCACAATATATCTATAGATTCTTTTTAAGGTCTTCGTTTAGACTTTAAATTTCTTCACATCCCTTGAGCAATTAGAAATTTCTTAATAATACCCCAACACTGCACCAATTAGAATGGGCCAATTCCATCTCGTCTATGTCTTATTTTTAAGTACATATTTAGATTTTATCTTGTCTAGAGATCTTATTGATCTTAAAAGAAATATTGTCTTAAATCTATTATTTATTTTTCTATAATTTAACTAAGTTTTGAGTGAAAGGATCTAAGACAGATGCCACGGTCTATCCCTCATATACTTAGGTTTCAAAATCTTTCCACCCATGTACATTGGAATCTTGGACTCCATTCTCGAGAGAAGGCTTTTATCCCAAATAATAAGTAAAATATTTTGATAATAAAAAAGAAAAGGTCTCTTTTCTAGAATTTTTATCACTCAGAAAATGTTCTCTGATTGTAATTCAGTGTAGTGTGGAGCTATGAATGCACTCCTATTTTTCCATGTTAAGGCAAAGGAAAAGGTAAAAAAGGCACCTGTATGCCAAGACGTAGCAGGCTCTTAATTGATGATCACGTCCATTACCCTTAGCGAGTCAGCAAAAAACGAATATCAGAACAGAGAAAGAGAGGCCAGGATTTCAGACATGGATCCTACCTGCCAGGCCCAGATTATCTTTCAAGTCCTAATAAACCTGTTTCTTGAAATAGGCGAAGTGCCCATCAAAAACAAGAAAAACAGCTGATCTTGGGCTCTTGTGGTAACTGAAGATGAGACCGACCAGCTTACCTCAGGTAAAAGTCTGCTTTCCGTTGTGTTGCTTTTCTTGGGGATCAAAAGAACTCGTACTGGAAATCGGAGGCGGCCAACAGCTGTTCTCGGAACCGGTTTCCTTTATTTACCGCAGCCATTGTAAGTCGGGAGCCCATATGAACATCAGCATAAAATGGTTTTGCACGCGCACAGCATCACATGTTCGGTTCGTGCTTTTTTCTTATATCGGGCGAACAGTTGCCGAGCAATTCTCGCCATAAAGTGCTCTCTTCCGTCCTTATTTTGACGGCTGCTGGAAAAGGGCTAGGCCTAAAAAATATTAATCCAAGCAAATCTACATCGTGATTGAATCCGATCGACGACTGTCATAGCACATGATTCTTTTATAGCTGAAGAATAGGCCGTATTATATACGGAGATATGTATGTACATACATCTACCTATACTCTAACGAAATTGAAATTAAATAACATATATACATATATGCAATTTCTGAACATATAACATTCATTATTTTAATTTGCTTTATGGATCTATGTATGTACATATATACGTGAATGGCTACAGCTTCATAGATACACGATGATTTAATGCTTTATACAATTTTAACTTGTCGCATAAAAATAATATGTGCATATCTAATCCACAATACATCAGACATCAATATAGTATTATATTTTAAAATTTGTTTACCTTCCTAAGTGTGATGAACCTTTCTTGGCAAAATTATTTTCGTTGCAACTTATGACAAGTTATGTATAAAGGCTTATTATTAAAGAAAGAGTCAATTTAATCCAATCTAACACAAAATCAAACTCCAAAAATGAAATTTAGTATAGGTACTGATTTTCACAGAAATTGGTAGGAAGGTTAAGTACATATTATGGATTATTATCAATTTTTTTTTTTTTATTTTATTCGTTGTTACAACTCAATTCGGCCAATGAATATTTTAAATCGATTCAAAGAGGAGTCACTTGCTTTTTACAAAAATATAATTTATCAGAAACAATTGCTTTATTAAGAAGCACTTCCTTCTTTCTTTCCGACTTATTTCTCTTTTGGTTGTTTTTCGTTATTTCCTCAGTTTCATTTTTTTTTCCTTTCTTATTATTCCTTCTTTTTCTCTTACTTCCTAGGACCATTTCCGTCATTCCAGATAAAATTAAATTAATTGCAGTTTTACATCATTTAACATTCGTCTCATTTAATTATATAGTTTTATTTTAATTTTAACGCCTTTTTATTTAAGACTTATTTTATATACATATTTAATTGGAATCGTTGTAGTAGTAATAATAAAAAATCGAATATGTGTAATAATTTTTAAATTTTTAGAGAATTATTAATTTCATGCATATTTTGGATTAATATTTCAATTTAATAGATCAGTTTTTCTCCAAATATTTGTACTTATAACGAATATTTTGGGTAAATCAAGTTTTCCTATACTGCATTATACTACTTTTGAACAAATTGAGAAATAACTGCCGACAGAGCTCAAAATTACTTCAATAAATCACAATAAGTGCACCTCTTTCGCCTTCTATATTTGGAACTTTCTCATAACACATTATTATTTCTTTTATTACCTAAAAGTAAACACTCCAATTATGACCATAAATATAAGATCTACAAATAACTTTCAAGCTAAATTGGGTGCATACATATTTATGATCACTTGCAACTAATAAAGATCACTCCCCTCTAATTCTGATTAGAAAACAAAAGGCATCCTTTTATGTTCGTTTTAAATTCGATTTCGTTCTTCACCTCACTTTGGAAAACTTAAAATATAAAAAATTAGTTGGTTAATCTTACGATGTTAGCCTTTTGCGCTAAGGCTCTACTATGTATATGTAAAACAACCACATTATTCTCGGAACCATAAACATAAATCAAATAAATGAGATCCCAAGAACATATGTTGTGTGCATTGTGGTTAGACGGTATCCAATCGCATCATTGTTCTCTACAAAAAGAAAAGTTAATCGAACCACATAAAAACTTAAAAAATGCAAATGTCTGGATATCTGCACTCGTTAATTTCCTATTATTCAAAGAAAAGAGCAGGAAATAAAAATTGGGAAGCAGGAAGTAGTCCTTGAAATTTCAGATGAAAACGACTGAGGGCAAACAGCTGCTTTGCGTCCAAAATTGTGCATTGCACAGAACACGACGCAGCATATGGTCCTCGAGCACGAACATCAAAATCCGGAGGCTGCGAGACTCTCCAGCTGAAATGAGATCATGCCGCTGTCGATAGTACAAATTTATTTTATGTTTTATTGATGTATTCAAGTGCACACCTCTGGCAAATCGAACGGAATTTAATAATTTAATGAAAAGTTTGATTCGATTCGAAAGCATGGGACATATGTTCGTTGTGGTAGTGCTATTTATGTCGGCATTCACATAAATTTTTCAAAGAGCTGAAAATTCCTTAATGGAAACGTCTAAATCCGTCACGCAGACGGATGCTCTCCCCCAATTCTCTTTGATATACGATTTTCTAATAAAAAGTAAACAGAACGTCATGTAAACAAATACGCGGTGTATGCGCCCTGAGAGTTACTACGAGAGCATTTAGACATTCCCACATGAGATCTAGACCAGATGGAAATTGGTAAGCACTCACTACCTGATGCTCAACTGGGGGAGGATGGCAAATGATAAATTTTTTTCTGGCAATAATATATGAGCACCCACCCCTGGATTTACCAAGTATGTCAGGAACTTTCTATTAGTTACGCCTTTACTTGTCTTCTGCTGTCAGGCCCGGTGATAGGGAGAATTCGGTTGAATGAGTCTGAATGGCGGCAATAACTTTGCATTAATTTGAAAAATTCAGATGTATACACAAAAATTTGGTGCGATTTAGATAGGAAAATTGCAAGATTACTGTGGTTTAAAATGTCTACATAATGTGACCCACAGAACAACATCCACTTAGAAACATACCCGACTAGAAAAATTTGCCTGAACCTAATCAGAACCAGGTCGATTTGGAACTGGTAATGTTTTCTTGACCAATACTGCCTGGCGCGGTGCCCCTACAGAAATGTGACACTTAAATCGAACGCCAATGCCTATATCTTTTTGGTTGCAATACCTAGTGTGAATTATAAGCGAAGGCAAGTTTTTAACAATATTTTTAACAGTCTGGATTACCTACTTTTATCCTAAGCATGGTGCTACTTGGTATTTTAAACGGTCTGGATATCCGGTTTTGGTCCTACTCGGACCTAAGTAGAAAAACCTCATGATACTAATATTAGGATATCATACTATAGACGTGACTTGTTCATGACAAGGCATACTTTAGTGGCATGCCTTACAAGCGCCTAACAAGTCCTGATATATTCTAAGAAATTCTTGAAGCTAATTCTAGTCTATATTGATTTCGCATATGCTATTTGAGATACAACATATGTGTATGTAAATAAACCGACCTTAATAAATAATTATCATAATTATGGATTATTCAGCTTTGAAGCTCTCTTATTTGAACACTTCAGAAAATTAATCAAAATTCCAGCGCTATCAAATGTACTACAATTTATATAATTTGCTATTATATGTAAAAAACAAAAATATGTAGTACCCAAATATGATACCATAATTCACACTTTATTGTGTTTACTATTGTATCATTGCAAAACTTTCTGAAGTAATCGATTAGTTACTTTGCTACACACACGATTATTAAATTGTATCAGCATTTTTAAAATACCCGTTTTTAATAATCAACTTAATTCCCTATATCAAAAAAAAACCGCGATCTCCAGGGATTGTAACCATATTACAATAAATTTTAAACTTAGAACACACTCAAATTTGGATTTTAATTGATTTGATTGTAGTTTATTTAATAAAGTAAATAATCAGAATTTTTTCGTCCTTATTTATTCCTATTTTTTGGATCACTAAGAATTGAATACCGAAAATAGTGTAAAATATGAAGTATTATAACTGCCAGTTGTGCAATAAAACAACTGTTCACTGGTCTTCTAAATAAAATATAATATAGTATAATACATACAAATACATATATAAGGTATAAAATCAAAATTTGTTTAATCTGCAAAGATGTAAATGTCTAACATTTTAAAGGCTAAAAAGCAACACGTAGGTCAAATTAGAGCACAATTAGCCCTTATTAGCCCAATGAAATAAAATATGACCACGACGATCCAATTCAGAGCATTCGCGGTCTCCATATGAAGTGTAAGATCGTAAACGATGAATAGAACTTGAGGAAACTAAAAAGATATTAATCTCTTGAAATTCAATTAGAGGAAGGCTGACGAGCCTCTTGAAGTTGCTTAGTCGAAACACGTAGACATAGCACTTTCAGCACTGTTAAAATGTACTTAAAACGAACTACTTGCCCACACATCCATCACATCTTCTGCACGCTTTAGAGATTTTACGACTCGTCGTTGGGAAACGTTTTTTTGAAATTAATTTTCGTTCATTCCCTGCTTCCCCAAAAATTGGGGTCCCGACAATACTTAACTACTGATGCTAACCACTACGTATAATAAAAATTATTTATCGGTCGTAAAAGTAAATAAAAGGAGAAAATTTCAACAGCCTGCTTGAAATGGTGACTTAACAGAGGGCATTGTAGCATAAAAACGTATAAGGGCTTCGCGGAAATAGGGCAGTTGGTTCGGAATATGTTCGGATTCGAAACCGTACATACATATCACTGTCTCATTGTTAACAATTCTCCTCTTGTGTTCACATTCCGATTCAAATTGAAGATTAGAAGCAATCATCAAATGGTAATGAAATATTTTATTGCCTCTGTGATTTTATTAGTCTAATTTGATATTTCTAATACATAAAAGCTAAAGGGATACGACCATATCAAATCTGTAGAAAGCCATAGTACAAAATTTGTCTAGACTAGGCTGCCTAAGATGCGTCAATTAAACTATGAAATTGTTATAAAGCATTATTTCAAACCTTTTTTCTTTTCAAAATATGAAATCCTTTAGGTTGTGGATTCAGATGTGGCATCTGTCAGAAAAATATACAAAGACTATTTTTTATGTCAGCATCTAAAAATTGATTTTATTTTTCGAAACATGTAGTTTCTTTCTAAATCGACACAAACAACAGCGGTAACTGACAAAAATAAATTTCATTAGCTGATTGAAGCATATCTTCAATTACATACATATGTACATATATATACTTGGTATGGCTATAGTTACATTGTAACATTTTATAGTACAATTTGCTACTTCTACATATTATATGTACATATATGTATTGTGATGGACATTTTTTATTTGCCTTTCATATTTGGATGTAATTTCATTAAGGATGCAAACGTCTATCAAAAAAAGCAATTGAAGAACGACCCACGTATATTTTCAAATGATACCTCAGCCCAGCTTGTGGATCATTATATTTTTTTACACTTCATATTTTCGAATGTATCTGTATTTCCCCTAAACGATTAGCGGAAATTGTTTACATCATGATTTATTTGAAAAATGGTATTGACTAAAATGACCACCCACCACCTTTTTTGCTCGTAATAGTGAACTCCTCTCACTATACAATTTTCATGACATTTCGGATTTTCAGGAGAGATTCCGACGTGTGTTCTCTATCATTCCTCCCTACGCCTCCGTCGAAGGGTGTCTACGGTTTAGGGGTGATTGGCATACACTTTTTCGTTGAAAAATCCCCAAGGAAAAAACATTCCGGGTGCCGGGGTGGTCAAATCTAGTAAATGCGATGGCTATTTCACATCACAAATTCGAAGAAATTCGATATAATGCGATTGGGAAAATGCTGCCTAAGAATATTCCATTTGGGGATGGGAAGGTCATTTGATCGATATAATTTTTTACACATAAGTGGCAGGATTAAAGCGTCCATTCACCTTTTGGATATATACTTCCTTTACAACATTCCATAGCTAAGTTGAAAAAAGAAAACAGATTGTTCGTCTCACCTTACGTCACTTTATATTTCAATGATATAATACAGAGCCGGAGGATTTTTATAAATTAATTTTAGTGTATATTTTTACATATGCATCTTAGGTACATACACACAAGTAATAGGAATTGGTACTATTTTCCATTTTATATTAGATTAAAAGTTTTAATAAAAACACATGTTGTTTGTACAAATAAAGCAAATATGGATTGAGAAATAAAATCCTTCGAATAAGTATACTCATTTTTAAAGTTCCGTACCAGAGCTTTTTCTCGAAAACTATGTAACGTAGGAATTTGAAATTTAGCATAATGTTAGGTCGCGTAATGACGCGCATATGTACCTATACATATGTATATCGCCAGTCAACGATTAGAAAAAAATTTATATTAGATTAAAATGGGCGTCAGCTTGGACCAAAGGAAAAAAAAATTTAAGTAATATATCGTGTGAGGTATCATTTTAAAGAGCTACCCCTAAAAATTCTAAAAATATTTTTTTATAATTTTTGGCTCAGTGATCTTAATGAAAACGGAAAACTGCAGGGTTCTTCGACATTACAATAGCTACTGAAAATAAATATTGTAAATATAAATTAGGTGTTTCCTTACGAAGGCCTTTTGACCTATGTATATGGTATTAATCCTTAACAAATAAAAAACGTTAGTTAGCTGAAGCATATAATGTAGATCAAATTTGTCCCTTACATCATGTTATTTAGATGCATACTTTAGGAGCTAGCACAGGTTTATTATTTTTTTTATTTAGTCAAAATAATATAATTATTACGTGAGAAATTAATTTTTTTGTTCTATGATTCCAATTTTATTGGCAATATAAAATAACTACTTACTAAGTTTTATGGAAATTTCAGGGTGCGAGTTCTACTAGTTCTACGAGTTCTACTCGCACTAATCCGTCTTTTTTAATATTTTAAAGACGTTAAGTAACACCAATCCATCAGTTTTTTTAGTCTTCTATAAAATAAATTTAATTTCATATGACGATCTTTAAAAAAGGATTATGTGATGATACAAGTTACTCTAGTATGATTGTGTGTTGAACGAATCACCAAATATACACACTTTCATGTTAACAACCAAATCCTCAAAAACATCGGATGATTTCTTTTAAACGAATGAAGTTATCAAGATAAAGATTAAAGATAAATAGTCTTGATTTAAATTAGGTTCTTGGAGTGCCCTTAAGGGTCACCACGTCTTGTTATAAATATTTTCATGCTCTTTGCCAATTTAATGTATTTTATTGCTTTCTGGAAATACCTAGAAAAGTTTTGCAGGATCAATCCTTATCAGTGATTAAAGTGAAGGTATACAGTGTAGGGTGCAGCCTATTCGGTTTATGGATGGTGTAATTCCTTAAGTGGTTGTAAGCAAAACCAGAGAAAAGACAGCAACGAAGAATGATTCACTCTTTTTCTCGATCCAAACAAGCCCTCCGAGTAACAAAGCAAAATAAAATTGCTAGAAATAAAGCAACGTGATCCAGGGCTATTGAACAAGAAACAAGAAACCCAGAAAACAGCTCTGAGGACAAGACAAGACGTCGTCGGCGTGCGATGATCTCTTAAACGGAGCCGAAGAAAACAGACTGAATTGTGCATGAATCAGCTTTTGGATCTTAGAATAAATGCGCTCCAAGTAAATTCAAAGACCTAAAACGGGTTTTTGCCCTCTTTTGCCGCCTTGACAGCACAAAAAGCATTTTTTGGAAATTAATGGCGCTAATTAGAAATGTTCAATCGCCCGTGGACATTTTCGGTGCAACGGTTTCAACAAAAGTTTTAAAAATGTGTAACTCTCCTGGGTGCAATTAATGTCAACATGCGAAACACATGTGCACTTTTGTTTGTCCAGAAAAGGAGTTCAACAAGTTGAAAGCAGAAATAAACTCCCTTGGTGACTAACCAGCCTGTACGACTCGTTTAAAGCTGCCCTGCAAATAGACTTTTATGGCTGCATTCTCTGCTCAAATGCACATGAACGGACCTGAAAATTACATTACACCATTTAAACAGCTTTCCAAGAGGAGGCTGGCAAATAAATGCGGGTTTTCAAAAGCAACACAGCCAGGAAATTAATAATAGCCAACTTCTGTAGGACCACCCTTCGAGAAAACCGTACAAAATAAATTAGTTTTCCTTTTGTGTCGGTTTACATGAATCGCAAAACCAAATTATTTCAATCCTCAAGCCAGGTTTCATTTCGTTGTTGCAGCAAATTAGTATTTAATGTTCTCACTATTTGCTCAAAACGTACGCTAACTTTTATACCCAACTATGGTTCTAAAGCTATCACTTTCAGTCATTCATTGTACAAAAAATATTTGCTGGATTCCGTACCTATGATATTCCCCGGTCTGAATAAACCCCATTTTCAGAATTTCTTATTGGAATCCTAGAATCACTATAATTTTCCTAATACATCTACATATATGTATTACTGATTTTTCTAAAAAATTTTGTATTGTCCGGCTATTCTTCACAAAATCAAGTGGGATACCATATGAAAGGTCACTATATACACACTCTACTAAAACTAAAAGTAGTTTTGGACGAAAATAATGTAGACTAGATTCGCCAATTCGAAATTAAGCAAAGATAAAGGTAGGGAAACCATCGATCAAGAGAGCAATACTGGGAAATATGAAAGGCTCTATTTATTTGATAGAATTTCTTTTCCGAAATTATCTCTACATATTTCGTTTGTTGAATAGTTTGTTGTATTGTATGGAACTCTAGGATGCCATTTACATTATCATGAGCATTAGTCAATTTCATGAGCGTGACGTCACAACTTGGTAGTCGTAAGCCAAATATTTTCTGACCGTTTGACGCATGCCCACGAGCGAAAATTGAGTGGAGATTCAAAGATTACTATGAAAAAAATGTTCATGGCTCGCATTTGGGATGAGCGTCAAGTAAAAAGTGTCAAAATATCGTTTATATTTTGACAATCCGACTCATAACAGTGTCATTTTTATGCTAGAAAATGCTCGTGAAACTGTCTCGTGCCTATATGATAGTGTAAATGGGGTCTAGGCACCTGTAATCATCTAGTTTTAAAAATCTTGGAGTCATCAAATTAGCTATTTACTTGAGCGTGAAAATCTGATAATGTTTTTGAAGTTCAAAATTCTAAAATTGACAGATAGTAAAATAATTTTTATTTTTTATAATTTTTATCACTTTAAAGTTTCATACTTTCAAGAGAATATATACATATAAATACGAACGGACATATAATAAAATTAGTTATCGTAATGGTAACAAATTTCCGTACACTAGTGCCCATTCTTCTTTAACTAACAATTAGACCGAATGAAAATATTTTGTATTCACAAATTTTATTTACACTTGTACGTGTGAATAACGAGGGTAGATGGTTTAACTGACTGAAATTGAAAACGATGTGTTAATAATAACATATTTAATTTAACCAATTTAAAAATGAAACCATTCGCTAATTCATTGCGGAAAATAACGAAATCAAATGTTCGAAGAAATTATAATAAATGAGTGCATTTAAAATTTTAAATGCCTTAACGGCACGAAAGTGGTGGAGTTTATTTCATCGACGAATCACACGATTCCCTAAAAGGGAATAACGAGTAATAATATTCCTGAACCGAAAATGCAACGATGACATGTTAACGATTTCGTAGACTTCCTGCGGTGGCGTTTGCCGTTTCTCAGACTCTCTATATATCATTATAAAGTGTTAAGTGAAATGGACTTGTAGCTCTGTCAAATCCATGAACCGAAAAGGCAAAAAACTTGGAACATAAAAAATTGTACCGTCTGGGCACGAAGCCCAAAGTATTCAAATTTGAGGTGTCATTGAACTTTTTAGGTCTACACGGTGGATGCACTTCTCTGTTTTTATGGGGAAAAAGTGCAAAAAAAAAAAAATAAATCTCAGGGGAGCACTGCCTTCAGTCACCACACATTCCATGCACTTCCTTTGGGGCAACTAAAAGACAACTAAAATGATATGCAGAATCTGTAAAAAATGTTCCGGAGCAGGAACAATACGATGCCCTCTTGCATTATGTAGGAAATTTAATGCGGTACAAATTTAGTATAGGTACGTAGGAATTTGCAATTCTATCTCAGACTTTCTGCCGTAAATTAATGCCCTGATCCTTTTGAATTCAACGTTTGAGTTTATTTTACATACATACATTTACATACATAGATATACCATGAGAATTTCACAAAAAAGTTGTCCTGATACAAATCCTGATAAAATTTGATACGTCTTAAAAATTTAAAACAAAATAGTTCATAGCAAAGGGATGTTATTACTACATTCGTCTTAGACAACTCTTACAAACTGAGGTGAAAATTCCCTTTTTAGTTTAAAAAGTTGTTCGCATCAAGTATTTTTGATTATGCCCACTTTCATGACAGTTACATGGCATCATTTTATACAAAGGAATTAAAAATTCAAGATCGTATCTGGCCCATCCAGATTTTCGCTGCAATTTTTTTGCAGGGCAGTTACATTAATGCCCATTTTAAAGTTATGTCTTGTACTCTGATTCACCGAGGCGTGCATGTCAGTGGATAATTTAAAGAATTTCTTCTGAATTCGGACGCTAATTGAGGCGCACTCCGCCTGGACAATTTTGTGCTTAAGTGTCGAGAGGAAGGAAACAGCTAAAATATGGCACCAACGTTTCCAGATATATCTGCTGCATATATTCATATATTAGCATCAGGCGGCCCACTAGTGGTAGGTGTCAGAATAGCAATTACACATAATTTAATTTTTCGTTTTGTGACTCTTTTGTTCATTTCTTTCAAGTTTGCAGTATAATATCAAAATTTTGGGAAACATCAATTAGCAGCAACATCCTTCATGCATAATTTTCTGAAGAAAAACATATTTATTGAGTAAGACAAAACAAAGGGTTTAAGATTAAGCTCAACATTATAAGAAATAAATTTGCTGAATTAAAACCTGAGTTGGGCACTAACTCATAATAAACATTAATTAACGAAATTAAAATGTTACTGAACGATTTGCATTTTATTTAGTATCTGTACCTTCATACTAACCATTGTTGTTTATAAAAAGCATACTAAATTTCAAGGTGTCTGCCCAGCACTCAAAATATTGCAATTGAAATTTCGCACGTAGTTTTCTTTAGTCTTGCGTTTATCATGAAAACATTTTCTATATGAGTCTGCACAACAATTTCTTCAACGTTTTTGTTCTTTAGAACAGACAACAAGGGGTAGAACTAAAAACTGCAATTCTAAAGGTCTAGGAAGGACTCAAATTGATATTTTTTAAGATTGTAAAAGGAAAAATTACAGTACCCAGAAGAAATCCACGAGCTGGACTTGAGTGGGACTTACTCAGTACCGAGTCTTACAATTTTTTTAAATATATATAAGTACAAAACTCGATGCTGATTTATCATTTTCAACATTTTAGTTATTTGTTTTCAAACTATGTATACTTAAAATATGATTCTATTATGTTTTTTTTTTAATTAAAACAAAACGCCGTTTGAAGAATACTTAATAACTCTATGGTGAAATGCAAGCATGAATTTTAAAGATTGCTGTGTTAGTTGAATAACACGCACATTTAATACAAATTTAAAAATTTTAGGAAGGTAAATATATTCAAATAACGTGATCATTTTCATTCCAACAAACATTTCAAAGGGGGATCAAACTTGCTAGTAATCACTTTATTAATAAAAGATTGTTAAGAAAATCTTCGAGTTTGATATATTAGTAACAACTTGAAATACGTGAAATACTATAATAAAGAAAATAAAACAAGAATATTTTTCTGATTAAAATCAAACTTCGGGTGTACTAAAAATCAAATGTTTATAAGGTTGTAAAAATAAGTAAATAACAGAATACTTAGGTACTAGTCTCTTTTACTAACATAGAACAATTGAATAATTACATTTACGTTCAAACAAAAAAGTCAAATAATATCCCTCATTTTTGGGAAAACTTTTCTGAATTTTAATTTTCGTAACGCCTTTAGTAAAAGGACAGCGAAAATAAACCGCGGCACTCATCGCTTAAGACATTAAAATACTTTTACCATTTAATTTGAGTAATTAGAGAAGATCTATTTCTTGTAATTTTATTTTATAAACTAGACATACATTTTCTTATTCATTGAACAATTCACTTTTAACAAGATTTTACTACCTCGAACGATTTTTTGAATTTCGAATTTTATTAAGCACGTTTTGTAGGTGCCTATGGTGTGCTGTGACATTTCAGGTGCTGACATGAATTCGAAATGTCAAAGGTAATGTCACTGGTGGTCGCAAAGTGCTGGACGGACGATGGGATTCTTTTGCAATAAACTTAGGATTTATCAATTAAACAGCAGCTTTTAATGAGATACACCGTCGGTCAGGAAAATGCCAGATCTTTTATTGTATCGCAATAAAAATGACATTCAAGTTTATTCAGAGGTTTATTCTTGACCAACGATTCTGGTTTAGAAGGAAGAAGTACATAATTTTTGCCGCAATACTACTAATAATTTTTAAGATAGTAAGTCAATTTCACGTTGTGTTACGAAGAGACAATTTCAAAACGGAGTTTTGCAGGCATTTATCACCCACTGCGTAGAAGAGGTGCCCTGCGAAACTTTTGATGTAGTTTACACTTGGGTGAACGGATCCGATCCAGAACTAATTCGATTAATTGAGATATTTGGAAACAAATTTGATCCCGCCCGTTTCGACGACAAAAACGAGTTAAAATATTCTTTGAGGTCTCTTCAGAAGTTCGCACCTTGGGTGCGACATGTATACATTGTCACAAATGGGCAGATTCCTCACTGGCTGGACCTAAATTACGGAAGAGTTTCCATCGTCCAGCACACTGACCTCGTACTGAACGTTAACATCCTGCCCACCTTCTCTAGCTCTGCAATAGAGACCTTTATTCACCGGATTCCTGGGCTCTCAAAGCGTTTTCTCTATTTAAATGATGATATATTTCTTAACGCCCCCTTGTACCCAGAAGATTTACACACGGAAAGTGAGGGAGTCGTTATCTACAACGCCTGGACTGTTCCGGACTGCGCCAACGATTGTCCTTGGGTTTACATCGGAGACGGCTCCTGCGATGAACACTGCAACATTGAAGAGTGCCAGTTTGACGGTGGGGACTGCATGTACGAGGAGCTTCAAAACACTCATGAATCGTCCACTAAGCCCAGTGAAAGAGTTTATTACGAGGTCCCTAAAACCCCAGCTAAAAGAAACAGAACAAGATCCGAAAAACATAAAAGAAAATTTACACAGAGGAACAAGAAAACTTCCTTCACTGAGATCTTGAAAACAAAAAACTTTTCTAGCCTCGATGAACTACGAGATCTAGTAGACAAATTTAACAATGATCAAAAAGAAAGAGCAAAACCGAAGCATTACGGAAGCACCTATGAGAAATTTCCATTCGAATCAACCAAGGACGTGTATACCCATAGCCTTATACACACAAATATGCTACTAAACAGGGTCTATGGCTTTAAGGCTAGAAACGTTCTAGCTCACGTCGGATTCCTCCTGGATAGAGACGCTATTTACGATTTAGAAAAAAAATTCTCGCAGGAATTTAAAATAACTACCTCTCATCGATTTCGTCATCCAACAGATATACAATTTGCGTTTCTCTACTATAATTTTTTAATAAGCGAATATTACAATTTAACTGTATCGGAAATATTTGATGAGCTCGATACCGACAAGTCTTCCACATGGTCCGATAGGGAAATTAGAACTTTATTGGCGAGACTCTACCCCTTACCACTCGAATGGTCTGCTGTTCAATATTTTGAAGATGTTATCTCTACATGCTCCAAGAATTTGGGTCTTAAGCCCCATTCGAGCGGCTCCTTTTCCACCCTGGTGTATGAAAGATACGAGGATTCGAATATAGTAAGTACAAATTGCAGACATATTTTTAAATAATGGTAAACACTTTAAAGTTATCTTTTCTACTTTTGTTTAAAATAGCAAAAACGTAATTAAAATATCGAATCAATTTGTTCGAAATTTCAGTAAAAACAAAATTAAGAATTTGTTCAAATTTTACCCTTAGCCAATAGTAAGCAAACATCTTGTGGAAAATTGTGGTCCCTTAACAGAAGTTCTTCTAGCTAATTTATCGAGAAGGCCAAAATATAAATACCATGTGACCCAGAAGAGAGGCGTTCATAGTAACTTTATCATGTTAACATCCAATGTAACCGAAGTAGTTAATTCTTTGGACAAACTCCGAAGAAATCCAAGGTAAAAATCACCACTTTTACTCTAGCATTGAGACAAAATTATTTACAGGAAATTTAATTGTGTGAATGACAATTTGGAACCGCAGTACCACGAAGAGAATCAATTAGTGAGACATCTGCTAGAAGATTTTTATCTATCATTTTTCCCACAACGCAGCGATTTTGAGCTACCCGAACACTATCGAAATCGATTCACGTACATAGACGACTATCAAAAGTGGAAAAGTGAAAAGCAGATTACACTCGTAATAGGATATTTTCTCAGTGCCATTCTGACCGGAATTTTATTAAAGTACTGCTGCTTTCACAAGGCGAAATTTGCTCGCAGGTATATTCCTTATAAATGTTGTGATATTTAGGAAAACGTTTTTATTTGAACGAACACTCTCGATTCATACAAATTATTTATTAAATATGCAATAACACCTAGTCAATGGCTTTTATTTTAATTGTTCATGATCCAGCTTGTGTTATCTGAAAAGTTTATAAAATATATGAAAAACGATATTTGCCAACTCTTAAGTATATTTACAACAGCAACAACTGCATATAATTATTTTACAATACTTAAAACGGATATTATCCACGAAAAACAAAAATATTTTCCAAACTTGTATGATCATCTTCAAAAGAAGAGACTAAGAAGGCAACATGAGGAATGAATACACTAACAGTAGAGGATATGATCCTTTTATTTACCTCCAACATAAATGCTTTATTCAGCGGCGTTTATGGTGATAGTCTTTCCTTTGGGATCATCAAATCTGTCCATTGTTTTAATGTCCATGAGCCACAGAATACCAATGGTCATGATTCCAAGCAACATAAACGTTACGAAAAGACCACTCCAAATACCGGCGCTTGTGAATCCAACACAATGCCATGCATCACCAAAAGCGTTCTTTGGCCCCTTTGCGGTAAATGCCTCAATTTGCAAGCCTTTGACGATAAGTTCTCCCTTTGAGCTAGGATATTTAGATGTTATTCCACAATAATAAGAAAAGCCATTAGGAACAATGATATCTGGGCTAATTCTGTAGCTGTCCGTCTTATATTTCAAGTTCTCCATGCTCCAATAACCAGCATTGAATTTAATTTGGAAAGTGATTTTCTCACCTTTGTCATCAGTTAATTCAACATCGTATAAAGTGGGCTTTGTCTCCTTTAAATTTTTATCGGTGATTTTTATTGGGGTTGGAGTAACGCCGTTGCCCGCAGCATACTCTATGCTAGTGTAATACATGAGCAATTTTTCTCCGACTAAGAACCATGTTGGAGCAGCTGGGGCAGCTGGAGCAGCTGGAGCAGCTGGATCAGCTGGGGCAGCTGGAGCAGCTGAAGCAGATTCCGCTTTTGGGGCAGTTGGAGCAGATTCCGCTTTTCCTTCTGCTACTTCACGAGTTTGTCTTCGAAGAGCATTGTTTGATTCTAAGCCAGTATACACAGCAATCACCTTTCCTTCGGCCGATAATTGATGCCACAACTTGGAGATAATACCACCTGAAAAATAATTGTTATGTTTAATTCTTCATCTCTTATTCTTATTCTTTGCAGTAGATCTCCACTTTGTTCATCAAGTTTCGCCTGATCGCGACCAAAATGCTAATAACAAATTTATACACTTTGATTTAAAGAAAATATTTAACAATTCTAAATTCGAAGATTATCTTTCCCAATTAACTTTCAAATTAATAGCTACTTAATTAGTTTTTCCATGGTTTTATCGAGTCCTGCTAATTTGGTTCAAAAGTCGAATTAAAGAAAGCAGCAAATATTTGCACTAAAATGTAACAAGGCCTTAAAATAAAGTCTCATAGATTATTCATTTAATGTAAACGTTAAAGTTATGTCCTTGATAACCCACTTACCGTGGTTACGCAATTTCTCATTCCTGCTTGCATTTTCGTCGTCTTCGAAGCTAACGAAAATGACTTTGCCAGCGTTGTAAGAAATTTTATTTTCCGAAACACCTTCAAAGTCCACCACGACGTCCTCCCTCTTGCCTCCAATATTCCTTAGGACTTCCACAGGATTCTCAACATTTGAGTAATAAGTGAAAGGAACAAATGTGCTAAGATTTCCGTAGCAAGTTAACCCCGAATCTGAGTTGCAGTAGGAGAGGTCCTCACTGGAAAGCTGCAACGCAAGTGTTACTTGAAGCTCCTTTTAAAGCGGAATTGCTACTAAATTTACCTTATTTTCAACAAAAATAAGCAATAGGCTGTCGGAGAGTCTAGGTCTGATGAGTTCAACCAATTCGTTCGAAGAAACCAAATACAAGGCGGGTTTAGGGACACTAAAAGAAATAATTTTATGAATGGTGAAAATTTTTGGTAAAAGTCTTACCTGCTCGTTCCCCAGATTAGGACAGGGGCGTTGCTGCCGTGTGATATTGTTACAAGGGCGCATAACAAAAGAAAAATATTATAAATCATTTTAAACTGAGGGATGGACGTAAAAACGGAAATAAAATAAAACAGTTCCCACCCGCACAAAACCCAGCAACTTGACTTATCATATGACTGTCCCGTGACATTGCGGACGATACTCGAAGCAGGCAGAGCTTCTCAAAGTTTCAAAGGGGGCTAGTTCGTTTTGCGACTAATATCTTTCCGAATTTTCTTCTATATTTATCAAACAAAACATTTTATTTTTATTAAGTAAACTTTTTGAGAAAATAAATTTAAATAAACAATACACAACGGAACAAAGAAAACTTCAAAAAAATAAAATAAATTTAAAATATTAATTCGAACCGAACAATTCAGTTTTTGAACCTCTCCGAGGTGGCAGCTTCTAGAAACAAAACAATCCTGCTAACTGTCATCTAAATAAGGAAAAATCTTTTCATCATCGCAAAAGGCTCTTTGTTTGGAAATTCTCAAATAAATCGAACGATGTCGGTTAGGCATGATTGGTATCAATCCGATTCGAAAATAGTGATAACCGTACTACTGAAAAATGCCACCGAAAAGAATTACAAAGTCGCAATCGACCGGGAAAGCGTTGTGATGACTGCGGACAACTACCACCTTCATCTGGAGCTATTTCGGCCGATAGATCCGGCTCGATCGTCCTACAAGGCCTCACCCTCGAAAGTTGAAATCACTTTAGCCAAAGAAACCGGAGAGCGGTGGGAAAAGTTGGAGAAAGATAAAGTTGAGGTCGCGGAGCCTCCCAAGGCCGCACCGCCGAAGTTTGGAACCCACGACTGGGACAAGTTAGCCACAGAAATTGCGAAAACCGAAGCAGAGGAGGCAGCTGGTGAGGAGGCCCTTCAGAATCTTTTCAAGAAAATCTACAGCGAGAGCACCGAAGAAGTGAGGAGGGCTATGAACAAATCTTTTCTGGAATCGGAGGGGACCGTACTGAGCACAAATTGGAGAGAAGTCGGTGACAAGAAGGTCGATGTTAAACCCCCGGATGGAACCGAATACCGAAAGTGGTAGCTTTAAGTGGGATGTCATCTTCTATGCTTCAACCAGAGAGCCCAGACTGCTTTTACTTCCTGCTGCGTCTTACTATGTAATAATACAATAAAACGTTAACTTCTAGCCGACAGGGAATTATTTTGTTATTACACACCCCACAAAAATAATTAAAGTACCCCGAAGGTAATTTTGATCCTTTCCTCCGCCTAAACGATCTAAACCTTAAAGTCTCCCTTTAAAACTATTTACTTAATCTGCCACTGTGGTGACCCCGGATTTCTCTAAAATATCCCGAGTTTCATTTCATTTTTAAAATGCTTTTCAAGGGGACAAAGGATCATAAACATTCTCGAGGTGAAGCATTTGCAAAGATCGTTTACGAGACAAAAAGTGATTAATAAATATCCGCGTTACTCATGCAGAAACCTCTGAAAGACAAAGGATAATAAATTAAACATTCTGACTTTTCCCAAGAACTCTTCTTTCTTTATTGGACTTTCTTAATATACATGTTTTACAAAACATCGACAGTGTACTTATTCTAGATATAGCTGCAGACTTTTCCCAAAATTAAAACGCAATTAACACAAAGATTTTTTCCTGTTTCACACGCTATAGTATTATCCTTTTATGTACCTTGATGTTATTAATCCAAAGTTTTTTCTATTTGGCTAAAGGCCTTCATTTCACTGGGGTAGGTTGTGTGTACTGCAACTATTTTGTTCTTTCTATCGAAGCAAATCATGAGGAAAAAAATCAACTTATTAAGCATTCCCTCCAATCAATAGTTAATAGTTTTTTTTATAGTAGTTCAAACGAAAATTTGTATAACACAATTAACTAAATTGAAAAAAAATTATTTTCCCATTTTTGTCGAAATAACTTCAACATTAAGATACTCTAAGATTTAATTTTAAATTTGAACCACTGTCTTCATCTCAACCTTCAAATAATGTTATAGCATCAATGATCTTCTCCTTTGAACTGAATCCCTTTCCGCCGTGCGGGCTATTTCTTCAATTTTGGAAACAGGAAAGTTGTAGTAGCTAAATCTAGAAAATATCAATTTCAAAGCGATATTTATGATTTTGGGGCACACGTAATGTAGCATGTGTAGTTTCTGGTTAGCTCTTTATATTTGTCCTACTTTTGCAGGATTAATATTAATTCGCATCTTCAATTAACTGTAGAGCAAAACTTTTTATATTTTAGGTCCAGAAAGTATAATTCTGTCTGTTGTTTAATAGAGTTCAATTTATGTTAGAGCTCTATAAATCGTTGATTTTTAACTGATTTAATTTTAAGGTACTATCCATGCTTTTTTAAATTTTTAGTAACTCCAGATGGTCATTAAATTTTGTTTTTGAATCTTCTATACCAGACATTCTTTTTTGTTTTCTATTTTAAATTCAAATAAATATATACACTCCGTTCAAAATTATTTGTTTACGAATTGGTAAACCTCAGCTGATTCTTGACAGACGCCTGCCTCTTCTGTTCGTTCTGCTTTTTATCAACCGGGAACCGTGGCGTCTATTAGAGCTAAAATTACTAATATATCGAAAATGGCTTTAAGGTTTATAGGTACTTACTAAATATAAACTAAAAATATAATAGACAATTTCGTATAATAAAGAAAATAATCCCTCATAAGTCAGGCTGATTTCTACAGTTTCTGTTCTTCAAACTAGCGCCAGAAATATTTCTGAAAGGCTTTCCCACCTTACGAATTCCACTTTTTAGTTATCTTCATTTAATTTTGTTGTAGTGCATTTTACACATAAGTTCAATAATATTTTCAGTAATATCACAACTTTTATTAGGGTTCAATGCAAGCATACCTCAGAGTAATTCAGAACTAGTTTCTTTTACAATCTTTAAAGGTTATGCAGAGTTGAGGATTAATTTTACTATATCTAGTAAGTAAGTGAGGATTCTGAAGCCAATCTCCCAAAATCTACATCATCTACATCAAAAAAGCTTCTTCCTATCTTATATAAAAAGATTTCCTACTAAGTTACGCAGTAATTTCAAAGTAAAGTTATAGAAGTTTGAAGCGCTAGTAAGTTCTGTATAAAGGTCTGCACTCGAAGGGTGAAAGATGTAAAAGCCAACTCACTAAAAACCTTTTACTGTAGTGGCACTACAATCGCCTAATTTTATTTAAATTTTTAGATATTGGCACCAACCTTACAGACCCTATGTTCCAAGGAATTTACGGGTCTTCGCAAAAACACCAAGCCGATCTGGACGTAGTCTTGAAGAGGTCATGGAGCATTGGTATGCAAAAAATGCTGATAACTGTAGGAAGTTTAAACGAAGTAAATAACGCCTTAAATATTTCAAAGAAAGATGGTATGCTAATTTGAAGAAGTAAAATTTTTGACTTTTATTAAATAATTCTCTACACTCCAGCTAGACTTTTTATAACGATAGGTTGCCATCCCACAAGATGTGGGGAATTTGAACCAAACCCAGCAAAATATTTTTCTGACTTATCCAAAGCAATTGAGGAAAACTCGGACAAAGTTGTTGCAGTAGGTGAATGCGGACTAGACTACGATAGGCTACATTTTTGCGGAAAGGACGTGCAGAAAAAGTACTTTGAGAAACAGCTTGAACTAGCTGAAAAATACAAATTGCCCCTTTTCTTACATTGCCGAAATTCACACGAGGATTTTCTGGACATTTTAAGCCGAAACAAGGAAAAGTGCTCCGCTGGCGGAGTAGTGCATAGCTTTGATGGCAGCATTAGCGAGGCTAAAAAAATTATAGAAATGGGTTTCTTTATCGGAATAAACGGCTGTTCTCTCAAAACAGAGGAAAATTTAAAAGTTGTTAAAGACATTCCTAATGATAAGCTTCTAATCGAAACCGATTGCCCGTGGTGTGGAATTCGTAATACCCATGCAAGCTCCAAATATATTCAAACGAAATTTCCTACAGTGAAGAAAAAAGAAAAGTGGTGTGCAGAATCTCTCATAGATGGTAGAAACGAACCATGCCAAATAATGTAAGTTTTCATTTTTACAATATGCTAGGTCAAGAATTCCTTTCATCTTATATTAATAACATTTTCTCTTTTTTTATAGCCAAGTTCTAGAAGTCCTTGCTGCTTTAAAAGAGGAACCCATAGAAGAACTAGCAGAAATCATATATAAAAATACTAATGATCTTTTTCTATTTTAACGCTTATGAAGAATCATAATATAATTTTTGACTCACTCACCCATCGTTTTAAATCCATGGCTTTTGATACATGCCTTATAATAAAAATAAAATGTAAAAATCATTTACTCCGTGTTAACAAAACATTTAAACATAGTTTTTAACACGAAGCAGTAAATAAATACAAAAAACGGTAAACATGGAACATTTCAGAGTAGGTTCCTTGCCCTCACTATTTTATCTAGGCGTAACCAGAAAATAAGTAGTTAACGCTATCAACGATTAGCCAGTATCTTAGGTATGTATAACATGGCACATTAAAAAAGCAATAAAATTCAATAAAATAGCTCAGGAAGAAAACAAGAAGCCGATGGGGAAAACGCAATTACTATGCTAAAATAGTTTTCACATATGAAACTGGAATGCAGCCGACCAGACTAAAATAGATTAGCGTAACGGAGCTTGAGGAGTTTAAAGCCAGGAGCAGACCGTAGCTCCATAGAAAAAGATGAGCTTAGTTGAAAATAGAGAACAGAAAGAATTTTTGGAATTTATATGGTAGAAAATCGAATGATGATTTTTATTTTTACTTTTGTGACAGTTTTTGAAAATAAGTAGAGCTCCTTCATATTTAGTATAGAACGAAGACAAAAATAATCTTTATTCATAAGCGTCTGCTCCATTTTCTTATTTTTATAAATTTAAATGAGAGGTATATTTTTAATATTTTGTCTTACCATAAATAACTGAAACACAGTCGCGTACAAATATTTATAATGTATTTAATCGTTACGACAATATTGACTCATTCCCATGCGTTTTGGTAAATATACAAAAAAAATTTAAATTGTAATGCTACAATTATTTTATAAAATATTGGAAAAATGTGCTTTTGAATGGATAACATATTAAATTGGGAACAAACTTCAGTGTTTGAGTACTATAATCGTCAGTTACCACCTATTGCTGAACGAGTAGTTACACTATTTTCTTTAACCCAATTAGCTACTACCAAACCCATTTCTTCTGATGATCTTAAAACAAAGGCGTGGTAAATACCTTTATCATCTAATGTAGCATCGATTTTGGGAAATCGTTCTTTTATTTCATTATAATATTTAACCGGCACCCATCCATCTTTCGTACCGTAGTAGAATTTCAGCAGATCGATATTGTTAGAAATTGTGTCGGCCTCTAATTCTTTGACCACATCCAACTCATCATTCGCCAGAAAGACGACTTTCTCGATCACAGATGGAGTCAAGTACTTAAGAGTGGTCCCCGCAAAATATTTGGGAATGGAAAATACCCAAAAGTAAATGTATATTAAAAAAATGCGAATAGGCACCGGCAGCATAATCAAAAATTGTAACAAAAAGAGATAGAATGTTATGAACGGGGCGCAGAGGTATGTGAACAGCAATCCATCACGAGTTTCCTTCATGCGTTCAAAGGTGGGAAATAGAAGATAACATTTCTGAACGCGACTTTTTATAGCGGATTGCTTGAGAAGCTGAAGTATTGTCCACGCACCGATCGAGTGTCCCACCAGATGAATTCTTACATTCGCTGGAATGTATTTCTGAATGAAGTCGATCTTATGCTTAATTTGTCCTTGTAAATTGTATTTGTCCTCATTCCCCGAGAGCGGCGGAACTTTTCTAATACTTGTCTCACGCGGATTGTCGTGTCCTGCGTGACCTGTGAAAAATGGGGATAATTGTTAGTTTAGTCGTTCAAAAGGTTATAGTCCAAGGTAATTACCGATAAGCCAAACTGGAATATTTGGATCCAAATTTGCGTGAATTGTTGAGACAAACTTCTTGTAATATCCAGGCGTCCCCGGATTCCCGGTAATGCAAAGAACAATTTCTTTGGTATCCCCCAATGATTCCTCGATCCACTTACCCCATGTTACAATATGAGTGGGAATATCCGCAACATTCACAAAAGCCTCCTGCATGCTTAGGGTGTTATTACTTATTATACTATCAACCCTTTAATGCGACTACACTGAGAATTTATTATCGACCAATTACTTGCGATATTATGCAAGCAAATCACTGAACAAACGTCACACGTTGACACAGGCCTCCAGGTAACCCGGTTGCTGCTGAACTGACCATAGCCCGAATCTCACTGGCGCGAGGTGGAAAGATGGAACTTTGCCTGAAGCGGACCGACGTGGATTTGAAAAAAGCCTTATCGCCGGCCCGCTTACGATATCCTTCAGTGAAATTGCTTGTTTTCCACAGTTGAAATCAATTGTCAACGACAATCAACTGCAGTAAAAGTAAAATATTTATCAATATAGTCATATAATTTAAATTTAGAAAAAGGGACAAGTACTTTCTTTTCCTTCTTAAATTTTAAAAACCTAATTTTACTTTCTTACACTGGTCAAACTTAATTCTCAGTTTATTTTGCATTATTAACAATTGGGAATAAGTAAAATGTTATGGAGGTAAATGACACCCAAACCTTTAAATTGCATAAAGCCACAACAATTTTTTTTTAAGAACTCTTATGAAGATGAATAATGGCATAAATGATTTGTGCTTTTGGTTTGCAGATTATGGTTTCGTTGACCCATCACGCACCTCCAAATTAATTAAATTTTGAAATCAGTGCAAAAATAATAATATATAATATAATATATAAAAAGATTAAATTGGTTCTTTGAGACAAAAGAAAGATTATTGCTTGTTTCATAATTAGAACCCTATGAACGAACTTGTAGATCTAATTTCGAAATAATTGATAGTAAACAAACAGTCAGACAGAATTAATTTCCCAGAAACATATAGTGGAAATTTTTTTTTGTTACAGATTAGATTGTTAATTTTGCAATAACATTTAAATTTAAGTCCGTATCACAATGCCATGTCGTGATCGGTTCCATTAATCAAATTCAATCTGAGAAAACTTCTGTCGTGCCATTTTGATACGGACTTTATATTTAAAATCATGATATAGATGACAGTCCATACAATTTAACTCAATTTAAAATGTATTATTTTATCTTATCTAGAGCGGGTGAAATTACAAGAATCAGGTATTATATCTGATAACTTGATTTTGCAAATCCTTTAAAACCTGGAAATATATACATATATGTATACCTATCAAATTTTTGTTCTCCTGCTAATATGAATGAGTTTGATAAATATGTACGTAAACTAATTTGTGCTGGCCTACCTCAATTTTTCTGTTGTGTCAATTGATTAAATTTTCTAAATATAAAAAAAATTGAATATGGCCAATCCTCCGTCTAAATTCCTTGCAAACCAAGACATCCTCCTTTTTATAAATTAGGAGGACTTTTAACTAATTTTAGTAATGCATTAAAGTAGCTACATAATTTACGTCCTACGCCCAAATAAAGTGTATATGTTTGCATTACATACAATAGGTGTGAACACTGGAACTAGCTTCATTAATACAATTTGTTAATAAACTCTCCTCATTTCGCTTATCTTGCTTTACCGTTGCTTAACCAATGCCTCATTTAAATAAACATGCAAAAATAGTTGTTTTATTGACTTTAGCAGCGCATAAGTCACTAAATGCAGTAAGTACATAGTTGGTCAAACAAAATAGGTGTGCTTGTAAAATCATAACATTTTTAAAGGATTTTATGAAATCTTGAAATAAATTTCTTCATGGTGAGTTCTATAATATTAAACACATTATAATAATAAAAAAACATCACTGCGAAAATCTTAATAAGATGAGCAGGAATATATGCATTGTACGGCAAAAGAGCAACGTTTAGTAAGGAAGTTAAAAAATTAGGGAAAAAACGCATAGATTCATTACTGGCGTCTTAACTCGTTCCCAAGATATCGTAAGAAATGCATTAAAGCCTAAAAGAAGACAGGAATCGAGGGATCGGCCTAAGAAAACTACTCTAACCACTGATTATCAGATCGTCATAATGGCTAAGAGGGATCCATTTGTGTTTCCAAGGACGACTAGCGCAGCTACGGGAAGAGAAGTCAGCGCAAAAAGTATCCGCAGAAAATTACAAAGGGCAAATCTACCAGGAAGAATTGCTAGATGATCCCAAACACTGACCTAAATTGGTGAGTGAGTGGTTTGCGGACCATAGTGTTAATTTTCTTTCTTTGTTAAGTCAATCCCCGGACCTCAAATCCATTGTTGAGAACTTGTGGGATGAGTTGAAGAGATCTAACTAAGTTTTACGCAGTGATATTTTTTTTATTATGCTTGATAATTTTGAAAAACTCACCATGAAGAAATTTATTTTAAACCCCCACAAAATCCTTTAAAAATGCTATGATTTTTCAAGCACACCTATTTTGTTTGACCAACTACTTACTGCATTCAGTGACCTACGGCTGCTAAAGTCTACAAATACAACTATTTTTGCGTGTTTTTGCTGCATGTTTATTTAAATAAGGCATGGATTAAGCAACGGTAAAGCAAGATAAGCGAAATGAGGAGATTTAATTGTATTAATGAAGTTACTTCCAATGTTCGCACCTATTATTTTGACCACCACTGTATGTGACCTCCATCGCCAAATGTTAAAGAGTTCACTTGTAATGAAGCAAATGCATTTGTGCATTTTAAATTAAAAAAATTATATATATATATTAATAATATTTCTTGTCATGACAATGTTTTAAGGATAAAACCTTTTTGAAAAACAATTAAAAATATGTGCACTTACCTTAATAATCCATATTTATGCTTCATCGCTTCGCTGCAGGTGATAGAATCGAATTACACAAATTGCGGTACGAAATAAAATGACTTGGAAAAAAAATACTATCATTCTCATCATACCGCAAATAGTTGACAAGCGATGCAAGTATCATAAAATCTGTTCACTTGTGCTGTAATAAAACTTAGGTAAGTATAGGGATTCGAATTGATCAAGGAATGACATTACGACTCCTTTAAAAGAAAACACTAACATTTGTTCTCGCTTGCATATGTTTTATTTCCTTAGATCTACAACATGCTGGAAATAGGGCTGTGGAATGTGCGAATAGTTTTTGGCACAACTAGGCTAATCAGAAATAATCGTAATTACGTTAATCATGTCATACTATGTAGAAAAAACAAATTTTAATTACCATCCAAAGGCATAGGATAGGTAAAAGTGGATTGATGTTCAAAGCTTCTGAAAATTCTGATTATGTTTATTACGCGTTTTTATTATACACATAAAATACTATACACAATTGTATCGAAGTCAATTGTATGGTTAAAATACTCGAAATAAAATCTTAAATTAGGGGTTTAATTAAAATTAGTATTGAAGCCGGGCATGCGGCCTCCGAAATTGTTGTTCGGTCGAGTAAAATTGCCACTGGAGTTACTATTGTTGCCGCCAAATGAATTCAGACCACCTCCAAAGCTTCCACCGCCGTCGTTCCTTCTTGAATACAAATTAGTTCCTCCACCTTCTCTGGGGTTATTGTTATTATTTCTTCCTTGATTATTTCCACCATAGCCCCTATTATTTTGGTTACCACCGAAACCTCTACCGCTGAAGTTATCTCCTCCACCGGACATGTTATTTCCGCCACCAGAACCGAAGTTCTTGCCAAAATTATCGTTCTTATTAGGGCCGCCTGTATTTCTTGAGAACATGCTAAAATTGCCTGAGCTTCCTGTATTACCACTATCATTTCGAGAGTCAAAATCTCTACTGAAGTTATCGTTCCGGTTGTCCATATTTCTATTGCCACCTGAATTATTGTTTCCACCCGAGAAATTCCTACCTCCGCCGAAGTTATCATTAAAATTTTTCATGCCGCCACCACCACCGGCATTATTACCGCGTTGATTGTTGAAATTTCGACCAGGGTTATTATTTCCTCCGCCACGCCCAAAGTTATCGGAATTATCATTATTTCTATTGCCAAAATTATTTCCAGAATTTTCAAAGCGACCAGGATTCGGTGAACTGGAAAAATTATCTCCTGAGCTGTTAGGGTGACCCTGTCCTTGCTGCCAGAAAGATTTCGAATTCCCTCCTTGGAAACTCCTGTTTGAATTATTATTATTTCCGAACGGCATTGAGCTACCCCCAGGTGTATTCCTCTTCCGATTCTGCTGCTGCTTGTTCATAAGATTACCCCCAGCGTCTCCACCGCCTCCCTGATTTCCTTTTTGATTATTTCCAGAAAATCCACCGGCTCCAAACGATTCATTCATGTTCGTCCAGAGCTGATTGTTGCCCATGTTCTTTTGCTGGTTGTTCCCACCATCGAACTTACCCCCACCTTGTTGCTGCATTTTACCTCGTTGCCATTGTTGTTGTTGTCCCTGCTGCTGTTGCTTTCTTTGATTCTGCTGCTGACGCTGCTCCTCTTGTTGCTGTTGCTGAATACGCTTTTGCTGTTCCATTTCTTTACGTCTTTCACGCTCCACCGAGATAGATTTTTCCATTATATCAAGAATGGAAGAAATTTCATTTACACAGTGTGAAACTGCTTGTCTTTTAGAAAATTCCACAACATTCGCCTGAAGTTGTCCACGGAATTTCTCCTTAACGGTTGCGAAGAAAACATAATAGTCATTGTCCAAGAGCAGTTGGTCCGTATTTCCACTATCCTATAAATATTAAAAAAATTATTACAAAGCACATGATAACGATAATGAAATCATACTAATCCCTCTAAATTTGTAATAACAACTTACATTGGCAATTATGTCTCAAAGAAATGACCAAGGCTGTTATTTTAACAGAAATTATAATGGCATTGCTACAAACTATAACGTACATTTTCTCATGTTATCGTTATATCCTACTTTTTTACAATTTTTTAAGTTCTTTCCTATCATGTGGGCAGTACCCTGATTGATTTTGATAACATTTTAAAATGATATATGCAAGGAAAAAAATCATTTAATCTCCAAATTTCTATGGCGAGAACGTAAATTTCCCTGTGATCATTGTTCACATTTTCAAATTATTCAGAAGCAAGTATACACTTACAAATATTAGCAAAAATGTATTTATAAAAAAGGATACACATATGATTTTTCATTTCAAAGCCTGATAAAAGACAATATCTAATTTTAAATATTCGCTTTCCCCAATCTCAAGAATTAATTGACTTAAAGGTATAAAATGTTAATGTAACCCACATGTACGGGGAATTTCTTAAAATAAAAGATAGTGTCGTAACACAATACTAATAAAGGGATCTTATTGGTTTAAGGTTTTATTCATGGTCAAAATTAAAATATTTGTACTAATATTATTAGTTCATGTTGTAATCACACAAATATACATAGACCGTGCTAATTTGCTCCTGTGATTTTCTCAAAAGAAATATTCCATATAATATAATGTACATAAAACTTTTTCGTATTTTTTATGATTTCTTTCTTTCCTTAGAAGAATGTTGTAAAGATGTGTAGTTACATAAAACTTCTGAGAGTGAAGAAGTTAGGATATATTTATCCACTTATTTCAATCAAATTACAAGTTTTTCTTTCACGTATATGGCGTCCTTGGCCTAGTAAGTCTCCTTTGTTTATCGAAGGAATCATCTGCAGAATACTTAAATATTCGTAGAATTTAAGCAGGGACAATTTGGTGAGACCAAGATTGTAAAGATTGTAGGGCATATATTGACACCTGCATATCTTTTAAATCTGTTTTAGTTTCTTACCAAAAAAGCAAAATGTTGTGTTTGACGATTATATTTTGCGAATTAAAGATCAAGATTTAAATTTTTTACTTAAAAATATTTTCAGTCAATTAGGTTGGTTGGGTTTTCCGGCAATGAACAACACAGAAGAGTTCAAATGCTCAATATATACCCCATTTTATTTTCAATTTTGTTATTTTCAACCAATATAATTTACCTAAAATCCAACATAACATTCCCCGCTTGCAACTGTTGCTGTAAAAGTAAAAACTGCATTATGCTTGTGCTTAAAGATGAAGGAAACATTTTGTCGTATACAATTGCGCATGAGTTATTTTTATTTTTTCGTCTGTCGCAAAATGGCTTTTATTATGTAATTCCATGCAATTTCTCTATACTGATACATATTTTATTTTTATCAAACGAAAATTATTTAATAATAAATGTAACACATTGCATTTTTAAGGAAATCCTTTTTGCGCTTTCACTTCGTTTGCAAAATTAGTTTCTTTTTAAATGATTTTCTTAAATTATTCTGGGTTTATTCATAATTTCTATATGTGAAATATTTGAAGGGGTATATATAACTTCAAAATTGTCGAAATATCGTTATATAAAATCGCATCAACAATTCGTCTTTTGATTTCACATTTAGTATCATTGCATTAATTTCGCGATGTATCCCATTCATTTTGTATTTGAGATTAGAACACAGCCAAAAGATTTTATAAAACATTTTTACAACTCACCTCTTCCAGTACATTGGTTTTTATATCGTCCAAATTGTCAAACAAAATTTAAAGTACTTTCTATGATCTTAATGTGGAGAAGTTTTAATTTCCAAGTTAAAAACCTCACAAATCAACAGTATTATAGCGTGAACACTTTATATTGCACTTTGGATTTGAGTTATTTTAATATGGTTGTTATATGGTAGTTTTTCGCAAATTGGAATATAGCTTACTTTTCCAGTTTGTTTTCACAGAAGCAAATATACAACCGCCAGTATTCTATGTGATCAACAGTTTACATGCAAATTACGCGATGCATTTGTCGGTTTTCACTACAATGCATCAAGATTGAAGAAAAACATTATTTAATTTAGTCACAAATTCTTGTGAATTGCACTCAAAAATTATAAAAATTAAAATTATATTCGGTTCTCAATTATGAAAATTTAGTTTTGATATTTTATTAATTAGAGTACTTATCACGCGACTAATAAACCTTATAAAAATATGTTTTAAAGGCCTATAATGTATATCATTTCATTGGTGGGTATACATGAATTTAAATAAATACAAAGCATATTTTGCTATAAATTGATGCAATAATAAAAACATCTGTACTAAAATCATTAGTGCAAAAAAAATATCACATTTCAGCCTGATAATCGTTAATTATACTATCAGCACCAGAATAAAAGAATTGAAATACCGAAGCCTTACATGCTTATAAATATGTCCAATTATAAATATTTTTCGGTTATCTTAAAATTAAAAAACCTTATAGATCCCATTTTCAAAACAAAAATGAAAAAGTTATTAAGTCACCTAAGTGTATGTACCTTTTCGCATAAAACCGCTCTGCTCAAAAGTTGAACGGCTTTTGGTCCTAAACTCCCCAATTGATCTTCAAGAGCTGATAACAGTCTCATAACTGATATAACGCTCAATGGCTCGGAAGATACAATTGGGGTATCCTCCGTGAAAATTGGTAACGGTCGACCTTGAATCATATTTGGAGCACCAAACATTGGTTGTGATGGTGTTGGTGGCTGCGGTTGTTGATCACATTGCCAATGCATTGGCATTTGCTGGTCCATTTGTCTTATAGGACTTGGAGAGCGATCGAAAGGTAAATTGAGAAGTCTCTTCAATTCACGCTTACGATTTGCTAAATCCTTCGCGTAGAGCTGGCGTAAACGCTGAATCCAACGCGGAGCCCATTCCGATTGAATGTCATGAGACCGCGGATCAATTTTATCTAAGTCAAAGTAGAAATTTATAAATGAGTGTGTTGTTGACCTGATTTTGCTTTTTGCTATTGTTTTCAGGGTACAGCCTCCGTGAATATCTAAGGCAGTACTAATTCTTGTCTAGTACTGTCGATTTCCACACAAGAAAAGGGATGCAACTACATTGCTCTCAGAACTCATTTTAACATTTGCATAACAATGAGTTAAAAATCTGAAAGCAAAGCTCAAGTTTGGTGATGTTAATATCATTCCACGATAGAAACAAATATTTTTAGATGTTTGCCGCCCTTTTACTTTTCCTGTTCCGAAGCAATAAAAATCAGTTACCTCTTTTAAGTTCCCGGATTCGTTGTTGCAAATACATTTTCCATTCGTATTGGTGTTGGGGATGAGATCGTGGGTTTTGTTCAAACATTTTATATTTAAAATTGATTTCGTCGTACATATTTCCCAACATTACGCGGTAAGCTGTCCAGTTCTCAGGTGTTGCACCACTTAAATCTGGGCGTCTCCTAAATCAATATATAAGTAAATAATAATAAAATGCTGAAATTTCTGATACAAACATTTTTGGTGGTGGAGGCCCATCCCGAGGCATCATCATTGGGCGTTGATTCTCAACGACCGGCGTAACTACAGTTCGGAAGCCCAATTCTGGATTCGCTAGGGACTTGAGGTCAGGTTTAATAAACTCAATCCCCTTTAGACTCTTTCTAATTAAGATATCGAGTTCTGCTTTAGGGAATTTTATTGTGTTTTCGTCAAAATGATTCCTTTCAAGACATTTCTTGACGATTTCGTCACGATTCTTTTGGAAATATTCAAAGTCCACTAAATTAACCCTGGCCCGCTTTTTCTTGTTTTCTATTTTACGGTACAAGTAGCGAAAGATATTTCGGGTGCAGTGTTCAACTGCAACCTCATTAGGAATTTCTTCTAAGCCACTTTGAACTTTAGCATAGAGGTTCGGAAAATGTTTGATCTAAAGAAAATCAATTAGAAAAAGGATTTATCCATTCGATAACATCTTACAATGTAGCTAGCTTGATGCGTAGCCCCGGCAATATGCAGGAAAGCGTCTCCCTTAAGTTTTAAGTTACACAATGCACAGAAATACATAATCTGTTCACCGCTCTTCATTTTGAAGATGTAATTTAGACCCAGCAACGGCTTCGTCTTATTGTACTCATGGAGTTTTTCCTCCTTAAGAACTTTCAAATCATCAGGTTTTGGCCTGACATATTGAGCCTCCTTATAAAAGAGCCGATCTTTATGCTCTTCTGGCAACACTTTTTTCCAAAATAAAGAAAATAAATTCGATTAGTATTTCGTTACACTACTACTAATATGAATAATATATGCATCATAATTTCAACTTTTAACTACGGTCTTAAGGTAAATCATTTTAAAATCGCAATCCAATATAACTCTAGGAAACTGTCCACAATATCGACACCTTGAGTCGAAATTGGATAAGATAAGGTTTAAACTTTACTTTGAATACAACCATGTTTTCAATAGTCATAAAACAAATTACCAAATTTAGGAGCACTCTAAGAGATTTCATAAATATAAAGCTCAGAGCATATACAACGCAGAACTTTTTATGTTCAGGATCTCTAAACTTGCTTTCGTTTAAGATCGAAAAGTTATTTATTTACTATTCAATGACAAGAATTTTTTCTATAGAAACTGGAAACATATGATATATATTTCCAAAAGAAAAAAAAACCACCTCCACTTTTACCAAAGTTTCTATACACTAGGAAGATATTGCACATCAAGAATTAAAGTAAGCGGGATGTCGGTGCTTTGGTGTTACTTTGTTAAATCTGTTTGTGTGAAGATTATTGCAAACAAATTAGAAAAATCGTTTTTATACGACGTAACCTAAGTTTCACTTTTTGAGCTATTGAGACGCAATATTGTTTAAATTGGGGAAACAAAGTCATTTTGCTGTTAAGTTAAACAATCCAGACTACATGTTGGATTACAGTCAGTAGATTTTGTGTTTCCGATGTAGTCTTATTTTTCTTTTATTCCTTCCTTAAATTTGAAAGTTAAATACGGAGGAAGAACATATTGTATAATAATACAAAACGTGGTTGTTGACATAGAAGATGGAAATAGTGAGCATCATACAACTTACAAAATTCCCATCGAAAACAATATCTAGGTTTAGCTGAGCACTTACGACACTTTACTCTGTGTAAGATCATGTCTGAAGTTTTACTTCAAACTTTTTGCACATCGAACTGAATTGCGCATAATTTTTTTATAGCTCACTCAATGTAGCGCCTCGTGTACATATCTGGTTGTACGTGGTATAAGACGAAATAGTCAATACTTGCTTGAGTTCTAATGTTTACATCAAACAGTTGCTTTAATTATACTGAGCAACTTTGTTTATTAAAATTTAGCGCCAAATTTTTTTGTAGTGCAATATTTCCTTAGTTAATAGGGCTCCTTGTATTGTTAGATTGGAGGTTGAGGTCAATGACCAATATCTATGATTCATACCACCTCATATCGGCTAGCATATAACTGGTGCCGTAGTTAAAAGTTAAAATTTAATATTTGGTATGGGTTACGGGGGCACAAAACCTAACTTACCTTCTTCAATGTCTTCACCGGGGTTAATCTCAAACTGCATCAACTTTCCTTCCTCGTTGATGCCACAGAATTGCCGGTAGGGCTTTGTGTACCTTTCAGGCTTCACTTTCCTCTTTAAATTCCGCTGATGGAGCTTCGACTGGATGTGTCCCTTCTTCATATCGTCCCGGAGACTCGCGACTCTGCACAAATGGCAGTTCAATGGCCGATTCCCCCCGGACTCTTTGCATTTGGGGCCGAACGAGAACAAAAAGGCCTCCGAGTCATCTTCAAGTTTAATTTTCATTTGAAGATATTCGGACGGATCAAATGGCGTATCATCAGCCTCAGCCCCTTCGGCAGCAGCTTCTTCCTCTTGCACCTCCTGTTCATCTTGATCCTCAACATCCTGAAAATTACCACGGAAATTCACAAGTGCTCCAAGGTTCCTTTTTTTAACATGGCGTCGGAAAAACTTGCGCGTGAAGGAAAAAAGAAATTAATTTTAACTCACCTCAGCGTCAGAAGCCGCAGTTTCTTCGACAGGTATTTCCTTATTCTTCTCTGCCATTTTTAAACTTTATTCGACTTTAGTTTACACTAAAAACCACTTTCAATCAAAACGAACGCCAAGCGACCACAATCCGCACTAGAAAATGGACACCTTTCATATGAAAAGACAGGGAAGATGGAATCTGTTTCTCTACTCTCTCCCTGGCGTTACACTTCGCCGACAAGCCAACAGAAATCAATACGTTTACACCACTGCGCTTGTATAAAAACATAGAAAATTTAGTGATTACATCGAAAATTTAATTGCACGAATTTTTAAAATTGATTTTTATACATTTTGAACAGGATATTGTTGTTAATTGAGAAATAGTCGATGGCTTTACTCAAAACTTACTTAAATTTCGCAATATGTAACAAGGGGAAGAATGCGTCAATAAATAAAGACGTGCTTACCAGGAAACGAAAGAATATTTAATAAAATTGAAAAAGAACACTTTTATTCTACGTAGATTCACAGCTATTAGAGTTATTCATCCTACTTAATTGCGCTTTAGAAATAAGGTCAAGCTTCAAATGCTGTATGTTAATAGCATTTCCATCCCAATGTATCAAGGCTTTTAATTTCTCCGGGTCGCACAAGTTCACCATTTCTGGAATTAATAGAAATTAATAACACAAAAAATTCTTTGTTAAGCAGAAAGTGTTACCCATTCCTCCTCCAATGTACTCATTGGTTTCCCGTTCTAAGGTAATTTTAATCGCATTCTCCCGAGCGACATGCTGTTTGGATCGGTTTTTGCTAATCGATTGCTTCAGTTTGATTTGGTCAAGTTCCGCGTCGAAGCGTTTCAAGTACAACTCAATTAGGTCTGCAAACTCGTTGGGAGTCAAAGGACTGGTCCGGCCGTCTAAATGGTTTAAAAACCAACTCAACTTCTCTCCAATTATATTTGATTTGATTGCGTGTCCAAGTCGCTGTTTGTTCTTGTTATTCATTTGCTTGGCCTTTTTCGCAAGTGCTTTTGTCTTGCGACTGTTTGGATGCTTGCATTTTGATAACTCCTTGTGCAGATTGCCCTGGAAGCAAAAGGCGATTTTTGTTTACTATGGCTTGGTGGAAACAAAATTTATGTTATTGTGCCCCTTATTATATAAGGAAACAGTAAAATTAATGCAAATGTAAATAATTTACAAGTTGCATTTATACCATAACCGCTTGAAATTTGCACGTGGAGAACCGAATCTCAACAGCATCACATGTATTAATCATATTCCACTGATAAATGGACATTATCGTAATTGTATAAGCGCGAATATTTAAATTACGACTCACCATTTTGCTGCAGTCGGAAACGTGAGTTTTTTTCTAGAGTAGCGCGAAGCACTCGTTTACCTTTTCCCAGAAGCGGAATAAAGCACAGCTGATTGTCACTTGGCCCACGGACAAGCATTTTTAAGAGTGCGCTTATATGGCAACTACTTCAGAAATGTTACAAAGATATTTTATATCTGGTAACCTTTACATTATCGGTACACATTTTGTTTTGACACTTCAGCTTGCATTTTCCGGAGTTGTTGATTAGAAGTAATTGGACGACTATGGGAAATTTTAAGAAGAGCTCTTTGGATTTGCATCAAGCAAACAAAAAGCGGCTATGGAAATCACTGAAGCACATCATAGCAACTGAGAAATTCTTAAAGTGGCCAGAGAATGCTGTTACATGTAAATAATTTTATATTATTTTAAAAGGTTTATTTATGACAATTTTACAGACCCCTTTGTGAATTCGCCACCCTCTTTTCGTCCATCCAAAAAGTACTCGGACATTTCCGGCCTGATTGCTCTGTACACAGATCCGCAGAGTAAACTCCAGTATCACAACGCGGAGGAATTTGCCACGGTCAGAAATTTACCAATGGATTTAACAGCAGGATACCTGGCGCTGCGTGGAGCGAGCAGCATTGTCGGATAACGATTTATTATAATTTGCAGAAAGATTTCATAAATATATAAATAGTACTACTAATTTTATGTCGAATTGCTTTAACTTGGCCTACAATTATATAAAGCCCGCTCTGAACCTAGTTCAAAGCAACCTTTTAGTTTGATTTAGATCTTAGAACTTTCATCCGAATCTTACTAGTAGAGAAAAGTGGGTAGATCGCTAAAAAACCGTTATTATATTACCATTTAGATTTTTATAATCCTATTTTTAGCGAAAGTATTAAATAATTTTCTGTGCAAGATCTTTCCTTGAAAACCTCAACTTCACTAGAATTTATTTGAAATACTCGGAGACGAAAATAACCCCACATATAAAAACATTCTGCTCTTTCTGTGACTCCATTCTTTTTATATTCAAACAATTAGTGATATTGTGACATTTTTAACATATTTTTCGCAAAATTCAGTAATTGTTAAAGTTTCTTGATCCAGTTCCAAAAGTGTTCGGTGTACTGCGAGGCGAATATCCCTTTCCTTGAAAATTTCCTTGTTCGGCTCTAAATGAATTCGGTGTATTGCAGTTAGAGAATCCGGTTCCTTGAGATTTTCCAGATCCAGCTCCGAATGAGTTCTGTGTATTGCACGCAGAATATCCGGTTCCTCGAAAGTTTGTTGATCCTGTTCCAAAGGAGTTATGTGTACCGTGGGAGGAGTAACCGATTCCTTGCAAATTGCCTAATCCTGATCCTGAGCCAAATGAGCCATTTTTGGTGGAATTTGTATCGTATTGTTGACCACTCGAATATTGATTCCCAATACCACTTGTTTGATATTGATTGCTAACAATTGCTGGTGTTCTATAATTATTTCGTCTATTACCTCTAGAAGATGAATATATATTGCTTCTTCCTGAGCCACTCTGATACGGGTTAAGATTAAGGCCAGAATAATTTAGACCACCCTGATTGGAGCGATTGGCTGAACCATTATTATCGCTTGCGTATTGAGAAATGTTAGTCTTGTAAGAATCTGATTGACCAGAAGAAACGAACTGATTTGGCGAAGGGTGAGCAGTCGTGTTGGTAGTTTCAAACTGATGTACTGTGGTCGCTGGTGAAGGTAAAGTTGGGTGATTACCCGTCCGACGCGAGTAGTCTTCAAACATGTCAAGCAAATTTGTAGCATCCGAAATAGCACGATTAACGGCAGGCACCTTATTTTCATCCACAATGTTAGCATATAATTGCCCTTTCAATTTTTCCTTTGCTGTTACGAAGAATACATAAACGTCAGTGTCCATCATTAAATCGTTCGGGTTCTGATTGCTCTAAAAATATTAATAAAACTTTCCGTCAAAACTAATCAATAAAGAATTTCGTTTATATTCTGTATTTTCTAAAGGTTGTATTTCCCCGCCAGTGAAGTTTCTCTTTTCTAAACCTTGATTTGACCAGTATAATTTCTTCCCAGAAATTTATATTTATGGATTTCTACTAAGTGTATGAGATGTTTAATTTACCCGTTTGACCCAATTTTAAATTTACCAATAAAATTTGTTGCTATACCTTTTCAGCTAATATTGCTTTACCCAGTAATTCAACGGCTTTTGGTCCCAGGATACCCAACTGATCTTCAAGTGCCGTAAAGAGTCTTAACACAGATATAACACCCAAAGACTCAGAGGGTGGTTGTGTGTCTATGACATTTGTTGTCATGTTTGGACGCTCGGTATATCCTCCGTCGTATACAGATGAATATGGCATGTTATTCGGTGGTACTCTATCGCTTGACGAACCCATTGGACTTGGAGTGCGTTTGTCAGTACGCAAACGCAATTCCGTCTTTACTCTTAACTTACGTTTGGCAAGATCAGAATCATAAAAATGGCGTAAACGACGTCTCCAATAGGGCATCCATTCCCTTTTTAAATTTCTTAAATTCTGCGTGTCGTTACCAGCTATTTGTAAAAAGATAAGAAAATTACGTAAATTTCTTAAGCATATTCTCCAAAACATAATTTAAAATATCGAAGGAGAATATTGCTATACTTATTATGCTTATTTAGATTTTCAAGAATTTAGTCCAATTGTATGACTTCCTTTACTTTAAACATACGAAGGGTGAGAGGGGCGCCAAAAAGACTTATGGTTATGACAATTTTTTAAGATTCTTACCTCGGCTAAAGAACGTTCTTTCCTCATTAAAATAGGCGGGATGGGAATTTGGATCCCTATCATAATTTTGATAATCTTGGTTGAGCTCTTCCAACTCTCTTTTCATAATAAAATGATATCGTTGCCAGGCTGCTCCCTCGTTACTGAAATAAAATTGAAATATCCTAGCAAATATTTTTAGATAAACTGAAAAACATACTCATACAACCCTCGAAGTACTCGCTTCATGTGTCTTCCTTTGTCTTCTCTTTGTGGCTTTCCTGGTATCTTATGATCAGGTTTAATAAATTCCATTCTACTTATACACTTCCGAATCAATATATCAACTTCATGTTCCGTGATTAAAATTGTGTTTTCATCATAATGATCGATGAATTTAAGCATCTTATTCAAGTACTTATTTTTGTATTTGTAGAAATGAGAATGATCGACGAATAAAATTTCTTTAAAGCCTTTACCATTTTCAATTTTACGGTATAATTTGCGGAATATATTGATAACGCATTTGTTAAAATCAATACTCGGTTCTTTCTTCAGTCGTTGCACAACTTTTGCGTAAAGCTTTGGAAAATGTTTTTCCTGAAATAAGCCAAAATATTGGTTTTTTTAAAGTGCGATGTCAATAAAGGTGATCTTTACTTCTACTCAAAGTTAAGGCGATAAAAAGGAAGTCTTTGTACCGTGGATGTTATATTGTGCAAAATTTCTTGAGCGCTACTAGTGTGGTCGCAACACGATATTTATGCGAAGACGCAATTTAAACTTTTTGTATTAGATTAAATTACTATGGCTAACCAATAAAAAAACGAAGTAATATTACGCTTTATTTGCGTGAAATTAAAAGTGTCTCACTTAATGCTGACTAAGCAACAAAACTATCAAACAGTTAAGATAAAAAAGTGCAATCCCACCCTACAAAAATGTTGGTTATTTTTATTGTACTCACTATGTACTTGTATTGATGACTTCGTGAAGTTACATGTTTAAATCCTCCCTTTGGTAAATTCATATTACACAAAAGGCAGTAGTAATGAATGTTACCGCTTTTCACTTGCATTTTGTACAAATAGCAAAGACCTATAAGCGGTAATTTCTTGTTGTACTCGTGCATGGGTTCGACATCGGCCTCCTTCATTACATCCTCAGAGGGTTGTTGAATTTGGAAGTCTTCTTCCCTAATAATCTTGTCCTTGTGTTCATCAGTTACTGGCAAATAGTTAATTAGAATTTGACGAGTTATATTCCGAAATCTGAAACCTACACTCCCAGATTACTTCTCCCGGTGATATTACGATGGGTGTTAACATGCCACGATTCTTGCTGGGATTTTGCCGATATGGTCTCATGTACTGCTCATGGGCTTGGGGTTTTTCTAAAACTTTAACGAGCCTGCTACGATGGCTCGCCCCCTTCACGTGATTTCTGATTTGCATTAAGGTCACAAAATTTCCTTTTCTGCAAGCGTGACAATTCACGGGCCACATATCGTCGGAATACTTGGGGCCTCGGGAGAATATAAATTCTTCTTCGCCAGTATTAAATTTTATCTTCTCCTTCAAGAGTTCATCTATAAAAGCTTGGAGTTCTTCATTGTCTTGCTGTTTCTCAGGGTTTTCACCATCACACTCTGGATCAGCTTCGTCTTCGTCATCCTGCTCCCCCCCGGATTGCTCTGTTTTCACTTCGACATCTCCAGGTTGTTCGGGAAAGACTTCTTCACTATTTTCATTGGCATCGTCTTTATTTTCTTCATTTATATTTTCACTATCTGCCTCCAACTGAAATAAACATCAAATTGTAACTTAAGATGGCGACCGGCTCTACAAGTCCCTGGAATTTATTTACTACCTCGTCTTGACCGTCAGTGGTTTCCTTATTATCCGTGTCCATATTCCGTGAGAACAATTTCACAGGGAATAATTCTAGCCTGTAATTGGTAAATTGCACTATTTTGCTTAATTGAAGACGCAGTTAACCTGACCTAAACTTACCGACTTTCTAAACTTTGAGTTTCTTGACTGAATTTGACAATTTGACATATTTGATATCAACACGGTGTAGAGATAACAGTGGCGTCGCCGTACGCAAAGCTTCCACTCGCCAGCACCAGGACCATTCAATTTGCTGTTTCAAATGGTGCACCCAAGAGCTTCATGTAAACCAGAGACTTGAAAATTTTAAATTTTTATTATAAGCGCGATTCCTTTTATTAATTAATTATTGAATGTTTTTAACACCTAAAGCGGAACCACAAACGATTGATTTAGCATTTAGTTAAATAATAAAATTCGGTTTGTTTTTGTTTTCGCCTAAGGTTTTTGCTTTAAAATATAATATCCATAATTCTTAATAGCAGACGCTAGCAACATGTTGCATAAGCATATGTACAATGTAAACGTAGATAAACGCCATATTTACACCTTCTGCAATAAGTGCAACACTTGTCAAATTTGTGCTATTGATTTTTGGCATTAAAAACAGGCTAGGGAAGTAAAGATAATCAAGATTTAATAAACTGATTCAGTCACTAAGAGAATTCATAAATTAAGAATTGAGAATGGATGGCGAACTTCAGAAGGAGGGAAACTCTGAATCCAAATCGGAAGAGGTATGCTGAGTGAGGATTCACTTAAACTTTAAGTATTTACATTTCGTTCATATCTACAAAATAATCTCAAGCTTTTTCAATTGATAATAAGTCGGAGAAATTCATCATGTGGAGGCCTTAGAGTTTCTTGGGGTAGAATTCATTGGAAATTGTGCAAGAATAAGCGAGCGATTTTGAACATTAATAAATTATTCCCATTTATGTAAGGTGGTTCCATTTATCTACAATGAAGTGAACATTAAGCTTTTCTTGCTGTTGCATTTGAAAATCATTTGTTTGTGGTCACAATATAGAGTACATAACCCTTTTATGGTTTGACCAAGAGTTACACGGACTCCGTCAAGCGTTGGGAGGAGGAGCAAAAATTCTTGTTCTGGATGAATCAACCCGGACTCGAACAATCAAAAAGATTTATAAATCCCTCCTGGCAGATGGCTTGATAACACCTCAAAAAGATACTCCTGACGGTTGATATTACTTGTCTTTTCTGCGAGGAGGAAGAAGCAGCGGAGCATCTACTCTGCGAATGCCCAGCCTTACATCGTCAAAGGCTGGTAAATTTTGGGGCCCTTTAGCCTCAGTCGAAGCATCGAAGGCGACTTCCCAAGACCTAATAAGCTATAAAGGTCTTGATCTGTGTGTGGAATCAGCAAAGTAGAATCCGTACAAAATATCTCTTTAATAATAATATAGCAATTACCTATAACATTAACTTCCGATAGGTCCCTTCCCTATTCTAAAATTTGACATGCCATCGATTTGAAATTTGACACAGTTGCTTACGTCTAGTCCTGGAGTCATGGTGGCATTTAACTTGTTTTGGGTTGGGTTTAATAGCTCAATTGTGCGCCAAATTATTATAGAACTAGCCGTGTGCCCGATGAGATATCTCATCGCCAACATCTCAGGAACCATATTTCTAACTTCAAAAATGACGAACTTCCATACAAACTTTCACCCCCTATTTAATCCCGTTATGGGATGAATTTTTAAAATATACTTTCTTAGTGCTCACCTACGTTATACCATTGATTATATAAAGAAATAGATATGTCAGCCGGTACTTGACATTAGCGCGATAGATGGCGATACTTGTGTCAATTCATCATTTTAAGTTAAGACAAATTTGAAATTCGAAGTTTAATTTCGAATGAAGCTTTTTCTACCACACACATAACCGAAGTGTAAGAATGTAAATGACGGTGATATAACCTGCTCGTACGGATTTCAGCAGGGCTCTGATATGTATGGGAAAATTTATGATGTGCGTAAATTTTAAATTTTCTAAGCAAGCCGATATCTTAGCTTATCATATCCTAAGATTAAACAGATGGTCACATCGGCTTTAGATGTTGCACTTATTTTTATATTTTATTTTGAAAAACTTTGAGGGATTAATTTAAAGAAATTCAAAAGTTGCCTTAACCAAAGGTACTATATTATTCTCGCCCTTGTACAATCTTTGACCGTAAATGTTTATTTGTTGTTTTGAGAGAAGTGTTAATATTTTTTACTGTTGCTCTTATGAAAGAAATCACGGTATGCCTTACAACGAAATCCTTATGATGGCAGCCTGGCCATTGATTGATTTTGGATTGAAGGACAGGTAGCAAATTATCTTCCAATAAATTTCTTAAGTAGCGAGTATTTTTAAATATTTCTGTGAAATGCGCGTACAATTTGGACAAATCGGCCTTGAACGAATCACTTGGCACTTTTAATGAGGTATTTAAATTATTATCCATTCCTTCTTCAGTATTTCGGGAAAACGTTTTATAATATGTAAACTGCATTTCATCGCATTTCTCAGGATTTTTACAGATCATATATTCTTTACAATGTGTACATTTTGTTAAATTCACCATTTTATTAACTATGTATCCAAAGAAATACATTAAAGAAGTAGTTTGAAACTTACTCATACTCCCAGCTATTTCAACATCTGAATCATTTTCCTGTGATTCCTCATGTTTTTCATTTTCGCTTAACTCATTCTCGAGAGAAACATTAATGCCTTGTTCAAAGTAATGCAAATTTGAATTTAAAGAGGACAAAGGCACATCAGTTATTAAATTTGCAGAATCAGACAAATTATAACTGGAATATTCTGATGGTAAAATATTTTGAAACATGACCTGTTTCAAATTCCTATAAAATCGATACGCCGAAGGATTTTTCTCATAAGTTCCTTTAAAACCCCGGATCATTGAAAACAAGTTTTCAAGAGCATCCGTATTTAAGTGGCTTACTAAAAGGTACTCTTGGGATTTTTTTAAATCATTCCAAAGCATCTCAATAGCAGTTATTGTAGTAATAAGACCATCGAAACTAGGTGGACGTTTTATTCTGCCAGTAGAAATCCAACTTTCAACCCATGCTTTTGTTTCAGAAAGATTACTTAATATCTGATTCTTTTCGGAAATGGCACACCTTGCAGGATTTTTGGAATACTTAATAACACTGTTTAAGTTATCATATACAACATTCAATCTAGCTATAAATTTTGCAGTACTTATTGCACAATCCTTTTCTTCCTCCTCAAATAAATTTAAGCTCACAGCTGCAAATATCGCAGCTGATACGCTGTGACTAAGAACTTGAGTTGCTCGTTTGACCGATAGTTTTTCAAAGCCCTGCGGATTTATGTGTGCCTCCGTTAATTTGAACATAGCTTTTATAGTGCCATTATCCATGCTGTATACTTTCCGTAAAATAGACCATGATATCTTTTCACTTCCTATTTGAATATCATTTGTAAGAAGAATATTTCTTAAGCATTTAAAAATGTGTGGTATATCATACAAAGCATATATTTTTTTTTCCTCAACATAGAAATATGGCTTTATTTTTGAAGTTTCTAAAAGCCTATAAGAGCTTCTATTGCTACTTCCTTGATCACAAACTATGCCCACAATATCAAAACCAATATTTAAGAGTTGGTTCAACAAATTTTTAATAATTTCCTTCAACTCATTCATTAAAGGCTTCCCTATGTAATATGCTACTGCTTGTTTCCAGTTTTTATTGAGACCGCGAAGCATGAATACTAGCACACTAGATGCCATTACATTTTTCCGACCAAGAAAATCCAGATCAGTAAAACCATAGATTAAGTCATCTTTTATATTATAGTCCAATTCAAATTTACAAGACATTTCATCAAATAAAAGAAGACATTTAGCATTTAATACGTCCATATCCTTTACTTTATTTGTAAGCATATTTTTAATTACATCAGGAAGACCAGTGCCGAACCGAAGATCCGAATGCCAACGAAAGATCGTTCTCACCGAAGGTAAAAAAAAACCGGATTTTAAAAATGTCTTATAAACAGTAGGAGATTTGTAATATAATTTCAAAGCAAAATTCTTTTCTTTTTCATTCCAATGGTGTTTGCGAGAATTAAACAATTGAGAACGAAGAAATACTTGGACATCATCAGGTTTGTCTTTTAATAATTCACTTAGTTTTTCTTGAAAACTAGAGTGATTTTCATCTATTTTTACTCGTTTCGGAAAACTGTACTGTGGTCTCATTTCTTTTAGATCCTCATTAGGATCTTCGAAAGCAATGGATAATCTCCTTCTTGGGGGAGAAGGGAATTGATCCTGCGATATATGAGTAGTTTCAATTTGGGTGGGTATTTCCAGTTTTCTACTATAGGTTTTATTACCAGATTTACAAACAACTAACTCATCTTCAGAAGAATCCTCAATAAATAAAGATTCTCTTATCGTTTCGGGAGCAACTGCAGTACAGACAGGGGCAGATTTCCTTTTTGGAGCACGGTTAGTTGCATTTTTTACAAGGGGACTGCACTTTAATATTAATGCGCATATCGGATCTGTAACAGAATCAGAGCAAGAACAAATTAATGGATCGGCTTGCTTTGGAACTGCTGTTGAAGTTAAAACTTTTTTTCCTGCTCGTATTAGTACGTCCTTTTCATAAAAATGTTCTTCGCAGAAACGAAGATTTTCAGATGAACGAATATTAAATTGGAGAAAAACGTCACCAGAATGCTTTAACCAAACAGACTTCCTATTGTCTTTTGGAATTGAAAAAAAACTTAACGAACAACACGAAGTGTATATGTTCATGCAATATTTATAGGAACAAGATCGTGACATCTTGTCCTAAATTATAAATTATATTGATAAAAAAAAAAAAAAAAAAACAAAAAAAAAACACCCCAGCAAATCCAGAAGGGGGTTCAAAAACAAACCAAAAGCAACTCAAAATAATTTCAAAATAACAAGAAATTCAAACCCTCAAATAAGTATAGAAAAAAAAATCCAAAAATATCCAAAGATATCGCTGGAAAATACTTTTTTTTTTTTTATAAAAATCGCTTGCATTAATCGCAAAAGAGGCACGGAGCTGCTCACTTGTCAACGGTTTAAGCAAAAGTGAAAAGAAATTCACCTGACGCATACTCTCCCCACATGGCATCAGGTCAGAGCGAGAAGAGAAAAGCAATCCACTTTTCTGAATCCAGATTCTCATATTCGCATGCTCCTAGCACTTTAGCTCTATAAATGATTGAGCTTTCGTTTTCGCATAGTGAAATCTTCGAATTTTTAAGTTTTTTGCAGAAGCTTTAATGTTCAGCCGAATTATCTTAGCAAATCCAAGCACCATTCTAACAATTCGAAAATAGGAGACTTCAGCGCCACCAAACGTGTTAATGGCACAACACCTTTTTGTCAAAATGGCATATCTATTTCTTTATATAATCAATGGTTATACATATAAGGAACGCCAGTGCAAAATTTTATGCTTCTAGATCCACCGGTTTAGGCTGTGCGTTGTCTGTCAGTCAGTTTTAAGAATTTCATTAAGTAGATAATGAAAAATTGGGGGCCAAAAAAGAATGTTTTCTCTCACCACGTCAAGTGGGGTATCTTATGAATGTTCAATTTTTACGCTGTTATTGTTTTAATTTAATTTTTTTTAAATTACCAAAAATTAGCTGCTTTATCTCCAAATTGAAATTATCTGTAGTATTAGTATTAAAAGCTGGACTGAAGGAAAAGGTTTAATAGCTATATTCAGGACTGAAATTGTGTAAATGTCAAAGATAAATATTGATCCAAATTATAATTTTAATTATTGATTATTATTATTATATAATTCTGAATACACAAAAAATTATCTCGCAGAAAAATGCTGGTGTTCAGACAATTATAAAAACTGAAAAAGACATTGAGGAAGAGGACGGTGATGACATGAAAGAAATAGGGAAGAAAGAGATTGAAAATGAGAGCAATAATAAAATATTGAAGGATGAACTCAAAAAAGCAATAGTGGAAGATAAGTTACAAGAAAAAGAAGTGCAAGTTGCGATAAAAAAAGAAGTAGAAAAAGATGAACTCAAAAAAGCAGTAGTGGAAGATAAGTTACAAGAAAAAGAAGTGCAAGTTGCGATAAAAAAAGAAGTGGAAAAAGAAAAAAAAGAAGTACAAGATGGGAATAACAAAAAAGTCCAAGTTAAAGAAAATGAAGAAACCGTGGAAGACGACGACAAAGAATTAGAGGATGAGGAATATCAAACAGAGGATGAGGATTTTGACGGGGAATACGCAGTGGAAGATGAGGATTTCGACGAGGAATATCAAATTGAAGATGAGGTCTTTGAAGACGATGACGAAATTGATGAAACTCTAGGAACAGAAAGTGGGGGGAGTGACAATGAGAACAATTTTGAAGACGAAATTGATGATCCAAATTTTAACTTGGAAGAAGTGCTCCAGACTAAAATTAAACTGAGCGATGAAACCGAATGTCTTATCTTCTCAAGGGGACCTCGCTATTCGGAGAGCGATTGGCCTATAAATTGCCATTTATGCAGTGCTCCACACATTATAACCAATGGAGAACTGAAGAAGCACATAAATACTCCCACTCATCAAGAGAAATTATCGACTGTTCCAAACGCAGAGACCTTCCGCAAAACTCCCCTTATACAGCCGTACTGCAAACCTTTTAATAGACTCAACAATCCTCTCAAAATCTTTCCAGGAGAATTTATAGAGGCTGGTAGATTTTCCATTTCACCTGTTTTAGATTGAATAAGTAGTATATGTTTCGCTTTCAGTTACTCCTGATTTCTACGACCGCTTACAAAAAGTAGAAGAGTTCGAATTTAGAAAACCATTCAATAAGAAATTATTGGAAATATTGCAAGATGAGCCTATCCATGACTACAATGAGCACGCACCTATTTTAGGGTTGAGTTATATTTTAAAATTTAAGGGCCCAGTGACCAACATTGAATATTTTTGCCTATTATGCATGGCAAAATGCATTGGCGAAGCATATCAGCATTTAGTTGGCAGTACACATCAAATGAAGTATATTGTAAGAAATCATAAACATAAATACGACAAAGTCACTATAATTTCACTTTTACAGCGTACTCATTTTCCGAATTTGTACAAAAAAGTTAAGGAAAAATTGGGACCATACAAAAATGACCTGGCACAGGAACGTTATGTTCGGATAATATTCCGAAAAATTTATCGAAAGTTTGAAGAACTACGAGGATTGCGTAAAGTTCATATAATATTTTACAAAGATTACGTAACGGGTAAAATACAACATTTTAAAAAGTTTCAATTTCGTAAACTTGTGCATTATGATGAGAAAATGTTGGAAATTCCTGATGCCGAACTAGCTGAATGGATTGAAAAATGCAAAAAAGGTGAAATAATTATCGAACCTGACTCGGTGTCTTTAAGGAGATTCAGTAGAATTCCTTCTGATAGTGATATGCCGAATAAGAAACGTTGGATTACACCTTCATGGAAACGAGACAGTTATTCGCCTCCTAGAAAATTGTATAAATTGTTTTATCTATAAAATTTTATTTAATTGATTCTTTTCTAGCGCTAGGGACGAAACTCCTCGTGTATATGATACTAATAATAACTGGGATAGATATAGAAGAATGGTCGGTGCTGCGTTAGATGACCTCGATAAAGAATATGAGGACTACGAAGATGTCCCTGAAAAGCATCCTGATTATGAAATGGAATGGAAAAAGTACTGGAGGCGCAGAAGCAAAGAGCTGGAAAGAGGTTTGTATCCTATAAAAGAGACGATATCTTTCTTTGGTTTTAAAATCAAGGCGTGGGATTTTTTAGTTAAAGGAATTATATAAAACAGGGAGTTTCAAAGATATATAATATAAAATGTCTAACATTAAATTTTAAGATCGCTACATTTAGTAATTCATATTCATCGATGATTGTTACAAAAGTAAGTTTAATAACAATTGATTTAATTTGAACCAACAATGTTTTAAAAACGCAGGTTTTTAGTGGAATTTCTTTGAGACTCTCTGTAAGTATTGATGTGATAATGATTTCTAACAAGAAGCGACTATTCTGAGTAGTAACACTTTTAATTCTCAAATACCTGAAATTCTTCTATTTGAGTCATTTTATTGTTTTGCTTGTGGAAAAAGGACTTAACTTTTTGTAAAAAAAATTAAAACTGATCTACATACTTTAATGACAATTTGTGCGCAAATCGAAGTAATTGGTCATCTCTAATAACTACTGACCCAGTGAAGCGACAGGAATCACGCCTTGGTTTGGTTTACGTAAAAAAAAAAAAAACGTTATAGGTAATCGCAATATCCGAAAGAAGTTAACTTGTATTTGCATTTATTATCTGCGTGAAATTTTGAGAACATGGATAGCAATTTTATTTGAGAAGTTGTTTCCATGTTGGCATAATTTCCCGATGTAACATATATTGACAAATTATTCCATAGTGAAATATTACCATAAGAAATGATATAATTTGAAAAAAAGATTAAACCGATTTTCTCCATTTCTTTTTCACTTGCTAGATAATATCGACCCAAGTTATTACGATTTTAAGCCTGAATGGTTAGATTACTGGGCAGACTTATTGAAGGATTTGCATAAAAAAGATATTGCTAAATCTAAATATGAAATCAAAAGGAAATTGCATTTGCCATTAGACAAACATTCACCGAGTCCAATAAGGCGAAGAAGATCACGATCTCCACAAAGATCGCGATCACGTCCACGACGTGGATCACCACCAACAGGAAATTATTATCGTGGAAGGAAGAGATTCTCTCGATCTCCCAGAAGCTATGATCATCATCGGCAACGCCGTAAAGATGAACCACCGCATAATGCGGTACATCCTGAGCCCCTGAGTGTGTTATCAGTTTTAAGACAATTGACTGTCCTTGAAGATCATCTGGGAAGTTTGGGACCGAAAGCTCTTGAATATCTCAGCAGAGCTGTGTTATTTGAAAAGGTACAACTCATTGATGAAAAAAGCCCGGAGTATGAACTCCTATTTCTATCTTATTATACCATGCAAAAAAGAGAAGAAAATATTTTGCTATAGAACATTAATAGAAACAAGATCTATAAACTACTTTTGGAGGCAACTAAGCAGATATGGATGCTAACATTTTAAAGATTTACATAAACTCTTTTTCAAAGGATTTTCATTACATATGTAGGATTTGTGAAACAGCAATAAAGCTAAACGTGTCTTAGATTTTTGAATTCAAAATTATGCACTATTTCTCAATAGTAGAAGGCGACCGATTGCATTTTTTAAATGAAAGAAGCATAAAATCTAAAGGAATACCCAGGAATTATACTATTTAAAGACGTTGATTGTGCTAACTTTCTGCATTTATTCTCATGATTAATTCACCTTCAGGAAGGAATAAAACCATTCGGACAGATGTAATGTTGCGCTTTTGAATATTTTATTGGATGTTGGTAAAAATTTCGATGGAAACTTTAAATGGTATTGGAAAATTGTAGAAAGAAATATACTGCAGATAGGAAAGCAATGCGGCCCAAAAGTTCAGTTTTAAAGGAAGATTTGTTATCATTATGAATTGAACGTGTCGGCTAAATTCTTCCTGAATGCTGCATATTTTATATCACGAAATGAAGAATCTTCTCCTTATATATTTTGAACAAAAATTTGATTCCATTGAGGCTTTTTGTCAAGTAGCCGTTATTTCCGTAAAATTATCTGCTAATATCTAATTAATTTTTTATACCTTCAGTTAAGTATGATCTCTTGTAATAATCACACATAACTTTTGCAATTTTTTCTTCTTAACCATTAATAACAAATGCTTTACAGGAACGGAACAAATCTGCAGATGAACTAATGAGGGAGAAGGAATTTTATGTCTTCTTCGTAACGGCGAAAGAAAAGCTTAAAGGACAATTGATGGCTAACATAATTGAAAGGGCTAAAGTGAAAACAGCTAATAATGTCATCAGGGATTTGGATAAGTTTTTGAATAGCTTTGAGAACTACATGAGGAGCAATCCTAGTAGAAGCATTTTCAATCGCAACTACGGACACGGAGGACCCCCAACAAATATGGGTAACCAGGAGTACATTCCTCCTCCTCGACATATGTACAATACACATAACATGGGTGGCGGCAACATGGGCAACAATATGACTACACGACAAGTTGCAGACACTGCATCTTCAAGTCGATCATATAATACCACCCTTTCTAAACCAAGTAAGCCAAATGAAGACGACGATGAAATTATTGAAGCGCCGCCACCACCGCGCAACTTGTTTAATGTTAAAAGTGATAACACCAGTAACAATAATCAAATTGATTCTTTCCAACAACATAGCACGTACAATCCTCCAAACAGAAATTTTAATTCAGCAAACGATTCATCCCCAGTGCGAAATCAATTTCAAGGTCCACCAATGGGACCTCGAATGAGCGGTGGAAATTTTAATAGGCCACCGGCACACCAGTTCATGCCTGGTGGAAAAGGAGGCGTTTGGCCTAGTGGATCACAAGGAAATTATGGTGGAGGTGGTGGCTTTAAGCCAAATTATCAGTTTCATGGAAATCGTGGAATGATGAATTTTCCTAGGCCATATAGTGGAGGTTTTAGAGGACCTAATCCACACAATACAAGATCTGGAAACAGTTCATTCCATAGTAGTGGACACCATTCATTTAATAATTAATAACGTTGAAAATGAAATGTTTGATTGATTCTGTTGAAAAAAGTTAATTTCATAGCTTTTGACTAAAGTCCCAAAATAAAAGCATTTTTAAATCTAAAAACCTTATTAAATAACTTTCTTGTTATAGGTTCAGGGTTATGTTGTTTGTTTCCACTTTAACGAAATTCAGTACATTGTTCGGTAGTTTTTTGTTTTTGTATTCTTCCTCTGTTTGAAAAGTAGTCGAAACTGTCAAAATTTGAATGTGCTTGGGGTCAATAGATCTCACCAAAATTTCCAATATAAAAACTATTTCCTCCCCGGACGCAATATAAGTTTTTCTAATCGATGTTACCATACCACCGCCGAAAGTTCGAATTTTTACTCTGGCACTTTTTTACCTCGGGAATCGGGTAAAAATGTCCTATTTTGTTCCCTTGGTGATCAATATACTATTTTAACGATCTTTATTTCCCACGCGAGGAAAAAGACATTCATTGTAAAATTAAAGGGTTGCCTCGAGAGTTAACTTCTCAATAGATTCGCGCGTCCTAATGTAAATGTTTTGGGATCTTTGGTGGCTAAGCTAACGAAAATCGTACAAGTATAAATCAAAATATATGTAAAATTAATATGGTTTTTTATTGTGTCTCTTTTGACTTGCTTTAGATTTACTTTTAAATTGAGAGACCAAAGCAGCAGGCTTATAATATTCTTTGCTTGTCCACAGCGTGACAATTCCACCTTCTCCTGCAGTAACAAGCAAGTCGTTCTGCAAAAAAGAGTAATATGCAATTAAAAAACGATTAATGTTTTCTGCTGATTACCTTAACGTCGTAAATGCTTTCTCTAATTATTTGTTTGTTGTCTTCGAAATTTGCATAAGGAACCAATGTTTTCCCAGTTACTTTCAGTGAACGAACTATCTCCCTGCAAAGTATATTTAGCTAGCAGTATTTTTATAGTAATGGAAATAATTCTATGCAAACCCCTTTTGGAAATTTGACGCAGCCAATAAATTTATTGTTCCGTCCTCCAAGTTGTGGCAGTCGATCAGAGCACAGTCGTTAACCGATTTCCTTTTCATGGCTCCTGTAACATCTTCCCGGGAGAGTTCCACATAAACATCTCCTTCCCCATCGAATATTTTCAGGTCATTCGTGTGAGTTATACAAGATATCAAATCCTTTTGATTGAGTTCCTTGTGCCTGAAATTTGTTAACAGGTATCGTTTTTGTTAACCAAGTAAGTCGTAGAAATGTATACCAATTCAATTTGTGAACAGAGTTCTCTGTGTTTATAACCGTTTGTAATGCATCGTCTTCTTCCGGTTGAGCTATATCGAAAATATTAATTAGCCCATCCGTCGACCCAGTACATAGGCGATCTGGATTTACAGCGTGAAATTTAACTGAAGTAACATCGTCGTGATGACTTTCCCAATATCCGCCAAGCAGAGTTTTTTGGCGAATGTCGAAAAATAAGAGAAAAGCATCGCTAAGTATTTGTTCTGTGCCTGCACATATCACGCGGCTGTTAGGATTTATGTCGAAGCAAGAAATAGGCTTCCTGGCATTGTCGGTATTATCTTAAAAGTAATTTCTACTAATCTTAAAGTAAATACGAATAAAAATTAAGTTTTTTACCTTCAAAACTTGCCTCTTTCTGACACGATCGTAAGTCATAAAGATCAATAATTCCTTGTGTACTTCCAACTAGGAGCAAATTCTCATTGTCTTGGAAGAATTTAACACCGCAAAGTGCATTGTTTTCATAACCGATTTTTTGCTCAACAAGTTTTCTGTCCAATTTTTTGGAATTTATATCAAATATATGAACAGTTCCATTAGATGTGCCAGCGGCAATTGTGTTAAAAGACCTGTGCAAAGGAAATAAATTAAGCGAAGTAACTGACTTGCATATCAAATGATCATTTACTTTGAATTTGCTAAGTGGAGGACGTAGACCTTCTTCATAGACAGGGATTCTTCGCTTAGTATTGTATAGTTGGTTGAAAATTTATTTGCTATTTTTTTCTGGGAGCAAGTATCTTCATCCACAATTTCATCGGCAGAACTGGTATCATCTGAAAAGAACCCGAATGAGTTTACTGAAAAAATACTACATTTCTTAATGATGTTGCTTTATTCATTATTTTAGGATTCCATAGTTTATTTTATATCGGAAACTATTATTTTTGGTATCCCAAATAAGCAGCATAGCATCTAAAAAACCTAATAACGCATAGGTATTGTATTATATTTTTATTATAGAACTCAATAAGAGTGCAAAAAGCTGTTGGTTAAAATTTTCTTTGCTGCATAATTCCCAATGCTTACGAATCGAATAAATATTTATCAAACTGTGCCCCCCCTCTATGTTAATAGTTTACCTTCACACTGTAGATCCATTTTTTGAAACGAAGTAAAAGTAAAATAATTTCGTGTTAATAAAACTCTGCAGATGTATACAATAAACAGCTGTAGAAATGTCAAAATCTCGCAACACGTGGTGCCTAGAAATTTCAGGGGATTCCAATGTTTTATACCCAATCTTCTTCTTTATATAATTATCCGGACTGCAAAAATTTTAAATATTGACGTCCCTTTTTGAAACAAACATTTTACTAAACTTTAAAATTTCATAATGCAATCACTGTTAAATGAGGAGAAATAAAATTTATTTTGTAATAATTTATTAAACCCATAGCTTGTCATAATAAAATACGAATTTTTAAGTTTCAAATTTATTGTAAGTTTTGAAAAACACCCCCCAGAAAGTGCAAAGGCAAACTTTTCTGTTTTAGCGAGCGACTTTTTATTTTATTCAATGTTATCATTTGCGTAGAGCATGTGAATTAATCGGCAAAAACTCAAATTTTTTCTTCTAAATTCACGTAACAAATTTTCCATTTATTTTTCCAATATATGGTATCAAAATGTGTGAAAAAGAATGGAAGTCGAATTTCAAAAGGGTTCTGATAATCGTAGATTAACTAATACCGCGGTCCAAAGAAAGAAAAAATTATTTATTAACTTCTCAAAGAAAAATTTAACATCTAATGGAAAAAATAACTCGGTATTGAAAAATAAACTTTATTCATTAAAACACAATCCGGAACTGCCAATTAGATTATATTCTTTTTGATCATTAGCAGCGTATTTTTGCCGTTATATTCAATCTGTGCAAATGAATATATTTTTATGCTTGACTCCTCCGAAACTTTCAACAAGATAGAGATATTTTGTAAAAGGGCTAGATAAACGTTACATAAAGTCGTCATAATCATCTAAATCGTATCCAAAATCTCCAATTTTTTTCACCTGTAACCGAAAAGTACTTTTTGTTAGTAAAATGAGACAGACACGAAATATATCGCTTTTACATTCACATCCTTCTCCTCCTCGACACGAAGCTTGACTTTTGTTTTTCCCTTTGCTGAAGGTTTCTTGGTTTTTTCTTTTTCCATTTTTTGTTTTTCTAAATATAAATTATCCAAAGTCAATTTGACCCTTTTCATATCCGAAGCTTGAACTGGAAGAAAAAACATTTTTTTAGTTAACACATATTTAAAATGAAAATTGATTTTCTGGTTGTCTATAAAAGAACTCATCGATAAGTTTAAGCAGTTGTACGTATAATAAATACATCGACATCAGCTCTTTTTAAAAAGAAAAAATTGTAAATTGTTTTAACTTACGGTGTACACATATGCTCCTAAGCAGCTCTTCTACAAAACCTGTAAACTCCTCAGAACTTTTATACACCGATACTTTATTACTAATGGCTTGAGCGAACTCAGAAAATTCTGTTTTACTTGTGGGATGCATCCCATCTATTCCACTAGGCTGTTCTGTGATGCCAAACGTGTCCATCGCTGCTTTCAAATCCTCTTCCTGCTGAATTTTCTGCAGCCTCAATTTTTCTGCCGCTTTCTCTTCGGGTGATAGTTCAACCTCCTCCTTGGGTTTTGGCTGTAATCCGTTAAGATGAAATAGTTATTTGAGCTGCTTTTGGTGAATTTTGCAATTCGGTCTTACATCTCCATTATTTTTTGCTTGCAAAGACTCTTTTTCTTTTGGCTTCGTTTTAACTTGCTGAACTACTTCTTCTTTCACTTTCTCTTCATCCTTCTTTTCCTCCTCATCTTCCCAACTCTCCTACAATTAAATCGTAAAAACTTTTTGGTTTATTCAAGATTTCAAAGCTTTGGTTTAAATAAAGTTTATAAGTATAAGCATTACACTCCAAGTTTAAATAGTTTTGTTTGTATCGGTAGTAACAAGATCCTGTTGTGTTTGCATCAATTTACGATTCCTTTCTTTGTACGCAAATATTATAACTGAAGAACATCTCCATAACAAATTTAGAATTTACAATTTTATGAAAGCACCTGAGCAAATAACTTACATATGTTAATGGACGCACATTTTCGTATTTTAAATTTTATTGTCTATAACTTCACAAGAATGCAAAATATTAAAGACCATGTAAAAAACCAACCTTTACTTCCACTTCATTCGCGCCAAGGTCAGCGATTTGATCATAGTTAGACCATTTTCGGATTTTTTATTGTCACTTTATGATGATCACCCAAACTTAATTAAAGCGTGGGTAGCATTTTTTTCATATCAATCCAGGAAGTTGTGGAATAACATCCGCACACAAAATTTCAAATAAATTAGTTGGAACAGTTTTGTTTATACTAAATTCGAAAACTTCATTTTGCTTTTATTTCTTTACTCTGTTCCATTTAAGATGAAATAGTTATCGTGCATTGCTTTCTTTGATTTTCCTTTGAAAAGAGGAAACGATTTTTAAAACTTCATGTGTTTTGGAATTGGATTATTTGATTAATGTGTTTTCCAGTTCAAAGCATAATCGCAAATACAATTAGTTTTCTGCTTTGTGATGAGGAGATCGACAGCATTGATAGAAAATTTTGAAAATTCCTATATTTTATATTGTTCTGATGAAATTAAATTTTTTAAACTGTATATCATGATTATGATTTATTCTTTCATTTTCGGAAATTTTGTCGGTTTTATGATCTATTGTAATCTATCTATTGTCTATCAGCATTCAGAGCACATAGTAGGCTTTAGTATTTTTGCCCGTCTTCAAAATTTATAAATTTCTTAAAGGGTTATATAAAATGCAATTCTGCATGCATGCCCACTTAACTAGTTATGTAGAATTAATTTAGCTGCTGAGGTAAACTCGTAGAACTTAGAGTCGTTAAAATTTTAAAGCTTTCAATATAGTTGTTTTTTTAAGGCACGGCTTGTAAAGCAATCGTCGATTTGCACGTTTTATGTACATATATTAAAAGCTCTCTAAAGTATGACCTACAAAAAACTAGAGATTCTAAAATTTGTTCAGAAGGTGGATGAAAGCTGCTCAAACACAATGAAATTGTAATTCTGAATAATTAAGACAAATTTGGAAACATTGGGCGAAGATCGTCTTTTTATATGTAGATGTAACCAGTTACACTCTTCCACTTCCGCACTTCCAATTTTTTAACACCGGCTTATGGAGTTCCAAACCAAATTAGTTCCTTTTTTAGAATTGTTTCAACTTTTCTTTTTTTTAATGCGCCTATGATTAACAGAGCAGAATTAAGAGTTACCAATCGCTTTTGTAAGATTCCTGGATAACATGTGTGGTTTTATACCACTTCTAGCTGGGATCTTTCATATACTATTTTCCCGATTTGAGATGGCCTTATGTTCAACATCAAAATAATCTTATTGAATGAAAGTAATTCTTTCAGTGAGGAAAAAATAGGGCTAAATTGGAAAGTGATTTTTATCATGAAACTCATTGCTTCCTGGACAGTAAGAAACAATTTTATGCCGGATTGGGTGCGAATGTAGAGTTCAAAGTTCGCTTAAATATGTTATAAAGTCAATATATTTTTTCTATTTCGGAATAGCCACCAGACAACCGCGTGAGATCGACATTTTACCAACTTTTTACTATCACTTCGGTTCAAGGCGGTGGAACTGAACAGAGTGCATTTGCTCAGGAAATGCACTGCAACTTTAAGAAGAATGCTTACCTTAACGTCCTCATCTTCGTCTTCACCCTCCCATTTATTAACATTCGGGATTTTAGGTGGAATGACCACGTTGTCCTTGTCCGCTAGTGTTTCTGGAATGCCAAGGAAACGTCAGCGAGGCCTTGATTTTTCTGCGACACCCACATGAAATACGTACCCCAATCGTCATCCATTATACATTCAGATTAATATAATAACTTCTAATTGTGATAATGATAATTTCTAAGTCTCCACACCAGAGATATTCACCCGAAAATATTTACGACGTGTTAGGAACAGCACATCATATTCACTTTTGACATAAAGTAATTCCACTGAACTAAATGCCAGGTAAAATTAGAGCACTTTCGTTAAAGTTGTAAAAAACATATCGAAGTTTAATCGTTTTATTGCACTTTCGATAAAAGTTTTTACCGAACAGAAGAAAAACCACTCTTTTTAATATTAATTCTTAGGTATATGCTAGTTAAGAATTTGCAAACTATGGCCGAGTTTAATTTTGTGGAGTTAACGAAAGAGCTTGATGATATCCATTAAACTGGCGTTAGTTTTGAATCAAAGGCGCAGAAATGGGAGAGCGTTGAACAAGGTATGTTTTGCAGCAGCCCACCGGCTTAAATATGTAATTGTTTTGCTCTCACAGTTAAGGAGCTAATTGATGAGATAGAAAAACACCAGCATCTCGTCTACTTAAATTTGGAGGGAAACACGCTTGGTGTTGAGGCTGCAAAGTCAATTGGAAAAGCGTTGGAGAAACACCCTGAATTTAAAAAGGCTCTTTGGAAAGACTTGTTCACAGGTCGGCTCAAAACTGAAATTCCTGAGGCATTGCGTTATTTAGGAAATGCAGTACTCGACTCCAGCGATAATGCCCCCAATAGGATGACAGGGCTTGTATATTTACTCAAAAGTAAAGCATGCTTACTCCCTGCAAGAACTTAAGCTGAAAAACTGTGGGCTGGGCATTCAAGGTGGTAAAATGTTAGCTGGAGCCTTACTGGAATGTTATAATAGCAGTGTTTCTGCTGGAACACCACTGGCTTTAAAAGTCTTCATAGCTGGAAGAAATAGGCTCGAAAATGAGGGCGCAAAAGCCCTTGCTGCAGTGTTTTCAAAGATGAAGACTTTAGAGGAAGTCGCGATGCCTCAAAATGGCATCTACCACGAGGGAATTGATGCCTTGTCGAAGGCGTTTATCCTCAATAATGGAATGCGGATCCTTAATATGAGCGATAACACTATTAAAAGGAAAGGGGCTGAAGCATTTGGCTACATGCAGAAACTGAGGAAAATCGATTTTGCACATTGTTTGCTAAAGACTAAAGGAGCGCTTGTTTTGGCTAAAGCGCTACATGCAGACCATACTGATCTTGAGGTAAGAGCTATTTAATTTAAAAACATTTGCCAAACATTTGTTCTTAAAGGTTTTAAATGTTGCACAAAACGAAATTAGACCGGATGGCGGAATTGCACTCGTTCAGCTATGATAAAAAAAGTAAAAATTCGTCGTGTAAACCTCGATGAAAACCAAGTAAGAATAACATTTCCTTTACATTTAATTATTATTAACAATATATTTAAGTTTGGTTTTGAAGGTCGGGAAAGAATAAAGGAATTAATGCAAGAAAGTCTAAACCCTGAAGCTCTATGCAATTTAGATCATGAAATAGATACTTGTGAAGAGGATAATAACGGAATTGAAAGCGATACAGAAGATTCTAGAGGGTGTAAACTACGTTACTGCCCTAAGTGCAAAAGTATGCAAGATAAACTTCCCATGAACAGAATTCATGAATTATTTCAATTTTTAGATCTTTGACAACACTGTAAATCAGTCGTTAGAGTCGAATAATAGCGTAATATTTGCCGGCGAAGATCACCCACCGAGTAATGTTGAGAGTTTTTGCAATATTGAACTCCCTTCAGCAAAAACGTTTAATGCTCTTGAGGAAACTGATAAGATATGGGCATTTAGAAACTATTTAAAGGTAAAATGGTTTCATGATATGCATAAAATAATTATTTTTATTTTTTTAGTCGCGCGATCAAGACTACTTAGCCTATTTGGTTTTCACAATTCTTGAGTGCTCTTCATTATCAGAGGATTCTTCAGATGCGCTGGATGTAGCAAAGGCTGTGTACAAAGATGCATTTGACTATGCCCTGCAAACAAAACAGGTGACTCGTGTAAAAAACTTCTCCCTTATTCAGCTAGGAAGTTGAAGTGCGAGGACAAGAACTTTAATCCGAAGTACAATCTAAGCATGCAGACATGCTTTGCGAGAAACACTGGTAAACGAGACTTTCCCACAGGAGATTAGAGGAGACATTTGATTTGTTTTTGGAAAAATTTCGCTATTTTGCATTTTATTTTAATTCAGTTGTAATATATGATGTTACCGAACTCCATTCTTTTTTTTGTGACATTGCAAAAATTAGTAAAATAGGATATTTTGTACCATCAGAGAAAAAGTTCTACGTGCCCACGAATTATTGATTTACTAAGAAATGTTGCATTTTAAATTTAAACCTACTCAGTTAAGCTGGCTACCGTTAGAAGCCTTAGAATGTGCACTTTCGAACGATCTGTATTTTATAACCCTGCCATGTTTCTTGACACGACTTAGAGCGGTTCAAATGGACTTCTAAAGAAATTCCTAATTGAAAAAAGGAGTTTAAATATAAAAAATGAATCAAATGTCTTCAAAGAAAAATAAAACAACTTCTACATTTAAATAGTGATTTTATTTTTTATATTATATAAAACGAAAGGTACATATGAAGTTTATATTCCAATTTTTGAAAATATGTATGTACAGAATAGTGGAAAATAAAATTTAATATTCCCGTAAATGTGTGGAAGGGTTGCACTACTAAGAGATATACAATTTATTATTGGCTTTAACAGACGCGTTTTATTTGAGACCATTACAAGGAAAAAATAATTACATTCTGAAACAAAAACATAAATAATTTTCACAATTACAAAGACACGAAGAAAAATAGCTTCACTAGAAAGTGGCCCCAAAACAACTTTTTGTACGTACGGTCTTAAAAAAGGGTAAAAAATATTACTGCAATGGGGCTAAATTATTACATTAATATATTTAATAGAGATCAAAGTCTGAATCTTCATCGTCATCGTCTTCAATGATCTTCTTCCTTTTGTTCAAAAACAAAAATAAAAAACAAAATAAATTTAAATTACAAAAAAATCAGTAAGAAAATATCAGTAAAAAGCAAAGTGAGCGCAAAAAAAATTGTATCCCTCGACAAGTTAAAACCTTGCTTTCTTCGAACTTTCATCGCTGTCTGATGTGCTTCCTTTTTTCCGTGGTCCTTTTGCGCCTGTTGGCTTGGATGCTGTTGAGCCTAGCTGTCTAGCACGTTTCTTCTTGATCACAGGTGAATCTTCTTCGATCAAATTACACTGGTTTGCAAAAAAGAAAACCTTGTCTTTTCTATACCGTGAGGTATGCCATTCCGGCAATTTGACAGCTCGTGACGTCGTCTTGGAAGCAAAATGTATGTATGGCTTTGTGAAAATGTATCTATGTGTGTATGTATGCATACTCTTTTCACACAACATTTATCCAAAATGACGCGCAAGATGGCGGACGTTCCGTTTCGGAATGTCATACCTTGTCTTTTTTATACCGTGCCTCAAACTAATATTTGACATTTTCAAGTTGTCCCTCCTACCTTCCAAACTACCCATCCCGAAAACACTTTGATCTGGTAGTACTCATTGACGTTTAATATAATGGACCGCTCACGTACACGATTTCCTATATAAGCAGACGGCCGGATTTTTGTTCCCTCTCTTTCAGGCTGTGGCACTGTCAAATCGTGAAATGACGTAAAATTAACGGTCTATGCTGTCAGATATTTGTCAGCGGGCTGAATTGCCGTTAAAGATTTTCTCTGACAATTCTCTGGAGAACTGTCAAATGACTGCTAATTTGGTTAATGCAAGAACTTTAATTGAAATATCAGAGCGAAACAGCGTGATTATATGTTAATAGATCAATTTGTTTTATTCCAGGCATTTCAGAGAAACTACTGGAATTAATTCCAGAGTTAATTTTCGCCCAAGTCCTCATTCCGAGTGAAATTAAATCAAGACGAGCTTATAAAACTCCTTTTGTGTAATAAAATTCTTATGATTTTAACAAATTCATTTCACTTATCTTTGATTTCAATTACTTTTTTCGTTCAAAGTAGTTAAAATAATTCGATAGAAAAATCCAATCGAAATATTTTGTAGTTTTTGTAAAAAAGTAATTGAAATCAGAGGTAACTGAAATGAATTTGTTACAGCTTGAAGAACTTTATTAAGGAAATTCAATTCAAAAGGAGTGTTGTGAGGTTTTTTCGATTTTATTTCACTCGGAATGCAGAACATGGGTATTAGTTTATTTTATCTGAGTGATATTCGTTGGGATTCTTAAAATTTAGCTGTCTTATGCTAAAAAAACATATTAACCAAATTGATCAGAATTTTAAGAATCCCTTAAGCCTTCCAACCACGACAAGGTTTCACTCACTGGAAGGAACTGGACTGAAAAGAGCTTTTATTTCCAAATTCTTTAATTAAAACACAGTATATGTTCAATTGTTTATGTTTATTAACAAATATATGGTACATCCTTTTTATAACTTAAAATTTATCAATCACAAATCTTTGAAAATATTGGTAATCTGGCAGGGAAAAAAATTTATTTATTTATTTGTGGCATTAATAATGATTTTTATTTCCATTAATTCAATTTAAAGTACATATTTTTAAAACTTTTGTTCAACAAATATTTAAATTCAAATATTTTCAGCAATTCCGCACTCAAAACATCCGCGGAATCGGCCTATCCATGCAATGTGATAAAAATAGACAGCGCTATATAAATTTTTATATATCTCATCTCGTCCGGCTGTGGCACTCGGTTGTCAAATTGGCGGCCACGTGAGACAGGAGATCGAGCAGTCCATTTCTATGTATTTCTGTGGTAGTACTACACTAACTTGAGGTTGGTTGTGAATTCTGACAGCTGTACAAATCAAAAATCCCCGAATAGGTTTTATTTATTGCAAAATTTACGAAGCAAAGTAGTGGGGCTGCGATCGGGAGTTAGCTAAGAGTAAAACGAGAAGTTCAGGTTAAGTCGGGAAAAAACAGAAAGAAAGAGCTTCGCATAAATAGTGGCTGAAGAGATCGTTTTTCCTTTACGAATTTTTTTAAATCGCCTTCGGTAGTCTGGAGACAACGGAGCCATCGACGGATCATAAAATTCTTGGGGGAATATAACTGGGAACAGTGAAAACTCCATCTAATTCAATTAGTTTAATTCGCAATTGCTCTGAAACACAAGTGAGACCGAGTCGAGGCCCATCCTGGCTCCATCACTCGAGTTTCCCAAAAAGGCTTGTTTTCTACCCACTCGAGATCACGTCACCAAGGAGCGCTTTGTCTAGAAAGTCGAGGTCTGTGCTATGGCCAAAGTAATCAGCCAGACTACTTTCGATGACGTTGTAAAGGAGAATATCGTGGAGTTCTCAATGTCTACCGAGGAGGCCAGGGAAGAGACGATAAAACAATTCGAGGCGCAGGTAACTCCAGGCGGGATTATTTCCGTAAAATTACGTTAACAGCGACTACAACTGCAAAGTATTGAATATTTCATAAGCCTACATCTCAGAAAATTACTCACGCGTAGGATTATTAAACGCTGCTAAGTTAAGCGTAAAATTCGGAGAGTAACCTACTCTAGAAAGTATATGTAGATATGTTTTGGTTACACTTAAAGCGAATTCGAAACTACTACAACATTCTCTTAAATTATTATGTTAGATTGCATTTAGAATTGAATCTTTTCATACATCCCAGAGCAACTTATATTCGTATTCTGGGTGTTTAATTTAGATTAGCCGTAGAACCTATATTAGTATGATGGGTCCCATACTCCATATGTTTTATGTTTATAATTTTTTTGCAACAGTTGTAAAAAAGGCAAGAAACGTTGCGAACACTACAAAAGTATCCTCATCTCCAATTCTTATGAGGTTTTAAGCATTTTAATTTGATAATGCTCTATGATGATTCCCTAAGATTTTCCAATTTTACAGTGCTCTACAATCTTACTGGTAATTTATCGTAAATAAAACTATTATGAATGTCCAGATGGACGATCACAAACCTTTGTACTTTGTGTTAACAAATTTTCTCCGAATAAGTTTTAGGAAGTAAGACAAATTTCATTATCATGCTAGTGTAACACAGTCGCCATCATTCGCATTTTTTCATAATGCTTTTTAAATTTATGCGTGAGACCATATTTTAGCCAATATGATAACAGTAGTCCTCATCGATTCCAATAACAAAATATAATTGCTCTGCTTGATATATTTTGTATGTCTTTATGTAGTCGAATAATTCTTGAGCTGAGTTGATAGAATTCTTCTTCGAAGGAATTGTGTAATAGAAATAAAAATTATGAATTAATTTTTATTTATTGTAATTACAGGGGATAAATCTTGCGAATATAATAAAGGATCTGTCTATAAATGAGCTAACTGGCAAACCTATTCTTAATGAGAGCATTGAAAAGCTGAAGTGCTACATTACTGGCGAAATACAATTGGGAAAAAATGAATTGATTAGCAACTTGGAGCTATTACAATCCGAATGTAAGAAGGTGTGTAAATTCTAAAAGTTTTCGCAAATTTTGCTCACTAATAATCTTGCCCCTCAGTCAGTGCCACATAAAGTTCTAGCAGGAAAAAATGGAGCACATGAAATAGTCATTACAATTTTAGAACAAAAGCTTACTAATGCTACTGCTAACAAGGATATTGTTCTTGCCGCCCTAGCCGCTGCTAAAGCATTGGTGACCGAACAACCGGATATCTTCGGGGCCGAAGCCCTCGTAGTAATAATCGCAATCCTTTCTAATCAGACGGATGTTGATTTACTTAGTGGAGCTCTTCATTGGCTCGCTAAAGCATGTATCTTGCATGAGATCAATAGGCAGAACATAATGGAAGCCGATATAATAAAACACTTAAAACCTCTCATAGCCATCAAATCGCCTGAGGTAAAGTAAACTTTATTTTTCTTTAAAATCATGGCAATTTTATCAACATTGGCTAAATTTAGTTAATGCGAGATGTATGCGCGGTGCTCAGGTACCTCGTCTTGGACGACGATATTCGCGTAGAGTTTGGAAATGCTCACGAGCATGCCCGGATCATTGCGAGTGAAGTCATAGTGGGCCTAACGAAATTGTTGATTGGTAAGAAGTTGTTTGCATCCTCATTCTTATGACGCATCCAATCCATTCCCCTTAGAATTTGAGGATATCGATGTCCTTTCTGATTTGCTTTTAACTATTGCGTCAGTGGCTGTGCGCCACGAATTTTGTCTAATGATAGAAGATGCTGGTGGGTTGGAGTACGTTTTCGATATACTTGTAAGTCATAATAATTATAAGAATTTGGTGGATTATATAATTAATATTTATAGGTTAAATTTCCCGATTCAGTTAAACTAAATCGTGAAGCGTTGAAACTAATTAGAGCTCTGGCTGGACACGACGCGGTTAAAAGGCATATAGTTCAAAAAGGTGGCGCTCCAATTATAACGAATATTCTGAGCAATCATAAAGTAAGCAAATACACATTTAAAAACTTTTGCTAATTAGATTTTTACATCGAAGAAAAATGAATCCTTAGCAACTGTGGCCTTGGTATGCATTTCTACCTTGACTCTGAGGGTTAAAGAAAACAGTGTTGCATTTTTTGAAGCCGGTGTTGCTGAAACAATAGTCGATACAATGAGACTACATCCAAAAAATAAAATTGTTCAGGTAATATATTATTCACATTTCCTCTTTCATTATATTAATAACAATTTCATGGTTTAGAGAAACGCAGCATGGGCAATTCGAAATATGGTTTCCAGGTCTCGAGATCAGTGTGAGACCTTTTTATCTTACGGGGTAGAAGATTTGCTTAATGCAGCTATGGTTGAACATCCATCAGTGCAGCAGGATTTAAAAGCAGCATTGCGTGACTTAGGTTGTAAGGTAGAATTAAAGGAGGAATGGACTGGAAAGGCCGAGAAAAAAATTACTAACTGAACGCGACTCCGTTTATACGTCACCTACCAAGAGCTTACTGCACTTACATTTTACGGTTTTTCTGTACTACCTGCTTACTGCAATTTTTTACAATTTTTGGTTAATAAAATCCTTGCTAAAATAATTAATTGGATTTTACTCTTATATTAGTTTGCCCCGATTTTGCTCGGCTTTACCTGATCTACCTATTATCCTTGTGTATCGAATCTATACAAAAGGCTACTATTTCATATGAAAAAAGCTCGACTTGGATAGTGAGTGAAATTACTTTCAATGAACTTTTAGAAGCGACTCCTTAAAACCATAATATGTTAATTTTCATGTTGAATCGTTAAAATAATTTTGGATCTACCATTTAAAATCATTCAATCAATTTTTGTTGAAATTCAGAAATTAAAAATGTTTGGCCCTTGTATTAGATTTGCCTAAATTCTCAAACTATTTCCAAGGTTTATTACGGATAAACTCGGATTTCCAAAGACGAAATTTGCAACTATCAATTTTGAAATTGAAATTTAAAAAAGACGGACAAGTGCGAGTAGAACTCACGTCTTGAGGGTTCCGTATCGTTATACTTTATAATTATCTATTAAATTTGAATTATAAAACAAGCCACGCCCCGCGCGAATTATAATTATTATTTACTTAGGCACCTATTACAGATTTATTATTAGAAAATAATGGTTCACGGTTTATGCATATTAAGGTTTATGTTTATGAAATTAAATGTTTTTTTTTTTTTTGTTATATTTGAGTTGATTGAATGAAAGGTAAATTGCGGTTTACGATTTATGACGTATTAAAAAAAAACTACTTACTAGATCTCGTTCAAACCAATTTTCGGTGGAAGTTTGCATGGTAATGTACATCATATATTTTTTTTAGTTTTATCATTCTCTTATTTTAGAAGTTACAGGGGAGGGGGGGAGGGAACACACATTTTACCACTTTGGAAATGTCTCTCGCGCAAACTATTCAGTTTAGAAAAAAATGATATTAGAAACCTCAATATCATTTTTGAAGACCTATCCATAGATACCCCACACGTATGGGTTTGATGAAAAAAAATTTTTGAGTTTCAGTTCTAAGTATGGGGAACCTCCAAAATTTATTGTTTTTTTTCTATTTTTGTGTGAAAATCTTAATGCGGTTCACAGAATACATCTACTTACCAAGTTTCAACAGTATACATAGTTCTTATAGTGACATACGGACGGACAGACAGACAGACAGACATGACGAATCCATAAGGGTTCCGTTTTTTGCCATTTGGCTACGGAACCCTAAAAATGGTTAAAGAAATGAAACCTAAACCCTTCCGATATGAATAAAAAATCGATAATATCATGGTCAAAAGTATCGATTCCATAAACCTTATATCGAAAAGAATGTCGTAATTTGCTTATATCTTCTTCTTTGTCAAATGTCAGTCGTACTTTGAATGTAAACTGTGTTTGGCGCGTTTTGATTTCTTCTTAATTTGAAAGAAATTCTGCTTATTTATCGCATTTAAATGAAGTTATGGCATCGCAAAATCATCTTAAAAGTTTTACACAGCTTCAGACTCTATCCAAAAGTAACTTACGCGAGGTGACGACCGATAAATTAGCCGAAATTTCTCTCATATCCTTTTCAATCTTAAAACTGCATCAAATTACTATTTGTACCTTTTTCATTGGTATTTTTCTTTAATTCGATAAAACAACACAAAGCCCTTGAAAATTGCAATGATACCGCACAGGTTTTTAAGTTCTGGGCGGATGAGATTTTAAACGCATACAGTTTGGCGGATTTCGAAGCGAATATTCTGAACAATATCTTTTGTATATTTGCGGATTATACAATTCGAGTAAGCTCATAGTATAATATTTTTAGATTACAGTGAATTCAACTAATTTGCAGGCAATTCCGAATACCGCGGTTAATTGTATTACGGAGCAACAGTTCAGTTTGATCACACATAACTTAGGGAAGTGGCAAAGTGTATTATCAAAAGTAGACCCCAATCTGCAGAGGGTCCCAAATGTTTTAACTATAACAATATGTGCGCTGCGAGTACTCGCAAGTTACTACACTTTCTTAAAGAACAGGTAATGGATAAAATATGGCTTGCAGAAATTCAAAGTATTGTTTCTAGTACGGGGGCAACAGCTCCCTCGGCCTCCTTTTGCATAAATGGATTAAGAGCTGTACTCAATGACAGTCAACATTTGCAAAGTTCGATTCTCTCAATAATTCTTGATAATTCTACTTACTTTTTGTGCGGTAATTTTACTGATATTCCTGAGGTAGCCAAAGGTAAACTTTATTTTTAAGTAAAATTAATTTGCTGAGCCTCATTATTTAAGTAGTTATGGAGTGCCTTATAGCCGTTGGTAAAATTGTACCTAGCTTGGATATAAGACTAACAGCAGAAATTTGGAAGACTATATCGAAGATATCGTCCGAAAATTCAAAATTTATTATAGCAACTGAAACAGTTACAATGTTCTTGTCTAAAGAGAGACCAATTAAATTCCTTTGCGAGGAAATTCGGAAAAGTTTGTATGATATTTATCAGGTAAAAATCATATTTCAGGAAACATTTGTAAATTGAACTTATAATTCTAGTCTGATATGAAGCCGGAAATCGTTGAGAGAATGCTGAAAATAAGTTCATTTTATCTTAAATTGCTAATCAAATTTGCTTCGGATTATAGCCACCAATTTTTTGTAGATAACAATGAAGTTATAATAACTTTCTTAACCGTACTAAGGTGAGTAAAACTGTTTAGTTTATTACAAAATGGCTAAAAAATTAAAATATTTACTTACCATTTGTACCTAATTAAATAATACTTGTACTAACTATTTTTAGTCCACCCGAAAATTTAAAAAATTCTCCAGTTAACACCCTTACAAAGCAACATTTAACGATTGGATTCATCAATCTTGTTAGCTTGATATATAAAAATCGCCAGTTTGTTGAAGTACATCTTTTTAAACATTTTGAACTTAAAGCCAAATTCACTTTTTCTCATTTTACAGTCATTATGTAAAATAAATGTCGATTCCAATATTCGATTTGAAGCATTTCTCTTTTTGTCTTCTGAAGTATTAAAGCTACTTATTTCTGAGGAAACTGCTACAATAAATTTATACTTAACTGGCAATTTTATTGAAAAGATATTTGAAGCAGTTACGAAATGTAAGTAGGATTGAAATGAAAAAAAAATTTTTAATTAGCTGTCTCATTTAGCGGACGGAGATTGCAGTTCACTTAAGAATCTCTGTCCATTGAGCGAGTCAAATGTAAATGATATAGTACATAATCTGTTTCAAAGCAGTAGCGTCGCCGATTTTAATAATGTTCTTTTTTTACAGACCCAATCACTTCGCTTGAAATGGTTAATTATGAAATCATTGTAACTTCAGTGAGTGCTTTAATGCTATCGATATGCAATGAAACCCATCTTGTAGCCTGCCTGGAAAACTGCTTAATTCGAGGAGTTTTGCAAAATAATTTGTTGTTGGCCTCCATTTGCATCGATATTTGGCATACTTTATTCCGGTAATTATTAATTTAAGTGAATTAATAGTTTTTCACCAACATTTTTATTCTAGATTTATCGGTGTTGAAAGTCGCTATAAGTACTTCATGTTTTGGTACAATCGCTGCATGGAATTTCCAATATTGTGTAACGAACCTCGAGCTATTTATGCCAACAATTTGCTAAGAAATTTGTTCAACATTTTGCCGAAAAGTATTCAAAATAAATTTTGGAATTTTGTCTATAATGAAACTGACTGTACGAAGCTGCTGATTCTTTTTGGTTCCGACAAAATTTGACTTGAAACGTTTAGTCAACATATAAAAATGACGCAAGTGAGATCTACGTGCAGAACCTTTTCATCAAATATCTCTGCTATCTTTTGCATTAAAGAACTTATACTTAGTTTAGTTTATAAAAAAATATATGTATACAAAGTGAAACTATACCTTTTTCAATTATTTTTTAAAAAATGTTTTTCCTCTTTTGCAGTTGGAAAATTTGCTAATAGTGGGTACATCCACTCCTTCACCTGAATTTGAAGGTTATGAGCAATGAGCAGGTATTAAATCTTTTCGTGAAATTGCTAAAAATATCCGCCAATGAAAAACACACAATACTTCATATTTCGTGTATAATTTTCATTACAAGTCATATAAAGAATTATTCAAAATTCAGTTGATAAGTTTAGTAAAATTGCTTGGCCAATATTGGATTCACTTTAAGAATACAACTTTTAAACTCTACGTTTTTATGTTTCTCAGCGAAATGCGTCGCATTGAGCAGTCAGAGCTGTTACAATCGCTAGTAATATCAGTACAAACAGATTCTCAGATTTTAGTACGATTAACAGCTCGAACGTTGTTTGATCGCCAGAGCGATTCACCTATTCGGGCTTGGAATGATTCCAAAATAAAACAGTTCTTACGTGAACAATGTAACAGGAAGAAAATCCGGCGAAGAGACTGAAAATGGAGATCAGAAGGGATGATGATCTCAAAAGAATGTTAATAAATTTGCAAATACACATAAAGATGTTGAGTTTTCCACCTCTGATTTAGCTATTATGAATGAAATCAAAAATATTGGTTTAAGGTTGTGTAATAAATAACATGTGGTTTTAAGGAAATGTTTTATATTTCTCCTTTAATATTCAAAATAGTTAGATTTATAATCATTAATATCGTATAGTATGTACACCAAAGACAGCGATATTTTTCAATCAATGCGGATAACAATAAAGCCAAAAGTTACTTAAAGATTTTACAGTCTTCATAAATGCTTCCGAAAAAACCTAGGGAGTAGTAATGTAAAAATTCCAATTAGATTCATATAAAATTTTTAACATTGATCCAACCATATTTAAAGTAGTGGCGAAACTACCTGTTAGTTGCAGTTTTAAAGTTTCAAAGTTTCTGTACCAAAAACATTTTTGATTATTTAGAATTTAAATTGTAGATTGCCTTAAAAATTATTGCAGTATCAATTAGTTTAATTAGTCACTAAAGTGGAAAAGAGGTCAGCCGAACAGGCGGTCAGTAAAAATAGCACGCCAAGTACAAAGAGCTCGATGCACCAGTTCAGTTATGAAATGACTTATGTTTCAAAACATTAAGTTGATTGAATGGAACTTGGTCTGCAGTTGGTGCATTTGAGCGCACCAGCAATACCTGACCTTAGGTAAGCGACCATTTGAATCCTGGAGAAGCGCTGATAAGTCGATTGAAATTCGACCACGGCGAATATATAAAAACGGGTTAAATTGCAAAAACGACTTATGAACCGACTATGAATTACGTTCAATTAATGATATCGCTGACCGCAGTTAATTCTACGCGAATTACAATTATCGCCATAATTCGCTCGAGCGTAGATTAAAATAATCTCGACATATTTAAAACGCAAAATGTTGGGTTATGAAGTTACAGTGCTGCCAGCAAAATTATAGAATTGTAGATAGAAGACGACGTTTCGATGAAAATTCGAATACCATAAAATACTTAATGAACGGGTGAAATGAAAGAAATTGATAAAATCCTGGAAAATGCGATTTATTCTATTTAATATGTGTACATCAATTCAATGTGGAAATTTTCACATCACTCATGTCTGCCCTAGATCTATACCTTTCTTAAAATGCGCAAACCAAACCGCATTCTTTGTGGAATTTCAAGTAATCGCTAGAAAGTACACCGTAAACCTGCTAAGTCTAAAGAATGTAACATGTCGCGCGGAGGCGCTGGAATTGAATGGGGATCGGTAAAATTTGCATCAAAGATGTCTTACAGTTAGAACATTGCGAGAAATAATTTTAAATCAATATAACAATTACTTATTAATTACAGCGCCCATCGGTTGACTGCTCTCAAGCTACTGGAATTTCTTCAATCTTCTTTGTGGAATCGGTTACAGTTGAGCTTGTGCCCGCTGTTTCTCCTCCGATAGCGACTTCTTCGAAATTCTCAACCAAATCTGGAACATCATCATCGGCCGAAGTTGAAGCACCCTTGTTGGCAAATTCGCTAGCAATTTTCTTCAGCTGTGTAATATCTTGCGGCCCCAATTGGGTAAGAATCCCGGGTAGCATTTCTGAAATCGATTTATTTTCGCCATGTCCCGTGATTGCGAATGTGTTCGTCGGTAGCGATGCCTGCGCTTTTGGATTATTAAAATGGATCACTGTTCCGTCGTTTTTGATTATATTCACTTCCTCAATACCAGGAATGGTATTAACAGAAAGTTTTTTAAGCGATGACTGCAATTTTTTGTCATCTGTTGCAGGAGTTGAATGAACAATTTTCTTCTTCCTCCTTGGTGTACCTTTTCCGCCAATTCTTACTTGAGCCTGTAGCTTTTTTAGTTTCTCAGGATTCATTTTGTTGCGATATTTGACTTATGCGTTGACTCAAAACTAGTTATTTTTCCAAAGAAAACCGCGCGTCGGGAAACACGTGCGTCAATATGAGGCTCGACTGTCAAAAAAGACCGCCATATTTCCAAAATTGTTCTGGCAAATAACTGCAATAATTTATATACGTTTACATAGTAACTACATGAAAAAATAGATTGTGCAGCAATCTACAAGAAAATATTAACAAAGCCCAAATATTATTAATACAAAATATTTTGGATTCTTAAAAGTCCTTAACATATTATATGAACAAATAGTAAAAGAAATTTAAAATTCAACCTGTTGAGATAATTTGGAGAAAAAGATCATCCACCAGAAAAAGAAGTTTCCAATTCCAGTAGCGCCCAGCGGCTCAGCTGTTTAGGTCGTGCAGTCGATTCGCGCAGAAGTTGGCCACGAAAGCGAGTTGTCAAATCTTTTGTTTCCTCACTATTTTTGTCTTCTTACATTTCAAGTGAAAAATTTTAAAGTAGTGCTCTAAGGTGATTTAAACTAAAATATATGAATGTAAAAGAATAATTCGAAACGGATAAAAAATAAAATTCTTTGGAGAAAGTTCCGACACGCATCGCAGACGTTCAAACTCCATGCAAATTTTTGCTTATTTTTTAAAGTCATGTTCTAGAAAACTTGCTATATATAATTGTTTCGGAGTTATTTCATATATTACAATATTGTTGAGTTCATTCCGTTAGGTGGGGATCGTCACTGTTTGTTTATTTTACATTTATTTGCAGGACCACGACTTTAGTATGGATCCCGAAAAGTCAAGCAACAGCTCTTTTGAAGATCTGTCCAATTTAAACGATACTGAAAAAAATAGTACGGATAATGATGTTAAAACGGACGAAGATATTTTGGACATCGTTGGAAATGGTCAGCTAATAAAACGAGTCATAAAGGAAGCTCAGAGCGAAATTCAACCGCAAAGGGGAGATGCTGTGAAAATCAACTTTAGCGGAGTTCTCGAAGACGGTACCGTCGTGGAAAAGGAAGCGAACTTCGAGGTACACGTGGGGGACTATGAAGTAGGTATCACGCCGCCTTGTATAGTTGAAATATTTGAAAGTTTCCTTTTCTCTAAAGGTCGTCCAAGGGCTCGACATGGCTCTACCTCTTATGAAGGTAGGAGAAATAGCCGAAGTGAAGGTGGACTCGCGATTTGCTTATGGGCCAATGGGAATAAAAAATGAAAAGGATAACTCTTACATTGTACCTCCTAACGCAAGGGTAAGAGCAAATTTCTAACCACAAGATTTTAACCTTGGTCTGTACATAGCAGTGGCGGCTTATCAGAATTTCGGGTGGAGCTATTTTATTTAGAATCATTATTTGTGCTATTCAAGACATATCGTAACTGTATATAAAATGGTAGGTCAAAAGATTTATCCAATGAATAAATGTTTTTGGATTAAAAATAAGTTGAAGTGAAATTTTAAAATTTTAATATTTCTTCCAAAGTATGTGGAGAACATTTCTCACTTATTAAACATAGATTATGCATTTATTTACTCTAATCGATATTTTTTTTATTAATTTTATGGTTGAAACCCTTTTTCGAACTAGGTACGAGGTAAATTCTGGCAGTGTTCTAATATGAATATAATTGGACATTTTATATTGATTTATCCATATGATTCGGACCATTTAGAATCCCAGATAGGATATTATAGCTAAGTTGTTATCAATTGAGGAGAGGAAAGGGATTGGGGGAAATTGGTTCTGTTGGAATCAAATTATACTGTTTCCTACTCACAACATTAGAATTCTAAACTGAAAATCTTATCTGCATGTTGCGAAGTCCTTCATAATATTTATATCGGGTTTTGAAGCGGACAATCCAATAAATAATGTTTTAATTTCGGCACGCCTGTAATATTCGGTCCTATTCCCATTTTCGAAAATTTTCGTTTCCCTACATATTGACTTTTTGGCTATATTTAATTTAGATTCTATTTGCAGATCACCTATACAGTTGAATTACTTGAAGCTAATATAGAAGAGGAGGAAGACATAAGAACTTTTGCAATACGTAAAAAATTGGGGTAAGTGCACCTGTTATTATTAAATGTAAAAAATTTAAGAAATCTCGTGTTCAGAAATCGAAAACGTGAAAGAGCTAATTTTTGGTACAATCGCAATGAGTTCAATATTGCAATTCAGGTTTATAGACGTGCTCTTGAGTATTTAGATGATACGGATGGCGGTATTACTGATGGCACCGAAAGTGATGTAAGCTTCTTAAATTTCGTTATTAGCTATTTTATTTGAATTTTGTTTTTATCAGCTATCTAATAGTGAACTTCAGGAGCTGCTAGAAGACAGACTTGTCGTATACAATAATTTAGCCATGGCCCAAATAAAAATTTCTGCCTGGGATGCAGCTTCGGCTTCAGTAGAAAATGTTTTAAGATGTCAGCCAAATAACTCAAAAGCTTTGTTCAGAAAAGGAAGGGTAAGACGATAATTTTGTCGTTATGTGAGATGTTATGTTAGCCTGTTAGAGAATGTATAGAGGTTTTCTTGGGCTTTTTAAGATTTGGAAGGCTAAAAACCCTTGAGTACATTTCTGGCTTTCCTACTGTTCCGAACCTTCAGAACAAACAATCAATTTATTTTAATAACTTAGTTTAAGTTAATTTATATGCCTGAAAAAGCCTTTATTTTGTTATATTTTATTAATTCAAACGTGTCTATGAATATATTACTTAATAAAATTTCCTATAGATTCTTGATGCGAAAGGTGACACAAAAGGTGCTATAAGTTTACTTCAAAAAGCAGCTACTTTGGAGCCTGAGAGCAAATCCATCCAACATGTAGGGACTAGCAAATAACTATCGAAATCGTTTTTAATGGAAAGGTTTATTTCAGGACCTGGGAAAGTTAATAATAAAGTCTCGCAGAGAGGAACGTAACGAAAAGGAAATGTATCAAAAAATGTTGGGCCAGGCGAAGAGACTAGAACAAAAGAGTACGCAAGACAAGCCATCGAACAACGATGTACCGAAGGCAACTTGAATAATTTCTTGTAAGAAAACAATGAGTATAAAATTTATTTACAGATAAAACTACTGGGCTATATCATGGGATCAATTCTGGTGGGCGTGGCAGGCGTGGCTATGTACAGATACAAATACTAAAATTTAATTTTTCGTTGTTCATTCATGTTTATGCGTTTATTTTATATTTTTACTATTTCTTGGCTTATTGCGTTTAATTAAGTTGAGGTGAATTCATTTTATGGTGATAGGTTGCAGTCCGCACTCACTATTGGATTATTGTTTTCAGCTATTTACAGTTGGCAACGGCCGATGCCTATCACCTTTCATGAACTCATCCATCTCTTCGCTAACTGAGTACCATCATTCTCTTCTTTGCAGATTGAATCCCCAGAACAGAAAAATATGTTGGGATTCATTCAAAATGGATTCGATATTTGAATACATTGGCAATGCATTTAAAAAGAACGCGGTCATCTTCGATTATTTGAGTAGCTTGTTTTCTGTCCATTAATGAACATGTATTTTTGTCCTTTTGTTTCATCGTAAACGTTATGTCATTTTTGTATAATAAATTACCATCGGTGAATTATGTTAATTTTATATGAAATTTATATTTGCTTCTCTGAAAGAGATTTAAGTTGCGCAAACTATTTGAGGTACGTTTCATAATAACAATTTAGGATCATTCCAAATTTGAGATTCATCGTGGTTAAGGTTTTAATGTACATAAATATATACAGCATTATTGAAATAAAAAATATTGTCTTATAAATTGCGCCTTTATACATGTTAGTATTGTATTCACCATAAAAAAGTCCAAAAATAAAATTAGGTAAACTTGATTTTATTTAAAATTTGTATGTAGTGTTACGGAAGCTGCGTATTATTACATAGACATCAGTATCGCGCAAACGCAGTTTTTTAACTTATTGAAACTAGTGCCTCAACCCATGTCGGCGGACTAGGATCGTTTTGTTTGTTAAATCTGAATTGCCAATAATTTTTCTTCTGGGAATTTTTAAAGGCCATTAGGAACAAAAGATTGTGTCACAAATTCTTCTAATTAAAATAACAGCTGTATGTATATATGTATTTCTTCTCTGAATTGTGTGCAAAATTTCTTAAACGAAAATTAATTAAATTAATTAATACGGACTATTCAACTATTAAATGCTGAACGAAGGGATTTGATTCGTTCCTCATAATTGCATTCCAGTTATTATAGAGACATAATTTGAGTCAAATTTGCTGGTGTATAAAAGAAATATAGAACCATAATTTTAACGAGAAAAGTTCGTGAAACGATTTTTCTAAACCGGAAGCAAGCCTTTCATTTTTACTTAACATTTTTGTAAATGATTTTCGCGGATTCTAGGATATGAATAGGATATACGCCTTTTGTACTAACAAATTTATTCTAAACAAATCACATAAAACTCTATTCTCGATTCCCTTCTAGAACTAAGACCAGCCAAACTACGACAAAAGCGGGTCCTTTCCAATTTGTACTTGCATAATCAAATAGTAGAAGTGGAGGAGCAAGGATAAAGACGATTGAATCCAAAAATGAGTTTTTCATTGAAAGTGACGTAACATTCATTTACGTAACTTCTCAAGTGATCACATCCAGAATAAGTGACAATGTTCTTTGATGCATTGAGGGGTTCATTCTTGTTGTCACGTTACAATGTGAAGTGATAAGTTATAAATAACCATTATTTTTTCTAAGGTGTGTCTGAAGTATTGTTTATTGGTCGGGTTAATTTGAGTTCCTAGGTGTAATATTAAAGTCGTGATATGACATCTCACTGAACTTTCTTTAGAGAAATAAGTTGTTTGTGTTCTTGGATTTTGCTTAATGCGGCAAATTTCGGATATTCAGCTGCATATATCTACATATTCCCTCCCGGGAAAGGTCAAAAGCAATTTCATTTCTTATTGTTATTTTATTTTGAAGAATTTAATTTGTTCAACAATTATAGATTTAAAAACACTTATATTCTCAGGAATGATTTACTTTATTTTATAAACCGTTTTATTATAACAAATTTAAAAGGGCAGTTGGATATCTTGAGTTATTTAGTTAGTGAGGTAGTAAAACGTCTTCCGATTTCATAATGGGAAACAGAAATAAAATTCATGTTATATTATCTTTATACTTTTACTAATTCATTTTAGAAAATTCTTTGTATTCCTCTAATGCCAGTTTTCTGTTTTTGTAATTCAAAATGTCTTTTTTTAAATTTAATTCTTCAAGTTTACGTTTTTCTCTCATATTCAGAGCGTTTTTATAAAATTTAAATTTTTCTTTTTTAAGACTATACATTTTCAACGAATACTTTAAATCGAGTTTAAGGCTTGAAACGATTTCCTTAAATAGTTCCTTACGATTATACTTAAAATTATTAGTTGTAATTTTTTCTTCCGTTTCATTACTATTTATTTCTGAGTGTATAGTAGAAACGGAAGGCGGTATGGATTTATTTGAGGTAGTTGGCGTAATTTCGTTATTCTTTGAAGCAGAAGCGGTTTCTTTATCCTTAGGAACATCCGTAGAAATATCGTTTTGATTTTTATTATTTAGAGTCACCACAGGTGGTAGTGGAAATTCCTTTCCATTTGAATGTGAGCCGTATTTTTTTACTTGGCGACTATTTTTTTTGAGAGGGAGGAAATTAACCACACGTTGCTCCAAAGATGCCAGTTTATGAATCTTATATGGAACGTCGCTGGCGCTCTTAGGCTCCTTATTAAATCCAAATAATTTCTTTCTAATTTTTAGTTTAAAATCAGTCCAGACCTATTTATATTTAAAATATATTTGGAAGTTGAGTTGAGATTCTTTTAACTACTTACCTTTTGCCACTCAGTGGTCGTTCGAATGGGAGGTCCAAGGCTGTTTAATTTAGCACTTAGATGATGCCACAGTTTTTTATACTCTTCCTTACTTCCTTGGAAATTTTCACCGAACCGAAGGCCCAGTGCAATGTTTGGATGCTTTTCCATCCATGACACTAAATATTCAAATTGCTTCCTTGTCGTAACCCTTCTAAAAACACCAATAAATAAGGTAAATTAAAAAAATTCCCATAATGGCATCGAATAAATGAAATTACTTCCTTTCATTCTCCATAATTGCAAACATCACTTAACTCGTACACTTCACTTTTCTGTCACTTCACGGTTGTCAGTTTCACTTATGTGACAACTATCGATTGATAACAATTCTCACTCACGTTGCAAAAATATTCGATGAGTTTGAATTTTAGCAATCACTTTAAGAACACGCCCAATCAGCTTGAGTGATTTAAATAGATTTGTACATGTGCAAATATGCACCTTAAAAAACTTCAAATTGCACAAAACAAAACCCTAAAACTTAATACTCAACCGCTATGCTACATCATGAACACAACACAACATCGACCTTGTAATAATCAAAAGCTTAAAAATAGCACAAACATTTTATGAAAATTGCCGTATCTCTAAATTTTTACATATAAAACAACTCCATATTAATTAATTCGTAGGGCGTAAGTTAATTAAGTTAAGTATAAGTAGAATAGACTAGGATAAGGAATCATTGAGGTTTTTAATAAGCTATTTTTCCTCAACTCGAAAAAATTAATGTAACTATTAAATCTCAGCTAGCTAATACACGACATTATAGCTGTATAGGCGAATGACCTGAACACTAAACAGAATTTCTACTAAATGTAACACCACAAATCGAGCTAATAAAATAAAAAAAAAAATAAATAGATTTGGGCTGCTTATTTAAATAATATTCAGCAGTTTAAATCCATCAAAGTGATACTTTTAAGTTTGTTTGTAATCTTCATAAAAAAATAGTATTATCAAAAAGTTTTTGTTATCAATTTCTGTAGAATTATGTTATTGATTTTTATGAAATTTGTTAGGTTTTGTTTGACCTTAAAACCGAACATCATTACATCGACTTTTAAATGTGGAAGAATAAACAGTATCATAAATATCCGCAGGAGAATTTTATCAGAGGAGGGGAAAAACAAGAGGTATGCATACCGAAATTAAAAATGTAAAAATGTAATATTTTTTGTGATAAGCGATTCTCAAATATTAAAATTAATACAATCTTCGTAAAAGCCGATATAACGGAGCTTTCAACTGTACGTTAACTTAAAATATATAATATATATGTAGGATATTATTGATTTTTTGGATATATCTGTTTGGTTATTATCAGTTTTAAAATGTAATGTAACAAGAATTTTTAAACAGCAAAATAAACTATCAATTTATACTCAATACAATTTTATTCTGAAGATATGTACATAAATGTAACATAACAAGAAAATATATTCATTACTTCAAGCTAGAATCAAGAAGCATTAAAGAAGTATAGAAAAACTTTTTCGAGATAAGGGGCCTTATTCTGGTTGTCACGTCACTTGCTATGTGACGTGAGTTTGAAAAATCGGCATTCTCGTTGTCACTTAAAGTGACATCTGTCGGTATACACCGACAAATCTCACATTATGCGGTATTCTCGTTCTCACTTGAAGTCGGTGTATCCCGTGCAGAAGTGAGAGTTTTAGTCACCATTGTTCCTTAAGTGAGTTTAGAAGATGGAGAAGGAAAAAGTGTAAGTAGAAATATTTTTATATTAAATAATGCTAGATATGAATAAAATAATTTATTTTAGACTGGAATGCACCAATAGACGCCAATTCGAGCAACAAAGTAACAATTATAACAAGTACTTTCTTACCTAAAATCCAACTGTTTCGTTCACCTGCGTTAAATTCTCTTTCCAAAACAGAATACAAATCACTACAGTTCCAAACAAAGGAGTCATGGAACGATCCTGGATTATTTGAACTTACAAATCTTATCCGCATATTATGATCACATACCTAAAAAACAAAAAATGTATAAAAACGTTAGAATTAAAATAAATTTTGTTTACCCACCAACATTACATTCAGGCTGTGGTACCCCTTTCTATTGTAGTATAAATGCTGAGATAACGGATCTGGCGAAATTAGTCTTACATGTGTACCGTCTACACATCCGATAATTCCCGGAAACCCGAATTTCTCAAAATATGCCAATTTGATTTCTGCTCTTTCAGCTTCATTTGGAAATTTGATAAGGTCGGTACAAATTTCATCCTCAAATACATTAAGTACTTCGCTTAAAATTTTTGAGCATGTGGACTGGGCCAAACCAACATTGTAGTCGTTCCCTACGCCTTTTTGGTAGCCGCCTTCTGCAAAAAATCGAAGTGCCGCAGTCAATTTTATGACTGGAGGAACTGCGGAAATTTTTTTTCCGGGGCTTGATTTACTGCTTAGTATATCAAGCAGGAAAGTAAACGCTTCCTTTGAAATTCGAAAATATTGACGAAACCTGTAAAAAATTATTAATGCCAAATTGAATATTTTTGCAAAATTTTGTGCATACAATATATCCGGCATATCCAGCGGGTTTGCAGTGTCGCGTATTTTACGCCTTTTGAACGCTAATTCACGCTTTTCTTCTTCACTATCGCTGCAATCACTAAACCAAAATTCAATACAACTCATTTTATTTTAAATGTCAAAACCATCGAGACTCGATTGAGAACTCACCGGATTCTATCATCACGTCACTCGACAATGAGAATACCACATGTGCGGTGAGGTGACAATTACAGTGAGAATAGTCACGAAAGTGAGGTGACAACCAGAATAAGGCCCAAGGAAAGAATTTTTTGTGAGGTATAGTTCTTCAGATAAGAATATGTTTAAAATAAGTTTGGTAACTTCCTTTGCTTACACAAAATACACATTATTAATTATAAAAATGTCGGTATGGGCGGATACTTTTTGTTACAATTCTGTCATGATTTTTCCATAATTTGAACTAGGGCCACTAACATCTTCGGACGTCATACAATATAACCGAGAAATTACTTTTTTATCTGACTGAGTAAAATATAACGACTCTCTAAAATCTTGTGTTGTTTATTTTTGTATTTAACATAATATTAATTTTTGCTACGTTGCTTAAGTAAGCGTTCTGATTAGACCACGTAAGTATAACGGTACCACTTGAATATACATACATTATTTGTTTTTCTCATCCTACAGAAGACGTTGCTAGTCAAATTATCAAATAATTGCTAATTAGCACTAAAATGTTTTTACTAGATTGCATTCACTCGAACTTTCATGGCTTTTCATTTGTTGTAATCTTTTAGTGAATATTTCTAGATTCCTATGGTATAATGCTGAATTTTTTAGCGCAGTAGTTGAATTTTAAATAAACTTAGACTTTCTTAGTTTTTCAATACATAAGCATTCTAATAAAAATTGGTATATATATTAAATATTTACATTTTAGAGATAAACAAGAAAAAGCAAATTTTTCTTCTTTAAATGTTCGATGTTACAAAAATGCCTAAGTATATGGTGTGCATGTTGCATGTTGCGTGTTAAATCGATTTTTTTATTTCAATGCACACGCTATACATTTTTGAGATTGAAATCAAAGGAGTTTTAAATTATAGCTTCGTTTGTGTAACTTTGAACTAAATTTAAAAATTAGTCAATTATTTAATCAACGATAGAAAGTTTGTTTATTTCATTTACCTTTCCTAAAAATAATAAGGTAAATGAATTGTGGGAAATTACTTGGGTATGCTTCTACGTTTAACCTCATGTCGTTGGTACTACTACATACGATGTGTGGTCTGGGTTTATTTTTTACCGCCGTCCATGAAAAGTGTGTTTCGTGATTTTTGTTTGATTACTCACTAAAGATTATCAGGAATTTTTAGATGCCAGAAACAACTTTTACCATACCGCAATAATTTATTAAATTGATGTTACTCTCACTGCTCTTATTGTAAATATGAACATTTCAAAAAATATAGGTAAGTTTCGATAGTTTTAATATAACTTATAGGTATATATTATCTTTTAGAATATGTACATTTTTACCAAAACATGTGTAATTTTTAAATTAGAAAAACGTTTCGTGATAGCACGGAACTCATTCTTCTGAATTCCGCCAAATTCTCAACGCAATATTTAATTAGTTAAATTTGTTACAGAACGCTTGATTGTTATTAATTATGTAAATTGATTTTCTTAATCCAGTACAAATGAGGCCAGAATGATTAAGAAAATATTGTATAATTAGTAAGTGTTCTATCGCACCTTCAAGAGATATATAAAACAATTTCGAGTATTTATCTACAAATTTTTGCTGAAACGACTTCTCAATTCAATGCTTTTACTCCAGAGTCGAGAATGTGACGCGTATAGAATCAGACTGAAAGTTGAAGAGTAAACAGGAAGATGATAATTTATTTAAATTCGTAGATCCAATCCCAATGGTTAGGGGCTAGGTATTTTGGACAGCTTTTTGCATCAAATCGTGCACTCGACACGACAGCGAAAATCTTGAACTTGCTATTTTGGTTTGCGGCTACTTATCAATTCCTCCCAACCGGTTTTGACTTCTTTGGTAAATAATAAATCAAACTCGTTCTCCGAACGAAGACCTTTGATGTCAGAGCGAAATAAAACTCAATTCAACTAAACAATTTCCTTTATCTTTGCACATTATCTCCAGGTGAAGGGAGCATGGAAGTTTTTAATGCAGAATTATGGGAGAGTGGGATGACTAGCAATTTTACTGTTTAAGCTGAAGCGAAAGATGACTGTGTTTATTTTTTTAGAAAACTTTTATTTTAAATGCATGGCAGTTAGCTACTTTAATTATGAAGAAACAATTTGAAAGTGCAATGCTTTGCTTAAACTTAATCAGTGGCGTCGGCTTTTGGCACTGAGAAGGGTTCTGGAACATCGATTGAGCCGCTATTAACGATTTTAACCTCCTTTTCTGGGCGGTCATTTGGTCCAGTTTTTGTGCTTTCTATTTTGCGAATTGTGCTCATTCCCTTGAGAACCTTAGGATGGAAATATGATTAAAATATGAAGAGTATTTAAAGATCAGGAGCATACTTTTCCAAACACAACGTGGCGTCCATCTAACCAGCTAGTGGTCTTTGTTGTGATAAAGAATTGCGATCCGTTGGTGTCTTTGCCAGCGTTGGCCATGCTCAACCAGCCAGCTCCATAATGCTTCAGCTTGAAATTCTCGTCTTCGAAGCGTTCTCCGTAAATTGAGCGACCTAAATAGGTAAAATCCTTATTAGCAAACATGTCTCAATAAAGAGAAAAATTTCCTAATCACCTCCGGTGCCGTCTCCGTTCGTGAAGTCACCACCTTGGATCATGAAATCTTTGATAACTCTGTGAAACTTGCTGCCTTTGTATCTGCGGAAGAGCTCAATTATAACCTTAGCAATAAATGAGAGTCTGCGAGCCCCAAAGACCACTCACTCACCCTTCACCCTCCGGCTTTTCGGCTAGCGTCTTGAAGTTCTCCACGGTTTTTGGCACAGTTGCTCCAAAAAGGCCGATTTCGACTCTTTCTGCCGGGGCGCCCCCGATGGAAATATCAAAGTATACCTAGAGCGCAAAGTGGAAAATTGGTATTTATTGAAAAATTGGCAATTGTCGCGACAATTTGTCGTCCCGTTACCTTTGCGGTCACTTTAGGTCCCTTGTTCTCGTCGGACCGGACGACCCCAACAAGGAGTAAACAAAGCGCAAAAATGTAATTCATTTTGCGTCCTGAAAATTAGTCTTTCCTCGCGACTGACGCAACAGCTTCCGCAAATATATTCGGTCAAAATATAGCCAAAATCGCAGGGACACCCCTTCTCAATTCCGCACAACACAAAACTAAACTGCCAGCGTAGCAATCGCAGTGACCAGCATCAGCCCACAGACACCGCTATCTCAAATTTGAAGTCAGAACTTTGCGAGGGAACGGGCACACTTCCAACCCCAGCCTTGTTTTTATACCCAGAACCGAACCACTGCCTCCGAAGTGGGATTGCCGTGGTTTTGGCGGTTGACAATGATTCTGCAGTTTCGTCTACATCGAAAGTACGCGTCAACTCAGTGCTGAAGTAGGGATGCGCCTTTTTAGTTTTGATTCAATTTTAAAATAAATTGTAGTTTAAAACAAAAAAAAGACGGACAAGTGCGAGTAGAACACGCTTCTTGAGTGTTCCGTTCCGTACCGTTATATTACCGTTCAGCTTAGTAAGTAGTTACTTTATATGTAATTATCTATCTCCATAGAAAAAAATAATAATAAGTCCATAATTTTGATTTAAATAAAAAGAGAATTCCACATAGAATTAGAAATTAATGATTTTCGGATTTATTCCTTCACTTGTGCCAAATTTCAGGATTAATAAGTCATTGGGAAGTACCCTGGTATGGTAGGTTTTGATGATCAGTTAGTGAGTGGGACTTTTAGTATGCATATACGGTTTGAAAGGCCATCTTTTTTATTGCGTTAAACTAGAAATTTAAATTTTTTACAGTAGTATGAGCCTATAGACCTTATTATTCGATATTAATTTCAATTTGAGCCCTCAAGTTGTTTCTGAGAAAAAGGGCCTTGACTCACAGCCGGACAGATGGATAATAGTGATACTATAAGGGTTCCGTTTTTCCATTATGAGGACAAAAAATTCCCATGCCCACCTTCCTCCTCCCTCCTGGTCACAATATGCAAACAAAGGACTCAATAAGTAAGTCAAACGAGCTCCCCAAATTTACTACACTTTTGCTACAAATTCATTAATATTTTGGCTTATATAGAGTACAAGTCCCTAAGGTTTAAATTTTTTAAAATTTGCGTGTCCCTAGAGTCCAAAATCCCCGATTTAATTTAATTTATTCTGGAGATTTTATTGAGTGGTCATAAGATTCAAAATAAATTTCATGCCGATTTTAAATCAGTAGAAACTCTCATGTACCCATTTTTATTAAAATCGGTAAATACTTGCCTTTTTGAAAATCATTCTTTCCTGCCGATGTTCACCATGAAGATGAACATTTAGAAAAAATAAAAAAAATAAAAACGTAAGAGAAGAAAAATTCAATAGACAAGCACATTAACAGATATCATGCGGAATTTATATTTTGTTCACATTTTGGAGATAGTAGGTATAATCAGAATTTGCGATGTTTTGAACTTGAACACTAAATAAAGCTTTGTTGTCTTTGGTTATTTTATGGATATGATATTTACGGGTGAAGGAATTTTGAATAACTACTAAAAAATAGTAAATACGAAATTATTTATTATTTATAATAAATGCTTATAATATTTAGCAGAATTTTAATTTTCGATGATTTATAAATATTTTTAACTACAATAACTAATCTTTACATTATCACGTATTTACATCAGATTTTCTTTTTCTAAAAATGTGGCCTTAGCACTGTAGAATTTTTTAACATCACAACATAACGATAACTAACCATTCAACTGTATATACTATGTATATTGTTTGTACTATATAACTTTAAAATTCTTAATGATATGACTTTTATAGAAATCACGTTTTCATTTACTTTGCTCATTGTTGTAATCATTTCGACTATGCTTTGGTTTTTTCTTAAGGAACCAGAAAGCCAAACTTTAATTCATATTCATATCTTTCAGTATGTTATCAAATTTACCACAAGCTATTAATTATCTATTGGAAGCGGTTGAAAAAATATTTGCATACAAAATTTTACTTAAATAATATAAAGGAAGATGCCAGCAAAATACAATAACAAAGTTAAAGTAATGAATTATTTTTTTATCATGCCCACAATTTTTACATTCCTTCACAAACTTTTAACTTTTACGAATGTTGAAGTGAGCTAAAAATGAGCTCACAAATGGCTTCAAGAATCACTGATTAAAATAAATATATAATAATTATTTATATTTACAACCTGTTAACATAAAGAAAGTTACAATTTATAGCCATTTGAGATTTTGTTTTTACGAATGACACTAAGGACCGACAACGGCTGGTCATTAACTTATTATACCAGCAAAGTTTTAGCTTAGAGTTTAACTTTAAACGAAAGCGATACACAACCACCTAGATTTAAAAAATCCAGATACCTGAATTAGATTAACACTGTTTTGCTCATCAAGTAATTTCTCAAAAATAAGTATGTAAATATAGTTCGTTCTATTAAAAGAACATGATACTAAGAAGTCATAACAAAAAACGATAAAAATCAATGATACACAAGAGGTTGAAATATTATAAAGTACAAATCTTTTTATTGCTTTATACAATCTGAATATATTCACTTCATATTTTCATTTCTCAACTGCAACTTCAATGGCAAGATATTTATAATAAACCACGATAAATCAGTGTTTAAAACGGATGCAAAGAGGATTTAGGAGACTAATAAATACGCTAAATTACAGACAAGATATTTAAAAATTATGCATCGCGGACCAAAGTACTTCAGAGTAACTATCACTAAAATAGCAATCAAATCAAAGCAAAGATGGAATGTCGCTAATTAGTAAAAATATTTCTTTAATTTGTAGTGTAATACGTCTCGTAAAATAATGTTGTATCTGAAGGTATGTAGTTTTTTGTCAGTATTCTTGAATTTGATTTTAAACGTATTCATATAATATACCAGGCGAGATTATAAATGCTTTATTCTATTGTTACTTTGCAAGAAAAGACTTTAGATAGATAAGTTGCCAAATAATTCTTTTGGCAAAAATATAACACGTTTGGGTTAATTAATTAATTTGGAAATTAATTATATTAGTAGGAGCATAGGACAATTTCGGCGTGTGCAAAAAACATTATATTAAATGAATTATTCAAATTGTTCGCGATGGAGACAAGTTCCAGATTTGCAAAAGTATAAGTAAAGTATACATTATGTTTAATCTAATAAAAACTGGGGTGGTATCCCGGAAGACAAAATTAATCATCTCTTTTGTGCCAAAATTAGTTTTTTTTTTATCTTCTAAACTTTCCTGAAGGAAACCTGCTTGTTACAATTTTAAAACTTAAGTTAACAATGGTATCCCCAAAATGATTATTAACCAATCAAATCTGTCATGAAATTCGCATTATGTGTTTTTGTTTTTTTAATTATATTATCTATTCGAAAAAATGTGTTTTTTGCTGGCATATACAATTTCATTATTAATTCTTTTAATTTCTCGTTGCTTTCCGGAAAAAAATTTGCAATATTAATGTTATCTACATAGTATGCATTCTGTTTCTTCCTTCACTAACGCATTAACTAACATTATTTATGAAATTAAAAATAAAAATTAGTTACCAATAACAATGTACAATTATACAATGTTAAGCAATATTTACTTATAAATAAAAAAATTTCAATTGCCTTAATTGCAAAAGTGAAATAAACATTCACAAAATTTAGTGTTGAGCACTAACCGCCTTAGTTCTTTCAACAGTGTTCGCAAAAAAAGAGTACGAACAAATAGCAACAAATATTGAAAAAAGCGTCTATCTACGTTCTAAGAAATTCGTTATATTTTTTACATAATTACGTGTATTTTAATTTACAACTGTTAACTGCAAACTTGGGTTTAGTTGGCGGACGCGACGAACACGACGTTGAAATTTTGGGCAACTCCCTTGCCCGCATATAACGAATTTATCATTTTTCACTATTATTGTCATCGCTTTAAGCTTGTCAATAGTTTGTAGCTACAAAATGAAATAGTTGCTAATTTCCCTAAGCGTCGAAGTGTAAATTCTTGCAAGGTTTTTTTTTCTCTCTTTATAGGGAAGTTGAAATGCAGATATAACTGTAAGCGAATTTCGAATTAACCACCTTGCTATATTTAAGGTTATTTAGGTCGGACCCTTGCTTTTTATTTTTGATTTAAACGTTCACGTTAACACAATAGTGGTTCAGCGTGGACTTTGAACTCAACTGCGCTTAAAGTAAATTCTAAAATTGTTTCTATCTAAAAAACTACGGAATGTAATTGATTTTACAAATAATTAGAATATCCACTTTACCATTGCTACAAATTTGTCCCTTCTTAGTTCTATATACAATTTGCTATGAGTTCGTACGGAAGTCAAAAACTCTTAGGCTCTTTACACAATTACAACTATACAAGTTACGTAAGAGTATAATGATTGTCCATATTTTTTTTCAAAATAATTTTGAAAGTTATTTTAGTGAGCTAATGGTTATTATTACGCAGAATATCGTATGCGGATAGCGAAAATGTTAAAAAAATTTATTTTTCATATTTAAGAACATTAAGTATTGTTTGGTTCTTGGTTTGATTGGATTCCTAGGTTTTTAGTGGTCCAAAAAGCAAAGCAGGATTACTATTTTCTTAGTTTTACACACGAAATCTATATATATAAAAATGAATGTTTGTTTGTATGTCCTTTATAGAATCGTAAACGGCTGGACCGATTTGGCTGAAAATTGGTGGGGAGGTAGCTTAGAACCAGGAGACGAAGATAGGATACTTTTTATCCCGTTCCCTTGGATAGGACACTTTTTATCCCGTTCCCGTGGAACGTGACATAAAACGTAGTATAAAAAACGCAACTGACAGCAAAACGAAAAATTTATCAGTCTAGCCGTTGAAAATTTGACAATTTCAAATTTTGAAGTTGACCGGGAATTTACGAATTCAAGATGGTGGACTGTCAAACTTTGAAGTTTATGCGATTTCCACCAAAATTCGTACTTGGGGGTTTTCGGGGTCGCTGATTTCAACCCGACTGTCAGAATTTACAAATTCAGGATGGCGGACTGTCAAATTTTGAAGTTTATGCGTTTTCCACCAAAATTGGTACTTTTGCGTTTTCGGGGTCGCTGATTTCAACTCGACTGTCAGAATTTACGAATTCAAGATGGCGGACTGTCAACTTCAAAATTTGTGTAATGTCTTTCCTTCAAATGTATTTTAGTTGGTGGCGTAGCAATGCGCGCAGGGTACAGCTAGTAACTAATAATAAAGAAGTAATGAATTAAATTAATAGAGTTTTGTAAAAATATGGTTAATGTAACGTTTATTAAAATCAGTAATCTGGATTACGGTCTTCATTTTAGAGATTTTTTCAGGGGTGATCATTAACCGGAGAAAGAAAGATATAATTCTAATTTTTAAGTAGTGGTGGAAAACTTGTATTCTATGGATTATACTTTATGTGATTTTTTAAATTAATTAGTAATCATGCCAAGCCTTTGAAAACCTCCTTTTTTAAATTTTGAAAACGATTAAAATATCCTTTAAAAAATACTAGTAATACATTAAATAAAATTATATTACAATAAGGAAATCCAAGCGTTCGGTTTTGCTATTTTAGATATTCATATGAAAACAGTTAATTTTTGCTAATTGTGTTTTTCGTAATTTGATATTTGATATTAATCGAAAAAGTCTTTACTCATTTTTTTTATAATGCGCCTAAAATTATTATTGCTTTATTTAAGTATGCGTTCCTTCTGCTCTAAACAACTGGAAATAATTTTAAGCAATTGTAACAAATTTTAATTTGAACACGATTGAACGAAAAAGACCATTGAATTTTTGGTACAAGAGCATCTGTTTAGATCTTAATGATCATGTTGAATTGTTGTTAATTGGTTTTAAATACCACAACAATTTGAGTTGGTGTTATACGGTTCATTGTCTGTTTACTAAAAATTTGTCGAAAAAGGCATGATTCGACGATTGTTTTTGAGTATTGCATACAAGAGCTGAAAATTGTCATGGTCTCTAACTACCTACTAGTCGTTAAATTATTGCCCTCTTTGATTGCTATTCCTAGTTCAACTGTAAACTGTTTTATTTTTACAAAGGGAATTTACAATTTTTACAACGTCTATTTACATAATAGAATATGCTCATTTTGGCATGACTTTCGACTATTCATTGAATAGTTATCGATTACAGTAACTGAGATTATAATAAGGTTGCAGAAACAACCCTTATAAGTTGTGAGAGTCTTTATGTGACTAGATCTAAATAATTACAATTATGTGAAGTTCAAGAATCCAACGAAGAGAATTAACCTGCCTAAGCGATGATGGTTTTTGATTCCAGAATGATTAAATTGATTCTTAGGAGTAAGATAAGTTGAGGTATGTACAAGGAGCAGATATAAATGACTACAAATCGAATTTAGTAAACCATCGATAAATATAAGATGTACTCAAGTAAAGGATTGTCAACTAATGTCTCCGTTGGAGTCCTGATTCTCGCACGATTCTTCTGATGGTCACCTTGGAGGTGTATCTTCTTCATCATGAGAAGCATCTTGTTCGAATGGTTCTTCGATTTTAATTTCTTTCAGCTGTTGGTCACTAATATCGTAGTCATAAAAAACTTTTGACGTATCACCTTGGATGTTAACGTCGATTGGTTCACTAACATTTATTTGTGATTCCTCACTTCCATCGACTGTTGAAAAATCTCCACTCGGTGGTTCTTTCGGACTTTCTACCATTATTTGTACAATAGGATGTTGGTTAGTTGATAGGTTTGTGATTGGTATGTCGTCCGATCCGGGTGTTATTTTTATTTCGGGTGGTCTTTTTGGTTTATCTAAAATTTTAGACATTGTGGTTTTTAAAATTGTGTTAATATTAATGCATAGTAGTACAAATTCAAAAATATGTTTAAAATTCTGTCTTCCTGGTGTCGCGTACCCAATTGTATAAAGTCTTATCTTTTATTTTTCGATATCAGGCATTGTGTAATCGGCTTTATTAACCTACAGAATATTTTTTTTTTAAATAACAGGCAAGCACAAAATATCTCACTATAGATATGGCTAATCTATTCTCTGTTTTATTTCATATACTCGTATTTATAATAGAACATGAAACCGGATGTAATAATTACAAAACAGTCCTAAACATGCAAAAAAAAACTATACAATGTATGGATATCGTATCGAATACCTTTTTATTTATAAGAGGAAGACAACTTTATCCAATTTAATTTAGTAAGAAAATGAAATTGCGATCAAACCGAAATGAATGGAAATTGTTGCAGTTTTAATTCCAAAAGTACAATAGAAGGAAAATATTGGCGAATGTGGACCCTAAACGTATTATGGCTTTGTGGCCTTAATTTTAGTGGAATAGAAGGATGAGGGTTACAAATTTCTAAATTAAAAAAAAGCTGAAATGTTTTATTCCAGTTGTTGCGAAATCACATGCGAAATCTCATTTTTGAAAAGTATTATGATAACATTGAAGTCTAATGATACAATTATTTGACAAAAATACTCTGCAATATTAATTAGATTGTAAAAATAGAGAAAATTATAATTTTGTGTTTCTAATGTAGTGCAATAAATCCTGAGAAGCTACCAAACAAAATTGATTTCTTATTTACTGCACTGCACTGTGTGAGTTTGCATTATTTTTAAAGGTAGCAAAAAATTCCTTCAAGATTTGGTTTGATATTTTTTAAAATGTAATTTTGATTTGCTAATTTCCTTAAAAGACATAGAACACAGACATAGGACATACTCTTAAATATAGTTAGGAAAGAATTTTGAAATCTTGCGAATAACTCCATAAACCTTATTTTTTACGTTAGCATTTTTTTGAATGGGGTTGAACCTTTTTCGATATTGTTTAAAATTACAGCTATCTTCAGTTAATTCAATTTAGTCTTGTTTTCTGGAAAGTTCCTTATACTTAAGTATGTATATTCTTGGGGGAGATGAAGATTTATACCAGCCGAGACAGATCCGTTTACTAACCTGTTGGACTCAGTCCGTTTTCGTCATCTTCATTTTTATACTCTTCACTTTCCCTGTGGACAAGGACATGCACGAGGGTGGAATTGTCTGGCCGCAGGGATGGTCCCGGGGGTGCTTCTGGCGACGGTTTGGTTACCATAATACTGACCTCCGGTGGCCCATCAGCTGCAAGGTGTTAAGGATTTAAGTGAAAGCAATAATCCAAATTAGACTACGAGCACACATACAGACAAAAGCATTTTTGTTAACTCTTAAAGCGCTTTGTGCTGACAAACCTCGTTCTAACGGTGGCTTTTTGCGTATAAAGCTGGTCGCCCGTTTCCGGCTTGCTGGTGGCGCTGGTATTGGTTTATCCTCGCTTGTTGTTGGTGTGAGGCCTAAATTTATCAATTGTATCGTTATGCCTACTCGAGAGCTAGTAAAAGTTTCAATTTACTTTTTCTGTGGACCGACGGGGAAGTTAAGCTGTCGTCGACAGCGTCTTGATGGCGCAGAAAGAAGTTATAAAAACTTCGTCTTCTGCCGGTTTTTGGCGGTTCCATCATGATGCTTCCCCTTTATTTGAATTTAATTAGTCATAAGTTTATTGCTCTTATTGTAACGAACTATCCATAAATTTTCTTCGAATTTATTTATTTTTTTCATTCTGAATTTTATAATGATAGAAACGATAGACGTTAAAAGAGTTTTGAGAAAGAATTCAATTAGAAAGTATTTGGTACAGAGAAAAGACGAAATAAATTGTGACTATGAAACTTTTACGATATTTTAAGGGACACCATTCGCCATGTACCAAATGCTGCACCTACATACATTCACAGCAAACAAACTAAAGAACTGCATATTTAAGAAATAATACCAAATTCATTACAATTAAGATAAAGAATAACGATGATAAAGTTGTACCCTGTATTTCTAATACTCTTGAATAACAAAACTTTTTACAATTAAGTTAAAGTATATTCGTAATCTTTTTAGTATCCAAATCATACAAAATTAATACAATATGTAAGAAATTTACTACAATATTGTATAATAATTGAAATATTTTGATATTACAAAAAGTACAAAGAAAGTTTGAGAATTCAACTTTAAGTAGGAGAAACTGGTTTATAGGATTTAAAAATGTTTTCCTAATTGAAATAAAACCGTGACCTAGAAATATATTATGAACTATAATTTTAAAAAGATCTTAGGTCGAGGATATGTACATTGTACATACATATAAGTATATACGAATACTTCGAATTATACTGTTTTTTTTCAAAGAAAGTTTCAAATTTTTCGTAAAAATCACAACAGTTAAGATACACCTAAGGTGAATGAGAAATCGGGTATATTTAGGATTCGCATTGCGCATTTTCTTTAAAATACAAGAGTGTGGTGAAATTCCAGTCCACAACCGCATTTCGTAAATCTGTGGCTGTAATTAATTGCCATAAATTTGGAATTATCCTATAAATCGTTAATGTTGGGTGAGCATTAGGTACATGTACATCTCCTTGGCAATTTTTGAACGGCTCTTCGACTAGCAGGCAAAGTCTAATGGCCGGATTTCTGCTGTAAGGAATCATTAAAGTTTTTTTTTTTCGACAACATTTTAAATGTTAGAGTTTATCGAGTACACTAGCAGTTGTGACTTGCATACAACGGATATATTTTTGCCCGCTACCACAACAGTGAAAAATGGTGCATAGTTCTACTGTGAATCTTATGACTTAAGATGGCTAAAAGTGACATTCTTATAGTACCTTACGGTTACGGCTAATTTAATCAATCCGTTACCAACAATCTCAAATGCGTGCTAGAGTGTATGTACAACGTCATCATTTCGTAATGACGTATGTTACCTGAATGTTGGAAAGAATATTTCGAGCCTTCTTCGGTCAGTATCGCTGTCACTATTTCTTCGAGGAGCACCTCATGTGGTTTTGAGAATCCCACTTCGTTTAAATAGCATCCCAGGAAACTAAAACTTTATATTTTAAGGTATATTCAGCGCTGTGAGATATTACAGGGAAATGTGTTTTTTTGTGTTCTCTGTTCTGTATTGAGGCTATGAAGCTTCTATGCTAGATAGATTCAAGTTTATACCCTATATTAAAATGTTGACTAAGTAAGTTCTAAACCAAGACTTAAATTCGATGTCGAACCATTAGATTACTTATCCTCCTTACTTTTTGGATCCATTTTTGCTTTCTGGATGTTTTGCTTTCTTATAATTTCTTAGTAGAGTTTTGCAGAGATAAAATTGTATTATTAATTTTTGTGTTGAGTTTATAAACTTACTAATTGATGAGTTCAACTAAATACATATTTATTTTAGGGTTTTATTACATTTACGTTAATATTATATTATTATGCCTAATTGAAAGTATCAAGTTTTTGAAAGATTACCTTTACATTAAGATCAGACCAGTATCCTAAAAAATTAGATCAGATTAATTTCACAAATAGTTTTTTTAAAAATTGGATCATATCCCTAGTTTTTCGATATATATAAACAAAGATTAGATGAAATTAACAAGCCATGGAATGTGGTTGTGTTAACGAAGAACCGAACACGTCAATTAATAAAAACTTCGACTTCAGATCAGACCAATTGTTGATCTAATTTATTTTGGCATAGATTAGACCGCTGATTGATCTGAACTACATCCATCGACTAAATTTTTATTTCCTTGGACCTGAGGGTCTGATATAAAATCTAGATAATATACTTTAAATTAGTAGGATAATGATTTGTTGTACCTAACAGCCTTTCATGAATTATTAGCACATAACCGCGTAAATTGATATTACTACAGTGTTCTGGACACAAATATGGTATTTTTCTTTTGTTGAATGAACACGATTTTCTACAAATGCTGAATAAGTCAAGTGAGGAAGCTTTTGTCAACTGGCATATTTTTTACATGCAACAGATCGCACTACCTGATGATTCTAAAGCTCGGTATGGACGTGATTTTCTGAAAATTCTGACAAATATTCTAAATGCCTGCAATCTTCAGTCAAAAGAAGATATTTGCACTATTTCAATTAGATGATTCAACATGCTCAAAAAAACAGCCGCTTTAATTTAATTGTTAATTGGAGTGTGAAAACACTGTAAATTATTACCCTGTGAGTAAGTGTGTCTTTGGCCTGAAATTCATTATCGATGTAGATTGTGATATCATTCTTTGGTTGCCTAGATTATAAATATTGTAGAGAGTTAAAGAAGGTGAGGAGTTATGTTAGTTTATTGTTATTTTTGTTAATATTTCGGAGAAAATTTATGAAATAAGTATTAAGTTTTTTAAATCATATAAATGTTACCGCTTTCCATCTTGATTATTTTGTATATCTTTAACAAGTTCATCAGCGCCTGACACCAGCATAAGAGGTAAATTAAGCCATGGTCCGGCCAATTCGCTCAAATCTGAAGCGTCTGAAGCTCTTGAAGATTTCCGAGATGATGCTCGGCTGGAGCAGGCAGTACCACGACGTGACACCTAAAAGAAGTATTTAAAAACATAAGTGAATAGTTACATATGTATGTATGTATATGGAAAAAAATCGGATATATTGTGAAATGGTTGGTTAAAGAACAGGACTAAAGAAATCAGTTTCAAAATTGAAATTAGTGTAAAATGAAACATACTTGTAGATGTAAAAAATTAAGTGCTGAGAGTTTGGCATGCCAACCGCCGGGGCTAGAGGTTTGGGTATCATCTTCATTGGAATTCACCGAACGCTCCTTTTCTTTCTTCATCCTAAACATATTTTATTTTTGTTAAAAATGTGTATTTTTCAAGCAAGTAAATTACCTTTGGTATTCTTTGAAAGCTCTCTGTAGAGTCCTCGCAGCTTTATCTTGCCTCTTCCAGATTCTTGTTGAAGAAACAATTTCCAGTTCTTTACGTGTAGGGAACTGTTTCTTGAATTTAACATCCATTTGCTCCTGGAGTTGTTTAAAGTTGTCAGTTTCTTCAACATGGCCAAGGACATGCTTCACTAAAGCATGTAAAATGTCCAAACAATGAATTTTATTTCCTTTTGAAATTGGCAAATTAAAAGAAACTAAAGCAACTGTATTTGGCTTCGGAATTCCTAGGGGAGGGTCCAGAGAAGCAATAAAGTCTGAAAGTTGCGAAAAGTGTATGAACTGTCCTGCGTGAGGATCATATCTAGAATGAGTTCAATTTTTAGGCTTTTGTTATATTGCTCTTATTTGTTAAATATACTTTGACCAGCGAATATAAAACATCTCAAGATCGTCCTCTACAATACCAATTTCCTCCTCCTGGTGAGCTTGATTGAAGTTCTCGAGAATAATGGCGATGTACATGTTTATGACGATCATGTAACTAATGATTATGAAGCTAGTGAAATAAGTGATCGCGAGCAATGGGTGTCCGCAATCGCCGTTAGCCTGTCTATTAAAATTTGGATCACAGTCCGGTGGCTGTATCATCAAAGATTCTAGTACATCGTTCCACCCAGCCGAAGTCATTAGTCTGAAGAGGAGCTGCATACTTCGGCCGAACGTTTGAAAATTAACCATGTCATCTAAGGCACCTTGTAATTTAACATGTCCGAAGAGGGACATGCCGAGAATTGCATAAATAAATGTAATAAGTGCCAGCAGAGCACCAATGTTAAATAATGCGGGCAAGGAAACAACTAGCGCAAATAGCAGTTTCCTTATTCCCTTGGCAGCTTTAATTAAGCGTAGTATGCGACCTATTCGAAATACTCTAACAACACGAAGTAAAGTTGGCGAGATCGGTAAATCTATCATGATATCTTCCATTAGAATACCGAATATCGATGCAAGAACAAGCAAAAAATCGAAAACATTCCATGGAACTGTAAAGTAGTGGTAGCGAAGTCCTATTATTTTTACTATTGCTTCTATAAAAATAAAAATAAATAGTATTAATGTTTTAATTATCCGTCCTTTTTTAAACCTACCTAATCCAAAAACTGTTGTAAAAAATGCGTTACTAACTTCTAGTATAAAAAAAACTGCATGTGGTTGATTGTAATGTTCGATTCCCATTGTGAGCATGTTCAGGAAAATCAATACGAAAATTGCTATCTCAAACCTTAAATTGAAAAGATACATAAGAGTTAATAGATATTTCATAAATGCAACTATTTCACCTTCTTGAGTTGGACAAATCATAAAACATAGCTAAAAAATGGTTAAGAGGTCTTTTAATAACTTTCTGGGGTTTCTTCCTGCCTAACTTCTTCATAGCAGTGTAATAGTGCTTTTGCGATTCTGTGAGAAACATCTCCAGAACTCCACCTTCATACTGAAAAAATATTCTTTAATTTTTCATTTTTACAAGCGAAGATTACTAACCTTCTTTTTAAGCATATTGAAGTTATCGATGATAACTCCAATGAATAGATTCAGCGTGAAGAATGATCCGCACACAATGAATATCACAAAATAAATATAGGCATACAAGTTCGCTTCTCTCTGAGGTTGCAGATCAACTCCTCTAGCGTCCACAGCATCAGCCATCACCTCCATCCACCCCTCAAAAGTAGCAACTTGCAAAAGGGCTAAGTACCCCATTCCAACATGATCGAATGTGATCTTCGAATTTATCCAGGTGTAATTTTGTTCAATGCATTGCCATTTGTCGTTAATCACCTGTTTAGATGTAAAAGATTATGAATCGTTAGGCTTTCATCAATGTTGATACTTACTGAAATAGGCAGAAGTTCACCGTCCTCGTCAACACATTTAAAAAATTTTCCACCAAAAAATTGGACCCCCATAATGGAAAAGATAAGCCAGAACACAAGGCAAACTAGCAAGACATTGAAGATAGACGGAATCGCGTACATGAGGGCGTTTACAACAATACGCATTCCTTGCCACCTATATGTATAAATATACGTTGAAAAAATTCATAGAACTACGCCAAATAAAACTTTAAACTACAGTACAAAGATTTTATAAATTAATTAAATCTAACGACAAAGCAAGTCAATAAAATTGGCCTATAACTTTAAGTTACTATAGGCACAAAAGCGTATACATTCCAATACACTATATTCCCCTTTTTGAGTCGGGAGTTCAAAAGTAACTTAAATGGATTTGTAAAACTGAAATTTTTGTTGAATCTCCCGGAATTGGACTGATCATAAGTGTGGTGGAGTAGTTCTTAATTCTTTAATTTTTAATTAAGAAACAGGTTTAGTTCGTTTGGATTGACTCGTGTAAAAATATTTATATTTAACATAAACACTCTCTGGATTAAACTAATAAAAATATGTAGACATATGAGTTTTTAAAGTATTCGCGAATTAGAGAAAAATAATCATTAGTTTTAAATCTTTAGACAAATTAACTTAAAAACAGGTAGTCAGAGTGATCTCAGAAAATCTGCTGTGCTGCAAACTGCCAATTTTTGTAATTGATACACAAAATTTACTTTTTTCATTTTAGTTATCAAATAAATTTATCCGTTTTCGAATACGTTAATTAAAGTATTGAGAAAATTATTTTAAATAAATGTTTGCCCGGCTTTGTACGTAGGCAAGTTTATTTACATAGAAAAATAAATCACAACTCAAATCGGACTGACCCCTGAAGAAATACAATAAAATAATAACGTATAAATGAAGAATGGTTATAGTTGATCATTTGAGATTTGTAGCTGAAAAAATAATAAATTAAACAATTAGTAATACCTTGAAATGAAAAATATGTACTCAGCTAGAAGAAGTTATAGCATGATTAACTTATTGCCTTTTTATTCCAGCTTGAAATTATTAACACTGAGGCAGTTTTTAATTTTACCGAATCATATAAAAATTTAAGTTGCCTATTTATTATCAAGGATATCGATATTAAACCATAAACAAGTTGTAAGCATCAAAATAAATTAAATCAAAAAGTTTTCATCCAAATTAGGGTATCGTATATAGTATGTACTATATACATATATAATACATTGTGTCGTTATAATTTGAAATAAAAGACAATACGAAATCAAAATGAAATTATCAAAATAGATGCTGCAAATAAGTTACAAAGTACTTTATTAGAATTAGACTGTAAGTAGAGAGTAGGAGGAAATAGTCATAAAGTTGCTAAACAAGTCTTTAAAAAGTTTGACAAAGTTCATACTTTACCTAGATATAGCTCTTAAAGGTCTTAACGCGCGCAATGTCCTAAGGGACCGCAAAACCTTCAAGTTTTCGTTCTCTTCAATGAGCAAAGAAAACACTGACACCTAGAAGACGTTATTAGAGTATCGAAGAGTTCAATTCCCCAATATATTCACAACAATAAATATACTTACAAATACGATGATGAAGTCAAGTATTGTCCAGAAACTAGTGAAGTATTTAGAAAACCCCAACGCCAACCACTTGAGGACCATTTCAATAACGAAAATAACACAAAAGGACAAATTTGTCCAGTATAGGATTTTCTTAAGAATCTTGTTGCTATCTAGGTAGATGTCCTCGAAACAAAGCGTGATGCTTGAGGCAAAGATTAAAACCAGCACGAACCATTCAAACGCAGGAGTGTCGACAACTGATAGCACAGCCGTTCTCAGCTCAGTCCAAGTTTTGCCCCATCTCGTGTCCACGCACGAGAGGAAGCAAGGACATCTGAAATATAAACTTAAAACGCGAGATTGTGAGTTGAAAGTTGAAGGTATGGATTATAAAAGAAATATTTTATAATAGAAACTTACTGCTCGTAGCACTTCTGCGGAAAACAATCCTGAGGAACCTTCGTAGTTTTGTTTCGTCCAAAACTGGGGAAAGACATTGGATCATTGTATGCTCCCTGCGAGTTGCGTCTACCTCCAACGGTGAGATCGTCCACGTAGGAAACCAGACAATGCCAAGGTTTTTCGGTTAGTTTTGTACCCTCCTTCTTCTTCGGGCTCTTCTTGGGGCTCTTTTCGTGCTGTATGGGCTCTCTTTCGACGGGCGGCTGAAGTTTGGGCTGCTCCCTTATAACTTCCTTGTCTTCCGGTGCTTGTTTGGAGCTCTTTGTTTGCTTCTTAATTAGAATTTCCTCGTAACTACCTGTACTTTTTAAGGATAGGCTATCTACTTTGAGATCCGTCGATAGAAGCTTCCTGGGAAGTTTGTCACTTTCTACTTTTAGAGGAGATCGTTCCTCCTCAGGTACCTCATCGACCCGTTCGATTAGACTCCTCCGCTTGATTCGATCAAAGTTCATGTAGAAGTCGCTTTTTCGTCGCATGAACGGCGAGGTGCTACCAAGCTCGGAGAAAGGCGCTTGCATTTGATCACAGATTTTCTTAATTTCTTTCGTTACGCTGAAGTCTTCGTCGATTTTTTTCTGTTTTTCTAGGCTTCTACGCTTCACCTTTACCGACTCTCTGTTGTTAATTCCTGGAAATCGTCTCTGTACGTAGGCAGACTCTTCACTTATAGCGTCATTAGTAAAGCCAGTAATAATACTTTTGTTGCATTCATCTGCCTGGGGGGAGGGCTCAGAAAGCACAGATAATCGTCGCTCAAGGGAAGTTGTGGATTTCTTAATTTCTTCTAACTCCTTCTCGAAGCTCATGATAATATTATCGAATTCCGAGTTTCCGACTAAAGGCACCTGATCATTGGTATCCAAGCTTCCATCTAGGATTCCCTGAACCTCCGATCTTCCAAAGATCTTGTCAATTGAACCGCAGAGACTTCCACCACGTCTTTGCTCGAGTTGCTGAATGACCGAGTTAGAAAAACAACTAATGTTAGATTTAATGCTACAGGAAGAAGTTTTACGTCCTGGCGAAAATCCACAATTGTCCTTTTTTGAATCCAGAACTAGGCTATCTGTGTCCGGATCGATTACCGCACTTCCATAACCCACAGTTTCGCTGAAGTAGTTGTTGCTATTATCGACTTCTTCTGAGAGAAACTGAAACAATTCCTTTCGTTCGCAGTTTAAAAGCTCATCTCGCAAATTGACTTGATGAAGAATATCATCTTGATCCATCGAAAGTGTATTTACAGAATGCTCACTTGAAATCCGTTTCATTGAAAAGTTGTCAATATTCTCATCGGATTTGCTTTTCGAAGGAATTAGGGATTTTTGACTAGCCTCACTCGATAAGGATAGTCGATCGATTGATTTTCTGTAGCTTGGTGATCGCGTTAGCAAGGATTTTTGGTACTTTAAGTATGACTCGTCATGTTTTTCTGCATCTTCTGAGTGATGGCCCTGGTCACCAGGATCAGTATCAGTTGAGTTGTATTGACTCAACAATCTAAGCTCAATAGATTCTGTGATCGTTTGCTCATCTCGACTGTTATATGCTTGTGTTCCAAGACCGGAAGACATTTGATGCACAAGCTTCCTTTCCAATTGTGGAAAGAGGCAATATTCGTTTCTAGAATGTATTTTTTTTTTCAAAGAAATTCAGAAGCGAAATTGCTGATTTGGTATACTCACAGTGGAAGATTGCTCTCATAGCAAGTCTCATACTCTCTTTCGGGATACTCCTGATATTCTTCGTGTTCTTGACTATCGATGATCGTTTGCAGAGGACCGCCTTTGAGAGGGATTTCATATCCAAAATCGGAACCAGAAACAGGTCGATTCATAGATTCCTAGAGAAGCATCATATTTTAGGCCTTTGAAAGCATGCTAAGGTGATGTTTTAGTTTTGTAATAGTAAACTCATATAAAAAAGAGTTTTAGCTTTGAGGTAGTACCACAAGTCAGAACTATAATTTGTTTTTGGACCAACGTAATAATAACCTCTACTACTTCAAGTTAAAATCTCTTTTCGTTTGTTGTCATTATTCATTTTTAACACCTTTGGTATATTAAATAGATTAGAAAGAAAAACAATTGCGAGGAAATTGGTTTTGATGGCTTCAACACGCTCATTCGTAAACAATTTTTATAGTCCATGATTGTCACATGTTTGTTAACAAGTGAAAAATATCATTTATTTTCCAACAGATCTTTACATTAAGCTCTTTTATTATATTGTAATATTTAATTTTTAAGTTGTTTTGGATTATAATCTAAACATTCTGTAAGTACCTATATATGTACATCATATTAGGTATAAACAAAATATAGATATTGATATTGGTAAATAGAACTCTGAAACCTATAGATACTCGTAATTAGATAATTTGACTATAAATTGTGGTAATGTATTTTGGAAGTTCATATTTTAAATTTTTAGGTTGTTCTGTTTATTCGCCTACTTTAAACATTGTTTGATATATACCGCATTTTAGATAGATACTATTGATATAACTAAAGAAATTCCGTAAAATACTTAATGACTGTGAATGTGCAATCAACCTTTAATTTTAAAATTTCGGTGAAATCAGTGCGAATTGTACGTAAAAACCATACCTTCGAGGCGGAAGGGGAGGTCGATTGACATCCTGCAGTTTCCTGGAACAGTTATAGAGTTATAAATAATTTGTCACGTCAAAATTTTAGTCAAGTTAACCCGGTTCGAAACAGTGCGGTAGACACAAATTCTAGAAAAGTAGTGGCTTAGTTGTGATCACATAAAATTTAAAAGCAAAGGGTGCGATTTAGAACTCTCCGTAGGAGGTGGCACAGATACGACAGACACAACCAGTTAGTTAAAGAGTTAGGCAGAATTACTTAGGTAGGTGAATGTTTGCTCTTCGTACAGCATAGCTATATTTTATTTTAGTAGGGAGCATACCTAGTGTGATTCTATCGCCTAAACTTAAAGTTGTAGTAAATTACCTGATAACTCAGACGATGCAGCTTTGTTTGTTCTTCGGGCGGTGGCGCTTTTCTCGCCGCCAGCTGAACTTCCCTCACAAGTTGTTCCAATTTTGTGTTACAGACGTTCTCCTTCTTTTCTTTGTTGGCCCTACGTTTTTTGCGGATGAGAGAACGCACCCGCTCTATACTTCTGGCCAACTTTGACTCTTCCCCAACTTCCTAAAAGAAGTTTATCAATATTAAAAAATTGATCGAACTACTTTTTTGGAGGAGCTTTTCACATAAAAACTATAAATCTAACTAGTCCCAATTAAAAATATGTCTGTTAATTGTCTGTTGTTTGGCTGTAGTGTATTGTAGTATTATATTATGCTGCAATTTAATGTTTGTTGCTTTGTTAGTATTTAAAGAAATAATATTAGTGGGGAGGATGCTGTTTTTAAAATAAGGATATGTAAGGAACTTAATGAATGAGGGTCAATTAATGTGTACTTGAATTTTAATGTTGAAAGTAATAAAATCACACATTCGCTCTTTTATGTGGCCTGTGGGTAAACCTTTTTTTTTAAATGTATTTAGTTATATGACAGCCGGTATACGATTTTTTTTATTCATTTTCATGTTGTCTTTACCTAGGTACTTTGGAGGGAAATAGTTTTGAAAAAAAAGGAGTCTAATTAAAGGTTAGCTTATTTCTCATAAGCATCATAAGCACTTAAACACTTGTGCAGAAAAGGACGTTGTTAATGGTAGTAGATTGATTTTTATGCATGACCGAGATTTTTATATAACACCACTGTCTAATTATTTTTTAGCACTTGTTTTTACACAACGTTGTGCACAAACTCTTTAAGAATTATATTTTTGTTGCTTCTATAATAGCAATAGTAAAATTTACAACAGAAGTTGCGTATATACAATACATACATATAGTGTGCTGTACCTACATCCTAATAATGTTTAATTTTATCTAATTTCAGGTTCGATTTGTATAAGAAAGTTTTCATTGAATAGTAAGGAGCGCGAAAATGCCTTAATATTCCCTTTCAATTTGCAAATGTGCGCACATATTTATTTACAGTGTAAAACATTTTATTTTTTTTACAAGAAATGTTGAAATAATTATGAACATACGAACCAAAAGTGTAGAATACATTTTTTACAAGATATTTGTTAGAGGAATCTCTAAGGTTTTTGGTAATACATACATATATATGTATATTGTCGACAAAATAAGATATCTATAAAATAAGAGAATTTTTGGATGTTATTTCAATCCTTTTATATCATCTCCAGTCCAGAAGTCCTCTTCATTAAGGGTCAAAAATGTCTGACAAACAAAATTAGGCGGACCAAATTTATTAATTAATTAAATTAATTTAAAAACAGAAACGTTTTTCAAAAACACTCTTTGATTTATTTTTGAAACTCAGAAAAGTGAAGGAAAGCCAAGAAATGTGTTTAAAAATATAACACCTCCCCAGTTTGTCAAAGGAGGGGATAAGAGCAGAAGTTCTCCATTAAAAAATGAAGATTCATCATCTGTTGAAATTCAAAGCAGGTTTGCTGAAGAAAGATTCGTTTGAGCACTTTTATGAAAATTCTTGTTGATATTAAAGATCAAAGAAGAGCGTTTTGAAAACATATTTTTCGATTACACTTAAAAGGGTAAGTAAGATAGTGCTTCAATCCCAATGATGTCTATTTAAAATAAAAAGTGTGACACAATCGTGAATAAGTGTGTGTCGGTGTGTGATTGAGTGTGTTAGCACTGGAAAATTTAACAAGTGAGTTAATTACCTTTTAGATTTTATGTGAAAATTTTTTTTGTAGAAAAACGGATGAGCTATCATGAACAGTCTACAACTTATACGACAACATAAAGTTACACATCTAAGGCAGCTACATCTACTAAATGTAAAATTACCTTCTTCTTGAAAATCTGTGTTGATGGTGCACATAGAGGTGGAAGGCAATTTTTTTAGTCGGTGCAAAATTGACACACAACAAACACATAGAAAAAATATGCGACAGGAGTTAAACAAGTATTATCTTCATGCTAACTATAGAAAACACTTATCATTAATTAGTACATTTAATTTCATGTATACCATCGATAAATAATAAATAAGATTTGCTCTAAGAGCATTTTAAGCGCTAAGTTATACTTATGAAGTGGCATCCATTAGTACATCAGTTAAGGATTGGTTTTTAATTTGGAGTTTAGTAAAATGCTGTTCAGGAGTTTAAGAGTGAAAAATCATTAATTCCAAGTTATTTTTTGGCTTTAAAAAGCGATCAAATATTTATATACTTCGTTTTACCAAAAAAGTAATTATTTTTTTTCGATGGAAAAAAACTAAAAAGAAAAAGTATTAAAATAGCAAAAGTCCGTAGTTTAAAGAAATCTCCACTGTTGCCCAAAATTTATTCAAAAATACACTTAAAGCCATTAGAGTTCTCGAACACATTGCTGTTAAAAACATTTATACCCTAGATAAATTAAGCACCCACAAATTTACCTCTTTTTTTGATTTGAGCTCCTCTGAATTGAAGCTGTTGAGCAACAAAGCCAAGAACAAGTTAAGCACCATAAAATTTCCCATAACTAATGTTGGAAGAAATATTGCGAAGCACGACGACGCCCCATTCTGAGAGAGAAAAAAAAGAACTTTTGTTTAAGACATTTTACTAAGATGATATTATAATGTAATTTACGTTTTCTTCAGCCCGCATACAATCCCAGAGAGGCTCGATCCATTCTCCACATAATATCCGAAAAATCATCATAAACGAATGAAAAAAATCGTTGAAATTCCATCTGTAAAATAGTTCCCATTATATTAGCAAACATAATTTTTTTTTGTATTTATTAAGAATTGACTAAGGAACGAAGAAATCTAGCTGCTTTCTCAATAGATATAGATACTCTAAAAAATTAAGCAATCTTCAACGGCAGGAATTAACTTAGTCCAAAATACTAAAAGCCGGCTGTTCACAATTAGGTTTTGAAGACTAGTGCTAAACAACCGGTTGTCTAAATAACACCTTATGATTAGTAATGCCATACAAGTTCTGTACTTACTTACTTAAGTACAAACGTTTCAATATTCTTTATTCTACCTACATTTTATTTCGCAAATGGATGTACATATGTTCGTAACGTCACATTTCGCTAGTAAAGTTAGAGTAGAGGTAGACTCAAGCGCTACTTTTACAAAAGCATCGCTAGCTCGATTATGTAAAATAAAATTAATTAAAATTAAAATAATGGCGGTAGCTAACAGAAGGTGAACTTGGGAAGATGTCATGTTACATTTAAAAAATTAAGAGTTTATCTAACACAATAAAAAAGAAAGTGTGTTTTTATGCCACATTTCTTTCGCTACTGTGTCGCAATAGCCTAAGGAAGGAAAAGAAAAGTTTCTCTTAGAATATAAATTTTATTTTCGGGTCGAATAAACAAAAGTGTTAGATATTAGGCTAGCAGATCCCTTCTTTCACTTAATGCTTTCTTAAATCCTCATAGAAAAAAACTAATGAATTCATGAAAACTCTTATTAACTTTACTCTATTTTTTAATTAGTGTTTAATTGTTTATTAGTGTTTTTCTATAGGAGCGGTATTACTACTGTTCACTGTATTTCTCCAACGACCTACTAAGTAAGGTGTGTAGTTAAACATACAAAATTCAGATATAAAATATGATCGTATGGAAACTTTCGTAAGTTTCAGCATCTTCCCACGTTAGCACGATAAAAAATAGAATCACAGAAAACAATTACCTCATTATTTTTACGATATTCAGTTTATTCGGTAAAACCAGAGCAAGGATAAACATAAATAAACGATAAGGAAACTCCAACAGAGAAATAATATATACTGCAAAAGTTGTTTTATATGTACAAATGGGGAATTTGAAGGAGATTTATTTACTAAACCAAATTTAAACAATGACTCAAGAAACACAAAACATCTTAAAAGCGAACGAACAAAATAACAATAAATGAACAACATTAGTTGAAAAGGTTATTTTTCATGCAACAAATCATAAATCCTAAATTTTAATTAACTAAATTCGGTTCATAAAGGAGACATGAAGAAGAAGTTTTATATTGCATCGTAAAGTCGATTATAAAAAAAATGGTTGGTTGATGATTATATCATTTGATTATGTGGAAATGCTTCCTCGTAACTCCTTTTTCAAAACCTTACTTTAAACTTCTAATAAATAGTGCCTTTTATTGGCGTCGTATAATTTCGTACACATACCAAGTATCAAAGCAATTTAGGCCATTGACCAACATCTTTTAATTTATTTTCGATTGGGTTCTAAATTTTTTTTTTAAATATTTCTTTTAAACAAGTTTATGCAAAGTAAATGATAATTAAGAATAACTCGAGTTTTGAAGCTTCTAGGACGTACAGATATTCCAATACAGAAATTTACGACAATATTTTTCAATAAGCATAAGATATGTGAAATGATTGAAAGCAGATCAATAAATATAAATTCTGCTGTTGAATGATATATGCTAAGGGTACTATCCAGAACCAGGCAAAGGTTCAAATTATGTTAATCATTAATTGTTCCAGTCTGCTGAAATATACTTTGACTGGCAACAATTAAAAAAAGACTAACTTTGCCTGTACAATAATTGCAGTCGGAAACGTCACACTTAAGCACCTCACTTACTTAGGACGAATTGAAGAATAGAAGATGAAAATATGAGTCAAACTTACCTTGGCACTGGGTCTGGTTCAAATTTTTCTGGAGTATAATCTTTGGAAAATAGCTGCATTCCGATAACAGCGAAAATATAAATGACGATAACTAAAATAAGCGTTAAGTTTCCGAGTGCACCTATTGTCGATATAATAATACTCAATAGGACTTTCATTGTTGTCCAGGACTGAGCCAGCTTTAAAACGCGTAGCTACGAATGGAATTGTAATAATTTTTTAGTAATTAAAAATAATATTTTGAAAATCTAATATCTACTGTAATTTAAATTACCAAGCGCAGTCCTCTTAAAACACTTAGGCCGTCCACTAGCTCAAATATAATATCTAATAAACTAGCTGAAACAATAATTAGGTCGAAAATATTCCAACCGCATAGAAAAAAATCCTTCGATAATGCCATCAATTTTATAATGCACTCGAAGGTAAAAATTGATGTAAAAACCTGAGGAGAGATATGTTAAATTTAATTGAGATTTACGAATGTAATGTTTTACCTTATTTCCTATATCTAAAGCTTGTCTAAAGCTCTCACTCATTCCGTGATGCTCCATTGCAAGGAACATCGTATTGAGGACTATACACAAAGTAATTCCTAATTCGAATAATGGATCCTTAACAATCTGCAAGAAAAAATTGCTTAAAGCCTGCTAATTGAGGGTACTATTTAAGACATACCTTATATAAACAATTTTGGAACTGCAGCCAACCTTCGTAGTCTACGCAGCATTGAACACATCTATCACAATTTCGATCAGGAAGATCATCTGAAAGTAAAGAGTAAAAGTCGTTGATTGGACTCAAATTATAGTTTCCAGAAAGTTCATACCTATAACAACAATCTGAGATGAGTACTCAGGATGTAATGCATAAACATTATGCTTCTTGATTCGCGCAATATTTCCGTTACACTTAATTATTCTAATTTCACGTGGGGACAACGCCAACGTAACTGGAGTCAAATCTCGCTGCAACTGTCGTTAAATTTGGTATTATAATTTTCATTTAAATTTTATTAATTTTTCATAATTTTACCTCCACTGTGGACGTGTGGACAAGATCAGCCCCTGGATCTTGCTCTTCGTGGTCATCAACTACCCCAGAATCATCCAGCGATGACTCTCTGTTGACCCCACCTTCACTTGCATTTGAACTTGCCTGCCGACTTGTTGGCAATAATTGACCTTTATAGTTGACACCTATTAATTTTAATATCAATTAATTGAAGATAAGTTCAGAAAGGAGTTTTACGCACAATTCTCGAATGCAAACGAAATCTTTCAAAATTGAGCAAAATAAATATTATGAATAATCAATTTAGATTATTACAAAAAATGCCACTTTATTTCTAATTTTGTAATAATGAAGTTGAAGAAGTATGAGGGTATAATGAAAGTGTATCAATGTTAACACTTTTATCTACATTTGTCTATAGTTATTTTTATTGGAGGTCCTTTCAATGGTTCGAATGCCCATATCATCTTCCAAGTCGTTATATTTGAAACCACTCAGATTTCTTGTGTTGACTGTTAAATTGAAAGCAGAATCTATTAGACATCCTTAAAATTGTTCACTAATTTGATATTATATACCTACATACATGTATATTTAATACCATATTTAAAAAGACACAATAACTTAAATTTTTTATCATATACATGTATCTGATTTCAAGTCTGAGAAAATTCCAGTATTAAATTATAATACGAGAATTTTATCGAAAAATATTTCTGAAATATGTGAAATGTGAAAATTTTCCTAGGGTTTAAGAAAACTATTTTATTCTTGGTAACCTTCATAAAATTGTCTGGGATAGTTATTGTAGGGAAACTTTATTTCTTATATACTGAAATTAAGTAATATTTATTAAACTTCTTTTCTTATGTGAAGGAGACTGAAATGTGTGAATGGATAGGCCAATCAATGTTTTTGTGGGCACCATTGAATTATGAAAAACTCGTTTACATTTGAGTAACCCCCTGAGATTCAAACTTTAATATCATTTATTGACATCCTGTCACATTGAGAAGTACAAGAATCTCGATTAATACTTTGAGTTAAAATGTAAATTGTGAGCATATTTTAATATTTACCTGGATGTAACATGTTAGGATTTTTTGTTTGAGTATCTTGAAAAGTAATTGCTTTTGCACGTTGAATAGCAAGTGCCTGAGGACGAGCACAGCTGTATTTAGGACTTGGGCTTGGACTAGGTGTAGCAGATCTACTCTTACTCTGTTCAGCAAAATTAGAAGAAAATAGAAAATTATACTTATTATATTATTCTGAAATGATTTTCTACTTTGCAGAACAAATTTAAGTCTAACTTACTTGGCCATTTCCATTATTATTGTTTCCGCCCTCCTTTCCTTTTTTTCTCTTGCGTGTCTTTTTTCGTGAATAAGACGCTAAAAGAACACCCTTACGTGAGTCTATTTTCTTTTTGTAGTGCTTATTTAATTTTTTCACACTTAAAATGGACGGGTCGAAGCTAAATGTTGAATCATCTCGATGATCCAACAAGTCTTTTTTTCTTTCCTAAAATCCATTCAAAATTGGAAAGTATTTAACACGTTGTTGCATTAAGGGTAAACATTTATACCTCGTTTGTGATCTCCGCTTCTTCCTCGTAACTAAGCGCCACTACGGCTAACATCAGATTAATAAGATAAAATGAGCCAAAAAACACAACCACTGTAAAAAAAGATACACTCATAGGCCCTGATGTGGCTAAAATCTGGAAAAGGATAAATCATTAATTGGACAATTTTGCTAATAGGTTGAATTGAGTAACCATGTTATACACGTTTTCCCAATAGTCAAGAGTGATGAGCTGGAAGGTCGTCAGCATGGACCACATAAAATTGTCGAAATTCGTGTATCCATGATTGGGGTTCTCTCCCACACAAAGGCACGTGTATCCTATCGCATAAATTTATTATAACCATTGGAGTTCCCATAAAAAAATTTTATTCTTGTTTACCCACTGGACAGTGCCTCGCTCCCGTAAGATTTCCACAGAGCATTGGAAGCTCCTCCTTGTCGAATAGCCAATTATCCGTGTCGTTTATCCAGCTGCAAAAATATTTACAAATGTATTTTGGTATAAAAGGAAGGCAATGAAACATTTTTCAGCCTGTTGGGATAATAATTTCCCCTTGAGGAAGGCAACCCAACTAATGACGGAGCCAACTGCTCCTGTAAAGCTACATAATCAAGTTATAGGGAGTTTCGGATTAGTGAACTACCCCAGAACGCTAATTGCCTCATTAATTTATTTCGGGAAAACTTTTGGCCTCAATGGTCGTTAATGGATTTTTCGGACCGGAATCGGAACAAATTTTACACCTGATTGCGCCTTCAATTGGGCGTTGCTATGTTTCCGCTTCTGCTCCTTCTCATTGTGAACAGAGCTCAGATATTAATAATTAATTGTCATTTACATAAACATACCTTTTCCACTCTTCACTGGTTACGTTGACCCAGTCGTCCGGAAGATTTTTAACACACTTATTCCTAAGTTCGCCCATATAAACCTGGAAGAGTAGAAAATAAGGTTGGAGGAGGATTTTAAGAGTGAAATTGAAAACTAAAACTGACCTGCAGGGCGAACAATGCAAAAACCATCAAACAAAAAATAGTTAACGTCATTACTTCTGCTAATTGCCTAAATGAATGTAACAAAGCGTTTATAATAGTCTTAAGACCTGCAAAGATTTCGTGTTAGCCGCTTGTCGAAGGGATGCAAAAACCCGCCACTTACCAGGCATAATGGAAACAGTCTTTAATGCTCTCAACACACGAAACGTCCGGAGACCCGCGAGGTTACCGACTTCCATGCCTATCGTCGCGTAGCCACTCGTAATCACCACAAAGTCCAGCCAATTCCACGGGTTCCTCAGGTAAGTGTATTTGTTAAGAAGAAAACCCTTAGCTATAATTTTGATTATCATTTCCAGTGTGTAGATAGCTAAAAAAATGTACCTGCAAATCAGAAAATGGGCTTAATTTCAAGAACAACTTTTATGGAAAGTTATGTAAATTTGAATGGTATTGAATAAAAAAACCGACAAATTTTTATTTACGGATAGGGAACGGGGTATGAGGACAACGACTAGATAAAGTACATCTATCGAAGGTCTATAGACAGCTTTATATAAATAGGTATTCTCTATCACTACTTTAAAATAAAATAATTTTAATTTTGAAAATGTCTAAAACATTGAAGATTACATCCGAACACATAGGTTAGACACCAGACGAAAACTAAAAACTCAAATTCATATTATATTTTTTAACGAATTCTTGATTACTATATTCTATTGCAAAATTTGAAACACAAAATGAAAAAATTTGCAAAATTTATATGCTAAGCTATCATTCTATTATAATTCGTTTACTTATGAGTAAATTTATCACAGATTTCAAAAATTATTCTGGAATATGTTTAGTTCTAGATATTAAGTTTTTCATGAATACAAATTATGGCAATTTGGTAAACTACATCATATTTCAAAAATATCAAATTCTTACTATGATTACTATGGGAAACTGTTTAATAAAATAAGCCTTGGTTCAAAATAAGATCAACTTTTCTTCCAGATTAACTAAAAAGCGCAACACATTTTGAAAAATTAATTATCTAGACCACTATACAATTGTTTTTAATATAGCTGGATCATATTTTGTGCAATCTATTATATATCATCATAGAATATTTTTTGGAAAATATACTTCTTTCAAAATGTTTCTAAATTTACGATTATATTGCTTTCACATAGAAAAATAATTAATCTAAAAATTTATTTTCGAAGGAGCAATGTCTCTTCAGACATTGTACATATAAAATAGGAGTACGGGTATTTTTTAAACCTACTAAACTTTTGAAGCTAAATAAATTTGAATACTTACTCGGCTTCCTCAAATGTTTCAGTCATTGCAAGAAAAACGCAGTTGAGCAAAATGGTGGCCATCACGCAGTAGTCGAAATACTGGTTCGTCGCTAAATAAACACACGTCCGCCGAATTGGGTTCCAGGGATGAAAGCAAAAGAGACTCTTGGTTCCAGTGAACCGATGAATGTAGTTTTTTCTGAAACGCTTCGACACCACACAGAACGTCTGAAATTAACATCACAAAAGGAAATGCTTCACTAAAGTTAATATTTTGCTTTCGATTTAAAATAGTTGAATGAATTTTTTAGCAGGAATTAAATGCACTGAAACTCTGGTTGGAGTCGAATATCTAAAATTAGCATTACCTGGGCATATGAAAATATCTAAAAGGTGTGGCTGTTATACTTTTCAAGTTGAGCATTTTTCAAAGCAAACATTTTGAGCAGTCAGTCACATAACTTGCCCCAGACCTTTCGAAAACTTTCAACTAATGCATATTTCCTCCTGGCGACAACTGTAGCATTCAGAAAATCCCGGAGAGTTCTGGTTAAAGTGGGAATCTTTTGAAATTCATTTTACAGGTTAAAAGGGTTGTAACACTCTATATTTTTACCCTTTTTTTTAAACAATTAGAAATTCGGGTAAGTACAGAGAAATGGAGTGCACCTTTTAAACTATTTTGAGGGAAGGCAGCAAAGACAAGGATTTTTTAGGTGAAAGGACTTCAAAGGGCTTTTTTCCTCTTTATGCTGCTTATGCAGATGGAGTTGGTTTTTTCATTTAAATTCTATTGAAAGTTTATAAAATTTTATTTGAGTTGAAAAGGTGCACAAAAGTCTTCTATGATGAAAAGTTTCTCGTTTTTTTCTCGTTTAGTTCACAAAACAAATTGGATCGGGTGCCGGGTGTTCTCAGTGTTCCTATAAAAAACTACTGCAAAATTTGGCATTTTTACTCAGCATCTCGTCAATGTCCAGGGCCAAAGCCCCAAAACGGCCAGCAGAAGGACCATAGTTAAACTTAATGTACTTAGTTTTTTCAAGCGTTAATTTCACTGAATCCGAGCGACTGTTTGAAATTTAATTGGCTCTAATGAAGGTCCTCCGACATCCTCAAAGGCCTCTTGTGTCTTTCGCCACAATGAGGACACCTCGCACGCTGAGGCAGTTAGTCGAGAGGGGCGTGATTTTCCTGGGAAACGGGCTTGCGGGCGCCGCAAACTTAATTAATTTTTATATTCGCCGAGTGGTAGCTCTCTTCGCCGAGACAGAATATCTAATTTCGCTGGGTAAACCAGACAAAACGACTCAAAAACATTTCAAGCACACGACTACGAGTCCTTTTCTCATTCGCAGTACCCCCCGCCAAGGAGGCCAGGCCGCAAGACGGCGGCAAAGCAGTGCACAAAGAAGAGCTTCATTTCATAAAAGATACATTGGCTTGCTTCGTCCCAACCCCCACTTCATTTGCATAATCTCCCTAATACCACCAAGTGTCGCACGACTACCGAGTGGATAATCGCCTTATTTTATTGAAATTCTCAGCGCTGATCGATCGGGTCCGCTTTTGTTTTAACATGCGATGCAAATGAATATTTCAAATTTGCCCACCAAAACAATCTTGGAAGGCCCCAAGCCGGACTACGAGTAGAACATTAAGGGCGTGTGCCAAACCGGCTAAATACTGGAATTAGCCGGCTAAATCTAGTACATTTTCATTTAGTAAATTTTCGAGCATGCTAATGCTTCTTCTTCTTTGGCTAATTGGCTAAATTCGGACATTCGTGTTTACAAGGGAGTATTTGCCAATTTGTTAAGGCGACAGGCGCCTTTTTCAAAAAACCTAAAAACGGCAGCAACAGAATGTTGGAGCCAATAAGTAATTATAAACTGCCAGCCTGCATTAGGAAACATACGCGTTTTCACCAGGCTGCAAAGGCCGCAGACGGCGACGAGGATAAGGTACCTGGATGGGACTTTCCCGTAATAAAGAATTTCGGGGGAGTCATATAAAAAGGTTTCCTCGCTTTTGTTATGACAAGGCAAATGAAAATGACAGTTGGATGATTTGGCTAATTCCAATCCCAGTTTGGCACAGCACTGGAATTAGCCGGCTAAATTTTCAAGGCAAACTGGAATTTAGCCAGCATTTAGCCAGCATTAGCCGGTTTGGCACACGCCCTAAATATATTACTGAAAACATTTAAATATAAATAGATTTCAACTTTTGGGAATGATTTTTCGGGAAATTGCGTTAATACATTATTTTTGAATCCAAATGATTGTCCCTGTTTTGAATTGCTTATTAAAATATTTTAATATATTTATGCTTATCTTGCACTTCCAAGTGATTTTCCACAATTCCACAATTTTTTAATTTCCCCATCGAAAATGTTTTTCAAACAAAAGTATTAAGACTGAAATTAAGTCAGACAATAGACCTAGATTACTTAAGTACCTAACTATTTTGTAATAGATAATATGTAGTAATATCGGTTTCGTAATGTAATAAATACTACTTCAAAAGTATTGCAGAAATTTCATCGCATATGTTAATACTATTATTACTTACAATTAGAAGCATTCAGTTATGTTCGTAGCAATTAAACTTTTTAAAATTATATTTTTATAAAGCTCCATTTGTATCACTTGTTTCCAAATAAAAGCAATTTCAATCTGTAAATTATGTGCAAAAAACATAATATGAAATGAGAAACTCCAGACTAGGTTACGAGGACCCGGTTCGGTTGAATCTCGTGGTTCCCCTGAGCAGAAATGTTTCCCGAAAAACTATTTTTGCATCGCTGTCCGTTTAAAATAATTTAAAAGGCATTCTCCCGCTTCCGGCCAGAGTCCAGCAGCCAGTCACGAGCGATGTGAGCATCACGAGTGATTAAATAATTTAAAGAAACTCGGGAAACCTATTGATCACTGGGCTGCGGGAAAAAAGTGACTTACAACGATATTTACGCCAGTGGGAAATTGCTTCTCTGCCTCGGTTTCGGTTCTGCGGTCCGAGGTCCTGCGCACGAATTTTCTCTAAAAGGACATCTCTAAATAATTCCGCGGTCCGGGCTGGTTGCATATGATGAAGATTACGCGGTGTGACCGTAAGCTCGGAAAATAAAATTGTAAAAGTGATTGTCTGCGGAAAAGCGAATGTTCCCTATAAATGCGAAATGGGGCTGGGAATTTCCATTTTATGGTAGACCTTTCGTAGGGTATAAATTCCATCTCTGAGCGCAAATGTCCCGCCGCGCCGCCATGAATAATAGAGAGGCCCTCCACAGGGCAAAACCACAGGCGAAATCAAATGAAACCGCGCCCGTGTGTTTATTAGTAGGCCAGATGTGTCCTGATGAAAGGGACATCATTCCAAAAACCCTTCTTGGGTCCCATCCGGCTTTTCATCTTAAAATCCTCCGGAGACTGTAAACATGTTTTCATTTGCCAGGTGAAGAATATCTTAAATGCAAATTTTTCGCGTACAAAGGACGAAGGAGCCTAGCCACGACTTCGAATCGATCTATCGATTGTGCACTAGTTCGACTCCTTTTGTAACGTCCTACGCTCATAATTCTGGCAGGCAAGATCCCAGAAAGGCGCTGGGATTTATAATCGACCCCTGCGTAAATATTTATATTTTGTTCATGTGTGAAGGGGGAGCAGATGGGCATTATGCGCCAACAATTGACCCAGTTTTCTGGTGACAAAGTTGATCTATCGATTGCGCGGGGCTTATCTACTTGACGGCAAGACTGATAGATATGAATTTTTTAGCGGCTCCAACTCCCCCGACTTCCGACGTGTCCGAAGGTGTTCTACATACGGAGCGAAATCTCACAGTTAGATGTAGCTACTTCAGATTCTAGCAGAGTTAGTAGATTCTAAAAGTCTACATATTTAAAATCTTTAAAAGAATTAGGGCGTTTGAGGCTTGCCCCGAATTTCTTCAAAAACGAAGTCCTCAGTAAGGTTTTACGATTTAGAAATAGAATCTCTTTGCCAAAAGGGTTCGTTATAAATGGAAAACATGTTCCAACTTTTAGAGTAGAGGTGAAAGCATTTAAAACTAGATATTGCAACCTTCCACAAAGGGACACGTTACGAAGGATAGGTATTTTACACACGTGGCGGAGGCGTGCCGTGCCGGAACCCAGACCATTCAGCGTCAGCTCAAAATTTACATATCGCTAGGTTGCTATTTAGGGAAGCTAAAATAAGCTTTTCAACATTTGCCAAAACTTTGGTTAATGAGATTTATAAAAAGATAGGTGACCTAAAAAGTAGGTATTTACATGCTCTTTACTTTACAAAATCCATTTAAGAGCAATTTTTCTCAGAAATCTTAAAAGCTGCTTTATTATTTTTAACGAGTTTTGATTAAGAGCAGTTAATAACATTTTTTGTTTATAATTTGTAATAAAGTCAATATTTAATTTTACATTTGTTATCATAAATATAAACGATTTTCTAAATCTTAAACATAACTTAAAAACTAGTGCGCAGATTTTATTAAAACTTGCCATATATGTAAATTTGCTACCTGGCGAGTTTTTGAGAGCCTAAAAGGAACCGTAGTGAAGGAGGCATGGTAATGCTATAAATAAAAAAGTATTCTATAATTTTCTAAGAATGTATGTATGCAACTGTTATTTGTTGAAGCTTGTCCAGGTTGTTTCCTTTTGTAAACGAGTAAAATTTCTGTTATACATTTTCATGCACTTCAAATTTCAAATTATAAATATTATAGCTGCAAGTTCTTCAATTATTTAAGAGAAGGAACCTCCAGTCTTAGTTAAAAAAATAAATTTGGAGATTTAGAAAATGTTGCACAAAATATGCTCAGACGGTATTGCATAATAATTATTCTCGTTTATTTTACTCTTAACCGATTAAATTTAGGTTTTTTTTCCGCTTCTGCACCTGTTCATTGAATACAAGTGACACTTTCGGAGCATAAAATAAAGTAGTCGCTGTTCGGCCAAAATAATTTCCTCATATATGTAAAGTCTATGCAATAATGTTTAGCTCTTGATTTCGCAAAATAAATCAGAAAGAAAATTATTATGTATTTGCAGTAATTTAAATTTGGGCGCTACACTTTCCACTCTCTTAAGCATACGTTGCGACATCTAGCGACCGGAATTACGGAGAATTTGCGCACGCTCGGCAATTGGCTGCCCTGCCGGGAAGAGGTAGATATTTCACCGGCCGACATATTCGTTCTTTCGTTCTTGAACTGCCGCAAAGACAGAAGTGAAAGCAGAAGTTCTGCAAATATTCTGTAAAAGCATCCAGTATGAGAGCTAAGGTAATTCTGCTGTTTATATTTAAAGTGTTTTCGTGAATTCTGCTTAATTGTGCAGTGAATAAACGCAATTGCCCTGTAATTTGAAGTGTTTTTGGTGAAAGGTAACTAAAACGTGTTTTTTTCTTAATTTTGCAGTGGCGTAAGAAGCGTATGCGTAGGTTGAAGCGTAAACGCAGAAAGATGCGTGCGAGGTCCAAGTAAATTACTCATCTAATTCCACTGGTAAGTTAAAAACTTTAAATTACGCGAAGTTCGAGAAATTAATTTTCTGTTCTTTTTCCAGGGCATCCGAGACTCCCGGCCTCCATCTTTGGGAACATGAGAAATTTGTTAAAATTTTGGACTTAATACGTTTGTAGTGATAATAAATTTCCCATTTGAACGGACAACTTAATTTTTTATTCTGAATATTCCTGAGGTGGAAGAAGCCAATTGATTGGGCTCGGGCATGCGTCTGGGAACTTTTGCAGGTGCTGAAGGTTCGGTTAACTTTGAGGTTAAAGTGGGTGACACGTGTTGCAAAGATTCGCATACCCCAACTAAGGGCGAATTGTGAGGTGGCTATTTGATTCTTATATTCCCTAATTTAAAGCCGACAGAAAAAGTGCGATTTCGATTGAATTCCATGCATTCAATGCCTGTTGTCCAAAGTGAATCTTCGGAGAGGGCACTTTCTCAGTTCACACCTTAGATCTCGTTATCTTGTAGAGTTTTATTTTCTATATAAAAATGTTTTCCCGATTTCGAATTATGTGGCTGTTAAAATTCGAGTTGAGCTCCTATTAGATGTGTTTTTTTTTTTTCATTTAATTCGAATTCGAATACTTACAATAGAGAAGGCTTAATCTAGGATTTGGTTGCGCGTGGATTTATTTATTGCTTTTTACATTTTTTGGTCAACCGAATTGTCTTGCTATCTAGGATTAGTAACGTGCTTTTCTTCCATGCTTTGGAGTTAGGAAAATAACTCTGAGCGAAAATGGAAATGTTTCTTAAATAACTGCCGAGATTATGAGCCTTATTTTTAATTCCGACTGGATTCAAATCAGTTCGGAACGTAAATTTAAAATTTAGTTTAGTTCCATTCTTTTGTCTCGGACTGGGATTTTTAAATGCGGGAAGTGTGGAAGTAGATAACGGCATGATTTGGGGTTTTAACTGATTTAGTATATAATAAGAATTTTGTCTTCGTAATTCAGCTTTAAGAAATCGTTTCAACATTGAATCTAGTACAATTTAGAAAGTTAAGGCTTTGCTGAGCCTAGCAGTTGCAATCGCTGAATTGCAGTCAGCTGCAAATATTACAACCCTGCTGATTAAATGCAAACGGCTGATAGGTAATGTCATATAACGAATTTATATATTGATTTTTATTCTAGAAATCAAGAATCTTAAAATAATTGGGTCCAATGTTCCTCGCTACACTTACGAACCAGAACTAGGAATGAATCACTCTAAGTCTTCTACGGCTGAATTGGACCTACAGTTCTTGTAAGAATTTTTACATTAAATTCAGCTCGAAGGAATGAAACGATTCGTTCCGTTTTCAATTTCTAATAAAGATACGGAACTCGAGTATGGCAAAATTCATTTGAATTGAGCAAATAATTGATTGCTTGGTTTTTTGAAGGTTTCATATGATTAAGGTTAGGACTGGGTATTGATAGAAGCATCTAATTTGAATTGGTCCTGATGTCTTATTTAAGTTATAAGAGTATTTAAAAGGATATTCAGGAAAAAGAAAGACAAATTTAATTGGAACCGTAGGGTGAGAGTTCAAATTCATCAAGTTAAGTTTTAAAAGTTGAAGTTATGCATATGCTAAAATTCAACTCGGTATTATTTTTTCATTCATTGTTACATATGATGATTATTGTAAAAACTAAACTAAATTCCTTATATTTTTGTCTATATACATAATATACTGTCAATTATTTTCTCCACTTTCAAAGGCATCAACATGAAATTGGCATTTAGGTAATTTTCAATAAGTTTGACGAAATTCAAATCAAAACGCATAGTCAGATAATTTTATTTTATTCAAACTGGTGTGGTGTCATGTAACTTGAGTCGAAACGACAGTGAATAGCTGAATGCCGTGTAAATGATCCTATAGGAATTTTATTGCATTTCAGCTATTTAAGGTCGTTTTGAGTTGGTCGAAACCACTTACATGACACAACCCCTGGTTGTTTTAAATATCGGAAATCTTATTTAACTCTGAAATTTTGTACCAATAGAAAACTTCCGTATAAAAGTTTCATGTTCTTGGGGGACGCTATTCAATTTAATAAAAATTAACTCTTTACTTTAAAAATTGAATTATACACCCTTTAGACTACAATATAATATGCACGAATTTGTGTAATTAAGTGAAATATAGTATATTTTTAAATTGTTGATTTGAATTATGATTGGAAATGAGAAAATGAAAGAAGTCACGTGCAAATATTACACGTTTCTTGAAAAAACTGTGAACAGTTTCGGTTTGATATTATATTAAAGTCTAACATTTTTTATAAAGAGAAAAGGGATGTACTTGAAATCTATGTTTGCCCATAATTAAGTATTTGATAAATTTTTGTTTTTCTTTGTTTTAAAAGTGCGTGGTATTCACAACATACCTTCTGTATTTCTCTGTACTTCTCTTGTTATAGAAGGGCGTCAACAATTTTCCTACTGGTAAAAAAAAATTGTAAATCCGCTACTGGGTAAGCCTGTTGTTTACTTGCGAACCTACAACCCATCACTTCACGCCTGGTAGCATTCAGCATATCCACAAGAATTCGAGCAACGTTTTCCTCAATTTCAAAATCGATACCGGAAGTTTTGTTTGCTTACAAAACCTGACAAATGAGAATGAGCATTCATCGCTCGTTAGGACGTTATTTGTAAACTTCTGGGTTTCATTAATCATCCGCAAAAATTGTTAAGCGAAATTAACCCTGTCTGAATGGGGCCTGGTTTATTTAAAGGGTTAAGAATTTTTTGAGCGGGTAATTTATAGGAGTGAAAATTTCCTTTGTGTAATGAGTTTGGAGTTCCTAGAAGAGATTAAGGAAAATCGTGTTATTCTAATTAAATGCCACTACGTATTTATTAACTTGAATAATTAAGCGGATGTATATTTTTCACACTATCTCAGGTTTAGGAAAAAAGTACATATTTCTTTTTAAACTGAACGATTCTCTAATTAATAAAATTCTGAAAAGGAAAAGCAGTGAGGTTTAATTTCAATAAAACAATTTTATTTGCTGTCATACGTCTTCAGTTTCAGCAGTTGTTTTAGGAAGCTCGTGTAACACATGTCTTTTTAGACTTAGGGTAACGATGGAAAATACAAAGGGGTTCCCTCAATTCGAAAATAATTGAAATTCCCTGCCAGATGACGCACATTGTTACCGAATTACATATCCTCAGTAAAAGTTTCCTCTTTATGTCGAATTAGGAGTCAAAATGTTAGCTAAATATGTCGCAAATGCAACACATGTCTGTGGGTAAAAATGTTGAAATATTTTAAATATATGTATTCACTATTTCTTTTGAAATATGTATATCAAATAGAATTTAATAAGAGTAAGATTACATTCTTAGAAGAAACCGTCTTTAAAACCGCTAGAATAATTTAATGAAGATATAGAAGGATAAAGAAATGTATGAAGTTCAAGACAAAATAATTTTTATCAGAAAAGACGAATTCATTATAATTTAAAATAATAAAGAGTTTTTCAAAAAAGTATATTATAAATTCGATTAAATCAACTAAGCGCGTTATTGAATAACGCTTTTACCCCATTCACCTAATAAAAAAGTTATACAACATGGTTCGTAAATATAAAGTATCCAATAATTTAGTCCTATCCTGTTATCGCGAAAACCACTAGAAATTGATCCTCTCTCCCACGCAACAAATACATCGCTTGCTGAAATATGACCCGTAAAATAACACCGTGGTCTTATTTGAGCGAAAATAATTCATATTTTATATTGCCATATCCTTCTGGATCAAGATTGCTTTTTACACCAATAGTGAAGATACGTCCATAATTCATCCGAGCTGCTCTGACCAAGTTTGGCCCTACACGACTTTCCTCTAACCGAGATTTACGACACGATTACATTTAGTGTCCTCATATTCGCTGGGGTGGTAATAATCCGAGGTTTATTGACCGGTCTACTTATTTCGCTCATTATGCGCTGCCCTAAAAGGACATTCTGGGATTTGAATGTGTTTCGACAGCGCTTAACTACGGGAGACGAACCTTAATAGTGCTGCGAATGGCCTGGACCGGGAACCTTTGACCTTGTTTTACTTTCATAACCATAAGACTCGGGAGACAGAAGGTGTCCACCAGTTGGCGTGCTGCCCGGAAATGTATTCAATTAATCCATGGCAGCTGGTGGAATTTTAATTTGGGTTCTCAACAGCAGCGTGGTATTTGATGGAAGAGGCAAATATTGCAACTTGAACCACAGTGTGGTTATTAAAAATCTAGTCACAAAAGTGCAATAAAAGATGTCACTTGGTACGATGCACCGCTGTTACACTATTGTACCTAACGTTTCATAGTCTGCGCATTTTATTTTAAAAGGTATGTCCGATTAATCCAATTAAGTCTTGTTGTCTAGGAGAAGTACAAATACATATATGTATACCTAACATTTTAGTACTAGATTTTTATTTCCCCTTTTGAAACATTCAGTCATAAAAAACAGTTTTATGAGAATATCTTTTTAAAAAATCAGAACGATATAGAAACGGAGAGGAAAAATTATTTTAAACGCCAATATTGTGTTTTTTTTGTGTTTATATATAGAGTACCATTTTTATAGCTTTTTACAAAATATTCGTTCCTGCAAAAGCTTCAACTCGTTCAATCAATAAAAGATTAATTAAATTGAACAAATCGTTTCTCTCTCCGGCCTTCAGGTTTACTTCAGTTTAGTCGATATTAAACAACACAAGTTGTTCTTCCAATATTCTCTACAGAAAATGTTCTATACATTTTTTTCAAAGGATACATTTACGATTCACACACGAATTGAACACATTTGTACAAAACTTCTTGCGCACCTAGTCATAAAATTGAAAAATCACATTTGTTTCACTTTAATAAAACACAATTGAGTATTTTTCAGAAATCATGTGAAATTAAATCAAAATCATAATCCTATTTCGTGCGATATTATAAATTAAGTGTCGGCGATTTCGAGTAAATTGAGGAAGGGTAGGAGAAAATTTTCGGAAAAGGTTTCAGAAACATAATTCTTCTTTAATATAATAATAATATGTAGAATAGGAGTTTTATTTATTTCATTTATAAGAAATGAAACATTAGGGACCGAAATTATTAAGATAGGAAATTCGAAATTCAAAATGATTTGTCTTCGAGAAATACGGATATTCTGATTTTGGCAAAAATGTTTCTTCTTTTTTCGAAATACTGCTAAAATTTGGTGCGACGTCAGACTCTGTAATAAACGAAAATTGAAAAAGCAATGTTTATTTTCCATTTTCGAGAAAATTATCAATTGTTTTAGCCGCATGAATAAGGGTGGAAATCAATCAAGGGAGCGAGTTCTTTGCGCTCTTATATAGACCAGGAAAATTAGTCGAAAAAATAATTAGGTCCATCAATAAAAGTCCTGTGGTACAATGGCGGAGTCTTAATTGAGCTTCATCCTCATTTCGGAAATGCACGCGCGCATTCAAGGGCCATTACGTAATATTAATTAGCGCTAGTTCCGGTGTGTTGCAGAGTCGCAAGACAAATAATTTTGCGGCACAAAGGACTTCCATGGGGGCGAGGCAGTGCCCTGCATTAGCTGACGCTATTAAAGAAGGCACTTTGCAGTACCCGCGTAATAAGGAAGACGCTAAATTCGCCGCTGAGCACAATGGCATCATTTCCAGCCGGAGCTGGTTAATTGAAAAAAGTTAATAACCTGCCAAGATCCGGTGGACGGAAGCAATTTTTCTTCCGTGACGGAAGTTTGAATGGTGACTTTTAGTAGGAAATGGGAGCAGAAATAGCCCGTCGGAGGCCTGAAAGTGGACCAGTGGTGCTGCTGCCCACCATGCAAAAATTGATTTCCGAAAGCCCGCAGGAATTGGAATGCAATTACTCTGATGATCCTGAATGGGAAATGGGGAGCACGTGAAATGTGGCCATCAACTGGATGTGTGCGGGGGCGGCGCCGTTAGCACCCCATAATTGGGGCTGGGGTGATCCCGCTGAATGTGCCGCCTCGGGGAAATTACTTTTTCAACGAGCACTTAGGAGCTGTTTTTGTGCCGCGCTTAGCGCTAAGTTAGATAAAGTTTTGAGCGAGGTTCTCATAGGAAGTCATTTGCCGTAAATAGGTTTAATTCTAAAGCACCTTGGCGGCCATAAATCATGATGCCCGGAGATTTATTGAAGGAAGAATGGAAGGCAGTTGGCCTTTGCGTCAGTGCGATTAGAAGGCCTCCTTACGTGAGGTGAATTTAAATGCTCGCCTATGCGTAACCGAGCCGCAAAGGTTTAAATCAACGCAGCTTAAGAACGTTGTAATTTAAAAGGTCATTATGGTCGGCAGTAAGAAGTATAATTAGAAAGTTACCCACTAGAGTAAAATAAGGATCGCCTTTTGGGTGCAGGAAATCACTGATCCCAAGGAAAAGTTCAAGTCCTGCAGAACTTAATTACCACTGCCTTACTAAGTAGCAAGTTCGTTCGAACTCAATTATTGGAAAACCATAAAATGCCATATGCTAATTATAACAAAACAGTAAAATCTATAATTGATGTATTGCCACCTCCAATTCCACTTTAAAAAAGCAATACCCAATTCACTGGCGTGGTCAAAACGTTTTTCTACCATAGGAAAGTCGAAAATCTTTTAAAAGAATTTTCACCTACGTTTACGTATCAAATCAACTTGAAAATTTATATAAATGATATCCGCAAAACCAGATATTATGTTCGTTTTAACAGATTTTATAATAAAATTTCAAGAAGAGTGTTTTAAATCTTAGATAAGGTTTTAGTTTTATATGTGTGGTCGGTTCCATTTAATTTTGGCATTGAGGGTTTTCGGTTAATTTCGAACTTTGGAGCCTATTTGTTTATGAACAATGACTGTAATGATTAAGTATACAAATTATTTGAAATTCGTGGTGAGTTGAGTTCGTAGTAATTGCCCGCTGAATATAGCCCATAAATTCGGATTGTATTGTAATACAAGAGCTCGGGTGCTATAAATGTAGCATAAATTTGAGTGCAATTGATGAAAGTTTTTAATAGGAAAGGGACCCATAAAATGGTTAATTTAGTAACTTTGTGGTTACGAGTTATGCAGGCTGCGTTCACCACAAACATTCTCGTAAAATTTTATAAGTTTCCATTCAATTTTGGAACTGAAAATGACGAATATGTTAACGATATTTGTGGGCTTTTTTTATTTCTCAAAATATTTAACTTTGTGTATTCATTTCGTAAGGCAATTAATTGAATACGCATCTATTATTTGGAGCCCATAAATTTTCATAGATTTTACGCTATTTAGATCTGAGTTTAAAAATAATTATCACGAAAACAGAATAGAGTGATTGAGTTTTTTTTTAGGTTAGGGTTGCATTTTTGAACTTCAATCTGTAAGATTAGTGTGTAATCGATAGACTAAATAAATGAATAAATAAATAAGATGTTGTGTGAAATTGAAAGTTAAGTATCTTGACTTATTAATGGTTTTATGAGTGTTTCTTCAATGCAACAAGGTACGAAAATTACGGTTTATTACATAAAAATTTAATTGTCTACTATATGTCTACTTCTAGGAAAAAAAGGGATACAAGATTCGTGATTACGTCTTATACATAATTATTTTTAGTAATTATAGCATGATTCGTAGGCACAGAGAATATTACGCACTGTCAAAATTTGCACACGACTAATCAACCCATTGATTTTCCTTGTGATGTAATCAATCAAAATTCGTGCTTCGTTCTCTTGGCTAGGGAAATGTAAATCATTCGACAATACCACAAGCAAGAAGCAATGTGAATTACGTGAACGCAATTATGATGCATAAGCCACAAAGGTCATTTACATAGCTAGATTTGTAACTCAATTGTGCCTCATCTTAAGAATTTTACTCTATCTTAAAGTGGGATTGATAAGATAGAATGCCTATTATGCACCCAATTATATTAATTTATGTGTTTCATAGTCCATATTCTGCCTTTATTAGTTAGTTATTAGTTAGTTTTTTTTTTTTTTTTTATAGTAGATACCATTATTGTTGATGGCAAATATTAAATATAAACAAGAAACAACAAACAATTTGTTTGCGTGATGGTTCATTAAAATCTTTATTCTTAATTACTGGTATGCAATATTAAAAAAATACACTATTAAAAAATGTATGTAAAGAAAATTAAGAAATTAATGAAAACAATCATCAAACAAAAATTATTGTTACTATTTACTACAAGTGTGTAAGAGTTAGCGTTATGGATTCGATCTAATAGAAATTTTAATATTTTGGGGGAACGAGTAAATATTGTGTTATTTCTTTAAAATTTCGCATATTCTTTTTGAAGAAATAGCCCGCTAATTGCCTGTGAACAATGACTGTAATGGGTGCAAATGACTTGAAATTCATGGCGAATTGAATTCGCAGTAATTGCCCGTTTAATAACCTATACAAATTAGGATTGTATTGCAATGCAAGACAAGCTGCTATAAATGTAGCGTAATATCAAGTGCAATTGTTAAAAGTTTTTAATAGGGAGAGGTCCCATAAAATGGGCAATTTCTAACTTTGTGATTGCGACTATGCAGCTTGCGTTCACCTCCATCTCTCGTAAAATTTTATAAGTTTCTCTACTGCGAAACGTTCAACTCGAATGTTTGTGCCTTAATAGTCTGCGAAAGGCGATATTTCCACACAATAATTTCGCAGGAGCATGTTGTTACCGCGTTGAATGGCTTCCTAACATGTGATAAGAAATAAATCAGATATGCACGACACCCTCAGAGGCATATGACTTTTAAGAAAAGCGGTTATGGATGCTCACCTGCTATAATAAAGCCATAAAAGTTGAAAAAAAAATACATACATATATAAGTATCCTAGAATGAAAACGGTGTCACGTAAAACATGAGAAATTCCAGCTCACTTCGTCGGTGACACACCCAACACAACTTATCAACTAATAGCACATTTTTCTGAAAGCTCTGCGCCGCGCTGTGCCGGGCAGACAAATCCTCTTAGACCATTTTTTCAAGTCACCACGCCTACGCATGTTCACCTCTGCGGTGGTGCTTTGTGTCGCTTGCGTTTTCCGTGAAAGAAACTTTTATAAATTGCTCCGTTTGCCGGATCCCTCTGCCCTCTATCTATACAAAAGCGCTTCGCGGGGGCGGATCGGGAAGGAGATTAAATATTTTTTGCCAGGTAAACTCAGTAAAGGTAGCGAACGAATTGCGGAAGACGATGCTTCGAGCTGCGAGCCCGGTTCGTGCTCTATGCAGATGATGTGTTGGATAAGAGTCGAGGTCTAATGAAAACCTGCAGGCCGGAGCTCCCAAAAGGATGTGACCCAATGTTATTATTTCTTATCATGCTCGAAATTTAGTACAGCAAAACTCGGGAGTGTACCGCAGACTTTCCATAGTGAAATGGGGATCCCTGGACACATGTTTTTGGGACCACAGCCAAGTTTATTCCAGGCTTACAGCAGCTAGGACCTAGGGGTGAGGGTGAAATAGATCGGAGTATCTTTTAGGGCTTTATAATGGGAAATGTCGAAAAGATGGCTTAACAGAAGGGCCACTAGTGGAGTGGCTATAAATCAGTGGCTAAAAATCATAGCCGCTATGAAAACCACTTGACGAAAAATTCGTATTCTACAAACCCAATGAATATTGATCAGTGGAAATTGTGTAATAAAGTCACTGTGGCTATCAGAACTACATATAAGAGCTTTCACAAACTAATGCTGAATTTGTTTATTTGGAAGGTTTTTGCTATTTTTATGATTTTCTGGAGGGCAATGTTAATTTTGATTCTTTTCTTCTAACTATCGTGAATTTCTAACCGGTCAAGTGCGAGTTAAATTTACGCTTCAATGCTCTGTAAAAAAATTTATTTATTGTAACGTAGTAATGTGTTGATCATTTTTATTTTGTTCAATGTATACGAGTAGACTTCAGAGCATATTTCTTAGACATTTTTCGATTTTTATTACTACTGCTTCAAGAGATGTGAAATGTCGAGAAAATATCGTTTTTGATATATATATATATATATTTATATATAAATGAATTTTTCTTCGTTTCATGGCCGTTGGGAAAATAGGCTGTGTGTGGCAGACGGACAGACGGTGGTGTTTGATTTTCACGCTTATTAATTTATTTTACTTTTCAACAAAATTGCATTGTAATTCAGTACCTACATACGTCATTTAATATCTCTTACTGCCCACACATGCTTCCTCTTGATTCAAATAAGTAAATATAAACTGTTTACAATCTTAACTCAATGTTGATTTCAAATTAAATGAATTTCCCTAGTTATGTATAAATAAAATGCATATAATCTGAAAATGATAATTGCAATTTCTTTATATGTACAAACATACATATAATATCACGAGTTTGGCAACAAAAATGCCAAGTGTTGGGCATCTTGGTATTAGAGATTAGCTGCAGAATTATCTTGAAGGTAAACAAGGTTCAACCTGAGATAACATCTATTTCCTACAATTCTCGTAACTATCTACCAGCGAAAATAGCGCAGAAAAGGTGATAAGTCACTTTCTTTTTTACCTTTGGCGATAAGGTTCTTATAAATATCCTGGGGAATGGGCGCGTTGACAGTATCTGCTGCAAGATGATAGTGCTGGAAGTCGTATTTCTCGCCGGAGTCCTATCGGGCGCCGCGCAGGGTGCCCTCAGCCCCCGACTCGCAGGTGGGATCTCGGTGGATACGTTTCGTCGGTTTCCCCATCACGTTTCAATTCGAACGATAAAAGCAACAGGGGAGGCTCGGAATTGCAGCGGCTCCATTCTGTCGGACACCTGGGTCCTATCATCGATTGGGTGTGTCATCGAAGGAGACCGATATCAATTAGATTTCCACCGCCTGTTCCTGAGCAGCTCGGTGGGCTCATTTTCTGTTTTACTGGACAACTCCCACGTATTCGTTTATCCGACGCAATACGACGACCTGGCCCTAATCCGGCTCCCCGTAAGACTCGTCTTTTCAGCCTCCATCAAGCCGATCGCCCTGTTTAAGGAGGACGTCTACGTGGGCAATCAGTTCGCAGTAATGCCGGGCTTCTCGAACAACAAGAGCACTCTGGCCTACGGCATGTTCCGCATTTCTGCGGCGAAAGACTGCCTAAATCCAAACAGCCTCTTCGACGAATACTTGCAAATTTGCGCACGAGGTTGGTACCAGACGAACAACCTGCCCTGCGAGGGTGACGAGGGCGCCGGCCTAATTGTGGGATGGCCTGCTAATCCCCGCCTAATTGGAGTATTTTCGACACCTACGTCCTGCACGAGCCATCGCCCAGCTGTTTACATGAGAGTGTCCAGATACATTCAGTGGATTCATAGCATCACTGGGAATTTGGAGCTGGTAGATTCAGACATGAGGACCATCTCTGAAGTGCCTACGTTATCCGATGTTCCTGCTAAATTGAAATAAAAATTTATAAATGTGCCTGCGTTCTACTTTTTACGACACATTGTACTGACTAAATGTTTATATTCAATCCTCTGGTGCGATTTTCGTATTGTCTAAATCCTTGAATCCTGCAGGAACCTCTTACACCTCGAAACTGAAACGACTCCTTAATGAATTCCCTTCGTCTGCTTATTCTGTTCAGACTACTTAATATGCAAATTTATTCAATAATCACTACACCTACAACAATAAGTTTAGCATATCAAACAAAATTCTAAATCCAAACCTAAAATAGGTTTACAATTTGGTTTTTGCTGGTACAAAGTATTTTTGTGTGCATATACATGCAAATGAAGTTGGTTATTGTTCTGAGCTCTAGAAAATATTAAAACCAATTAATTTTTTTTCGGCTAGTCAAGTTACTAGTGAATATGCATACATATGTACATACATACATATATCTCGAAATACTCACACTAAGTTTATGATTGGAATTTTTAACCCTGGCGGCGAAAGTGGGGTGTTAAACACCCCAATATTTTTTTTTAAGCACCTTGTTTTAAAAGTTGTTGCTTTCGATAATTTTATCATAAAGTATATAGTAAAAGTTGGTAAATTTAAAAAATCTCATATAGGTTCTGAGATGCATTTGTTTTAAAGTAGTGTGGGGTTGATTAAATCCCATGTGCGCTCGATGCGTCTAAAAGAAAGTGTACGCTGGCAGGGTTAAAAGAAATCAGACATCAAAAGAGTACATTAAAAACTACGAGAAATTTGGATTAATCTTAGTTATGGTGAAAACTTGTTATTCTGATGAATGGTTGCGAGATAATTTTTCTTTGATTTTATGAATAAAGTGAACATTAATATTTATTTTTTGCAGTACCTACACAAATTTGCATCATCTTCATATCCATAAATCCATGCATAGAAATAAGTATGTTGTCCAACTTTTTACCAATTATCCGTAACCTTTTCTTCCCAAATGGATATGTACATTTGTAAATGCAGTACATGTTTTTGTTATGATTAATTTTAAATAATTAATAAATTACGTTTTAAATGTAAATGTAAAATGTTTTTATTGTAGTTTAGGCAAATAAATTTTCTCTCAGGGCAACGAATGGCTTTTGCGTTTTTGGAAAGGAAACTGAGAATTGTATTCTTTGTTCATTCAATAGAGAATAATTCAGGACCTATTTGTTCCTCCTTCATTGTGCGGAATGTTATTAATTTTGTCCTCTTGCTCCTAGATGGTTAGTCCCATCTATTTGTTACGTGGGCTGGTGGGAAATGTCTTGAAAAAGGTTGGATACCCTACATATGTCAACTCGGGTTTCTTATAGTGTTCAACGGATTGAGTTAGGTTTCCTGGGGCAGAGAACTAAATCTTACTATCTCTGCACAGGCAATCTGATTTTAATTGATTCCTCGAAAGGAATTTTATCGGATATCTAACGCAGCCTACATATGTCTTCATTGCAATTGTATTGTACCATAAATTAATATTCTCCACCTCGCTCGGACAATTCGATATTTTGGTGTAACTAAGGTGTCATTTGCAGAGCACACAAGGTGAATTTGAAAACCCCCGTTGTGGGCGATCAAAGCAATTTCAGTTTTCGTTGTGGCAACTTTGCCAGCTTTATTGAAAGTTTAGATGATAGAAACTCTCAGGTGACTCTACCTCCTAAAGGAAATTAAATCTCAAAATTCCCAGCAATTGTAGTCTCTAGAGGTTAGAAGACTTCTGTCCTCCAATATCATATATATTTTTTAGCTGGAGAACTTCCAATAACTTTTAACGATAATTGATTTTCATGGTGAACCGATAAGGTTTTATTGCGAAATTGAAGCTAGGAAATTCCCTGGTGGCTCCCCAAATATGTAATGTATATTTTAGAGGCCATAAGTGACGCTGTGCAATATGGCGATAGATTAATTTTTGTTGCATATTAAATGGGCATAAGATAAACGTTAAGTAGTAACACATTCCGTGCCAGAATTTTCAAGAAAACTTTAGTGAGAGAATTACATAAAAAAATGCATTTGTGACCAAGTTTCTGGAAAGTTGACATAAAATGTGGTAAATTTTTATAGATACTAAACGTGATATGCAATAGCATGGACAACATTTTATACTATGTGTGCTATACATAAGGAATCGTCAGACCGATTGTATAATTAACTTATTATAGGTACAATTTGTAAAGAAGAAATTTTATTTTTAAATTTCGAAACAATTAACGATTTAACACTAAAACTACTGATGTTTAATATAAACCTATGTATTTTTAACACACCCGTCAAATTGACGGGTCTTTGATTATGCCAATTATTAGCTTAGTTTATGTAAATGAAAGAATATAATTGATCAAAAACGATAGTTGTGCAATAATTCATGAATTTTCAATAAAAAACATCGAACGAAAACAGCTACATTGTTTTTACTTGAACTATTGTCCGAGCACTCTTCATTTAGATTATACATAGCTAGTTTTCCGTTTATTCAATAATTTGTGGCTTTTTGTAAATTGTTTCGTAACTAAGGATACACCAAAAATAAGTTTCGTAGAATACAAATAAGTTCCAATTCATTATAAAAATATTTTTTTTTTGCACAGAATGCACCTTTCAATTAGAATTTTATTACTTTAGAAATGTACAACTAATATTGATTTTGTTTTGATAACATCTTCTAGTTTAAGCTATAAGTTGTAAACTGAAATAGGTATCATTATATTTATAACAAATGTACTTCAGATTTTTTGAGGAAGCGATGTATAGTATAAACGAATGTAAATACGTATTGATTTTTATCCTTTCATAAATGGTCCATATAAATATTACTATAAACTTTAAAAATGCTAAGCACCTCATTTTGACGGATTGTGGTATAATTAATTATAGGTGAGACATATTATGGAAGTTAAAATGATTGAGTGGAAAATAAATAGGAATATTTAACTGTTCTTTTATTTAATGAAAAGTCGTCATAAATTTCTAGAGCATAGAACATATAAGGTATATAGTAATATTTTTAAAACAAGCAATCTGGAAACCGTCAAAATGACGGGCTTGGTAGTTCTAGTGTTAAACCAACATAATATGTATATTATGCAACTTTGGTATTTTTCCAATTATAGCATTTTTAAATAGGTGTGCATAAGAATGAAATTTTTTATTTCATTAATTTCGATTTTCATTTCAAAAGTATTAATTTCTAATTTAATGGTATGAAATTTCACTAAATCTATGCATTTCGTCAAGTTTATTTTACCAAATTCGAATATTTATGCAAATGTAATGAGATTTGACACGATTGAATTAGAAAATGATACTTTTGAAATGAAAATTGATACTAATGATACAAAAATCTGAAGTTTCTTGAAAAATAATTTTTCTCCGAATTTTTCAACGTTTTTGGGTTTACGAGTTTATAAAAATATACTTACTTATTTATATATACATAGCTTTATAGAAACTAATTTTTTTATTTTTGAGCTTAAAGAACAAGTTTGATTTTTATAAGATGGAAGCCATTCAGAGATTTTATTACACATTTTGCCACGTTACGTAATACCACAAGTTGTAAAGCCAGTCCAATGTCCCCAAAGATTAGACCCAAAAGTAAAAATGTTTATTTTTTCCAGATAGAGAATTGTGGAAGGAAGTTATCGCATAGTCCATAAATATAAGAAAAGTACTGCAGTCTGAACATCTTGTGCTCGTTTTGCTTAGCAAACAGGGGGATTTACGAGTGACCCTTTTTCTGTATTATGTTTATGATTGAGAAAATTTCTTTTGCACTTGAGAAGTACACAAATTGGTAATTTCCGCAAAATGTAATGTGGCGCTCTAAATCTCTGCAGTCGACGGAAGTTCCGAGCATCAAATTTGAAATATGGAAAATGAAAACCTTTTCCCACGTGGCCCTCAGGCGCACATATTTATGCATAATTTACATACGTAGAAAGCTGGCAAATTATATCTAAAAGCCTGTTCGCTTCCCATATTATCACAGAAGCCTCCGCCTAATGCCGAGCGAGCGTTAACTTAAATTAATGACCCTCCCGCCCGAGCAATTTTACAGTCGCAGACATGATAATTAATTTAACTTCACCTTGAAAGTTTCACAGGGATCCGGGAAAGTTTTCAGGATGTCAACGGTGGAAAACGAGGCAAACAAAACAACCAACTGCCCGGTGTTTTACAAAGGACTGCTCGGGAAAGGAAAAAATATTTTCCGGTGAAGAGTTCCCTTTTCTTATACATATTGTACAAAAGACTCCACACGAGGGCGCGTTCACGACACTTGCTCGTTATACTGCTTGTACGGACTACGGACCTGCTCTTTAGCACGCTTGTACTCGTAAAAGCAGTTAGAGAAGGAGCTAGAAAAGAACTCCCTACGCAAGCAGACCACCGTCTACAGCTTCATGGGAACAAAGTCAGACCAAATCGCTGTCCAATGTTTTAATGGGTATGCGTGCCACACGCGAATTTCCCAGCCCTCCGAAGGGCCGAGCGCCTTTAAGTTGAATAATTCCAATTCACTGTAAACAAACCGCTGTAATGCGGCAAAGAAATGGGCAATTATTACGCTAGAGCAACTCTAATCTGATTCAGTTGGAAGCAGGAGCTTAAGGCCACTTGCAGCCGATTAAAACATTATTTTCGTGGAGTGGAGTGGAGCGGAGTGGCACAAAAGGGTCAATTGCCCAAAAACTTTGTCTCTGTCCCTTTAGTTTTTCCGCAGTCGTAAGTTGTTTGGAAAAATAAATTTTCCTGGTATAATTGGTAAAGGCTAAGGGATTTATAACCTTGACACATTAACATTGAAATTGAACCTTTCAGTGGCTTCTCAATCCCATCAATTTCTACTTCGCTAGTGATGAATCTTTTGAATAGAAAGGTAAGAAACCAAAAAACAGAAAACATTTTTTTTACCAAATAAGAAAGGAAAGACGACAATGCATTAATATATTTTGCTTTAAATTATTTTAAAGAGTATGTATTTTATTATTTAATTACCATAACGAACAATTGGGAAAGAAAACAAATCAATATAAATTTCATTTAACATTTCACAAATTAGAAACGAATGTAAATTAGCTTTTATAATTATTCATTATACCCATGATTAAATTAATTGATAAATACGACATTATAACCTAGTTACATTCAAATTATTCACGGTGAATTTTTGCACCCTACTTAATAAAGTCAATTTTTGTAACCTGAAAAGAGTCCTAATCGATATTATGTTCGTTATGAATTTCTTTAAGGCTAAAGGTCAACCAATTGGTTTGTCGCAAGCATTTCGTTTCCTGTTGGTGGGGCGTTAATTAGGGTACTTATACAAATTGTAGATCCAAAAAGGTTAGAATAGAGCTCGAGAACTTCAAGGATTTCGTGAAACTACATAGAAAGAATTTTCAAAACAGCTATTTAGTTTTATTTTATAAATTGATTGGTTTTAGAATCAACCTATTAATTTATATTTATTACCTTATTAGCAAATACAAGAATTCTTTCAGTTTTTGATAATTTGTATGATATATAGTGATGCGGCCGATATTAATTTGCATTCGCTCAACAATTATCGTTAACTGATAAGATAGGCAATTAATTATATTTTGATGGTTTTCTCTCCAGCTAGAGTTAAGCAATAGTTTTTAAGTTTATTTGAAATTTTGAACATTATGCTTAGCGGAAGTAGAACTTTTAACGGCATAAATTAAATTTCTTTGAAAAATGGACATTTTCTGAGAAACCTTTAGTTTTAAAATTGCGTCAGGATGATGAATTCCAGTATAGTATGTAGAAGTAAATAGATTTAAGTTTTAATTCCTGATTTAGTAATTAGTGTAATAGGTATACTCATTGGGTTTCCTTTACATACTGACTTTTTCCCCAAATTTTCATTATTAAAAGTCGTCAATAATTTCTGCTAAACTACAAAAACTATCATAGATGAATAAATTCAAATTTCAGCTCTAACCATAAGTCTCTTATTGTATATAATGCTTATATATCATCTTTGAAATATATCATATGTCTATTCTATTCTGTTTGATGATTATATAGCGCCCAATGAGGTAAGATGCGAGTGCTATATAGTTAGAATAATATATTTTACCTTAAACTACTTCTTATTCTATAATAATTGAGGATTTATATTTACCGTGTATATTTAGCATATGTACGAGTATATTATACTATTTTTTCAAGTAATTAGCGTTTTTATATTGTTATAATTTTCAATTAGTTTTACGAAGGGTTTTTGTTGAAATGTATGATAAAATAAAATACATACGCAAGAATTACTTTCAGTGAAAATGTTCAGTATTTTATTTCTTTAATATCATTATTTCACATTGACGTGATTTATGGTAGAATACTGACAACAATTTAAGCACCCTTATCTTACTTTGAATGATGTATGACACATGCAAAATCTTTCTATTGTCATAAATCGGAATTTTCTATGAGTATGCAAAATTGCTTTATACTTCTAGTTTAAGATGTGTAATATAAAGTACTATTTTCCAAAAGCGGTTTAAAAATTTCAATGTTACATGCTCTCAAGACAGTCGTTTCGCTCGAAATAAGAATTAAAATTGAATGCAAGGGAATAAGGTAGGTAGTAGCTTCTCTTCTCGACAACTGCATGCATGTGTACTACGTGCGTACTATAGAAAAATCAATTGAAATTTCTTATGTAAAATTTATCGCTTACGTGGCCACTGCGTCAAAGAGGATATTTGGATTAAGCAAGGTCGGTGATTCTCGGATTTTAAATAAAAGATTCTACTAAAAGACAAGGATCAATTTCTTGTGTAACTATAACCATTCGTCGCAGAGCCTACCCCAGTTATGCAAATAAGTAAATAAAACTACTTGATCCCTCCTCACTGGCTGCTGACATCCGAATCAGTGAAGACAGTTTTGATGGAATTTCTATCATATATTTGCAGAGAGCTCTATTTCAAGGGGATTCCCCTTTTCCCGAATAAAACAGTTTGCAGAAGCATAAAAAGCTCTCAAGGAACACAATTTTCTGTCATTCGCCGCATCCGGCCGCCTTACCATTGGTTCCTGGGGTGTGTCGCGATAAATCTGAAATGGTTGAGAAAATCCTTTAAAGTCGCTTAAGCATCTATTTCTATCAAAGCGTATAGAAACCGGACGAGTTTTTCCGTGCTCTCGTTTAAAACTTTGAAAACTTGAAAATCTCCTCAATGTGTACGAAGATGGAAATGTGTGCGCAGAAGTCCTTTTTCCTGTGGCAATGCGAGGACAATGCCAACGACCAAGGAGACTTTAGGGGAGGAATGGCGAAAAGGAAAACGACAATGGACTCGACGTCATTACAACGCACAGGACTCCTGGCGAATTCAAAGTGTTAATCCGTGTGCGGGGTGTCTTTGTATGTGCCCTGCAAATTTCGCTCGGGGAGCACAAAGCAGTTATTGTTTTGAACAATAACTCCAAAGTAACGATGCAGTGGCGACAGGAGCGCAGTTGCTTCTGAAAGACTGCACTTTGGTGCACAAGGAAATGAAAAAGAGTTGCCCAAACCGCCCCCCGAAACACTTTACCTAATCACTTTTCGACGCGCTCGAGAGCCTTTAAATTTTATTTATATGTTTTCTCAAATTAACATGACGCCGGGGTACTTATGACCTTTTAGGGGACATTTTCATCTCATGAAACTTACTCACTCAACATCTCAGACCCACCCACAGCCCACGAAGTGGCCCATATGAAACTAAACGAAATTGAGGAGAAAAACCAGAGGACGGATTACTTTTCCAGATATAAAATTTTGCATCCTAAGGGTTATTTTTTTTAAGTCTTGATGATGGAGAGAAGTCACCCATGAATTTTTCATCGTCTAACTCCGCTCACTTAAAAATTAAAAGCCCTCGGGGCCTTCCATTCAAGCAAAAATCATTCTCGAGCATTTATTCGTCCGGAGATGCGGACATGAACGATGCAACTTTTCTCGAAAATATTAAGGCACTGCAAAACACACAATTTTTTCTCGTTATTCCATTGTTGCAGGCACTAGTTGCGATTTTCATATATAACGAGGGACCATTCTCTCGACGGGAATTATAAAATAGGAGTTCGTTTCGTACATATCTTTGTAATGCCAGGTAATTGCTTTCTACATGTAGGTGAATTTCCGTCTCTATAGCTCGTTTCGTTATACGAAAAACATGTGCTGGCATATGTCTATAAACAGAAGCGCAAGAATGAATTCAAATTTTGTTACGAAGGAAAATGGGGTTATTTTTTGAAAGATTTACTAGATAACTACAGGCCTTGTTCTTTAGCTGCCTTGAAAGCTTTTTCTTCCGCCAGCTAAATCTGCCAAAATTGGGATATATGTAATTCGTCAAAAGGATAGTGTAAAAGCATGACCCTTTAAACTTGCCCTTTATTAATATGGCAATTTAAATAATTGGGTTTTTGAAAACTGTAAAGCAGTAGGACGTAAAATACGCTATTATAAATAATGAATTTTTATACGAAAGAGGCTTAAATGAAGACATTCAATATAACACACACGAACATTTTTAGTGTGATTGATAATTTTTTTTTAAAATAAATTATGTTGCATAAATTCCATATATTCTGGCTTTTACATTAAAATAAAAAGGTAGAGATTTATTAAAACAATTTATACTAGATTTTAATTTGACATGAAATTAGATGGAATCAATCTTATCGAATTTAATTTTATTTTATTAATCGTATAATTCGTATAATGTTAGTCTCGGCTAGTATATAAATTTATGTATTTATAAGTATCTATACTATAACCACTTTTTTGCTTTTGTTTAGTTTTTTTCTGATATATGGATGGAGAACATTTTATATAAAGTTATAACAAAAAACTGGTCAAGAATGGAAAGCCCTAAAAAGTAAAAAATAATGTAAAATTTCGATTGTTTATTTTCAACACAATTTTTGGATGCGTTCGTAAATTACTTACAACATTTGTTACATTGTATGTATAAAAAACAATTTTTAGTAAGTATATGTTACTTAAGTAAAGGGTATGAGTAATATTGTACATAATTTTCAGTTTATTACGTGCAGCCATTTTCGTTGTAGACTTGGTAACAAAACGAGCCTAAAAACAGTAACTTTGATAGGGCGTCAAAAACTTATTTTAGGTCAAAAATTAAAAAAATAAAGACGCATTCATTATCTACTGAAAAGACCCTTTTCAACGATACCCCACAAAAATAGGTCCCAGCGTTTGATTTTATGGGCGTCCCTTAAAAAATTTTTTTTAATCTTTTGTTTCTCTCTCTGTCTTTGAGCCGCAGTAATACATATTACATATGCATAGATTTCAAGACCCTATTTCATTTCGTTTAGAAGCTAGAGCCCTGTGATAGACAGAGAGACGGACAAACGGGCAAACGGGCAAACGGACATCGTTGGCACAACAATAGGGTTCCTTTCTGGTACGAAAGCCTAAAAAGGACACAAAAACGATGTCAGTATATGTATTTATAAATAGTAAATTAAAAACGAATTTATCTCAATTTAAATGTATGTATATGAACTTCGAAAGGGCATTGCGAAGAACAATACGTTATTTATGATTTTACTGAAGTAAGATCAATCTAAGTAACAAGTAGTGAAGGAAAGAAAATTTGAAAATAAGTAGTTGATTTTGATAAAGGCCTTAGTAAAGTTAGTTAAAATACGAATGCTATCCTTTTGATTAATTACAACATACATCCAAATTTATTACAAACTCTATTTTTAATGAGTCATCAATTCATTGTTGATTACAGAGTGAGGCATTCGTACCGGAGCGAAATGTGCTAAATACTCAGATTATGTACAATTGTAAAAAAAAGAAATGGTGATGGATGATTGTGATTAATTGCGCATCACTGATGACATACATACTCCATCACTTTATAGCATAAATCCCAAACGATGTTTTACAATATAAAGACCAACATATATTGATTTTATAATTTTTTTACATACTTCCGTTGGTCAAATTCAATCTTAGTTAGACTTGTTATAATTTATTTTCACCCAAAAATATTTTCTAATATACATACATGAAAGTTGTATTTATAGATTCTATTCTATCATTGCCGCGAGCAATCTGTATTAATAAGATAATTCTAGAAGAACAATGATTATGCTTTGAGTTTTTTATTTGAGTTGTAGTTGTCCCCGAGCAAAGATATTTATCTTTGCCTTTATTGGCCTAAGCTTTATACGCCCAACAGGGTTTTTCCTGCTTAGTTTAAGGCATGTAAAGAATGATAGCAAAGACGACTTAATAGGAGACAAATTCCCTGGCTTGTGTTGCTTTGGGCTTCAGGAGGATGTTCCCGACCGAGAGTTAAATTGATGATGCGACATATTCCCTCAATTTAATGAAAAAAGAGGGCTATTTGAAAGAGAATTTATCTTCGAACCTAGTGACAAGCATTAATTATGAGGAAGCGTATGGAATTTTTGACATGGAAGGATCATTCTGGTGGGTGGTCTTTTGTAGTAGCGGAAAATGGTAACCTAGTATTAAAATCTATTAATCCCGTTTAAAACAAAAGCTTATAGAAAAAGTTAAAATAGATCAACTATGATTGATGAATGAATTAAGACCGATAAATTTTGTCGACTTTGATAATGTAGCGGTTAAGTAAAAAAAAAAGGTCCTTCAAGCAAGTCGAAGTCTTATTGTATCATTTGCCGTATTTCTCTTTTTGAAAAAGTGGTGATTATGAGTTCCAATATATCTAAAGTTTATACAAAAACATTTAATATTTAAGCTCACATTTTCACTGAAGTTGAAATATTTGTGAATTTCTTCAAAGTGAAATATTATTTGCAATTTTATAAAGAGAGAAATTTATAGCAACGACCTTGGGGTCGTTGCTATAAATTTCTCTCTTTATAAAATGAAAAGCTCTCATTTATCATTTGTCCTTCACTGGGTCCTTTACCCTAACTTAAGTGCAAATTCGATATTATTAATTTTATTACAAAATCACTATCTCAAAATTGCCTGGCTCATAAATTTTACTTGTTGTGTACTCCGGCTTTTCAGATCTGGGAACCAGCCCCCTTTGTACGAAGGTTCCATTTAATTCCAGGTCCAAACCTTTTCTCATCACGTCCAAACAATTCGACGTTGATTGCATTGTAGTTGCTGGGCCACGCAAGCAATCCTTCAACAAACAACTTTAATTCCAGAAACCTATTTCCCGAAAGCCTTTGTCGTAAACACGCATAAATTTCGGCACCGATTTGAAAACGTGAAAACATATAAATCTTCTCAGCTCAGGGAAAGTTTCACCTTCAAAATACAATTTTCTTTATTTGTGCATATAGCATGAGTTGAAACGAGATAACTTTATTTAAGGGTTCAGCTGGTTCGAACAGCGATTATTACTAGTTCATTGGGATATGCTTGGTGCAGCAAGAAAAATTTTAAAGTGTAACGTCATATCTGTTTTACGCCACTATGAATTTTTCCTGGATAATCATCCTATTCCCTATAACTATAAAATGTTTCTCCTTGTAAATTTTGATGGGATATACTTATTACGAAGAAATTTCTTTAGTTTTCCAGCTTAAGAGAACTATAGAGCGCCTTGACGCCTTTGGTTAAAAAGGGTTTGAAGATTTGAGTGGTCTATTATATTAAGAGACATACATATGTATTTAAAACAGGCGTTCTCTGGTACTTAATGCACTGCACTTAACGTCATTATGAACCTCTCGTAGAAGTAACTGGCTGTAATTTCGTTTAATTACTCAGTTACAGGAAACTCAAACTTTCAAATTTTCGTCTTTTAAGGGAGAATTATATCAGTGTTAATTATTGCTAAAAGCATCCATTTAACAGCTTAGTGCTTTCCTTAAACTTGCTGGCACTTGTAAGAATGTCTCAATTTTGAAGTATTATTTTAATGAAAGGAACAACTTTGATGCGAGTATAATCTTGAAGGACAGACAACTTTTAAAATATCTATAGGTTGTATTCCGGAATCCATTGTTTTAAGGAGTTCTGAATGCAATATTTAAAAGCAATGTGTACCTGTGTGCATCAGTCTGAACAATTTTTTGCAATAAGTTAGAGCAAATATATTTTCTCCAATAAATTAGAACACCATGAATTATTTTGTTATAAGAAAGAAGAACTATGTAAATTCTTTCGAAATGAGGTAGGGTAAAGTTGCTTTAGTCGTACCATAGCCTAAGTCGTACTCCAGCAATATGTGAGCCGATGTTTAAATAAATTGACATCTAGTGGTGTAAAATTGTACTATTAAGTCGAGCGAGTGAACAAAAATAAGCGGGCGGCCCGTCGGTTTTCGTGATAGAAAAATAATTGATAATCAAGTTTTGTTTACTGTTTTCATTCAAATTCCTTGCTCATTTGTAAGCTATTATATTTCAGAAAATAATATGATGATAAATTTATTTTTTTAGTTCATATCTATATTCGCGGTCCTGCCATTTATTTAAGCATAATCAAACGATAGAAAACTTTAAGGCTATGTCAGCAGATTTGGTTTGAAACTTTGAAGGTCTCGGCAGCTTAAGTCGTACCTGCGGAGAATTCGTTAATCGTACCATCATCCTGTGTATAAAATGTAAAGGTTCGGTATGTGCTGGGATGAAAAGTGAAATAAAGAAATACATCTGTGATTTCTGCATTCAAACCAACTAATTTTCTATATGCTAAGCAAATTACATTCACATTTTGCTTCCTAAGTGTAATTTACATACACATTTAACTTTGAAAACTCCAAATATAAGAAGAATGTAACTTGATGTCCTAAGAAAGTATCAGTTTGTACTTTTTAATTTGTTATTATGAGGTCTTGTTATATTATTTTATAAATTTATGATATCATCTAAGTACGACTTAGGCTTTAGGTGGTATGAATTAGGCAACCAGGTGTCTTAATCGTACCGAAGATACTTTTTTGTAAAACGTTTAAATACCTATTTGGATAAAAAAATTTGTATTTTTATGAAGGCTGGTTTATAGCTTAATAAACAAATATTCAGTGGATGTAAATTATTTTGTTTAATTTAAATTACCCTAAAAATTACAGTGATTTTCCCTTAGTGGGTACGACTTGAGCAAACTTACCCTATGTATAGCCACGATAACAGTCGATTTAAACTCTCACAACTATCTATAGCAATGACCCGGCCCAAAATTCGAAATTCGAAATGCAATCCGAAAACAATCTTGGTGATCCCTTTTAATCACAATTTACTACAATTTAAGTAACTCACCTAAACAATTTAGATCAGGGCACTTCAAGAAGCGATGGGCATAAAAAGTTCAGTAACGAAATTGTCAACGTAAGTATCCATGTAATTTATTTGATTTGTATGATTTTCTCAATTACTTGAATTGCCTTTGCCCTATTTATAAACCTCATTAGCGTGGGTAGAAAATACTTTATTGAAGGCCAAATTTCTTTTCAATCACAACGAATCAATAATGCTTCGATGGGTATACAAAACGAGAGAAAAATTAAGTATTAAGAAATATTCATTCAATTCTCACCCACGCGAATAAAACACTCATTATTAAGTGAAACTTTAAAATTAAACGACCACCTACACATATTTTACTTTAATCAAGCCATGAAACGTATTCGAAATTTAAAAATTTAAGGTGGTGGTGGGTTGATTTGTTATTTTTTAGTCAATTCGTATAAGAATAAGCAAATATGTACATAAGCGATAATTCTGATAAAAAGTTTGTAAAAAATTAAATAAAATTTTCTTTTCACTTATTTCAACATTCCTTATGATTGAGTGTTGTATTAATGCTGGAATTTGTTTAATAATTTGTAAATCGTACGAACTATATTTGGAAAATAAATATGATTCTTAAAATCATTATTTCTTTGTAATCCAATGAAATACGTTAAATTTCATTTAATCGTTATAATTGATTCTTAATAAGGTGTATGTATTTTCTATATATATATTTATAACATGCAGTTTTTAAGGCTTTTTTTCATATCTATAATAAAATATAAAACGAATATAACGATTTTAGTCCTCGAACATATTGCTTAGATTTTAGAGCACAAAGTACAAACCAATGTAAAATAAATCTAGGAATAAAAAGATATAACTTTTGTAGTGATTATGCTTTTTACAGGATAGAGCATAATTTCCTGGACAGTTTCTACTTTGTTTTTAACATGATACAAAATCCCAAGCGCTTTAAAAGTAATTTAATTCAAAAACCAAAGGTTTATGTGGCACAAGTGGTTGTTTTTTACATATATATGTATATATAAGGTATTACATGTAATTGCAATACATTCCGAAAACTCTGGTAGTGCAACGATTGTTATCTTGATTAGTTGATTTACATATTTCCATATAAATTTCCTGCAGTTCGAGAATGCAGGACTAAAAACTTTTGTTGCTTGACATACAAAAACTGGTGCATTGGCGAAATTTAAATATTTACCTATTTGAAAAGCGCATTACTGCAAACGGCGATTTTCCCGTGATATGCAAAGTATGAAATATATCGGTTGATCCTGCGATTAGGACTCACACATGAGCAATTCAACAAATGCTCGCGCCTCCATGGAATAATAAGAGTAATGGAAATTTTTGAGGGCCAGAGAAGGTAATGCATGGCTTAAAATCTCCTTAACTTAATTCAGCCTCCTTCGTGACCAGGAGCTATTAACCGATGTTGAAAATAGCTGAGTGACGCCTCTTCGTCAAATCACGCGATATTTTTATCTGCTTCTATAAGTAGCTATCATCGGCATGTTTGTGGTGCCCTTACAGCGTTATGTACACTTGTCTCCTCGCGGATCGATTAATGGCCTAGAAAATATTTTTATACGAGTGAACGTTGACTCACAATGCACTCACTTTTCGATATCTTAAATCGCAAACGTGGAAAATTTCCCACTGTCCAGGAAATAAGTGATTTCCTGAAACTCTTCTGCCGTTTCCTGCTGACCTATCGGGGCGGAATTTTAAAAAAGGTTTCATTTTGCACAGCTGTGCAAAAACCGCATTATATGCTCTTGCGATAGTCCGGTGTGATTAAAGACTCCAAGCAGGGTCATAAAGAGACCGCAAATTTTAAGGCATTTTGCGATTTCGATCAATAATTTGCAATATTTGTGATTGCGAACTGAATTGGGTTAAACGTGCGCTTTAAAACTGTTCGAAGGGCGGATATGTGCGCTTTTGATAAGTCGCGCCACTAGCCGCCGTCGGAAAGGTTTTTATTGTCATTGTAGTCGTAAAGGCCGGATATTTTTGCCCAACGATTGCAATCCAGGGCTTATCCAAGGTTATGAAGATTGAGCAATAAAAGCAGGAGCTTAGCTTTTATTGCGTAAATTTGTTTCAGTGTTCACATCTCGTAGAGAATTTTATTAACCATATATTCGTTGTTTTTCATAAATTATTCCAAAATTTTTTTCCTGCAATACACTTAGTCTGATGCCCATCCCATTCGATGTTAATGGTTAATAGCATGACTGAATTTCAGAATATAAATTTCTCATAAATGCCTCGGACACAGAATTATCTTATACGAAATAAATTTAAGGGCTCTTTTAATTTTTAATTCAAAATGCCGCGGCCTGAAATTGTTTCGTTCAATCGAGATGCGGCCGACCTACTGAAATTCATAGTTCGCCCGAACACGCCCATATTCAAAATTGCCCTCAACGAGGCCAAAGTTCAAGAACATTCGCCGCGACTAGTCAACAATTTAATTTTTCTTTCATTTATTATTTTTCATCTCAGTAACGACGGCTGAGTGCTGTGATTGCTCAAGGTCTTCTTAATTTATTATCCAGCAGTTAATAATTTCGTTCATTTTTATTGAAAACGATTGGTTTGGTACATGAATGGGAAATTAATGAAAAGATGTTAAATAATGTAAGGATGTGTTAATCGCTTAAGGAATAATGTTCTTCAATTTAATATCATTCCTACTCAAAAATCAAATCAGCCAGAAAAAGAAATCAGCTACAGATATTCTCAACAATAAAAACAAAAATGTCGTAGTATGGTTGAATTGCTAACTTAAAAATACATTTTTCAATACAAATAGCGTTCAACGATAAAATATGTTAAATTAATTGTTTTTGTCTCTGAGTGATTCACCACTTACGAAGACCTTTTATGAAAAGCATTTTAGGAGTTTTCTTAAAAGAGAAACGGAAAACAATCTTCTCGAAGAAAAATGTTTTCTTCTTGTAAAAAATAAACAAAAGGAACATTTTCAGATAAAAGTATGCATATAAAAAATTCCGATGTTATACATTTCAAAGCTTATAATGCTATACAGCGGAAATTGGATGAAAAATAAATATATGCTCAGATAAAAGCTAAGAATATGTATTTAGGCGTTTTATCGAAAAATGCGTCATGTGACTTGAAGTCCATACAAATGAAAAGTTACAGCGTAAGTGTAATGTCTACTTTAATAATTTTTCACTTTCCATTTGGAATTCTTTGGCTGGCATAAATTGAGTCTGAGGTCTCCTCACGGATTTTTATGAAACTTGATAGGAATGCCCATTTAGGCTTAAAAGAGATGGGTATGCAAAAAACAATGTTGTCGGTCGCATATATTTCCTGAGATTTTATTTCGATTTGTCGTTTTATAAAATAAATGCGTACTCGTCACCGTCCATAAAGTCGAAAAAGATATTTTACATTTTCGTCATTTACTCCAAATGAACACTCTTACAAAGATTTATCAAAATCCATAACGAGACCTCAAACTCAATTTGTTCTGTTCCCTTTGGCTTATGGCTTCCGTATGTAACCGAATTTATATTCGATAGGGTAATTTAATTAAAATAATCCTAGAAATGATTATCTTCGAAATAAAAAAATAGTCTAAATGTGCCTATATGAGTTAATTATTAACTTGTGTCTTAAAATATTTCTTAGTTTTCTCTGAAATTTAGAATGTTTAAAAGGGATTTCTGAAATATCCTCGCTAGTTTGTTGGTGATCAAAATTTAAATTGATAATTATATGTATAATATTAAAGTTTTGGAACAAATCCTCTAGCAAAATGAAGTACATTTTTATATTACTCCCGTAAACATTTTCAAGTCCTTTTTAAAAAATGTCACGAAATCATAGTTAAATAGAGGCAGACATAAAATTTCTTTTTGTTCATTTACCTTTCATTAACAATTTTAATTTCGTTGTATCTCTGCGACTCCTAAATGTCGTCGTAATGACTAACGGAGAAGATTTCCAGCAAATACTAAGACTAAAAATTACAAACTCAAAGCAAGTAGAATTTTCAAAGATAAATAAGCCGCGGAGGCGGCGTCAAGACTTTCCTCAGTCTTCCCAAAAAAAGGCAATAAGAGAATCCAGTGGTAAAACAAAATCCAGACAAATACTTCAATATTTTCCCATTTCAAGTTGTTAAGGGCTCTAGCCTGTCAAGAGATTTTCAACTCAAAAGACCATTTCTTTTCATTAACTACTTAAATTCATCCTACCCTTAGAGCAGGGTTCCTGGCTGACTCGAAAGTTCTTTTAATTAAACAAAACCTTCAAAGTTCCCGGGTACGGACGAGCTGGTTAATCGTTTAAGATTTCAATTACCTGTTTGCATTCTGAAGTGATTATACAGCCTCCAAGTCAACAAGGTTACCGCACTACCAGGGGAAGTGGAGCGGCATCTTGGTAAAACCTACCGTCGTCGCCGTGTTCTTAAGAAATTTAATCATCTTAATCTTTTGATACGCTCAGCAATTTTAAAGGAGAGTGATCATTTCTACATTCTCGAATGCAAACTTGTGTTAGTTTAATCCTAAATAAATTTGCTTAATGTTTAAATATTTAAGGGCAGAAGGAAAAGTAGAAAATTCAAAAAATTTATTTATTTTATTTGTTTTAAAATTATTTATTCTAAAACGTTGCATACATATTTTTCGTTACCTCGCCTGACTACAACTGCCAAATCTAAATTTTGGGATACAAGGAACAAGTAATTGTTTTAGAAACATATTTCCTACAATTTTTACGAAAGTAATTATTTTATATAATACATTTCTCGTAATTGTTTTCATAATAAAGTAGATTTTGATATTAAAAGCGTTCAATCTTCCACAGGATGCCTGGATACAGACGAAAGCTACATAGAGTATGGGCTGCTGAACAAAAGTGTAATGATTGTATATTGGAGGTTATCTCAGATGTTGCTGAGTATAATTTGAATAAACAATTTGATCAATGATATCATTTTTCAAGGGTAAGGCAGCTTTATACACTTTAGCCCACCTCTCTTTTATTTCCCTTCAGGAAAATTTAAAGTATCTTGCTGCATACAGTATCGGATTTTTTGTAATTTTTATCTAAACCGAAATATCGATGAAAATAAATATTGATTGTAATTCGATATTTATTAAAAAGTTTTTTTTTCATCCAGTGGTTTTAGAAACAGGAGGGAAAAATAAAATTAGATTGTTTGTAAGCATTGTTAGCTTTAGAGGAGCTTCTAGAAGGATTTTAGTGAATCTTTATGAAAATTTATTTACCAGGCAGTGGTGCATAACCAATAAATTTTAATTTGGACTGCTAGTGGGTTTGCTTACCCTAGGTTTAAAAAATAATATTTCCTACATTACATGTATGGAATATGCTTTTTACAAAAATATACCAGGTTTTTCTTATATATGTACATATGTAGATGTTATTATCACTGCACTGAGCATAGTGGAAAAGTGCATGGGAAAAACTAGGTAGAAATGAATCCTGACGCAGTGGTGCGTTTTAAAACTTTAAATTAACCTTAAGTGATATTAACTCCCAGAGAACTGAACTCGGATGGCATTGGTTCTGCTCGGCGCTTTATACCTCCACTACTCTGCCATTCTGTCGCTCTGCTAACTTTTCGGATAAAAAGTGCCTGTCGGGTTATTCGTGTAAATGTCCTTTCTTATCGAAATGAAGAATACCCGATTTTCTCGAATCCCTCGACATAAATTGTCTGGTTGCCAACGAGTTTCGGTACTTGGCAACACGACTGTAAAGCCCCCAATTTTCTGTAAGAATTCTTACACACAAATGAAAATATGGGCTCTGATTTGAACGAATTATTTCATTTTAGGAAATTCGGCCCACCCCCGCAATTCTGCTGGTAAATAGGGTTGTGGTCGATCTAGCAAAGATGATGATATACCTTGTAAATTTGAACCGAGTTATGTCCATAATCCAGAAAAAGGTCTGAATTCAACTTGGCGGTGATTTACAAAAAATATTAGCTTTCGTTAACGAAACATTTCTGCGGATGTCAGTGCTGGACGTAATCCTATAAAATCGTTCTCTGGGTACGGCTTACAATCAAAATCAGCCATTTTATCTCATAATGCTCAATATAAATTCTGCTGAACATTCATTTAAGCATTTCATTCGGGGCGAGTTAGGAATTTTGCTTAAGAGAAACGAACTGCTCCTTGGGGTGCCGTTTCGATCCCCCAAAATAAAAAGAGGGCCGACAGTTTCCCTTAACTGCTCGGATCACTTTGAAGCCTGTCATTTTTTCAAATTAAATTTATATCACCTTGAGAGTCCCGGCTCTGGGCCAGGGCGGGGGCGGGGGCGGTGGCAAACTTTAATTCTACTGAGTGACATTTCTCAATTTCAATTGTATCAAACGAGCTTCTATTGAATCGTGCGCCTAGGCGATATGACTCCAGCTCCGCCAGATGGAGCTAGCTGTCAGAGGCTGTTACATTTCCATTTTCATTTGCTCGGGGTTGATTACGTCGAGATATTTTCTGATGGATGCTAGCGGCGGGTTCCGGGCGCCGTACTCAGCAAAAAAGTTCAGATCGACCGGTTATTCACTGAACAGAAATGGGTTTCGAAATTCTATTTGAAACGACTATCATCAGATATGTATGTTTAACAAGCTTTAGATTGGCACTTCGAAAGCTCTAGAACAGAGCATTCATTTTATTTTACCCAACAAAACTAATTGACTACGAATAGTAATTATTAACTATAACCGTTTCTTCTTAAAACCTTAAGAAATTTTATATTTCTATAACAAAATTTTCGAGATTCTGAACTAATCCAAATAGGTACTCTGGATTTATCGGGCTTCTTCCGACCATTTCGGCTTTATCGGGTTGGCTATTTATAGAAAAATTTCAACGGAGTTGCTGCTTCTGCTGGTTTTGGTAAAAAATGTAAATTGTTAATCCTAAAAGAATTTGTTCAAGATTTATCGAATTTATTTTTCTCTGAAAGGAAAAAAATAATAATAATTTCTTTTGAGCTTATCGGTTCGTGATTCAATAGAAATTTTCATAAGGATTATGAATCTCTGACAATATTTGATAAGATTACAAAAATACTCGTTAAGGCATTGGATTTACTATAGATTTTGCGTTCTAGCGCTGCTCTAAGGTGAATTTTTATATTTGTAGGTTGAAAGGGTTTCTTTACATTACAATGTAAATTGAAGTTCAAAATAAATAGCCATCGGTTTATTTTTAAGTTAATAAATTTCAGATTTTTGAACATTCCTTCAAGTGAATTGGGTGGCTAGAGGAATAGTTTGAAACTTTAAAATATTTAAATATTGATGTTCGTTCACCATACCTTCTACAAAATCGTTTTATGCATTATCTAAATATTTGTGTACCCAGTATTTTTAGCAAATCAAAATTTGTAAATATACAGTTTTGATGCATTCTAACACTTCTGTTACAGACCAATTTCTTAATATAGCCATTTTTGATGTGACTGACTGTAAATGGGTAGGTTAGAAATACATAAAAGTTTTATCAGCCATACTTATAGAATGTAAGTACCACAATTTTGAAACAAAACAGGGTGTAGTCATAAAATTAGTTCGAAAAGTGTTTCGTTTTGGTATGGATTTTTCGGCCATACATTTTAAGTTTCAGTTTTTTTATTAAAAAGCTAGTTTTGGTCAGAAATAAGAATTTAAGGGCCAATTTACATGGTTTGACAGCCACTTTTTGTGGAGATTGAGATCGAAAATGGATAAGATAGAAAGAAAAAATGCAAATATGTAGCTACTTTTGAACAGACAATCCTCATAATATTAACCTAATTTTTTTATAAAGCTTTTTATTTAATGCTATTATTTTTATACGGCAGGGTAAGAATGACATAATAAATTCAGTAACAAACACCGAATCCAAAATTCTTTAGGGAGACTGGTATAAGAGCAAATTACTTTAATGGTTAATGTAAACGTTTTACGTTTTAGGGATTTAAATTGCGTCCAGGTTTTACCCCTCATTTCGTATTATGAAAGGGGGCTGGTGGGCTGAATAAACATCACCATTATTACACAATTCATGCGGAACTTATTGTCAAAGCTAATAATTTGGCAGCCCGAGAGCATTGCTTTCTCCGGGGGAGCTTCAAAATTCCGTCCGCAAAAGCACTCTAATTAGGCCACTTCCTATACAACAATAAGGCCCTTTTTGTCCCCTGTCTTCACAAATTTCAAAAAATTTCCATAATTTCAGTGGATGATAATGAACTTGTGAATGCTTCTTGCCAAAAATGGAGAGATCTTGCAGCCGCACTCAATGGAATAAAAAAAAAAAAAAGAAAAAAAAATTCCCAGTAAATTGAAAAATTTTCCCACCCATTTGGTTCCATTGGGCCACGGTCCTTTTGTTGCGCCCAGGCGCTGAAAATATGAAAAGATTTAATAATTCATCACAGGGTGACATAACAAAAATAAAAAGGAGAACTGAACTTAGCCTCTAAGCTCTGCTCGTTTCCTATCTGCGCTACACAGCCCCGGTTTTGGGCATTTCAGTCACGCCGCCATTATGAATGACAAACTGGCACGTTAAAATATTTAAATGGAACCTAGTTCATGCCACCCAGGGCCTTGCCCGGGGCGAGCTGCCTCCCCTGCGGCCCTCTGCGCTTTTATACTTTATAAATTGGCAAATAAATTCATAAATCCATGAGCGTATGGCCGGTTTTAATATCGCAGCACATGCCGCTGCCGCTCGAAACGTGAGCCCGCGTTATCAATTGCATGACCAAATGTTATACCGCGAGTGCGGCTCAATTCCTCCGAGCTTCTGTCCTCGGCGCCCGGGCGGCGTTCGTGTTTATAGCGTTCGTGGCCAAAAGCAACCAGTGTAACGTCACGCAATTAGTGACGTCAAGGCATAAATCAAATTTTTGAAGGTCTTGACAGTAACAACTCCGCTGGGGCGGCCCTTTCTTTCCTGCAGTGCCGAGAATCCGAAGGCCCATTAACTGCCTTCGTTCGCCTCAGTCAGGCGAAAAATGTTTGCGAACGTGCATGATATGCAGAAAACTCCGGGATTATGGCTTCTTTCCTGGTAAAATTCGGAAACTTAATTTCGCGATAATTACTGCAGCACTACGACAAAATCACCAAAAAAAATACTCATTGTTCCTATTTTGCATGTTATGCGTACCTGCCCATTTTCACGTTTTCGCACTTTAATTCCTCCTTCATACAATACCTAAATAGTAACAGGTTATCTACACTTTTGAAGAAATCTATCTTTTCGTTGAATGTACAAAAGAAGGACACGAGTATCTGGGTTTAAAAACTTTTTTAAATGGTTAGTTTTAAAAAATATATTATTTCTTCGAAGTAAAAAAAGATTTGTGAGCAAAAAGTTCCATCAAACCGAAATCGAATTAAATTTCTGAATTAAAGGAAAAATCCCAGTAATTTTTGTTTTTCAGTAAGATCAACTATGTATTTTTGATTGGTCATATTAAAAACTGATAGTCTTAAATAGTGAATAGAAAAATTTTATATTAATTTTAGGAGAGTGATATCGTTGTTGCACCTTCACCTTTATCCAAGCTAAATGATAATAAGTAAAAATCCTTAACTAAAACTATATAAATAAAATGTTCATTTTATGGTCGAATTGTTTTTGTTTTTAAAAAAATTCTTGTACAAACCATAAGAAATACTCGAAAATAATAAACATTATTCGATTTTTGTCAGTCAATTACATTATTCAATTATTAAGGTATAATGCTTCTCAAGTCCCAAATTTTTTATTAGGTATAATGTAACGTTTTTTAATAATATCGCAACACGCCCGGAATTGAACAAGCATCGGGCGCCCGAATCGGGCCCGTAGCACTTTTGAAGACAAATAAGATCATAGAGACGCCTGCAACACGCCCGCAACACGCCTGTTTAAAATAAAAATATTTTCGATCGTATTTTGTAACAATTCGTGCCAGTTGCAGCCATATTTTATAAAAATTTGGGCCTGTTACAAGCGTGTTTCGGGTTTCTTGCGGGCGTGTTTTAGGAAACGCGGGCTTGTTGCCGGCACGATGCAGGCGTTATATAGGCGTGATTGTTCGACAACCGTGCCTGTTGCGGACTTGAAAATGGAAAATGTTTGGGTACGCATCGGGCTCGTTGCGGGCGTGCAAAATGAATTTAGATATTTTTACTCGGAATTATTTTTCCTAATGAAATTATAATGGTTTTTAGATGATAGGAACAAAAAAAAAATGAGAAAACTTCAGACTTAACATATTCTATTATATTTTCTAATATCCATTTTTACAATAAAATATTTACAGATATGTATAAAAGAACATGTCCTGACTGATTCATCAATGCCGAGCCGAAACCGCTGAAGCTAATTACTCGATATTTGGAGAGTATCTAGGTTTCTTTTGTGACGTAAACCTGTATTAAGAAAGGATTTTGCGAAATTTTTCCCCTAAGGGGTAAAATAGGGAATGTAAATTTATATGAAAATCCGTAATTTTTTAAATTAAATCCATGAAAATTGGTATTTGGCCTTTCTGTTGGAAATTGTTAGAAATTAAGAAAAACGTGTTTCAGGATTTTTGGAATATAATAGGGGATGAAAGTTTGTATGAAAATCCGTCACTTTTGCAGTTAAAACTATGAAATTTGGTACTTAGCCTTTTGATTGCAAAATAAATTGATATGTTCGGCATGCTGTCGTTGAAAATGACCGACACTGATTTGGGAGAGGACTGCTTCTCTTACGGTAAGTTTTATGTGGCATGTTCTAAGGTGAGCTCCGCCACTGGTCTGGTCATCTTAGACCTAAAAGGGAACACCACACACGTAGTTTAAATTTATAAATAGGTGTTAGACAAAGATGACCATCTCACTTATTTCTACCAATTTCTTCTAGGCTTTCAATTTATATTTCTATTTATTTCGAGATCCACTTGGACGAAGTTGTGGGCAGAAAGCTTGTATATGTTATAAAAAAAAAATTTGCCAAGAAATGTATACTTTTCAGGGTACCTTTGTATTTACTGAAAGATTTCTACTCCGTAATATCTAGCTACAAGTAATTTATTAAAGTACCAAATGTGGATAAACAAGAATCATTCATTTAATACTGAAATCTTGGAAGGCGGTGATAAGTCGTTACTGAACCTGAAGGAAATTGGCCAACCTCGAGAAGCCAAAGTTTTAAATATCTATAGATTCCGGTGTCCCCTTATATAAAATTATCTTCAAAGTCGAAACCCTAAGGGAAAAGTTTTAAAATTGCCTTGGTAAAAGAGGAGACAAATCTTTGTAGTGATCCATCTTATCGTCGCCGTAATCTTCCTTTCAAAGTATTTCCACCTGAGGAGATAAGGTAGAAACTCAAAATTGACTGATTTGATAAAGCTGGTAAAATTCTAAAAGCATTTATATCAACAAAAACTTTTGAAATCATTTCAAGCTTGACGAAAAATGTGTGAGAGGAGTTCCGGTAAAACTCACGGAGCTTATTCTATCACAAATGGGAATTTTCTCTTTTCAAAAACTTTTAGTACCACTTTTTAGTATGGGGTTTGCTAAATTAAATTAGTGTCGTCTTTTCACACCTAACACACAAAGATGTTGAGGTGTTATATAGCATCAAATTATTTCTGTGTAAAAGCAAAGGCTATTTTAGGAATAAATTTGTCTCCTAAATTATTTTGTTCGTTTTACGAAAAATGCTCAAGTTAGTTGTAATGAATAAATACCCTCAGGCACACAAATATTCCTGGACTGGGAAATTAAAATCGTCGAGAATATGGCAAGAAATTTGCATCTAGTTAGATATTTGGTTAAATTAAAAGAGATTTTCTGTACAATTAAAATGTTTTCATAAGCCACAAGTCATAAACAAAATTTAAGAAGTATAACGATTCAATTTAGTACTCATATTTCTCATCTTAATGTCATCAATTGTAAATTCTTATACTCTGAGAAGTGGGAAATGAGGATTTTACTTAAAAGCTATGTAAATGTAATACAATTTGGTGTGATTTAGTGAGTAAATTAATTAAGTTCGTTTGGTAGTACACATGTGCATAAGAGTACCAACATTTTAATTGAATTACAGTGGTGCGAATGATGCGCTCATTAAGTAAATGATATGTTTGTGTATTTTAAAAAAGGAGCCCAACATTTCAAATAAATGTGATTATATTAACCTAATCGTTTAATACACAAAGAATCCCCTTGCTAAACCCAATAAAATAAATACTCATAAGAAAGTTTTTCCTGTTTGGACGGGGCATTTCTTAAGGGGCATTTTCGTTTTATAAAGTAGTCCCCAGTGAGAAAGCGATGTTCAATGATGCTTCTACGTAGAGCCTTTCTTTTATCTTTGTCGCATTATGTTGCTTGTAGAAATGAAAGCAACAGAATAATTCTACAAATTTTTGATTTTGTTTATGTCTTCAATGTGTTCTATTCCAGCCAAAGAATCTTGTCTTGTGGGAATATGAGACATAAAATTTATTGTGCGATAAAGTGCACATTTGCATTTCAAATCACGACATTGATATCACGTTATAAAATGTACTCGAAATCATAAGACTCACTTGTGTTTCATAATAAGTCCTTAATTTAAAAACAAATTTTTAAAAACAAGCTTTTATCGTTTTCTACTCGTTGAACCCTTTTATTTGATACCCATGTCAAGGGGGTTGTGAAGATAAAGGTAAGCCGTCATATTGGGGTGTCCGCCATTTTGGATTTAGAACGATATTAAATATACTATATTGCATTGTCTTTGGATTTATATAAGTATAGGTATCAAATTTCATCTGGTCCAAAATTCAGATGAAGTTAAAATAAATATTACTCGTGAGTTTTCAGTGTCTCGCGATAACGTGTTCGGCATGTGCTTCCCAAATTTGATGGGGTTGCACACGGATATTATATAGGACCAAAGTACTCATCAAGACGAATCAAACGAACCCAAACTCGATGGGGTTGTGTCGTTTTATTGCGGAACTCCTATGGCCACCTTCCAGCTCCAGCAACAGACCCTGGTTACCATATAGGATCAAAGTATTCGTCAATACGAATCAAACGAGCCCAAAGTCGATGGGGTTGTGTCGTTTTATTGCCGAGTTCCTATGACCACCTTCCAGCTCCAGCATCAGATCAGCTCCATGTCATCATAATATTGCATTGTCACGCAATATACATAAGCATGCAAAATTTCAGCTCAATCGGAAACCGGGAAGTGGGTCAAATTTAACTTGCAAGATTTCATTACAGACACCGGGACAGGTGAAACTAAAAAATAAAAGCTTGTAAAAATTATATGCCAGCAAATTTTAAGCCAATTGGTAACAAACTGGCAATCATGATGAAACTCACTATAATTCTTTCATGTAATAAAGCTTTTGAAAATAAATCAAATTGGCTAGAAATTGAGGTTTTTATACGTGGTTTCTTGAGATTTCTATTCGAATACTGGAGAATATGCGAGTAATCATAAAAATATAATAATTGGAAAAGAAACGATAGTTGAATGATATAAAATTTTAATCATTTTATTTATTCTTGTTTTATTTCATAGTAAAAGATTTATAACCTCTAAAAAAGGTTCTTTTAATGTTTATTGGTATGAGCGTCACTGGAGCGATGAGTGTTATGGAATATAGAAATACATGAGTTGGGACGTACATAATTTAATTTGCAGTATTGGAAAAGACGTTCAGTAGTGGAATGGAAATAGTGATTGTGTGGTGTTTAGGCAACTCTACTTATTTTTTGCCTTATATTTCAATAAAAATTACACTTGGTTCGGTAAACATTTATTTATGTATAGTTTTTACTATATGTTTTGAAAGTATATACATATGTAGCTATGTATTTCTAAATTATTACTGAAAAAACATGATTGCAAAATTTCAGATAGTTCTTAAATTTTAACCCTTTGATTAATTCTGTAGTATTTTTGTTTTAGAATTTTTCGAATTGAGAAAAATACTACTTCTCTTATACTGGAATTATTAAAGAAAACAATAATTGAATAAAACCTCGGTATTTGTATCTATGATATGCTTTTTTATAAATTTACTAAATTTTAAAAATTTACGAGAGTTTTTCAATTTCATTTGTAGCAAGATATGATTCCCACATCATTTTGTAAGTTTTTAATTTTATATAAAGACTTTTCTTTTGGTTGTTGAAATATTTTTTGTCATTTTGTCGTCTTTTGGAATTTAAATTAAATGTGTGCTTCCCAGATATACACCCACCGTTCTAAATAATCAAGATAATTTGGTAAGGCGCATACGTGAATTTAATTTGAATTCGCAAAACCCATGTAGGAAAAAATGTCCTAATCACATTCCGAAACTTTGTTATATCCACCGAAAATTCGGGTGCCTTACGCCTTCCATGTCGCGCAGAGTAATTAATGACCTTGTCATTCTGCCCGAATTCGTTTAATTAAACCTCGAATCAATTCGAGTTGGCCCTTCGGTTAGCGAACAGTCAACTTGACTGGCACTATTTTCAATTGCGGCATTGGCGCGGGCTACATTAAAAATGAGTGTCAGCGGCAAAAAGGCCGAAATAGCGCCCGCCGGGACCCCATGGCGGGGCGAGCCTCGGAGTTCGTTATTAGGGTAATTGAGCACAATATTCGCTGGGCACAAACCGTTTAATTTTTCTACCCGAAGGGGCAGGTTGAAACACATAGGTCCTAGAATTTGGCTATGGGTACTCACCTCTTCGTAGATGAACGTATCGATTTCCTCCAGCGGCCTTCCGTACATGTTCTCCGGAAAGGGCTCGAATTTTTTCGGGAGCACGTCCCCGTCCTCCACTGTAGCTTTTGTCCTTGGATGAAATCCATATTCCCTCACTAGTTGGATGTGGCGGTTTTCATGCTTGATCTGAGACCTTTGGGTGTAGGCAACAACTTGTTGTTTGGCAACTGAAAAGAGCAAAACGAGAAATATTGAATTTTAATTTTGTCTGGCCTTTTTATCCTTCGGGCAAAATCGAAAACATTGATTCGTAGAGAGCAAAGTTTTCGTTTCGGTATAGCTTTTTCTGAGCTCAGCAGTATTTATTCTTATTTGAAAACCACACTTGTGGTGCTGCACGTTTTCCCTTTGATTTAGGAATTCAGACTTGAGTATTTTTATTGAAAATCAGGTTATTTTTATTCTGTAATGGATTCTGTAATATTATACATATTGTGTACGTACGTTAGAATCAAATAACTTGGACCGAACATACAAATTAAATCATGTATGTTCATTTTAATATATACATACATATGTGTTTTGTTTCATAAATAAGAAATTCCGATAATTTTTAAATGAAATTTGACTTAAAATGAATCTACAAAAGCATTCTGAAATAAAATTTACATTCACTTGGACTTTGATCAATAAGTTTAACTTCTGCTACTTATTTAACACTAAATGTAGTTCTTAATTTTTATTTCCAAACTATAAAGTCAAAGGTTAAAGTTTTCATAAAAATCTATTATTATTGCGATATATGCACTAATATAGTTAGGAAAATGAGTTTTTAATTTTGCTGAAAATGCAGCAATTTTTATATCAAACAAAATTTCAAATATTTTTTTTGGATAGTTTTTTGATGAACCAAAATATAAATTTAAAATTCCTATTTAAAATACTACGATTCTCACAACTTTCGAACAGAACAGAATCATTCGTTTAACTTCTTCTAATGTAATGAATTTCAACTGAATTGAAACTTTTTACCAGACTGACTCAAGGAGGGTAATGTTTTTCGGGTGTATGTCTGTATGTATGTGTGTAAGTATGTCTGTTTCATTGGCGCGCCCTGCAGCCTAAACAGTTTTATGGAATTTAATAAATGAGGTGTCGTTAGACTCGAAAGCATGAATTTTAGAAAGTCGACGTAAATTTGTAACCCTATATACTAGGTACTTTCTAAAATATAAGAATAGTAATAGTAAAGTCTTTAATTGTTTGCGTCTGAGCTTTATAAATACTTGTTTACATATATCTTTTTCGTTTCTTTTTTACAAACAGTGGGATTTTTTGGGTTTTTTCAATTAATTTTGTTTATTCATATTAGTTGAATATTTTTGATATCCCTATTCAAATTGAGGACTTAAAGAAGTATAATATGTATTATAGTGTTAATAGAATGAAAAACGAGATTATTAGAAAGAATAATCTCAACAAAATAGGGCATTAAAATTTAGGTAATTGAAGCATAACTTGCCGTTTTGCTTATAAAACAAGATACGATATTAACTTTTATTCCAAGAGTCTCGAAAAATGAAATGATTTTGACTTCGTATTTCACGGTTGGCTTGACGACCGATTCCTCAACATCCTGTAAATCCTCAAGCAAGCATTCGAATATCTAAAGTGAAGTTTTGTTTTTAAAATGGATTTAAAAATTTAAATATATAGAACAATAATTTCTCATATATGTATGTATGAAAATAAATTTCACATAAATTGGTAATGAATTAAAATAAAAGAGGCTGATTATTTCTTCAGTTCCATTAAGAGTTTTCATATTTGTTGTACTTGCTATTGAATCCTTGTACCTAGTGCAAAATCAAAGAAATAAGCCAGGTTCATAAAATAAATTGTATGAATTTAAAGAAATATTTTGAGAATCGACAATTTTATTCATTCCACAATAAAAAACTTCTTGGTAGAAACATAATAATATTGTTCCAAAAATATATTTTTTAATTCGAATATTGTATTTTGAACATATTATTTAAATAAATTTTTATTTTAAATCTTTGAAAGTTATATGGCGAAATGGGTTTACTAGGAGTGGATACAAGAAAACTCTTTTTAATTGGTGAATGGCAGTAGACCAAGTTCATATACATTTTGATGGTGTACTTAAAAATTTGAGGATCGGAGGCAACTTCATTGGCCAAATCCTAATTATAAAAGCATATACTTTTATTTGGTTGGAGTTGTAGAACATAATATTTATTTCCTTGGTTTATATTATTAATGCGCTGTATTACAAAACGCAAATACTGCTAATATTATGGAATGATATTAGATAAGATCGATGCGAGTTCCAAAAGGAAATTTACTTAATTAAGTACTAACAAATTTCATTAAATTGGGAGAAGGCTTGCTCTAAAGCTGGTAAAATACATAAGTGCCTCGTAAAGTAGGACTAATTAGAGTTTTTTAATATTATTGTTAATTTTATTTACAAGCATTACATGCTCAAGCAACAAAGACAAAGTGAGCGCGCATGAACTGAACCCGGGGGCAAAATGTTGAATCATTGCTGAAGAGCGGCACTCCAAACGTGTGCTCTAATTATGTCCGTGCAAGTGAATGCGTTCGCCTCAAATAATTCCTCAGATTGGTAATTAATACGCAAATTAGCTAACTGCAGGGGGCAGGGGATGCGGCGCGTTTCATTGGGCCAATGTTTCCCGTGCATGCAAAATGCATTTGCCACGATGGCGGGTCCTAACAAGCGTCGCTTTTAAAACAGATTAAAAACTGCTCGCTACAGCGCGGCGCGGGCGGGGCAATTCCACTGGGAGTGGGTGGAGACCTCGGAGCAAAATATTATGAAAATGAAAGCAGGAAAAAGAGAAGCACTTCAGCGAGCGGAGTCGTGGAGTCTTTGCAAATGGAAATAATTTTTTTATTGGATTTTATTTGGGGCCGCAGCCTGGCGTGACAGTGAATAAAACATCGCATGCCCATGCGCTGCGAGGGGGCTCCTCCGACGTTTTTATAAAACTATTCACCTCCGACGATGAGTAATCCAGAAGGCAGTTGGGGCGCTCCTCCTGAGCTGGGGCTCTTGTGAGCCGCCACGAGGTGCATACGAGGGTCTCGCCGGCGAATGCAAATTTTCTATTCTAATTACGCTCGTCACGTCATTACACACCGCGAGCTCCGAAAAATCCAGAACAGGGCCCAACGTTCAATTTTGATGGTAACAAAACAGCACCACCAAAATAAAACGAGTTCCTAGAAAACAGAAAGGACGTTCTAATTTTGGGGCGTCCTGAAATATTCATAGGAACGAAATGTCCCAACGTGAATAGGAAAAAGAAATTGGGAACATCCTCCCAGAATTCGTCAGATTTTTATGATATTAGGGTACGAGAAGCTTTCTTGGCTGGAATAAAATTTCTTCAAATTGCTCTCTCAGAATAAAAAGTTACAAATAGTATTTAAGTGAATAAATATAAAAATGCGGATAATTAACTTGTCTTAACTTAATAAATAATTTATTTTCAATCTAGCTTTGACCCAGAAGGCAATTAAGATACATATATCTAATTTAATGAATAGAAGCTTTGCCAATTTTAACACTATTTTTCTAAAAATATGATGTGTTGGGACCTTTTTGTTTCTGGATTTGATATTTTATTTTAACATAATAATATTTATCATCGTGTCGTTTTAACTTGTATAGCGTTGGTGTTATTAATTTAAAAATCTCTCTAAAACATACCATCAAAGGATATTATTATTAATTATAATAATATCCTTTGATGGTATGTTTTAAGAAATTATTTTGACAGTTGTCATTTACATACAATATAAAACTTTTATATAAATTGTAATATTTTCTGGCGAGGCGGTGTTAATACTCATTCACATTTATAGAAAATTATATGATATTAGTAAATAAACTAAATTTTCAAAAATTTCCTATGAATGGTTGGTAAATTCTTTGGACTCCTAATTTGTTTGTTTAAAAATAATGGAATTTTATGAGAGACAAAATGCTGAATAAATAGAATAATAATAAATAAAACGACTACCACCAATTTTCTTTTCAGAGAGAGAATATTTCTTTTAGTACAAAGCATTTACAGAAAAATGTTTTCACCGGAAAAACCACAAAAACTAGTTTTGTGATGAAAATACACAAGTAAAACCCCGAATAAATGTACGTACAACTGCCAAAGTTAAATTATAGTAGCAGTATATGAATTTTCTTGTAATTTAAATTTAAAAACTTAATTTTGAAGAAATTCGTTATTCTTTCCGTATCTAATAAAACACATTTTAGTACACAAGAAATATGTAGTTTGTTTTATGGAGATGTTTATTGTATCATTAAAGTTCGTTATTGAAAAAAGTTTTTATAGTTATTATCGTAAAAATTGTTTTTTATGTGGGAGGTTATAGTAGTGAATGTGTCTGAAAAAATTAATGTTTCCAACTAATGTTACTTCGGGGAACAGATTGAGTTTGAGGTCTCTTCAGGGATTTTGATAAAATTTTGTAAGAGTTTTCATTTGGAATGAAAAGTGACGAATATGCTAAAAAAAATTGTCGGTCATATTTAACTTTGAATTTTCGAAAGTTGACACTTTGCCCCCACGATTTTTTGCATATTCCCATAAAATTTCATTGCAATTATATAAACACAATAAATTAAGGACATTTCCACCTTTTCATTATAAAAATTTCTGCAGCAATTTTTGAAATTAACGATTTAAAAGTAAATATCTTTTTCGATTTATTGACAGTGATGAGCACGCATTTGTCTTATGAAATTGTAAAGCGAAGTAAAGTAAAAAATTTCCTTATTTTCAGCACTCGTGTAGATTTGTTTACAGAAAGTCAGTGTTTTTGCATATTCGGTACTTTTGGCCCTAAATGGACATTACTACAAAGTTTCATCAAAATCTATGAAGAGACCTCAAACACAATTTATGCCGAAATGAAATGCTCCACCGGTGGTGCGATGCGTTGTAGCATTGTAGGCAGAACAAAACGAGTTTGAAAGCACTCTGCTAGAATTAGTCAGATTTTTACGATATTAAGGCGGAAGAAACGCTAATGGCTAATAGATTCTGGCGGAAACGAGTCGAGGAAAAGACACTCGCTTCCGAGTTGCGGGGGCGGAGCGCAACGTATGGGCCCCGGACCGCTGGTTCCTTAAGTGGCTACTTAATAAAACACTTCAGCAGCCAAGGAGTCGCAACCCGAGCAGCTCCTCGAGAAGGCCGGATCCGATGAAATTTTCACGAGAATTGATAAAAAATGGATAGGTGCGATCTGGCGGATTCAGCCCGGTTCTGGGCTCTTAGAGACGCAGGAGGGCCCGGGCCTTTCGTCGTAATGCAGAATCTATAACAAATGTATGAAAACGGACGTGGGTGTGTTGGCAAATTTTGAAGATGTTTGCAGCTTTTTGCCCACCCACCCGTGAAGGATGGCAGGTGAGCAGACAAGAAAAATGATCGGCTTATCTCGGAGTTCTGAACCTAAAGTGGGTATTTTTGGGCACTGCTGCTCCTCATAAGGTCTTCTGCATCTCGTGGATGGGATTTTGGGCTTCCGAGAGCCTGACGTATTCGCGGTAGTAATTCATTAGACGCAGGAGGAAGGATTGGCCGTGGCACACGCCAGGCACCAGCAACATATCGCTGTCTTGTTCAAGATACCACGGCTCTCCGATTTAAGGAGTCATAAATTTGCATAGGCATATCCATCCTCAGGCTAACGAACCATAAAATTATTATCTGCACCACGTAAACGGGCTGAAAAAGAAAATCTCGTAACAAATTTAATTGCCGCCCTTCGTCTAAATTAGAGAATCACTAATTAAAATCTGAAAAGCAAGTTATGATAATCTTAATTGATTTACCGCGGGATAAACAGCTTTCAAGGTATTTTCCATCAACCAGGGTCTTTGTTATGAATTATGATTATCAAAGAACAGCTTCTGAACTCGAAAAGACTCAGTTGACTGCCAGTTGAAGGAGAGAAATAAAAAAATCAATTTTGTTTGCATATTCCTAAAGTTTATGAAGTAAAAAAATGGGCCAAAGTAATAAAAAAGTTCTAAAACCAAAATTGTCGCATGTAAAATGGTGCTTATCATTAAAAATTTAAAAATGTGTGAATTTGTAATACCTATTATGCACGTTTCTTGAATGAAATATGCGGAGTTTATGCAAATAAAAATGGATAAGTATTTGTCTACATCACTGTAGAATTGCGACAATAGGTTCTTAAATATAATTTGCAATATAACTAGAAAAAAGGAAATACGCTTCCGAAGTAAGGTAATCACTTAATGTTACAAATAATATTTAAATTTGGTCTGATATACCTAAGTACATAATTGAAATCTCAATAAAATAGGTATATGAGGCTTCTGATTTCGAATTCAGTGTTTAAATTTGAAAATTCATTTTTTATTAAAATTGTACAAAAATCAGTAATTACGATCTAACCTAATTTGCCTGCCGAACTTTAAAAATTTAGTATGTTGAATCCAAAATGATGTTAAACGTAGATCTATAGATTCATTCAGAATTTAAAAAGTGTTAAAATTTTGAAAAAAGGATTTTTGTCATCGGATATTTTATTTATATTTATTTTATTTTATTTTTGCGAAGATTAGTTATATTAATTTTTAATGTTTTGTTTATTTGTAAAAGCCTATTTAATAATAATTTTTAATGGTAATGCTTTCTCTTAAAGTATAATGTCAGAGGAAATTTAAAGATAAATTTTATAAATTTTTGTACTACATAGAATGTGTGGAGTTGGTTGAAATTTAGTAGGAAATATTTTTGCTGTGTATGTTTTTGTTTTTTTCAGATCTTCTTGTTTTATATCCCCAAAAATATGTAATTTTTAGTTGGATGAAGGACTTGCTTAATGCCCACGTTCACGAATTTTTATTGATCTGAATTTACTTTAAACAAACCTTTCTTATGTCTAAATAAAATTTATGAATTCCTTCATATTTTTTGAGCAACGATTTTAGCAAAAAACTTTTCAATGCATTTCAATTGCTCCAAAACTTTTTTAAACACCCAGAAGTAAACATTCGTTTAAACTAAACCATTCCACAGAAACTCATTTGGAGTTTGTGAGTTTTTGGTTAAAAAGACGAAATGATAGAAGAAAAAACATTAGTAAAATTCCGTCCTAAGTTTTCAAGGAAAAACGAGATAAAAAATGTAATTGATTTACATATTGTAAGTTTCTGCTAGGTGCAAACTCAATCTTTTTTAGTTGGCATACATTTTGCATTTGTTACGCAAATGCAGGGTGGCTTGGAAAATATGCAAAGAACCCTTAGAAACTTTAAATTTCATGGAATTTTCATAAATTGGGCATCTGGAGGATTCACGAGAGCTGTTTATTCAGATTGTGTTGGAACTGAAGTACTTAATACTAAACAATTCCCTTTTTTTATACTATAGCTAAATGCCAACTACTTAATTTAAATTTGATAATTGGGCCCATTTCACAAAAAAAATAAAATCTTTAAAATTTATAAATATTAAGGAAATATTCTCTTTTCAAGATGCAGAATGCGGTCAAGAATGTTTTATTAAACGATGATTGTGGTTAATATAAACTTTTACTGCGTTGTTGCATTTCTCTTGTCTCAATTTATTTACAATTTACAGACTTTTTTTAAATAAAAATACATTATATTATACATGTATGAATACGAATAATTTATCCTGAAAAATGCATACCTCTTTTAAGTAAGTAATAAAAACATCCAAACAAAACTTAGCGAAATATTCTACCACCTCATTATTAAAATTTTCCGTGTAATTAAACCTTGAGGCTGACATTGCGAAAACAAAAGCGTTTAAATGATGTATGTGTTTTCATCATGTTTGTGGTAGAAAAATGCTTTTATTTTATTGTGACTATGTATGAAAAATGCTAGGCGCTAAAGCATAAAACGGAGCTTGGTTTCTTACGAAATAAATGTCTTTATGCTTGATGCTTTTATATAATTGATATTTTTGTCTGTTTGTGGAATAATATGCAAACTTTTTAGGCGGATTCTGCTACTTTTTAACGCTATTTCGAGTTGAGAAGAAGAGAAAAGAAAAATTACTTAAATATTTAAGAAATTACTATCTACTTTAATTGTAACAAATGTTCGCAAGTGCAATGAATATAATTTTCTACCCATATTTATGCTACAGGGTAATCCAAAAAACCTGGAAGAAAAAAAAAGTGTGTAAAAAGCGTACGGACCCTATTTCCATGGAATTGAGGGGATAAAAATTTTAAATTAATAAATTCGAAAATGTTTCTGACATCACATTTTTGGTAAAAAAAATGTTTTCAAAAGTATAAAAGACCATATTTTAGCCATTCTTAAAAATCATAGGGGCTTGTAACGTGGGTTAAATAAAAATTTGAACTTTATATTATATTAAAATGGGAGAAGCTTAAGCATTTTACTAAATATTCTTTTAAATTGACTGCTATATCTTATACACAATGTATTGTATGTACATATGTGCATACATATATTATAAGGATTATTATAATATAATGTTTGTTTTCTTTAATGTAACTTTCGGAGCTAGATGTTGTATTTATGTTTATGTGGAGAATAAGTTTAGTAACAGAATGCATACATAAAATAGACTGCAAGAACTGCATTACAGCGAACAAAAAGTTCAATTGAAGTAATTTATCTTAAGATTTACTCTCGTTTTGTGACGGTGTTTCACAGAGAGAGTGCCCCAACGAATTGACATAGAAGAACTACGGCGCTTGGGAAGCGACTCGTTTTAATAAATCTGCCCAAAGTTGATCAATAAAATTCCTTTTAGAATACGGCAAAGGTAATAAAATGCGACAGGGCTTGTGCCCGTATTAAGGGCTGAAATAGGGCAGACAAAATGTTGGTAAGGCTCCAGGTTTCCTTTTATATTTTCCGGCAATTGACATTTTATTTGAGCATATACAACATTTTTATTTTTTCAGCCCCACCAATTGGAGCGACGAAAAGCGATGCAGAAAAGTTTCCGTCTACCTATTTTGTATCTGAAGCATGGTAAAACTACCGGCAGAAACCTGAAGGATGCTTTTGTTCCAGTTATTTACTTACGAATTCTAGGAAAGGCAGGGAACAAAGAGGAGGAGTTAAACTGATGGACCAATATTTGTTCTACTCTGAGCACTTTGCTCCGAACACGGAAGAATGTGGATCTTAGGGAAAAAATTCGAAATTTACCGAGCATTTTCCGATCAACAGGTTTTTAAGTGTTGAGTGTACCGAGAGCCATATTTCTTGAAAAGCAACAAACTCATCCATTTCAGTAGAAAGCAATATTCTAGACTAGAACTGGTGTCTCTTCGCGAAAAGACTTTAAAATGAACTCCCAGCGAAACAGTAGAGAATAGTTTCTATGCTCAAGAAAATAATAATAATAATAATAATCGTAAAAAGATAATGACGACGCCGCAAACACAGACTATTAAAAAATGATTGCTACTAGCACGCAGCCATGTCGACGATGTTCAGAAACCAGAGGAACTGATACCAGCTTAAGGCACCTGGTGTTCTAGAGCTCCGTATTCTATAAATTCGGTAGGATTCTACTCTTTCCATTTTGATTGCCAACAATTAATGCCATCGCGCCCCATGAATCAAAGCCCCAAGTGCGCACTGAACAAATAATTACGAATCGATTGAATTTCCCTCCTTCAGCTACGTCGGCTGGAATGTAAAAGGTGGAAACTTTTAATCGACAGCATTTTCTTTGTCGTGCAACTTCTTTCAATGACGGAAGGTTTTACCGCACTCAACGCAATGTGCCTGGGGGCAATTCTTGTATTAATTTAGAGAGTTTCACGGGCCTCAGACTGACTACCAAAATGTGTGTCACCTGTAATTTTATTTTACCGGGAAAAAAGAGATTGAAGGCGTGTACTGTGGAAGGGAAGATGCCTTCAGGGGATTAATATTTTTGAGAAAATTCAGTACAAACCATCATAAAATTATAAGTAGCTTATTTTAACGCTTCAATGTTTTATTTATACGTTTATGTTTTATTTATACTTTATTTAGAAAAAGAAAAAGAAAGTATGAAAGAGCCAACACTTTGGTATAATAGATAATAAATATACAATTTATTTTATTGTAGGCTAGGCAATATTGCATATTGATAATATATAAAAAAAAACGGATTTTTGAAGTGAAGACTAGGGTAGAATATACATATTTTAAAATGATAGTGTGAACCTATAGATTTAAAAATCACATCTATTATAATGATGCAATATCTTAACTTTACATTCTATCAATAAAATCCATGCGATACAGAATTTTTAGATCTGAAGTCGTCTACAATAAACGGGAAGAGGAGTGATTGAACAATTGAGTAGAATATTAAAGTAACTGCTATTGAATAGTGCTTTTAAGTACGTTTATTGAGTCCTATTAACTCAAATAGCACTTGTTTTACGATGTTATATTTTGACAATTTGTTTAGTCTTATCCTGTACATATTTTTAACGTTTGGCAATATTTAGAAGTCGAACATGATACATTAAATCTCGTTTGTCTCATTTTGTAATGGCAAAAGGCACTAGAAATTAAAATAATGAAATAAAACTGACAAACATTAATTTAAAGATAAGGAATCCTGTTTCAACCGTACACAAATCATTTTTACAGACTTCACAAATACACTTCACAGAAAATTAAATGAAACTAAACTTAAAAGATTATTAAAATTCTAATCATACAGAAACACAAGCATAGGCTTTTTAAATAGCACCTAGCTAAAAGAATTGATATACTTATATCTTATGGTCACTAAAAGTTAAAGCTGTATGATTTTTAAACATTACCTTTGTCATCATTATTTAATGATGAATCATCCTCCCCCATCTTGAAGGTAATTTTGAGATCTTTCTTCGAACAGAATTATCCTATGAAGAGTATTTCCAGATAAACTTTAATGATTTCATTTTTCATTCAGCACACTCACTACACCTTTTTTAATTTTAAATATAATTTATATTTATTAATGGTCACTTTAATCGACGATATTTTTAATTAAAGTTAATTTTTTAACTAACTATGGATTAGCTCTTACTTATATTATTAACGAAAATTATTAAATTGACAAAGTATTTAGAAATCTTCAATTTTAACTATTTACACTCATCGACTACTACTATTACTTTGTACAAGCATTTATTGTTATGAACTATTTTTTTGCTTTTACTAGATTATTATATTTAGTTTAACTTTTATTTATATTTGATTGGATTTGTTATTTTAGAGAGATGTTTAGACGATTTTGAATCACCTGGAAGAAAAAGAAAAATTATATTAGAATTTATTTATCGCTATATTTCTCTAAGAAATTTATGTTTTCAAACTTTTAAGTTAACATGTAATAACTTATTTAAGCTTGAAATTTAGATTCTAAAGAGGTTAGTTGCTCTTTTAAAAACGAATTTGGAAAATGGGTTTGAAAGTGTAGATGTTAAAGTTACAGTGAACATTTAAATTACAATTCTATAGTGCCAATGTTGAAAATGATATATGTTGATAAAAAGCAAAATTAGAAAGATAGTGCAGATAAGTAACCATTTGAGACACATAGGTACCTAAAGTAATCATTTTCACTTTTTGAAATTTTTGAATCAAATTTTCGAAACATTTACTGCCAAAATTTAGCTGGTGATAATTAATGAAGGCAACAGGGTATGATTGTGTTCGGCTTATTAAAATCTTATTTTCCAAAAAATTAGGATTCAAGCTATGAAATTAATTTAAGTTTGGCTAATTTATGGCCAATTTGAGAGTATCAAATTGTTCATATATAATTAGTTAATACTTTTATGAAGCAATTGAATTTGTTATCGAATTTTGTAAAATCTCTATAGAACCTGAAAAGGGTTGCTTTAAATTTAAGTTTAAGTAATTAAATAAATATAATAAATGTAAATAACAGCAAATTTCCTTCTACGAAAATCACCCTTTCATGTAGCGACCTTTCAGCGGCTATTAGAACACCTAGCCCCTAAATGTTTAAAGACAGCTAAGTAAATAACAACCTGTGATTTATTTTGTAAATGACAAAGAACGCCCTTTTAACCGGCTCTATTCTATAATTTTCGTAGTCCATCAATTTCATCAGAGTTATAAATTAGGCTTTCTGGGTGAAAGTAGCGCCGCAAGAGTCGGGCAAAGTGGAAGAAGGATTCTTCAAAAAGTATTCTGTCGCCAAGGTGTATAATTTGTGTGAGCTACGACGGGTAGTTTGCGGGGGCTCGAATGCAAACAGGCATGAGGAAATTTTCATGAAATGACACTACGATGTCACGTTTTGGGGCATATATATCAAAAAGAAAAAAAAAGGAAAATAAGCGAAGAAGGGTCTACACCCTCCCACCCTATGTCCATAGAGAATGCTTACTATGCCTGCCCCGTACATTTTCTATTTTATTGTATGTGTGTATGTTCTGTGATGACTGGGGCTATCTTTTCTATCGAGCTATGAAAGTAGTTTTGCCACCTTTCCTCTAGTCCTGTAAGTGTAGTGCTTTCTACTTTTCTTTACATTCCGTAGATATGCCAGTGATAATTCGTGACGTCATCGTTCTATATGTGAGTTCTATCTACAACAAAAAAAAAGAAAAAAAATTTTTTTTTATATGGTGTAAGATTCGTGAGTACTGCCAACACCTCAAAATACTGGCTCTTTGTGAATAATATAGATGCAGAGGTGGGGGAGAGATCGGTGGGGAGAGGGATGAAAGAACGGAGAAATGGGGTGTAGGTTAAAAGATAAAACGAGAATTTCTGGAAAAGTGATGAGTTGCAGAGATTGAAGTCTGCTGAATTGGGTATTCCAGTAATTGTGGACTGAAACAATGGTTCTGTTTGAGGATGGTTTTAACTTCACATATAGCGGCCACTTACCTCAGGCTGCTATCGGGAATCAGTATCTGGGTTTCTATCCGTAACGAACTTAATTAATCCACCTTGGATGTGTGGTTCACAAACCGAAAGAATCACAGAAGACTTCGAGCTTATCACTTTCACTTACTAACTGAAATTAAGTGAGAGCCGCATTGCGAAGTAAAAATCACTGATATTACACATCGGAGCGCGCTAATTAATTAATATAATTATTACAATTATTATTATTATTATTATTTAAACGCGAAATGGTCACAACATAGATATATGCACCCATATGAAATATAACTTGCACGAAAGAGGTAAGATATTAAAATTTACTGGCTGCACACGTTCACTTTGGCTTCTACGAATGCAATTGGGCGCCTCGGGCGCGGGGAATGTGCTCAGCAGAAGTGGTTAGACGCATAGCATAGAATAGAAGGAGCTTTGAAGCTCCAGGTGAAACACTTAACTTGCTAATTGAAGCCTCTATTTATCTCAATTCTAACGAATCCAAAATGGTGCAGTAGAACAGTTGAGTATCTTACACATTTGCCACAGAAACGATCGGGTTTCACTGACCCACTAGAATTATCCTATATTCCTTGAGCCACTCATTGCTGGGCACCTGAGCTTCCTGGAAGCAGTAATTAGCTAGCTGGGAGTCCATTAACTCCCCCACTTAAGTGTAACCATGGAAAACATTCGGAGGTATCCATTGAATGCACGTTCCGAACAAAACAGCCACCTCTGCCTTTTCTATCTGGCTTGTTTGGGGCATCCTCGTTTACAAATTCACTCTTCACTTGCCAGTTCCTTCACGGTTTCTCTTTTTCAATGCAGAGAAAAAATACTGATAGTAATAATAAAAACTGGGAAAATCACTATCTATAGCCCGGCACGGGTTCCACTGCACCCCACTGCGACCCACTCACCCAAATATTCCCACCAGGTTTTGTCTAAAGTTGTTCCTTAAAAACACAAAATATAAAAAATAAAAACACAAATTCCTGGTCTAGATGTTCAAAAAGAGTTACAAATTTGTGTAGGTACAGATTGCCCAGAGGTCCGGTATACTGCGGATTCCAGCCCCGTGAAAAGTTAGTCGGCTACTGAACCTTTCGAATTGACGTAATAGAATTTTTTTCAATTCCCACACAGCTCCTCGCTGCGGATTTCTCGAATACTACAAAAAGGACATTTTCCCCGACCAGCTAAAGGACTTGCTTTTGGTTCTAAGGTTTTAAGGCGCAGGTCCTTACAAAGGGATGAATTCGCAGCCCGTGTCCCGGAGGCCAGAGCACATGTTGATTGCCTTCGTCACTATCTCCCTATTTACAAGTCGGCGGTTAAATAGTGAACCCGAAAAATAATTAGGTATATAATATTATATAGTACCAGATCCCATCGGCGAAGACCTGGAACGAGTGGAGTAATGGATTTATTCCTTCGAGGACCATGAACAGGAGCAGCGGTGAGCAACTCGTCCTCAGCGTCCTCGAGGCTCGAGGCAAACCCTCTTCTAGACGTAGGCACCACCGCTTTCCGAAAGGGCAAAGGTTAAGCTGTTTAGCGCCGAGATTTTAGGAAAAAAACCAAATTCTAAAGTTGTAAAGATCCGTAGCATTCGCAGGAATTCCTGTATCTTGCAAAACTCTGTCAAGAACCTGCAGAGTGCAGAGGACGTCGAATTTTAATACCCCGCTGCAGAACAATGTCTCTACAGTCTGCAAATTCTCGTAAATATCCCTAGCCCTAGACTCTTCAGTGTTGTTTTGTAACCATTAGAAGATAATGCCGGCTTTATGATGGCTGGTCTCGGATTAGGGGAATTCGAGTCGCTCGTGCGTATTTAAGCTTTGATGAAATCGATTCGCTAGAAAACCGCTTTATCTTGAATGAAATAAGCCAAGACTTTACAGATAAGCGGTAATGTATGCATCTTGGCATTTCAATTTTATGTAAAAGTCGTTTTTTGTTACATACATATTACGTACGTTATATACACATCGGTCTTCGCCCGCAAAGTCATCGCTTTTAACCCTTTGAAAAGAATTTTGCCAAAGTGTAAAGAAGCTGTGAAGACTTTCACCCCTTGCTTTTGAACTGAAGTTCTAAAGATAGATTCAGCTGACTGAAGTTAATTTAATTATCATTTGTTGATTTATAAAGTTTAAAATAAACTTTGAAAATACCGTTCATTTTAACCAGAGTAGCTGTTGCACAACGCGTAGTTTGTTTAATTATTCAGTCTTCCAAAAGTGTCCAAATTTGCAATTTAGATAGTATTTTAGCCATAAAAGTTTAAAAATAAACATTTGCATATTATTCCAGGATATTTAAAGTTTAACAACTATCTTAAATTGAATACTTATCTTATTTTATAAATTTGCTACAACGTAAAGATTAGTTTTCATTCTTTCTCAGAGTAAAACAAATTTTTCATTGAAACGTAGAAGAAAAAAATTATAAAAAACTATTTGTTACAAATTTAGATGTAAAAGTCCGCATCAGATTTTAAAAAAATATTTAAAAAGGTTGAAAAAGTTGTAATAAATTGTTTTTCACTATATTTAAGGCATGTAATATAATACACATAACCCCTAGAAAAAGATCAAACAGAATTCATTTACAAAATCACTATTTCAATAGATAGTACAGTTAAAAAACTAAAACACAAGATCTGTGGAGCATACAATGTTAAAATAATATCTACAAATGGAAAATGGAAAAATACAGCGATTTTTGAAAATTAAAATTATAAATTGATAATTGGCATAAAATATTCCTATTTGCATATAAATTATAATATATAAATTTAAAAGCATCTCAAGTAAGATTACTTTTTTCATATCTCGAACAAAAGAAAATAAGTTAATTATTTAGTTTGACTATTAAATTATTCACGTTTCAATTTCTAGCATTTATGAAAGCAAGCACGTTTCAATTTTTAAGTTTTATAAAAGCAATTGAAATTTTTTTAAAATTCTAAAAGTACAAATAATTAACAAACCGACTCTAAAAACTCTATCATTCGCATGGTATGCATATAAATTTGTTTTTTTAAAAGTTTTGAAACCAAGATATTATCCCAAGTTTAGCTGATGAACGTGAGAAAAACTTTTTTCCGACCCAAAATTCAACTTTTGCATTTCCTAGCTCATTTAAAATTTTAAGATAAATTATAAGCAAAATTGGAAAGTTTTAGTTGAAATAACTTGTAAATTTTTGTGAAATCGATCCAAAAGTTTAATTTAAAGTGGTACTACTTTTATTTTGAGGAACACAAACCAACCAAATAACTATATCCAAACTAAACTTTGCTCGTTAATCAAATGCAACAAATGCATGCAAGAATACGAACTCCTACTCCCGAAAGTCACAAAACAACATAAATCAAAAGGTTGTGGGAAAAGTTTATTAAAGACTTAGTAAGCATTCTCTTGCGATTGAATCAATAACCATTTTCAGTTATCATCTTTAATGGGCTTCACCCGCAAAGAAAGATGATAGTTTTCCTCAGCTTCTCGACGCGCTGAAGTTTCTTTAAAGTGTTATCAGCAAGTTTCTGCTCCATTTCGGGTTCATGCTTAAGCTTCTGGGGAATTTCGGATATTCTTTGTGAGTTCATATAATAGTAAAACGAGATACTGTGTGATTGGAATAAATAACACAATCGTTTGCGGGAGACATTTCGGAAATTTCGCTCAGCGGCTTGGGGATTTGTTCATTAAATATGTATGTACACATACATATATGTATGTATGTACGTACATAATGAGTAGTACTTTCTAGGAATCAAAAACACATCATCTCTGAGCCAGGAAAGTTTCTCTTAGCGGAAGTGATGCGCATTAAAATAAATCTCTAATTTGCATGCCACACAATGTAATGTGACAATTTCGCATTTACTCTTCCACTATATTAAATTAGAATTTGTATGCCTAAGTTAACTTCTAAAGTGGAATTTAACTTAACTTCTCACATGGAAGACAGGAAAGTGAGACGGTATCTTTGAAATAATAATTTATAAAGAAATATTACAATTTCTAATTTCTTATTTTGCTATTTATAAGCAGACCTAAAAATTGAATATGAGAAAAAGATGCTGTAATAATTTAAACTTATTCAAGTAAAACAATATAGAAGAAGAAATAGTGACGACTACCTACCAAATTTTAATGCGAAAGTCGTTTACAATCTTAAGCTATGATAGTAAAATCAGATTATTATTATATTATTACAAAATTCGAATAGATTGATTTTGAGATCTCCTCATAGATTTTGATAAAACTTTGTATGAGTGTTTGAGCCAAAAGTGGCAAATATGCAAAAAAAAAATTTCGTCACTTCTACTTCCCGAAATATTTAACTTTGAAACTTCGGAAATTAACATTTTGCCGCCTCGATTTTTTGCATATTCCCACAAAGTTTCGTTGCAAATTGTAAAAATACCTTAAATTAACGACATATCCACCTTTTCATTTTAAAAAAATTTTCAAAAATCTTTGAAATTAACGAATTAAAACTGTCTAAATATTTTTTTGAACTTATAAGATGACATATCGAAGTAAATTAAATTGTAACATTTTTCTTATTTTTAGCGCTCGTGTAGAATTTTTTACAGAAGTCTGTTGAAAACATTTTTAGTTTAATGTTTTTCCATACTTTTCACCAAAAAATTGTAGGGGCATGAAGAAATTGCGGCGGAAAATTATCACTTTTCAAATTTTTTTTTGCATATTCGTCACTTTTCACCCTAAATGAATATTCCTACAAAGCTTCATCAAAATCCATGAGGAGATCTTAAACTCTATTTATGCCAATTTCAGTTCCTCTTACAGGATTGATCCATAAAGTTAAAAACTAAAGGGAGTGAGAGAGTGTTTAAAATTAAAAAATTGTTGCTAATATGTGCATTACATATATCAAAACTAAAATTAAAGTAAAAACAGGTTAAAAAGGTAGATATACAGGGTGGCCCAGAGAGAAATGCACTTTTGATTTCGCGCGCATTTCTAAACGACAAAATGGAGGGGCGCGGGGATAGCAGCAGTGCGTAGCGCAGTTTGTGTAATTTTATCACCATGAGTCATTACACGGGAGAGCAGCGCGCGTTTTGTGTCCGCGCATTTTACGAGAATGCTGTAATTTCAAATCGAGCCGCAAAATTCGCTGCAAGGTCGATCTAGAGATTCCCAAAACCGATGAACGTTTGCCTCGGGGTCGTCAAAGAGTATCACGGACCGATGAAAACATTCAGCGTGTTCGAGAATCTGTACGCGCGAATCCACGAATGTCGGAGCGCAAACGTTCATCGGTTTTGGGAATCTCTAGATCGACCTTGCAGCGAATTTTGCGGCTCGATTTGAAATTACAGCATTCTCGTAAAATGCGCGGACACAAAACGCGCGCTGCTCTCCCGTGTAATGACTCATGGTGACTAAAATTACAAAAACTGCGCTACGCACTGCTGCTATCCCCGCGCCCCTCCATTTTGTCGTTTAGAAATGCGCGCGAAATCAAAAGTGCATTTCTCTCTGGGCCACCCTGTATAATAAAAAAATTACCTTTCATATGATATGTTACTTGGATATAGGAAAGATCCCATATTTTATAACCCTTATTTTGACTCCGATTTGTAATTATGCCAAATTTCAAGTTGAATAAGGGATAATTTCTAAGAAAAACAGCTGTAATATACAGACAGACATACAGACACCGAAATCTTACTATAAGGGTGCTTTTTGAATCGCAATAATAATAATAGTTATCATACATATCTTCTATAGAAAAATTGGAAATAAATTTACGTTAAACTTCAGATAAGAGAAAATATTCTTGATCTAAGGCGAAACGCGGTCTTCATCTAATTAATGTAACTTTATAATTTTAAAGACCGTGATTTATTCTGTAATAAAAATCACTTTTACTTTTACAATCAGTTTTCATTTTTCACAAACGAACAGCTATTTTTTAAATTGAATAAAGTTTTTGGCACTGCACTCAAATTTCATGTAGTCCGACTTGAATTTCACCCGAGACTAAGGGTAAAAAGCAAGATAACGCGCATGAGCAAAGGCATTAACCACTTTCAATTTAGTGCATATCGCTTCTGCTTTGTGCCGTAGAAGCCGCCTTAACTAGTCAAAATTGTCGCACTGGTGACTTAGGTGTCGTGCATTGCGCCGTATAAATAGATTAGTCCATAAATGGGGCAACGTGGGGCTCTCAGGGAAATTAAGGTTATTTGCAGTAGCGCAAGTGTCCCGCCTCGTTGTTAGTCGCTTATCACGAACAGGGGCTAGTCGGAGTGCATTTGCATTTTATTAGATTTGCGGCAAATGTTTTGATCAATTTTAAGTGCACCGCGAACAAAATTACTTTATCGATCCCTTAAAGTTAGTGAGGTATCGGCGGCCTCCTGAAAGCCAACCAGAAAACGGAAATATGCAAATTAGGGTTCTTGAAAGCGGAGGGTGGGCCCACCGTAATTAAATATAGAATACCCCACGGATAGGGGCTACACTGTTTTCGCATTTTCACTAAATCAATTTTTAATTTTGCTAACATTCGCGTTTGCCCACTTTCTTCTGTTATTCTTATCTTTGTCGGCTTGATAGCCCAGAGTGACTTTGATAAATCTGTTTTCCCTCCACCTGTGCGATTTTTCCTTCCTTTCGTAAACATCCCCGCGCCACCCCCGCGCCACCCCCGCGCTCGGGCTCTTTTTAGACATTCGTGTGGATTTAATTCGATTAAGCTCGCACGGTGGAAAAGTGTTGATTTGGAATAAATGTGAGCACCGCTCCGCCGACTTCTGGACAAATCATGCGATGAGCTGAAAACACTTAAGTAAATTAACTGGCCACTTCCCACGATCCCGCCAAACTGCGTTGATTAGTCTTTGACAGCCTCTCTATCGGCTGTAATGGCTCTGCTTATAATCTAATTAACGTGATTTTCGATTGTGATTAATCAGTAGGTGTTCTCGACAGCTTGAGTGGGTCGTTATCCAGATTTTCAATATTTCCCTGTCGCTCCTAATTGCGGTCGTCGATTCAATTAAACTCAGGTCAGATTTGGTTGTGGTGTCGAATCGACAGCTTGTAAATAAACGACGATTTTTTGAAAGAGGGGTACATGTTTTAGTGTCATTGTATATTTAGTGAATGTGACAACAATACACCTTCAACTGATTTTAATTTGAAGCTGTTGTTGCTATTATTTTTATTGGAACTATTTCTTCGGAAGTATTCCCCCGAATCAATTTAAATCTGAATTTTTATAAAAATTGCCCCATTTCTCCTTGAGAAATTTCTAAATGCTTGAGTTCTAAAAATTAAAAGCTGTACCATGTAGTATACCATTGAGATATATCAATTCATTTCTGTTATGTAATTTTTATGATGTGACATTAGAAATAAAACATCAGTCCTTTCATCAAAGGTTGAAGCTGACTCATAAAAAGGAGAAATGCTGATAATACAAATTGTAATCGAATTAAGAAAATAAACTCCTATTTATGTTCTATTCATTTATTTACAACTTTATTTTATTAAAAATTTTTACCTATTAGTAAATTTCATCCATTCGAAACATTAAACAAAACTTTAAACATTACGAAATATGATTTTGGTGAACACTTTGTACTTTAAAAACATTCTGAAAAGAAAAAATAAATTTTATTAAAAGTTTCTTTAATATGGATGTTTTAAACTAAGTTGAAATATATACTAACAAGCAAATGTTTTTGAATTTATAAATTATTTTAGTGAAAAATCTGATGAATATAACAACAGAACAGTCGCTAATATTAAAAAATGCTTTTATTTATTTCATTTCGCTTAATACAAAATAAACAAAAAATAATCAATTATACTTGAGAATAAATGAAGTAAAATTATCTTTAATAAATTCATACATTTAAATACATATTGAGCAAACACTAATTCATACGGCTCTCCCCAATTAACTAAATGCACCTTACCTAAATTATGGATGCATGGGTTCGTTACGAAACGATAATACCATTTAATATATTTTAAGTTATATTTAAATGCTTTTGCCAATTCATGCGAATGAATTTAATGAAACAATATTGCGCATTCTAAATACCACGGGAATTTATTCAAATTCGACTTAATCGCGACCTAAATTTTAGATTTTATGCAATCTTTACATTATAAATGCATATTTTTAAAACAGCTTTAACGTATAATAATTGAATATGAATTTGTAAGCATAGTTAATTTTCAGCATATTTCCATAACTATTAAAAGACAAGGACCTGAGTAATATATCGATTTTGGTTAACTTAGCGCAGTGACGTGCATTTTTAATATAATGCAAAAGTACTTACTATTGGATGGAGTCCAACCAGTGATTACATTGTTATTAAAATTTTCTTCCTCGAAGAATACGTGCAAAGGTTCATAAAACTCTAGAAGAGCGGCTGCATTTAATTTTCTAATGCCGACTAGAGGCCTCATAACATCCCGCCAGCTTTCCTTTGATCCCTTCGACATAATATCGCTGGAAAAATGTCTCAAAATTCATAAAAGTTCATTCTGATGCAAAAAAATTATTATTCAAACCTTAAATAGCTGCCGACCTCCCTTTTCTGGAAGAAATCACAATTCTGGAGCGGCTTGTAGGCATTTCCTCTTACAAATTCGCCGCTTTTCTCGCAGATCGCCCTGTAAAACTGGTAGCCGAGGAATTCTGAGATGATTTTCCTGGAGGAAGACGGAAACGTAAAATTTGCCGCACAATAAATTTAACTCGAGAGGAAAATACCGCGTGTGACCGTTCTCTGCGACAATCCCCTCGTAAAATTTATGCGAGAAATCAAAGTCGTCGTTTGTCCTGCGAACAGGTGGCCCTACACCTGCGTGGTGCTCCATTAATTTCCAATATTCACAATTGTATTCATGCGGCCGGATCTTGCCATCAATCATCTCGACCCATAACTTTTCATGAACGAAAAATTCGGGAATTGTGAGGAGCGTATGAATCGCCTATGAAAGGAATAAATTTCGTGGAATGCCACTAAATGCATTGGAGGACGTGTGGTACCTGTCTGAAAAGGCGATTCAGGCTGGTTTCGTCGTCGTAGTCGTAGTTGTCGAGGAGCCCTAGCTTTTTTATGTGCTTTGGCGAGGATGCAGACAAAATTGCAGCCTCCCCGATTGCATTGGCGAACCCCGGACAGGGCTCCTCGTTGAGCCCCAGCGGCAGCTTATTTCGCTGCACCGCGTACAGAACCCGCCCCATGTCGCCATGTGTTTGCAGCAATTTTTTAAAGTGCGATTTTGGGCAATAGTCCAGGTAAACATCCGCTAACTCGAAAATATCCGACTTGCAGTCTGGCCCGCCCTTTTCCTTTTTCTTTACGTTGTTTTGCCAAAATTCTCTAAAATGAAATTTGATGATAGGTAATATTTATTTATAGCTGCAACTTGCTAAAATAATTCATGAGTTTGAGGTCTCCTCACGGATTTTGATAAAACTTTTTGAAGTCAAAAATGACAATTATGCAAAAAAAAGATTTGTCGATCACTTCTACTTCGCGAGATATTTAACTTTGAAATTTCGTAAATTGATTTTTTGCTGCCACGATTTTTTGCATATTCCCACAAAGTTTCGTTGCGAATTGTAATAAATACCTTAAATTAAGAACATTTCTATGTTTTCGTTCTAAAAAAATTTTCAAGAATCTTTGAAATTAACGAATTAAAGGTAAATATAGCTTTTTCGACTTATCGACAGACGACGGTGCCGAGCACGCATTTGTCTTATAAAATGACAAAACGAAGTAAAGTAAAATTTTTCTGATTTTCAGCACTCGTGTAGAATGTTTTACGGAAGTCCGGCGGATATATTTTTAATTTAAGGTTTTCCCATAATTTTCACTAAAAAATTGTGACAAAACTATTATATAACTTTTCACAATTTTAAAGTAAAATATTATATCTCAGGAAAACACCGACAAATTTGTTTTGCATATCTGTAATTTTTGACCCTAAATGAACATTCCTACAAAGTTTCAAGAAAAATCAATGAAAGAGACCCTCAAACTCAGTTTATGCCGAAAACTTAATTAAACTTAATTTCAACGACGATTTTGTTTTTCTGGAAAGACATAAAAATATGTATCTTTGTATATTTTAATTTTTTTTTAATGTTTGCCCAGTGGAAATTTATGTATTTAATAAGCATACATACTCTGTAAGGTTAGTAATTCCCAAAGATCCAAAGAATTCAGCGCTCTTTTTGACTATTTTCAGAGGTGTGTAGCCTAATGAATCTAATTCGGCTTGTAGATTCGGAAGCTTATGTTCAGGGAATGGATTTTGAAAAATGCTTTCTTTTTTCCAAGATTGAAGCTCAGCTTTTTCAATCAAATGATGGGGAATAAGTCCTCTTGGCGGAACAACTGAGTCTCCGTACTTTTTATTTAATTCATGCCTCAAAAATCCATGAAAATGTAAATAAAATGGTCGCAAGGAGGTCATAACTTCTTCCAGTTCTGAAATGAAGTCAGAACTATCGTAGCCGTAGTACCATAAATCTGATGGTTTTGTTATTCCTAAATTTCGATTTAAGTATGTTCAAGAACAAATTTTAATTTTATAAAGACTTTCTCACCATAATTCCTTGAATTTTGATAATAATTAATCAGGTAAAATAAAGAGCTTTTAACTTCTGTTGTTGTTTTATTCCGCCATTCCAACCAGTAAAAGACGAGTTCATCTAAGTCCTGGCTTTCGGCGAAAACACTTTTAATATTTGGAACGTAGGCCAGTGAACACATTTGGGGGTTGTTGTAGCTGCAAGCCTTCTTAGCTTTCGGAACTCCTTTTAAATTTTTAATAACATCTTCAAAATCCCCGTAGATTGGCGGATAATATGATCCTTTTAATAGTAGCTTAATTTGTTGTTTTAACTCTACGTCTTCAATAGCGTCTATGTTGATTTTCTTTAATGTTGGATAAAACTGGTAAAAGTTTTTTCTAATAATTAACTCAGGACTTAAATCGTTTATGTTTCTATTGCGAATTTGAGAAGCAGAATTCCCAACAAAATTTTGCATTTCTTGAATAAGCCCTTTAGCGTTGGTTTCCTCATCTGAGCAGTTTGTTATTTGAAGTTGTAGAGTTAACTAGAAGTTTTATTTATTAATTAAAGTTGTGTTACGTTGTACAAATTGCTTACCAAAACAAATATTGAAAATACAGCTATTGTTTTCATTATTTTAGTCAAGCGAATCTGTGTGGATAAGAAATACTAATCACATATGATTAACATAGTCATATTTCATTTTATCAGTTTTTTATTTTTTTTAGAACAAGTTCATAACTAACTATAATACATACATGACGGGTTTTTTAACTTGTGTTAACGTGTGTACAAAAGTTAAGTTTGTTTGATATATTTTTATTTATTCTAAAAATGCGCTTTTATTTACATAAAGATTTTACTTCAAACTGATCATTTATTAATAACAAAATGCAGCTATTTATGAAAAGTTACTTACACTAATATATAAATCTATTTAACAATACCACATACAAGCACTTTAAATTATATAATAATCGTTGAGAAAGTTTGCTAACTTTACACTGAGTGAGAATGAGAAGGTATTAATTATGCACAGTTTTAAAGATTTATGTTCTGCACCAATTTTATGCTGACCTCAAAGTTAAACGAACCACTTAGAGCGTATGGTTAAGATTAAAGCTTCGACCGAAATTTAGACTGCGCCTTATCACTTCCAAAATTGGATTTTCAGCACATAAACATAATTTAGAGGTAGCCTTGAGGAAAAAATCTTATCTAATTTGACCTTATTGGCTAATGTTTAAATGTATTTGAAGAATATAATCAGAAAATAAAATCATTTATTTGTTTTTTATGATTTAAATATGTATGTTGCTTATTTGCCGGTTGTCATTTAATAATTTAAACAAAAATTTTAAGGAAAATAATCATCATATTAAGGAAAAGTGAAAAAGGATTACCTAAAACTAAAGATAATAATAAACCGAACTGACCACTGACTTTAAGTATTCAAATTTTCTTATCAGACGGAGACCGTTTGTAAACAAAAGAAAATTCCTGCGATGAAATATGTGATGGTTTGGGGACTGAGAGCAGGCTTGAGTGATGTCCTTTTCGAGATAATGGGGATAAACAAGGAACAATTTATCATATAACTTATGTCAGGTAATGTTAAAGACCAGTGGATATAATGATACGAATATTATGTCGAGAGCTACTGCCTAAATCACTCTACCATGAAAGATTTAATGTGCATGATTTAATTTAACAAGACGATTTAGTCGAATTAAGTGAAGGATGGGTATAAAATGGTTCGGACTTTTGAACCACGTGATTTATATTTCTTGACAAGGTACACGTGCACGTGTAAATCTCATACAAACCAGAAAATGGATTCCAATTGAAAGTGCTGTCTAAGTTAGTCACATTAATAAGATGAATGGTGCGAAGGACTTTTCGGAATTATCGAAAAGTGCTACTTATGAGCTGGAATTTTAAGAATAGTGAACACGAAAAGTTCCTGAAAAGTCACTTTATTGTAACATTGTTAAAAATTATGTATGTGCGCCACAACGGATCATCAGGAACTTTCTCGATTGTAGATATAATTCATATACATAATTGGAAAAATATATTCATGAAGTACACCGTTTTTAAGAATAATTAAGAGGGAAACGTGCCAATTGAATTTCTCGTTTTTGTACTCAGACAACTTCTTAAAATATGGGCACACCAAACTTCGTTTTTATTGTTCAGCATTAATATTTTAGAGAACTTGCTCTTTCATGTTGCAAAGTTCTGAAAAAGTCCCACGACTTTACTCATAGTCATAATCCTAAGAATTGTGCTGCCCCAATAAAATGTTTATTAAAGACTTTTTTTTATATTTATTAGTAATCTTTTAAAGGCAACATTATTTAAATTACTCTCCGTTGAAGTTTAAGTCTTTCAACACTAAGAAAGTATTCAAAACCCTGAAATTAAAATAGAATAAGCATATTTTTATAAAACTAACAAGAAAATAAATCTTTTATATACTTACGGTGCGTCGATGGACCCCATCCAACTTCAAGATTATTGATATTGTTTTGAGATTCCAGCCAGTTCCTTAGAGGTTCGTAGAATTCAAGAAGTGCTGCTGCATTAATGTCGGCTTCATCCTCAACAATTTCTCCCAAAACGTCTTTCCATGGCCTTGTTGAACCAAGTGACATCATGCGTCTTTAGTGAACAAAAAAGATATAAAATTTATATAGTACAATTTGGCAGTTTAGTCATTTTTCTTTATCTATCGTTAATTTATGAATTTGAAAACTGTATAAATTTTAATAGACTCGTATTTTTAATCTTTCTCTTTTAAGTTAAACATTTGATTTAAATGCTGTTGTTACTTACTTAAGTGCATCACCAGCTTCGTGACTGCCGTATAAATCGCAATTCTGTAGAGTTTGATGGAGACTACCTCGAACATATTCACCACTAATTTTGCAAAGTGATCGATACAGTTGATATCCAAGAATTTCGTTAACAAACTTGCGGGTGTGATGATTTTCATCCAAATTTACATAGAATTTGTATGGGAAATCAATATCCTCAGGTTTTCTATCTGATGGCGGATCAATACCGGCATATTCCACCATTAATTCCCAATATCTCCTATTTATATTTTCTAATTGAACTCTTCCAGACACTAATTCTGCCATAACTTTCGTGTAAACAAAATGTAAAGGAATGTTGAACATTGTGTGAATACCCTAAAAGGTTCGGGTTAAAGTTATTAAATAGAGAGATTTTTAAAGTCTAATTACCAGACGGAAAAGTCGGTTCATACTAAGCTGCTCATCGTAGCGATAGTTTCTCAATAGTCCAATCCTTTGATTGTGTTTAGGTGTAGAAGCCGAAAGGATGATGGCCTCGCCGACGGCATATTCAAATTCATACGAATCGAAGTAGACAATTGGTAGGTGTCTCTTTTGATTGGCATAGTGGAGTCGTGCCATATCACCGTGGAGTTGAAGGAATTTCTTAAAGTTTGATTTTGGGCAATATTTAAGTCCAACACTCGGTGAGGCGTCGAAAACTTCGGATTTGCATTCGCCACCAATTTCTTCCTTACTTTTAGGTTTAATATATTTGGTCCAGAACTCCCTAAGAGAAAAAATAAATAAACCCTTCGATAGATATTATTTAAATAATTACTGTGGCAAATCATCGAATCCTGACGATGTGAAGAATTCATCTGTGACGTCAACAATTCTTCTTGAATTCATGCCATGTTGCTCTAGTTGTTCCTTAAGATTTGGAAGCTTCTTTTCTGGGTACGGATGTTCAAGTAAGCTGTTCTTTTTCCAAGCTTGAATTAGGACTTGTTCTATTAAATGCGCCGGAATGGGTCCAGTTGGAGGAACTACAAGTTCTCCGTATTTCTTGTTCAATACATTGCGTACGTAGGCATGGAATTGATTGTAGAAAGGCCTAATTTGTTTCATAACGTCTTCCATTTCTTCTAAGAAGTTCGAATCTTCGTACGTTGAAAACCACAACTCCAATGGGGATTTTTCTTTAAAAATCAATATTTATCTGGAAACATTCTATTGTTCATTTTAAATAACTTACCATTTAATCTAGATGCATTTCTGAAGTACTGTAAGAACGTGCCCATATTTTCCCTAGCAGTAGATCCTAACTTCTTTCTCCATTCTTCCCAGTAATACTTGAGTTCATGTGCATCATGACTCTGGTAAAGTATGCGACGAACATCTGGGACATATGCATATTCGCAATAATCCTTATTATGGTACGAACAGAGCTCTTCTTCACGAGCCATATCCTCTAAATTACTCACAATAGCAACGAAATTCCAGAAATCAGTAGGTCCCAAAGCGAAAATTTCTGCAAATCCTAAGTGATCTAATTGTCTCCTTAAGTCCGGATCATAAATGTTTTGGCGTGGAAAATTTCTGATCAATTGCGATTGTCGAGCTATCGCGGTAACGAGATTATGGAAGCTCTCAATTGAAGAACGTCCTTCTAAGAATCCATTGTCCGTTCCAAAGGTCTCATCCTTGATCGCATTCCAAAGGGTAAAGTATAAGTCACTAGTTTCTCGTAGTAAGTGGCGAGCTTCGTCTTCATTTCCATACCGAATCCTGCCTTGTGATGCAACAGCACCGAATCCTTGGTTTACCTTTAAATCACTTTTTAGTAACTCTTTTCAGAAGGCGATCTAGTAAAATATACCAGCAGTAATAAAAGAACAGCAGTCCAAACTGCGACTGGGCCCATTTTGTATTCGTCAGCTAAAAGACGTAAATTTAAGTTGCTTATAATTAATAAAAGGCATTAGAAGAGACCAGCTTTTAAAAATAAAAACTTAAGAAAGATGCCTTAAGGGTAAGGGGTTCTTTAAACATCGAACATTATTCGCCGAATTAGCACCTCAAGTTTTTTAAACTACTTCAACTTTAACAAACTTGACTAAAAATCTTAAAAATTACATCTTTGTTATTTTTAAATGCATCACTGGAAAAATAACGATCATCCTGGTATCATTCAACGAACTCAATTTTTTATTTTGAAAACAATTGCGCTAATCTTTGTAATGATAAGTTTTATTTGGCAAATTACCATTTCCCAAATTTAAATTATTTATTACTTTAATTGTAACTAATTTTGCTTAAGATCATTAGGTGATTTTTTGTTTCAATTTTGAAAGTAATTTTTAATTGAAAGAAGCGACTTTTAGAATATATATATCACAAAACGCTGAGCAGGATTTAAACTATCTTTTTAAAAATATTTATAAAAATTTAATAAGCCTTTGAATAGACTGCAGAAAAAATTTAAGTGTGAACTTCGTTATAATTCCTAAAACATAAATAATAAATACCACATAATATGTAATTATTTTACTGAGGATTGAGAATAAAACTAAATATTTTTATAATATCTCACTTTAAACTCTTATAATAAAATTCTACTCTTTCAATTATTAGAAGAAATGTAAAAGTATTCACAATTTTATAAGCAGCACCTTCTGTGGCACTCGACACTTAACTGGTAAACAACTTGTCAAGTAGCACATTTATAAGAATAATCAATTTTTGCAATTTAAATTAAACTTGGAAACATTTTGATAATATTATGTATGTAATTACTTTTCGGGATTCCAAATACATTTAAAATAAATAAGTTACGCTCAAAGAATTAAGATCAACCAATTGATTGACCCGCAACCCTGCAGAAAGATAGGCGCGGTTAGATTTACATTAAATTTTTTCTCTTTCAGTTGTCCTCTGTAAACGGTGTTTACCTACCCACTTCTACTGTACCTACAAAATAGGAAAATATAATATAAAATTTAGGAATTAGAGATACATAATTAGGATTTGTAAAAATGTACGTTAAGTTGTCTTCGTTAAATTAAATAAAAATGTTTACGTGCAGAATAAAGAAGATTTGCGGCTTTATTTTGTCTTCTTCTGTATTTACTTTATGATTTAAATAAAAAAATATTTTTTTTTTTCTGAAGCAGACAACAGTATTTTAGAAAATAAAAACAAATTACACAAATTCCAGGAGTTGTAGTGGTATAGTCGCATTTTAATAATTTACTTATTGTATTGTTATTATACCATTACTTAACTACTAAGTCCAAAATCAAGTTTTAAAATATGCTAAAAATAGGTTAATAATTACATCATTTACTCGTATTATACCCGTTTAAAACAAATGTAAAATCGATTTTTTTGGACACAACAATTTTGAGACAGGCAAATATCAAATTTTGAAGGTCTCTTGAAGATAACTTGAAGTTTTATTTATTAATTAAAGTTGTCTTACGTTGTACAAATTGCTTACCAAAACAAATATTGAAAATACAGCTATTGTTTTCATTATGTTAGTGAAGCGAATCTGTGTGGATAAGAAATATTGATCACATTTGATTAATATAAAATCATATTTCATGTTATCAGTTTTTTATTTTTTTTTTACAAAAAGTTCATAACTAACTACATGCATGACGGTTTTTTTTAACTTGTGTTAACGTGTGTATAAAAGTCAATTTTGTTTGATATATTTTTTATTTATTCTAACAACTTAAATAAAATTATTTTAAAGTCTTTGCAATGCGATTTTTTTTACATAAGGGTTTTTTTTCAAACTGATCACTTATTAATAAAAAAACAGCTATTTATGAAAATTTACTTACACTAATATATAAATCTATTTAACAATGACACATACAAGCACTTTATCGTTGAGAAAGTTTGTTAACTATATATTGTTAACTATTTCTTGACAAGGTAGACGTGCACGTGCAGTGGCGGATTCACTTAAGAAACCGACCCTGGCATGATGGGGATCACGGCCCCAAAGTCAATATTGATATTATACTCACCTTAGGTTAAAACAAAACTATTGGACATCTAGTGAAATTTAATATTTTATATTTATATATTCAAGTTTACAATAAATTTATAAATGGTTTTGCAATAGTTGTGATCGTAATCACCCATTTAAATAACTTTTAATACCGGGAGCCATATTACATATTTCCATTATAATGTCTTGCAATGTCGCTTTAGCTAGAATCTCCTTTTCAACATTCATCAATATTAATGACTCCAGATTGTCTTGTTTTATGGTACTCCTTAATCGAAATTAATATTTTTATTTTTAACATTCCTAACAATTCCTATTTTACATCCTCCTAGTTCAATATATTTTCCAAAACTCACTCTTTTATTTTTCCTAACTCCCCTGATCAAAACACAATTTTCCATCATATCTAGTTTTCACGCTTTTTGTGAGCGACACAAAGTACTTTAATTTTAAGTATTGAATTGGAAAACAGTTTTAACAATAAGAATTAAATGAAAATACATACTTAACATTTAATTAGATAAATAATTGAAATTTATAAAAAATACGTTATCAATGTCGCTGGTCGCCACAGCCTTGAGAAATTTTTCGGATCAAGAATTGATATAACTTCATACAGTTTCCTATGATCTTTGAATCTACTTTCCAATGAAGAAATTGTAGTGTTGAATTGTACACCTTGATTTCAAATTGTTTGACCGGGCATGGGAAGTTGTAGTCGGAATGTTCGTCGTCCATTATTTTAACTTTGCGAATCCTTATGGCAGGTAGCTCATCTTCTATAATGACTTCGCAACCCAAAGCTTCCAACTGGCTGTTACAATTGCGTGCAAAAATTGTTGACGCGTTTAAGATTTCACTGTATTCCCGTGAAATTGTTTTTATGGAGTTAGTAGCCTGGGCGACCATGTTGAGAGCAATGATGTAGTTTAACCCTGTACTTTGCAAATATTTTGTTAAAGATTCTGTGTGACTGAAGATTTTCAAATATATGTGTGCTGTTAGAATGATCTTAAAAGTTGACATTTTATCCAGGATATATTTTGCTGTTTGTCTTATTGAGAACGAGGCGGCCGAGAAGCTTGTATATTGGCCAAATTTCTGTGTGCAGCCATTAATGAAACACCTTTCGGCCCTATCGCATATTTATTGATTATAGTCTATAGACCGAAAATGTTGATCGGCCCACGCGGACCGAAACGTAACCAGCCCACGCGGACCGAAACGTAACCGGCCCACCGGGCAAATGCCCGGTTGCCCGGTGGCGCTATCCGCCACTGTGCACGTGTAAATCTCATACAAACCAGAAAATGGATTCAAATTGAAGGTGCTGTCTAAGTTAGTCACATTAATAAGATGAATGGTGCGAAGGACTTTTCGGAATTATCGAAAACCGCTACTTATGAGCTGGAATTTTAAGAATAGCGAACACGAAAAGTTCCTGAAAAGTCACTTTATTGTAACATTGTTAAAAGTTATGTATGTGCGCCACAACGGATCATCAGGAACTTTCTCGATTGTAGATATAATTCATATACATAATTGGAAAAATATATTCATGAAGTACCTACACCGTATTTAAGAGTGATTAAGAAGGAAACGTGCCAATTCAAATTCTCTTTATTGTACTCAGACAACTTCCTCAAATAGGCACACCAAACTTCGTATTTATTGTTCAGCATTAATATTCTAGAGAACTTGATCTTTCATGTTGTAAAGTTCTGAAAAAGTCCCACGACTTTACTCATAGTCATAATCCTAAGAATTGTGCTGCCCCAATAAAATGTTTATCAAAGACTTTTTTTTATATTTATTAGTAATCTTTTAAAGGCAACATTATTTAAATTACTCTCCGTTGAAGTTTAAGTGTTTCAACACTAAGAAAGTATTCAAAAACCTGAAATTAAAATAGAATAAGCATATTTTTATAAAACTAACAAGAAAATAAAGCTTTTATATACTTACGGTGTGTCGATGGACCCCATCCAACTTCAAGATTATTGATATTGTTTTGAGATTCCAGCCAGTTCCTTAGAGGTTCGTAGAATTCAAGAAGTGCTGCTGCATTAATGTCGGCTTCATCCTCAACAATTTCTCCCAAAACGTCTTTCCATGGCCTTGTTGAACCAAGTGACATCATGCGTCTTTAGTGAACAAAAAAAATATAAAATTTATATAGTACAATTTGGCAGTTTAGTCATTTTTCTTTATCTATCGTTAATTTATGAATTTGAAAACTGTATAAATTTTAATACACTCGTATTTTTAATCGTTCTCTTTTAAATTAAACATTTGATTTAAATGCTGTTGTTACTTACTTAAGTGCATCACCAGCTTCGTGACTGCCGTATAAATCGCAATTCTGTAGAGGTTGATTTGGACTACCTCGAACATATCCACCACTAATTTTGCAAAGTGATCGATACAGTTGATATCCAAGAATTTCGTTGACAAACTTGCGGGTGTGATGATTTTCATCCAAATTTACATAGAATTTGTATGGGAAATCAATATCCTCAGGTTTTCTATCTGATGGCGGATCAATACCGGCATATTCCACCATTAATTCCCAATATCTCCTATTTATATTTTCTAATTGAACTCTTCCAGACACTAATTCTGCCATAACTTTCGTGTAAACAAAATGTAAGGGAATGTTGAACATTGTGTGAATACCCTAAAAGGTTCGGATTAAAGTAATTAAATAGGGAGATTTTTAAAGTCTAATTACCAGACGGAAAAGTCGGTTCATACTAAGCTGCTCATCGTAGCGATAGTTTCTCAATAGTCCAATCCTTTGAATGTGTTTAGGTGTAGAAGCCGAAAGGATGATGGCCTCGGCGATGGCATATTCAAATTCGTACGAATCGAAGTAGACAATTGGCAGGTGTCTCTTTTGATTGGCATAGTGGAGTCGTGCCATGTCACCGTGGAGTTGAAGGAATTTCTTAAAGTTTGATTTTGGGCAATATTTAAGTCCAACACTCGGTGAGGCATCGAAAACTTCAGATTTGCATTCGCCACCAATTTCTTCCTTACTTTTAGGTTTAATATATTTGGTCCAGAACTCCCTAAGAGAAAAAATAAATAAACCCTTCGATAGATATTATTTAAATAAATTACTGTGGCAAATTATCGAATCCTAACGACCTGAAGAATTCATCTGTGACGTCAACAATTCTTCTTGAATTCATGCCATGTTGCTCTAGTTGTTCCTTAAGATTTGGAAGCTTCTTTTCTGGGTACGGATGTTCAAGTAAGCTGTTCTTTTTCCAAGCTTGAATTAGGACTTGTTCTATTAAATGCGCCGGAATGGGTCCAGTTGGGGGAACTACAAGTTCTCCGTATTTCTTGTTCAATACATTGCGTACGTAGGCATGGAATTGATTGTAGAAAGGCCTAATTTGTTTCATAACGTCTTCCATTTCTTCTAAGAAGTTCGGATCTTCGTACGTTGAAAACCACAAGTCCAATGGGGATTTTTCTTTAAAAATCAATATTTATCTGGAAACATTTTATTGTTCATTTTAAATAACTTACCATTTAATCTAGATGCATTTCTGAAGTACTGTAAGAACGTACCCATATTTTCCCTAGCAGTAGATCCTAACTTCTTTCTCCATTCTTCCCAGTAATACTTGAGTTCATGTGCATCATGACTCTGGTAAAGTATGCGACGAACATCTGGGACATATGCATATTCGCAATAATCCTTATTATGGTACGAACAGAGCTCTTCTTCACGAGCCATATCCTCTAAATTACTCACAATAGCAACGAAATTCCAGAAATCAGTAGGTCCCAAAGCGAAAATTTCTGCAAATCCTAAGTGATCTAATTGTCTCCTTAAGTCCGGATCATAAATGTTTTGGCGTGGAAAATTTCTGATCAATTGCGATTGTCGAGCTATCGCGGTAACGAGATTATGGAAGCTCTCAATTGAAGAACGTCCTTCTAAGAATCCATTGTCCGTTCCAAAGGTCTCATCCTTGATCGCATTCCAAAGGGTAAAGTATAAGTCACTAGTTTCTCGTAGTAAGTGGCGAGCTTCGTCTTCATTTCCATACCGAATCCTGCCTTGTGATGCAACAGCACCGAATCCTTGGTTTACCTTTAAATCACTTTTTAGTAACTCTTTTCAGAAGGCGATCTAGTAAAATATACCAGCAGTAATAAAAGTCCAGCAGTCCAAACTGCGACTGGGCCCATTTTATCTTCGTCAGCTAAAAGGCGTAAATTTAATTGCTTATAATTAATAAAAGGCTTTAGAAGAGATCAACTTTTTAAAATAAAAACTTAAGAAAGATGCCTTAAGGGGTTCTTTAAACATCGAACATTATTCGCCGAATTAGCACCTCAAGTTTTTTAAATTACTTCAACTTTAACAAACTTAACTAAAAATCTTAAAGATGTCTTCTTTGTTATTTTTAAATGCATAACTGGAAAAATAACGATAATCCTGCTATCATTCAACGAACTCAATTTTTTGTTTTGAAAGAAATTGCACTAATCTTTGTAATGATAAGTTTTATTTGGCAAATTACCATTTCCCAAATTTAAATTATTTATTACTTTAATTGTAACTAATTTTGCTTAAGATCATTTGGTGATTTTTTATTTAAATTTTAAAAGTAATTTTTAATTTAAAGAAGCGACTTTTAGAATATATGTATATATCACAAAATGCTGAGCAGGATTTAAACTCTCTTTTTAAAAATATTTATAAAATTTTAATAAGCCTTTGAATACACTGCAGAAAAAATTTAAGTGTGAACTTCGTTATAATTCCTAAAATATAAATAATAAATACCACATAATATGTAATTATTTTACTGAGGATTAAAAATAAAACTAAATATTTTTATAATAACTCACTTTAAACTCTTATAATAAAATTCTACTCTTTCAATTACTAGAAGAAATGTAAAAGTATTCACAATTTTATAAGCAGCACCTTCTGTGGCACTCGACACTTAACTGGTAAACATCTTGTCAAGTAGCACATTTATAAGAATAATCAATTTTTGCAATTTAAATTAAACTTGGAAACATTTTGATAATATTAATTACTTTTCGGGATTCCAAATACATTTAAAATAAATATGTTACGCTCAAAGAATTAAGATAAACCAAGTGATTGACCCGCAACCTTGCAGAAAGATAGGCGCGGTTAGATTTACATTAAATTTTTTCTCTTTCAGTTGTCCTCTGTAATCGGTGTTTACCTACCCACTTCTACTGTACCTACAAAATAGGAAAATATAATATAAAATTTAGGAATTAGAGATACATAATTAGGATTTGTAAAAATGTACGTTAAGTTGTCTTCGTTAAATTAAATAAAAATGTTTACGTGCAGAATAAAGAAGATTTGCGGCTTTATTTTGTCTTCTTCTGTATTTACTTTATGATTTAAATAAAAAAATATTTTTTTTTTTTTCTGAAGCAGACAACAGTATTTTAGAAAATAAAAAAAAAATTACACAAATTCCAGGAGTTGTAGTGGTATTGTCGCATTTTAATAGTTTAATTATTGTATTGTTATTATACCATTACTTAACTATTAAGTCCAAAACCAAGTATTAAAATATGCTAAAAATAGGTTTATAATTACATCATTTACTCGTATTATACCCGTTTAAAACAAATGTAAAATCGATTTTTTTGGACACAACAATTTTGAGACAGGGAAACATCAAATTTTGAAGGTCTCTTAAAGATGAAGTTTATTTTAAAATCGCAGATATAATTTGTAAAATTCTGCAACCAATATTTTTCGAAAACAATTTTTAAAAAAGGTTACATTTTTGAATAACTCTTTGTTGAGAGCCAAGCTCATCATACTTAATTAAGAAAGTTATTCCTGTATCATTATTTAAATCACACATTAATTTTTCCCACCTTCTGGAACAACTTAAAAATTGTAATCGGATGAAATGAATAAACATTATTATCTATTATAAGAGGAAAAATATATACTTTAAATTTGTATGTATAGGAGAGAGTTATGCTGATGACCTGCAGCTGAACTCGAATGCTGAGGCGATAACGACGTTTCTCACTAGGCTTATCTTAACTTTCATAACGGCTGGTTAGATTTGTGTGTAGTCAAACGGGCACGTTATAGCATTATTTGATTAGAAAAAATTTTGATTTTGTACAAAAAGAAATTGCTTCAATTTTGTTAAAAGTTTTTAGTAGTAGTTTTATTATTAGATTTGTGATAAAACTTATTATAAGTATAACATACGAATTTCAACATAAATATGAAGATTGTCAGAAATAGAATATAGGTAAGCATTTTTTTTATTTGGAATTTTAAATGATCTTTTTGATATTACATCGATCAATTTTGCTCAACTCGCTCTTAATAAAGTATATTTATGTAAAGTAAATGGGCTTTCTTTCAGAATGAAACACCAAGAATTGCTTTTCGTTGTTTTATTCCACAATTTGGTAAATTTAATATGAAATTCTTTGAAAAGTGTATTTTTACATATCTTACAGCTTCTAGGAACAATTTGTTCTCAAACTTCTTCAGAAATCTTAGAGGAAATGGCAAGAAATTATATTGATAACATCATGCCGCATGTTGAAGAAAATCTTAAATGGGCGGAGGAATCCATAACTAAGGATCGCCGAAAGCTGTCTTTTATTGATCTACATATATTAGCGCTTGAATACGACTTTTTTGAGTCAGTAGATTTTCTGAGAAATATAACTCTAATACTTAAACAATTCGACTACGAACATATTAAAGATGAATTCTTAAGACAAAAATTAAGTCCTTAATTTTAAAAGATCACAAAATTTTACCCAAGAAGGAGAAAAATGAAATGGATGATTTGATTAGTGAATCAGCATCGATAAAAGACGATCTAAAAATGTGTTTCCCTTCTGAAGAAGAGCCGTGCATTTTAAAGTTTGATGATGTCCACGAGTTTAGACATGTACTGCCCGAAAAGGATAAATTACATTATTGGATTGAGTGGCGTAAGAAAGCAGGCAAAATTAGAAAAGATAAATTTAAAAGATATCTGGAACTATCCAGAAAAGCGTCAAAATTAAATCCTAATAATTCACATTCCATCCCCTTACCTTAAAAATTTGGTGTTTGTAAATTTTACTTTCTAATTTTAAGTTATTTTCGAAAGACAGATTTGTTGAATATGTTATTGAAATTTAATACTTTTATACCAAATTTCATCTCAGATATATGCAAGCTTCTTTAATGAAACTTTAATTTTGGCTTTCTTCCTAAAGTTTTAAATCAAAACATTTCTAATTTGGTTCGAAGAAGTTTTTGGAAAATGAGATATTTTTATTTAGAAAAAGTACATACCCAGTATATGTCGACCATCTCCAAATTAGTTTAATTCACTTAATTTTCATTTGCCGGGGATCTAAATTCACTAAAAATTAATTCTAGGTGCAGCACAATAGTGCATGTAATTTATTTGTTATCTTCTAGGTTTTTCGAAACCATGAGAGCAACTATTCCTATATTATGAAATCTCAGGAATTATTGAGAAGCTTACAAATGCAATTAGACAACTTATACCATTTTATAAGCAACTGCATGCTTTCATACGCCACAAGTTACGAGAGCACTATGGTTCGAGCATTTCGACAAATCAGTTACTTTCTGATCACTTGATTGAAGAATTTAGTTATGAATTCAAAAATCTAGAAAATATTCCAGGAGAATATTATCCTTTTCCAAATGTTTCATTGATATCATACACTGATCGCATCAAATCGCTTAATTACACAAGTAGCAGAATATTGAAACAAGCATTGAGTTTTTATAAGTCTATGGAAATGTCCACAGCTTTAAAGTAAAGAAGTCACTGAATTTGTCGAAACAAAACTTATAATTTTGGTTTTAGGGTTTCAGCAGAAACTACAATTACAATGGATGACGGCGATGATTGTGAAACTAGAGTAACGAATTTATTTAATTCAAAATTAATTACAATCTGCGAAAGCCTTACATTTGGCAATTTCTTAAAATTTCATTCTGAACTTATCGAACTGCAACTAAGCGAGAGTATGGCACATTTAGACCTAATTTTACGCGCAAATTTGTGGGAGGGATACAGAAAAATTCTCAAGAACACCATGAAACTATCGACTTTAACTACATCTTATCTACGAAAAGCTGGTTTGGAAAACTGTACAGAAATTTCATTTGAAAGCAAAATTAACCGTCTTTACAGAGAAGTATCTACTTATTGTGTACATATAATGCCAATAGCATTTTAATTTTATTTTTATTTAAGGCATTAAAACTGATTCCTCTCTTAAATGCATTCATTGAAGGTAAAGTGTTTGTTGACCTATTGGACGAAAATATTAATGTCGAAGTCGCAAACTGCGAATTTTGGAATTTAAATGAAGAGTACCTGGGATCACAGCCTCCGGTAACAAGGACAAATGATGATTTTGATTTTTTGGCAACGAAATTCGATGGTTTTGATGATGATGATTGGGTGTAAGAATTAAAATAATATACAAACATACATATTACATACATATACAATGTACCTACATACAAAAGCAAAATATATTTTCAGAAATGTTTTAGCGGTAATAATTTCTTTCCAACTTTATGAAGGACTCTGCAATAAAACTGTGGATTTCCTAGAGAAATTTACTGATGTCAGCGAATGTGACTTTTCTGGTAGTGAAGAAGTTGGCCTTGCACTGAAGTAAAGAATTTTATGAGAGTTGTTAATCGCAAACTTATGTGGCTGTTTTAGGGATGCAATGCAATGGGGCAATGTGAGGCCATGGCTCGTCCACTTCAAAGAAATTCTTGGAAACACAGATATGTATAACCGCCATACCTGTTTTGAATTATTTCAAACCACTTCATGATTGGCTTGAAGAATACATTAATAAAACTGATATATTTGTCGGCTGGGAGAAGCAGGACAGTGAGTATATGCTTAGGGAATATATAATATTTAATTTTTTTTTAAATATTTTTCCACAGGATGTAACTGATGTATACAGATGTACTTCTGACTAAATACGGATGTATTGTAAAAATAGTATAAAGTATATTTTTCTATATACATTTTCTACATTGTTAAAAGATTTTTCATCAATCTGGTGTCTGTAGAAAAAAAAACATACTTTTATTTAGGAATAGATGAAATGCAGATCATTAAATTATTCTAAACTCAACGAGTGGGGTATCAACGGAAAGTAAATCACTTATGGAATTTTATTATATTGAAAACTTATTAGATTGAAACAATTAATGGGTAAATCAATAAAAAGTGTCTTTTCATTTTTTCGTCTATTTAAATCTATTCTATTTCTGAAAATTGTTGGACAATATTTTAGTCTTTGTATTTCACGGGTATCATATATATTTAGTTTATATTTTTTACTTCTTCCTCACACACTCTGCAAAGAAACAATATGAGAAAACCTTTGCTGTGTAAATGAAATGTTCTTACTTTCTGCAGAATTCCAACCAACATCAACATTATTTTTCTTATTTTCATTTTGTAACCACTCTCGAAGCGGCTCGAAATATTTCAGAAGTGATGTAACGTCCAACTTATTATCATCGGTGATGACGGTGATCAACTCGAGCCATTTTTTTGAAGACCCAAGTTTAATTAAATCCCTGCAAAAGTATCATTAGTAATATTTGAAAAATCATCTTTAGTTTAAAATATTTAAGATATGTATTTACAGTAGAGCCTTTCCAGCTTCTTCGCTTCCAGAGAAATCACAATTATAAAGGGCCTTTTCCGCAGAGCCTTCTTCATACTTTCCAGCTTTTTTGCACAAACCTTCGTAGAATTTAAAGGAAACTATTTTGGCGAGTACTTGGCTAAAAATTCGATTCTTTATTTATTTTGATTTTTGTGTTCGACCGAAATTTTTACTCGACAACGGTAGGCACAAAGCCGTCTGTTAGCATGGAAATTGCATCGAATTCCTTATCTTTTCGGGAAACAGGAGGCTGAACTCCCACATAGTCTTCTTGAATTTTCCAAAAATCGCAATTGGACAGTCTGACGGGCAGGGGGGAATCCAACGCCTGTAAATAATACTTACTAATGGCAAATTCTCTGTGCAATTCCAACAAAATGCGCAATGCCTGAAAATAAAAAAGTCTTTGTTATGCTACACTTTGATTTATATTAATAATATTTAAAATAAAAAATTGGAATGATGGATTTCCTATAGAAATAGAATCAATAATAAAATTACAACATTATAATTTTATAAGGATAATATTATATAAAAAACTCTTACTATTTAACGAACCTCAAAAATATTACGTTATAAATTCAACTATCCTTTTATGTAAGATTCCATAAAATTGCAGTATGAAAAAAAGTCCTAAAAATGTAAGTTTCCCTTTTTTAGAAATTCAAGATGAAGGATTGGCGAACCCTAAATAGGTACCTACTCAATTTAATCAAATTTTCATAGTATTTACCAACAAAAAGTTAATTAATTTGTGAAAAACTATTTTCGAATTTACATATAACAAATATTACTCGACGCTGGACAAGTTTAAAGTTCAACAGTTTCTGAAGACATTTTAAGATTTTTACTATGTACTTACAATTGAAAAATGTCCTTAAAAATCGATTTTTTATCCAACTGAATGCATGAGATTTTTTTTATAATACGTACCATCAAATACAAATAATTAATCCGTTTTTCACGATTGGGATCTGCAGTTGGCAATATTCCGATTTTATAGAGATAGGCTGGCGAAGATACTGCCAATTGAACAGAATCTGATAATCCTTGATAAATTCCTTCGGTTTGTGTAACTCTGTAAGGAAGAGGCAGAGATTTCGTCTGAACATCGCGAAGAACTTTAAACATTTCACTGTGCACTGCCAAAAGATTCTTGAAGGAGATCTCCTTACAGTAGAAGAATCCTGTGCCAACTTTGGTGAACAAGGAAATAGCTCGAGGTGAGCATCCCTCGTCCTCCTTCATAGTAATATAATCCTTCCAGTCTTCACTGCAATTATTTAGTTAGTACCGATTCTGTTCAATAAATTAACTTTTATTATATTTTTATACTTGAGCGATGTTGGAATCTTCATCGAAGTGAAAAACTGATCTGCTTCTTCAAAGAATTTAGTTGGGGTGTAGTTCTGTGACCGCATTACTGCACCTAAGTCGGATAGTGGGCTCTCAGGGTATGGATAAGTTATTTCTGGGTTTTCTAAGTTAATTTCCAAAATAAATTTCTCCAGTATGTGTTCTGGAATAGGTTGAGATTCGGGAACTTGTTCAGCTCCGAATTTAGAGCGCAGAAGATAACGAACATGAGCGTGTAATTCTTGATAAAATGGTTTCAGCTGTTCAATGGCTTTAGTCAGTTTTTCAAAAACTTCTTCATCTTCAAAATCATCCAGAAACATTTGAGACGGATTTGCGTAATCTGTAAGACAAAAACATTTCATTTATTTGCTCGCTTATTCCATTTTGCAAAAATATACTGTTTGCTTTTGCTGCCCGACGATAGAGGCCGATGTAGCTTTTAAAATTATCAATGGATTCTTTGCCGGCTTTAGAACGCCACTCACTCCAGTAGTAAGTAAGTTCGTCAAGGTCCTTACTTTTCAACATTTTTCTGAGCATCAAAGAATGGTCAATTTCACACTGCTCGGGGTCTTTGTACGAGCAAATATTAAACTCAGTCGCAAGAGCCTCAGCTCCGTCCATTAAATCTTCAATTTTTTCCCGAGAAGCCTGTCGCAGAATGTAGTAATCATTCGACGTTATAACTTCTATTTGCCGCTTGAGATCCGCATCGGTGAAGTTCCAATATTTATACTTTTTAAATTCTTCAGTAACTTTCCTTAGATAGTCACCAATTTCTTTTGTTTGAAATTTTGCATCGATTTGGTCGATGAAGGATGCTTTTTGGATATCCTTGAAATGAAGATCCAGTGCCCATTGCAAATGGGTTTCTAAAGATGGCATAATTTCTTTCAAATATTGAGCTGCCAAAATTTGGTTTGTTTCAATATCATTCTCCTCAGATTCCGAGGAGTCGGATTCGCTGTCATAACATTTTATTACGGCAACCTATTTGCATAACGTTTTATTAATCCACCAGATTATTAGAAGATAATTATCTTTACCTCGGCAAATAGAAATATGAAGACACACGCTGTGAAGATTTTCATATTTTTCAGCCCTGAAAACAAGGGTTTTACGTAATTTAAAATACTGTATTTATTTAGAAATATGTTTAGACTTTTTTATTTTTCTCAATTTTGATCTTAAATTTTGTTTACAGCTTGAAGATTGATAAAGTTTGGTTAAAACAACACCAAACTTAATTTTGATTATGATAATCAAATATTTTGCATATAAAACTATAAATCGCTTTTTTAGTTTGCCTGTTTTGTTATAGTAGTTTTAAACAAAAACATTTCATGAAAACTGGTACTTAAAGATCTTTGAGAACCCTCATTGCAGTTAAGTTTACGAATTCGTAAAAATGCATTTTATTGTGGTATTTCAAAAATTTTCTTAAGGTACGATAGATATATAAATCACACAATTAATGTCGGATTGAATTTTTTCATTGGAATGGTTGGTATATTATTTTCCTTGATTTAACAGTTTTATTAAACTTGAAAATAGTAGCCAAAACATTTTGATTTATTACAAGATTTTAAACTAAACTATATTCTTTCAGAAATAATAAATTTCACTATTATTATTAATAAAAAACGAAAAATACACATGAACCTAAATACTTATGATCATTTAGTCAAAAAGACATAAATTTAAAGCTTTAGCACAGTACCTTCCAAATGTTTAATTGACAAATATAAAACTTATACGCACTATTGTTTCTTGATCATTTGTAATTTTGCGAACTTTTCACTTCACTTTGCTGTTCTCAACTAATATGTACGTCTTAAAATAATTAATTTTACATATATTATTATTTCATTAGTCGAGGATTGTACGTTCTAATCTACACAAACTTACTGATAACCTTTGGCGACATAAACTTAATTGGTACAAATTGCATTCACATAAATTTCCTTGTAGATCTGGTTATAAAGGTCATGGAAGTGCCAGTTGATTATAATCTGTCACGAGCTTAAAAATTAAATTATATTTGCTTACACATATCCACATAAGTATATGTAAATATTATGTCAACCTACTATTGAAGTACATGAAGCAATATGAAATGTTTTTGGTTTTGGTTTTCAATATCTTCTTGAAATATTAAATAATGAATATTTTGGAATTTCCTTAAATTTTTAAATTAACACTTAATCAAATTTTATAAAAAATTTAAATTTCCCTGGTATAATTTTATTAATCATACAAGTATAGATAACGAAATACTTGCAAACAATAATTTCACCTCAAGCTGATGAAATGGTTTAGGCTCATTATTTCCAAAAATTATTTTATATTGGAAAATCCAAAATACAATTTTGATCCCTTATTAATAAGTTATAATTATTGTATTCTGTGCTCCAAGTGCACAAACGCGTAAAACTTATGCCAGACCTTAACAGTATAAGTTTAATTTACATACATATGTTTTCATCGAGATTTTTGATAAAAGTCTATTTGATATATTCGCGATAAAGGAGGAAATCTTGACTTTCGTACTCCATTAAATAGTTAACGTTATCTTCAAATTATATAACTTGAATTTACAATGAAACTTACGTTATTATGTATACAGAAGAATAAATGTTTATTAATTTACTCGATAAATCCGGAAGTTTTAATCCCTTACGTAGAATTTTAAGATAAGAAAGGAAATCTCCCGTTATGATATCTTAAAATACAATAGTCTTTGAATTTTTCTGTTAATTATTTAAACTGCTATTAAATTGTAAAATTGTTTATTTGTCATTGTCTTATATTATAAATTTATTTTCATATTATTTATAATATAATACATAATAAAATTAATTTGTAAGCTTTATTTCCAAAGGCATAAAATCGGAACAATTTATTAAAGCTTTGAAATACGATTTTTTTGTATTTGGGTTTTGTAAAAATTATGATTACACATGCCACGAAATTAAGATAACACAGGTCAACTGGTTCTAATCACAGATGAGCTTGGATTTTCTGAGTCGCTTGATATCATCGATTTTTTATATTTTCAAACAGCTTATACAAGCCTATGTAAATATTTTTCTGATTCACTATTCCATTTTTATCGAGTTTTATGTATACCAGAAAATGCTTTATGTACTATAGTATACCAGAAAATGCATTGCTAGTTTGCGCAATTTCCTGTCATTTAATATTATAATTGCTATTGGGTAACAAACAACAAACAAAAGATAAGAAAATTGACATGCTAATAGTAAAATTTTCTACTTTGTACTAACTGGTACCATGCTATATAAACCCAAAGTTTCTGAATGAGTTTTATTCACACCTGGAGAAATGGAAGGGTTCACAGCTTTGATTCTGCTTGCGTCTTTAGTTGGAGGTTCTTTTGGGAGCCTAACTCCAAGGATGGAAGGAGGAGTCCCGGTGGATACTCTGAGCAAATTCGCTCACCATGTGACGATCCATACTCAAACTACATCTGGAGAATCGCGATACTGCAGCGGTTCAATAATCTCAGATCAGTGGATCCTGACATCGATTGGTTGCACTTCCGAAGGAAACGAATTTCGTTTGGACTTCAATAGAATGTACTTGAACCACAGCCGGGGATCATATTCAGCAATAGTCGACAGTTCGTCATTGGTCGTTTATCCAACTGAGTACGACGATTTGGCACTTTTGAAACTTCCAATGAAACTTCTGTTTAACCGATGGGTGAAACCAATTGCCCTCTACGAAGGCGGTGGAAACTACGGAAGCAACTTTGCTGTGATGCCTGGATTTTCCGAAAAAACCGAATCGGACAAACTGAATTATGGAATGTTCAAAATTATTCCCAAGGAATCGTGCCAGAATACCTACGGCCCAGTTTTCGATAAATACCTTCAGCTTTGCACACTTGGTTGGAATAACAATCGAAACACTCCCTGCAAAGGTAACGAAGGTGGTGGACTAATCGTTGGATGGCCCCAAAAACCCCAACTTATTGGGGTATTTTCAAATCCCTTCACCTGTGATGGCAAAAGTCCTGCAATTTATATGGAAGTTACTAAATATATTCCTTGGATTAGAAGCATAGTTCAGATTCCAAATTAAATAAATGTTTATCTTTTGAACTTTAGCAATATTATTGTAAAAATTTCAAAACAATAAATAATAACTTCAGCAGTACTTACTATTTTTATTTTAATAATAATAACAAAAAATCGTATACCTCTATCTAAAAAATATTATCTAAATAGAAATGTTGTGCGCATATAACAAATAGTACACAATACTAATATTTTTGCAATAATAAAAAACTTGCCGGGACTTGTTGCTTTCCTTACTTGCCAAGCAAATTTTTAAATTTTCATAAGTTTTAAGGAGTCTCTCTAAGTATAAAATTAGATCAATAATAAAATTGCTTCATACAGTTAAAATTTAACTCTTAATTTTCAACTTTTCCCTTTATTTGTTTAATTTTTTATCAAGGCATGTCTGATGTTACTTAATATTAATTTTTTCTCCAAAAAAAATATTGAAATTTGACCTGAATATTTAAATTAATATATGGATACCTACATATATGTATATAACTTTTGCCATCTATCCTCAAGCTAGTTTCGTACAAAATACCATAAATTATTTATTATCGACGAACAAAAATTCATGATATTCATTAAACTTAAATATATCATCTAAATAAAACTAACGAATAGATACAATGTAAAATTAATTATGCTATTACTTTTTTAGACTACTTACATACATATATCAATACTTTTGACTAAATTTCTCTGTTTTGGAATTTTCTAGATATTTCAAAAAAACTTTCCGTAGTAACTATAATATAGATTACGATTTTGCGTGTTTCGAAACGCACTTGACTGATTTTGCTTACACAAATTTGTATTGTTTTTAATTTCTCTTGAATCATGATGTTTATGAAACAGATTCCTTAATTTTCGTAAAACAATTAAAGAATACCTAAAATTTCTTCTCAGGAATCTTCCATCAAATTGATCTAAAACTTCAAACAATTGAAATGTTGTTTTTATCATGGCATGTATGATGTTACTACAATTAATTTTTTTCTCAAATAAAACATTGAACAGTCACCTGAATATTTAAATTAATATGTTGATATAACTTTTGCCATGTTTCTCACGCAGGTTTCGTATAAAATGCCTACAAATTCGTGGTACGCTTTAAATTTAAATGTATCATTTGAATATAAAATAACTCATAGATATAGAAAATTAAAGATGTTATTATTTTCGTTAGACTATATCAATGCTTTTGACTAGATTCCTCTATTTTGGAATTTTCTACATGAAAACCCTTCCAATAGTTTAGCTTCTATAAATAAACATTGATACCTACATAAGTATATCCACACAAATTTCTACAATTTGTGATTTGCGATATATGTATAATAAAAATTACTTCCATGTCTGCAAAATCTTTTTAAGTGGCTTAATAATAATCTAAAAATACTTTATTTTTCTGAAAAAAAGATAAAATCTAGGGGAAGTACTACTTTAATTATCTATGCATTTTCTTTAACTATTATTTGTTGTTACCTTTTATCGAGCATGTCGCGGTGTAGCTCTTAATCTCAATGTCATCAGAAAATGCATAGCTGTCTTCCTCGCAATTTCCTGTCATCTAGTAATTGTTTTTGGGTAACAAACAACAGATAAGAAGATTGACATACTACTAGTAATATTTTCTACCTTCTACTAACTGGTACCATGGTATATAAACCCAAAGTTTCTGAATGAGTTTCATTCACACCTGGAGCAATGGAAGTGTTGACAGCTTTGGTTCTGCTTGTGTCTTTAGTTGGCGGCTGCTTAGGAGAAATTACTCCAAGGATTGGAGGAGGAGTTCCAGTGGACACGCTAAGCAAGTTCGCCCACCATGTGACGATTCATACTACAACTATATCTGGAGAGTCTCGGTTCTGCAGTGGATCTATCATCGCAGATCAATGGATCCTGACATCGATTGGTTGCACCTCCGGCGGAAACGAGTTTCGTTTGGACTTCAATAGAATGTACTTGAACCACAGCCGGGGATCATATTCAGCAATAGTCGACAGTTCGTCATTGGTCGTTTATCCAACTGAGTACGACGATTTGGCACTTTTAAAACTTCCAATGAAACTTCTGTTTAACCGATGGGTGAAACCAATTGCCCTCTACGAAGGCGGTGGAAACTACGGAAGCAACTTTGCTGTGATGCCTGGATTTTCCGAAGAAAGCGAATCGGACAAACTGAATTATGGAATGTTCAAAATTATTCCCAAGGAATCGTGCCAGAATACCTACGGCCCAGTTTTCGATAAATACCTTCAGCTTTGCACACTTGGTTGGAATAACAATCGAAACACTCCCTGCAAAGGTAACGAAGGTGGTGGACTAATTGTTGGATGGCCGAAGAAACCTCAACTTATTGGGGTATTTTCAAATCCTTTCAATTGTGACGGCAAAAGTCCTGCAATTTATATGGAAGTTACTAAATATATTCCGTGGATAAGAAGCATAGTTGGGGATCTCGAGACTGCTCATCCACCTACTACCGATATGCCAACAACCACCCCTGTATCAACAACTACTAGTACCAACCCTACACCAACAACGGCTGCAACCTAAATAAAAAATGTTGTCTGCATTCTAAAGTGTACTTGAATTGGAAACTTTTATATATAGTTAAATAAATAATTTCAGCAAAACCTAATTTTTTGAATATTAATTTTGAATTTGAAATCTCAATTTAACTTAATTGGTTGGTTGATATTGACTAATTTCATGAACTTATTTTGGGAAACGCAATTTTTAAATATATGTCTAAAAGCCCAAAGATCTCGCGACTCAGATACGAATTCGTAATGAATGAAACAAATCCTATCCTGTTTGTTTCTTAGTGCGAATTGCGAATTTTTTAAAATTAATATGCGCTAAACTGATCAACTCCGGCAAACGTTAATGTAAAAGGACCACTGTATACAAATATTAAAATAACATTTTTAAATTTTTTTTTTTTTTTTAAATAAGCCTAGTAAGGAAAATAAGACTTTCTTAAGAAGGCAAAATAATAAAACGTATATTTACTTCTTTTTAACTGTTTTGTGACGCACTCAAAGTAAACTCAAGATATATCCTGATTTATAATTTCTATTCCGAAATAATAATAATCTAAAAAATGTTAAAATTGTTCAACAGTTATAATTTCGTGAAAAATAATTTAATTTTAACGATCCAAAGCATTTTTGAAAGCTTTCATCTTCTAGTTTATGAATCAGAAGCTTAAAAGGTATTAAACTGTTTTGAAACTGCTGTATCTCCCGAAATAATAATCGCACAATAATGTTCGAGGTGTTATTAGAAAACTGCAAGTATCCTCTTCAAAATGCTTTTTCACGATTGTCTAAAAAAATTGTTTTCCCGTGCATTGTTTTTTCAAAAACGTTAAATAACGGTATTTTCTCACTTTTTTGTTATCGGGCTGCCATTTTGTCAAAAATGGTACAATTTAAAATGTTGATTCGTCTTCTTTTAGTTAATAGTATCACAAAATGTCGTACCAAAAATCATCCCTTTTGCAGTGATAAACTTTTTTAAGCTTCTGCTGCATAAACAAGAAGATGCAAGCTTTCTAAAATGCTTTGGATTATTAAAATTAAATTATTTTTAGCAAAGTTATCATATATGTAATAGCATTTTTTTAATTATCCTTTTTTACATACTTTTGATGAGTGTACATATGCATATGTAACTATATATGTATATAGATATACATATATGTATATAGGAGCCTTCTATGAGATTCAACTAATGAAATATTTTTCTTCACTTATTTATTTAAAATAGTTAATAATTAATTACTTAGTTCTTACATAATACACCGAAAATATAATCATATCGTAAAATAATTCACTGAATCATTTATTGTAGTTTCAATTTATGGAAGAAGCTTACGTTTAAACATTACCGGGGATTCCTCCTTTATCTGTAATTTCTTTTATTGTATGTAGCCCGTGGAAGTAAAATATCTTAACTCAAGTTTAAATAGATAAACACTTTAAAAGCTAAGCGCTGTTTCCGCTTTCTATATTTGCTACAATTAGACAATAAAAGATAACTACTTATCTGTAAGTTTTGTGCAAGCGCATCTACTTGTACGAGGATATATAAAGTCCAAAAATGTAAAAAATTTCAATCACAACACCTTGAGTGATGGAAGTGTTCAGAATTCTCATTGCTGTCGCAATTACCATCGGAGCCACCAATGGCAAAATTAGTCCCAGAATAGCTGGGGGGATTCCTGTCGATACTTTCACCAGATTTCCCCATCATGTGACAATATTCACTCAAACTTATTCTGGAAAATCTTGGCACTGCAGCGGTTCCATCATCACGGACCAGTGGATTCTTACATCTCTCGAGTGTGTAAAGGGAGGAACCGAATTTCGTCTGGGCTTTAACAGAATGCGTCTAAACGACAGCTGGGGCTCCTATTCGGCAATAGTGTACAACTCCGCAGTGGTTCCTTATCCAACTGGATTCGATGATTTGGCTCTAATAAAAAATCCGATGAAGCTGGTACTATCTTCGAATATAAAAACAATTCCTCTTAATCAGGACGGAAGTGATGTTGGAAGCAATTTTGCTGTAATGCCCGGATTTTCAACAGAAGATGGCTCAGATAAGTTAACATACGGCATGTTCCAAATCGTATCCAACGATAGGTGTGAAAATGTATACGGCTCCGATTTCGATAAATATCTTGAGTTGTGCACCTTTGGTTGGAATAATAATCGAAATGTTCCATGCGAAGAGAATAAAGGCGGCGGACTAATCACTGGGTGGCCAAGAAAGCCACAAATAATTGGAGTATTCTCTAAATCTCTCAACTGCAGCAATCCTGCAGTTTATGTAGAAGTTTCTAAGTATTTGCCGTGGATAAACAGCATAATTGGAGTATCTACGGATATTCCAGCTTAATGTGATGTGTAATTATTTTTATATTATAATATTCTTATATTGTTGTAAAACCACTTGATTGAGAATTTCAGCTTGATTTTTTATTTAGCAAATTTTATTTGTAGTACAATAAATTAAAGTAATAGTGTAAAACCTTGAAAATTTGTCTGCTTTATGATCTTTGGTAATATCTTTAAAAATACCCTGTTTATTGTAAGTTTCATATTATCTATATATCACGAAAACTGATGATCCTTGTGGATAGTGTGCATCTTAACTTTTCATCTGTGAATCATGATCTTTTATATACATATAGTGGAAATTTTAGCTAAATTGAACGTAGTATTTTTTCAAACAAAGTGGATATTGTGTTATATATAAACTTGCTGACTATTTCACAATACATTTTTAACCCAAATTAGGCCAATATCGAAATGTTTTTACTATAAACAGCACTAAATAAATGAACGTTACGTATACCAAATTTAGACTTTTATAAATCGTGTTATCTATAAGATCAATCTTGTATAACATTTATTAATATTTTCATTTATCCATCCCGTTAGATTAAAGACCGCAAACTTCACTGCAATTCATGAATTAATCGTTTACTGAATAATTGCTATTTTTAAAAGTAGCTAAAAGTATATTTATACGTAATTTTCTTTATCTTTAAGTGCACTCTTCAAAAGTTGAGATTTTATACCAAATTTAAAGACTATGTTATGATTTGTGATAGCACTAAACAGTGAGTTTATCTTGAACTAATTAAAAATCTTGATGGCGTACAAAGCAAAGTTTTTTTAATTATTAGAGCTATTGGAAGCTTCAGCGCGTTATACATATTTAGCCTATCTGTTTGAAATATTGGGTAAAATCAATTAAGTAATAGGTTCTTTTATAATTTTCTGTTTTTTATACCTTTATTAATTTTTGAAGTTGATGATGATGAAAAACAAAGCTACAATCACGTACCTCATTGATTGATCATTGTGAAGTAAATATTTTTTCATAGCATATACAGATACGAAACATATTTTTCAGAAATTCTCCGGAAAAATGGCTAATTCATAAAGAAAATAATATCATTTACATAGCTGTTTTTAAAATATAATTTTAAATTTAAGATTTTCTAAGTTTCTCGGTAAGCATGACAATTCAATTAATAATGAAATTAAAAGCGAGAGTGGCGTGAATTTTTGTTGTTGTTATTTTTTATAAAAGTAAAGAAACCTTAAAAAAATATATTACGCTACTAGTTAAGCTGCAGACCTCTAATTGGCCAAAATATCTAATTTAACAACCTAAAAAATAAAAGAGTGAATTAATTTTTAGTTATGAAATGGGAATGATGTTTATCTTACTAGTGTCGTCTTCATCCCATCCAACTTGAACATCATTCGCCGCATTTTGTTGTTTGAGCCACTCGTAAAGAGGTTCGTAATATTCCATTAAGGCAGTCCCGGTTATGCGTCGTTCACCTGTTAAAATCTCAATCACGTCCCTCCAATGCTTCAGAGAGCCAGCAGACATCATCTCACTGAAAATATTATGTTTGAAACGTCTTTTAGCTTCTAAGAAGATCACATTTCACTTTACCTTAACGATGCTCCAGCAGATGTGCTTTGGAAAAAGTCGCAATTGTGCAAAGGATAGTCAGAGTTACCGGGAGTATATTGGCCGCTTTTGATGCACAAAGCTCTGTAAAATTGATATCCTAACAGCTCTGATATAATTTTTCTGAAATTGCAAATTAATTAAAATTTACATTTATTTTAAAAACTGAAACATCATACGATGTTGTCGGTGTCTTATCATCCAAACCGCGATAGAATTTGTATCCTGGATCAAAATACTCTTCACCTCTCGTTTCTGGTGGCCCAACGCCTGCAAAATTTTTCTTAATTTTCCAGAAGGCGCAATTTAAATTGTTCGGTGTAACGTTATTGTTATTGTCCATTGCATCTACGAAAAATTTCTCTGAGACGTAATATCGTGGTAAAGTGAATATTGTATGTACTCCCTATATAATATTATAATTATTACTATAATAATTTCATGTTTGAACAATTTTTACCATTCTAAAAAGACGGTTGAAAGCAACATTCTCATTGTAGGTACCCATAAGACCCAAAGCAATGAGATGTCGGTGACTAGAAGTTGCGACGATCACAGCCTCACCGATAGCGCTGCCTATTCCTGAAAATGCCTCTCCGTCCAAACCATAGGGAAGACGATGTCGATATAAATTGTATTGAATTTCTGCCATATTCCCATGAAGTTGCAAAAGCTTTTTGTAGTCAACCTTTGGACAATATTTGATAGCTACATTGGGCTTGAACGAAAATACCTCAGCTCTACAATCTGGTCCAGCTTCCTGTTCAGACATTTGCTTAGCATATTTTTTCCAAAAATCACTAAAAATCAGATTATAATTTTACAGATAAAATAAAATAAAGCGCCAAAAACGAATACTAACGTTGGAAGATCTTGCAAGTGCATTGATCGATAGAAGTTTTCTGCAATTTCGAGAGCTTTTGCCGATGTCAATCTAGTTTCTTCAATTTTCTTATTTATATTAGGAAGGGGGTCATTAGGATACGGCGGTCTAAAAAGACTTTGGGCTTTCCAAGCATGTTGGATTATTTGCTCCATAAAATGATCTGGAATGTAGCCATACACCGGTACAAGATCAGGACCATAATACTGATTGTATACATGACGCATGTAAGCATGAAACTCTTTATAAAGCGGAAGCATGTCTTCCATGGCTGAAGTTAGCTCTTGAAGAAAGTTATCTTCCTCAAAATCCAAATACCAAGTCTTCGAAGGCGTTGTATGTCCTTAAAATGTTTAACAGAAAATAATTCATTTTTTGAAAATTACGAATCGGAAGATTTCGAAATAAGGGGTAAAACAGTTCTCTTCCTTATTTATCACTTGTTATTTAGTTATCTGAGGATACGGTTTTTCAAAGTTTTTATCATAAATAAATTATAAATATGTAGGTAGTTACTAGCTCTTGTATAGATAATAAAACATTAATTTATTCTTATATAGGAATATACTATATGCATGTTTGAACGCTCTTCCTTGTACTATATTTATATTCATAAGATTAATGATTTTTTCTAAATTTTTGTACGTCGTAAATATTTATACATATGAATATGGTCATCCTCCTTTTTTTTCTAATTCTTTATTTAACAATTGAAGTAATACCATATGTATCTCCACAATGTACCTACATATATGTATAATTCCAAAAGCTTAATTTAATTTATTGAATTTATACTTGGTAACTTAAAGAAAGCAATTAGAGAAAAAAAGGACTATAGAATTATAACTATATTGTAATATAAAAATTCATTACATACCATTCAATGCAGCAGCTTTTTTATACAACTCAATATATTCCAAAAAGTATTTTTTTGCAGTTTTGCCAGCATGGTTTCTCCACAACCTCCAGTAGTGTAACATTTCATTTTCATCTTTAATCCTTACAATGATATTGACGATGTTCGGCAAATAAGCCAACAAGTTATGACAAGCTTCATAAGAGCAGACAGCCTTATCAAGGGAAAGATTTCTCATATTTTCCAGTAAAACCTGCGATTTATGGTAATCTTTCTCGTTCAACCCATCAATTTTAAGGTGACTTAATAATTTTACTCTCCGCTTAAGATTCTCGTTTTGGAACGTTGGATAGTAAATTAATAAATCACTTAGATTCTGTGCAAGACTGACAGTAAAATTTCTGTATTCTTTGACAGATTGCTCCATCAGGTACTGTGGCTTATAGTTTGGCTTGCCCGACGACAAAAATATTTCACGTAATTTAACCCAATGAGCTTCCATGCGATCGTTTGCATCTCCCAGAATTTTTTCCGCTAACATTTCCTCTTTTGAGACATGGTCGGTCGGTTGGCATGATGTAGTCTAAAATTTCATAAAATTGATTTGACAATGCTTACAAATATTACTTCTTACCATTAGCGGAATTAATAGGAATGCTAGTAACCACATATTGGAGCTGAAAATAAAATGTTGATATATTTTAAAATTACAATAAATATGTATAAGAAAATCAAGACATGACGTATAGCAAGAAGAATTTAAAAATTCAAACCTCAAACTTTAGGCCTCAAAAGTCGGAAACCACCGTGTTTTTTATTCTCATAATATGTGTAAACTCTGCCTTCATTAATGACTATTAAGGATTCCCTAAATTCGCGCAAACTTTTATGTATTATTTTGCGATCAAAAAAACTTCCCACCAACAAATTATCACTTCGAAGCTGTTATTTAATAGCTTTTAAGCACTATACAAATTTAAAAAAAATCCAATGGCTACTACAGCGGAGATAACAGCATTACTCTTAAAATTATTATCAGGAAATATGTAATTACTTTTGGCATTATAGACATCGCTTCTAGTACAGGACCATTTTTAGATTTTTTCATATTCGGTGTTTTCACATTTTTTTTATTATGATCATGTAACATACAAAAATCATACGTCATAGTTGGGAAAAAATTATACTTAAAAAATAACACGTAATACATACATTTTATAATGTTACTTGCAACTCGACGTAATCCAATTGGACTTTGGTACACAATGCACTTAATTGAAAACAAACATTTGTTTAGATTTCAAAATGATTGGATATATTAAAAATATTCACTTTGTTTCAATAATGAAATCTAAGAGCCCACCAGTAAACACTTTCGTGCTGCGACGTTTCGTTTGCTAATTGTGTAAAGAAGTCGAAACACTTCCTAAGATTGAATGAATGAAAAAACTTATCAACTTATCAGCACTTTTGCTCTGCACGACATTAAAACAGTGAGAGTCTCAAGACATTCGGTCGTCAACAGATCATTTTTCCTTGAATCTGTGGCTATTTTATCACCAATTTTTTATGCAATTTAACAAATACGTAACAAAAACCATTTGTATTTGCTTCCCGTAGTAATTTTAATATGTATTTTGCTGTTATTACGTCAAAAGCACAATTCGGGTTTAACCACAGAGATACTTATTCTCTGCAATTCAAGATCTAGTACTGACCACCAAGAAATTCTTAAAAATTCAGTTAAAAGCAGTTCTTGGGAGATATTTCCATGTTGAACTGAAAGAAGTTTGTTTTAAAAAAGAACTGGGAGAATTGAGTTCGCAAGATATACAAGAATATTTATTTACAAGATGAAATTGATTTCTATCTTCTTAGTTTTTAATAGACCCTCTACACTTAATAGTATTCAAACAATTACTTTCGCCCTTTTAATAAATAATTATTAACCTTCAGATCTGAAAAATATTATTATTTCACAATCGATCGAAGAAGAATTTTCTGATTAAAAAAATCATCACCCTGTATCCCTAAATTAAGAAGTGCATATTTGTTTTTCTATAAATATTATTATATGCATTCTACTGAAATCAAAAATTCAAGTTTATTGTTCATACAAATTATTTGCATTAGAGATTCCATCTTTTTTCGAACTTGAGTTACAAATGCCTTTTCTGCAAATTTTCCCGACATAAATATTTCCAGAGAAGAAGTATTCTATGGAATTTGATTTGAGTTGCTTCATTCAATTTAACTTGACTGAAAAGAGAAATTCAAAGGAAGCTTGGCATTGCGCATCAAATTTAATTTGCAGATAGAACATTAAAATGAACACTTTAGGCTTAGTGCTAGGAGCAGAATGATTTTAAGACTTCAAAATGTATTCTATCATGATGTAGATATGTTTTATTAAATTTAGTGTAATAGCGATGTAGTACAATTTTACTTATATGAACTATATTATTTCAGAAAACTCTAAAAGTGCTCCTAACTCGTATGGAGTTGGAGATAAATTAAAGTTTTAATATTCACAATCACCCTATAAACTCGCAAAATGTGCCCAATTGGCACAAATTATTACACAGGGGTCGTGTTAATGAGAGCCATATTCAATTTGCGATATCGTTCGCAAAGCGCGCGCCATGCACAGTTCACCGATTTGATACAATTAAAACGAAACCTCATAGCGAAAACATAAATTCTAAACATAATTAAAGCTCCTGGTCATTTGAGGAATGGGTTTGGCTTCACACTACGCTTTACCATAAAATAGCTAAAAGCTAAATTTCCGGAGTTAGAGATTTAAATAGGCCTCATCAAAAGTACGGCAGAAAATCATGGGAATGAGGGAATCATGATTAATTATGGTTTTTCGTCATTTTAACTCCCTTATTGAGTGCTCTAATCAGAAGCAGTTCAAACGTAGATAATCTAATTGATAACACAGCTCAGGAGTGAAAATTCTACATTCGTATGTAAATAACTTGTTTGGCACAATTTAATCGAAAATACTTTACAACATAGATACTTAGATAGTATATTTATGAAATTATGAAATTCACTTACTTGACTTTTCCGCAACATCTTTTATATTCGTAGATGAGAGGATGTCATGTAAACGAAATTAAAAAATTAAATTCAACTGAAATAATGGTTTTATATTTACTTAAAGTTCAAAGTGCAGCTGTAAACATAATTTCACTCAAATGCACTTTTCATTTGTGGTCTAAACTGTGTAAGCAATTAACTAAAGTGTCGAGAAACTCATGTATGTACTTTTAAACAAATATAAATTCAAGAGGTCGCTCAGTACATAAAATGTTTACTTTTTAAAGAAAACATGGAACGACTGAGAAAAAGATATTTGGTAATTTACGACACAAAAAGTTTAAAAAAAACTACCGAACCTTCTTCAGAAAGTCATAGAAAACCTGAAAAGTATAAAAATATGAATAACATTCAGGGCACATAACCGGCCAATAATAATAAAGTAGCTATCTAAAGAAATAAAATCAACTGTTTGTGTATGATATAATTCTTAATTCTATTGCCAATTTCGGTGGAATATATGACAAATTATAATTACATACATGTCCATTGAAATAACATGAAATTGCAGAAATTAAATTCGAAAAACTAGTAATTGTGTGAAAGTTAATTCGTTGTTTGGGCAGACTCTTTACTTAATAAAATAAATTATGGAAAAAACTGAGACGCCCTATATAAAATATTTGGTATTTAAACCTGAAAGATTTTACCCATGCATATCTTTAATAAAATTTTGAATATTTAACGGTGGGGTAACCGCATAAAATGAAAGACATTTTAGCCTTTTGCTCCCTTTAATGCCCATTCACAATTTATGTAGAAGACAAGTCTGGAGTAATTTATGTCTCTCTACTGCTAGATTATCTCAAAAATGGTGAAATTCTTCGGTGGTACTTTTATGAAAATATTTCTTAAAGCTGCAGTCCTTTCTATTATAAATGAATTCATAAATCAGAAATTATAAAAGATGAAAATACCTGGAAGTTTCCTTGGGAACAATGTTTCCTTTAGTGGCCTGAAATTTGAGGTAACGTTCCTATGTACGAAAGTTTTCGCTTTTAATAAAATATTATTCAAGTTTATTGAATATTTGAGAATTTTATTTAAAGTTTTCGACCTTTATGTTCACATTATGCTCTCCACCTGTTGGACGAGTTGATTATTGAGTAGATCTTTCACTATTCTGCGCAAGAATCACAGTCTGAATAAAGATAAAGTTTCGTTTCCTTTACATTTATGAAATATTAAAATATTCCGTCAAGAAAAGGCAGCTGTGATTTTCACTGAGATCATAAATTTAAATATTCTCATAGGTTACAGAAATACAATTATTTCACTGTGCGCGAAAGTTGAAATGATTCTTCTTGAATGCGACATACTCTGGAATTCTAACTATGAACGTAATATCTAAGCTATATACTCGTAGTTATTTTCTTTGAAAATCCTTTCCTTAACCTATAGATAACCAATAATTACTTTAGCAATTGGAAATATTTCATTATTGTTTTAAATGTTAACCAACTTTAATATTCAATATAATTTAGCAATTTATATTACACAATTTCGATATTAGATTTTGTATCTCGCTATTATAAGGCGTTGGCCTATTTAAGTTTACAATTGACTGATCAACAGTCTCAAAGAACTGCGCACTCCGGAATAAATATGTAAGTAGGTACATATGTGAAAAAATTAATTACTTCACATAAACCTTTGATTCATGTTTGCGCGAAAATTCGTCTAAGCTGAAGTTGTAGGTGAGAGCCTGCGGCAGAATCCTTTGGTAACAGGCAACTTAAAGGGACTTCCTCCCTCACGTTTTACGAGGTCATGAAAGGACGAGAGACGGCGGTTCGGAGGCGTGTATGTTTCCCAACGGATTAAACGTTAATTTTCCGAAATCACTCGTATGCTGGAAACCCAAAAACAATGATTCTTTTCGAGTGTGAGAGCATTTATTACATAGCAATTACGTCGCTTTAACTTTGTCCCCATTTCAAATGGCGGCATTTCAGCCAAGTTGTAAACCCGGCGTGTACTTCCGTTGGAGCAATCTTAGCCAATTTATGTTCTTAGCTTAGGAACTTTAACAATTTAATTGGAACTGTGGGACTCATAAAGCAGAGTGGATATAAGAAGTAAATGATGCCTGAACCCCTTGTCCCTTGGGAGTAACCTTTGTCGAGCTTTATTGGGACAATGTGACTAATATTGACCACCACACTAATTAGAGCTCTAATTCAATTTGTCCAATAAACTAACTACATCAATGTAGTTTACGATTTCCATGTATCAATAAATATCGAACAGGATTGCAACAGAACACAATTGCGGCGTGTTCGCTGGAAAGATAAAATCTTATTCATGATACCATAATAATATTTAGTACCTAAGAGTTCTTTATGTTTATGATAAAAAGTGAAGTAGATAATTGTTTTGAATCAAAACCCTTTATTTATTTCATTTATTCCGTTACAACCTACAGACTACGCTAAAAGTACATAGTAATACTAAATAACAATTTTTAGGAAATTCTTACTTTAAAGTACCTAGAATTTTTAATTTGCAAGCACTTTTAGACCAGCTGAGATCTACAAATATATGAACTAAATTAAAGCTTTTTGAGGATCTAGTTCTCTAATACCATATTTGTTCAGGTGATACGAAATAAAAAGAAAAACTCTAGCACGTAAAGATCTTTGAGGTGCATATATGTATATTTAGAGTTCCGATAGTAAATTACTGTAATGGATTTGATTAATTCTGGCACTTTTCTTCTAGTATGTAGAGATTCCAAACCTAGAAACAGACATCTGGCACGGTATAAATTAGGTACAGACACAAAATTCTATAATTTGTGAAATACAAAACGTGTGAACTTCTTTTGAAAGAGTTCAATTCTCAAGATGTAAATCAGTGTGGAATTTCATACCACAAATTCAAGCGAAGGTCTAATCAATGAAAAGAGCAAGGGACCCAAGTGACTACCCTGAGGAAGTCCGGAGGTCGTTTAGAATGTTTTTGATTTGTGGTTCAATAAATGACGAAATAAGATATAAAAATCAGTTGTATTTAGGGAAAAATTGTTTTTATGCATTACTAAACACTTATTAAACAATAAGTAAATATTTTATTTCAACATTTTTAACATTTTTTAAAGAATATATACTTATCTAAAAACAATGTACCTAATTCATTTTAAACCACAACAAAATGTATACTTACATATGTACATATATGCTATTGTTTAGTTTTCAAATACTGACAACCATTATAACTCCAAGTAATTTGACGCATTAGTAGATATTAATGCACCATAGTGTTTTTGTTTTAGCTGCTGAGACAACTTACCCGTGTGACAACAAGCCCCGGTCTTTCCTACCTATATTTTTTTGGCCTGAGTAAACGGTAGTTCTATATTTTTAAGTTAAATTCAAAGACAACATTTTCATATTAAAAAACAAACCCTTTTTACCCAACATTCATACGTGTTTCTTGACACCTTCCAAATTTTCCTTATTATTCTTTGTTATTAGTTTTGAAACTTAATCTGAACTATAGTTACCTATACTATATATAAGTGCATATACATAAATAAAAGTAAAAGCTTAGTAAAATATAATTCTGCAATATAAGGACTATAAAATAAGGCATTGATTGAAGCCCTATTTTTAATCATAAGTTTTAAATTTTCACGCATACTTAATTACATAAAATACAGCTTAAAGTCATCGAAAAAGCGGGGAAAAGTGTGAAAGAACTCATTGGAAATTTCAACCTTTGTAATTCATAAATCAAACAAGTTTTTCCGCTGTACTTTTGGGCCCGAAACAAAGTTTCTTCATAGGTTCATCCGTCTGTGAAATCTCATAATCTGCAGATGGAAATCTTTTCGTGCAAAAAAACTTTTTCAACAACTCTGGGCGGGACTATGGATCCAAACGAAATCACTCAAACATTTTAAAATGATGAATATGAAATAAAGTTTGTAGAGGATAGAGAGTTTTGTGCAAACATAAAATGTAAATACATCCATGGAAATACCTTCAGCCATCGAAGTTTACATAGCTCTTCTGGGAACATGTCTGTCTGTCTGCGAGTGGAAGCTGAAAGTATTCAAGAAGGAAAGCATCCCTAATTCAAAAGTAATATTTAAATATTGTATGGTACATATGTGTTACTTACATTCGATCGCAATTTTACGGTGGAAAATTATCCTGAAATGATTTATCTCTGAAGAATCTATTGTAATAAGTTAATTTCACCGTTTCTTATAATACTACTATGCATTATCATTTTAAGTACGACAGAAAAGGCAAAATAAAAAATTATAAAATAATAAATGGAGTAGGAAGTCATAATTATTTCCTTTTGATTCCTTTTAATTTAGGCAGTTAAAACTTAAAATGCGTAAACTTCCGCCTGAAATTACCAAATATGATGCTTTTGTGAAAATTACTTCCACGATTCACACAGCGAAAATATGAATGAATGAATTTGCGGATTCCAAATCAAAATAAGCAACGCGAAGGTCTCCGAAATACCGACAAACGCACGTAAAGCGAAGCAATCAGCGAGTATTTCAATCAAGAAACCATTTAATTGGAAACATTCCATCGAGTAGAATTTATCAATAAGTTAACGTGGAAGTTTCTACGGCTGGCAGCCCTTCACCCTGCTTTGAAATCAAAATGCGACACAACCCTCCTCTTTGCTCAGAGGTTAATCAAAATGCAAGAAATCTAACATCTTCCCTAGCCTTTAATTCCTAATAAATTTGTGGCAGCAATAAGGTTAATCGAATTGGGGGCTCGAGGCAATTTGGAATTCGCACACCAAAAGTAGAACTCAATTGAAAGAAATTAACGAGGTTTCAATTAGTGTTTTGGAGAAAATATTGGTCCTCGCCGTTTAATGGATTGCTGGTCGTAATGAATGCAAATGCAAATGAAGACACAAACTGGACACATATGTAGGTGTACGCATAAGAATGTATTACACATATATACTGTACATAATTTGCATCACCATTAACCTTTTCGAATGAAACAAATTGAGGATACTAAGGGAATTTGGAGAAATTAATGGAACCGAGTCTGGAAAATAATAAAACATTTCCGCGGAGAATTTTTCTGTTTCGAATGCGGCACAAAAATTGGTGGATTATTGTTTAATGAGGATGAAAGAGTACTGCTCATCTAACCTTGGACGGCCAAGGTAAGAACAGACTCACCTGAGGAGTTTCGAAATATGTAAAACTCCTTTGGAAGATTAAATGTAATTTAGGTAGATCTAAGATGAATGCAGGAACTACTCTTCATTTCTTCCCTATAATTTTCAGCGATACCTATCGGAAATATTCTTTTAGTGTACAATTCTTATTCTTCAAAAAAAATAATCAGAGAATTCGATTTTTTAGAGGTTTGAATACGCTTGTTACACTATGCAGCAAAAAGGGATAGAAGAGCTTATTAATTTTTTTTCAAACAATCGTGTTGAACATTTTAGAGTAGAAACCCCTCTTGAATGTTGGAAGAAGTACTGATGAACTATTCCTTAACGAACTTCATTTATATAATAATCATTTTGATAGTTAGTTACCATCGTAACAAGACGCACCTCCTGTAATTATTAACGAATTCGATTCGGAATAATTACTTGACCATAGATAGATATTATGTAACAGAAATATTGGCATTGACCTTTAGAAAAGCATTCCAGATTATTTACCCCATTCAAATTGGACCTACATCCTGCTTAATCGTTAACTCATGATATAGGGTTTGTTAATTAGTTGACATAAGCCCGGTTCGAGCAATAATTCTGCCAGAATAATAGCCCTAACGACCATTTCAGTTGCAGCTGCTTCTGCAGGGTACACATGCAAATAGCCTCTGCAAATGAACCCCATCCCTTTCACGTATCGCCGTGCGACTAATCGCCCCTTTAATGACATTAATATCACTCGGTGTAATCTCCGAGACAATTGAAACCGACCAAAGAAAGACCAAAGGAGAAAAACGTGTAGTCGATGTTACTCCGGATCCGTCGCTGCACACTTTGATTACAGGAACCGGCGACATTAAGCAAAAGGACAGCGCTCGCTACTTTGTGCCGAGAACGAGCATTGTAAATGAAAAAGCAAAGCCTTTGTCACGTCAAAGCGATTTCAAACAAAATTGCGTGCGACACGCACAAGTTTAGGTTCGTCCTTAGTGGTATTGGTTGATAAATAGGTTTGCCTACATGCTGATTTGCATGCTCAGCGACCACCCCGAAATCGAACAATTTCGAGCTTAAAGTGTGTAACTTCGTGTTGGTTTTCTGCCACCGATAGCATTTCCATTTTTCTAAAGGGACACACACTGCGGCTCCTTGAAAATGAATTGAAATTCAAATACCCAAAAATTAAGGTAAAATATTTTCTACATTAAGATTTTGATCAAACAACAAATTCAATATGAGATCTCCTTACGGATTTTGATCAAATCTTGTATAAGGGTCCATTTGGGCTCAAAAGTGGCATATGAGATGATTAACTTTAAAATTTCGAATTGTGAATAATATTAAAAATCCACAAATTAAAGGTCAGTCGAAAATCTTAGTGGATTCGTCAGGGCTGACAAGCACGCATTTGTCTTGTTAAACGACAAATCAAACTAAAGTAACATTTTCTTTTACTTAGCTTGCTTATTTTTGAAACTTTCAAAGTATCATCAAAATTTATAAGAACAGACCTCAAACTCAGTTTATGCCATCCGTTGGTCCATTAATGACATTAATAAATTTAAAATAGTAAGAAGTAATTCAATTTACCAGAAGGCTATAATATGATAATTAAAGTACAACGCGTGTATGCTAATAATATACATATGTACAAGATGTGTATATGAAAAAAATCATAAATTTACTTTAACACTGGTGTAGGAAATTTAGGTACCTACCTCTAAATTTTAATTTCATTTAAAATTAACTTTTCTATTTTCATTATTAACCCCCTTACTAAGAAAACGTTGCCGTACTTATAAAACGCGACAAGTTCCCACCGCACCGAATAAAATATTAAAATTCAATTTTCATTAAGAGCCGCCCTATGAAAGCTGACAAGCTAATTGCTGGACTAATTAATAATTATAATTCCTCCGATGAAGTCCTGAAGCCGAACGTGCCGTGAAACGATACTTCTGTGGCCTCAGAAGATAATCCCCATCAATCATATTGATTCAAAGTAATCACGTCACTCACCCCATTTTGCTTCAACTGAAAACTCTCAGAAGGCTCACGAACATTTCCAAAAAGGCAATTTAGTTAAGCCAAACAAGACTATGGTCGGGATTGGGACTCTGCCGCGGAGGCCGTAACAATGAAATAAATCCATTCCCAGCAAAATCAGTTCTGGTGGCGGTTAGTTCGAGCGCAACAATGGATAAAGCCGGATATAATGGGCTAAATCAGGCAATTAACTCGGTTATAATGACTCTGGCTCCTCGTTCGCAGTTCTGTCTGATCTTGTTAGATAAACTCGCTCAGTCCCGCCCGAAAGTCACCGGGGAGCTCCCTGCCATCCGAGCAAAATGCTGAAATTGATAGCCAGCATGAAAATAATAACAATGCGGGTAGATCGATTCATCTCATCCCCTCCTGAGTGGGTTATCTTAGTCTGAGAATCTCAGTTAAAAGTTGCGGGTGTAGGTACTTAGCACCCGGCACGTGTTTACATATTTGCGTAATTTCGCGGTGCTTCCATTTACTTCACAGGCACGTTAGAAGCAACAAGGCTAAATTATTTTCGATTTTCCGGACCAGCAGAGTCGAGGGCGGCCCCAATCACCCCCGCATCCCATTGATGTCCACTTAGCTTCGAGTGCTTTTTGTCAGACCGATGCTACAATCTACGTGACACTTGAAATTGGAGTGGCCACCAGGAGGACCCTCGGAGAGTTGTAGCACTTTAAGCTGAGGCTTTGCATAGCATTTAAAAGTGCCGCCGAATTGCAGTGCACAGCGATTAAAGGCTTTTCTCTGAACAAGTCCGTTTATCTGTTATAAATATTTAAGACGAATCGTAACATTTCCAAGAGCTATTATCTGCTGTTTACTTTCTTATCTCATTATGCCTTTGTTGGCAATATAAAAGCAACTTATTTCCATTTTTGGCTATTTCATACTATTTTATTTAAGTATTTCTATAGGACCTTGTTACATACATTGTATTGCCTATCTACACAACAAAATTATACTCTATAAATAAAAATTATTTGATTTTGATTTTAAAAATTATGAGAAACATACAATACCTATAAGCACATTTTTTTTTTTTTCAATTACATATACTTAATTACAACACTTTTCCTTGTTTTAAAATTAATAATTTAACGCAATCAGCAATTTTGTAAGAGTATAATATTGATTGAAACGATTTCTATTATATTTGTATGTATTTCAAAATTCAATTATTTTTCGCGAACCACAAACGAGACCGAACGAAGTCTAATTCAGATTCAGTCAATTTCATGTTGCGCGAGTCGAACTGATAATTTAGTACATGTAATCCTTTAAGTATCAGGGGAAATTTTCATATGTATTTGTAAAATACCTGGTAGTTTCAAACAACAATGGATGATTATAAACAACAATTCATAGTTTATAAAATTATTACACAGTAAATACTAATAACTACAATGTGATTTATTATTTCATTCATAATCCGAAAATATCAATATTGTCTCAATATGAATTACGCAAATACCACAATCACACCTCTTTGTACTAACCAACGATGTTATTAAGCTACTTATAAAAATTATCGTAAACCGAAGGCTTAGTGTCCAAAGTTGTTTTTGCGGTTTTCCCGAACAGTTGTTTGAGTCCAAATAGGCATAATTTGGTCGGCTATATCTCGTAAACTATTTGACTCTAGTAAATCGTGTTAATTGTAAAAGTAATTCCAGTATATTTGCTAGTATTCTAGATTTTTTTCAGATTTTTTCGAAATTGCGTACCGGGTGATATCTTGGTCGACACAAACCTAATCAAAAATTGTCACTTCGAAGTAGAATATTTCAAAAATGGGGCATTTTGGAGCAATTTTGAAAAATTATTTAAGAAACCTTATAATGATTTTAAATTCCCTTTTCAACGATACCCCACTCAATGGGGTAAGTAAAAATCTTTTCTTTCATCTCCACTTTTCATGTAGCGGAGATAGTCTTTAATTTTTCTTTCCAAAATGTTAATACGTACATATCTTTGTAGCTGGCATAATTGTTTATACGTGTACCAAATTTCAGCGCTATACGAACGGGCAGAAAGACGGACATAGAGAAACTACCTATAAGAAGGGTTTCCTGTTTTTCTACGAAACTCTAAAATCGAAACTTTAAAAATAAGACATAGGATCTCTTTAGTGTTTTGTAGAGAAATTTGTACTATACGAAAAAGTTTTATGCCATTGTATTTTATCTCACCTCTCATAGTGCTTATTACAAAAGAGTTAAAACGTTGGGTTTCTTTAAAGAAATTTAATGCAAGAGTTTGTATTAATTTAATATGGTTTAGTTTCTTACAGAAACAGACAACTTTGGCTCTTGTTCAATGTTATCAGAAATACTACTAGTATATAAACTCAGTAATATTAAAAATTTCAATGTTATTTCACTTAGCTTAGATGTGTTTCAAGAACTTTACTTGGCTAATTCCTAAAAAATTTATGAAATAGTGAAAACAAAGTTTCGACTTACTTACTTACATAAGTAGTTTCGACTTTAGTCTTAAGTTTTTAGAGCTCACCGTTTGACTCAACGAACCTATACTTCTTTTTTACTTTAGGAAGGGTTTGGGCAGACTTTCGCTTTCCTCCCAAGTTCCCAACCCCGGCAAAATGAAGTTAATATGAGAAAGTGTTTACACAAGACATTCTTAAGAATTTTAAAGAATTTTGTAACAAACGAAGGTACAATCCTTGGACGTAGGCGGGGCGAACTCCAACAATCTTCACTTATCCATCATGTTGAATGAAAGTAAGATGGCTAAACAATGCGCTCCATTTGAGGACACTTCCGACATTCATCTTACACAGATGCTAGGCAAACAAAAGGCCACATTATGTGCAAGTCTTCCCTTTTTCAATTTTTTTTGAAGGCGGCCGGGTATCATCTACATAGCTCCTGTTTACATTCTATAGCATAAAATGAGCTTTTTATGCAAAATCTGATTTTCCTCTTGATTTAGAAAGTCTCAAAGTAAAAATTGAGCTCGCACACGAAAGACATCAAGGGTGCTACGGAAAGGATATTGGATGTACTCGCAACCATCATCCCAGCGTGGGATTAGACCTTGGCGATGAAGTTCTAAATCTTTCAGCACGAATGGCTCTGTACACATGTCAGAGAAATTTGATCGTAATCCACGCTTCCTCCTGAGGGATCATAAACGTTTTTACATTCTAAAGCTTCCTGGAATTGTGATTTTTTTCTCTCATTCATGACTGCGTGTTGACTTTTATTCGGAGTCAAATTGATGGAAGAATGAACTCGTTTTGAAGAAAAGAAAACATCAGATTAGGCTGTATTTAATATGAATGTTTGAAAATCGCTTCCTTCTCATAAATGTCGAATACAGTAGCATGGGTTCCGCCGATGTAACTTTAAAAAACTCAAGTGTAATACCTTGAGGACTATTTGTATCCCACAGATCAGATATTAAATATTTATGGGCAAGGAATGGGTTCAGAGAAGAATAATTTGGTTCTAAATGTTGAACGCTCTCACAATATCCAAGTGGTTCTGTGTAACAGGTAAGACGTTCTGGCATTCCGCCAAGAATTTATGCTGCACGACTAGACGGGTCAGAGTACTCTTAATTTAGGCAATTCTTGGAACCATTGGGGGAGTATCAAGAGGCTATTTCTAAGAAATTTGTCTGCGAACTTTTGAAGTAATATCCTCCTTCTGATTTATATATTTAAAAAAACTGAGCATATATAATACATATGTATATATGATGCCTTAGAAATATGTATAGTCCTACATAGTACATATGCTAAGCTAAGCACTATCAAAAGTTTCATTTGGGTTATAAGAATCCGCATGCAGCAACTATTGTAATTAACAAGACCGGCATGGCTGCAATATGGCTATGAGAACGAATTAATTAGGTGCCGTTTGCCACGCATTCAGATATTTAGCACAGTGGAAAATTTCTCTCCCGCATGCTAATTATTTTGAAAGGTTCAATTAATGCATATATTTTAAATTGAAAGCCGTTTCACGCGAGAGTCCTGCTTCAATATTTCGAGCTATGGGTTTAAACAGTGGAAACGCACGGTAGAAGTTTTTTACTCTGATTTGATTTATAACTTGTGAAAATAAAATTTTATTCATGGTTTTGAATTTAAAAGTAACCTAGTTCATGTAATAAATTGGGAAAAGCAACAAATAATAAGTTGAAGGTAATAAATAGTAGTCTAGTACTATCAGAAATCGTTTTAAAGGAATTAATATTCTACCTCAGTATTTAAGAAACAATAGAAAACGCAAATTTAAAACGATTTCTGATAGCAGCTAAGAGGTGTTAACTTTTATCCAGAATCAGAGAATTAACTTTCAATGGTTTTAAAATAATAATTTCAATAAATGATTTTAAAATTCTTTAAAATTTACTTTAAATTTTCATCCGAAATTGTAACTCTTAAGGTGAAAAAGTAAAATGATTTTATGATAGATTTTTAAAAAAATCATGACTAAATATGAAATGATAATGATGAAATTTTTAAGAGTCAAATAATTTGAGAAATAAGCTGTAATCGGGAAGGAATAAAAAAACAAACGATATTTTTCTTTTCTGCTTCAAATATTATTACTTTTTATTTTTGAAATTTATTGTAGATATTTTTCAATTTATAATTCTTCTGAATAGTACTATATAACTCATTTCCTTTATGCAAGACCCTTAGTTTTGTCTGTCGACCGTCATATTTCTGTGAGTAATTGTGACGTCTTTAACGAACATATTTGGTGTAAGGAAGTTAGCAAGTCGGTCACTGCCCTGCCTTGGCAAACGATCGAATGGGAAGCCCATAGGTCGCTTATCCGGGTACAGACGATCTTGAACGCCACAGTAAGATATAGGTTTATTACATGTTCCAACAAGGTCTTGATCCACCTGAAAAAAAAAAAAATATTTAATGACACATTTTATTACACTGTTTGCTAAAATTCTTACCCTATCGTCATCATAATTGGAAATCATGACGAAAAGTTCACAGCGGAGTCCACCTTCGGTTCCTTTAGGAATTAGCATATGCTGGGGCCAGCCACATCCACAGAAATTAAATACACCTTCTTCAGCAGTACCTTCGGCTGGGCGGTTTTGGTCCAAATTGCGGAATGTCCTTTCAAATGGAATTGTAACACTGGACTCATCAGATCGACGTCGAAGAGTATTTTGCCCAGGTCGGACTAAAATAATTTATTATGGGAAGTTTATAATAATTTGTTTATTTTGATATATTATAAAACAACTTACGTTGTACAGTGAATTTATCAAGTTCGACCATGAGAAGACGTTGATCTCTGAACAGCATTTCACTTCCACGTTCATCAGTCTTTGGTCCAAGGAATATTCGTACAGTGCCAAAGCGCTCATTACTGCTGTTGTTTGTAACATTTATGGAGTAGTCGAATGGAGTGTGTTGTAAGTGGGTAATTGTAACGAAAACATCTCCTCGAGGAACAAAGTCCATACCACGGGTCAAGTTGACATCAGACCGTTGCCAGAATGTGTTTAAATTATTTGCAGAACCTCCTTGTGGAGTAGCATCAACGTTGTTTATGATTATATCAGGATAGTTCAGCTAAATATAAAATGTTAGTAATATGTAAAATTTTTAATTTTCCTTACGTACCTGTGGTAAGTTATATGCAGGTAGCAATTCTTTATGTTCTTGGAAAATGTCTTCAACATAACCATGGAAACGATAGAAAAGAGGATCTCTCATAGCAGTTGGTGGTGCTCCTATAACTGAGAATGATTCCAAATGACGATGCTCTGGATCATGAACGTATGATAGAATCACATGACCCATGTTATGCCAATCTCCATACAATTGACGATTAGGAGATAAAATTGATGATTCCATAATATTTCCCAAAACATCAACACCTTTTGTTTCATCCAGAGGGATACGATTTCCAGCAGTCTAAAATAATATCAATGTTATGAAATTTAATTAAATGCAAAATATTTCTTAAAAGTTACGTCTACAACGAAGCCTTGATGAATTGCTTCAAAAATTCGATTTGCCCATCGTTCCATATCAGCAATATCAACTCGAAGCTGATCGAGTTCACGGTTCACATCCTTCGGGACACTATTTGCAGCTCGCGGAGGATAAGCTCTGCTGGCAACAAGTGAGTCCATTTTTGCATAATATCCCTCAGGAATGGCTTCACGGAAATTAGTTAGCCGCTTTACTCTAGGTAAGTTGTTACTAAACCTTTCCATGTTATATCTTGCTTGGATCTACATTAAAAAACATTGTATTACATTAAGACATAAACCAAATATGTTACCTGTTGGTGCATGTAGTAGAACAATTCTCCTCGACGATCCTTATTCACTATAGCAATATCATCTGCTTCGAATGGGAAGACCAAATGCCAATGCCAATGATGAATATTAATGCCCATGTCTTCACGGAAGTACCATAAGCGATGTTCTGGTTCCAGGTCCGATGCAGTATAGTCCTTAGGTATAATGATAGGCAAACGATCTTGAGGCTCTAGCACGGTCATTTCTTCCCTGATCTGGCCCAGCACCTTCGAGTCGACATACTTATCAGGAAAAGACTCAAATAAAAGCGGAATGTCCAAGTCTTTGGTGTCAGGTCTATGCAACAATGCCACGGAGAGAGCATAATTGAAAAGTAGAGTGTTGACACGATCTCTGGAGTAAATTGCGATGCTCTGAAGTTCGTCTATAGACTGGGCATCTGAAATATAATCATTAGCCTAATTGTACAACCGACTTTATAAATACCTACTCATGAAGATGTCGATTAATTTGGCAGCAGCTTTACGATGTTTTGGAATAAAAAGCGTAAAATTGTCCCTCCTGGTCAATTGTAAGGGAATACTAAGATCAGGTATCTTCGTGTTACGCACAGGAATTCTCTGTCCAACATCAGCTCCAACTTTGTTCTGTACCTCGGTGCTGATTGGCTGGTACCGATTAGTCAAGAAATTATCGGGCACATCGAAAACAGCGTCTTGCTCTCCTTTCTTGAAAAACACTGGCTCATTGGGGCGCTCGAAGAGCAACAGCAAATTCTTCTTGTCCGCTGCCATGACCAATTCTTTTCACTAAGTCGATAGTATAAAAATTCAAACCAGCTTATGCAGAGTTCCGCCACCGACTGCTTTCTGTAGTTTGTGAATTGCATTATATATGTTGGCCTCAAACCGCAAACATTTTTCAATTTGTGTCTTATCAATTTTTCACAAAACATTCAAGCTCGCACCGCGATATTTGTCTTATAGGAAAAACCACATCTTGAGTTCTTTTAATTATTTTAAAAAGACTGGGCAAAAATTGAAATTTTTAAATTAGGATGACAAACCGATTAATTTACAATATTTGTCTCCGTAACTATCAGTTAAATCTATTAGCAGATCTATAAATTTCTGCTTTTACTGCCTTGGGTAAAATTTTTAAATGCCAAAAAACATATTCGCACTCGCCTCTTTCAGCTCCTCTTGCGAAATATTTATTTTAGTTTTTGCCTGCTATGTATGTACCTCGAATACTGCGAGGCTTGTAATTTTTCAAAATTGTTTACATACATTTTTTAAATATCTTACCTTTTTCAATTATATTGGAACTTTCATTAATAAACTAAAAACATTGACAAATTTAAATTAGATTTCAAAAATTACGTGGTGATTTGTACAAATTATCTCAATATTCTTTACTTTAAATCTAGGAAAAAGCTCAAAGTCAAACTATTTTTTATGCGAAACTCACTTCTAAATTGTAAAAAAAGATAAATAATTTTCTTTTAATGTATGTAAGAACAGAACAAAGTTATACATTTTTTATAGCATTTCATCTGTTTGTTCAGTATTGCATTTAATTATCGTATTCCGTCTGATATTTGCAGTCATTTTTAATCACAACTTGTGTATTTAAAATAAATCACATATTGATTGCAAAGGTCATCAGTAATAGTGAACACTGAAACAATTTATTACAGCCTTTTGATTAAATGTTCAAAGACCGGTAAATGAGTGCATTAATAATAGGTGCAAAAGGAGGGCAACGTTGAGTAATTCGGTTCATGTATAATGCATTTATTAGTCATATTGTGAGAATCGATACACGAATAATCATTTACAAGTGTATTCGAGCTGATTGCTTGAACAAATTGTGTACAATTTCAAAAAAAAACCTATTCGCTACTGATATTATATATAAGGTTATTTAATAATACTTTTAAATTGAATGTTACATTCTATACTTAATCGAAGGTAAGTGCAATTTTGAATTAAATTAGTATTTTCTTCTCAATGTATGTATGTACATATATGCATCCGAAGTATTTAAAAGTAACATTTTTATAATTCCATTCCTTTATTTATTTATTTCTAAACGTTTTTAATTAGGTTGAGTTGTATGTATAGCGTCAGATCTTGCAACACAAAATTTTTATACTTCTATCTTACCAAAAGTTATGAAACTTGCACATATGTTTAATTTCGATGACCGCATTGTATTGGTCGTGTTTGTAGGTGGATTCCACCCACGCATACCCAGCTATCCACCCACACTATTTAAAGCGTTTCCTAAAAACAAATTGTTTTTTTTCAGTTTTACTTATTTATATTTTTAAACTACCACCATAGCTACGTTTTTTTCATTTTCCTATCTGGTTCAAGTTAGATAGCAAATTTTGCATTGAATTGAATTTTAAAACCCATCACGTATATCAAGATTTTAAAATTTGTGAAAAGTGCATCAAACTGCCATGATATTTTATTTACCCTTCCAAACTTCAAATCTTGAACTAGATAAATTTTTGGATTAAGTTTTTGACGCAAAGAGGGTATAAATCCAGGCAATTTGATTTTATTTTTGCGAAATAAAAAATGTGTGATATGGGTAATTTTTCATAAATTTCTATTCAGTGCAAAATTTCCTGCTAAACCTAGAACCGAAACCGATTTGAAAAAAAAACAGCTTTTATCGTATATTACAATTCCCAGACGCACAAAATAATAATTTTATGAATTTAAGATGCCGACAATTGAAGAATGAAAAAAACGCACTATGGGAATATATATTTATATTAAAAATTTAGTACTTATTTTAAAGACGTTTGAAATTTTTAAATGAACGATATTAAATAAGAATATACACTACCTCAGGCTAAATTTAAACAAAGCAACCTTTCCAATTAATACTTACGCTTCGTAATAATTTGTATATTATATTTTTTTTACCTTTTAGTAAGTTTGCCAGTATCTTCTTAAAATTATTCAGTTTTGAAACCCATTCAAATATGTAACTCTGAGTGTGGTAATTTATTGAAATTAAAAAAAATTACATTACTCATATTTTAATAATTGTTTGCTCGTAAATTTGCTTTAAATGAGCACTAAAAGAAAAAAATTGACTCATGTAAATCAAAACGAACCTTAGTTCTAAAACTAATTAAAGATGGTATGGCCCATTTGTGATAATTGGAAAAAAAATTGTTTAAAAATATTAAACCTGAATAAATCATACATTTTTCTCTTTAAGTTTTAAAAGGTGACGATCAACGTACCAGCACCTTTCTAATCAGTGCATTTGAAGTTCATTTATCTACTAGGGAAGGTCAGTTCAGTCTTCCCACAGATAAGCGAAGAAAATTTCAAATTTAAGCAAAATTATCAACACTAAAGGAAGACTGCGTTTGCGGTTTCCGCCTAAACGATTCACTTTTTACACTGTGGCCAAATAATTTCATATAAATACAAACTGCTGGGCGCAGTCATTCAGTACTCTGCTTTTGGCCCGTTTGTTGTTCGGAAGTTGGAGAAACGTTTAAAGCAAGTAACATGGCCCAGAAGAAGGATTTGCTGCTGCTCCTCGAGCATCCTAATGAGCCTGTGTTTATGGAAAAGGGAGTAGACCAGAAAACCGTCTTCGATGTACCCGACAATTTTCTTACTGAGCGCTACCGCCCTGTTGGACCGGCAGTCCAAACTCGTTTCGGCAATAATGCTGAGAGGAAAATTCCTGTACGAAATATTTCAATTCCCGATTTGAGAATCCCAATGTCACTGGGCCGAAATGAACTATTTTCGTTGTTTATTCCACGTCACCGAACAATTGCTGGAAGACTTATTGATATCTTTTTGGGTAAGTGTGAAACGTACTTTAATTGTTTAAATCTGCTTTTTAAAAATATTTTTTAAAATTTCTAGGCCTTAGATCGATTGATGATCTTATAAGCGTTGCAGCCTATGCCAGGGACCGATTGAATCCCTATCTCTTTAATTATGCTCTCTCTGTTGCTTTGCTTCATCGACCTGACACCAAGGACTTAAATCTACCAAACATCATTGAAACTTTCCCAGATAAATATGTCGATTCAGCTATCTTCCAGGAATTGCGAGAGGAAGCTACAGCTGTTCCAGAGGGATCAAAAATGCCTATAATTATTCCCAGAGACTATACTGCTTCTGATTTGGAAGAGGAGCATAGGTAAGAATGCTTCGAAAAATTTTAATATTTAAGAAAGTATGTTTTAACGGAAAACAATAATTTCAAAAGGCTTTGGTATTTCCGAGAAGACATGGGTATTAATCTTCATCATTGGCATTGGCATTTAGTCTATCCATTCGAATCAACAAATCGTGCCATTGTCGATAAGGACAGACGTGGCGAACTTTTTTACTATATGCACCAACAGGTAACGATTTATACTTGCTTTACATGTATTAACAAAATTTTTTCTTAGGTTGTTGCAAGGTATAATAATGAGCGTTTCAGTAACAACATGGCTCGCGTAAAACGTTTTAATAACCTCCGTGAACCTATTCCTGAAGGATATTTTCCCAAAATGGACTCACTCGTTGCAAGTCGTGCGTGGCCTCCCCGTAATGAAAATTCTAATTTACAAGATCTTAATCGCGAACTCGACCAAGTTAAACTTGATGTTTCTGATATTGAGAGATGGATTGCTCGGTTTTATGAAGCTATTCAGCAAGGATATGTTGTCGATGTAAGTGACTTAAAAAATATTTTGTAATAAATGAATTTATAATTCTAGACTTAAATTTAAAAAAATATCTAATAATTCATAGGTTGTGTTTTTCACTTCAACATTTCAAAATATTTAAATTCAAAACTACTGATATGTGAAAATTTTTTACAACATTTATTTTATTAGTCTGTAATTATAATTTATCTTTTCAGGAAAGTGGACAACAAATACCCCTTGACGAAGCTAGGGGCATTGATCATTTAGGAAATATGATGGAATCTTCGATAATTTCTCCAAATCGTCAATTCTATGGAGATCTACACAATATGGGTCATGTTTGTATTTCATACTGCCACGATCCCGATCATCGTCACCTCGAGTCGTTCGGTGTTATGGGCGACTCTGCCACAGCGATGAGAGATCCAATCTTCTACAGATGGCATGCGAATATTGATGACATTTTCCAGGCATACAAAGAATTACTCCCTGCATATACTCAAAATCAGGTATAAAATTTTTCTATAAAATTAGCAATTTTGATATTTTTAAATATTTCGTAATTAAATAAAATTGTAAGAAAACAGTTCATATATCACTGAACCTGAATATTTTGTGTTCATGGCATAAAATTATACACTCTTAGATTTTTAGATTTTGCAAAACTAAATGTTCTTCAAATAAAAACATATTTTATTTATATGTTTAGAATATATAAAGTAATTTCTAAATACATATCTCAAACCTTGTTAATTTATGCCTTATATTATGACTGTTGATTTATGTACATATACATACATCACAAGTTTTTTTCATAAAAATGTCTCAGGCAAATTTAGTCCAATATTTTTTATAGTTGATGTTTCTGAGGACAAATAGCTCCAATATATTTATTCTGTTTTTCTTAAAAATTAAATTATCTGCAGTTCTGATTCTTCATCCCTCTTATACATGCATATATGTAATGAAATGTTTTCGTAGTTGAATTATCCAGGAATCACGGTTACTGGAGTGGAAGTCAGCAGCGAAGGTTCAGGATCTAATAATCTACAGACATTCTGGCAACAGTCGGATATTGATTTATCCAGAGGAATGGACTTTGTGCCCAGGGGCAGCGTCTTTGCTAGATTCACTCATCTACAGCACAATCCATTCACATACACGATTAACGTTAACAACGATGGCGGAGCCCAGCGCTTCGGGACTGTAAGAATCTTCATGGGCCCCAAATTGGATGAGCGCGGCAGAGAGATGCTGTTCCGTGACCAGCGCCTCCTCATGATTGAGTTGGATAAGTTTGTTGTCTCACGTAAGTAGCACCTTGGCCACTATTAGTTATTGGATTATATAATTGGAATTTCCGTCATCTAGTTCGGCCCGGCCAGAACACCATCCGCCGCAGGTCGAATGAGTCCAGCGTGACCATTCCGTTCGAAAGAACTTTCCGCAATTTGGATAATAACCGCCCTGCCGAAGGTACACCAGAGGAATCCCAATTCAATTTTTGCGGATGCGGTTGGCCAGAGCACATGTTGATTCCGAGGGGTCGACCGGAAGGCATGGGCTTTGACCTCTTCGTTATGGTTTCCAATTATGATGATGATAGGGTAAAATTGAAAATGGTTTTAGATTTCGATTATTAAATTGTTTGTCGCTCCATAGGTTGACCAGGATTTGGTAGGATCATGCAACGATGCTGCGTCCTATTGCGGCGTCAGAGATCGAATGTATCCCGATAAGCGTGCGATGGGCTTCCCATTCGACCGACTTCCACGAGAAGGGTCCGACAGGCTGAGCAATTTCCTGACTCCAAACATGCTTACTACTGACCTAACTATCACCCATCAGAATAGAACCACAGTACGACAGTGATAAATTTATAAGCAGATGACAAGTGAAATATTAGAAAAACAAAGTTAAAATAAATTTGCATAAATACAATATTCAACTCTAGAGCGAAAACATCAAATAAAACTTTATTTGGCATTAACAAAAACTTTCAATACAACCCGAAATTAACTTGTACTGTCCTGGTTATGCAAACCAATGCACTTCGAAATTGCAGCATAGATTTCGAGATCGCTTCAATTAAACTTTATCCGTAAAGGGAATGTCTTTCTTCGATTTGCGAACGAAACGAGGAGTCGTTTAATTTTCGGAAGAAAATTGATGGGAAAGTAAATTTGTAGGTACATCTTCCATGGTATCAACGCGACTAGTTTTCGGATAGTTCTCAGAGTTTTCAATTTATTCAATTTTATAATTACGATATACTATATATAACAGACTTGAATCATACATTGAAGAGGCATACTTTCAAAAATGCCAAACAATTTGATATTTATATGAATTAATAAGTACAATTTGTGATATAGACACATTTTCAGGATAGTGTCGTTAGTTATTTAAAGATAAATATTCTTCGTTTCGTCATAAGTAAAAATTTATTTTTTAATTCGGAAATTTCATATAAAACATAAATGAACCAGTGGGCTATACTATACAGATTTTGGGCTTCTACATACTACATATTTAAAATAGAAACTTAATTTCTACTTCCGACGCTTTCAAGATTTAAAACTAAGTAAACTTTCAAAGTTTAAAGACTAAAGTTAGTAGACGTAACAGCAAACCTGATTAAAATTTAGTGTATCTGCTCGCGATCTAAACTAAGAGTACCTTTTAAAAAAACCTTTAGCTCTATAATTTTTTAAACTATACGAGTATTATATTCCTTTAAAGAAAATATATAAACGCAAAACAATTTTATCTTGAATACTAAAAGTAAAAATAGAAGTGATAATCTTGCTTCTGAAGAAATAATAAAATTGAAGAGCCTGAAGAAAGAACGAAAATTTAATTGGAAGTGAGAAAGAGGAATTGAGTTCATCAATCGGAAGAAATTATAGAAAAATCAAAAACATCAAGTTTAAGCCAGACCTACAATTAAATGATGGAGTTTACACTTATGCTGAGACTAAGTAGTAAATCGTCAATTTCTTTAATCACGAATGCAGTAGAATCATTCTCGCTATCTACTTAAAATAGTTGAGTTAAAATATTCCTCTCAAAAACAACCATAAATATGGAAATGTTGACACACTTAAAAATTGCAACAGTAGACTGTCGTCACAGCAGCATGCATGCAGGACTATTAATTATATCGATTTCATTCATTAAGGGTTTTGCGGGCACCTGACTGAATAAGTGCCCACTCGAACGAGCCGTTGCATCGCGGCATGAGTGTTAGGCACCTTTGGCACTAGTTCTCTTGTTGCCATCAACGGCGATATTTGCCAGAACCCGCCAGCTAAATTGAATGCAATAACCCATCACGAACAATGGGATTAAAACGAAATTGCAGCCGACGCCTGTTAATTAAAGTGAAATGAATTCAGGCACAACGGCGGGCGAGTGGGAGGCGGCTGCGGGGCAAAAACGGGAGCTTCGTGGGGTTCACGGGACACCTACCTACATACGTGCAGACTTACAAACATGTGTGTCAAATTTATCTACTTTCTCCAGACGAAAGAAATCCCAAGCTGACCGCATTGCAGATAAGGTTGAAAGGTTTCGAGGGCGAGAAATTGCACTTTAGAAGTACAAGTGCAAGCGTGTTTAGATAAAAACGACGGGAGGCGAGCAATGAGGGGTTGACTGACCTACATTTATGTTGTGCAGAAACATAGAAACATATATGGGGATGGATTTGCGGTCTCGTTGCACTTCAAAGTTGTAAAATTGTTTTCTTCGCAACTCCTCGGCTGCAGAGTGGTACTAATTCCGATGAGAATTTATCTTTCAACAAAAGTTGCTTATTGAATTTGTCATTGGCTATGTGAAAATTTAGTGCCCAGGTCTTTCTCCCTGCGGTGAATATGAAGCTCTCTATATCTACAAAATCCCAATTCGCAACAGAGCAGATTTCTTCACTTTATACGAGTTCATTATTTTTCAGAATGGAGCTCGCGTCCCCAACGTGGATTGCAGTAAAAGAAATTCTGTGGCCGCAAATGTCTGTGAAATAGCAGCCTTATCTTACGGCTGTATAAATAAATTGCATATAAACTCAAAGCTAAATTTACAGCAGTATATTATTAAAATACCTATACATACCTATACCAAAAGTGTCTGCAAATTGCTAAATTAAAAGCATGACTGCAGCTAGTTTTTAAAAGTACACCCAGAGAAAAATCGCATTTTTTAATTAAATTTAATTAAAGTTGATTTCAGTTTTATCAAAATAGTCCTTATTTAAACTTAAAGCAGTTTCGATTTAAAGATGAAAACACTTTGAGAAATTTCGATGTAGGGAAAATTCCAGAGACTGATATTTTTTTAAAACTTACTTTTTTATTTAGGTTTACCTATCTATAATAGTAATACGCCTTCGTATTTAAAACTTTGTTGAATTAGAAACTTTAAAACCTGAAATAATTAGAAACTATAAAATCTAAAATTCAATAGTTTGTTTGGATTTTCCAAATATTTTACCTGGCTTAATATTAGAAACAGACTAAAACTAATGAAAACCACTGTTCCAATAAATTTAATTCTTTATTGGCTATACTTAAAATCATAAAGCTGAACATCGAACACTTCGACACATAGAGTTTGGGCAAAAAATGGTTGTAGTAGTACAAACTGAAACTTTACAAACGAGCACGAATAAAATCGCTGAAAACTATACGCTCTGTTCTTGCCAGCAGAAGTTATCGATTAACGTTATTCTTCGGCTTAGTGTGATATTTATTTATTCCTGTTTTCCTACTAAATGGGGTCATAGCGAAAAATCGATGCGAATGACATTCATAAATTCAATTTTATATGTTTCCATCATGGGAGAGGTAAGCATTCAAACTATCGTACATCAATAGATCATTCATACTTAAAGAAATGCAGCTGGAATCTGGAGTGTTGTAAATTTGAGTGCATAGATGGTCTCTTCGAAATAGAATTTATGAATTTGTGCAGAGCATCGTTTCATTTAATGTATTGTACACATTGTACCAAAGGGATTTTTTAGGAAGAAAAAGAATCTTTCATTTCTGGCGCAGAATATTAACTACGACGCGAAGATCTTATCCCATTTATTAAATCTAATCCTACCGTCGCGTCGTGCTAGTGCAAGAAGCTGTCAACCGCATGCCATTGTATTTTAAGCCTCTGAGTAGAAGTAACAACACCGTAACAAATTGGGGCTTAAGGAGGATTCTAAGAAAATTGCTACTTTGCATACTTACCTAAGCATTACGTTTGTATATAGAATTAAAGGAAAAGTTTTCTTTTTCGGACATTCTTTTTATTTTACTTATTCTCTTCCATCTCTTTACAATTTTAATTAAACACGAACATCCAGACAGCATGATGCCAAATTCTGTACGTCAATGATTTTTCAAATAATTCATATTATTATTTTGCTTCAAAACTTTTTAAATAAGGCGATGAATTAGAAGACATTTTTCAAATTTATTTTAATGCTTTGTTTAACTTTTTTATGAATATATATTTACCTAACTTACTATAAAAAACAAAGTTTTTAATCAAAATCTGTAGCTTTTCGAGTTTTAAATACATCGAAAAATACATAAATCGAATTATTTAAAAAAAATCTTCAATTTTAAGGCAACAAAATTTTACAAAATTTTAAACTTTATATAGTTGATTTCTTTAAATAAATATACAAAATTTTTAAACTTTGAAAAGTTGGTTTATTTATAATTTAATTAGAGCAGAGATACCTATCTTATTAAAAAAAAAGAAAATATTTCTATAGGGTGTTCTACATGGATCTAAAACAATAGCCTGAAATATCGGGATTAAAAATAAAAAATAATAAACAAAATATTATAGGATTAGTGTAAATTATTTCTCACAAATTTTTAATATTGTTATTAAAGGTGCATAAAGGTTAAAGGTCTAGCGCTCGAGAAAATAAATTGCAGAGCTGCAGAGCAGAAAGTTATAAACATCGCACCGTATCCTTTAAGCTTTCTTTACTATGCTCAGAGTATTATCCCCGTTAAAATATAATTTAAACGCCTTTTAAATGCTAATAAGAAGTGCGTGGTAAGTCCGCTACGACGTACATAAATCTGACGAGCATTAGTTCTTATCCTCCCTCTGGCTTGAACAAATCGCTTCACTGCACTTAATTCATTAACCATGGATGCGAAAACATTAAGCAAATTTCATGCGCTATAGTAAGAATAGATGTGCTCATACACCATAAATTCTTCTTCGTGAGTTTAAGATGTTAAGGGGAATTTCTACGGAAGTTTTTAATCCCACAAAATCTTAAAATTTTGTTTCAGAGAATGTTAGACAATTACATGAAGTTTAAAACCCTATTATAGATATGTAATGAATATGTAAGCAGCAACAAGAACTCTACTTCTTTCAAAAAGTTATATTTTAAGAAATTCATTGTATTTAATGCTTCCAAAAAGTTTTGAATTCATTTCATAAAACTCCATCTTTTATAACTCCACTTATGTCCTGAATGAATCGTTTCCAATCTATAATAACTAAATTTCCGGTGCCAATTCTTCCCTTTTTTTCCCAATTTGGGTCAATTCGTTGACCTTCATGTACGGAAGAAAAGTGAACTGAACCGAAACTGTGCGCCAATTGGGTTATATGAAAACTTAAATTTCGAGACATTTTAAGGACACAGACACTCGCCGGGGTATAGTCTGACGCCAAATAATAAAGATAATGACGATTTAGCATTCTGTTGGCGGGGACAAAGGAGATTATTTTCGCCTGCATATAAAACATAAGGAGCATGATTTAAGTTCATGACTTAAAGTTAAAAAGAAACCTGAATATGTAAATTTTTATGTAGATTTTACGACAAATTTCATGCTGTGATGTTAGTGTGTCTGGTACAAATTTATTGCACTCAATAGAGTAATCAGTTTACAATGGCACATTTGAGATCAGAACACTTTTCAGCGGCATCTCTGTTTGCTCACATTTAATATGCATAATAAAAATGAATTTTTAAATGTTTATATGATCTCAAGCAATTATACATCCAACGATATAGCGCAATAGAACAAACACTGACTGATGTTCGTGAATTAACACATTGACCACAAACGCAACATAATTTTCATTTTCAGATGACTTCTTAGTTATATCATAATTTAGTTAATAGAAAGTGATATCTTTAAGAAATTGTTGTGGACTCTTGAATAAGGATGGAAAACGATGGATGTTGGGACCATAAAAATTAGTCAAAGTAGTGCAAAATCTTTTCTTTCAATTTTCTTAACTTATTAGACCTTCTAAGAAATTATTAAAATCCCAAATACTTGCTTAATTTGTATTACATATTTTTGTTTTTAATTGTTAATTTCATGTTCTCAAGCGCAAAAAAATTGGTATTTTCGAAATGCGGAATTGGTTGAGATTTCTGACATTTTTAAGCTACAAATCATAGGCGTTAATAAATTAATAAAGACTTTAAATTGATTCCTCCAGATTTATTTGTTTTAGATGTTCAAGTCGATGTTTATTTATTAAATATGTACCTACTTCTAAACCGAGGCTATGCCATAGTCCCACATCTTTTTTTTATTTTGCTTGACTTAATTTGTTTATCCAAAACATTCATAACTTAACATGGTTTCATAATGAACTTTTATTGATTGCTTTTGTAATTTCTAAAAATGAATTTTTATTAGATTTATTTCCGTCAAATTTAATATTTCAAGTATACCCTCACAATACCTCCATTGTTTACCCAAAAATAAAAGGAAGTATCGCAAATGTTTCTGGGAACAGGAATTAGTAAACAAAGATTTGAAATTCTAACGCACTTATATACAACACAGGATCTTACTGTCAAACAAAAGAAACCTTTCTTGAATGGTCATTATACTAATGCTGAATAGAATTAGCGTACAATGGTCCCTTTACATAAAACTCTGGTAGTACTGAAGCAGAAATGTGTTCTCCTCCTTGAAGTATATCCTAGTTTTTTATTGTTAGGAAAGGAATTTGAAAAGAAGTGTTGTCAATAATTCACAAGGATATTCAATTTCTTTAATTAGCTGAAAGTGACGAGGATACGTGGATTAATGTATTTTAAGTATTTAAGTATTAATAAACGCTCGGTAAAATATTTTACTTACACCCTATTTAGGGTTATCGATTAATCCGTTGTTTCCTCTCAATGTTTAAATCGAAAAAAGAATACTTAAGTAAATAGAAGAATATGAAACTCATACCAATCTTCACCATAAGTGATAACTATAAAATACCACAACTAAGCTTCGTTTAAGCCGTTAAGCCTGGCTTAAGCTGGATAATGTAATCTCCTTTCCTTTGACTACAGTAGTTTTCTATTGTCTGTTTAATTGGTAAAGATTAAACAATATAAAATCATTGCATTTGAAAAAAAATCACTTGAGAAATGAGATGAGATCAGATGGAGTTCTCGAATTGAAACAATCATCAAGTTTTGGAATTCATTTACTGTTGTTAACTAGCAACATTTTTAATAATTAAGAGCTTCAAAAGTAAATACTTCTAATTCTGTTTTTACACGGTAGATACGTTCCAGACAAATCCGTGTAAAAAAAACCCGTGTTAAAAAAGACATGAAGTACATAGAAAAAAAGGAGATTAGTTCCATATCCTTCAGCCCTGTAAAAAATAGTTAAAATAAAATGATTCAACAAAAAAAAAACTATTATGCACAGTTTATTTCATAAAAACAAAAAGCAATTAAAATCTTAAAGTAAAAGTAACATAAGTATAAAATTAGAAAGGGGAATTCCCTAACTATTTTATAAATAACAGATAGAAAAAAAATTTCCAAAAGATTATGGTTAATAAAAATATTTTTCTTTAAAATTTTAATCAAATAGCCTTTTTTAATCGTGCTAAATCGAATGAAATCGTGTAAAACCGGAATTAATTTTTTTTTTCTAGACCGTGTTAAATCAAAACCGTGTAAAAAAAGACCGTGTAAAAACAGAATTGGGTGTACATACATACATATATGTTTAACAAATTTCTGTTTTCTTCTCTGCATTAAATAGTATCAGAGAAAAAAGTTATGACAGACAATCAGAGTCTTTCCGTTCAGGTATTCGCTTTTATTAAGGTTACATTTTGATTTTATTTGTTTAGATTGCGTAGACCGTAGACGATGCCCTCAACCATTCGCCTGCACCTTCGCTTAAATTTCAAACGAAGCATTTTAGTTAACCAAAAAATGAAATACAAAGCTTTATTTATCTAGCAACTAAAAACAATTTAAGCCAATTTAGATTGCACAAATGTTTTAACAGGGGAACAAAACTATTTCTTTGAGAGTAATTGGGCAGCAAATAGCTTCACTTAAGAAAATTCTGTTCTGCAGCAGATACAGGCACATCTTCATTAACCCAAATTCAGGCGGAGGTGCATGCAGTTGGGAACTTCCTTGGAACATAGAAATCAGGATAAAGGCGGGAGTTGCCCACGTCATGCAAGTTTAGCTCCTTATCGTCATGCGTCGCAATTCCATCCATAAAACTCGAATTGTCCATTAAAAAAGCAGCCGCTATCGGCAGCCTTGTTCGGTGGTCGTTCAGCCTTTGAGGATGCTTTTCAGTTTGTCTGGAGACCAATTTCTTGCAAGTTTGTTTTAGTTTGAAATCAGCAGCCTTGTGGAGCCGCTGCAGCTTTTGCATGTTTGTAATGGAAATTTCTGTTTTCCGTTTCTTTTGCTCCAAGAGGAGACATTTTTATACCTTGAAACTTAAGATTCGACAGGCGTCCATTCCATGTTTTACGTGCTTAAAATATTCATGAAGAGTGGTTGAGGCCGGTATTAGAAAACTAGTTTAAATATCGGGAATAGAAACAGAAACGGGTGGAAGGAGGTTTACTTGCTTTTTAAGTGCACCAATGCTCCACTTTCTTTCACTTTGCGTGCCTTTATATAAAGAGAATTAACCATATATTTACCTAACTCATATTTGGTCATAAAACTTCAAAACGCATTCGTGTCCATCTTAGTTGATAATTAGCATGAAAAGATATTTAGTACATATGTACATGAACTGTCCAAATTATAACAAGAGTATACCCATTAAAGTTACAAATTAATTATGAATTTTTATGTCTGGTCTAATCTCGAAAACTATAACATATTAAATGAATTATGATCCATTGCTTAGAACATCTTCAGAGGAAAGCTTTAGCGTACAATACACCGATCTGTCGCCTTGATATTTTAATAACGATGAGACTTGAACAAGGTCTATATCTTAACTTAAGTTAAAATTAAATCAGGCTAGAGCCAGATTAAGGCAGACTTGATTCAAACTTGAACCAAGAATTAACAAGGTTACAAAAAATATTGTAAAAGAAAGAAAATGTTACAATTTATGTATATACTAAATATAAATGTTAATCATTTATATATAGCTCTTTAAATTCTAACCGCTTTTGTTCACTTTTCAGAATTGAATGTAAAACGAAAAAGAAATTATTTAAAATAAAGTCCTTTCTATGCGGACTTCCATTTTAAATAGGACAATTTTTTTGTAAACAATTATAGACCCTTGTGACGCCTTGGGATATGTACCTACCTCAGAGCAACCAAAACATTTTTGCTTACATTGCTAATAATAAAACAAAACCTTTATTTTACGCCAGAAATTTGACTATACCTCTCAGTATATACTAGGAGTAGTAGTAGATATGGCAATTTTCCAACTTTATGGAATTGATATGAAACTTATTTTCCTAAATGTGTCTGAATCTCGAAGAAGGGTTTTGCCAATTACCAAAAAGGAACCTAAAGATTCATAAAAATTTGTTAAAATACAGAAGCTAATTATCGTCAAAGTAAATAACTTCGGGATCTCAAGTTTTTCTCCATTTCACGCCGCCACCTTGGTTACATAAAGAAGCGGGTGGCAAATATCTCCAGATCCTGGCACCTGGTCCTAATTAAAGTTTCCTTTCTTGTGAGGGTTTCTCATGAAGCTGCCAGCTTTAGATGCTTTTTGTTTTTTTTTATTCTGGCCTGTTCCCAGCAGAGGAAGTGTTTTGTTGGCACAATCCTGAAGGACTAAATAACGCCAGTCTTTTTAGAATGGAATGGTTTTTCACGGTGACCGTTCGTGAAGGGCCGCAGTAATCTCTCCAAAATTAATTAAGTGTAAATAAAAGTGTGTAATAAATTGTCCTCGATAGACGATAAGATACCGAAAAGACTTCGAGGAGCGCTAAGAAAAGCACTTATGATGTTCGAATTTATATTGGCAGCTGTGGGCCTTACGACTATAATTTATGGTTAAACTTTCAGTGGGAACCTTCACCCAAGCTTCATAATCTACGATCGGGGTGAGTCGATGGGTTTTATTTACAAGTAATTTTATAGCTGATTGCGGCCTAGAAATTCTGTGAAAGTTATGAAATGTTTGCGAAAGAATAGCGATAATCTCGAAGCCTCAAAGTGTGCGAAAAGTTAAATTAAAAAAGTTTGCCTCTGTATGTATTCGAAAACCTGTGTAAGTATAACAAGTTATTTTATACAAAAAGTATATTAGTAATACACTTATTTCACTAGCAGAATATAGACTATTAAAAAAAAATGTAAAGAGCTTGTAAGAGTAACTAAAATGTCCAACGACTAGGAAGTAGTTTTATTCACTTTCATTAGCATATATGTATGTATATAGATGGATGAACGGCAAGCAATAGATTATTCGTTTTCTGTAACTTCTGTCTGTTTGTTTAATTATAACTGATAATATACATAGATTTTTAAAATCAGTTTTATATTTCCAAAAAACATATGTATTTATGCATATACAGAGTTAAAACGAAACCTATCCTAACCGAAAGTAACATCGATACAATTCTTATGGGGGTTAACTATAATTAAATACCTTTACTTACTTCTAGAAGAATATACTGAATAACACAAAATTATTACATTCATTTAACTAATTTATAAATTAACATTGATATACATAGATAGTATTTTTAAACTAATATGCTCTTATATTTAGAAATCTTTTAAAGACATAACTATTCTTCATTATAAGAAATTATAGTAGTACTAAATTTTCATACCATTGCAGAAAGCCTTTAATTCGGGAGATTCTTACAAAGCCTCGGAAAAAAGCCACCGAGTGAATTGATAGAAGATCCCAAATAAAATTGGTTAATAAGTGCAAAAGTGAATCAAGTTCATTTTGTAAGCACAGATCTTTTTAAGAACTAACCATTTCGAATACAAGTACATAAAAAGCTACCAGCTTGATATGTTATCATTAAAGTTAAACTAATTCACCAGTTTACACGGGTACTCCGATCCTATCTGGATGCCAGAGCTGTTTGAACAATAAAAAATTACGAAGTACCTTTGTCGTGAGCCTTCATAAATAATTCAGATTAGCACTATTACTCGGATAAAGCGTAACAATATATGCAGGGACCCGAATACTATTTCCACCGAGATAACGATCCCAGCAGACACCGCTCGCAACATCAGGCACATAGAAATCATTCCAGATTAGAAACCCCACAAACCCAAGTAACCTTTTTAGTGCCCACAAAGAAACAGCATCCAATGTGGGCGAGGCTTTAAGAAAAGGTAGAGACGTACAAGGAGCACAAAACAGGGGACATGTCGTCTAAGAGGGCCCTGATGACTTCGTTAATACATTTAGTTGAGGCGCGGAGGCAAAAATCAATACTATGACCATAATATTTGCTCCTTGTGAAAATGAAAAATATTAAATATTAAAACGCAATATCCAATTTCAAATTAAATTTACGTCAATGAGATGCAGAGACCAAATAACGCACATTACGTTTGCACACTAACTGCTGATTTTAAGATTTTCCGGCAAATTGGGGTTTCACGTTTTATACACCATGCTAAGAAGCGAAGGTCAAAGGAAAACTACTTGTTGTCAAGTGGCCCCGTGGTTTGAGTTCATCTTTCGTGACTCAGAGATAAATGATCCTCGAATCCCAAATTTTGGAAACACTATTTTTCATTCTTAACCATCTCCACCCAATATATGTATGTATATAAATATAAAACAGCGGGTAGTAGTAATATAGGGTTATATTTAAGATATCACTCACCTTCAAAGTAATATACACAATTTATATCCATGTAATTACTCCTGAAACTACATACATATGTACATATTTATGCAAGCGTCCAAATCATTGGAAGTCATTTAGTCGGAAACTGAGTTATCTTCATAATATTATTAATAATGCGTTTAAGCAAAACTCAATAAACATGTCTTGGAATATGTAAGCCACTTAAAACCATGCCCATTTCAATAAGCTCTCACCCTCTCTGGCTGTTTGAGATTCAGAATATACTCAAGACTCTATGTTGAGATGAAAAACAAATTAATTTTTTTCTTGTTCGTAATTGCGGCCTAAATTTCAACAAAAGACAATTTTTTGGCATACCATACTGACTTCTGAATTACATATTTTATGCAAAACTATCAGAATTATAACTATTTTAAATTTGTGATAATTCTGTATAAATATAATTAGTCAAGTTAAATTTGTACGAGGTATCATTGTTGTTTATTATTACATAACGAAAGTATGAAATGGGAATATTCTTTAACTGTCTTCATTTCTGAAAAAGTAGAGGTTGTTGTGAAAAAGTAGAGGTTGTTGTTCTACCTTATATTATATCTACCAGCTTAACTTTTATTTGATACCTCATAAACCAGATTTATGAGAAAAATATTTTTTATGACCTAATTTTCGGGAATCGTTTTGGACCAACAAGTTCCATAACCATGATTTTTCCAACATCCAAATATAAATTAGATTTTAGAAGACAACTGTGACAGGCAATCGGACAAACAATTTTCCATTTTTACCTTTCAGTACGACAGACTTAAAATACAGCCTAAATGGATAAATTGTTCACCACATACGATATTTACGGACTAAGGTTATTTTAAAAAAATATTCGAATATAGTGAACTCGTTAGTTATATGGTTCCATTACATTCCTCTTGTAATATTCGAGATATCCTGCATTTCTTATTCTAAATTAGCATTTTGTATTGTTCGACTATTTGGCTGATAAGCTTAGACGATGTGCTGTATGCTGGAATTCTTGTTTACAAAACCAAGAGATATTTCCTTACCCTTTGTAAGCAACCACATCCTTTGGAGTTTACTGCAGTGGCAGCCCTTGGGAACATTCCAACGTGAGTGACCATCGATTTGCGCCCAGCTCTGCTGTTCGTAGGTATGTTGGTTTTGGTTGCGTGTCACGAAACCTTCCACACGAGCAGAGCATACCCCGGCTCGAGCGCGATTCCTGAACAGTCCCGACATCCACTAAAAGGGCCGAGGTGTATCACAGGAATTCAACGCGTACACAGCTCGGCACACTCATTATAACTTGTTTCGCACGGGAGCGCTAACCATCCCAGAGCTATGACCCCAGTGCCGACCCACTTTTGGGGCCCCCCCGCGAAATCTCACCAAGTTTCCCGAATATGAGATCAAGCTTTCTTGTTGTAATTAATCCCGGCCCAGGTCCCTGCGAGAACTCCTGGGAATGGGAACGGAAATCGCGTGGTTAACGATTCTACAGATACTCCGTATAGGGGGCGAATTGCTTACGGAGCCCCAAAATTTTGCAGGAGAACCGGTCTTTCGCACATATCCAGGCAATAAAGCAGTCCCGCCACGAAAAAGGACACTGAGCCAAAGTGTGGACTGTTCGCTCTTATAAACTGCGGACAGCGCCACGAGCGGGATTTTCCGGAACTGCCCACAGACTTGGGGAAAAAGGCATTTACGAAAAGGTCCTTTATCACGCAGGCACAAGTTTTGCTCCACTTTCCATTTCCCGGGGGAAATTCATTTTGCTTGCTGCCGCCTGTGCCAACCCTTTGCAGGCCCACACGCCCCGGCCCGTGTTAACGCAGAAGGAGGACTCCTTTGAGACGTGCGGCAGCGGTAAATAAGCTTTCGTTCGAGATGTCCTAGGGCCTAGGAATTCGCCTTTATCTGGATTTTCCACCGAGCTGAAAATTTTAGACGCACAACTCCTTGCTTCGAAGGGCGAAAGTGAAAATGGTATGACAAAGTCGTTGTCGCTTTTTTCCGCGACTGCGAATTGCCTGGGAGAAAAACGAACCTACTGCAGGAAAGGCACATGAGACTCTATTCTAAACAATTGTATTCACGAACACGCCATTTCACCAGTGGCTGATAATCAGCCGCTGATTTCTCTATAAGCTAAGTATGCTGCAGGTTGTTGGGGCAAAAGAGATTGCCAGGGTTCGCGCTAAGTACTGCCCAGAATGTAGAATTCAAAAGATACCATTATACATAACATTTTTCATAGAACCAACAAGATTTATCTTTATTTTCTCTTATGTTTGCATAAAGAACTAAATAACAACTTTAATGCATTGATTATGAATCTTCTCTTTCCGATAGAGCACGTATAGTTAAACTATCTGCAAGCTTATTACTGGTCGCTACAAACAGCATTTCCGAGATAGAAAACGAACACGAAACTCTTGATGCAGTAAGCATATACAATTACTACTAAGTCAAATTGGTATAATAATAGAAGTATATGTATGTATAATATGAGGAGCCGGCGAACAAAAAGATCTAATTACACTTTTGGGCAAAAAACCATTTTCGTTTTTCTAAATCCGGCTGTTCATGGACCTGTAAATCTAATTTTGAACTCGTTTTCAAATAAAACGTCCTGAAAGTGTGGTAAAATCGAGTTATTTCGATTAAAACGGTACAATTGCAGTAACATTTTAACAGCTTCGAATAAGTGAGCACGTTTTCTTTCCAAATGGAATAATTTTCATACAAATCTATAAGATGTCGTTTCATTTTTGAATTTTTGTACTTTTATGTATATTATAGTAATACTGTTTTTAATGAGGCAACAATACTTTTAATAATTTTATCAATCTAACAATAAGTAACAAAAATATTTCCTTGTTTTTCACTTTATTTTTATCAAATAAAACAAGGAATTCTATCAGATAAAAAATCCCACTAGGGATTTCAAAAAATTGTAGAATTTTGTATGTATCATAAAATAACCAATAAAAAAGTCCGAATACTCAAATACTTGTGAATGAATTATTATTTGATAGTGCACGATAAAATAGATATAACTTTCATCACATTTCTGACTGATTTATATGCTTGGAATTAAGGGTATATTAATTTATTTATCGGCACTAAAGCTTTAATTTCTCAAAAAATAGCAAACATCAAATTTTTTTCTTTCATCCAAATTGTTTCCCTATAATATAATTAAAGTTAATTAATATTCGGCTATGATATTTAACAGAACACCCAGCAATCTCCTTTCTCAGTCATGTTTCATTTTATATTCACTGCCCTTTTTCGTCGCAAGGTTTTAAGTGTACAACATTATTTGTGTGTGTATTTTTTTTAATTCATTACCCAATCCAATCGATTGAAAATAAACTTTTCGCAATTCTCGAACATAAGGAGAGGATGCTCGCTAGTAAAATCATTCAATCAATCACCAGGAGGTTTAAAGTCGACTTTATAAAGCGAATCTGCATGCATATAAAGGAGGATAATGGTCGTAAAGGATGCTCCAACACCTTTGATCACATAACACTTCAAATTGAAGCATAAAATAAAGTAAGGTACTGCGCCCAGTAGACTTGAGAGCCTAATCGAACGACTGACTACCTTTCGAGAGTTTACGATCCATAAGGGTAGTCAGGAGTCTTTTTATCGCAGCAAGACATTCAAGTTGAATCGCATGACACGAAAACCGCAACCATCTACTTGAATGAGGGAGTAGTCGTTTGACCTTTTTACAATTTGAAAATTTTCTCTTGTCGTTGTTCAATTTAGCTTCAGAAACTACTTTGTTGCCACGAAAAGAAAATGTAAATTTTAAGAAGGATGCGTGTGACGGGTGACCACAACTTGTGGAATTTTTATTATTATTACTTTTTCTTTAGTACAATTGGTAGTTAAATATTACTAATACAACGAGTTTCGAATATCGCAGGTATTTGTTGAATTCAGATCAAGAGTAACCATTCACTGCATTTTAATAATGTATATCGAAACTACAAAGAAAATTTCAAAGATTCATAGGTAATGAATTTTGGAAAAAGAAATAATGAAGTTTAAAGTGATCCAACATGTAAAATTTATGTTTTAATAAAAAGATTTTAAAAATATGTTAACATTTATTCAAATCATTTCTTTGAACTTTTTTATTAAAATCGAATTTAAAAATGAAAATAATGAAAAAAAAAATTAAATATCACAAAATTTTGTTGAGCCGTGGCCATTTGAAATGTTTGATTTAAAATATATGAAGTATTTTTACGATTTTTTAAATATGCAGTTTATGATACTATTTTATATTATTTTTTTAATTAATTCCATTTCTTTATGTTTTTACTTTGAAAAGGCAAAGCGTTTTTAAGAAAAATAAATCTAAACAGAGTTTTAAAAATGATAAAGTTTTCGTTAATAAATTGTACAAAAAAATTATATAAAAGTGTTGTTTTTTTTTCTTGTCCTGAAATTGCAAACGTGTAAGCATTTGGACTATTTTCAAATCAATTGTTCCAATTTTATAAAGCATTTAAAGAGTGTGCTAATATAAAATGCAAAATAAATTTCAAAAGGTAGAAGTGGCCTAATAATTCCGTTGCAGATTTGAGTTATAGTTTTTGTACTAGAGCAACTTTATATGAATGCACCCTGTAGAAATATTCTTTGCATCTATGCTGCCACCTATGGTCAATATTTAATAGCACGGTTGATTGACAGCTTGCTGTCACAGGAGTCGTTTTGCGATGCTGTTTCTTGAGTTTTTGAATTGTTTTCCACTTGTTACTCGTTTTAAGTACTGAAATGGACAAATATATCGAAGAATATGTGAGCGATCATAAGCGAAAATTAGCAGAACAGAAAAAAAGGTTGAAAAGCCAAACGGAAGTAGGGCAAAAAGCAGAAAGAAATCCCGACCAATCTCAAGAAATTCGAACAGTTTCGAGGGAGGCAGATCATTCGTCTGGGCATTTTGGGGCAAATTCGGATGTAAATAGCGAGCGGAAGTTAGATTTAGCGAGTTTATTGGATAGAAACCGAAGTGTACCTTTATATGCAGATTCGCCGCAGAGCGGTGACCTCATTTCGAAGGGTTACTCGCGTGCATCATCCCCCAACTCGAGCAAATTGGGGCAGCGCGACCCTTTTTTATTTTACGACAATTTGATGAGGAAAAATGTTGAAATTCAAAGTGGGCACAACTCTGAGGACGGTGACAGTTCGAATTTGTGCAAAGCGGAAAAAGATAGTGCAAACAGGAAGGAAATTAATTCCTCTGCCGGGAGCAAAAATCAGGTGAGTTACCCACGGTTCAAATTTGAACTGAGTGCAAATTTGCAGTTGAAATAAAAATCTAAAACAGCTGATGGATTTTTGCTTCCATAATTACGTAAGTAAAGCATTGTTTTGGTGAAAATTAAACTTTCGCAAATCAGTGCAAAAATGTTTAAAGTTGCAATATTACACCAATGCAGTTGCCACAACTGGACTGTAGATGGTTCTTGATGCAAAAAACCGTTATTACTCTAGTACGCCACAAACTGTAAAGTGTCAGTGCTGCGGCCTGCGTAGTCTTGTAGAAGCTTCTGGAGGTTACGCTTGTGGAATCCGCGTGTTCCGGCTTTTTAATTTTGTGCAAAAAGTTGACTAGAATTCGACATGTTGCAAATTCAGAAACCAGCGCCACAATTCAAGGGCCAGGCTGTCGTGGGCGGGCATTTTAAGGAAATCAGCTTGGCCGACTACAAGGGCAAATATGTGGTGCTGTTCTTCTACCCGTTGGATTTCACTTTTGTGTGCCCCACGGAAATCATCGCGTTCTCGGATCGCGCTAAGGAGTTCCGTGCCATCGGCTGTGAGGTTGTTGGATGCTCCACCGACAGCCACTTCACTCACTTGGCCTGGATAAATACTCCCAGGAAGCAGGGCGGTCTGGGTGAAATGGACATCCCCCTTTTATCAGACAAATCGATGAAAATCGCACGGGACTACAAAGTGCTGGACGAAGAGACCGGCATCCCATTCCGCGGCCTCTATATCATCGACGGCAAGCAGAATCTCCGGCAGATGACTGTGAACGATTTGCCAGTTGGCCGCAGCGTCGACGAAACTTTGCGTCTCGTTCAAGCATTCCAATTCACCGACACGCACGGCGAGGTGTGCCCCGCCAATTGGAAGCCTGGCGGCAAGACCATGGCACCCGACACCGAAAAAGCCAAGGACTACTTCACCACGGTCAACTAAAAATGTTTCTCTCGACTCAGGCTCTCCCCAAAATGAATTTCATTTACTTCACCCCCAAATGTAGTATTACAAAGATTGCCACCAAGGAAACAATAAAGTATTAGAAGTTCCTAAAATTCTCGTTTCAGTCGTTTTCCCCTGGCCGCAATTTTCCTCCCTTAAGAAGACTGCTGTGCTGGGTTCCACCCTTTCAATCCAAAAAGACATTTGGACCATGAAAGTCACGGAACGCCGAGCGCTTTAAGTGCTTATAAATAAACTGCAAATAATGTTTATGCACGTAAACACATTCTGCGTGTGGGTCAAAAATAGCGCAGTGTGCTCTGCTCTTCAATGTCTTTCACGGTTCACTCGTGCACTGGAAGGCAATGCCCTTGGGACAGTTGTCTGGCCGTAAAAATTAAACATTTTCAGTAGAACTAAATTTCAATGTAACCACAAGAAAATTTCGTTAAGATAGGCACATATTTGCACTCATTCTCTGAGTTTAACTAAAATCATAATTATATTAAAGTAAAACAATTCGTGCAGTCGTATGCGTAATTTAGCAATTGAGCTAATTGCGCAGTAGCACGCTTCTGCGGAAGCAGCTCTTCTCTACATCATCTCAAGAAAAGCATAAAATAAATTGTAACCTTAAATGTTTTCCGTCTTATTAGACTGCCAGCGTGAATCGAAGCGTTAAATTTATTTTTATCTAATACGGAAAATGTACAGTTACCATTACCATGCATTTAATCTTGAATCGATGATCAATAATTACAGTGCACATAATATTTAAACGATCATGAATCATAAAAAATACTTAGCAACAACTTTTAGTTATTTGTATTTTCCACACTTACTATGCGATAATAAAATTAAAAAACAAACAAATATAAGCGGATACTTAACATTCCTATTATATTTTTACATATTCTACACGATAATTTGAGCAATTTTTAATATCTTTAGTTGCTCCTCATACTTCAGAATAATTCACTATAGTCTATCAAGGAATTTTTTTATAAAAAATTAACGACCGACATTTTTCATAAGACTGAAATAAGCTACAAATCATTTCTTACAAAATCTGATTAAATCACATCAAAAAATATGAACATATATACATATATGATGTAATTTAATGTAAAAATATTGTTAATAACCTTAGTTTGTGTTTTACAATATATCCATGAAAAAGGCGAAGAAATTAAAAAAAATCTAAACAAAATTATTATTGTTACAGGTCTAGAATATAGAAAACAATAATGAAATAAAAAATCATTTCATTACTAAAATTACAAATTAATATTAATTAAAAACTCCAAAAAACCTGGATTTTCAAAATTTATCACTTATCCGCAATTTCAAACATTCAAAACCGAATTAAGTTTCGGAATCAACGACTCAAAAGACCTTTGTTTCTACTTTGATTTTCAAAATGAAAGCAAGATTTTTTTTTTTTTATTGAAATAAAATGTTTATGCAATTAAAATTAAATTATATTCCGGAATTACTTCCGCAATCCCATTTACTGACTGATTTTTTATTTTATCTTTAAAGTAATTGATTTATTTTTCGCTCACTTTACCCCGAGGTGAAGGATAGTGAGTTGCCAATAATTCCAAGGATATCTTACGTGCTCGGCTATTTCGCATCGATTGCTCCCCGTTTTAATTAAACTCTCACCTACGCTCGACAATTACAAACATCCTTTTAGGAAGCTCCCTTGAGAGCACTTTTAAAACTCCACTCGATTATGAATGTAATTATTTGCATGAATAATGCAGCAAGCCAAGAAACGTTTTTACGGCCCTTATCCCCCGGTAATCTACAAAACTTTTTAGGTTTATGTACATTTTCACTGTCACGGAAATTATTAGATCCATTGAAGGAGTCTATCAGAGCTTTTCCTCCCACCTGCATGTCTATCGTCGACCTAATGTCTGAATCTTTCATTGATTTTGTTCGTAAATATTTTTTATTTTAATTTTGAGGTAAGCTCGCCGCGGGCACATAATGCTCGAAATATAACTCTTCACTACAAACAGATTTTCCGTGCCTCTGAAAACGTGTGAATGGACGCGGTGTATCATAAAGAGCCTCTAAGTAACCAACTTTTAGCTAGTCCTCACGAATTCCCCAAGAAAGAGGAGGTTAAACCTTTCGTTGCGTGTTTTAGGTCAGTTCAGTTCTGCTGGCTTTCGGTGAAGGTATTGTCCTTATAACTACGAAAAATTCCACAGGTCGGTAAATATAGGAAATTTAAGAAAATTTTAAAGCCTTTGCCCGTAACCGGCTAATTTTCTACGAAAATGTTGGGCACAAAACTAAAATCAGTTGAGTAACCTACATATTTTGGTGGTCCGCTTTATAAATTGGATATAAAATCGTAAATTTTTTTTTTAAAGTAGTTTCTGAAGTGTTAGACGAGTGTCCAGGAAATTGCAGCAAAACATTGCATGTAAATGTACTTCTGTATGCGTTTAAATAAATTTCCTAAAAAATAATGTGTTTGCTTTGTGTTAAAAGTGCAAATGGAAGAAATGTAGGCGTTAACGATTTAAAAAATGTTTAGGTATCTCTGGACTTTAAATAAATGCAAAATTATTCATTTTAGCTTCAATGTGTAATAATTAATAAATAACCAATAAGAATGTTCTATTCCCGGAAAAAAATATCTTCAGTGGGCGAAAACACAGTTTTTTTAAGGCTTAATGATTTAATAAGAGTAGTCAATTTTGTGTGTACAGGTTAACGACAACTTCTAAAAAATAGTCGGTTTTCAAATTAATCCCTTGGTGCTATGAGTGGTTACCGTTTTTACCCTTCATTTTTAGTTAATACTGAATTTTAAATTTAATTTACAGTGTCCTTTACGATAGAGAAATGTTTCAATTAAAAGTTGTATATTTTTTCCAGACGAAAAACGAGGTTTCAATTTGAAAAAAACCTAGTTAACTTAATTTTCATGTGTCTTCTTTTTGATGATCAAATTCGTTATTTTTTCGTAAGATACTTATGTATTTCTCAAGATATTGGACCAGGTCGTTATAAATTGTTCACTCTGTAGGATTGCAAATGCAAAACTTATATATTTTTAAAAATTATTAAAATTGGAAATATGAATATGTATTTTAATTTCTAAATAAAAAAATTACGTTTTTTAGTTCACAAAATTTACTTTATATTTAGGATGAAATGGAGCAATGGGTGTCAGACACATTTTATTCATACTTTCCTAGTTTTAACGAGGAGGGCAAAAAGCGTGAAAATCTAGTTCGCGATAGACAACTCGAATATCAAAATTATTTAAAAAAAGTATTTTTCACAAAGGATATTACAAATTTCTTTTTACTAAAAATTAACATTTTTCAGATATCTGAAGAAGGTGATAATGCAAAACATTCTTCCAAGGAAAAACGTTCAGAAGGCAAATGGAATTCTCCAAAGCCTGATAAGACTGATTTAGAAATAATTGTAAACAATCCAAGCTACAGCAATGAAAAAAATACACAGGACTTGACGAGGCCTAATAGTACGCGACACAAATTATTAGAGGATTTAACTCATACAGATTTATCCAATTTGGTCAATTCGAATGCTATACAAGAAAGGAATAGGCGATCAACTGAGGTAAGATATTAATTATGTGGAGAAGACAATTGTAGACAATTTTTAAAACATTTTTCTCATTATCTTACCTGGAAAACTTATAAGGTTTTGAATATGTTCATAATAAGAAAAGCAAAAAGCTCTGATGATAGCACACATATTTAGATTAAATTGTACTCTACCGTCTACATCATTAATTTAGTGAAGGCTGTCAAGACAAGACGAACCCTTTTGAATATTTATTACTTTTCTTATTCCGTCGTTATCGATCTGCACTAATTACATCTGCTTTCAAAGGGCGCGAATTCTATCCTTGTTCTATTTGTTTCTTATTACGATAAACTACTTAAATGACATTAAGAAAAATGAGAAAATGTGTATTATGCGATGAATTCAGACTAATTGTGTGGTTTCCTCGGTTTGCATTTTTTTTTTTATTAATTACTTATTTGCAACATTTACAGGATGATTCTCTAAAGAATAGTAATTTAGATTATCTTCCTTTAGTTAGAAGTACAGAAAAAAAGGGAGTATCAACAAGAATTGTTAAGGCAGATAGAAGAGAAACAAAGAGAAATATTAGTTTTAAAGGAAAAGGAAAAGAAGGAAGAAGAACGTTTGAACCGGTAAGTCTTTATTTAGAGGTATTATTTTCTGATTTTAAACAAGATATTGTAAAACAGAAAAATAAAAGAACAGATGGAAGAAATGCAGATAAGCGAAGAAATGACGAGAGAAAAACAAAGAATGGATCGGGTAAGCTAACTATTTAATTATTCATTTTTTCTCTGTATTTAAGTTACAATTGTTAAGTAGGGTTTTGTCAGTTATTCTGTCTGTGTATATAAAGAAATATTGACCATATAAATTTAGTTCATTCTTTATCAAAATCTACTTTTATTTACTTTGAATCCAAATTAAACTTATTTTAGGCGCGTCTGAAGCACCAGCAAAACGAAGTAATGCAGGAACACTTATCAAATTTAGTGAATGACCACAAATCGCGAAGCGCAAACGGAGAAAGGCACACGGTTTCAGAAAACGATAAAGAACCACCAAAAACCGACAACAAAGTTTACAAATATTTCAGTAACTCCGCTCGGCACTATGACTACAAAAAATTGAGCCGCGATAATCTTTTTGAATCCTTTGAAGTGCAGACAAGGCATCCTCTGCAGTCTATCGAAATGTCTCATGAAAAACAAAAAATACAGAACGATCGTTGCTTGCACTTGAACAAAGTTCTCTGCCCTTTCTGCGATATAAAATTAAAATCATACGAAAGTTGGTGCAGAAAGTGCCAGCGACAAGTTTTGGATGATGGAGCTGAAAATCGAACAATGCTCTGCGAAAATTGTGAGAAACAATTTTTGATTTGTGCAGCATGCGAAAAACAGAGTACTTTATGCAATTTTTGCCACCGCAAAAGGAATGCTTGTTTTCATTGTGTTGCTAATTATTGCATTCATTGCGGAAAATCTGTGAAAATTGTAAAAACTAGCCAATCTAGGAGAAGCAGCGTTTCCGGCAATCGAAGCAAACCCAGCTCGGAACGATCTTTTCAAATATTAGAGTTAAGCTACCCAGAAAGTGAAAAGGATCAAGATCCTGAAGAAGACGGAGCATTAAGTGATGACGATCGTTCTCCCCCTTATTCCGTAAATATAGATAAAAACTCCATCTTCCATCCCAGCCACAATTACAAAGAACGAAGGAGCGAAGGTGATTTAACGAGCACAAACGAGTTAGCTAGCAGTTTCTGGGAAGAAAAGGATATAAATGAAGTTAAGGAGGAAGCAAATAGCCGCTTGAATAAATATATGAAAAATTATGGGGATTTAGCCCTTCGCAGTTCTCGAAGCAGAGCCACTCAGACCTCTAGGGAAAGTACCCCTAAATTAGAAGAAGAGTATCCCTCAATGCCGCTGCTAAGAGAGGCTCCCAGACGAAAAATATCTAATAGAAGTGAACAAAATCAAAAGAATGACAAAATATCTTCTCTGTCTAGGAAGTGGGAGGTAATGGAAAATAGTTTTATTAAACTTACAGTTTTTTAAATATATTTGTATTGGACTAGGTTCCTGCTGTGCAACGCTTTACTGTTTCAAATAGCTCTCCGAGGATTTTAACCCAAGTTGGTGCCTTCAGGAAGCAGTTGCAAGCTGATGAACTGGAAGATTTGGATAATTGAATCATGCAAGGCAAGAAGTTGCTCCTTAAAAAAAAAAAACATTCCAATATAACGTTGTGATGTAAGTGCTCTTAAAGCTCTTAAAGAGAATTTATTACAAATAAAATTACGGTGGCTGGAAAATGGTTTTCTTTCCTTTATGGGGAACAATAATTCCTCTGCAGTGCATTAAAAAGGGAAGGGAATTTGATTTATAATACCGACAAAATCTAAATTTCAAATCGGATTTAAAATAGATTTTACAGCAATCGGACCATTTTTACTTGTTTACTCTTATTTTATTTGCCTGAAAAAACGCGAATTAAGCTTTACTTTAAGTTCATTATTTTGAAATTAGAAAATTATCACCCCTCGTCTTCTCCAATTTACTTTTTCAAAATTCTAGAGTTTAGCGATTTTTGACTCAACGAACCGAACGAAAATGAGGTGTGTAGTACTAGATTTGAGTTTAAATTCTTTGTTTTGATTTTGACAATCGTTGGCAATTTGCGCTGGCCCACTGTCAATCAGCACTTAGCTGTCATTCTACTTTTGGTTTTAATTTTTCCACCCAAAAAGCGTTAAATTTGATAAAAGTGAGTTGTTATGGCTACTATACTTCGGTATATTCCAAGGGCATCGAATGTCGTTTGGTATGTAAGGCGATTTTCAGCTCATTAAAACAGCCCGGCAGCTATGACATAACACTTCTCGTACCGCAGGTCCAGGGCCGCATACTCCGCAGTGCCTGCGAGGAATAAAAGCAACGCTTCCCACGAAGCCCCAATCATCGACACATCCCTAGTGCTCTCCCGGCCGGAGGAAACTGAGCAGAAGAAAAAACTGAGCGGGACCATCACCGTCTCTAAGAAGGTAAGTCGCAGTTCTTTGATAAAATCCTTGAATGGCTGAGCGTATCTTTCAAGGTGGACATTAGCCCCATTAGTGGGATCCCTGAGGAGCATGTAAAAACGCGCCGCGTTCGGATCTTCATACCGCCAAAAAACGCCATGCAGAGCGGGACCGACAACATCCACCACTGGCAAATTGAGTTCGACAACAGGGAGCGATGGGAAAATCCACTAATGGGATGGACCTCCAGGTAATCCTTGAATGAAAACAATTAAGAAATACGAGGATTATCGCGCCAACCAATACACAACGAAGTACGATCCTTTAATTTCCATTAACAATGAAAGCAAAGTATTTTTATAAATTTAACTACTTATTTCCTCGGTTTTGCTGAGAAGAAAAACTTTTGAGGTGTAAAAATTTTAGAATTCTCAAAGGATTACCTTCCATTTAAGCCCAAGTTATTGCAATTCATCTTTTATCCTTTCAAAGTTGGCGATAATTATATAAAATTGAATTAAGTGCTTCTCAAAACTCCCAGATAAAAATTTTAATGTAATTCATATCAGAATTGGAGTCCCAATCAATTAAAACCCCTACCATAAATTTTTGTAAAAGTATCGGCTTCAATTAAATATTTTTGTTTTCAGCGGAGACCCCCATTCAAATTTGCAAATTGAATTCTCTTCGAAGGACGAAGCAATCGACCACTGCGAGAAAAACGGTTGGAGATGGTTCGTCGACGCTCACGAGCAGCCCAAGAAGGAGCGAGTCAAGAACTACGGAGTTAACTTCTCCTGGAACAAACGAACTAGGGTATCAACTAAATAAATATTTTCGAGTTAATACAGCGCAATAAGAATCATTAAAGAACCTTCAATTGGATATGTATTTTTCAATTGTTCTAGCATAACAAAGCAAAATCTTATTCCAAAATATCCTGTCTGTCTGGGAAATAATTATATAGACCACTTTTTATATTTAAATGAAAAAGTTTATTACTCAAAAATAACGGTACGTCAAACAAGTAATGCTTAAGCGTAGTAGGATTACGATAACCAAAAATGTCTTTCTTTGGAATCATGACCGAAAAATCGAAGTTTATAACTTATTCGCTGAATTAACTGTCTTCTAGGTATCGCAGTCTTGCTCTCATAGGTAGATTTCAAAACTATCCGAAATATAGCTAACCTCCGAAGTCTCTCCGTTGATTGTAGATGGGAATGATCCGTTCATCGGAGAAGACTACAGCGGTTCTTCGTTCTGAAAGAGTATAGCTAAGTAATTCCAGGACAGTTGTTAAAGAAAAATTTAAATTACTTCGCACTATTGGCTGGGTGACAGCGGCTGAAGTACTCGGTCCTATAAAATTGAAGTTATAATTAAAAGATATAATGGATTTAGAAATTAAGCTCCTCACCTGCGATTGAACAAATGGGATGCTCGTCATCACTGTCGTCTTCTTCGTACTCGTGCCGCACAGGTTCAACCCCTATAGAATAAATGTTTTGTACCAAATATGAAAATATTTTGATAATCTCACTTACGCTGATTATCACCTGTATCACTTTGACTCGAATGCTGTAAGCTAGCATATAGAGGATCACGGCCTATGTTAACAGAGAGAAATAATCTTTGCAAATGCAAATAGCTTTTTAAAACAACTTACGAGGTGTTGGTTGCGATTGGGATTGCGTGTATTGAATTTCGGGTGAGGTAAGTACATCTTCCTGCTGCCGGCTAGTTTGCCTTCGTCCCCCACTGGTATTGGGTGTTGCACTCCGACGCACTGGCGGTGGTGTCCCAATAACTCTTTCTACAATGGTATTTAAACTAAGTCTCCCGGTTAAAGAGCTGCTACTCGTGCTTCGTCTTCCTTCTAAACTAATGCGCTGCCGGCGCTCCAGGAGCTTCCTCTTTTTCTGTTTTATAACCTCACGGGCGACAATTTCCTCCATAGCATCATTGCATTTTTTACAAAACAAATCGTTAGCCTGGGAAAAGAGGAATATTAGTCAGAATTAAATTTAAAATTGTAGGTATATTTTTCTACATTTAAAGGTAATCGGTTGTTTAAGTATAGAAAGTAACTAAGTCGCATTGGAGACAACAATAATCAGTTTTATGGAAAACAGCAAAAATATTTTGGATTCATCTGCATAACAGAATTTTGAATGCAAATAGTAGTTAACAAACAAAATAAAAATAAGTGGAGCAAGGAGATTGCCCTGAGGCACTCGAGAAAAATTGATTTTTTCAAAAGACACGCTGCGTACAACTGGAAGGGAAAACTAAGTGAAGGCAATTTATATGGACGAATTTTATGATTAATGCTGCCAGACGTTGCTGAAATCTATAAAAATGTGGTCCACCTATCCGGCGCTGCAAGAAAGCAACAATGAATGATAAATTCCAGTAAATATGTTAAATAATAACAGAAAGTTTTAGTTTGAAATTCACGAAACCGTTAGGTATTAATTTTAAGAAAATATATTGTAGTTTTTGTAGATGAGGTTATTTAGTGGAGAACGAATTATATACAGTAATTTGATCTTTTCAAAACCTAACTATTCCGGGAGATTGAGTAATTAAGTAGATATTTTTACGGTAACATTCTATTTTTCGGCTGCCATAAATAAACCTAACAGAACCAGAAGTTTCTATTTGGAGGGCTTTTAGAGAATGATTGAAAGTTCTAAAAGACGAAACTGAGTTCGTCCTTTCTGGGTCAGAAAGATTAGAATTTATTAGTTTTAATTTTTCCACTTCCCTAAATCTACAATAAATCAGTGAAGCTTTAAAGATATTAAGAAATTAAAGTAATTTCACTTCAAATTAAATTGGCGCACTTACGCTACAATTGGGATGTTTCGCTTTATAGCATTTCAATGCTCGCTTCCCTAACGTCACTTGGCCTATGCCCGTTTTACATTTCGTGCACCTCACCGGCATTTGAAATTATATTTATAACAGATTTGTAAATGAAAAGTAAACAACTAATTATAAATAAACAATTTAAATGTGATCCACACACCGCTCAAATCCATCAGCTGATGCAACTGACAAAGGAGAACAGTAAAACTTAAAATTTGACGAAAAGGAATGTTGATGACTTATTCACCACTAAAAATCTATTTAAAGCATTGGAAAGTCTGACGATAAAAAAATACATTTTCTTATAAAATACGATTTATCGATTAGTTAATTGTTATTAGAGTGCTTAAATTTCAACTAAACCAGATAATTTGTGCTGCGAGAGCTTTAAATCGAGAAATATAATTAAAAAGTAATAATTTTATTTTGTTCGACTGGCGCTCCGATCGCATAGTAGACTTTATTTTGCCTAGTAGCAAGTGTGTGAGTTATCTACTGTCAGTTGATAATGCCTGATGTTGAAGGGGCACTTTTTTGGAGATAAAAAGTTCTTACCTTAATTTAAGAAAAACAGCAAAATGTCCTATATTTGAGTCTCAAAATTTGCATATAATTAGAAAGCTAGTCGCGCCCTAGAGATTTACAAAGCTCAAATTCCTGTACCGATTTGTTTTTGTGCCGCAAAGAGGAACCGTGCTTTTGATGGCTAGATGAAATGATTTTTGAAGGAAAACTCTGGTCAAGTTCTTTCTTTAGTGAAATGTGTCGGCAGTAAGTAAATTAGTTATTGTTTGCAAATGCCAGAAAAGTCGACCGCAGGTGTTTAGTTGATTTCCCTTTCGTTTGTGTTTACCTGTCTGTTGTGTTTCGAAACTCACTCCAGTGTGCTCAGCGTAAAAGCAATTTTCAACAGCTGTGCCCCAAAAGGACATGTAAAGTGTTTTTTCCAGCATTGAGGCAAGTATACCAGTATTTTAGTTGAAATAAGTCTGGAACGAAGTTTCCTTACAAATGTTTACAAAAGGTCCCCCACTGATCTCTCGCCTTCTCAAGATAATTAACTCGTTTAAGTCATCATTCATCGCTGTAAAAGAGCCTCTCTCTACAATTCTAAACGATGGCCTGCAATTCCGCTTCCAAAATGAATTAAAAAAATTATAATAAATTCAACGTTGAATGAAATGAAGGCGTCCACAGAGAAATTGGCGTGATGCAATTGATTCCGGGTTAATTTCCAAAGGCGCACATCACGTTCAGACTTACAGGCGAGAGGCCCTGGCTAAGTGCCAAACGATACCACAAAATTGTTCCGTGGCGGCAGGATCCACTCTAATATGTTTGTTTTCAGCACGGTGGCTATTTTTGCAGACATGTCTAGGGGCTAATTTTACACTTTGTTTACGCATTTATATGTCCGATTCAAAATAGACCCAGTTTCGGGTACAGTTGCTGTATAAATAGCCCGAGTGCTTGGACCTATAAAATTGTCGCTTCCTGCCAAATGCAAGTATTACGTCTTTCAGCGGCCTCCTACTGGATAAGAGCCACTTTAAGAGGACTTCTGCTGACAGCCCGTGCGTACGCCTGTTCTCGCCCAGATGTTTGGCTTAGGGGTGATCGATTGACTGCGGAAGAACTCAAGAGCTCAATTTCGATTTTTTACATAGACAAGCAGCGATTAAAGCATATTCTTTAGGAAACATGAGGCGGAAATAATTGTGGAAACAATTTAAAAGAATATACACTTATAACCGCATTAAAAAAGTAGAGCATGCGAAAAATTATGAAACAATTTTTAATTTTTAACCTTCCTTTGCTATGTACTAATATTACTACTTAGCTCGAAAACATAATTGACTGTTGGATGGATTTTGAAAATTAAAAATAAATAAATTTAACGATAAACCAGCGATCCCAAAAACCCCCGTGTACCAATTTTTCTTGGATATTTCTTTCAATTTCTTGTCATTCTTTACCACACTTGTGTTAAAATAAAAAAACAATTGAAATGAACGTCTGAAAAGTTGGTTTTAAATCATTATAAAAATTTGAAGTAGAATACAAAAAGTGTTACTTTTATAAAGTTTTAAATTTTTAAACTTGTCTATATAAAAAATTGGTGATTTAGCAGGTTATAACAATTCATTTTTGAATTGACTGACTTTACCCTGAAAAAAGTAATGAATAAATTGTTGTAAAGGTAATTATGACTTTTATTATTAAAAATTTATCCAGTAAAATGTCATTCAATTCGGTCAATATAAATCCATCTATTGAACATGGACTTGTTTAAAATGAAAATTGGAGTTCAAGAATTTAAAGGTATGTAATGTAATATCTTCGAAAAATAAACATTCGATTTATCGAGTTGAATCAGGTAAAAAACGGTTTCTTACCTTTCTTATCGCTTGAACTAATCCTAAATAATAATAAAGTCTATTTTATAGACTTATTTTATATAATCTTTATGGAATATTTGATTTTCCTGATATTTTCAAACATTTTTATTGTATGGTTTTAAATTTAAGGAAGAGCATATTTCTTGAACATTTTTGTATCAATTTGCACTTTACAAAAATTAAAAATAATATTTGAAATCTTTATAACGAGAGCTTTTTAACGAATAAGAAATAAATTGAAATGTAGTTGTATCTATTTGTAAATGTCTTGTTCTTAGGCGAAACTTCTATTTAATTTTTCTAAACGTTTAGAAGTTAGAGGCCTACGACAAATGAGAAGCTAAGAAAATCGTTTCAAGAAAAATATAATTAAAGTTCTACACTACCAACTCGTTTTTGAAGTGCTATAAGTTCGTATTTCCTGTAAATTTTAATATGATTTTTTCCAGACATATTTTTGAAAGTTAAGCACTTTAGAAAGGCACAATTAAAATTTTTGAACCCATACCCAAGTGTAAAGCCCTAAAGCTTTAATTAGTATATCAATCAATCACCTTGATTAATTAGATACTCTGAGATTTCCGATTTACTATTATTCCAGGGAAATTGATTAATTTTAGAATGTACACGACACCTTTCGTGTATGTAGGATAACTTCTGTCCTACAAACGCTCAATAGCACTTTTTAAGTGTTTCTTCTTCTTTGATCTCGAGTGTTTCCCTTTCGAGTGATAAGGCGTATAGGAAGTAGCTTAGAATTTATCTACAATTTGTGTGAAGTGTGTGATGTAACTGTCATAAAGAAACCAGCTCGTTAGCCCATTGTTTGCTGCTATGACCTTATTTCTCTAAATACATTTATCTGCGGCTTTATTTGGCTCTGAATATAATATGATAAATTTGCGCTCCTGGCATCCGTTGGCTGCTATCTTGTTTAAGCAGAAAAAAATAAAGGGGCTTTCGTTTAATTACTCGATTGTGAAGTTATGTGTGCCATCGCACGCGGGAAAACCGAGGTTTCCTTTCTATTTCCTTATTATCTAATATTACACCCTCGCATTTAAGGCATAGTAGCGCCTTTTGATTGCTTGAACGAAAGGTTTCGCACTGTCTCTAGGTGAGCCTTAATCCCCGATTGTGCACGAAAATTTTCTTGAAGCGATTGTTTTTAATGGTGTGATGGTCACCTCGGTGCCCGTGTAAACAGTCTAGCATATAAAAATAGAATATTTCTAGTGCAAGGCAAATATACAGAACGGCTTAGGGCTTCGGAACCGCGGCCGAGGAGCAGACTTTCATGTCGCCTCAGTTTGTGAAAGAAATTGCTGAGTCAGGTGATCCGGAGGCGAGGTGGACATACCGTCGACGCGGTCGTCACGATAGGCCGCAGTTTTTGAAATCAGAAAAGTAGCCAGCAATTGTTTCGAGTTAGCGGATGACATTTGTGCTGTTCCGGTTAGTAATTTCATATCGTGCAGCAGCTGAGCGCTTATGCAACGGCCGGAGATCAGGTCGTCATCCCTTGACGATAGAGCCGCTGATTTCGCCCGTAGTGCTAAGCTATGCCTTCCCTCCGAAGGTAAGTTCGGTCGGTGTTCTGCAGGTCCGCCGTAGACGCTAAAAGTCTTGTTGCGCCGAGTTAAATGGTTATGTTGTCGGAAGTGTGACATGCTTATCTATTTTTAACTCCAGTTCGACTTGCGGCCAACATTACTTGCTATTTGTTACTAGTGGTCAATCGCTTCTTCATGCTTGGAGTGTCTATTTACATAGCTCAAAGGCGTGCCGAGAATTAAGGCACATTCATCCAGGGACACAATAGAAAGCAATCCAATTAGTGACATTTTACTTTTGTTTTTTTTTTTTTATATACCTTTAGCCTCAGTTTGAATTTGAACTATGCTTTTCATTGGATTTATCTAATAATATTCGAAAAAACGAAGGAAAAGATCGAGCTCGATTTTTACATAAAAAAGCCGAATTTTAAATTGGGATCGTTTTCAGTTTTCCCATTGGTTGAACTACAAACCGATAGTTCAATAGTACTAATATAATAGGCTAATGAAAATATCTATTTACTATTATGACCGTTAAAAGAAAAATATAGTTTGCAAGAAAAGAATGCTAATTATCAATTTTTACATCAAGTAAAATACAACAATTAACAATATAATGGGATATTAAGAATTCGACCATATTCAAGAAAGTGCAACTCCAAACGGACATATTCTATTCAGATTAATCGTAATAATAGTAACAAATATTCTACTTAAAAGAATCTTTTTAATAGTGTTGTAGTGCGAAATAGTCTATTGACTTTTAGATGTTTGCGGGAAATTCAAAAAAATTTTAAACTCAGATATCAAATATCTTTTGAGGCCTGTCATCAAAATCTATGCGGAATGATAAAACAAATAGTAGTTTTCGTTAATCCTCACTATCAATTGCACAAATTGTTTATTATTTTTGATCTTTATTCCAAAAAACATCAGGTTTTTAATACCGAAATTCTGATTCAATCTTACTCACTCAGGTTTTCACAACTGAAATTTTGCAAACTTGGGTATTTCCTTCAATGGAATTATATAAAGCTATGTAAAAATCATTTCAGTCATGTAATTAATTTTTAATCTTTTTTGCTGAGATGATATGACCACATTAAGATTATGTAGCGCATTACAAATTTTATACTTTCAAAGGCCATGTGGTATCTCAATAAATTCATACATAGTAAGCGCTCCAAAGACTGCAAAGAGTATAAATATTTAATGTTTAAAATTGTATTTCTCTACAAAATTTCAATCTTGGATCTCAATTTGAAGAAACACAATCCAAAACTAATTTATTATGAAATCCGTTCCTAAGTAATATTTGCACGGTCAATCCAAATCGAATCATTTTAGATGAAATAGCGTAAGCAAATGGCACGTTTCCAATGTCTGTTTAATTAGACGGGAACATATCTACTTTAAAAAGTTAAAGTGGAACAGATTTGAATGGATTTGCATGTCCATTTTTGCCAGAAAGTTATAAAAGATGAATGACGAAAAATTAAAGTTTTGATATACTGAATGGATACAGCACTCACAGAAATTGACTTACATATTTGCATGTGGAAATTTTTTGCCATGGACTTGTGAAGCTAAACAAAAAAAAAAATTTTTCTCCTTAGACTTAGTTTTTGTTGGAACACAAGACCCAATTTTTGCTTCCGAGCCATTGATGACGATGACTGGGTCTGATATTTTTAGTTTATTGCCATTATTGCAATTTTAATATTTATGCCACTTCAATAATCAAAGATCCTTTTATTTGGAACTGAGTATATTTGTACATGCTAATAACAATAATAATAGGCATTATGTGAATTTGCTATGAAAATGCAAAACTGATGAATGTACATATTATATCTCTAAACATAACCACTAGATTCAAGTTTAAGAGCTGCTTCGTACGTCGGAAGTCCAGTTTTGTCCATAATTCTGCTCATGTCCAGTCGAACGATTCCGTTCTCGTCGATCGATTCCAAAAAACTTCTGCTTGGATTATTCTCCAAACCGCTGTTGTGAACAGGCGCCAAATGTTGTTCAGGTGTTGTGTTGTCGTAATTGTTATTATTATTATTATTTAGTAAATCTTCCGTACAATTGCTGTTCGCATCTAATACTTCCCCACTTGGCATAAACTCATTATTTAAATTAGTCGTTGTTCTTTGAACCGTCGTACAATTTGTGGGGCTGCAGTCGCAGTCTTGTCCTTCAATGCCGCATTCAACGTTTGCGTTTATAAGGTTTTCATAATCCTCACTTCTCGTTGGTGAGGCGTACTCGAATTTTCCGCATAGTGGACAGCCTTTGTAGTAAAGCGCCCTGTTGGGTGCGGCACATTTTATGCTACGGCTTAAGCCTAGACTGGCTGCCCCAATTACAGTATCTTGCAATTGTGTCCTGACGTTATTATTGCTGGAATTGACCTCGTAATTCGGCAGATATTTCGTCGATGAGTTTATAAAGTGATTTGTCTCATTTGAAGCGTATCTACAAGGCCTATGTATGACTTCATCCATCGCCAGGACCACGTCGTAAGAAGGAGGTGGTTCGTTGTGATTTGATACAGGCACATGTTGTGAAGGATGTAAACCATCTGTTGCATCCGTAAATAATCCAGAGGTTTCGTAACACTGTAAAGTGAAAAGTATATTTATTAAATATGCATGAATACGGTAATCTTGTAACCTACTGAACCTAATTTACTCAATTATATCGTCAACTAATTTCATTGTCTCTGTTGTTTAAAACTTTCATGTAAAATATGAAAATGGGGTTATGGAAGTTTTCTGAAACACTGATTTTGAGTGGGTCATCAAAATTAAGAACTTCAACAAATTTCCACGAATGTGAGTGTCGGACTGTTTTCCAGGACACCATTTTCAAATCAAGGTAAATTGTTCGCTAGTATAATAAAATAAAATTGTTGAAAGTAGTAAAATAAAATTGTGAGTCACGTTATCAATGGACTAATTTTATTCAAAAAATTCATGTGATATTGAAAATGTGTCCTTAAATACGAACATCTAGTAATTCAAAATTGTTGGTTCGGTAAGTCGACGACAAATCGACTTCAAAGACATTGCACTTAAATTCGTTTATAGAGGATTTTCTTTACATTTAGTATCGAAATGTTGAAATTTAACATAAACTGAATTTTATAATTTTATGCGGACGGTTGGGAGGGACATTCGAATAATTTTAAATGCGTTGATTACAATCTTCAAAAAAATTTTTAGTTACGTTAATCCTGATCTACGTTATGCATATAACGTCTTTATGTTTTAGGTAGTTGAATCAAGATTTTTTAACCTTTGTTGTGATCACGGGAGCGGAATTGCGAGAGCTGTAAAATAATTTAAGTCTGAGCACCCATTGCTTTAGCGTGTCATTTGTATGTTTACAATTTAATTTAAATTAAACGCCTTGTCATGATCAAATTATTTCATGCAGTCATGCTTCTCAAAGTAGATTTAGCTACAAAATAACGTGCCATGACAATATCAGTCCGCACGTGGCTTTAGATGTTCAGGTACCCGCCAAATTACTTATATTACTTTTTCGCGCACTCATTCTTTTGATCTTTTCTCTAGTCATTTACGCGCCTGCAAAACACATTTGCCGCCAGCACGATCAATTAATTCACATTAAAACAGAAAATTTATATTTAAAAGCATCCATTATCAATTTTCATTAGAATATGAATCATTCATTGTCATACACGAGCACGATCAATTTTAATGTAAGTAATTTAATAAGCCATGCAGACGAAGTTATTGTCTATTTTCAGTACAATATGAGCATTGCAAATAACCTTGAAAATAATAATTCATCAATTTCAAGTCTCTTAAGAACACATCAATGAGAAACATCTGGCATATTTTTAACATGTACGATGAGAAGTTTTAACTAGTAAGATCGATATTTTTTTCAAATTGATGAACAGTGAATTGTGGTGACATGAACGAAATGTCGTGATCTTTTTGTACTGATCTGATCGATTTGAGTGAAGTTATTTATTATTATTTTAAATTATATCTGTATGTGAAGTCATTATGACCCAGGAAAATTTCATATAAAGTGAATTTATTGATAAAACTGAGTTCTGCAGTACTACACATATATTATTTTTATATTTAAATTAGTATGGTAAATAAAGGTAATGTGTATATTGTTTCTACCTTTAGTATTAGACTCTGCTGTATGCTTGTTTCATCTAACTATAACAACAAAATATCTTTACTAGAGGGAATGAGATTTGAGTGACATCGACTAGGACACCTCTCGTCTCTTTAACCCTACTATGTCCCGATCTTGATCTGAATGAACCAAATACATACTTTTTTTTTGGGAAATTTAGAATTCCATGTGTTCTCAATTTCAGGAAGATCTTTAAATAAATTCAGACGAATATTTTATCAAACATAGATTCCAACATAAATTTTACTGGAATTTCAAAGAATATAAATAATTGAATATTCTCGGAGCCTCAAATTTCATTCATAGTATTCCACATTTATGCTTTAAGCTAAGATAAACTAAAACGATATGTATTTAAAGAAGAGTTTTGTTGTTAAGAGTTTTTCAGACAATAAAGAGCTTCATAGTTGGTACAATGTTACTTATTTTTTTAATTTGAAATGGCTCTCTTTCACTCCAATTGTTTTTAAAATGTTTTCTAAATTGAGTTCATTCGAAATAATAAATATTCCTAAACACAATACGACAAAGTTGTAAAAAGTGATCATACATCTTCAAATAAATTTTGGTTTTAAAACTACATGCGTGAACTTTTTCAGAAGTTTTAAACAAACGATTGAAAGGTTGAGTGGTCTAAGAGCCTTGCAATTTCTTCATGACTATTCATGTACATATAAGATGGTGCTCCATGTACAGAAAACATCCTGAAAATTTCATAAAAATTGGACAAACATTAAGGAAATATCATATATGTATATGTATACCGTGACATCCTAAAAGTTTAGTTAAGAATTAAAATTGTTCGCATACGAACTTATGATCTGATGTTTTTATTTACCTGCTCAACACTGTAGACTTCAATATTTGGATCATTTTCGAGCCACCTTTGGCGGTATAAATTCGTCCTCTTCTTAATGTTTCTGTGGCAGCAATAACATACAATGCAGACAATAGTTATGACCACCGATAGCATTGCCCTGTGGATAAATGTAAAATAAAATTATAGTATTCAATTTGTAATGTAGTTGTAAGTAAAAAAATAGATAAATTCAGATAATAAAACAAAAAACCGAATATTAATAAAAGTTCCTAAGAGTTTTCTACCCTTATACATAATATCTTTAACAAATCAAATTAAAATAATTTTATTGCCGCTTTGAATCATAGTTTTACTTCAATTCTAAATTTTTTAGTAGATAGTTCTTTTTTAGTGAAGTCATCAATTTTGGTTTATAAATTTTTGCGATAATACTAAGTAAATTATTTGAGCAAAAATAGCGTACATCTCAATAGAAATAATCGATTATTTAATTGGTGCCGACTACTTTTGTATATTAACAATTCTAAGTTAAAATGCTAACAAATTATACTTAATTTATGTTTTTTCAATCTCTTTTAAGATTAACATCCTTCGTTTAATTTATTTTGAAACAGGTCCGAATTTTTAGTCCTTCTCGTTTTACTTCTTCTTTTCCCTTTTTGAGGATACGAACTAAAACATTATTTCAAATTTGAAGTTGAAAAATGATGCATGAATAAATTCACTTCATTTGAAAAGACAACAAAAGAAAAAAATTCAAATCTCCTTCGCATATAATTGAATTAATAAAATTCTCGGTGCGCATGCAAAATAATCATCTTTCGTGTATGTTAATGCAATGCAGATTGCTTGGTTCATAATTTTAAGAATTCACGCGAGGCGCAAGATGACATGAAAGCGTAACTCTTCAAAGAAGCTATTCAGCAATAAATTGAGAGAGTTTTCGAAACTTATTCTTTTTTGAATATTTTTTTAAAGTCACCTGTGGTAGTGTTTTGCGTTGGTTTCCTTAGTCATCCGTAGTTGAGTATTCGAACATTGTTTTTGATTTTACGATAATTAATTCGCCTGACTAAGGATTTAAATTTTCTTAGGAATAATTTGCTGCTATATTATTTCAGTAAATAATTTTTTTTTAATAAAAATTCGTTAAAAAATGTATATTCTAAGGAATTTTTTTTTTTTAAAGTTCTATTAAATAAATTAATACCAACTGAAGAGAACACTGTTAGGATTGAAATTCATAATGAAAACCCGAAAATGTCTTCAATTACGGTTGGTTTCTGTTAAATAGTGGCTTAAAACTAACTGATTAAACTGAAGGGTCTACTATTTAATATTTAAATTATGTAAGATACGAGTATCTTAATTACAGTGGGTTGCCAAATTATTAGGGACAGTCACAAATATATTTGAATTCCTAGAGTTTTGGTAAAAATAAGTAAATAAAAACACGGTTTTCTACATATAAAATTATTTAATGTTGTCAAATGTACATACATATACATATTCACAAACTTATATAAAGTAAAACAAAAATAAAAATAACTAAGGTTACGTAATTTAAGATCAATTCAATAAATATGACAAAATGTTACTTAGCAACCGTCAGTATTTAGTCACGTTTCCCTTTGCCTCAATTAATGCTTTTATGCGCCTGGGCATGCTTTCTATGCATTGTTTGTCACTTTCTTTGATTCTGGGTTTGTGATTCGGCGTCCCAACAAAAACTAACGTTATCGACCCCCGTTACGAAAATATTCGTAAAATTCAAAATATCCCATTTAACGTTTAACACCCACTTAAAATTTGAGACATAAGAACATGCCAAACGAAAAAATAACACCTCTGCATACCTTATACCACATAAACTGAAGTTGAACTGCGATAAAAGAAACAGTTTGAAAAAAATGTGACTGTCCCTAATAATTTGGCAACCCACTGTAGTTACAAAAAAGATTCTGAAAGAAATTTAATAGACTGGTTATCCCTTTTTGGGTATCTCAAAATTTAAGAAAAATCAACTACCATAATTTGCTTTTTTCTCTACCGCTGTATACGATTGTTATACATCCAAACATATAGACTAATTTTAACTAAAGTAACGAAAAGTAACTAATACTAAATAAAATAAAAATACAAATTTTTATAAAATTTTAATTATGTATTATAATGGCATCTTAATGATAATTACTGGCAATTATAATTTTAATTTTGATTCATAGTATTTAATTTAGATGATACGAAAAGACTATAATGTGGTGTAATTTTTCAACTGTTTTACCAATTACGTTTACATGTAAATTTTTATGCGAAAGACAATAAACATTGATATTTTTCAGTAAAATGATTCAAAAATTACGTATTGGGATCGTCTACAACAGATGATACTTTTTAAAATTCAGTCCATTGGTTAAAATGTATTAAGCTGCAGTAGTATGTTAAAACTACAATATATGCAATTTATAATAAATATGTAGAGTTGTTATCTAACTGCTAAAGCTGTGAGATCAATACAAATCAAAATATTTAATCGCAATTATCTGTAATGGTAATGACGTTTTAATTTAATTGTTATTAATATAATTAACCAAATATCTTAATAAGGATCAATAAAAACAAACAAGTCTCTTTCTCACGGAATCTCCAATCGATTTTCAGCACGCTAATCAAGGTAATTTCCCTAGTGCTGTTTGATTTTATAAAAAAACAACTTAATCCAGCGTTTGTGATAAGATTGGCTTACATTACAGACATGGTAAATATAGTTTGAGTAGTTAATGGTGTGGCTACTGATACCGAATTGGAGAGCATGCAAGCGAGCAAAAAACAATAAATATAACAGACAATGTGTGTTGTCTGGAAACATGAATTGCAATGTTCGTCTCATAAATTAGCCCAATTTTCGTATAACTACAGCCCAAAATTTATGTAGCAGAGAATATCACGTTTCTTCATGGACAGGTGCTTGTCACTGGGCAATTATTATTTTAAGTAAGCACTTGCCGCGTATATTCGATGTATATCCTCCGGTGTAGTAACGACATGCAAACAATCTAAGTTGTATCCAAAGGTCATATACAGACATAAAGGAACTTTAATAATCAATAGTCACGCCAAGCAATTTATGTTTCTATTTCAGCCCGTCAGGAAATCTACTTACGTTTAAAGTTTACTACAAATTAGGTCAGGACGTTTTATGTTCAAGTTTCTAACGATGATGTTCTGAACACCTTCTTTTTGAATCTATAAACTTGATTTTCTCAATACGTCCTATGGGAGATTATATGATAAGTTGGGCAGGTTCAAAGTAGTTCCACTAATGAACTCAGTGTGGGACTTTCAATGATTGGATCAGTAACGAGCAGAAAGTCTTCCAATTAATCTGTAAAAGTGTGACTGCTTCTAGCTATTATCAGCGACCTTAATACGCTCTAGCACAATTTATCGTCCGTTGACAATCGTCGCAGCTAGAAAACCTATTTTAGGATGAGGACAATCGATTTAGGTCTATTGTTATAATAAGTTACATTCAAAGTACACTGTACTGTCCCTTTATCCTTATCAAAGTCTAGCCGTCAATCATTTACACCCGCTGATGGACAGAGTAAAGAAAAAATAAAAAATAAGAAAAATCAATTTTTGCATTAGTGTAAATTGACTGTGCAAAAAATAACTAATTGAACCCTTGGTGCTGTGCAAGTGGGCAAATAAAAAATGTGTTATGTTGGCCAATTAAGGATAGGGTAGAAAATCGCATGTAGGAAGGATGTAAAAATACCCGCCAAGTAGGATGTTAACGTTCCCATGCAAAGTGGCACCCGAACGCATACTTTGGTGACCTTGTCGTATTCCAAAAGCACTATCATTTCCACCACCTGAACTGACTACATTATAACACGGAACAGAAGTGTTGCTGTTGTTCGTGTAGGCACTGACTGCAGCAATTACCGCCAACCTCTTTATAGACATTAAAACACGTCGAAACTGGTATTCGCAACAACTATCACTTTTTGAAGTCCACACAGTTTAAAAAAATATGGTTAAACGATGGCTTTCACCTATCCGCTGCAACACTGGTAGAGCTGTAAAAATATAATGGCAAATAATAATCACTCAAGATACACCCTGTGGACAAAACTACCCTGCGGCGCCCTTTTCCGTTTATTATATTGCACGCTTGCACGTAACTATGCCAAGCTCCACTATGCTGGCTATACACCCCCGAAACATATTTTGCGTTTTTTCCCCCGACAGGACTTCTCTACCTGATTCCTTTTTATGAACTGAACTGAACGAGTTGTTCCTTGAAGTCTTCCATTTCTTAAACTGTCTTTTTTTCGCGTGACCGAACGTTTACCATTTCTGTGTAACATGGCAACACACGGCCCCATCGCTGCGCGCTATCTCCGAATGTAAAGGTAAAGCATTCCTAACCTTGTGCACAGCAAACAAAATTCGACCTGAAACGCGTTCGCTGTTTAGTCCTTGTTAGGCAAGATAAACTGGGGAACAGTCAAGTGCGAATTCTATAATAAAAAAATCAAACTCCCACTCCTTTATTGTTTACCGTTACGCCTGTTAAAGTCTATATATTTTCCATAGCGTAACTGTTGAATGCTTTTATTAGCCCCACTCCTAATGAGGAACGTTAATCTCGGACAGAAAGTTTTAACGTAATCCTTTTTGAATTTGGAATGGTATGGTGCTTCTGGTCAATTAACGACCTCTTACCTACATAAATAGCAAAAACGCTCTTTTATAAAAATAGCAATTTCTTCGACGACGTTCTACGGAATTTCTCGTATCTTACATTTATCAATTTTTCCTCAACGTCGTAATTAATGAACAAATATTTACAAAGGCCCAAATAATAGGAATTTTGTCATTTTTACTGTCCACCTAAAAAGATTTATTACATTTGTGCACGAGCTTATGAGTTCAAAGTTCATAGTTTGATTTTTGACCCCAGGGTTATACCACTCTACAGTAGTAAACTGAAAATTTTATTTTTAGTTTTATTGACCACCACAGTAATCTTAGAATCTTAATGATCTTTATTGGGTTCTACAAATCCAATTGTATACAAGTTGGAAACAAAATTTAGAGAACGAAAACCAGAAACAAAACATAACATTAAAAAGTTAATAAAGAATAATATATCAAATAATAAAAATTAATTCAGTCTAATTTAGACCGTTAGAAATTACTTAATGTTCTAACTTATGAAAGTAGATCTTTTCGTTTTGGATTCCAAAATGACAAATTAAAAATTTTCAGAGTGTTTGGTTTCAAAGTGCATTCCAAAATTACAGCAATAGTTAGCTTAAAAAAATTGAAGAAAAACAAAGACCTCATTTTAAATAAAATAAAAGTTTAAAAACTAAAACCCGACTACGCAAAAGCTTAAAACAAGCATAAAATACATATTATGGAGGAAGGGCAACCTGATTCAATTACAAAGGTGTTGGATTAAAAATACTTTTTTTGACTTCCGACTACAACTATTTTTAATCCAAGATCTTTGTAATTGAATTAGGTTGACATTCCTCTATAATATTTTATGCTTGTTTTAAGGTTTAGTTTTTAGTTTTTAAACTTTTATTTTATTTAAAGAATTGTTAGTGGTTAGATTACTGTTCTTAATCATAATTAATACTAAAAACTATTTATATTTTCATCTATTAAAAATATATTAGCACAATTAATATATGTACATATGTATGTATATATGTGTACATATGTACATACATACATATATGTATATATATAGAATTCGCTTATCAAGACTTTTCATTTAATACCAAAAGCAATACATTTATCTTACATTTACATATATCCTATGACACGGGGACTACTAAGACGCATCAAATGACATCTTATTTGCAGAAATACAAGAAGTACTTTACGAGCTATGAGGGAACAGATGAACATGGCCACACATAGACTGCTAAACTCATAACCTTTCTTTGGTTTTGCCGTAACGGATAAAAAATACAATTAAATATGCTTTTGCATTGAGTTTTATTCTTCAATAAGCGTTTTTGTAGTCTGGAAGATTTCAATTTAATAAATTAAAAACTATACATAAAATTCTCTAAATATCTTAAGATTAAATACAAGAGTATTGAAATTGAATTCAAAAATGCTTAATTAAAATATCTTTGTTACAGATTAAGGTTCACTTTGAAGATGGTACTGGCCATATCCCTAAGAAGGACTATGATGATTCTGCTCGTCACCACAGTGCTGCTTTTAATGGTATTTTACTGGAATCAAAGTAATGTAAGGCCAGTTTCATTGATAAGTACATTTGAGAAATCCATAAAAAATAGAGCAGCATCAAATCTATTCACAATGTAAGTATAAATATTTTATTATAATAATCAGTTATACTAACAAATTTACATAGACCTTCCGAAAAGACATGGACGTATAAATGCGAGAACGAAAAGTGCGTCCGTCGTCATTACTTAACCGAATCAAAAAATGAAAAACGTGTACCATTCATGACTTGCTCTATGATTTGTGGTGATATCAACATTTGGCCCCATCCAACAATAAAATCGGCGTTCAATCCAACATCGGTCAGATTTACGATGGAAGATGTTCAGCTGCAAATAACCACACCATTCCCCGCAGTAGAAACACTATTCCGAGAAGTTTTCGATTTATTTCTAAATGATTTAAGGCATATTGAAAATTTAAAAAATGATCATCATGACGCAAATAGAAATACCAAATTCGACGAGAATTTTCATAATTTCTTAACGAGAAAGAAAAAGCACTGTGATATTGATAGTTTTGTAGTAGAAGTTTACATAAAAAAATCTAGCGATATTAACTTAAGTTTAGACACAGACGAAAGCTACAATATAACTACAGGGTGTAAGTATAACAATTTTCGACTTAATCGGTTTTTATATTATTTTGAACGTTTATAGACGACAAGAGGAAAATGGTTGCGAAAATTCATGCCCACTCCTTTTTTGGAGCGCGGCATGGCCTCTCGTCACTGCAGCAAATGATTTGGTATGATGACGAGGATGATTTACTGAGAGTTACCTCCAAGTCAATTGTAATGGATGCTCCAAAATTCAAGTGAGTTCAAATGATTATAATGTAAATTTTTAATATTCCGAAATTGTTTTATTTATACACAGATACCGAGGATTAATGCTGGATACGTCACGTCATTACTTTTCTGTTGAATCAATTAAGCGAACGTTGGCAGGAATGTCTTATGCTAAGTTAAATAGGTTTCACTGGCATATTACAGATTCTCAGAGCTTTCCGTTTGTGTCAAAATATTACCCTGAATTAGCTGCCCACGGTGCTTATTCGGAAAGGGAAACTTATACATCTGAGGATATAAAAGATGTGGTTTCATATGCTAGACTTCGAGGAATACAGGTAATTTAGAAGAAAATGCATTGAAGAGATTTTATGGTATTATTAAAGAGTAAATGAGTAATAAGATAAAATTCGACAAATTCGGCTCTAAAAAAGATCAGTGTTGAGCACGCCGGGCTTAAAAATCTGAGTTCAATTTTGACTCTGCGCTCAAAGGCTAAAGGAATGTTATACTATTAATAATACTCAACTGTTGTACCTACTCGTAAATATAAATAATAATAACGCTAAATATATTTCTTAGGTAATGCCAGAAATTGATGCTCCAGCTCATGCTGGGAATGGTTGGGATTGGGGTCCAAAAAAAGGAATGGGAGAGTTAAGTCTGTGTATTAATTTACAACCCTGGAGCTTCTACTGTGGTAACTAGACTTAATTATGAAAATTTTTTAAATATATTAGTTATCAGAAAATGTTATCTTTAAGGGGAGCCCCCTTGCGGCCAACTCAATCCAAAAAATAACAATACATACCTCATACTCCAGAAACTGTACGAAGAGCTTGTCAACCTCACGGGACCAACCGATTTTTACCACTTAGGCGGTGATGAAGTTAATTTGGAATGTTGGGGACAATATTTCAATGATACTGATCTACGGGGTATGTGGTGTGATTTTATGCTCCAAACCCTCAACAGGTTTGTTGTCATCATCTTATATTTGGTTTATACGATTAAAATGTGATGCTTATTGTTCCATATAGACTTAAAATTGCCAACAAAAATACACTTCCAAAGCATGTTGTCGTTTGGTCAAGTGGACTAACGAATACAAAGTGTCTCCCAAAAAACCAATTTGCAGTTCAAGTTTGGGGTGGAAGCACATGGCAAGAAAATTACGATTTACTCGACAATGGATTTAATTTAATTATTTCACATGTTGATGCTTGGTATTTGGACTGTGGATTTGGAAGTTGGAGATCGACAGGTTTGTTTTAATCGAAAAGATTTTAACTCATAAATAAAACTCATAATTAAATTAGGTGAAGCGGCTTGTTCACCTTATCGAACGTGGCAGAATGTTTACAAGCATAGGCCTTGGGAGCGAATGCGATTAGATGCAATGAGAATGAAACAGGTAAATTTGTTAAAATAAATGGTTTTGTCTGCCATTGTAAGAAAAAAGAGATTTTATTGAATATACCTATATAAATATATCTGTATACAAGAAAATTAGTAATATTGAAAGCGATTTTTATTTGTTTCTAGATTTTAGGAGGAGAAGCTTGCTTGTGGACAGAGCAAGTAGATGAAGCTGCTTTGGATCCAAGATTATGGCCTCGAACGGCAGCTTTGGGAGAAAGGTAAATTATATTTTATTAAATTGTAACATTGTGGTGTCGTACCCGAAAATTTCCTAGTAGGCTCAATTCATACTTTCCTGTTAGTTAGAGGTTTTAATTTTTTTGACTTCATCTTAAAAAAAATCTATAATATTTCAATAAAAATGTTACTCTTCCGGTACCGATTCTATTCCAGACTTTGGACAGATCCAGATGATGAACACGACATTGAAGCCGTCCCAAGAGAAGTATTTAGCCGGATGTCAGTATTCCGGAATCGACTAGTAGAGCTTGGCATCAAAGCGGAACCAATTTTCCCAAAATATTGTGCACAAAATCCGGGTGAATGTATATGACCATTGTTTTAGATAATGTCGCCTGGGCTTTCTCTCCTTACAACAACGGATTTATCGATATTCAGTTCTTTTACGAACTGATTTTAAATTTAACGGTTTCTTATAAAAATCAAAGACGACAAAATCGACAAAAAAGACAAAATTGGCGGAAATAAGAAATGAGAATGAAACACGTTAATCCTTTCATTGTGTTTGGAGGGAGTTTATTGTATACAGATTCATAAAGAGCAGAAAAAAAGCGTAGCAAATAGTTGTAGATAGGGAAGATACAAAAGTTGATGAACGTCAAAGTATTTTTCGTAACGGGAGTTGTGTTACTTAACAGAGATTCTTTGAAGCTAATATTTTTGAACAGTCTTAAAAGTTATTTATTCAATCCCAGGTTAGACGTTATTTTAATACTTTTAAGAATTTATTTGCAGAATATTTTGCTTGAAAAAAAACAAAATACTCTAAAATTCGTCGCGTTTTTGGAATTTCTCTTTACTGAAATTTTATAAACATTCCTTCGCCTACTGATGTACCTTTTTACATTTTACCAGTATAAGTAAAGTTATTTCTTCTTTCCTAACCGTTCTATAGTTTTTTCAATCGGATTTAAACAATGTTTTTAAAGTACATATAATGCATTCGTTTAGGGAATAGAAATACAGGAAAGTAATGTTATTAAAACCAATTCGGTTTATTTATATTCTTTCATTAAATCCATCAGAAATAAATTCCATTTGTAATATAGGGAATTTAGAAGTATGTTGTAGCTCTTGGGGTCTACAAATAACTTTTCATCTTCCCCCTACAAAATCGGATTTTGAAATTCGTTTTTCTATTCCCTATAATAAAATTTACGTCTTTCTTGAATTCCTTTTGTTCTTTTCTTTTAAAATATTTTATTCTTATATGTTATTTTATTTTTTAATATTCTGCTTTTACACAGTATTAGACATTGAGCACTTATTTCATGTAAAGAAATTCCATGAACACGACTTAAAATCTAAGCTTAATTAAATTCTAAGTGTTAGGCCTTACACAATTTTAAAAAACTGTGTAAATTTTTAACCATTTGATGTCAGTTGAATGTTTAGCATACAGCAGCGCACGCTCAAAATATTCTAAAGGTTGTTAAATTACGAAAAAGAAACAGTAAAGATAGAGATTTATATTTTGTTCTCTTTACCATCCAAAGCGCACATTTAATAAAATAGAGAAAATATGCTTTTAGAATTATCAATTTTTAATGTAATATCGACATGTAACTAAGATTCTGATTTCCTGCACCTTCTTTTAGAGCTAAGCGAAACAGCTGAGAATATTTAAGTGTGGTTAAGAATTTCGTGATGTTTTTAAAAACGTGATATGTGAGATTGTGTTATTTATTGATTTTTATAGAAAATAATACCACTAAAAATTTTTGCTTCGAGTGCTGGGAGGATTATAAGTTGACAATAATTCTTTGAATGCCCTACACTTTAGAGATGCGTTAAAAATTAAACAACCGTGTTGTGTCCAATATTCAATTTGATTGTGGCTATAGTTATAAAAGTTCATAATGTGCGCCATTTCTACATATTATACAATTATTGTGCTTCTCGTTTAAATTATTTCGATTATCTGTTTGCGTTTTTAAAATGAAATATTTATATAAATTTTGTATTCTCTTTTCTTTTGGACATTAGGAAATCTTTAATAAATCCTACCAGACAAACCTCGATTAGGTATTTAGTTTGTATTGATCGTGCAATATTAAAATTGTGCAATATTTATATTTATATAAATTTTAAATACAAAATATTTGTATCTCTACAAAAACAAAGCAGGTATAAAATAAAAGTTTGCAATTTGTTTTTAAGTATCTTTTTTAATAAAGTAAAATTATGAATCGTTTGGTGCGCGAAATCTGTTTACCTGTTTAGTCAAATTATAATGTTATTTTTTTAATTTTGTATTTTAGAACTTAGAATTTTTAGAGGACGCCGAATTTAATAATGTGATAAAATTTGAAGTTCCGTAAGTTTGTTGCGCAAAATAAAAAAATTAAAAATGCAAACAGTTAAGAGTAAAAATTAAAAACTGAAGCACTAGAATTGAATAAAAGCGAACACAAGGAGCCCTAAATCGAGTTTGAATTTTTGGATGTGTAAATGTGTCTAGCATAATTTGTTTATTGAATACTTTGCAATCTGCAATATTTGTAAGAAATGCTACCAAAAATCCTTGCTACTTTCTTGAATTGAGGCATTAAACAAGAAATTAATAAAAAGTCCAGATAAAGAAACTAGTGCATCTTTAATAATAAAACTATGGCTCTATTTCCCGCCCTAAAACAACCAATCATTTCTCTTCAGCTCTTTAACATTCCGAGTGTTAGTTGATATATGCAATAGATTTTATACACACACATGTACATACATATAATGTTTACCAAAAAAGAGTAGAGCTAATATACGAACCTACGTAGAAGAATCTTGATAGCTAGAAAGGATTTTTGAAATGAAATTACAAAAATGTGCAAGTTTTTGAGTGATACCATGTGACCTTAAGCGTATATTAAACGTCAATGTTAAGATGTTGTTTTTACCTTTGTAAAAATTCATTCACCACTATTTATAGAGAGGAGCTTAAATTATTTGTTTGAATGTAAATCAAAACAAATTCAAAGAATTCATGTTTTTCGTTTCATTTAAAACAAATGATGAATTTAGCGAAAGACAATTTATGTGTTAAGTGAGCGATTTCTTGTTTAAATTTCCATTTGTTTAAATTATTTATTGCTTTTGCGTACTTATTTCTAAATTTATTTTTTCATGTTCAGGTATTTAAGACGAAACTCTGTAGAAGAATTAATCAAAGATTTGTATATAATCATTAGTAAAATTTGTAAATAAAACAACACTTTAAGCATGTTTAGAGTTTTATTTAGAGATTAAATACCTCACACGTTTTTTGGACAATGTTTTCAGAATCGAGCGATTTTTTAAGGATAAGAATTTCTTTTTATCATAACCCTATACAATTTTCAACAGGCTACGATTCTCGTTCGATGCGACAATTAAAGACTCAGCAGAAAACAAACATATCTTCTTTCGAGCGCATCCAAGAATTATTTTATTTTGGAGATTTATGTACAATTTTTTTGTATCGAAATATAAAGAGATGTCAGAGATCTTGAAAAATATATTTATTTATATAGATTACAGGATTGAGGATTAACCGTAAAAGCCAGCACTGCTTTGTTAAATAATAAATTCTACGAAATAGATCAACTAGCGAAAACAAAGATGTAAGGACCACTGTAGTTGTGTTGTACACGAACTAAAAATAAATAATAATATGAATTATTGATACCCTCCAAGTTTATAGAAATTAATTTTGAAGCATTTTGAGATTAGTAGGTATACAATTAATTAGTAAGATTTAAGTAATTATACACATTGGCTGTAATTCTGTATATCCAAACGTTATAAAGTTGCATACAAAGCAGCCCAAATTGATGTAGTAAAATAAAAATATGTATATAATATAAACTCTATACATATAGCGAAACTTAAAGGACTGACTATTTTATTACTTTATTGAGTTTTCGTTAAATGGAGAGTAGAAAAATCAACATAACTTTACAAGTACACGATGACATGTGTCAAAAGTTTTAGAAATATGTAAAGTGTAAACTCAGGATTTTCCATCCATCCATACATACAAATAAAATTGAAGTGTCTCTCTGTCTGTCTGGGCTAATATCTTCGAAACGGCTGAACCGATTTCGATGAAACTTTACAGAAGAGAGATGATTTCAACCCGACTGTCAGAATTTAAGAATTCAAGATGGTGAGCTGTCAAATTTTGAAGTTTAGGCAATTTCCACCAAACTTGGTACTTGGGGGTTTTCGGGGCTGTTGATTTCAACCCGACTTGTACTTAATAACTAACTTGTACTCTTGTACTATATTTATTATATTACATGCAAAAAGTTTCTTAGTTTCAAATTTAGAATAGCAATATGTAATTATAAAAGGGGTTCTATTTAGAAATTTAAAGTTATATCCATAAGAAAAATGAATATGGGCTTATTTGTAGGGACTAAATAATTGGTTTCCTGGATAACGTCGGGGTGTGCAAGCTAGTTTGTAAAAATATAAGTTTTATTTGATTAATTTTCTCATTTTAATTTATATCTATCAAATATAACGACTTTCAAGCGGTCCTACAAAAGCAAAATTCAAAACGACCGCCAAATTCAAATAGCTCGCTTTCATATGGCAGTACAAACAAATGACAACTGGAATTAAAGTTAACTTCATGTGACATTGGAAGTTTCAAAATTGTTACTGCTGCGACTGCGACAGACGGATCAGTTTCAAATCGAAGTACCGAGTCAGTTGTCCGCTCATTTAATTTTTACCGCCGCACGGAAAATCATTAAAAATGAATTCACAAATTGATAAAATCAAGCAAGATATTTCGGCATCTTTATGCGATGAATCGAAGCCGTGGTTCAACCTATTTAACTGGATTGAGCAGAAGTCCGGCATCCCAAGGCTCTATGTTTTCCTAGGTAAGTACTCCTAGTTTTAAATTATTCAAAATATGGTCAATTGCGAGTGTTTCGCCTGGCCGCTTAAACTTCACGTGATCGCCAAATTTACCGGGAGTTGTTAGAAAGACGACTCTACGAAGATAAAGGTGACACGTCTCGCTTCACCTGAGTGCAATGAGAGTGCAGGTCCAACGCGTCGTAGCGCCGATCAAGTCCAAGGCCGCGACGAAAGCTCGACTTGAGCGAGTTTTATTGAATTAATCACGAATCCCTGGAAACACAGGCGCCGGCCAAAACCCGAATTGGGGTCTCACGATTCGTGCATTGTGGAAAAGTCAATATCCGCGGAAGTATTCCCTAATTTATTATTAGATTCTTACAAATGCCTTTGTCCACAGAAATGTCTCTTCTCGACTTGTTGAAATCCGGGACTCGTTAGTCAATTTTTTTTGCTGGTTCTGTTTTGCGGGCCAATTTTCAAGCAGGTAGTCTTTTCGGTTGAGCTGATCAAAGTGCGCACGCACTATGAGATCATATTCCAAAGCAACTTAGTAAGTAATTTGTTAAGTAAAAGTCGTTTCAAGGAAAACAAATAGACACAATACGTTCTACAAATTTCTGAAATATTCCATGATTCTAGATCAAACACAAATTAATATCTCGCTTTAAACACTGATTTCCGTAAGAGACACTTAAACCCGCTTAAAATCTGTAATATTTGAGAATATTTAAAACTCGTCCCCATCTCGAAACCTGAAAAATACAACTCTAACTTCTCGTTCGTAGCGGAGAGCCAAAAGTAATCGAGCATATACCGCAGTTTGATAAACACTCTGATAAAGCTTAATCTGATAAGCAACGCTGCTCACCAGCTTGCAACCGAAACGAGCTCTTGCCTCAGTAGTCATAATTAATGGCAAAATCATCTCGCGTCGACTTTAGGCATAATAATTGCTGAGCTAAATATAATTCCGAAAAATTCATTGATTGCCTAAGTACTGCACGGTTGCACCTAGGGCACAGTCGCAGTCGAGAATCGCATTATGCCGTCGCTATTTTAAAGATTCGTGATATTCTACCGCGTTCGGTTGATTGACGTGGTCACTTTGTTACCTTTTTATTGATACTATTCTCATAAGAAGTGTATGTGCTTTGAGTGTCTGTTAGGCAAGTAATAAGTATTAAATTTCGCAAGTTGATACGATGGACCGAATACAGGAGAACGATCGACTGGTCACCCTTGGTATGTGAATTCGATTTTGCTGCGAAAACACTCGTCATTGAATTAAGCTAATTATTTAAGAATGTAGAGATTTGTTGTAAATATTGCTGACTAACATGTCATCAGCAGTCGTTTTTGCTATTTGTTAATTTGAAATAAGTGGAAGTATGAAAACTACGCAGGGCTTTTAAGATCATTTACAAAAGTTTTTAAAGGGAAAGTTAATATTTGAGAGAAAGAGCGTAATTGTGATTATCCTCACTGAATAACAAGAGAATATAATTGCTCTTATTATTTTGATGTAAATACAACTAAAAATAATATAAAGTTAAGTAACATAAGCATAGCCAGCAATCATAAATAGGAGATATTTGTTATATTGCATGTGAACCAACATTTAATTTGGCAGCCAGTTTCATTTTCAGAACTAAAGTCGCAAGTCATAATTTTGGCATCAATTATGTGAAACAATAAGTCTATGAAAAAATGAATTTCTCAACTGATTGCATTTAATACTACATACATATATAATAGAACTACCAAGACCAGTCAAATTGACTGGTACTCAATTTCTTCTTTGAATTCATTATATTTTTTAAAGTGGCCTCTTAAGATTTATACCAAAACTTTTAAGGTTCAAAATTACATTATTACATTAAAGGTAAAGAATGATTAAATTTATAAGCTTATGCGCCGGTAGTTCTAGTGTTAATAATCACTTATTTACGGGGGAATTCGTTAAAAACAAAATTATTTTTGAGGTAGATATCGAATTCCACAATAATTTTTTTTGCATTTTGTTTTAAAGATGAAAAGACCTTTCCTTCAGAAAGTTAAACTCATTTAAAAATCGTTTCCATTTATGTGTCGCAATATCTTTAAAATTACGATATCAGCGTGACATTAAAATGGTTAGCTTCAGGCAATTATAAGTAAATGTAATCGTGGTCTTGCCAAGTTGAAAGCAGAAATATCACGATTTTCGAGTTTTTGTTTTCATATCAATTTATTTTATTATCGAACTCGCACATATTTAGAAAATGTCAATTAAGTATACATCAAACCATTTTAAAATGTTTTCTTTTCTAGATGTATTGCTAGAAAAACACGCTCTATTTTAAAGTTATTATTGTCGTTTTTAGCTAAGCACAAGCGTTTCTTAATTATTGTAATAAATAAAGCAAATTGGTGACCAAAACAAATTGCGAAGGCCTAAAAAGGGGTTATTATTTGCAAGATCTCACTACCTTTGGTAGTATCTTATGCTAGTGCGGAATTTTTTCCAACCTTCTTAAAACCAACAATTTATGTATAAGGAACTTTATATTTTATAAAACAAGTGATTTCATAAATGTTTACATTTTCCAGGATGCGTTGTCTTCATCGCACTCTATTTGGTGTTTGGATACGGTGCTCAGATACTATGCAATTTGGTTGGAATCGCTTATCCAGCATACGCGTCGATGCATGCAATTGAAACAAGTACCAAAGTTGATGATACCAAATGGTTGGTATATTGGGTTACTTTTGCCTGCCTTACTCTTTTAGAGCACTTTTCGGTGTTCCTGTGCTCTTGCATACCATTTTACTATCTCATCAAAGTAAGTTGTTATATTAAAATTACTTCGCAAAATTTAAACTAATTTATTGTTTAGTGTGTTTTCCTTGTATGGTGCATGATACCCTTGGAGAACAATGGCTCCTCAGTAATTTATAATCGTGTACTCCGGCCATATTTTCTGAAGCATCATGAGAGTAAGAAAGTTTTGGAAAAATTTTTTTAAATTTTGTTAACTTTGTAATATTTCTCACTTATAGCTGCTGACAAGATCATTAACGATGTTACAAAAACCGTAAAGAAAACTGTTGAAAATGTAACATCTAAAAAAGACGAATAAATCATGTGCTTGAATGTGGCTTAATTTGTCTCACCACCAGAGGCAACTTCAGCTCGTTTTAAGTCAAAACTTAATGTATTTTAAACAGGAAAATCACGGTTTTTAAATGCCAGAGAAATTTAAAATGTATTTGCCTTATTAGAAGCACCTTTTGCCATAAAATATATTTATAAGACCATCTATTACCGCAGCGACACATTATGTAGAACGGGTTGTAAGTTTTTTTGTTCTCACTTTTCTTCTATCCATGCCACAAATAAATTTTTTTTCGGCAATTGTTTATTATTAGCACAGTTATGAGGTGTTTGAACTAAGCGTCACTCGATTGACGATTCGTTACTTTTAAGACGTTTTTTATGTTCTAAGCTAGAATTTATATTCAAACAAAAGACTTCGGAAATATAGAGAGGATTGATTATCTTAGGCAAATAAAATATTTTTCTTTACAACCTATAATGAAAGTTCCTAATTCGGGAACTTTTAATTAAATCATAACAAAATTGCGAATAGAATCCTTTTTATGCATGAATTTTTACCTTGGATGTTTTATTTCAAATAAATGCCATTCTTATAAATATCAACGTTTTTAAGGTCATTGAGGATTCATCAAAATTGGTTCACACATTTATAATCAATTCTTCAAAGATGCCCACATTCTTACCGCTTACCCTAAATCTGTTTTATTCCCCGCGCCAAAATCAAAACCTTTGACTTTCAACTTGTAAATTGTGATCTTCCGACTTCTAAACCATTTGAAATTCAAAATACCCTTATAGGAATATCCAACAATGTTTCATAACTATTCCTACATTATTTCTAACCTAGTGCGTCATAAGGGTCGAAGGGCCACGAGTGCGTCCCTCATCAGGTTCATGGTGTCATTGAGCCTGATTCTGGTTGTCACCTCAATTTCCGTGAAGTGACAGCTTATGGCTGAGTAACGAAGAATTTTTCTTATAAGAAACAAAACAAGTAATTCAGCCATAAGCTGCACGTCACGGAAAGTGAGATGCCAACCAGAATCAGGCCCATTAATGCACCCCAGTCTCTATCATAAATAAATAAATTCTTCAAAGCGAAGGCAGGTGCAAAACTTCTGGCTGAATTACATATAAGAAAATTTGTTCATAATTCAGTTCGCCGAGAGATGTGACGACCAAAATTAACCCTTAAAAAGCTGAACAGAGCAAATTACTACAGATACTTAATTTTAATAAGTCTTTATATTTGAAATCATGATACAAATTCGTCCTTTTCATTTCTGGTTGGATTGCATAAATTCTCTTTCAAATCAGCTGTGATATATGAAAAGAAATGTTCTTTATACAACGGTGTGCATTTTTATATCATGATTTAGCCGAATTTATGTTTCGTATTACATAATCAACTTCTTAAGAGCTGAATCGCGGGCAGAACTCTCAGAACATTTTACTTAAAGGAAATCGTTCAAAACAATTGATGTGGATAAACATTTACCGCATATACTAACTGAAACAACTTTAGCAAGTACAGCTAACTTTATTTTAGTAAATTTAAAATCTTTTCAGTCCTACGTGCTACGTTCCTTGTTTAGCTTCGGTGGTTTTTTCCTGCGCTTCAGCAGCTTTTTCCTCAGCTTGTCTATTACGCCAAGCAGTCATATAAGTGCGCGGGTGAATTGGTAGTAACCCCGAAATCCCAAGAAGCTCCGCCACGGGCGTGGAAAGATGGACCCCACTTCCTAGCCAGTGCCTCACCCTCTCAAAGTTGAAGGACACCAGACGCTCGTTCTGTTCATTCGGCAAAGGATCATAAGAGCCTACTTGTTCTATAACTGGTTGGAATTGATCCTTCCTCCTCTGCGGAGAGATAAGTTGGACTAAATAGTTAAAATCACAGAGAACGAGAAATGCTAACCTCCATAACCACTATGTGGTAAAACGGCCGATTGGTGCATCCATATCGAGCCAACCGAATTATTTTAGCGGATTTCCTATAGAATTTACCAATCCCACTCGCTGGTGACAGTGGCATAATCATTTTGGCGAGTGTATTTAGTAAATCTCCCAAAAACCGAAAAACCAACAATTTAACCTAAAAAGCACTTTGACGTTTTCCGTATTTTCCTCTTCACAACTGGAGTGCCATCTGTAGAGGAATATCAAAGGCAACAAAGTAAAATCGGTTACAAAAATTCATTCATTTTTAATTAAATTTAAAAGTGATTTATTTCATCATCCATAAGATTTCTCTGTTTCTAAAGAAACATTAGTTACTTGTCCATCTTCGCAGAGGACATATAATATAATAATAATAATAATATATACTTCCAGGAGTAAATAGTACAGAGATCATTTCAATAAATGGAAAATAAAAGTGATTTCCGAAAAATCCCAAGCTTTTTTTTTTTTACTAGAAGAAGGAAACCGTGAGATCTTCCTGCGAATAATCTCAGGATCAATTGCGTGGAGTGATCATCTAAAATATGTGGGAATCACGTTAGACAAGAAACTAGCATTTAATTATGTTCTAAAAACCATTAACAAAATTAACAATTTCATCAGAATCTTGTACCGCGTGATCACGTTTATAAACAGAAATTGTTGTCTTCCAAACTTATGCATATGCAGCAGCGGAAGATGCGTGGACACACAAAAAGAAGATGTAAATAATATAATTACCAAAACGTTCTAAATATTTAAAGCAAAAAAGAAAATAATTTGTAAATCTCAATTAAAATACAAAGGTAATGAAATAAATTATGATAAAAAATAGGAAAATTCTTAACGTATTTATTGCAATTCCCTTGATAAATGTATATAAAATGAAAACTTCAAAAATTAGTTTTAAATTTATTTAATTAATTGAAGGTATACCAACATTGAATTAGAAAAATATTTGAAAATAGTCAAAATGGCGGGCGGTTTTATTTTTCTTATTTTGTGTAAAACTCCTCATGGAGCGATATTTGAAATATTACGGGACATATTTAGGCTATTTATATAAACAAAAATTATTATTTTTCACTTAAATAACGAGGAAAATAGGAAATAATTACTGTAAAGTAGTCAATGTGAACGTAGCCTTGGCAGAGAAAATTGCTCCGAAAATCGAACGTATCCTCGAATGAGTCACGTGACCGCAAGAAGTGCGTTCTCAGCGCATTTGCAGGTACGGTTGTAATCGCTCGACAGACTTATTTTGTAGTTTTTTTTAGTAATTTGTGCATATTAAGAGAATTGCGGTAAATCACTGTTGTAGGTTAATGCTTCTAGAGTGAATGGGTGATGATTCTAATAGATAAAAGTGCACCTCCCATGGGGAAATTCGACTTTTCCGCTCTGTCGGCTTCGTGAAAGTTGCAATTCGGCTCCAAGAAGATTGTCGAATAAAGAAATGGCGTCTGTGTGTACTTGGCACATGGCTTTCATCCCTTTGTTAGATGTCCCGGCGGTTGTTTTCGGTCCAGATAAATGCAGATGCTTTCTGCAGAATTTCCTGGTTAATAATTTCCCGGCTCGAGTAGCGAACCGTTTTATTTTGCTGGAGGTATTCTGACGTCCGAGTGCCTGTAAATTTGCTCAATCGTATGCTTTTGTGAGAAAATGTGGAGAAATGCCGATAAGCAGTGATACCAACTGAAGTTCAAATATTTCCCTTGGTGGTCGGAGTTAACAAGAAAAATACGTCAACCGATATTGGCACAATCACTGCAGGTTTCAGTGTGTTTTCGCAAAAAATATTGTTTTCGACTCGAATTAGCCAGGAATACCCGGAGAGAGGAAAGGATTCATTATTTTAAGAAGTAAAGAAGTTGCAACGATTTGCTTTCCGGCGCTTTGACAAGCGAATTTTTCCTCAGTACAAATTCTTCGCCTTTGAACGGTCCGTGAGAAAGCAGCTAAGTTATTTAATTAGTCGGTTTAGGGCATCGGCAGCGAATTTTTGTGTCGGTGCGATCTCATATTTCTACATTGTTTACCTAAACTAACTCCCCTGTTCAGCGGCCACAAAGCTTCAAAGAAAACTATTTATTGAGAGTAACGTGGCTCAAATTCCGTTTATGATTATTCACCGTTAGCTAAACATATTGATGAAGCCCGAGATCGCGCGGGGCCGCTTCACCTGGCGGAAAATTCGGAGCGCCATAAAACTGTGGGCGCTATCCGAAGCACTCATACTCTGAGAAAGAGCCACTCGGAATCTGAATAATATTTATTTGCTTTTAAGATGTTTTATCAAATCTGTGTTTATTCTGTTTAGTGATAATCTATCCTAATTGCATTTGGATTTGCCCGCGACCCAGCTAATGAGTTGTCACGGGATTTGATTCAATTGTGGGTTTAGTCGTCTAAGCGCTTGTAAAAAGTACTTCCATGTAGGTGCACTGCAACTTGGAGAGGGGGAAAGAAATAGTATTCTCAAAAGCTAATTTAATAAAACTTAATGATTACTGTTTTTTTTATATATTATTTTATTACGAATGAGGAAATATTAAAGGAGAATTTCATTTTACAAGTTATTATGTATGCTTTTTGCTTTCATTTAATTGATATATTACAATTCAGCTATAATACGCGAGAAAGCGAACTCGTGTCCAGAATTAGGAATTATTTGATAAAAGTCTTATCGGAACTTTTCTTCGTTATTTCAATAAGCAATAATCGATTCTTGTGGCATAGGCGTTACTTACACACTACACTTATTTCCATGGACTAGGTCTAGCATTGAATGGCTGGACATGCTTGATTTTAACCCTAGAAGCCCAATCATATTTTACTAGCTATAAAGCCCAAACATAGGTCAAATTTACCTACACGAATAAATATACTCGTGACTCAGTTTATTATATTATATCTATTATTTTTTGGTAATGCACAGTTATGTTCTTTTGTTGTTAAATGAGAAAAAGGAAAATTAGAGTAATATTTATTTATTAAACTATAAAAATGAAAACTTTAAGTAAGGATACATAAAATTGGTACAAAATGAGATCTTTTCGGTTTTATATTAAAATGCTATATTATAGTTAAAAAATCAAATAATACTTCTTTTTACGACTAACTAATCAACTTTTCATAATAATATTAACAGTTTTAGTATATTATTTTCACTTTATGCACGAATCCAAAAGTTACACAAAGCCCAAAATGACCTATAACATTGCGATAACTACAAAATGACGATACTTACCAAAGCGATACGACCGTCTCCTGTTAGCTCTTGGCGGGCACTAAGTTGGTTTGGTGAATCACGGCGATTGAACGAAACGCGCGAAAGATACAGCAAAAATACGTTTGCGTGTAGGTAAAATTGACCTAGATTGGGCTTCTAGGGTTAAAACGAGTTAACAGAATCCGTCTCTTTAGAAAGATTGAAGGGGTACTTGGTAATGAAAAAATTGTAAAAATTGTTTAGATACAATCAATTTTGCATAGCTGAATCATTTGTAATTTTGCATTAAAGCTTATTAAATCTATTAAAAATCCAGTTTTGAGAAAGACTACGTTATGATTTCCACCTAATCTTTTGATGTTTTAAAATTGTCGACTTTTCTTACATATTTAAATTTCATATATGTAATATATGTACATATTTATATAAACAAAATTTCACAAATTCAAAATCACCTTGTTACTTCCTTAAACGCACAAAAGTCACTGAAGTATTAGGTTCTTTTCTATCAACACAAACTCAAAAAATGCTATTCGGAATGTTTTTCGAAAATGATCTGATTTCGGTCACAAATTATATAGTTTATAACTTTTGAATAAGAGAGTTCCTGCAGGCCGAAATTTTGTTACTCTTATCAACCAGGGGTGTCATTCAGCTATTAAAAGTCCTTTCAGATTAACTCTAAACAAATCATATTGGACATATGCACGAGATAAGAAAACAAAATAGAGGGTATGTTGTTTAAGAGACGGTCAGTAAAATCATGCTCAATGTAACAGAAGTGGGGATAAAGCTATAATTTCGGGTTGGTTGGAGTGGTTGAAAATTGAACACGGGTATCGGATCCCCTTATTTTATGTAATCATTAAATAGTGTATTTAGTAGAGAATTTTTATTTTAAAGTATTATATTAGTGATATGAATAACAATTGAGAGCCACATTCCTATGTATTTCAAAATTCACATATTTTCAAAAATGTAGCTAGATTTACCTACATTTTATTTTCGATACATACAGTATATATTTGTACAATTTAACGTTCAGCTACTTTGTAAAAAAAGACAAGTTCTGATATGATTAATGCAATTTAATTTGTGTGTTCCAAATGCATCTGAGCCAGATAAAATTATATTTTTTCTTAATAGTTCAGTGAATATCAACTAAGGTATTGATATCTAGGATTGAACAAATATGACTTGAATAAGTTTGCGTTGTTTTAAGATTTTAACATTGTCTTAAATATTTTAAATTTACAGTGTACATTTTAACTGTTGCCAAAATTTTAGAAAAATTAACACATTTCACAAAAACTGCTTTTAGTCTACAAATGTTTACTTAGTATCCGTTTGCTACTAACTGACTAAATGTTTTATTAAAATAATAAAAATACTATTAGCCGACCTTGGGGAAAACATTTGCATAATTTTTCTGTGCAGTAATTCAAACACATCCAATATGGAAACAAATTTGCGTTGAAAAAAAGCTCAATCTTAGTGACGTAATAATGCCATTTAAGCGATATGATTTGTTAGCATGGTAAATTGTAAATAAATTTAAACTGCACATAACCCGAAAGAAAATTGTGCTAACGAACTATTCTAAAATAAAAATAATTTTATTTGCGCTGCTTTTATTTGCAATTATTCCTTCAATAATATTTACAATGCAGGAATTTTCGGATTGTGTTTTTATAATTTATCTTCGTTATTAGTTTCCACACTTCACTTTTAATAATGATAATTTGTTTTATAACGCATATTTTTGGGTAGTCCGGAAATATTGAATATTCGTTATGAATTATTTGAGGTGTTTACTTAGTTTTTGAACTTAGGACAAAGTGGCCTTTGCGAAATTCCCCTTATTTTGCTGAACATACATATAATTTTCCATTCAACTTTGTACTTTAGAAAAATAGAATAGATTAGATAAAAAAAAAACGAGCAAACCATGGGGTGCAATATGCAATTATTTCTGTGTGATTCGACTTTGTGAAATTAAAAAGGCTTGTAAAGGTTATGTATTGATAAAAGCTATAAAATTAGTTCAGTAATTCAGTAATTATTTGACTACGAAAATTCTGCAAATATATTTTATACGGATTACAGCTAAGTTGTAAATACAGTGTACATAGCCATGAGCACACAAAACCGGACAGGCGGCGGTGGTCGCAATCAGAAGAAGTCTAATGGCGGAGGTGGAGATGTTAGTAACAAGAAAACAGAAGTTAAGCCAGAAAAGGAGAAACCTCAGCCAAAAGTAGATATAAGAAATGCCTGCCTTTTTGCATGTTAAAGTTTTTGTTTTAATTTAAGCCCACAGCTGAACAAATTCGTATTGCTCAAATCACGGATATCAGCAATGGTTCGGAAGATCCGAAAATCCGTGAGAAAGTGGCAACATTAATTGAGATGACCCAAAGATCTGAGGAGGAAGTATGTTGTGCACTAAATGAATGCGATAACAATTTGGAGAAGGCTGTGGAATTTCTCTTAGAGACTCTTCCTGTTGTAAGATTGCAAATGGCTTTATCAATTTTGCAAGACTGTTGCAAATTGAATTCACAAATTTTTAGGGTGCGTTTGAGACATCGTCGAAAAAGAAGAAGAACCGTACTGCAAATACCACCAGTGAGGGCAATGCTGACGGGGAGTGGACTGACACCAACGCGAACCCCGATAAAGGGGATAGGTCCCGCAATCGAACGAACAACCGGGGCGGTCGTGGGGGATCAGACAGCAGAGGATGTAAGTTAATTGTGGATCATTCCACGGAAAATCGCCAACATTTTGGGGAAATATGTAAGTCAATATCTCTCTCACCAGTTTTTTAAATAGATTTTTAAATACGATGTAAAACTCGTAAGCCTTTTAGTTACATAAGTATTTCATATTCAATATTTAAGTCAGTATAACATTTCTGCGTATCCAGGAACTATTTAACATTGCGATTGCCATGTTACCTACATAAAGGTGATATGCAATAGCTGAATACATAAATTGCTGAATAACATCTGACAGTGTTAAAATTCATAATTAGAGTTATAAACATTGCGGCGAGAAAAAAAAATATTAAAAAAGTAAATCTTTAACACATGAAGTATGGGTTTTGAATTCCAAGAAGATGGTGTAACATACCGACAGAATTTTAAAACTCAAGATACATATGTCCATAAAATAAAAAGGGGCTTTTAGAAACGCTGATTAAATTTGCTACAGAAATATACTTTTTGAGATATATAAGTATAAAGTTTAATTTTGGTGAGGGTATATTGAAAATCTTGGTCGATTTTTTGTGGATGACTCCTATGAGATTATTATGTCATGCTGAACTACACGATTTTTGGGTATTGCAGGGCGTGGAAGAGAAGCCCGTGAAAATGAGCGAAATGCTACGGATTCAAAAGGCGGTGATCGGGATCGTGATCGCGATCGTGATCGTGATGGTTGGCGTGGAAGAGGACGCGGCAGCAACCGTGGTGGTTTTGGCGGCCGTGGTGGGCGTGGCGGTAGAACCGGCCCTAGATCCATGGGCTCCCGAGACCAAGGTCGAAACTATTCGCGACAACAAGAACCCCAAGAAGTTGACACTTGGGATAATACGTTGGCGCAAACTGTTGAGACAGGGAAATCAGACGGTAAATTATTAAAAAACATGTAAGCTTTTTGATAGTAAGTCTTGCATTTTACTTTTAAGATACATGGGGTGACTGGGATAACGAGGAATACACTGGCTCTCTAAAGGACACTAAAGTGTTTACACCAAGTAATCTTCAGAATCAACCCCTGTCGGGTAAATGAACAATTCTTAAAAAAGGACTCATTATAAATTTTCCCGTTATAGGAACGACTGAGATTTCAGCGCCCCCTGGTCTGGAGCAGCACATAGTGAACAACCCATCTCACATGACTGCTGACGAAATGGTGCAACAGTATAGTACAACTGCAGCCAGCACTACGGCGGTAGCAGCTGTTGCTGGAGGAGTTAATCCTGTTCAATTCCCCGACATCCATTCGGCAAATGCAGGTCAACATTTAAGACTAGGGCTGGAATCGCAACAGCTGAAATCGAGCTCAACACTCTCGGCGGAACAGTCGCAATACTTCAATTCTTTACCATCACAGGCTGCAAATCAGCAAACGAGCGTCAATTCGTATCAGGTAAAATGTTTTAGCATTTTTAAAGTTAAATGAAATTAATTAATAAAATAATTCAATGTAGCAGAATTCCACTGTGCAATATCCAACATCGTATGTTTCTGGCAATGTCTTTGGTGACCAAGGGGTTTCATCGCAGCCTGCTGTAAGGAGAGCCCGTGCAAAAGTCCCACCACCATCAAAGGTGAAAATTAAAGAAATTATCGAAGACCTTATTTGAACAATAAATTTAAAACTAATTTTACGATATATTATAATAGAACTTATTTCTTTGATTAATCAATCAATACTTTTCAAAAACTGAGTTGGATATAATAGCAATTTATAAATTACAGATTCCATCATCGGCCGTTGAAATGCCTGGAGATACGCTTAACAACATAGGCTATTTAGATGTGCAATTTGGAGGCTTAGATTTTGGAACAGAGGATTCCTTTGATGCGCTGACTGAAAAATTCAACGCAACAAATATTGATAATCAGCAGAACGTTCAATCTCAAGAAGTTTCGAATGATTATCAATCTAAAGCTAACGTCCAGCAATCTACATTGACTGCAGGACTTCAAACCTCGCAAATTGTAAGTTAATTTTTCAAAATTAATGCTGCCGCTAATTTGAGTTTTTCCTCATCATAGATTCCAAGCTCAGATGCTTTATCTTCACAAACTGAAAGTTTGTCCTCAACCTATTCTCAGAGGGCATCTGCCAGTGTGCAGCAGAATACTAATGTGGGCGGGACCATTAGTTCTTCAGGAAACAATACGCTGGAGCAATTGACAAAAAGTGATCCTTACAATCAGGTGAACACTTCGAATGCCACTGCGTATCAAAGCTCCTACAACAGCAACGCATCAGCTAAGCCCACTAATTACCAATCAAGTGGAACTGCTCAAGGATATAGCAGTACGAATTATACAAACACACAAGTAATAGAACTTGATTGCTCTTTAAGTAATATTTACATAATTTTTGGATGCTTAGGTTTCAACTGGAAGTACCTATCAACCATCTACTAACAATTACAATTCGTACAACCAAAATTCCGTAAATTCTTATCAGCAACAAAGCTCAGCTGCAAGTAATGCATCAAGCGGGGTAACTGGTAATGTGGTTAACAGCAGCAGCTCGACCCAAAACATTCCTGTCGGAGGAAGCAGTAGCGCTGTGAATAACTCAAGGTAAAGTCTTCTAAATAACTACCCGGAATGCGATTTTTACATTTGTATGAGTTGATTTCTGATACTAACTCACTCCTTTTCTGAAACATTAATACTTGTTGCTGATAATAAGTATTTTTCGTTTCGAAGGCAATTAACGCATACTAAAATTCTTGATAACAATGTTTTGGTTTTTATGTCTAACAGTTCAAGTGCAAATGCCGGATATTTATCTAGCCAGTACCAAAGTAATCAAACATCATCAGCATTCCAATCGCAACAAAGTGCGTACCCAAATAGCCAGAGTGTCTACGGTGGTACTGGTTTGGCCAATAATACAGGGTATGTACTTTTCGTTTTGTTTTCTGACATACTCACACTCAGTGCTGGCTTCCGTGCACACATTTTATCGATCAGTGTCAATACGCAGTAATTTTTCAAAAGTGGTTCATCTCTTAATTTATATTAATGTTAAACGCATTGTGCTAATTTCATCTCCTGAATTAATTAATGAACTGCTAATTACCAGCGTTTGAACTAGTGAATATGCATTTGTTTTGTTCTCATGTCATTGCAAAACATAGTGCATACTAATCGGAAAACGTGTATTAGAGAAGTCCATGTTTAGCAAGCGCTTGTACAAGTAAATGAGGTTCTCTATTGGCCTTTTCTTAATTTTTCGAATAGTGTCGATATTTGAATAATCGTATTTTTTTTTCCTGAAAAATGTTGTGCTTCACAAATTGGAGCAGTAATTAAAAAGAATATCGTCTAAATTCTAGGAATATCAACTTAAACTTTCAGAAATAATTATTTAATCAAAGGTAATATAATCCGTGGTAGTTTTGTGAGTCAAATTGTGTGCCACTGAGTATGAAGAACTGTATGTTGCTAAGGTTTATCAGTGATTTAAGATAAAAAATAATAACAGTGGACTGATAATCCTTAGTTTAAGGCGAATAAAAGAAATCGGTATATAAATGCATTTTAAAATCTGGTTTCCTTACTGAGAAAAAATGTTGCGAGAAAACAGCATTCCGTTTATACATATTTGGGAATTGTATTTTTTCATGATTTGAATCGATATCAAGGCATTGTTATTTTCAGTGTTAGGGAAAAAATGACACAAGTACAAGGTATCAGTATTTGCTGCATTTCTCTTTTGTGTGAGAAAGTCGTCGACATTTCCTTTATTTCTGTGGAAAGTGAATCAATTTCTCTAGCTTTATCTTTACTTATCGCCCATCGCACAGGATAATAATCAATTTTGCAGGTTGGGGACCGTATACAATACACTTCGCTAGCAAGTCATCTAAGAAATTAATCTTGGTTTATTTAGCGAAACACAGAAAATAACTACCATAAAACAAGCAACATACAGTTTATGCAGTTCCTTCGCGTGTATTGGCTAATTAGGAAATCATTATTCCACTTTAACTTTGGTAAACCAAAGATAATCGATTAGCTATCGATTCGCCGGAAATTTTAGCATATCCTAACCTTTTGGTAAGTCATTCTTGAAGTCATTTGTGTACGATGTTTCATAGTGATTAGTCGTGAATATTCTTATTCGCGAAATTCTCGGCTCATATTTTGCTGTACTGTTGGCATTGAATAATTTTTTATTTTATTCGTTGTATGTTAAAAAACTTTTTGTTCAAATATGAAGATGCGGATGTTAGTTCTTAATATCTGCAGGGTCTGTTTTACAGCAGTTCTTTCGGATAGGTGCATTCATATAGATTATGATTAGTTGTTTTTAATATTTATTAGTTGTAAGTAAAATTCATTATAAAATATCTATCATAAGGACAACACAAATGCAAGGCAATGAGATAGACAAATCTGAAAATCTTGTTTTACGAAATTCGTTCAAATTTTTTTAAGACTAACCCTGACCCCATCGTCGTAATAGGTTTACTGGTAGCACAAATACTTCGTCATCACAGTACAGTAATTATAGTAGTTCGAAACTAAAGGAAACTTCAACCTCGTCTAGTACACATTACGAAAGGTAAGGAATATTAAAAAGTTGTATCACAATCAAAATTTGTTTATGCATGTTCGGTTTCACGTGATTTTTATTCTTACTAACAATGTCTTTATGCTTGATATGTACTTGCGTTGATCTTTACTACATTTATGTCAAGTTTCAAACTATCAATTGAGTTATGCGGGGTATATCTTGTTTTAACCCAAATCCAATAAAAAAATTTATATTCCGATTATGTTAACTTATTTGTATGCTTGAGTGTAGTAACATGAGTTTGTTGTAAGTAGAATGGATTTTGATAACTTTTATTAATTTAGAGCATCAAGATCTTTATTTGTCGTTAATGTGATTGAGTTCTCTTATTTGTAGGCTGTGAACATGTAGGAAAAGCAAAGTATATAATATAATCAAAAACCAGTAAATACAGAATGTTCATCCTTTTTGTCGTAATACACATTGTTTTATTGTAAATAATAGCTCGAATGTTTAAATACGTCAATTATAATGAAGCTGGCAGTAATGTTTATGTAGAATAAACTTTATTAATTTTTATCTGTGCGCAAATCGCGCGTTGCTATTTTTCTTTAAGCTTAATTAATTTTCAAATATTTAGGCTTAGCAAACGATTTAGGTATAGCTACGAATTAGTATGAAAGTATATAAAATATGTATAAAGAATTAGTTTGATGAGAACTGTATAAATACGTAGTTTGTAATGAGAAATTTCAACATAAGAATTTGATATTTTTTGCTATGAAAATGTAGGAATCTAAAAAAGTCTAATCCATCAGGCTCTAATAATTATGGATTAGTGGTACTTATGGATATATAGAGTGAAGGACATCTAAAAAAATTCACTAACAATAAGTAGCAATTGAGGAGTGACGAAATAATTAGTTAATTGCATTTTCAAATGATTTTGCGTTGATTTTTTAATCTTTAGAAATTTATAAGATCAGAACAAAAAAAATGTATTCATTTTTCGTATTAGAGCAAAACTGGTTATTTCATTACATCTTTGCAATTTAAGAGATATAATTTTTAGTTTATGCTGCATCGTGTAGTGCTAGAATTTTGAAAGCCTTGGCAGGAATTTACTGCATTTAAGAGGTGGTCAACATTTGAACCTATAATATTCACTTGTTACAGATGCAAAGTATAAAATATATTTATACGAATTCATAAAGTAAATTATCCCTTTATGGTAACAATAAATAGGTATGATACATTTTTGGAAATACACTTCAATTGTTGAACTTGGTTTTCTTAAACATCTAAATTAATAATCTTGACAATATTGCGCAGTTTAACCTTGACTTGAACCTTATTAAGCCCTTATAATACATTTCGTGGTTTTTGCCATTGTTCATATGGTAGCACAAAAGAAAAATTTTCGAATTCTTCTGAAAAATATTAATGTTTGTTGAAAATTGGAATTAGGAAATAATAAAGCACGTTGTTTTCATCATAGCAGTTACCACTTATTGTGTACCGTGCTAAAGTTACAACAGATATGAGTTATTTCAATGAAAATCTCCACTTACAATTTCTTTCTCTATTCGTGTGCATAATTATGAATTACACTATTACTCCGCTTTGCTTAATTTCATCAAATTGTTTACATCGAAAGGCTTATGCATTCAAAATATTAGTGGTGATGGACTTTAGATATTTTAAATTCTGAAATGGATTTCAAAATTATAAACAATTTGGAAAAATGCAGAGTATTAACGTATACATCTTTTCAGTGTGTCCAGTGTGACCTCTAGCAGCGCCGTAAGTAGTACTGTAAGTTCAGTAACAAGTTCATCGACAACCACCAACAGTATGAGCTCACCATCATTAGGTTTGGCTAATGCAACAAAAGTAACTAATTCAACGGCTAAAAGTAATGCCGGAATGGTACCAAATATTCAAATGGTTAGTCAATACATTCAGACTGGATTGCCATATTACCAACAGCCTGCTGTCTACTCTTATGAGGACATTCAAATGATGCAGCAAAGAATGCCACATGTGGTGAGTTCTGCTGCTGAGAAGTCGACTAAAGATTTTTTCAATCGGCAGAACCAATATAATAAAAATTCGTTTTCCAGACGCAGTACTACGACATTAATTACCCTCCAACAAGCCTTGGAGCGGCTGGCGTGCGCGATGCTAATTTGGGATCAGTTGCTTATTCTACAATGACTGACGGTCGATTTGCTAGAACTGACAATAATTCAAGTCCTGTTAGCAATGTAAACATTTTCTATTTATGAATGGAAATAGTGTGAAATGAACACATTTTAATTATAGGTTTCTAGTACAATGTCTCAACAAGCCGGATCCAGTGGTCCTATGCTGAACGTTCCTTACGCTTATTTCTACGGCGGTAATATGATGCCTGGAGGTTTTCAATATGGCACTCCTGCCATTTATCCTGTATGTTGTTTATATTACTACTTAAAGTTTTTTGAAATAACAAAATATTTATCTACAGCAGCAAATGCCTACAGCTAATGCCACGTCCGGTGGTCAATTTCCCAAGCCGTCCTATAACAGTGGATACGGGTCTGCTAGTTATGATGCGTTAACTCAAGCTACACAAGACTACAGCAAGGGAGCTTATCCGGGGTCTGGTGTTAGTCAGCAAACCAAAACGCAAAGTGTAACAAATGCTCCGCAGGCGGGGTCGACTTCGGACATAACATCCTCGATGTACGGAAAGAGCCACGTAGCTTTAAATAAAGTCAATGTAATACAGCTAATACTTTGCTTATTCAGCGTATTCAATATTTTAATTTTATGTTTTCAGTCTTACGAAAAACAATCTTTTCATTCGGGAACACCACCACCCTTTAATTTAACTGGTACCCAAACGGCTGGTGCAACTTCTGCGCAACCTTATGGAATGTATATTCAGCCTATGCCTGCGGCTCATCACAACATGAATATTCATCAACCAATTCATCAGGTAAGTTCTTATATTTTTTTATTCTGCGTGTTGCAGTTGAAGTTGAACGCGAAGTGCTTTTCTTTATCGCTGCATTCATTAGTATTAATATTGACGGCACTCAGTACATTTGAATGCTATAGTAACATTTTACTCATTTGTTTTTGTATAGAAATTGATCACTTGTCACTGTTTACTTTTATTGGCAACTCATTAAAAATTTGTGGTACAGGTATGGAAGCAAAGGCATGACACAACGAGTGATTTTAAGTTTTGGTACAGTTGTTTATGAACACGTTGTGAATGGGGTACTTATTAATTAATTAATGAAATTGCTTCATATCAGAAATCGTAAAAATTTTTAAATGGAGAGTATAAAATATGCGCGGCAAACATTCGCCAAATTAAATATGTCTGTCGAAATTAGTGCAATTAAACTGTACATTTATGGATTAAAAAATAGGATTCATCAATCGTCATTTCTCAGCTCAATGAAGTAAAAGCGCTTAATAAATTGTTAGTAGAGCTTTTCTTACGCTTAGTATTGAGGCTATAATTAATGTATCAAGTTCCTGCAGAAAATTCTAAAAGAAAACAAATTGTCCAATCTGACTTTAAAATGGAATAAAAAATTATATGAAATTTTCAATAAAACTGTATTTTAAACAAATGCATTTAAATCGTCTTTAATCATAATTTTGAAAAAATTGCCATCTATTCAACGGTCGGGTTTAAAGCTAAAAGCATTTATGAAGTTTAGCGTTTATACATATTACAGATTATTTTAAACACGCTTTCTATATGTTTGATTGTTACATCAATCGAATTCATCCTTTGAATGTGAAGTTTTATACATTTTTTATTATGCGCTAAGAAGGTGAATTTATTAACTTGTTTATGTAAATGAATGTCATATAAATTTAACTAACAAGGAATGTTAACTTTATGTTATTATAGGATATTTGTTTAAAATTACTTATTTAATTTCGTGTCAATCGTTTTTAAAACATGATCATTTTCCTTAAAATCACTCTACACACGCTTCCATAAAAAGACATAAATGAACTTACACTGCTTCTTCCACTGTATTGCTATTAACTGCTCAGTAATCTAACAAGAAATACACACGAGAGATTTGCATGCAATTTTACTGTTTGGTTTATTTTTGTTCGTCTTAGATGGATGTCAGAGTTCATAATTCATCACGTCGGGTAAGTTTTGTCTTTTATTTCTAAGAAACTTTTAACAACAATTTATAACAAATATACGTACTTATATTTTTATATTTTTGCTCTAATTGACTTATCCTTTTAATATTGGTGATTTTGAGGAACTAAACACTAAACGAAAGTATCTATTAATGTCAATACAGTGACTACAATTCGTATGGATATTTTGAAAAGTATTTTCCTCTATTTTTTTCCATTCAAGTGTAAAACTAATTAGATAATGTTCATTTCAATAACAATCGTAGGAAAAGCTTTAAACTATAATTCAGTTATAATAAAAACGACTGGAATTTCGACTTGGTTTCTAGATATGTGAAATAATGTGACGGAGTCGGAATCACACTGTTAAGCCTTTAAATGAATTTGAATTAGAACAACCTTGTTGTAGGTTGTTTTCTGGTGTAGTTGAATAGTGGAATACATTTGTGATATCAATTCGAATTGTGCATCAACGCTTGCTAATAGGAATTCGTAATTAAAAATAAAGATTTAATAATATAGCTTAAGCATGAGTTTTTCGCAAACTATTGCATTTCACCATGCAGTTCCGTAACCATCCGAACAGTTCCATTTCGAGATATATTTATTAATCGAACTACGTATCTTAATTACTACGAACTCGTATCTTAATTTTTCCCTCTAAGATAACTAAAGAAAAAGTTATTGTAATATTAGTGTAATATTCCATTGAATTCTTTTTGAAATTCTAAGCTAATAAAAAACGCGTTCATTAAATACTATATTTCGAATTTTTAAGGAAAGCGGAAATTTTTTTTTTAGAATCTTGACTTATTTAGATTCAAATATTGATAACGATTTATATATCTATACAAAAACAGATGAAAACTTTCTTTTTATAATATTTTGTTGAATTTTTCGGCATAATCTTCTTTTAGCTCAATAAACAAAATTTCGATCACATCAATCAAATATAACATTTTTGACAACTTTTGATAATGGATAAGTTTGATGTAGAGCTGAGTGCCACACTCTTGATTCTGCCATGCATGGCCATAGGTTTAAAGAAATTGGAAAACTTAAATATAAATCAAGTTTTGGAAGCAAAAAACAAAAAAAAACCCGCAATTCAAAATCACTACAACTAAATAACCCAAACTTTAAGTCTTCTAATTTTTTGATGACTCGTTTTTGTCCTTTAGTTATGGGTTCATTTTAACTTTCCGTATAGTTTTTAACCCATATTCAAAGTAGTTTTCGACCTATCTGACATCCATTTCTCATTTTTAATTGAAATTCACTTAGAGTAAATAAATATGAAATTCATAGCTAATGTAGACGTAGATGATGCATGTACAATTATAATATAACAAAACCACTTCATTTTACAGTAGTTTTTGGAATTTTGTATTAGCATATTATTATATTATTACTTTGATAGCAGTGCAGTACCGGTTTAACTTATTTGCGGAAAGTTATTAGCGCTATCATTTACCTTTTTATTTTTCGCATTAAGAGATAGCTAATTTAAAATGATTCCGTGTAAATTATTGAAAGATGAATTTACATAAGTTATTTTATAAGTGTTTCGTTGGCTTGGTTGAAAAGCAAAACCGGTGCGAAAAAAATTTCATTAAATATTCGAAATTATTAGCATCGCATAATATTAGTTAATTGCAAATTTTACATCCCTCTTATAAGCAGAACAATTTGATTTTGTATAATTAATTTCCTTACGTAATTATTTTAAATCATCAGTATGCAACTTTTCTCTTACACTATTCATTGGCGTAGTTGTTTTTTTTTTACTAATGTCAGTATGAACATAAACGCCACAAAAATTGTGAGTCTATATGTTTGTAGAAAAATGCACATAAAATGACGCAAAATTATTAGTTAAGCTTATAAGGCCTTCTTTTTCTTGCAGGATTCAAACAGCACTGGACAACGTCAGCAAACTAGCAGCCAGAGCAAGACAGGTACTAAACAAGGTTACTCACCTTCGTATTGGACAGCACAGAACTAAATCGCTTCAAGCGACATTTTACAAGAAAATTTTGTACATCAATTTATCGATGTTCTAAGAGGAAACTGGATATTGTTTTTTGAATGTTTACCTTCTATAATAGTTATTAATAGTAACACTTCTTTCTATAAATGTATTATTAATACAGATAAATGAAATTCAGCAACTTTTCATCTCTACTCACGTCTCGCCACATACTGTCCTGTTTTGCGGAAACCCAATAGTAAAGAAACTTCCAAAGCATTTTCCGAATGTCTAATGTACACGTGTTGCATTCAGCGATATGAAAGCAAAAGAAATATAGGATTACGATAAAATTGATTTATATATATGATAGGAACGAGAAATAAAAGAAGAAGGCCTCATTTATATGAATTTTACGTGAACTTAGTAGCCTCTCCCACCATCATCCGTTTTGTAAGACAAATATCGCTCATTGTCCAAAATGTTTTGTATCTATCTCATAAGCTGTTTGATCGATTACTTTATGATGTCCTTTTTTATTTTATAATTAACTTATAGCTTAAAATTATTGACATTACAGAATACATGGAGTTTCTACGAGAATTAGTTTTATAGTTTGCCTTTAATATAATTCGTTATTACACAGAGAATGCTTTATCTTTAAATTTCTTACCAAAAGTATATTTCTTCTCTAAATAAAAACACAAAGTAAAAACTATATATAGGTGTAAAAGTAACAACTTTAAATGGAAATACAGTTTTAATTTAAAAATATAAATCATTATTATAACAGATCTGGCTTCTTTTTTTTATTTACTTTTAGACTTTTATTTTTGTTAGTCAATTTGTGTGTCCACTTTTCGCCATCATTCATTTACAAAAATGATGCTAAGTTGGTCGTTCGTATATATTATTATTTAGCTTTTTTATGACATTTTTGAAGGGTTAAAATTATGCAAATTTTAATTTCTTTTACCTACATTTTGCATATGAAAATGGCGGTGGTAAACACAATTTAAATATGTTTGGAAAAACTGCTTGTGCTTTCACTAATCGTGATTGAGGTTAGTGCAGTTATACCCTCATAAATTATTAAAATTATGAAAATTTTGATCCAGTATTTGTTTTTTTTTTTTCGTATAAAATTCTATTTCTAGACCTGAAATTTGTTTGTCTAATGATCGTTCTGTTGGAAAACAATTTGCGAATATACGATGAAAATGATTCTTTATAGAGATCGATGTATTTTTCTGGATTGAAAAAAAAAATATCGTTTGGGTCCTGGGCGGAAATGGTTTTCTAGTTCTGGCTTTTTGGAAGCCAGAGACAACAAAAAGGCAAAACAGTTGTAAATAAAAATTTACATATTCTTAATTGTTGTGGAACTTTTTTACTTCCTAATTTTTATCAATGGAGATACTTCCACTAATAAAAAGTGATATTAAAAAGAAAAAAAAAATGTACGCCTATTGCTAATATCTAATCAAGTTTGTTAAAGAAAAAACAGAATTTCAATAAACCAATGTTGGCGTAAATAAATTATTTTAATTATATAAATAATTTTGTGATCAAACGTTTTAATCGATTTTGATTTGATTAAAATTTTATTTTGAATGAAAAACGTAAAACTAATGGCTAAAAATCTTTACTATTTGCACAGTAGATTTTTTAAAACAATGTGTTTTATTGTATTTCTAGTATTTATAGAGGAAAATAGCAAAAATGAGATCTCTAAGCTAAAATGACGAAAATTTTTATTTTATTAAAAGATTTAATGAAGTATTAATTACTAATTTAGAAGTCATTTAAATCTTGTAAAATATTCAAAAATTTGTAGCTAGTTTCTAATTGGTAAAACCGATATGAAAATTCTGAGGAGATCCCTGAACTGTTTATATACATTTTGGTTCTATGTAAAACACTTTTATTTATGAGTTAAGCTTGATTAGGGAAATTCGTTTTTTTTCTAAATATTAAATTCATTTTGAATAGTGAAAATTTACTTATTTGCCTTTCTTAACACACGTACAATATGCTTAACCAAGGACTCTAGAAATAGAGCAAGACAAGCTAGTTTTTTATGTGTGATCTATATATTTCCGAAAATCGCGGAATGTTGTGCGAAGTTCATTAATTTCAATTAAAGAAGTTGTAATGGTTCAGTTTTTTAATAATACACAAATACCTACGTTTAGTTAAAAAATAATAAGGCATTTTAATTATAAAGTGATTGTCATCGTAAAATTGTTGAGTAAAGCTTTTCTTATCCCAGTCATATTGCCACACATCCGGCAAATACTGATGGGTTTAGTTGTTTAATGCAATTTTTATTTACGAACATAGTTATCTTTTTAAATACTTTGCTCTGAGCGATCATGTTAAAGAAATGGGTAATGATGGATTGTCTACTTATTCGCTTTTTTTTTTACTTGAAAAGAAAAAAAAACAATAAATTCAAATCATAAGCATAATTTTTAGCTTTATCCCGTACTGTGGATATATTTAAGCTGCAATACACCAGGTATAATCATCAATTGTTGTGTCTTCATCTATGGAAAAGATTGCCCAAAATTTAAAAATCATTTCAAAAATAAAATAAAATACAAAACTCATATTTAAACAAAAATAATTAAAATCATTTAAATTTGAAGGTTTGTGACTTTTCCGAATAATATGGGAATTAGGGGTATATTTTTACTATTATTGTTGAGAGATATGTCGGGTGAGGATTTTATTTTCTAATTTAAATCAAGCGTAAACTTTTATATTACAGAACCACTTTAAGGCATATTATTTCGCATGAATCTAGCGTAGGTGTAGAAAAAAAAAGAAAAAAAAAAGAAAATATAAAAAAAAAAGTGAAACAGTAAAAAGATTTTATTACAATTATTATTAAACTCATACTTATTCTTAATGTAATTATTGCAAAATATATATAAATATATAATTATATAAATTAGATTCTATTGTGTGCTATATGGATTGTAGTATAACAACAAATTAATTTGATTATTTACGAGAAACACATAGAGCTAAAATGGTAACATAAATGAAGATAGTCGTTATATAAAACAAAACGTAAATATTAAAAAATTATATAACATGTGAAATTCAAGAGAGCGAAAAAAAAAGATATAACACAAAATTCTTAATTTTCTATAGGGATAAGTTTAATAAATGGCATACTCCCACAATATTGTAATTTTTTCTCTGTGAAATGTAAACGATACATGAATGGATATAATAATTACTAGACGAAGAAGAATTGATAAACATGTTTTTTACTGTTTATAACATCTTAATATACAAATTAAGAATTTGAAGAATAAAACTTGAATAACAATGTGAAGTTAATGATACCTTTTCTATTCCTACTTCAATACATTTTTTTAACCCATATTTTAATAATTATATGTAGTTAAAAAACTAACTTCATTTTGTCAATTTTACAGTTAGTAGTGATATGAACTTAAAACTTATTGACATATTTGAGTGCAGTGAAAAAATAAAGTTGTTCAGTAAGTTTAGAACTAGTGGATGATAAAATTTCGTCTATAAATGTAGTAGATGGACTATCTGGCTTGCAGAATTGAGGAAATTTAGTGTTTCAGTAGCCGGATACGATTCGGAAAAATGATGGGTAAGTACATACTGCATTTTTATATTAAAACTTAAATGTGAAAAGTAAAAATTTCGAGGCAAAACCAAGAAAAAGTAAACAGTCATTAATTTATTCACTCTGTAACAATTGATTACTTTTACTTATGCATGTTTGGAAATCTCAAAAACAATTTGTTGTTACCTTACAGTTTTAAAAATTAACCTCTTATTAAATAATGAAATTTGAAAACAAGATCGTATTATGTTAGATGAAATAATTATAACTATGGGCCTGATTCTGGTTGTCACCTCACTTTCCGTGACGTGACAGCTTATGGCTGAGTAACGAAGAATTTTTCTTATAAGAAACAAAACAGGTAATTCAGCCATAAGCTGTCACGTCACGGAAAGTGAGGTGACAACCAGAATCAGGCCCTATATTTATTTGTAATTTAAATTTTTTGTAAAAAGTGCAATTACATTGTACTTTAAATTAAAAAGTATAATTTTGTTTTATGTGATAATTGAAAACCATTTATCAGGTGGCTCAATGGTCTAGGGGTATGATTCTCGCTTTGGGTGCGAGAGGTCCCGGGTTCAAATCCCGGTTGAGCCCGGAGTTTTTATTTTCGATTAACATTCTTCATCAATCTTATAACAGAAAAAACTTTCTTTAGTAAATCAATTGTCTCATCACTTCCATTGCTTAATTTAATTTTAACAACTTGACACAGTAAGTGGGTTTTATTTTTGTATTTCATAAGCTTGGTGTGTTTATTGTTTGCTTTTCTCAGCAATTTATTTAGTCTCACTTCCATGTCAACGTAAAATTTCATAATTAATTGTACTTACATTTGACTGTTTATTCTGAAATTGCAACATGCTTTTAGAGGAAAAGTAAAACAATATGACTGCTGTTGGTTTACCAAAAGGTGCAATTTTAATTGCAATATTAACACTGAACTGCAAACTTTTATACACTCTTAATTCCTGCATCTGATAAGTAAAACACACTTGTTTTTAAATAATAGTCTCATTAAGATTTTTAGATGATTTAAGTAACAATATCAAATTTTAGTCAACTATATGGATGAATACTTTAGTAACTAAAAATGAAATATTTTTATTTGCTTAATCGTCTTTCCATCGTTCAGATTAATACAGTTCATCAGTGCTTGTTAGAGTTTGGTAGAGCATAATATATTTAACAAAAAAAAAACAAATAAAATCAATCACTGCTCTATCTCAGTTTAAAATTATAATGTGAAAATGAAAACCAGATTTTGTTTCACTATTTGCGGTTACAGAAACATTAAAAAAAGAACCATTTTCTGAAACCCTAGCAATTATTTAGAACTTACTATTGTACATAAAGTAAAATGTAATTCTACTTAAAGCAATCATAATTAATTTTAATTAATATGCATTTAACAAATTTATCATACAAAAACGTTTATATGTATTTTAAATCTTTAGGATGAAAGTTTATTTAAAAAAAAGGTCATATCTCGTAGAAGAGCTTCAATTTTATGCTTTAACTAACAATAAGACGAAAAATTTAATTTAACTTTAGGCAGGTTGTTTTTGCACGGAATATCCCAGACATATTTTCATTATTTTCTAATACATCCCATAAATTACCTTAAATAATTCTCTGCCTAACCTTTGGAACCAAACCTTAACTTTAAATATAATGGAATAGTTTTGGACTTTGGATTTATAGCTCACTTATGGGCCTTAGGGCTTGGCTTATTTTAAATGCAATTAATTTAATTTTGGTGTTTTCGAATTAGACAAGTAACCTATCGGGCTAGCTATAAATTTTCCATAAGTTCGATAGGGGACAGAGTTCTAATCACTGATCGAACTGGACGCAAGGTGCTACAAGTAATCAAGGACGTTGGCCATTCTAAAAACAAGTGCAGATTGAAGCCGAATGAATTTGGTAAACTGCATCAGAAACAATAAATTTAACAATAGCGTTCTGATAAGCAATAAATCATTGGTGACAGAGGTGGTCAAACACGGTGTTTATCATACCACGGTTATCGGAATTTTAAATTCAGCTGCCTTTTTGATTTACCCTTTCTTACACTTTGTACGCTGTACTTGTTGCTGGGCACCTCTCAGGTAATCCGAGAGAGTTGTTAATGACAAATTTCGCGAAACAGACTACAACACGATCACCTTGACCTAAAGAGGCTTTCAGAGGTGGCTGGCTCACCGGTCGTTTACTTCGAACATTTTCGTCGCTTGAATGCACAATCCTGTTTTTGATAATAATTATTCTAGAGCGAGCGGTGCCTGTTATCGATTATATTTTAAATTTACGACGCAAGAAAACCACCTGATGAATGGGACATATGAATGCATTGAACGTGCACCCTTGGTTTCAATGACCAAAAGGGCGAAGGTCTAAAACGAGTTGATTTTGAATGAATTAATTGGCGTAAATTCGATCGCTAAAAGCTACTGTTTCAGAAGAAGGTTATAATTTTGAAGGGGTTTACTTTACCTTCCAGATTTTCAATGATTTTACTTATATATGTATTGTAAGGAAATTATTAATATGTCCATCAACTTTTCTATAGCTACTAAAAAATGGATAGGTGCAATTAACAAGTATTGTCCTATAGATTTGAACTTAGTATATCAGTTTAATGTTAATCAAGGGTTTGATACCTATATTCATCAACATTACAACTATATTTTCTTAACTTTTGTTACACTATAATTAAATGTTAAGGATTTTACCAATTGCCTTCTCAGCGTAGTGTTTTTTACGTGCTGCTACACAAATTTAATTTTTGAATTTCTTACCCACCACGTGTGCTAAGGAGTAGGTAGGTATAATTTTTAAATAATTTCAGTCAAATTGAAATTGGCAAAGCTTAAGATGGATTCATACTATGTGAATTTTGCTTAGGGACCAATGCTAGAAAAACATCTGCTTGTGAGGGTACGCACATATTTAGATATCCACCCACTCAGATCTTAAATTTTTTGAAATTCATCTCAATGGCACGCAAGGAACCTTCTAAATTTCCACCTAACGGCATCAAGCTCTTGTTAACCTTATCATTCGCGGTTTTTTGCTAGCATTCACCACTGCCTATTCAGATGTCAAAAAATCCGCGAATTAAGCTTAGCTGGATGTCGGAACTATCAGTCAACGCATCGCGTTTTAAGCCTACTCACCGTCGTCGTCGTGGAACACTTGACCCTGGGGTGCCCGAGTTCAAAGCAGTTCAAAGCAATGCACAGCTTCAAAAGTCTTTTCAACTAATTTCAAGTGTTCTGCACGCTAATCAACTTCTCAATTATTTTCCAATAATTTTTTTCCTCAAGCAATGCCAATCAGCCGTGTTAGCACCCAAGAGTGCTGATCGCGCAAGGAACCTGAATTTAAATTAGAAGCACTGCAGCACTCGCTCATTGTTAATTTCTGCACGAAAAATCCATTACAGAATCAGATCTATTGTAAATATTGGAGGCTAAGCCATGTGGACTTATTAGAGCTCATTCAATTGGAGACACAGCGTTAGGGCTCCTGAACAGTGCTAATAATTTTTTTAATAAATTACCTCGTTTTTTTACCGATCCTCTTCCCTTTTTCTTGTGTGTCAACAAACATTTAAATTAAATTTAAAAGTAATTTGTACTAGCCTTTATTTATAAACCTTCACACCTAGTGATTAGCGTTATCGAAAGATTAAATTATTCACGGTACTGAGAAACAAGGTATGCTCGCTTGTTTTTCTACATAAATCGTAAATTGCGTTATAAAATTAAGTTTATGCAATTTTTTCTTTCCGCACAAGACATAATTTAGAATTCAGATAAATTGATAAAACATTTGTAGAACTCTGGCCGGACTATCCTCAGCGGGTTTAATTGAAAACAAAAATTATATGACTATTGCTTTTATAATGTAGTAAAAATTGCAATTTTGTAACCCATTGTATTCGAAAACGTTTGCTTCTGTGAAATAAGCTATATAATAATAATATATTTTAATATATCTGGATCTTTATTAATTATTTTACCCACCACCACAATTAAACATTAGGGCCTTTTGATAGATTGTTAAAACAATTCAGCTTTCTTGGTCGATCTATTTTTTGTCTTTAAACCAGCCCTATTGTTTCGGATAATTAAATAAATAAATAAACAGAAATATAGTATAATCTAAAAAACTATCTTTCAAAGCAGTTTTCTGCACGGTTGCTCATGATGGAGACGTTGCGCAGAAGCAGATATCAAAAGCATTTAAATAAAAAAGAATAAAATTCTAAAACTAATGTTAAACTGTCCCTCATACTTCTCCATGGAAAGTCCAGACCCTCTCAAACACACAATTGATCAGCGCCAAAAAGTCGAAGTTACATATATATAAAAGAGAAAGTTTTTATGTCTTTGAGATAGTCAACAATAACTGAGCGATCCGCTACAACATTTAGGTTAAGCGTAGGATAGGTTACTAACTAATATTGTTTTACAAATATTAGTCACATAAGGTTTTTATATGCACCTGTTTTTCCAAATCAATTTTACATCCAATTTGAAATGACTAAAGCAATTACCTGAACACTCTCCTATCTTAGGTCTACAATTTTATTTTACGTATAATACGAAATCCAGGAAATAATAAAGAGTAAATGAAATTGAAAAAATAAGGGTGTTATTAGGGATATTGTATATTGAGTATAAAATTTTATATTTCACGTGTATGTATTTACATACATTTGTAGGGAATTTTGCCGTAGCACATCTTCGAATAATAACTTTTAATTCTAGAATTGGGTTATGATTTGAGTTGAAAAACAATAAGAATTATATTCTCTAGTAATGCCAAACATTAAATTTCTAATTCTAGCACTAATGTAAGACGTGAAGTGCTATTTACAATGGAAAACAAATAAGTATAATAAACATAAATATGTAGGGTAGGTCAGTAAAATAAAACACTATTTATGTGATCAATTAATCCAAAACCTACTTTGAATTTATGTAGATTTTAACAACAGAATTATGCATATGGTGCATCATAAAAGTGAATAATTACTTTTTCAATAAAGAAATCTCAGCGAAGTGTTGTAGCATGCAAATGGGACCTATTTCACACTCATGGGAGCCACACTTAATGCATTTTACCTTCCTCAGGTGAGCTACTACCAAAAAGCATTAATGTCCCACGCACTCTTATTTATTGAATAAAACTGCTGCCAGCTTTTAATAAATGTCTCAAATATGTTGCCCAAACGTGACGACGATTTTAGAAGCGGTCTGCGAACTGGTCCGCAAACAATTAAGAGTCGTAATCAATTTCGATCGGTAGTAAAGAAGGTCAATTAAATTAAATTTAATCGTTTTCACACCTGCCGTACGATCGTCTGTTTCGTGCGTGACACGCAGTCGTTTTACGTTTTGAACATTTTTAATTGTTGACAAAACAAGGGAATTTGTTTAATTAGTAAAGTAACAAATACGAGCTCTTGTCAAACATAAGTTTAAGGGGATTTAACGCTTTTCGAAATGCTCGATCTCTGATCGAGTTGGTGAGTGTTTTATGAGTCTGTTCGACAAAATACGACATCACATTTTGGATTTATGCATGCATGCTGCGTTGCAGTGGCCTTCCAAGTTTAGTATGAGCTAATTTATTCCTGCTTTACACCGGCTGCTGGTTTTTTTCTGCAATTATGTCGTCCAACAATGTAATTTTGATTGACTCATAACGACTGCAATTGTCTCTTATAGACGTTTGTTCCAATTCAAAATATTCGAAATTGGTTGACGACGAGACTGCGCAAAAAGACAACCGAAAACCTGTGCGTTTAGGCACAGTCTCTTTGAGTTTGGGCTCATAATGGAGCCAAACTACTTTCAATTACCGAACCTTTAAAATTTAGAATTTACACGCCCCAGCAGCCAGTCGGTGAGCGACAGAGCTGCACATGCGAATTTTGACCCGCCTAGCGAACGTGCCCCGGCGCAGATATCCGCAATGCGCCGACGCCAAATACGCACATTGCTCAGGGCTGCGCGGGCATTAAATGTGCGTAAATCATCGAACCTTGATCTGGATTTCTCGGCGGCGGCGGCCAGGAATTAACTGGCAACTGCTCGCGGGCTGCATTTAACTGCCATTTCGGCGGACCACGACCCGCACTCCCTGTCGCGAAGAAATACCATAAAACGCGACAAGTTTAAGGTGCAATGCGAAAAAATTTAATTCAATTCTTATCAACTGGGAGATATGCGAACATAGGCATTCCATTTACTGGCTTTTTATTATAACCAAGTATCGGAGTTGTTTTTAAGAGAAAGTATTTCCAACTGTTGAACCAATTTGCTTTTTGGTTTACCATTGCATTGTTGTCTGGTTAAGAAAACAAACAATGGGTTGTGGTGCAGGCGTACTAAAATGAGGACCTTCGAAGACATGAATAAAAATTAAATTATCGTGGGATACACAAACTACATTTGTTCTCATATATTATGCACAATTCAGAGCAATAGAAAATTTTGTATTGAACTGAAGCTTCAGTTACCCTCAGGAATGATTCTTCAATATATTTATTCATACAAAATTTCTTTAACTATGTTTTAGAAAATTTCTATGGAGTACTCATGCTAAATATCGAAGCGAAACAGAATCATTTGCCCTAAATAAACGAGAAAAACGCAGCTAAGACTAGTTTATTTTTTTTACCTTAATTTAGATGAATCAAATTATTTTATTACTATTATACTATGAAATTATATTAATAAAAACGTTAATTTCAGCAAATGTATCGCTATACTATTCTTATTATTAATTTTTATTTTTTTGAAGGTTTTTCTATTTAAAAAAAAAAAAAAAAAAAAAATTTGAAAAGAGTATAAGAAAAATGCACCGACTTGATAAAAAATGAATTTCGTAAATTTCGCTTCTAGGCCTAGCTTTTTATGCTGTATATAAGTATAACGTGTTTTATTTAAATAAATAGACAAATGCAGAAAACAATTTTTTAAACATTTTCTGCTAAACTACCGTGTATGAAAAGTTTTAGGTAAACAAAATTTTTGCGGCGTTAGGTAAAGTGTATTTTTTTAAATAGCTTTTTGAACTTAAATACCAGGATATTTGGGGTTACCGATTTCAAATTTTTGGCTAAGCATGAACAACTCAATATTAAACTTGAAATGTCGCTCTTTTAATTTTATTATATTCTTAATCCAGACTTATTCAAAAGCTGGTAATAAAGGAATGAAATAAATCATAAACGAAAAAATAGCCGCCTTAAAAAAAATTCCTAAAACAATATAAAATAATTAATAAGTTTGGTTATTGCACCGACTTCAAAGCTCTAGTAATACTTAGGATATTAAATTGTTTTTGACTAATTTTAACTCGGACGTCGCGTTTTAGAGAATAATATGTTTGAAGAGGACAAAATTTCGCGTTTTGTACATCTTTACTAATTTGTTAATTCATGAACACTGGGAAGATAAGACGTCGACAGAATTGAAGCATTCGAAATGTGATAGACGGATACGAAGATCTCTTGGATAGAGTGAGGAATGAAGAAGTTTTAAACAGAGAGTGTACTGCGAAGAAAATTCTGAACGTTATCAAGAAGAAAAAGGTGAAATACCATGGCGCTATCAATTTGTCGACAAATGAAGAGCTTAAGACTGCTTTATCAAAGGATGAGATCAACAGGAGGATCACCAACCTCCGTAATGGAGATCTACGAAGCTTTCAATATGGCTCAAGTAAAATTTTGAATCTTTATCTATTATATCAAAATAATAAACATTTAACAGTCAGAAAATTGAAATTTATAAACTTAACTAATTTTTCCTAGATAATTAGCTATGGTTATTTTTACTAAGCTAGCAAGATAGCAACCTTTTCGGAGGAAGGCAAAAGGGTTGAGTGAGTGGAAAGATGTGTAGAAACAACGTATTTATTAATACTCGCGAGAACCAGTTTACAGCGCTTAAGTTGAGTGGAGCAGCTTGTTGAAGTCGGCGTAGGCAGACTCCAGATCGAACAGAAACTGCCTGACCTGGGCGTCGGTGAGCTCGTCGGAGGCCTGCATTGAGTTGAGCGTGGTCAGCCAGCCCTCCACCTTCGCCCGGGCCTCGAAGTCTTCGGGAATCAGCGAGAGCCTGTGCATCGTGTCGACCAGGTCCTTCAGCTCGAAGTGGAGCTCGTCCATCGTTTTGATTTTGAGTCTAAGCTTGTCCATGATCGTGATGAACAGGGAGACAATGTCCGCGATGCACTTGCTCGTATTTCCCTTGTCGTCTTTGATGGTGATGGGCCGGTCCTCCTTGATCCGCTCCATGGCCGCGGGGCAGTCCAGGCGGAACTTCTTGACGAACGCGTCCACCGTCGGGAACTCGTCGCTTTGCACTTGCTTGAAGGCGACTTTGTACTGGACCAAGTACTTGGAGCAGGCCGCCGTGTACTCCTGTGGCGTGATGCAGTCCCAAATGTAAGCCTTTTCGAGGTTCTGCAGAGTTGTTATCAGCGCGTACAAATCCGCCATATTCTCGTATTTCTCGCGCTCGCGGGCATGACGGTACAATTTAACTTCTTCATACAGCTCAGGGCGATTGTCTTGCATTGTGGGAATTTTCACAGAATATTAACTGTTGGAAAAAAACGGCGAAAACACTTTTCTGTTTACTTCATCGATGACACATCGCAAATGACAGCTTAAAAACATCTGACCGGATTGTACTAGATTGGAATTAAAACTAGACATAATATGGCTACGTTTACATTGCGATATCTTTTATGAGACTTTGCTATTGCATTAAAACTGGTTTAAAAAGTTATTGTAATTAGGAAAATTTTAAAAATAACGGAGTAAAATTTGATGTATTATATGTTATGGTGAGTAGCTTTTGTTAACTTCTGACATATGAAAAGATGAAACCAGATTTTTGATGCTTTCAAAACCTAAACGCAAAGAATTATTTTCTACACCTGATAGTGATTTTATATTAAAAGTTTTGTGATAATATAAGAGATACTGGATTAATTCCTCCTACTTGGAGTAAAATCATCATTAACCGTGGCCGTTTTCATTAAGTACTGAAAAAGTTTTGTTACAGCCTGTTTGTCCTAAATTGTTTATGGTTTCTTTTCTTTCTCAAAAATTCTATGATGAAATACGAGCATTTTGCGATTAACCTCATGAACGTGTGATTAATTCTGCTACTAAATATATGTGAACTCTGCTTGAATAACACTTTCTTCATTTTCTATTATACTTTACAGTAGTTTAAATAAACAAATTTATAATTTGTTCTTTAATTGTTTACTTTTAAAATGATAATTTTGCTGTAAAAAAATATTTTGTTTTCATAACAATTCATATTTTATTGAATTGTAAATATTCATCTGGTGCAAAATATTGCCTGCCACTGTGGACGTTACAAAACAAAAATCACCCACTCAATCAGAGATGGTTGAATAAAGTCTTTATTTTTGAGTATGCTTGTTAATAAAATACATTGTATTTTATTTAATTTCATCGTGTTTTTAATGTCAAAATTCTTCTTAAATGAAATTAAGGTACGCAGTTTTTCATGCGCGAACTTCGCATTTTACCGGATTTTTTTTTTAAAATGTAAATGTAATGTAAAATATGTTTGATATGTTTAATTAACATTAATGATACACTAACATTTTCATGTATTTATCTTCTACGAGTTGTATATTGTGAAATAATACATTAAGTTTTAAAGTTTGTACGAACATTAATTGATCGCATTTGGTCATAATTTGTCAGCTTTGTATAAACTTGCTAAGTAGCAATCTGAATGTTCATTGATGGGCTCATTATTTTGCAAAACGTTTGCTTTTATGGTCTGTTTAGAGCCTAGAGTCTAGACTGACTAGACTAAAATGAGTCGCACGCAGTAAAATTAATCAGTTGCAATTAGAAAGCCCGCAGACCCCGCCAAACTGTTACAAGTTCTCAATAATCCTCGATGCAGAAGGACGATCGATCAATGCGAACACCTTTTATCGAAGTCACAGAAATTATTCAAATAATTCCATTAGCGTAAGTTGCAAAATAAATACCCACTTTGTTTACTCTAATGAATTCCGGAAGCACAGTGGGAAAGGTCAGGATCAAGATTAGTCAGCGCTGCGCAGCTCTCTCGCGAGATAAGTGAAGGCGTGTGACTCGATAGTGCAATTAAGATAAAATGAATATTGATCGGCGCGCATAATGCGAGCTCCGATGAGAGCTATAATTAATTGCCGTCGTTCGGGATGAAAAATCATGGCTCAATTATTGTGGTAGGTAAGTGTGCTAGTTTTGGCCGGGACTCGCCGCCAGGCTATTTTCGCTGCATCGCGACCTGCGACGCATGTTTGTGCGATACGTGCCCAAGGTTGACACACTTTTATGATTTGTTTCGCGAACACGAGAAGCTGCACAGCATCGAGCTTTCGTTGATTTATTTATCGGCGGAAATAGTTCTCCTCAAGTCCTAGCCTTAACCCAATTAATCGAGGGAATTTTAATTGACGTGCGCAGCGGTTATCCTCGACTGCACTCCCAAAAGTGCGGCTGGCTGCTGCTAAACTAGAGTCTAAAGTAAGCAGCTTTCTTTGTCCAGAGAGGACCTCGTCAAACTCAAGAGCAGTAAGTGAGCAACTCAAGATTCTTTTGATAGTTCTCGTTCTCGTGGTGCTTGTTTTGTTTGCTTTATAAATAGAAGTCAAAGGCTATTATTAAAAGAAGCAAAAATAGCGCGAGACAGCCACAGTTCATTGAGAAGATTCAATTAAAATAAGCTATGCAACGCTGCTTTTATTGTTACTGTTTAAGGAGGTAAACATTTTCAAGTGACTTTCTTTTACACTTAAAGGTAAAAATATCGATGAATTTGCATAGATACCTGCATTGCATTGATTCATTAATTTGTTTAAGGGCATGATAGGCGTTTGGTGAAGAAATTAAATTATAAGTAATGTTTTTCTTTCACAATCAGATTCAGTTCAGACTCAACAATAAATTTTGCATTCAATTGAAATTTATGAATATCAATATGAAACACCTTTTTTTTATGGGTAAAAACCACGGCGATTCGATGGGCTTTTCGCAAATATTAAAATCGCGTTATACATACATATAACATTGGTGACTAATGATCAAAAAAATATAAATTACAAAATAACGATTATCAAGTAATTTTTATTTTTCGATCGCTCCATAACGATTACGAAGTGATTTTCATTTTTCGATCGCTCGATAACGATTAAGAATTAATTTTTACGTTTGGATTGTTCGAAATAAAGCCCATTTCATTATTTTCATTCCTTTAAAGTGTGGAAAAGTAAAAAAAGAAGATAGATACGCTTCGGAATGATAGCCTCTTCTTTTTTTAAGTCGGTTAAAAGTCGTTTCTTATTATAATTTATAATAATTAATTATCACTTGATCGTTATCAACCAATCGAAAAATAAAAATCACTTGAAAATCGTTATCGAGCGATCGAAAAATAAAAATTAGCCGAACAAAATTTAATTAAAATTTCAGATTAATGGGACAAGAGTAATCTTGAATCTCTATTATAAACTAAATAATCATTATTTTTAAATTTTGAGATAATTTTTTGTAACTTACATATAACATATGTATATTAAAGTAAATAATAATAAATATCGAAACTTTACTTTATTTTTCAAAAAGAAGTGTTTAACTGTAGAATGTCTCCTTAATTGATGAAAAGCTAAAACATGAGCATTGCAAATAATACCGCAACAAAAAAAAAACAGACAAGCATTTAGATTCGTAATTGAGTAAAACCTCAAACGTTGGCTAATATTGGAAAAAATCAGTGTAATCAAGTAACTGCGCTGCATATAAACAAAAGCGTCAGCATGCGGCGGGCAATTAAGCAAATCCTTTCAATGCTAACGCCACCGTCTCTCCGCAGGCCGCGAGTGCTGCGATTGCGCTGAAAGTAAAAAAGCGGCTGTCGCTATTAAAATAAATGCTGTTTACCGCACAAGGTGAAGCGTGCGAGACTCGAGAGGCAAAAGATAATCTCTTCCGGATTGGCACTTCACTTCCCCCACAGCCAGGTCGTATGATTAATGGAAAACTGTTAGTTGATTACCGCGAGTTCGGTTGCGCCGCGGCCGTGCACCGAGCCGCCCGACGGATTTTGCAATTAAACTGCAAATGGCGAACCTTCCGCGGAATCAAAGCTCGATTCGACGCCGCCGTCGAGATGGACAACTGATAATCAAGTGGCGAATAAAAAGGTAAAAAGCGGACGGGACCCCAGAGCCCCCCGAACCCTCCCAGAGCAGCCAATGACCTTTGCCTTGGCCTTCCCGCGAGTGAGTTTCAAAAACAACGCGCGGTAGTTCTTGGCGGCAGGAAAAGCGGAAGTGGATGCCAATCCCATTGCATAACAATTATTATTATACTTATACCCACAGAACTCACCTGAGTCTTGTATCTCGTGGCTCGTCCGTGGACACTGATTGCATTTACCTGATCCGCCGACGAAGATAAAGTGCCTGCTGCCGCCCCCCCCTTGCAGCGGCAACTGCTGGCACAATTTCAGGAAAACTTCCGGAACAGCTCAATGCTGCTGCACCGGCGATGTGCCCGCGTGCAATTAATTACGTGGTAATGATATCTCAAAGTGCAAGGCGGTAATTAGCATACCTGCGATACAATGCACCTCCCCTGAAATTAAGCAAACGGTAATCGGACTCTATCGCAAATAATTCAATCGACAACGAGTCAAAAGTTGCACACCAGCAACAATAAGAAGAAAGTGCATGAGGGCTCGCCTTCATGTTTCAGGGCTGAGCAGAAAACGTATCCCCGGTTCCGGCGTGATTTATGACCCTTTAGATCTAAATAAACCGAAACATGGGTAAGTAAAGTTTTTAAAAAACATGCTGAGTGAGTGATTGGCTTTTGGCATTCCAAATCAAAAGAGGACATATTCATTCAGCAAGGTTGATTAAAAGCATTTTTCAGAATTATTGTTTTAAAAACTGTTGATGGTAAACTTTTCCCATAATACAAAGTTATGATATTGCATCTCGAAGAGATCGCGTTTAAAAATATTTAAGTACAAAAAAGATCAAAGGTTGTCAAAGACCAAAATTCTAATTTTTAAAAAAAGCAAAGTTGTTCACCAAATTTTTGTGCCTGAAATTGAGAGTATATATCTACTATCATAAAGTCCTTAATTTATCTAATTTTTAATTTACTTCGTTGGCGTTGAAAAAATAACTGAATTAATTTTGTAACATAAAAATCAAACAGAACTTGTAGGGATCCGTACCTCATAATGGAGAAATGGAACCCTTACAATATCACTTTGTTTTCCGTCTGTCTCTCTGTCTATGTGTCAAGGCTCTTTTTTTTCGTAGAAACGGTCTGAGGTATCAAGTTGAAAATAATATCGAATACCAAGGTATATACTATAGCCTCATACTACTGTAAAAAATAATGTTTCTAGTATAACGCAATAAAAAATACGGCCTTTTAAAGCGTATTTTCATACTAAAAGTGGCACTCACTGACTGATCCTCAAAACCTACAGGGTAACTACAATTTTAAATTTGGCAGGTAGATTTTTTAGCACAAGTTAAGGAAAGGAATAAATCCGAAAATTATTAATTTCTTATTTAAATGTGGAGTTATAATTTTATTGATTTCAGAGTGATAGAATTTTTATGTAATAAACTTAATATGTTTTCTATAATTTAAATATGCTAAACTGTACAGTAATATAACGGTACGGAACCCTCAAGACGCGAGTTCTACTCGCACTTGTCCGTCTTTTCTTTATAACGCTTGTAATGAAGAACAAATGGATAAAAATAGTAGTTATTTTTAATAAATATATATATTTTTAAAGAGTTTTTACTTTTTAGGAATGTAGGAATGTAACGTTTAAAATAAAAATCTTTCTTCAGCCAACTGTTATTTTTTTAAAAAACAACTATGTAACTTTAATATATACGATTAAAAGTCACTGCTACAATAACCATAGTACATTTAGTTTTAAGGAAACGCGTTAAAAAATTATTTTGCTGATAAAACTATAATTCTAAGAGTTTTAAATTCCAAGCCTGCATAAATTAAATGTTGGCCGTACTTTTTGGTATTGTTTTGTAAAAATTAAAGGGGGTGTCGTATAATTTACTTTGAATTCTCATACAAATTTACAAAGATGTGTGGTATTTATAAAACAATAAAATCAAGGCGTATAAACTACTTTGCTAAGAAAATCAATAGATTGAGGTCAGTGTCTTTAAAACACTAGCAAAATATAATTGTCTCCTAACTTCCACACTGTATGTAAATAATTTGAAATAAATAAATGGTTTTTACTCAATATACTCATCTTGAAGACGAAGACGTATATCATTCAAGAAGTTAGCCTTTCTGAAAAGCAACAAAATTTTCATTTAAAATTTTCTCGAGGTTTCCGCTCAAGCGGGTGATACGTCCACTCCGTTCATTTAAATTTCATCCTTGGACAAGTGCCAGGAGTCGTGTCATCGGCACCCATTTGCGCGCCCTGATACATTTATGATTGACAGAGTGCATCTGTAGCTGATGCGCCCGCTGAGTTGATCTGAATATCTTAATTATGCACAAATCGAGGCCGATAATCTTGGACAACAAATTCAAACAATTACTCTGAAAACGTTAAGTGGTGGCCACCGCGGTTTGTGTCTATGCCCTACGGGTTTGCTCAGAGAGCGACATGCACGATTGCACCTCATGTGCAGCAAAGCGTTTAACAATAAATTAATTTAATTATGCGGCATTTACCGCGCTACAGGTAGCAGGTTCGCTTGTTAACGTCTCAATTTCCCGCCGTGTCGAGACACCTCGGCTAAATTTTTGAGCACCGCCGGCTGAGATTTCCGCCAAAACAATGAAGCGCAAACAGGCAGACATGGACATGGTTTATTAGTTAAACGGCTCAGCTGAGGCAGTCGTCGACGTGTGCTCATTTATCACGTGGCTCTGCAAAATCCACAAGCCTGCAGGCTCACCCTGTATTTTGAAGATTCACGCAATTGGGTCAAGTTTATCGAATAAGCCGCACGCAAGAGGAGTAAATACATTTTGAGTTGTCAGCGCAAATTAATTATGCGAACTTGTCGTCTGCGTTGATGTCATTGAATTTAACTCACGTAGAATCTGGCAATTTGCTGTTTTCTCCTTTATTTTAAAATGCTGTTGTAATTGTTCAAGATCATGCAACAGATGATATCTTCCAAAATTTTCTAGGTTTATGATCAATTCTCGCTTTTTACCTTCACTTCAGTGGGTGCAAAAAGTCCTTGTCTGAAGTTTACTTTATCAAATATGATACTTCCGTTCTGTTGGTTTTTGTTTAATTTTTGAATTAACAATATAACTTTTTATTCAGAGCTTACTTTAAGTAGCTTTTTGATAAAGCGCTGATTACTTTTCAAGGTCAGATGTCTGTGTAAAAGTAACCCTACCTTAACTTTTGTTCATTTCAGCGATCGCAATATTCATGTTTAAATCGAAGATTGATTTATTCAAATTAAAAATCGAAAATCACAATTTTTCCAATTGATCAGTTTTGACAGCCTACCGACGATATACATATCTTGTAGATTTGTTAAAACTAGTTTTTGAAAATTAATGTACCACTATGATGTCTATATTTTAGAATTTCTAATAGATTTCTCAGAGGCGGATTAAGCTTCTGCGGGGCCCCTAGGTGAATGCAAATGTGAGGCCCCCTATTTTTACCCCCCCCCGTAAGCATTCCAACTTGATCACATTTGAACATTTGAACCTTAAACAATAGTCTATTGTTTTGGGATGAGTCATTTTTAACCCATTGTTGCTAATAGCTTTTAATCCCTTTTCGGAGAAAACTAGAATTGTGGCCGATTTGTTTTACATTCAAGAAACGTCACAGTTAATAGGGGGCCCCTCTTACCTTTTATTGGGAAAAATAACTTAGGTCAAATCCATTAGGTCAACTTAAGTCAAGTTAATTTTATTTTTCCCAAAAGCGAGTAAAATCAGTCTAAACGTGAAAAGGTTTCTTTTTTTTTTTTTTTGGGGCCTTCGGCATCGGGGGCCCCTTTACCATCGGGGGCCCTAGGCACCTGCCTAGGTCTGCCTATTGGTTAATCCGCCTCTATCTAGTACCTAAGAGAAAAAAGTTTCGGAAATGCTTGAACAAATGATTTCTTTAAAACTTAATTTGGTTAAATTGTGTTTTAAGAGTAATACCTAACACATACCTAAACAATCGAATATTCGATATTGAAAAACAGTGCTTTTTATATTAATAATCAACTAAAATTGTTACTAGTAATAAACGAAACTTATGTTTTTGAGAATGATAAAAAAATGTTTTATTTTCAAAAATTTTCAATCTCGAATTTTTAAATAAAGTTTAAATAAATATTTGTTATTTGTCATTGAGGTGAAATATGGCTATAGCAATTTTCTGTTTCGTTGTCAAAGTTAAATTTTGCAATTTTATCTATTTTGACAATTTTCTTTTGTATTGTATAACACAGAACCCTACATATGTACATTTGAGTTAAATTCGTAGCTACTGGACTGGTTTATTGTAGTTTTCTTTAATAATAAATAACGTATTAAACTAACTAAAATTGCTCAAGTGCATCCAATAATCAATATTCGCTCTATACATGTGCTTGTTTTGCGAATTTTTGATAAATGGACTTTTGCAAGAGTCGCTTGAGAACGACACCTATAAGATTAAGGCGAAATCTCAAAGTAGATAGCTATCATGCATAAAAGTAGAATTGACACACGAAATAAGAACGAGTCATTTCCATTGAACACATCATGGCGACGAAGGTCTTAAATGATTAATTGCTTTTACCGCTGAAAATAACTTGGGCCTCACTTTTCAATTATATCATATCTTACCTGGGGGCTGTTTGTAATCTCCGCTCACACCACCACCATCGCGAATTCAAATACATGCAAATGCCAGGAATGGACGTCTGAGTAGGTCAATGGTACGCTATTTGTTCTAGAGATCTTGGGAGACACCTTTCAACCTAAACGTATCCGAAAGAAATCAATTCCAAGCCGAAATCGAGCGGTGAATGCTTTGAATTTATGCAAATCCACCTGTGCTATGCTAGAGGCGCTGTGTGTGCATGATTCAAATCGCAGCTAATGTGCGACATGCATGTTTTAGCTGGCACCCGTCGCGGTTTCACTCCCTCAAGAGCCAAGCCGCATTCAGCAAGAACTGGTGTCAGCGCGTGCATCACTTCTGCTTTCCGATTGATTTGATATTTTGTGGGCAGAACTGGAAATGTGTCCACCTCTTGTCGATGGAAATTAAAATAGCTTCCGCTCGCAGCAAAGATACGCGCCAAACGACTTAGTTAATACCAAACCAACCTTCCTCAAGATGTTTGTCGGCTCAAGCCAAGGTGAATAACCGTCGGCGGAGGTATTGTACTACTATTAGCGAAAATGTCTATATGTAATTAACGCTCATCAAATTTAAATATGGACTGTAATTTCTTAGGGAACGGCACATATTTTGTCTTGAAAGTGCGTAGGTTGCATGAGAGCTCCGCTGCACTCAAACACAACACTTTTTAAGTCGTTATTTATAATTAGGAAGTTTCGAGGTGGACGGAACGACTACTCTGCAATGAACGTAACCAAAGTAGCATATTAAGTACAACACTCTTCTCGGCAAGTAAGTACCTACAAAGTACAAATTACAAACATATGTAAATTGATTGTAAACAAAACGTTTGGTTAAAAATAACGTAGAATAGCTATAAATAGACGTATATTTTGAGACGTTACAAAATTGAATTAAATGACAATGTTAGTCTCCGTTGGTGTTCCGACTATACAAATTCAGCTTTCTACAATTTCGTTTGGCTAATTTGCAACAATTTTATACAAAATAATTCCTTCAAAGGCAAAATAAATTTTATAATATTTTGATTTTAATTTTAGGAATTCCTTTTAACGGGTTATATGGGTTTAATTTGCAAAGTTGTGTTAATATATCTACATACATCCGTATACTTTTGTATGTATTTTTTAAAATATTAATAAAACATATGTACGTATAACTCCTAATTTTTAACAAATTATAGCATTCTTGAAAGAAGCATATTAACATTTTTTTTCTTGCTTTTTTTCCAAAAACCTGTTTAAGAAATTTTTCCTAAAGTAAAATTTTTTATATTTTATATTTTAGGTAGGTACTTAACAGTTTTAGAGTCGTTGTGCCGCGAAAATTTGGTAAATGTATATTTTGTTGTTCCTTCTAAAATTAAATTCATGCTTACTTAGTGTTTTGATTTTTCCCGTCCATTAAATAGTTAAATATATTATACACAGTTGTAACAAAAGGTTGTTTCTAAACAGTGCTACTTTCACTATATTTACATTGTACATGTAAAGCGCTAGTAAAAAAACAATATCAGGTGTTCGTCATCATAGAATTCAAACACTGAAACAACTTCCAACTTGAAAACGAATTCTGTAAAAAGTGCACTTTCCAAAGTCAATGAACGGCTGTCTTGAAATACATAATTTAGATTAAATCTACGTTACATCACCGCGGCAGTTTTCCCTTGTTAAAACTGTTGGCGAACGAATTAACAAAAATCTTTACGCTCTTGGCGCATTCTTATCAGATCTTAAATGTTGGTCGTTCGGCTTTGAGCAGTTGTTCAGCGCCTGGAGCGCGCACGCATTCGGCAAATTGGCAGCTATTAAAATAAACGCAATAATCTCTGGACGTCTGTGGAGCTGGTCGTTACACCTTTTCTAGTCTTCCCTAGAAAACTTTGATTCATCAGTCACTGTAAATGAAATCATCGCCTGAGTTCGCATCCGTGGAGCCTTCGCCCGCTTGCATTGACACAAATATTATCAACTTTTATTGGTACCTTCTTTTATTTACTTCTAATTAAATTATCGATGCAGAGAGAGCGCTGGCACAGCGCGAGTCGCAGATAATGTTTATGTCGTGCAGTATTTTAGCGCTGGTTTACATGAATTAGATAACAAAATAGCTGCCAACTTATGTTCGCATAAATTTTCCGAAAAACAAATTCTAATTAAGGTCCCGCGATAATTGTGAAGGTTTCGTTTTACAAATTCAGGGGGTGTCAAGAATTGCACTGGCGAGACGTTATCAATTGGGTCACATATGAGTAGATTAAATTGTGCTGTTTACTTTACCTTTTTTTTTTTTAACTATTTGAGCCATTTGCATATTTTGTTTTGCACTGATAATTACTTTCGGGGATTAAATATTCAAGGACATTTTAGACATGACCTGGGCGGGTGCTATTTACTTTAACATACATACCATAGCGACTTGAGATTTTTAGAAATTTATCTTATCATGATGCAGTAGTTTAGTTTAGAGGTATGCGACTTTTCCAAGGCCCGTACGGTTATTTTATTTTGATAGTTTTTAAGAATTAAACGTATACTTTAAAAACTTGTGGTCAAAGAAACTTTTTAGGAAAGTCCTTCATACCTACTAGATTGTTCGAAAATTATTTATTACTTTACCTTTGTTCTAGTTAACCTCATGTGATATGTTTAGTGATTTAAAATTACTGGCATTTTTGCTTTCTTCAAGTGTGATTATTTGCACTGTCGATATCAGTATCCCAAATTCTAAATTTTGTTTAAAAAAAAAAAACTAAATAATTTTCTATAATTACAATGCATGATTTGGTAAATCAGTGGCTTGAAGTGAAAATGATTTGTTTTAAATCGTATTTTTTAAATTGGAAAAGTTTACTGCTCGTAAGTAATACATATATACTTGTTAAGTTGTTTTCACGTTTACTGGCACAACAAACATTTAAGTACTATAGATTATTTAAAACGTTATTAATTTTTTTTAACGGCCAAAGGAGAACTTTTGTCTAGTTCTTGGCATCCCTGTGGAAAATGTTGAATTTTGTATTATAACTGTGATAGAAATATTTCGGGTATGTACTATACGATAAGATGCTGTACATCCTAAATGCCCATATATGTACATATAAGAAATTATTATGTCTAATACAGAGATACTGAAAGTAATTAATAAAACAAAAAATGCAATTTATAAAAAGCTCAAATTAATTTGATATCTAAAATTCTCGTGCAGGCCCTGCGGCGGTATTTAACAAATTTGGGACAGCAAAACCCTAATTAGGACAGAAACGAGAAAAGCGACCGCTTACGGCGCAAGAAAAGGCGAAATATATGCAGAAAAAAAGCACGGGCTCGCCGATGACGGCCGATATGTGCTGAAGGTGGTAATTGAAAGGTTACGTGTTAAATGGACCAGTGCAGTCATTCAAATTAGCTGTTTGGGTCGTTCAATTAAAAGCAAAAGGCGATTATCTTATTGAGAGCTGACAGCCGCGCAACATGCCGCTTGGACCGCGCTATCGTCGTTTCGGGGCAACCTTCGCGACTATCTGCTCGAAGAATCGTTTAAGGAGGACATTCGGCGGCGGTATCGATTATAGCCACAACGACAATTTTTTAAAGTTCTCGCAATTTCTGCAAATTACACGAAGGTAATCAAGTACCCCGTTGAGGTCCCATTTCGTGAGACGTGCAGCACAAGGGCCAAAATTCAATTTTGAATATTAAATTTCCGTAGCCCTTCTTGAACTTTCAGCTACTGCATGCCTTGAACTTTTCGGTTTTGCATTTCGCTTTATGGCCGCAGTTTTGGCAGCGGATCAAGCACGTATCTTTTGCTTCAATTAGAACTTATGTAAAAGTTGAACAGCAACAATCACTCAATTTTAAAAAACAAAAGGAAAAAAAAAAAAGAATAAATAACGTAGCTCCTCGGTGACATATGTATGTATAAAACATTTTATCTGCAATTTAAATCATACCTGAGATTACTTAAGCTAATAGAAATCGCGAAATAAGCGGGAGAGCCTTTTCATAGTCTGACTGGTTCGTCAGAAAACAATTTAAATTTATCGCGGTGCTCGGATTTTAAATTCAGTCCAACTCAAGACAGAGTGTCTGTGGCGGCAGCGAGAAAATTATGCAGAAGGTGTTCGCATATTATCACAGGCAAATCAAGCCACGGATAAAACGTTAAGATATTTTTAGAAATGTCTCGATGTAAGCGAGCACTTTCTTTTTTACAATTACTTAATATCTGCGCCACGGTATATGCAGATGTACCTACGTCGATTAGACAAGACAGCTTTTGATTTTGATAGCGTTATGGTGCATGCATAAATTAGCGAGTAGAGAGCATACCGCACGCACTAAAAATTTAAAAAAATATTTCAATTATTTGCAATCATTATGCAGAACTCGTCTGTTAATAAGTGAAGAGAAAAATTATAGCCAAAATTGTGATTAATAGACTAACTCAATTTTTGTTTAAGACATTTTACTTTTTGCCTGCACCCTGCCATTAAAATCCTTTTCCAATTTTTAGTAACATCCCTTCAACTTTCTTAAATTTTTCAAAACTTACTAGTTATTTAATTCTTCAGCTTTTATTATGTATTGCAGATAATTTTTTTACTTTATTTTAATATTAGTGCTAACATACTCCTATTACTCTACCATATCCTAGGCTATGAATTAATGTTTTTCTTCACCACTAGTTTAAACTGAGTTTAAGCTTTAGCTTCATTTTTCCAACTCAAAAATGTTTCCAACTATCATTAACGCTAAGAATTACAATTATCAAAATAATTTATAATAGTATTTCAATGGATCTATAATATATATATTTAGGCTTTGGCTTTTTTTTAGTTACCTTTAAACAAAGGGTTTACTACGATTCCTTCGTGCATGAGAAATGGCTGTAGCAATTCCTAGCTTTTCTTACAGCTACTGAAATCAAGATCGATTATGTACTTGCATATACATATGAACATGGAAAAATTATTTTCTCACATTTCCGGGAAATGAGTGCTACAAAGAAAACGCCTACCTATGTGCAATATGGCGTTGGTGTGAAAACTAATCGCCTTATTACTCAATCAAACATAAAAGCCCTACTGGAAATTACACAAATTGGCCGGCTAACTAATGGCACGCCGGCCGGCCTAATTAGATTTTCCATTGATTGCAACCGAAGAAGGAAGATTTCCGAGTGGAGTAATTTCGTAACACTGACTGAAATTTGCAATTTCAAAGGGTTAAGGTGATTTGGTCAGTGAACAAAAAGCTTCGTCGAACGGCCGATCGATGAATGGATTCATAACAAGATTAAGGAGCGACTTTTATGGTTTCCACAAAATTCTGCATTCAGTGCTCAATTTCTTAAAAATTTCATCATCCGTTTCCAATAACATTACATGTATGGGCTGATGTATTGTAAACAACTTTCGTTATTTCACTACCTATGCTTATTGTTGTGTTTTTTGTAAACAACTTGAGAATATTAGATAAATCTATTTCGCAGGGTCACTGCAATGTCTTCAGTCCCAATCAAAGATAAATCAACTCATATTCACATTTAATCGAGCCTACTAAAATTTAACAGTCACGATTTTGTAAACATTTAAGAAAGCCGACATTCCTGCGGCTAATATTTGCGTGTGCAGAGAATGCATCAGCGTAGAATGTTCTCCACAAAGCACTGAACTGTTCGAAATTTGCATGAAGCCCACTTAATATTAGCACATTCTTTATTGCCTACCATAATATTGGTCGGTAGAAAACCAAACGAATTGTGGTGATTCAACTTTAAGTTTAATGGAGTGCAATTGGATTCTAATTTGTGGCTTTAAGAAAATGTTCACTTAGTTTTGTGGTTTTTACGTTACTATTTATTTTTGTTTAGAATTATTGACCTTATTGTGCGAAGAGATTGATATATAATTTGTTTTAATTCTGGTTAACCTAACAACTCTTATAGTTGAGGTCCATTGGGCTTGTCAATAATAACTAACATTTATTAACTATAAATATACTCTTTTCTCAGTATATTTACCTACTTAGTTTAAGATTTATGTAAATCGGTTTTTTTGTACCAAAATTGCTTTAATGAATATAGAATAAATAATGTAGAAAATGTGTTCGCGCAGAACAAAATATAGTAAATAGTTAAACGGGCATAATATTTCTGATACCTAATTCTAACACATATCAGCCATTACTTTTAATCATATATATCTTGATCTAAACAATAGAAACTGAACAAACTTTAAACGAATTATAGTGAATTTTAGTTTATTTCAAAAAACATAAATTTAAATAGGCAATTAAACAATTATGCTCGATGAACGTTTTCATTGAGAAACAATTGTAATAGAGCCTAGTTGATGGCGGTGGATACTTATATAAATAAATAAATATCCTTAAAAAGTAAATTACATATAATGAAGAAATATTGCCTAGTGACCGTAGACCCTAGTGTACAAATTATAAAGAAAAGGGTAGGTGCCTAAGTATCTAAAATATATGAGTTCTTACATCGGCTCATACCTAGAATATGCAACAAATTCAGGCGTTTTCGAAAAACAAAGAAGCTTAAAAATAACTCTATTCATGACGTTCTTTAGGTTGTGCAACTGATTTCTCCCTTTAGTTGTTTACTGTTTACAAACGACATTAAGTACTTTATGCAAGTTTAACCGGATAAAAGCAACCATGTCGCCTTCCGCGTGACTTCGGAAAGAAGGAATTTTACTCCAAATTATATGTTTCGAACGTTTTTTGGACAGCGGACTAAATGTAAGAACTTTTCTATTCTTTTATTAAAAAATTGCAATCTATGCCACTTGGGTGTTGACATTTTAAGTTAACCTTTCGAAGTAATAAACCTTAAGCGCTGATAATAAATTTGTACATTGAGTTTGTTTCGCAGAAGCGTTGTTCACACAAGTTGAATCGATCGCAAAGTGATCTACGGCCGATCTTGAATTCATTAATTGAAGTAAACAAGGAAGAAATTTACTTAAGCCATCAATGGCAGTGTCTTGTCACGTAAAGGCATTGACAAGTCGCAAAAACTGGACATCATTGAACTCGCAAATTGAAAGTTATCGCCAAATCCGTCACCAGAAAAATTCATACACTTAGGCGGGAGAAAACAGAGGATCCCCACCCCCGAATTATGAAAAATATATTTTATTACTGGGCTTGGAGAGAACAGAGAAGTGCTTAGCGTGGTGGAAAACATGTGACCTACAGCAGCCGGTAAATATGTAAGTTAAAAGCCACTGACAATTCGGATCCATTTATTGCAACAGCCAGGCAGACTCAATGAAACAGCGGCGCGGACACGATTTTAGAGTTATGTAATTGAGGCTCACGAAGAGGTAGAGCGCAGGAAAGGTTTACAGGTGAAAAAATATCAATTCTGGTTTTGATCTGTTCGAGTTCAACATCTGATGTTATTGAAAATTTATTTTCCTCAGAGCAATTAATTTCGTAAAATTTTATGACATCGTTAATTGATAGATATTTTCAATATGTTAAAATTTAATGTTTTTACGCCATTTACGTTTATAGTTATAAACGGGTAGTTAAACACAAAAAATTAAAAACCTCAAACTTAGCTTAGTGTATTTTCGTGAATTTTATTTAAAAATATATAATCTTAAAATATAAAAATTATTTCTGTCAGTTATTTAATTATACATACAAACAATTGATTATTAATTTTTAAGTGAAACTACGTGATTTTCGCAATAATTTACTAAGCAACTTTCATCTTAAATACTTTTTTTGATTCGTGATAGATGATGTAGTCGTTCAAAAATCGATTTTTTTTTTGTTTTGGAAACTTTTACTCATTTCAATAAGAACATTTAAGAAAGCCGACAAATTAATTCAATTATTTCAAAATAATTTACTTTTAATACAAAGAAGTTTTAGTATGCATTTTACAATATAATCAAACAGAATCACAAGGTGTTATAAAACCTGATCTTGACGTTGATAAAGGTTCTACTTTTATCTTTTGAAAACCCTAAAAATTCTTAATATGTACATATATAATATATATTTAATAAAGAAATCTTAATATTGACAACAAGTCAATCAATCATTTACGTTTTTATTCCCATCCCATCATGTTTTTGCGCATTTCATTGACCAGCGCCTCTAGCATACTTATGCAATGAAACATAATCCGAAAGCGGCGGCAATGCAACTTAACACTTTTTATTTTGCCAATTCTGTTATGAGACATATTTTAATCCACAGTGAAGTCAGTGGAACGCAAAGCTAAAGAATTAACATTTTTATTTTCTGATGGATTAAAGAAAAATGTACTATTATCATATTTTTTTTTTTGTTGTTGTTGAAAAGGATGTTACCTCTTTGACTTGCTTGGACCAATTTTGATGTGAGTTAAATTTTCAATCACTTTTGAGATATTATGAGAAGCAATTTGAAAAAATACGGTTTCGAGAAAAATGCTGTTAGAGTTTCGCATAAGACATAACATGTCTATTTCTTAACAGTGTAATTTCAAGAGATTTTTGAATTTAAAAATATATCTGCTTGTAGAAAATTTTGTTCCAGCATGTATTAATTGTTGTATGAATTAAGCTCAACATTAAGGCTACCGGACCAATAAAAGTTCAAAATTCAATTTAGATTGTATAAACATTGTTTTAAAGTTGTTTATCAGAAAAATCTGCTGTCGTAAATAATTTGACATACACTAGTGTACAAAACATTAGCACCGTGATGATAAGTAATTTATTAATTTGTCCTTACTCTTTAATTCGCAAAAAACTCAAAACCTTTCATTTATTCGTTTACATACAAGTTATAAATAAACTTGCTCTAGAAGTCATTAAAATGCCTGTGCAAAACAATAGAACCGAATTGAAATTTCTTTAATAGTTGATCCCTAGTTTTTCATCACATTAGCACATCTATGTGGTATAGAATCTACTAACTTATATAGTCTCCATTGATACCGAGTGGGAGAGGTTATGATGGCTTAAAACAAGAATTTGTTGCTGTGGATGATCGCTTACCGCTTAACTCCTGATTAATAATGCACCATAAGTACTCTATCTGGTGACTAAGCGGGCCAGTTTATGACATAAAGTCTTTTTTCCTTGTAGTGTGTTTCGGGTAGTTATCTTGTTCAAACACAAAGAAGAGGCATGACATCCTCTGCATATGGAATCATAATCGTCTGTAATATTATATTGAAAACTGTCCATACGAAGCTAATATTTTGCTTTTTTTGATAAAAATAATCATAATTTGAATGAGTTATTGACAAAAACTGTAGGGGCTAAAGAAAGTGAAGTTAGAATAAATTTTTGATATTTAACAGAAAACTTAAACTGTTAAGTGACCTTTGACAGTATTTTCAACTTTTCACTCACTCAGCTTTTCCGCAGTGTACCTAAAAGCTACATATACATACATTAGTATAATATGTAAGCGATAAAAACAAAATTCGACGATCGTGCTTAGAATGCTTCCCATTTAAAACAAAGCGCCCGGTGACCTCTATTTAAATTGATCTTATAAAAGAGATCAAAACAACGTCGACGACGCCAATGGCACAAATCACGAAAAAATGGCACGGCTAAGGCTAAGGCTACATTATTGCATATTTTTTAGAGTGCAACCGAGCGACGGCGACAATTTTCCCTGACGGCCAGATTGCGAATAGTCTCGACTCGCGAGGGGAATAAACAAAAGTGCACGCATGCGGGAAACTCGCGGCTCCCTGTTTCGGCGCGATTCAAAGTCAACAACAGTCACAAGACCCAAACACCACACACGGGAGAAAAATCCAATTAAAATGGCAACATGAAAGCGAAATCGGCGTGTATTGCAGTTGCGATTCAACACTTGCAAGGTTCCGCTTTTCTTACCTTAAGCGTGTATCTGCATCTTTTCTTATTTTTATTTTTATTTTTTCTTCGCGAGGAAAAGCCAGACACTTTGGTGGGTGGCCGTTGCAAGTGTTGGTCTGGGGAGCTTTCGATGTAAGCGCAGTGCAGAGAAAGAGAACGGATTGTCGATTGTCGCTCGCTACCAAAGGTATTTAACCGGCTTCGAATCAGCCGAAGATTTCAGTCTTTCTACTACTGCAGTGCGTAACTTCCTAAGGAAACGGAAACCAAGCGGCGTGAACGCAGAACAACCGCAATAAGTTCTACTCGACGATCCTAGAGAACTAACTTCTCAGTGAATGTGCACAGATTTCGAAAAATATACAAAATTTGCCCGATCCTCAGATACGTGGACTAAGCGCACTCGCTTAAAGCAGTGCTTCAGTGGGATAAGTAGGGATATCCTGCAAACTGTGATATCTAGATAAATGTGTATATAAAATAGTAACAACCGAAATTTTGTGCTAATCTGAAGATTCTCGAATGGATCAGTAGTTAAGTTGTGCGGGTTCAGCCAATATCGAGTAATATGGTCCTCGATACCGAAAGGACTATTCGTGGAAAATCCGCGACAAGAGTCTGAAGCGATTCATTAAGCCATCGGTGCTGCTTACCGCGCTGATCGAGCAGCAAATTGTTTCGCAACGAACCGCAGCCGATTGAAGTGAAAGTGATCATTTCACCCAGCGAACTTTTCATTGCGAAGATCAGTGCATGAATTTTTACGGAAATTAACCAGAGGTTGTGTCAATAAACTTTTTCACGCGAACGGTGGTGTGCTCGACTGTTACCTCATTATTAATTGCGACCAGTGAACCAGCGCCAAGTCCCCACAATGTCTGATCAAGCAGCTGCGCCAGTTGTTATTAATCCGAATGCTGTCAGCGAATCGAATGGAAATAAGCCAGCTCACTGCGAGACGTGCGAGTCGTGTGTAGCCGCGCAAAAACTTGCACTACCGCCAAAAACCGTCGAGAGTGAAAGTCAAACCGACGACGAAGTCACCGCCGTCGTCGATTTGGGGGCAAATGCCGCGGTGGCGATGGCGGTGGCTGCGGCGGCGACCGCACGCCAGGCCATCGAACCGCAGGCCCCGAATAGGAAAAACGAAACCAAACTCGATACGATCGAATGCGAGCCGAGCGGAATGGATGTTTTCAGCGAATACCTGATCGAACCAGAGCAATCGCTGATCGAGATAAAGGAGAAGATCACTGATCATGACCTTCACAACTTGCCACTGGCTGACTCCGAGTCGGAGGAAGATGATCAGCTGAAGCCCCTGATGATCGACAACCACACGACCATCGATCACAAGGAGTTCTTCAATTATAACGCCGCCCCGTTCTACCCCCCGCAGCTCGCTAAGCCCTCCGTGGAAGCCAAGGACTCGTACAGCTCCACGGACAGCGAAACCTCAGTGACTTTCGATCGCAGGGTCCCTTCGTCGCAGCAAACCGGAAACAGTTTAGACGCGCCCTTCTTTGACGAGATCACCAAGGATTCCGGATGCTGCGTCTCCTCCTCTGCAGATATAAAGGAGATCGACTGCCTCGCCCCTGCCGAAACCCCTGACGATCGAATGTGCGAGGAAATTGTGGAGCAAGTCGAATACTATTTCTCAAATGATAGCATCTTAAAGGATGCATTCCTACTAAAACATGTGCGACGAAATAAAGAAGGCTTTGTCAGCCTGAAGCTAGTCTCAAGCTTCAAGCGAGTCCGCCAACTTACTAAAGATTGGAGGGTGGTTGGATATGCTATACGCCAGAAAAGTAGAAAGATTGAACTAAACGATCTAGCGACTAAAATTCGCCGCTTAGAGCCCCTGCCGTCCTTTGACGAAACGATGCCATCCCGAACAATTGTTGCAACCGACTTACCAGTAAATAAGTTAAGTATCGAAAAGGTCACGGAAATATTCTCTAAATGCGGCGAAATTGCCCTAGTGAGGATACTGAAGCCTGGGATGGGAATCCCAGTCGACGTACGCCAGTTCATGAATAAATACCCAGAAATGCAGCAAAAAGAATGCGCCCTTGTCGAATTTGTTGAATCCCAGTCAGCGCGAAACGCTAGAAATATAAACGGAAACTTCCAAGTGTTGGAGATGGTAGCTCCAAAGAAGAAGACCGGCAAGAAGGCCCAAACAGTAACCAAGATTATTGAGAGCTACAAGTACCCCGAGTCGAATTATGAAAGAAGCCGCGGAGGAGTCGTTGGATCGCCCATGGAAGGTGAGTTCAAGTACAAGATGCGCCGGAGCTCCGAGTTCTACGTGAAGCCCGAGCAGCACCAGCAGCTGCTTTACCAGCCGCAGAGGTCCCACTCGTGCGTTGCGGAGCCCAACGCCTTCGGGCTCTACTCCCCCCGGCGAATTAGCAACTGCTCGGCAAGTTCAAGTGACTTCTCGCGAAAGTATTCATCTTGCTCCGAAGGCTACTCGAGCTGCTCGGAGATGTCACGACGAGCCTCGGGCTGCTCATCGGATCAGTCTAGAAGAACATCAAACTGCTCGGACATGTGCCCCTGTTCGCGCAGAATGTCTGGGTGCTCCGACATCTACCGCAGGATGTCCCAGTGCTCAGACCACAGAAGATACTCCAGCGGAGTTGTACCATTCGACAGAAATTTCTCAAATCCCCAGGAGATCCGTCGGACTTCAATGGACTCAAACTATGAACGAAAAATATCCGCAGGTTCTATGGGCGGAGGCATACCAATTCACGACCCTTACAGAAAATTCTCGAATGGCTTCGATCCCAATCGAAAATTGTCCAACCCTGACCAATTCTACCACGGACGAAGAATCTCAACTGATTCTGGATTTGATCGGAAACAATCTTTCAGCTCAGACTATGGAACCTCACCGCGATCGCGCAGCAACAGCTTCTTAATGTGCCAACACAAGACAGTCGAGAACGTCGTTAGAACGCCCATAGGTCCAGACGGTAGCAAAGGATTTGCTTCAAGAACTCGCAAGCTTGGACAGATCGTGCCTCCTGTTAACTAATTAGTCACTATTTTTGTTAATATTTAACATTTAGAAAACTTTAGCTAGATAAGACGAATCCTCTATTTATTTTATTTAAAGGAATCCTCATATGTATGACGTCATTTATAAAACTCCAAGGACTCCGATAGAAGATAAGAATAGCCTTTAGGACGAAAAATGTGAGCATACGAAAGCATTACGTGATCTGATTTTTAGAAAGCTAATTTGTATTTAAGATGATAAAGATATATTTATGTAAAATTGTTTGTCTTTTTTTTAACTATTTCCTTGGATGCCCTTTTTCTTTTTCAGAAAAGGCTGAAGAAATTCGTAGGTGTGTTCTTCATAAATCTGCTACTTGCTACTTCCTACAGGCTACTTTAAAATTGCTGAAACCACTTGTCACCTGTCGGAAAGGAGGTCATCAATGCAAATAATCAAAAGTGCCCTTGGAATTCAAACAGTTCCACGTGACTGACAATGAGATAGGCAGCAAGTAACGATTTCTTCTTAAAATTAAAAGGGGTATGTCTCGGCGAGAACATTGTGACTATATGGATATGAAATGAATGCTTGGAATAAAATGAAGGACATGGACATTCATGTTTACCTTCATGTTTACTTTTTAATAAAAGACGTCCAATTTTATTCCGCTTTAGAAGATATTCGGATAGGAAGTGATTTTTTTTTTAACAAATCATGGTCAGCTAGTCAAGATGTTAATGAAAAACTTTGCAAATAAACTTGGGGTAATGAACCTGAGATGACCTGGCCGTGAAGTGAAGCATATGGTACAAAGTTTGTCTATTATTTTCTTAATATTCAAGAATAAAATTGAGTCCCATTCTTTTGTTATTGAATCTGAAAGTTTTCTGAATTAGGTTTGTTGATTTATAAGAAATATACCCTTTTCTTTTGAATTCCTTTTGTATGAATTAGACACTATGATTAATAAAATATTAGATGTAGAATAATTTGAATCTTGAACTATGAAAGATTATGTTAAAAGTGTTGAATATCATTAAATAATCATTAAATTATGTACATATATCAATAGTAGCATTTCCACAAAAACATCATTTCGTTTTCATTCACATAACTTTTTTCTTGGAAGAATTTGTTAAAACTAAGAGAATTGATTGGGATTTTTTAACGTTTTGTTGATAAAAAATGTATTTATATTTATTTATAATAAAAATATCTCTCACCTCCATTAAAAAGTTGTATTTAATAATAATTTTTAAAAAAATCGTGGGAGATTATAAAAAATATTAACTATTTCCCAGATTTTCAGAGGATGGTGGGGGCAACTCGAATGGTTATCTTTTTTCCATCTAGTTGATAGTAATTCACTTTTCTGAAAATAATGGTGCAAAACAAAAGTATGTGTACTTTTAAAAAGCGTCCTCATTGAATGCAAATTTTAATGCGGTTTAACTCCTTTAGGCTTATGCTCAAAAAATTCTTGTTTATAAAAAAAAAAATTGCAATATTTAAGTACGGCTGAAATTATGGAAATCGTTTGAATTTAAGTATGTATGCAGCGATCAGCTTGGATAAGATAAAACAATACTCAATTTGAATTAATTAATTTTAGGCCAAAAGCCGTAAAGTTATGGTATGTTAATCTTCGCGCCAAAAACGTTTAATAAAATAACGAAATTATTGGAAAGTGTACCTAATACCATAAAAACATCCTAATTCGAGTCATTGGGCAATAGTTGACCAAACTTTAAACAAAATCAGTGGCCACTGCAAAATAAACGCAAGAAAAAGCGGGAACTTCCTTCAAGAGATCTTTTGTTACTTGAGTTAATTTAGTTGTTTTAATTAGTCACCTTGCTCAACGTACTTTCATCGCAATTTAAATAACAAAACAAAAACTGGTTTCTTACAAACAATTGTAATTAAGCGCAAACGCCTCCATTGTAAGAAAGCTTCAATTTCTTGCGAAAAATCGGAGGCGAAGACTTTAATTTCCCGGGGCTGGTCGTAGCTAAGCACGGAGATAAATTTTATGGAGATCGGAGCTTTCGTAAGCTCATATTAATTGAGGGCTGCACAAAGTACGTTACTTAGCCATGTAAAAAATCTTAAAGTTTTTAAAATTTTCTTTTTGGTTTTATTTTAAGAAATCCATCTTTTTTTTTATTGGTAAGGTAAATAATGATTATTTTATTTTTGAGTCCTAAAACCTAGATATTTTTTTTTCAGGCATTATTTGGTGATGTTGTGGAATTCATCAGTCGCATGATATTCACGTTTATCGTTTATTATTATTTTTAAACAAACACGTTTCCATTTTCAATATTATTACATCTTTGGTCAGCTAAAAAAACCAATTGCCGAAATGACTAAAAAATTAAAATCGAATGCTAGATTTTACTCCTAGTTAATTATATTAATATATTTAAGTATGTAGGTACTCCAAATTTTGAAACATGCAACAAGTCCAAATTGCAATAAAAGTTGTTTGAAAAATCTAGCAAAATACATTGTGGCCAAATAAAAAAAGTCACGAACATTTATAAGGATCGGGATTTGTGAGGACTATCATTAGCATTTAACATTTTCAATAAAAATAAGTTTTTTTCAGATTTATCTATACTATAATAATCAATCACCTAAGTATATTATCAGATTTCGTTTTTATTTTTGTTTCATTATTACAGTTAAATGAAATTATCGTCTTTGTTTTTTAAGTACAACTTAGTTTCCACCTATAGAATAATTTACAATACTCAACACTATACGAGGGTGTGTTAAAGAGTAGTGCAACAGTTAAGATGGATATACTTTTTGAATTATAGCTTCTTTGTGGTTAATTTGAAAAATTTCAGGTAGATGGCCTACAAAGTAAATTTCTCTCCAGACCCGATGCAAAAGTGCCTCGATATGTTGAAAAATAAAATTGTATAAGTTTGTATTATGTGTTTAATTTGGTCAGCCCGGTTACGATTTTAATACACTCACTTATGTTATATTACTTTAAATTAAGATTTACAACATTTAAATTCAAAGAACAATAAGTTGATAGTATTCATGTTCACCATTAAACCAAACCAGACCCATTCTGATAAATTAATTATTCATAATTCATACACATATTTCAGCTCACATCGCCTCCAATGTTCAATAATTCTACTTCATTGACTCCAATTTGGATAATCGTTAGCCCAAAAATACGCAAGAAAGAGTCTCGTTGACAAAGTGAAAACTACCACCGATGCGATTCAAAAGGAGCAAACACGGTTTATGGTCTTTAATATCTGTCATCTGGAGAAACGTTGTGAATGTTTCCATTTCGATTCGGTGCTAACGCATTTAAAAATATTTGACCCTAAAAATCCGCGAACGGAAATAGACTGCTGCAATAAATCAACGCAGACAGAGTCTTCCCATTTCATCACATTATGTCGCAATTAAAATTTTAATAAATCAAAGCAAATATTTAAGTCATAATTTCATTAATTGAATGCCTTTTTAATCTTCAGAGAGGGGCTGGCATCCACTGCACGGCGTTCGAGCCTGCGACGTCTTTGAGATTTTCTTCTGCTCTAATTTGGGTCATACGTGCGACGGAGCAGACGCAGGAAGATCGAGACTGGGACCGGGATGCTGCAGCTGGAGGCAGCATATGTTTGTTTTTTGAGCGACTTCAAATAAGAAAAAAGGAGGCGGCGCAAAGTGGAAAATATCGCCAAGAAACGTGAAGAAGGCGTCGCTCGCAAAGCACCATAAATTACAACCAATTATCAAATTAGAAACTACAAAGCGTGTTTAACATGTCTTTGGGCCAACCGCGGATGGCTCGGCGCGAAAGAGGAAATTAGCCGCATAAATTTAATCGCTTGTGGGAAGAAAAATTAAATTTTGCTTTTCGGAAATTACTGTGAAGAGTGAACTGAAATAAATATTTATTAAACCAAGAAGTGAATTATTATAATTAAATTTAAGCAGGTCACTGGTCTGATCAATACCCAAAGAGAGATATATAATGCATACAGTACAAATACTCATTTTGATAAAAATATAACTGTTTTTGTGGTTCAAAATTAACAATTTTAGTATAATCAGATTTCATTGTATAATTGGGTGAGGATGTATTTATTCGAGAATTTTTAAATTAATGCGCCTTAATATAAGATTTTTTATGATCGTTATTTTTGACTATATTGTTATCATCTAATATTTTGAAAATTTTCTAATATTTTGGTTATTTATATATTCAAAATGTGGATGCCATTTTCAAGATTGAAAACTTAATCTCTTCAGAGACCATGTTTAGAAAACATTTTAATTTATGCGGACAACATTGAATTAATCACAATTTAAGCGTGTCTTAATGTTTAGAGGACAAACAAATATGTCCAATTCTCATTTTATTTCTTGCATTATAGGTTTTATTAATATAAAACATTTTCTATCAAGAATAACTTTAAATACAAAAATACTTATTGTATGCATGTACTATATTAATGATACTTACATAAATAAAATAATAATAAAAGTAATCAACAGTAGCGAAGAAGCTTACATTTAATTCCCTTTTATCTAATTAAATTGTGAACATTAATTATAGTTGTCATCTATTATAAGACGTGGTATGTTAAGCTGTGCCTAATGATTTATGGTTTCATGTTTAGCTCAAACAAACATCCGCAAAAATTACATTACGCATTTTTTGTAAAACTAACAAATTTTATATTAAATATTAAATCAGTGTAATCTGTCATAATTGTGTACCTATATGCTCCTAAATAATTAAATACTTATTTATGGTACAGGTTGTTTGGAAAATAAGTCTCTCAAAATAATCAACAAATAGTCTTATTTTCCTGCAAAAAAGTAAATTGCAATATTTTTTCTCAGAAATGTTAAGAGTGAAAGGTATACATTTAAATATCGTGCCGTCGTACTTAGATTTATACCTTACAATTCGCTTGCATACACCATATACATACATATACTTTGGTTGCAAATACTCATATTTTCCTTTAAATTTTTCTAAAATAGTAGGTACCTAATGTGAGGACTCGAGCGTTTTTCCTAAAGATGTACGTAGGTATCGTATTCATACCATTTCTATGGGTCGACAGCTCGGTGCGTCTGGATGTAAAGAAAAAAATGACAGTCTCATGGGTTTCATTTTTGAGTCTGAAGATCTCATAAATTAATTAGGGCGGCATTAAGTGTTGTTTGTTGTGGCTTCCGACAAGAATTAGTGGCTCTTAACGTGGATTTATCGTGCGGAATGCTAGAATCAAATTTATTACTGCTCCCTGTCCCCTAAAATGACTTACAGGTGTTAGAATGCTCGTTAATTGGTGTTGTGTTGCGGTTTAGGAGCGGCGGGTGCAGTTCTGTTTAGCGCATTAAACAGGGTCGCTCTCCTGGTGATTCTGTTCCTTATCAATTAGAGGTATTTTGGCGCCAGTGACAGAGGAAGTTTAAGCGCCGCTGACATTCCGTCTGCATTTTTACATATTCACCGGTGTTAGGTCTTTCCGAAGCTATTTTCGTTAATTATCCTTTTCGCAGGGAAACTCCTCGGCGCCATCACTTAGTATAAATACTAATGATTTGTTGTTGAAGCCTTAGATTTCCATTGGAGTTTAAAACTTAAATTTTATCTTGCATTTTGAAATGATACCCCTCATTAGTAAGATGTCCCTTTTTAAGATTATGATATAAGAACATCGCGAATGTCGGATCTATTTAAAAGCAAATATTCTTGAGGATGTGAATTAATAATAAAATATTGTGATGTTGCGCAAGTACACGTTAATTGGCCACAATCTTGCATATCATGTAAATTGTCCAAGCGTGCTGTTCTTCTCCTCTGCTGTCAGAATGGGAATGATGAAGAAGTCTTCTAGGCATCTGCCTGAATTATGAAATCATATCTTTAGTTCCTCTCAAGCAAATAATTTGGCTGTGCGCCAGCCAAGATATTCCATCAATTTCACTTAATTAGTGTAAATTAGAAGCTTTAGCGGGAATTATAATGTCACACTTAGTTAATCTGCTGTGATCCTGATATTTCAGTGACACTTTAATCTGCGTAATTGCTAAAAATGAATTAAGGTAAATTGATGGACATATTTTACATAAAAAGAATTTGACTCATTTATTAGAAGGGATAACGAGCTGAAAATGAGACGTTACATAATAGCATTAAAGTTATTTTTTTTAGGCCTACAAATTTAATTTATTACAGATGTTATGTGCATTTTAATTTGATTATCAAAAGTTAAAACTACCTTGACCATCTAACCTAATATTTAATTACTTCGACCTACGTCTAAGTTTTTAACTAAATGAATAAATTAGAAAACTATTTAAAAACTTAATAACTAAATAAGGATCTTACTAGGCATCCAAATACTGCTACATCATTCTGACATACATATGTATGTATGAAAAGATTCAATTACCTCGAACTATAGATTCCGAATTTTAGTTGATTCACTTGAAATTTGAAATACACTTTCAGGATAATATTTAGTAGTTATAACTTGACGTCGAATTTTTTGATATAATGCTTTCTTCGGAAAATATTAATAATAAAAAGTAAAATAAAAATTGATCTAGCCAACATAGTACGATATATAGCCCTTAAGTATGTATATTTGTTTAAACTACATACATATATTTGATCCAAAATTATGATTCATACCGAAATGAAGAACCACTGACACGAAAGTCTGTTCAAACAAAATCTTTAAAATACGATAGTGCGTCTTTTGCTATAAATTCTTCTAAATCTTAAAATATACGTAACAACTATTCTAAATATATCTAAGTCACCATTTCACAGAAGTTAAACTTTTGTACGAAATATTATAATAATTTTAGTTCAAACTGAAGTATAAAATATATTGAAAAAAAATGTTTTTATTTCACATTTTAAAACAATTAATGCAATAAAGATATTTGTGTATGGTAACTAAATTGTAAAAGGAAATATAAATGAAAAAGTAAATACATGCATATGTACATATGTATAAAAAATTTAAATAACCGAAAACGAAATGCAGATGGTCCTTTTTCGAAAAAATAGTAGTGGTTTGCAGTTTTTGATAGAGGATGCACCAGCTTCAAATTTCAGGTTTTCGAAATTAGTCTTAAGTCTAGGAAAAAAGAGCCTATTGATTGAGTCGAACCATCTGAGCCCTAATTACCATGTGGGGATCGCGACAAATAAAAAGTGGGGAAACACAATACGTTTTCAGCCGCGACTAGCCGCATTCCCCGAAGGCAATTAATTTGAGCAATTACTCAACCTTGTCATCTGCCTTTTTGCCCTGTTTGGAAGGAAAGTAGTCCCTTCGCGCATTCGAATGGGGATTTTTCCTCGAAATCAGACTCCCAGCTATTTTCATCATCATCCGGTCTCTTTTCGAGTTCAAATTAATGAGATACCAGGAGTAGCGATTTTCGAGGCGTAAGTGACTAAAGGGATGACAGCGCGTCTACTCAATTCACTTAAGACGCGCTGCGCTGGGCGCACTTGCGCAGCCCGTTCGACAGCGCGGAGCGCCCAAAGTGATACTAATTAGGATTAGTTAACCGCGGTTCAATGCGGCCCCGTTTCGCGCCGCGCCCGCCGCGCATTGCTGAATTAAATGTGATAATTGCGATGGCAGATTTATTGCGGTGGTAAGCAGCATATGTTTTAATTAATTTCCGAGAACATTGCAGCCCTTGTGTGAATGACGGCTGTTTGGAGCGTTTTAGCAGCTACTGAAGGGCTGTCCGTGTTTACAACTTAAAAGCGTGGTCCACGCCTCCTGAGTTGATCGTAAACGCTGCGTTGACACGATAAACTCACCTGTTTCACTTTATTTAAGATTTCAGCACCTTAGACCTGAACGCATTCCACAACGCTTTCGTTTTTTCTAGGTCTATTTTATGTCGTGGCATATGTATGGATCATAAAATTAAAATCAACGATCGAGTTCTCCAAAAGGCTACTTGTAGCAATCAACCAATAGGTAACGACTTTTGATGCAAACGTAGTCGTTTTAGGCGTTTTGGAAGTATGGCAGTGGAGGAGTGACGGCACCAATTCAAAGCCAACAGACCGAGAAGTGTCAGGATAATTAATACGGGCCCATTATAAATCATCACGTTTCAGTGTTCGTCTCATATGGCCATAAATCAGGCCGGGCGAGCTCCAACACTTTCTAATTATAAAAGGAGATGGATCATTCGCTCGTATTGGAACGTCATAAGTGTCAAATTATTACAAGGATGCGCCGGCACCTTCGAGGAGCGCGCTCTTTGAGTTTGGCGCGTCGCACGCTGATCGAGTGCATTTCCCCGCCCCTGACAATTTAACACTTGTGGGAATAAAACTCGGAATGCCTCTGGCGCCCAAAGGCGAATTTGGCTTTCATGGCCCATTTAAATTCCTTTTCCAAGAGAAGGCGGCGTGTGACTCTTTGCTTAATTAGTCCACATTTATTGGAGCTTGACTGTTTCAGTATTTTATAGTCTTACTTTTACTATATTTAACTTTATGCAAAATATGCAACGTAATTTTGGCAACTATGGCTACTTACTAACTAACTTGAATAGGCTTTGTTTAAGTTCGAATATTTCGGTTACTACCTAACTAAGAAACTTTCTGGTGGATTTAGTTTTAAACTATACAATTTCTTTTTCATGGACATAAATATAGCATCAGACCAAAGAAACTTGAACGACTTCATTGGGTCAATGTTTAGAAAAATAGGTAAGCTAGCTGGCACCATTCAAGCATGTAATCAATTAGCTTCTCAATGATTGTTTGGTGGATTTTACGCCATTTTTTCTCAATCTTTTTAAGGGGTCCTTCTGGTTTCGAAATTATTGTCTTTACAATTTCCTACAGATAGTTTTTTTTATGTTTGCAACTACATGCTTAGAATCATTTTCTTGATGGAGTCTCTCCTAAGGCTACAGCATCTCATCCTCGACAACAACATTTTTTTTTTTAATAAATGGATTGATCCTTGTTATGGTATTGATCAGCAATTTGGAGCAAAATGAATCATATTTATTTTGGAAACATTAGAAAAAAGGTCGCTTCTCGCCTTGTTTGTCAATATAGCTTCCATAATTTTAGCTTGTAGCAAATATCATTGGAGCCTTTTGGTTATTTCGGTATTCTTAAAAGTAAACCCATTGATTATTTTTCCGATCATCCTCCCTTTGTTTCGCTATAAATTTAAAATTCGTCCTAAAATATGGAGATAGGAATAAATAAATTTTAAAATATTCTATCATACAAGTAAGAAAATTATTATGTATTTTTAAAGGATTATATTTTATAAATTAATTTGCGGGACTTAGGTATAGACAATTTTTTATTTTGGTGCTGTAAACTTTAATATGTTTAAATCAGATTGAAAAAATGTTGATGTTAGCCTGCCATGACATAGCAGAACTAAGAGTTTTGCATGAAAGAGAGACGAGGTCCTCTATGAATTTTTTATTTTACATCGTATGGTTAACGAAGAAATGCTCTTTGATAAATTTCTAAAATAAAGGTTGTATATTTTTGTATTGCAATTTTAGCTTATCTAATTAGAAGATTGTAGATTTTTGTTTGTTTGTTTATTATTACTATTATTTATATTTATATTAGGAATAAAAAAGAAAAGAAGTATTTGATTTAGGGATTGTGAGGTGAACCATATTTAGTTAATAGACCATAAACAACTATTAATATTTACAATATAACAATTTAACACAGGATTTTAAGTCATTAAAGTATTTTGTTTACACTCTCTAGATATGCCTCTTTTTCCTTTGTACCTACTGCCATAAATTTCGCAATAATTTACCTACGTCTTCTAATTGATTCATTAATTAAATCGTCTATTTTTGATATTGGCGAACAGAAATGGTGATAAAAGTGGATGTCTTGTAATTAGCACCGAAATCACGCGTAATTAACATGCTGCTCAGGCGGCCTTACTCTCAGATTCTTTAAGTTGAAACGAACTAAGGAGGCCACAAGTCTATCAAGCCGGCCAATGCTTTTATTTGATTTGCATTCTCGAAACAAAACCTCTTCGCCGCGCTTAGAAAATTGCTCGACTGCAAGACAAATCGTTTGTTTGTTAATTGTGCTTTAATAAAAAGTAATTCGTAACAATTGTCGGCTTGCATTTATCTTGCTAATTGCTCTAATGAGCTTCATGTAAATCTTCACCTTTAGGAGCGCCGAACGACGCTGCCAACGTTCGAGCGCGGCAAGTTCAGCCCACTTTGTAAGCCATTTTCACGCTCGGACTGCGCGGGTCCGCCCACCTAATTAAAGGCGCGGCCAATACTCAGCGAGACGCGATCAGCAGAAGCCTCCTCTGGACCAATCAAGGGGCGAACATAAGTGAGATCGACGAAAGACGCTGCTCGAGATCGGCCCGCGGCAGTTTAAGACGATTAGTTCCTTTGGATTGCTCGGGAACGTTCGATCGTGCGGAGGTCCTAATTTAGCGGTTATTTTCGGTTTTGGCACTGTATGCTTGAGGCTAATTGAACTATGGATGCTCAGACTATAAAACGGTTGCCGAATAGTTTCTCGATTGAAAACATTTTATCGAAACCCGATCTGAAAACTCATCTGTTTGAAAATACAGTTCCCGGTGTTTTGTCTAATGGTGATAATGTGCAAATTGGCTATAATCAGTCCAATGAATCAATGAGCAGTGCTGTGGATGTCCGTGAAAACCTAATTGTGCCTGATTCAAGTTATGCTGACGATCAATTGGATAGATGCAGTGAAGCGGCCTCCGAGGAAAGCAGTAGTAAGTGAAAGTGGGAGTCACAAATTTAATATCTGAAAGCCTTCGAACATCTCCTTCGATCATTTTACAAGCAAAGACGAGAAGTCTCCATCCAGCAGACTTTCCTCTTTCCTGCACACCTCTTCTCCTCGATTGTATGAATTATTTACTTTCTTTATTTCCATCAAAGTTTAAAATATAGATTATGAATATAAAAATTACTTTTCAATTAATAAGAACCACATTTTAGAAAATATATTCATATAATACATATATACATAGATTTCTGATCGTAATGTAATTTTATTGTCCTTTTTTACACAATCAGTTCAAGTTATATTTGTTACCAATTTTATAAATTCTGTACTGAACAAATTTGTGCAGCTTAAGTTTGATGCATTTTCGATTTCTAATTTTCAAAAGCAGCGGCGGCTGTAAGTCTATCTAAAACGGATGTAATTTAAAAAATGGAATTTCAGGCCATACAACAATAAATAAAAAAAATCACATTTAGAAGCAAAGTTAGCAATCTTCATTTTTGTAAATTTTACAGAAATTTCTATATCTAATGTTAATATGTATTTGAAAACAAATAAGTAATTTTTCTGTTTGCTATAATCAAATTCTTAGTATATAGTAAAGGTTTTATTTATAAAACATTATTTTGAATTATTATATAGGAATACAATCATCCAAAACTTTTGGAAACAACGAGTTATAGTTATATTAAAAAATTGACATATACATATGTATGTAACTCGCGATAGGCTCAGAGCCGAATTTCATGGTAACTAATTTAGGATCCCTTAAATTAACTCGGAGATTAGAACTTTTATTTTAAATTTAATTCGAATTTACTGCAAATGTTCTTGCTTCTCGTTTACACTATACATGGCATAATTTTCTGTCAAAAAATTGGAAAGTGGTTTTAAAGATTATATTCAAGAGTGAGAATTAATTTTATTTCTGATCCTACTGCATTCGGATATTATTTTCTAAAAAAGGAATGTTAGGAAACTTTAAGAACTGCTAATGCACAATAACTTTATGACAACTTCCATTTTTTCGATTAAAAGATTGTTAGATACTATTGAAAAACAAAATATTCTGAATTATCATTTTATGGAAAAAGTGTTTTTGATAATGAGACTATTTGTTTATCAATGAAAAAGGTACATTTAGTGACGATGTATGTATTAGTACAACAATGTTTTTAAGAATATTGAAAAATAAATGAGTATGTTCTGTTTGAAATGAAATGAAATGTTGTTACCGTATCGAGTCTCCGCTTTGAACAGATTATTGAAATTAAAAATATAATCGTATATAATACAATTTGATCTAAGATTTTCAAAAAAAATATTATTTTAAACGAAGATGGATTATATTTGGCTAATTAAGTATATATCGAATTTTTGTTTATTTGCGAAAAATGGATAGGTCCGTCAACTCTTTAAGCATTCATTTAAAATTACAAGAAAACTGTGTTTTTGTCATTAACTCGGACATTATTAGCTTTTCGGAACATCATGTACAAGAAAGTACAAACAAGTGACAAATCTCTTTTGCATGTTCGTCACTCTCGACCTCAAATGAACATTAACACAAAATCCGTGAAATCTGTTCCACAAAATCTTACACAATTTATACAAGCTACACATTATGCACAAAAAAATATCCTCAATATGATTTCGTTGTCAGCAACTCGTCAGTTTGTAAAGCGTCCGAAACTACAAAGTACTGAGGAGCTGGGTGTCGATTAATCTCTTCGACGCTAATTATCCCTAAAAATACAGAGAACAAATAAAAGGCGGGCTCTTTTTTGGGATTCTTTCGGGTGTCGAGTCAATCATCAGTCAGTGACATCACAAAACGGCCGCTGTGCAAAAGACACTGGGTGCAAAGTGCCAGAATTTTATTTAGGGACGTTCAACTCGGCCAATAAGAGCAGAACAGGACAACACAAAGAACGAAAGTCGAAAAATTTGGCATGCAGGCTATGCTAATTGTCTTCAATTAATTGACAAGGCGAAACTATTCTCATTAATCCGAGAAAATCCTCGGTAATTAGTCAATCGAGTATTTATTTTTGGACTCACTCTCCTCACCATTCGAATGCAATCAATTACGTCCAGGGGAATGAAATAAACATATTAAATGCAATTTTTTAAACGTTTAAATTATGTAGCTTATTTTTCTTTTGAATTCAGATGGGTATTTTGGAGTAGCGGGAAATTAAAATAGTGATACCAATTTGAATTTCTTACCCTTAATTGCATAGGTAATTTCCAAAAGTAGGAGTTTTTAGACGTAATTTTTATAATGAACATTAAAATTTTTCAAATCAGCTGAAGAAACTCTGACTGATACAAAAGGTAAATGTTGTTTTAGGAAAAATAGACTATACAAATTTTTAAATCAATTTGACGTTTATAAGCATATCATCGATTTAAAAAATAGCAGCAATTATAACGATATACTAATCATACCTATTCATGTAAATGACCCGTGATTTGTACCAAAATCTTCTCGTTCTAAATGTAAATATAATAGTAAAGTCTAAAAATTATACTTTTTTAGTGTAAGTATGGCAATAGTGCAGCTGTACTTTAAAATTCGAATAAAACTATATTTACTCTGAAAAGAAAAATACTCTATTTATTTGTTATTGAGACTTTGAAGAAATAAATTTCGCCAATTTTGTCAGTTTTGAATTTTAATTTGTGGATTGTACGCTTACTTTTATATTGGTAGTTTATAGATCTTATAGTTATAAAATAAAAATAATAAATACCAGTTGCAATGTCTGCAATTTATAATGCCACTTCTATTTTAATACATATTTGGTGTTGCAGCAGGAAGAATTTAGATTAAAGGGATGTTAATCGGACTTACATCCAAAACCTTGTTTGAATCTGGCTGCTCTTCTGAACGAAAATAACATCAAAGTGGAAAGTTTCAGGTCAAGCGGCATTTGAAAGGAGCAATTCCAGAGCTAAAAAGCATGTAGGATTCCTCAAAAGAATGCCGCTAATTGTTTCCTAATTGCCCATGGGACACTTAATTATCCTCCAACGAAAGCAGCAGCAAATCTCGCTGCTTGTTATGTTTAAAAAGAACTGAAATGACAACGATGTAGAATCCAGCGTAGGTTTTTGCGGTGAAAGCACCACGTCGCAAACGAGCTGCCAGGAGATCTTTAAGACGTAGACGGAGCAACGTGATAAGTAGTCTATTCGTGTCAGGTCCTACAAACGAGGCGGCAAACAGAATTTCGGGAAAATTTTTCCTACATAATTAACACAAAAATTATTTGGCAAACGCTTCGGTGAAATTATTGATGTAGGGAGATGTAGAAATGTGGCGAGAGCTCTTTGTATCTCAGGCTGTTTCGAACTAATTGAAAGATTTATTGCAATTTGCGAGGACTAATCGAAACTTTTTTCTTTTGATTGCAGATACGAGTGACGATCGCAAGAAACGCCCACGCACCGCCTTCTCGGCCGCGCAAATAAAAGCACTCGAAGGAGAGTTCGAACGTGGGAAATATTTGTCGGTGGCGAAAAGGACGGCGTTGGCTAAGCAACTTCACTTGACGGAAACGCAGGTTCGTAGCATTGTAGACCTAAAACTTCAGGAGAGAATTGAGGCAATTCTTATTTTCAATTTAATTTTAGATATAAAGAAAATGTTTCTTACTTTTTGGAATTCTTGAATAAGGTGGTCGAATAGAATAAAATACTGAAATGACGACCAAAAATCTCAAGTAATTTCCTTGAAAATAGGTACATACATATGTATATGGGGTTGGCTAACTTCGAACAAAATAAATTATATACTTCAAATTTTTTATTCAATTCTTAGTTTTGTATTCTTTAGTCAGAAACCTACCTAATACTAAGGCCATGTGCCAATTCTAGTGAAATGATATCATTTCAATCATTTCGTTTTCCAAAACAAGGTAGCTACAAAATAATGCATTTGAAAGCAATCATTTCAGTGAAAGAATTTTTCAATTCATTGACAGCAAATAGCAGAAAATTTTAAGTAAATAAAACTTATCTTAATATCTAAATATATCTATAACGTATGCCTTTTATTATAACAATTATTATTAAACCGAACAAAACTCATTTAATATATGTACAATATATTTCGACAGTCGAAATGATACTTTAAAAGAAATGGCACACTTATCGCGTCATTTAACAGCTAATTTCATTTCAAATGATTGAAATGATGTTGAAATGATATTCGAAAATCAACTAATTATATTTATGATAAAAAATTAATTTCTTTTATACTCAAAAACTGACTTTTCCACATTGTTCTATAAAGCAAATTCCAACAGCCATGGTGCAGAAATTTTTATATGAATAAATATTGAAAAAATTCTGTTAAATAACATGCATTATTAATTTAAGACCGCCGCTAGCATGAACTTTTCACATAAAACACTAATTAGTTCAGGTAAATGCGAATCTTATGCCTTTTAAAAATAGTTTTTTTCTAGATTATAAAATGTTTTGCTTAAGATAGTTTAAAATCTATGAATGTACTTACCCAAACGTATTCCTTTTTGTTTCAGATAAAAATCTGGTTTCAAAATCGTCGAACAAAGTGGAAAAGGAAATATACAGCTGATGTCGAAACATTAGCTTCGCATTATTACGCGCAGCTAGGAATGGGAGGATTGGCCCGACCAATGGTAGTTGGAGATCGACTCTGGTTGTTCAGCCAGACACCGACTGGGCCAGCCCCAATTCAGTCAATAATGCTAAATGGATCGCAAAACATGGGCGTTCCCCCTGTGAATCCATCCATTCGATCGTACCCTGTAGTGTCTCCTGCAATGAATCATGGTGCGATCATTGAAGGTGCTAGAAATGCAATCCTCTCCAGAGGACAACCACTGAATTTTGGAATACCCTACAGCACTGCTGTAACAAATAAAAGTTTTTCCTCATTACCTGTAAGTTACGGCCCAAGAACACCTTCGATGACACGCCCTTTTGAGCCTGTGATACCTACAAAATTGCCTCCTTTTGATGGGTACAATTACGGCGTAAGGACATCTCTAAATAGTAAATCGGAAGATTCGAACGTGTACTATCAAATGAAGTACAACACTTCAAACAACTTTATGCCCTGCGCAGGACCAACGAATGACGTAGAAAGCCCCAACAGTGGCATAGCTGAATTAGAGCGTGTTTTTGGTGATCCAAATCCCACCTACCTCCAACAGTGCAGTAGCTCCCACAAGATTGGCGAAAGGCATTCACCCCGAAGCGGTCGTAGAAATTCAGCCTCAGACTCTGAATGCAGCGAAATAGACTGTGAGCAAGTAGACGACGATGTGTAGCTAAGAGAGGGAGTGCACCAAATAAAATAAATAGTTTATTAATTCAATCGCTTTATAATTCACTTTATTATTATATCACAGCCAGTTAGGCTAGTTTTGCTTAACACACAAAAGAAAATTGCTTAATCTTAGATTACTGCCTAGTCATAGTTAGAATGAAAAGTCAATAGATTTTTTTGTATCTATAGCCTCAGTAACAAAAAGTAAGCTAACATAATTTGAAACATTTGTAACAAAGAATTTGAATAGGCTATTTTCGGCTATTTTATACATTAAGCTATTTCACAAAATACCCCTTGTAAATAAATTAGTTCTAAGAACAATTCCTCTGTGACAAGCTGTTGTATAAAATTATTATGAAACATTGAATAATAATAAATAATATTACTGAACGAAACTCCGTTTTTTATCACTATTATAAACTAAAATTAACAACAAAATTAAGGCTCTATTATTTGTGATGCAGTTTGGTAAACTACTGCTGTATCTGCTATATGCAACTCAAGTCATTAACAAATAAATTATTTATGTTTTTCATCTGGGATGGATAATATGACTTTTGATATTTGTTGGTGCAATTTAACTTAAAAACTAATTATTAAAGTAATATTGTAGATTAAAAGGAATGGTAAGTGCTGTTGTTCAAACATAAATTCAGGTATCCTTGGTAAACATTACAAACTGCTTAAAAACAATTCAAAACTGAGTGACTGCAAGAGTCGTGTTTTTGAGTAGTCAATATTTAAAGAAAAGGGAGTGCAAATAATCACCGCATTAATAGAGGAAAAATAAGATTAATTTTGAAATTCGGAATAGCCAGATACTTAAATGTCTGAAAAAAATATGTTAAACACAAATAAGTTAGAAATAAGCAAACCTTATTTATTTAAGTGACTTCGTGAAATCAATGAACGTGAATAAGTGCAAGAAGTAAGGCATAATGGAAATTTTAAGGGCGGTCGATTGAAATGCCGTCGGGCACTCTGCAGAAGAAATCGTATCGTTTTTACTTTGTTCTGATGATGTTATCCGCCAACGACTAAATCGATATTCAAATGAAAATTATCCTTCTACCGATTTCCTACTCTTTTAATTGTAATTACGTACAAAAATTCAATTTACAACAGAAAATGTAAACGCACAATACTTTCTTAATAATTTTTTTGAACTTCTGCACTTACAAAACCTTTTAACACTTCTGATATTGAATCTAATTTCACCAAAGAATGTTCGTTAAATTAAAATATTTTTAATTACCACTGGATTAACATGGAAAAACACAAGCGGAAGCAGTTTCATAGTTCAGAAATATTAAATATTCATCTAGTGATCTTAAACAGCCCAAAACCTCAAATTGGTACATTAACTTAAACAAGGAATTAAAAAAACAAGCATTAAATAAATCCAGTAACAAAGCTACATAACACTTCTCTAACTCTTCAACGAGTATTGTTTCAAAATGAAAATGTCTCGTGCCACGCGTTCGACAGAGAGCGAATTGCATAAATAAACGAAGAGGAACACAATAGTAACACAGCAAACTTATCTATAACTATTTCTTATTAGTTACATAACAGTTATTATTGCTTTTCCTATTTAATTCGACGTCGCCCTATAAATAGAGTCCCTCTCCTTACAATTGTGAAAATTATGAGAGCTTCTCGCGCTTAATGTTTTATACAAAATAAATCATGTTAATATGTTACAACCACTGGTCTTTAAGTAGAACTGATCTTGGATAAGTTCTGTATATAATTGAACCTTTTATTTTATAAATGCAATGTAGAAACTCCGTGCTGGATTTAATATTTTTCTTATCGAGTACCACATGCGCAATTGCGTAACTTAATATGAAAAAATATTTAAAAATATCATTTACCTGCCGGAACATAAATAACCTAAAATTCGAAGCAGAGTATGCTCTGATCTAGGTTTTTATTAAAGAGATCAAATGGATGAAATCGTTAAAGCAATTAAAAAGTAAACCCTCAATTCACCTATGTGAGTCAGTGTGCAGTTCTTGGATTTGTTTTATGTTTTTAAGTTTTTGGTTAGAAAGCACAACTATCTGAATACACTGGAACGTTCAATAAGAGTAGAAAAATACAAAATTTCCATATAAAAGTCCTATTGCATCGTAGGGGTAAATTTAGGAATGTTTTACCGGAAGATTGCATATTCCTTTCATGTTTTGCACTTATTTCAATATAGTTGGTGGTTGCAGGATTATTCTTCACGTGTTTATTGTTTGTCACTTTGTTTCTCATAAAAAAGTGTTCGATTAATGTAAACTCTCTTCCTACGCGGTAAAATTCGTTAGCTCCAGGATAGGTCGTATCCCTTCCAATTAACATTTGGAGCTAGATACACTCGTTGATTGTTATAGAAAAATGATACAATACCGCGATATCCTGTTCGGGGTACTCCACTCTGTAATTAATTAATTTAACATTACATACCTTATACATTTGTTCTTGAGTAGGCGTATCAAACGAACCCAGTTATTCAATTTACCTTGAAGTCGTCCATTAATCCTAGCATTTTAGCTGTTTTCTTATATTGATCTTTCGTCTTGTACTGAATCCTCACCGGTCCGGTTGTAGTGACTAAATTTCTTCTTAGCTCTTCGTACGTTACCACTGGGTAATCATAAACTTGCTTCACAAAGGTATTGTCATAATTATCCTAGAAAAGGTTCACTATTAATTTCATAAACATTTACAATTACAGAAACGGATATACCTTTAATAAATAAGTTAAATTTAGCTTGGTGAAAGGTACATAATCTTCGCTCAGTTTTATGTGCTGTAGATATTTATCGAAAAACAGTCCGCTGTAACAAATAACGATTTAATAAGGTTAATAAAACCATTCTGTGGTTGGTATTATCATAGAAAAATAAAGACAAGAAGTTTCATCTAGAACAAATGAAGTGAAACGCTTCGTCGACGGTCTCACCTCCAGCGATGCCTCCAAAAGCTTTATATTGAAATGTTTTTGAAGGTTGCATATCCTACGGCTTGTTTTATTGCAAGCCCTCTGACGCTTTCTTATTGGGTTTTGAAAGCCCTTTTTTCATTACATATATTTAGCCATGGATAACCGAATACACTTGCGAAAAGAATGAGATTGTGTGTGACGATGAAATATTCCGTCGTTTGGATTGCATAATCCTTTTTATATGTATTTAAAATCTCTAACGCCTGTGCTGATTGTTTCTGCCTGGTGAGCTCACTGCTGTTTTGCATTTCGATGTGCACGTTGCTTTTCGATAATTTGATTATTTATCTTACAGATATTATATATAAAAAGAATCTATAATTCTTTTTTATTTATTTAGTTATATTCTCCTTTATTGGAAATATATCTACATATATATTATATATATCTACATATTACGTTTTGAATAAGAAATTTTATTTTTTAATTTTAATTTTGCGTTCTTGAATTGCTGTTGTTTATCGTTTTATATTGAATTTAATTGAATTGAATTTTATATTTGCGCTTTCAACGAAAATGAGTAGTCTTTGGGGTGTGAAATGTGTAATTGTGTCGTGCGGAAAGAGAAAACGAGAGGATGAAAACTTGTAATTTTTTAAGTTCCCAGCTAGAGACACCGAAAAATTTAATGAATGGGTTGAGGCGTGTCATTTACATGGAAACTTATTTCAAGCAAAAAATGCATATGTTTGTTCTCTCCATTTCGCAAATAATGATGTTGGAATTAAGAGATTAAAGAAAAATGCAGTTCCATCATTGAATATAAGTTGCGATGATCATGAAACTCCGGATTTCCCGGAAGGTCATATACCTGTTCTATTTGAAGGAAAAACATATGCAACTATGCTCAAAAAAGATGAGTGCTCTTTCGAAGATTTCCGACATGTAGAGCCATTTAATTTCGTACCTTCTGATGCAAATCTTGATATTGAAGCAAAATGCAGTTCTTGTTTAAAGAACGAAGAACTAACTTCTTATTATAGATTTAATTACAACAAAATTTTAAAGAAATATAAAACTCTTAAGGAGAACGTTAAAACTACTAGAGTCAAAAATAGGCTAACAACTTGTCGATATAAAAAGATTTTAAAAAAGGGACGGCACCACAACGAAGTAAAGAAGTTACCAGACATCATTGATTCCGTACAAAATGTTAGCCCACATGCTAAAGTTCTTTCGAAAATGGTTTTGTCAAATAAGAAGCGGACGCAATATAACTCAGAAGAAAAAGATTTATCTCTGAATATACACTACAAAAATCCCTCTACTTATAAATATTTTCGAAACGTTTTGAATCTTAACCTTCCTGCGGTTTCATCATTGTATCGTTGGCAACCAATTAAAAATCTTAGACCAGGCTTTAATTCGGATATCACTAAAAACTTAAAAAGCACTATAAGAGACTGGCCACCGGAAATGAGAGAAGCAACTCTTATTTTTGATGAGATGGCTATTAGGCGGGAGCTAACCTATGATATTAAATTGGACGAAATTATTGGTTATGCCGATGGTGATGATGTTAAAAAGAATAAACATGCGAAGTATATTTGTGTTTTCATGGTCAGAGGGATCTTTTCAAACTTTAAATATATTATAAGCTACTATAGTACCGACTGTGCGATTTCTGGAGAAATGCTTATCGAGAAACTACTACTTAATAAAAATTATTGTAAGAATGTTGGATTTAATATAAGAAATATTACATGTGACCAAGGTTCCAATAACAGGAACTGTTTTAAAAGATTGGGTGTCACTTCAGAGCAACCTTTTTTTTCTCATGACAATAAAAAGATATTTGTGAGTTATGATTTTCCACATTTAATTAAGTCTGTGCGAAACACGTTATTAAAGAAAGATATAGAGAGCCCTGATGGTACGATTTCATGGAAATGTGTACGCGAATTATATCAAATGGAAAAAAATAAGTGCACAAAAATGCGCTGCAAATTGACTTTAAAGCATGTAATGCCTAATAGCTGGCAAAAAATGAAGGTATCTTACGCTACTCAAGTTTTTAGCCACACGTGTAGTTCTGCTGTTATAACTGCAAATGCACTTAATTATTTTAATGCAGAAACTACTCCGTTTGCAGCAGCTTCCGCAATATTTTTTGAAAAAATGAACAACCTATTTGATTGTTTTAATAGCAAATCACCTTTTAATAAGAGTAGTTATAAATGCGCACTGTGAAAAGATAATAAAGTTAGAGAATATTTGGAGGAAATGCTTTTGTATGTTAAAAATCTAAAATTTAAGGGCGAAAATCAAGCTTATTGGATTAAAGGAATAATTCAAAGTATAAATTCAGTCTTATTATTAACAGATGATTTATTTGCAGAATATCCGGAAAAACCTTTCTTTTTAACATATAAATTAAATCAAGATCCTATTGAAAATTTGTTTTCTTTAATTCGAAGTAAAGGTGGTTTCAATAAAAATCCGTCATTATATAATGTTAATCACATTATTGCACAAATTATGTCATATAAGCTGTTATGTTCAACTGCTACCTCAAATTGCGAAGACGATTGTGAAGATTTCCTCATCAGTAAGGAAATAGTAAATTCTTTTGAGGACATCGAAAGTAAAAAAGCTAAAAATATAACGGATGCCACAGAGATAACTTGTGCTGAAAATATAATGGTAGATTTTGCAAATGTTTGCCAGGAAGAAGAGCACGGTGACAAAATCCAAATTGAGATATTTGATGAAGACATGCTAGTCGAAGACCCTTCACTACGATATTTTGTTGGTTTCGTAATTTATAAAATTTTACCAAAATTAAATTGCCACGAATGCGAATTACATTTGAAGAAATCTGGAGAACATATATCATTTCAACATGATTCTGAAACGTTCTTATTTTATAAAAACTACTCCAATCAAAGCGATTTCGGGAAGCTGCAGCCTCCAACAGACTACTTCTTTGAGATATGCAAATTACATTTGAAGATTTTTAAAACTGAAGTATCCCAAAATGCGTGCCAGAAAAATATTAAACAAAATATTTTAAATTTATGCATGTTGGAGACCAATAAATTTCACAATAATTGGTTTTCAATAGAAAATCCGTGCTCTTCACACCATATGCTTATTTTAGATTATTTCATCCTTACTTTACTAAGAAAACACTGCATTTGGGAAACAGAAAAAAATTTCAGAGCAGAGAGATCACTTCACCCTAAATTACAAATAATTCAAAGCTAGTTTCCATTAGTTTCGTCATGTCATTTGTTGCAGTCACTTTGTCTGTTTTACACCTATTGAGAATTGTTGAATAACAAAAAATTAAATAAATTTTTTTTAACTTTGCACACTTCAACTGCGATATATTCCATTTAAAAGTAGCTGCATAACATATGTATGTACATACATACCTATGTCCCAGACTTTTCTTTAATTTCATAACTACCATTAAAAAAGGGCCTTTAAGCGGCAGCCAGAATAAAAGGTAGATTTCAATACGGTAAAGTAAAGATAATTTTTAAATAAGAGAATGTAATGCTAAATTCTCCATCCCCTTGACCGATTCACCTTATTAGCGAACATAGCTGAGATATTTGTTGAATTTGTGAATGGGTCGGTCGTATAGTAAAAATTAACACGTTAATGAAGAAGTTATATATCGCTCTTCTCGTCACTAAAACATTAGCACATAAAATAATTTTCCCTTCTTGAAATAATATAAGATTCCTGAACATTAAACTTAAAAATCATTGCCGATTTACCAGGCAGAAACAATCAGCACAGGCGTTAGAGATTTTAAATTCATATAAAAAGGATTATGCAATCCAAACGATGGAATATTTCATCGTCACACACAATCTCATTCTTTTCGCAAGTGTATTCGGTTATCCATGGCCAAATGTAAAGAAAAAAGGGCTTTCAAAACCCAATAAGAAAGCGTCAGAGGGCTTGCAATAAAACAAGCCGTAGGATATGCAACCTTCAAAAACATTTCAATATAAAGCTTTTGGAGGCATCGCTGGAGGTGAGACCGTCGACGAAGCGTTTCACTTCATTTGTTCTAGATGAAACTTCTTGTCTTTATTTTTCTATGGTATTATTTACTTACTTTGATACTCCTATTTTTCCGAACGTTCTTGTTCGAGATATCTCCGGTCGAATACATGCTCTATTTTTTCTCTGCTCTGGATGGCGAATCCAATCGTCCCAAAACCTGATAAAAACAAAGAAATAAAATAAAGTACAACATTCCAAAAGCGTTGAACAAAAATTGCTTATTTTAGCTTTGGCTTATAAAGGAAAATATAAAAATATATTGTAGCCAACAAACTGTTGCAGTACAGCTGTTTAAAGATTCATTGTAGACCCGAGGCAAAATGAGTTCCAGACGTTTGCGAAGTTTAATTTTTATATGAAAAGCAAGTCGGTTTACTTAGAATCATTCTATATTATTTTTCTACGAGCAACAAAAGAAAGGTGTTTCTACAAAACCAATTAATTTTTAGGTCAAGGTTATAATATTTATTTAAGTGCTCATGTGAAATATTTTGTCACGACTAACGCTTTACATAAGTAATAATTAGGCGCTATATATTGTAGAGTAAACAAGGTATACAATAAGAGACGTTTTACCACAGATATAATCTTAATACAAACGTTTGAGAAATAACTTAAAAGTGTTCTATTCCAAATGGAATTAAATGAAATAATATGTTTTAAAGAAAATTTATCTGAAAATTATTTTGTTGGAACCAAACTTACAATACGACTACGATTCCTAGAATTTCAATTTGAAATTTTTGCCAGATATTTGATGTTTTAAAAAATTTGTAAACCAATCTGATTTTTTACTCCGAAAGGATCAAATTTATAACAGACACCTTTTATAATTTTTAAACAGTAGTTATATTGAGAATTTAAATTTAAGATCTACTAAACACAAAAGGTATAAGAAAGTCAAGATAAAAACAATGAAATTAATTTAATTATTATTTACAGTAGAAGAAATTTCTAAAAATGTTTTTTTTTTAGTTTTAAATTAAATTCAGCCAAGTATATGTAACAAATTGCAATGTGAACTTTTTACATTTGAAACGGCATATATTTAAAATTGTGTATACAAAATACTGATTTTTATAGTAGTTTAAAAAAATCGATCGCTGACCAAATTATATACGAACAGGATCAGATCAACAAAAAAACAATTTAATTAGTTTATAAGTTATTTTAGTACTTAATCTTCGATTAGAAAAGATTAATTAGATTAAAGGGATTTACCTACTTCAAGCGTCCTGGGACTCTAAAAAGAAAAATGCAAGCAGCTCCAAGAATATTGATAAGATCATTTTAAAATTTTTAACTGAATATTTTTAAGTCACTATACTTCCGAAAAATGCAATCGAAAAATCGGAGTTTTCAAAAATAAGTTCTTAACAATTGATTATCAATCGCCCCTTTTAAAAGCCCCCAAAATATAAAAATCAACATAGTCGTACTAAAAAACACATGCCAAAAGAAACATTAAATTCAAAACAAGTTAAAGACAAATGAAAAAAACAATTATGATATTCGCCAAGAAATTAACTTAAATATTTACAAATAAAAACATAAGATAATATTTTTCTTGATATTACCACTAATCGAGACTTCAATACAGAAATTTTTTCTACATCTGCAGAACAAATTTCAAACTACAAACCAGACGCTTCACGCTTCAGGAAACATAAATACAATTAACCCTTAACGGCCGAAGGGCCCCGCTACGGGGACATAGTACTTATGCCATAGAAAGCTCTCGGCCGTTAAGGGTTAAAAAAAATCTGATCTCATTTGATATTGCCTGGAGCAATATAGCTTTTGTAGAAAAAAAAATGTCTAAGGTTTAATTTATTAACGACTGACCTAAATTTTTAGGATAAAAATGCTTTCTGAAATCTTTAAAGATGAGTACATTTAACCTTGCACGGTACCACGCACTGAGGAACCGGCTAGACTGATTTGCATTTTAATCGCGCTCGTACAAGTAGATGTTCGATATTGAGCAGTTGTTAGAAGTGCGCTCGTGATGCTATCTTTATCGGGCGGACTTAATGTAATGAAAACTGGTTATCTTATTTAGCAGCGCGCACCGAGTTTAATTTACTTGATTTGAAAGCTTGGTTATTTTACGCTTTTCGCAAAAAACTAATGATGTCATTCCAACGTAACGCCAAAAATAAGCCCAAACTTAAACTCGAAGCTCTAAAACAAGTAAATGTCTGTCAGAATTGCGAAATCTCTTGTATTCCAAATTTACTCATGAAAACCGGTTTCTTTTAAAGGAAGAGGTAGAGAAAGGTGTAACCACGGACCGTGAGCGAAGATCGCATGGTGTCCGGGTTTTTCACGGACTTTACAAATCTTAATGAAGTGTTCAATTAAGAAAAATAAGCGGAATACTTACGATTTGGGCCATTTGGGAGAGAGCTCACTCCACAACTCTTTTGTTAGCATCCAACCCAACCCAGGGAAGAAATCAGTTCTGTAAAGGAGTTCTGGTTTGCCCATTTCGATGAGATTCTGCTTCCCGTTGTCGTTCCAAGCGGAAACGCACCTGGACAAAGGGACATTCAGTTCCAGAAGACCTCACTAATAATTTTAAGAACTTACCACAACGAAGGGTCCTTCTGAAGCAGTTGATATGTACCTAAAAAGTATTCGAAAAAGTCCGGAGCGACGTTCAAGTCGTCCTCGACGATTATGACAAAATCGTAGCCCTGACTGAACACTGTGTTCAGAGCCCAGCCGTAGTGACGAGCTATTTTATAATAGCCCTTGAATTTCTTCTCCTTGGGCGGCACAGCGATGTCCGAGAGATCCGGCTGCTCGATCAGATTCACCTGGTCCTTGTAGGACAAAATCACTTTCTTCGTAGTCTCATCGCCGCAGTCCTGTGACACGATTATCGGGAACTGCTCCGTGTTGGGGCGGTACTGGATGAGATTGTTGAGACACTTGCTGACTGAAACACGATTGCATGCGAACACCAAAACAGGGATTATGGGGCCGTCCGTCTCCTCGTTGTAGCCCCTTTTGTGGCTTTGACTCAAGCCTCCATCCAGCGGAATCTCCTTAATCACACTTTCCACAGACGGCGCCTGGCTGGGCTCCTTAAGCGGAAAATCTGCAGCACTATGCTCAGTGGTCGACTGCGCCTCAATTTTCGACTTGAGCACCACGACTAGATTCTGGACGTATTTGTTCTGCTTGGCCATTTCGTCCTTAACACCCTCTTCAAGGAAATCAAGTTTCTTCAGGATTTCTCTCTTCTGAAAGCCAAAATCCGAGTGGTTCCGTAGCAGCAGAAAGTAAATTAAGAATGTCCATGCGGAGATGAGTGCGGCCACAAGGAGCACTTTTCGCGATCGCATTTTTTCCTGAAAGTGAGCACAAAAACACTTGCACTAGCACACCGCTTTGTTTAACGTCTGTCCATTTCTGAAGGCGAGGGCCAATTAACCTCACATCGTCGAATTAACGCCGATCCGCGCGTCCCGGAGGCTCGCAGTGGTGCACGTTTTCAATAGACAACAATTCACACGCTCATTCTATCGGCAGGTTGCAGCAGAAAGTCCGGACTCATCCACCAGCTGTAAAATCTCGAACAAAATATCCCTACGTGGATTTTTCGGCTGGACTTCTGACGTTTTGTTTTTGAATTGACAGCTTCTATGCAAATCAAATTAAATACGGAAGAGATCTGTGCGGTTTATGGAATAGAAGAAAGGTACCTCACTGAACATGGAAACAATTGTCAGGTTTTAACAGCATATTTTTGGGCGCCAAATTATTTGCTTCAAGCGATTTATTAACGGTTATGATATGCGGGGTAGCTGCAAAACAAATTTTTCTAGGATTTGCAAGCCGAAATATTAAAATCCAAATAAAAATGTTAGAAACTTTATTGAAAAATTATTTCTAATAGTCAATGCCGCAATTTAACAGGCAAATGCATGGGGTCGCTTCATGAATTTATCCTGCTTCAAGCCAGACCACAATAATTTATTTATTTAATTCAGTCTACAGAATTCAATTCTTACAGATTATTGAATAAATCAATAACTAACTGAAGCATGGTCTGAGCTAGCAAATTGATGTAAAATTGTACCAAATAACGAGTTCCTAAAATTGGACACGATTCATTGATAAATCAACATTAAAATCGTAGACAGAATTGATCTGTGATAGGGAATAACAAACACCTCGATCTACGAAACATACCAGGTACATAAATTTAATTAATTAAACCAAGCTAATAAGTCCGACGAAGCAAATAAATTTTACCAACAAAGAGTATTTCTAACAAACATTATGGCTGCAATTTTCATCCGTTCTTCAAGAGATTCTAAACCCAAAAGTTTGTATCTCCCATCATAATCCGGTGGTGCATAAGGCAAAGAATATTTTCTTAAAGCATAATTAGTAATTTTTTTAATGTCCTCAATTCTCGTAGTAAGAATATTACTGCAATGATTCACTGCCACATACTTATTCAATGATAGAACGAACCAATGAAACGAGTAATACTTTTAAAGTGGAAAGATCCTGAAAAACAGTGGAATTACGTTTTATAAAACCTAGCGTTTTAAAGGTGACTTGCAGGCTACTGCTCAATTTAGGATCAAATACCACCTGAAGATCCACATTCTTCCAGTCAAGTTTATAAAGGCCTTTAGTATTTTAATATAATACGATAGCTAAAAGTTCGATCTTTTATTTTAACCACATTACAAAAACGTTTTAACCAATGCTGTAACCAATTTCTAAAAATGGCCAAAATACCATATTTTGTAGTCTTCGAATCTATTTTTCCTGAAAACATGAAGTGATGGCACATTTTCGTTTACGAATTCGTAATTTACGGAAAATTTTTCTGTAGAAATGATTTATTACTTGTTTGGAGGTAAACCAGTGTTATACCTCTATAGTCTGAAATAAAAGCTTTGGAAATGTCTTGTTAAATCTCCAACTCCTCTTCATGTAGGTTGATTTTAACATTGAAGAAAAATCGCTAATAATCTTGTAAAATTTGGTCGCAAAAAATTAAATACTAGACAAACAAAATTTGATTTCAAAACCTATTGATAGCTGGCTTTCAGAGGGTAAGAATAAAATAATTCTATCTTATAAATAGAGTATATAAAATTTTTGTGAAAACCTTTAGTTTAATAAAAATATAATATTAAAAAATAAACTAATATGTAATTGCCAAGAAAGCTTGTCTTCCTATCGAACCAATAAAATAATCTTAAATAACGTTCGAATGTTGAGAAAGACGTCAGTATACTAAAAACAATTATTAGTAATTTAAAAAACAAAATATAGAGTTGGGTAATATAAAATGGTTAATATGAAAAGTATCGTCCAAGATCCGACTCGTTTGCTTTTTGTTACTTATTATTCTTCATTAAGCACTCATAATATCCTAATCGTTGTTTCTTATTAGGTTCTTATTTTTTATAGAGTACCATAAGGTTCAGCCCTGGGTCCATTTCTCATTGTTATCACCATCTCCTGACGTGTAATTAATAATAAATCTTAGATTGCCAACCAAATATCTTAGCTTACAATACTTAAACGGCAATTTTGCGAATTAGGATTAGCGACGACTTAAGATAGCCACAAAATCTTAACATTTATGAAAATACTAAGAATGCAGAAATAAAAGACAACACATTACTGGTAGTAGTAAGGTTTTAATATTTTTAACTTATTGTTAACCTTAGCAGACTAGTTATTACCTTAAGTTACTTACAAAAGTAAAAATAACACGAATTTCATCAGTAAGGAATTCATGGAAGCCCTGCCAACTTTAACACTGATATTTCATCTGGGACAGGAGATCACAATTTCGGGAGTAACTTCGTAAAATGTTTTATTATAAAAATTTGTCCGATAAGCTGGGGATACATCATAATTTTGAATACCATTTGACTTGCCGACACACTTCTCAAGTGGTTAATTTGTTTTAAATTTTTCGATGAAGCAGCCTGCCATCTTGAGGTTTATTGCTGTAAACGAAGATGTCCTAGTAAACTTTTAGGTGTTAGGATTAATTAAAACAATGGCAGTCGTTAGGATTTACACTATTCTGCATATTTACAAGAGGATCTTTACAGATGCTGCAAATAGTGTGAGGAGTAGCGAAAAGAGTCCTGAAAGCGAACTAGACGAATTTGTTGCAGCCAGTCTTATGAGGGTTTCCTCTTCAATTACGTTCGCGGAATCACTTTGCGTTTGGTCCACAATTTTCACACTTTCGAACACACTACCCCGACTGTTGCGGGCCAATTTTTGGTTTGCAATTTTCAGCTGCCTCAGCTTCTCTTCTAGCTCTAGAATTTCATCTAGAGAAATGGGACAAAAATTAAGTTATTATAGTATTTTTATTAATTTATTACTGCATACTAAAACTAACTTTTATTAACACCCTCGACATCACTGACTCTGATAAACGTAGCCATAGAAATCTCGTAGATTTTATTTGGGTCCGCGTTGTTGCTGATTTCACGTTTCCTTCTGCCGTAGCCGATTTGTCCGTTGCTGCACTGAGTTCCTTGGCACTTATCCAAACACACGTTAACTGTGGCGCGAAATTGGACGTAGGTCGACTCTGGAAATTTGAATGCTCTGAATTTCGCATTCAAGAAATCGCCATCAACTGTGTTAAAATTTTCGAAAAGATAGGGGTCCACAGAACAACTGAAAATAAAATTAATAAATTATAAACATTAAATCAGTTGAAAACGTTGAGGGAAGTTGCAAAGAACAAGAAGCGAAAGTTTGATTCTTAAATTTTAACTAGATTTTATTAATTTAAACTTTCATCGACATACTCGGACATGTATCATAGTATTGATACGATGGTCTTTAAATCAAGGTTTTATGAGCCAAAACTACCTGAAGAGTTTGAAGATTAAAGAAATAAATCAGTTTAGATGTGATTTTATGTTAGATCGTTAAAAAATACATTTAGATTAGGTAAAATATATTTTAGGTAAATTCAATGATTGATCTGATCTTAATCGATAGTCAGTTCAGGTTAATATAATTTTATGGCTTGGTTCATACAGTCAATAATGCTGATATTACCTATTGAAAGAGATATGAAAAACCTACCCGTTAAAGATGATCGTCTCCTCCTGAGCCTTAGTATCAGTAACTTGCATGTAGGTAACTCCAAGTCCGTAAACTGGTGCTGATGCTTTGTCCAAGTATATTTCCATGGTAAGTGGTGTCCCAGGACTAACATTTAGTTCCCCAGTGACGGTTTCGCCACCTTGTCTTACGCCCACCCCCAAAATTGGTTCAGGGGCGTGTTCTGTTAGTGACAATGTTATGTCTAGGTCCCTGCAAGAAGAAATAACCATTATTGTAATAAGGTAGTTCTAATTTATCAAATAAACTGTTAAAATAAAACTATCAAAAAGATTATTATATCACTGTACTTTTATTAGCTTTACTTTCCTTTTCTTTAATTTTGTAAAAGTAATATTAAATAGTTAATAAATAAAAAAAACCTTATCTTCATAATATTCATTTTCTTATAAAATAAATTTGAAAAAAATGTTGGCTTTCCGGATTTAGATTTTAAAGTAATAATTGAATTAAAAGAAATATTTATTTTAATAAATATGTTACTTGAAAAGCCAAAGTTTAATGATTTGCCAGAAGGCAGTGCATGTTTGTTGTTTAGCCAATATATGATCAAAAGCGTTAAAAAACTATTAAACTCAGCATAATTGTAGTTCAGCAGATAGCGAAGGAGGTTAAGAATTTTTATCGTCTGAGGAAAACCAGTAGCACACTAGAAGCGCTAAAGTTGATTACAGGTTGTAGCATCTTTGCTGGAGGCACTTTTTCGAGGACTGCTAGGTACTGGGCTGTTGTGGATTTTATACAGTGAAGTTTGTAATGAACGCAAAACGTTGATAATTTCCATTTATTCTCGAAAAATTATGCAAAATGTCTGTAACTTCTTATAGGCGGAAATTTAATGTTTTGTTCGGAGTGGTGCAAGAACTAAATATGGAAGTTGCATCTTATGCGTCAGGAACTTTAATTCATATTATATATTTGGTTGTTAATTAGGGTAACTTTAAAGCGACCTATACACGGAGAAGATTCACGTGAAATAACTTCAAAACACATCCTTCGTTTAAATATTTGCGAAATAGGTAAATATTGATATTGTCTAAACTGTATAAGCACATGACACAACCTGGATATGAGCTTAGACTTTAAAATAGACCCCAAAATTCGACAATTCTACGTTTTTGAGGGTAAAAGTTCGTACAAAAAAAAGAAAAAAGAACATAAATAATTCGTTGTTACTTTTAAGGAATAGAAGTGAGAACAAATTTTCTCAGAAATATGTTTTTCAAGTTTTTCAAGTGATCGTCGGATATATTCTTTATATGTAATAAAATAAATTATAGTTTAAAAAACCAAGAAAACATGCTTTTATGAGTAGCGCACTAAAATATGGTACCATATAATTGTATTTATTGTCACCAGAATTGCATAAGCTTGCAAAGTTTCAAATAGATACACAATTAGTAGGGTGAAAAGTAAGTTGTTAGATTTGCTTAAAATATTAAGAAGTTAGGTAAGTTATTATAGTTACGGATCAAGCTAATAAAAGCGTATTAAAAAGGAACACTCTTCTGCAATGATAAGCTTATGTTAAAAGGATGGCAAAGTGAGGCATCCTAGAGGCATAAATTTCCAAAATTAATTAATAATTATAGAAAGATTCTAATCTCTGACGACATATAGATGCATGGAAATCTCACCATAAAGAATTCCTTATATTCAGTGCATCTATATAATTTCGTTGTGTTAATTTATCTAATTTTGGATTTATTCCGTTATTCATCTCCATCGCCGATCGCGTCAATTTACATAAGAATACGTCAAATAACTTAAAAGCGTATAGCATATGTTTCAATGCAAATATTGCTTTACCATTTTACGAAATTAAGCAACGTACTTATGTCTTACAAACAGATTTCAAGATTTGCTTAAGGCCAACATTTTGTTATAAAGCCAATCATTGTACGAAAATACCCATAAGTGAATAGACCTTAACATCTGGTGAAAATGGCAAATTTTGTTTCTTTTAAACTAGTCGCTCTCATTGTGTTGTTAGGAACTGTAGTACTCCTTTGCGATGCGCGACCTCCTTGTTCAAAGGTTTTTGGACTTAAAACTAAACTTGTATTAACTAATAACCATTAAATTAAATTAATATCATTTTAGACTTCACTACACTATTTATCCTCAGCGAGAACAGATGGCTGAAAACGTGCAAAAAGTGTTAAAATAGTCAGGAATCGATTTTGTCAACGTGGTAAAACCAACCAATGGAAAGCTCGTCATTGCGGTTGCTAAGAATGATAAAGTGAGGTTTGATAGCGTTGTTAAACAATACTTGTGGCAAATTTCATCCCATTAATCTCAATTTGCGATTCTGGTGACATCGCTTTTATAAAATTAAAAAAATTATACAATACATATGAATTTGTTTTAAATCATAACAATATTTTTTAATTAATTTAAATCAACAGAAAGTGACAAAGTGAGGTATCGGATTTTATACGCTATACGTTTTTTGATAAAATCTGAATAGTTTTTTGTTTTGTTTTGGAAATTTTAAAAAGCTCCTAATGAGAAGAATAAAAACCAACTAGATATCAAACTTGTAGGCGAAAAAAATTGTGATTATATTTGAAAACGAACACTATTAAAGACTTTTTTGATTAAATGAATAATATATATTTTGTCAATATTGACGTGATTTGTAGTATGTAGACAATTTTAGAAGATGATCGCAATTATTAGGAATGGCAGTCTCATTGCCTTTAACTGAATAAAATAAATTTTCATAAGAATGTAACAAGCAATCCTCATTTATAGGGTATAAATCTATGCGATTACCATTAACCTAATAAGAGCACTTTACAGTGTTCAGAATAAGTCGTATAATTTCAAAAGGCAAAACGCGGAACCTAATGATCGTGCAAAGTTCGATTTGAAAGGGCTAAGCAGGTAATGAGGGTTTCATGAATACTTTTCTAATGAGCCTTCCAGGAGCAATAATTATGTAATTGCTGCATAGATACTTGCATAGTAAAAATACTCTATTAACTTTGACCCAGTTTCGTCCTTAATGAGCTCAAATGCAGCAAAATTACAGACTTTACGAAGTCAGTAGGTGGGTACTGAAAATGGGTTGAGCTGCCTAGATCTAACTGGTCTTGCGGTAGGGACAGAGTATCAAAAATAAATTAATTTCAAAAGCAATCATAAGACCTGATTTGAGCTAATTTACGGAAATTGAACAGTGAAGGGCAGTGTTGGAGTCCTTGTTTTGTAAGTGGGCATAATTCTCCGCAGCAGCCGATCGAGCCATCGGCGATTTCCACAAATAACCACAATATGCGTTTATTATGTAATGTAGAGGCTAAAGGCGTTCATTAATACTCACTCTTGCTCTTGGAAGCCGGCGGGTAACACGTCCCGGCGCGTGATGGTGTGCGTGTGATTCATCACGTTGTAAACCGGCCCTGTCGTGATGCACTTGACGCTCACAACCTCTTTGCTTGTCGGCTCCTCGATGATGATTTTGTGGTAATAGACCTTTTTCCCCTGGAAGCGAACCGAGTGAAGATATCAACGCGACCGCGTACGTAATTAAAAAGGTAAGTGCTACTCACCGTCAGTTTATTAATCATCCGGGTGACGCCGCATTCGTAGAAGTCCTTCAGCGATAGCTTGAACTCGGCGAGGGTTTCGTTGATCACCGGCTGACAATGGACGTCGGGGTACCCTTTCAGCCCTTCCAAGTAGATTTGCGTACCGGTCGGCCGTTGGATCGCGATCTCCACACGCATCAGGTCCTCCGTGCAATGAACCTTGTGCGAACCTGGAATTAGAGAAATATTGCAATTACCATAACTCGGCTATGTTGCGTTTATGCTTCACGCGCACAGCCGAAGTAGCTAAGCGCTAACAAGAGGTTACGAAGGTCTGGCGCAATCTTCGTCTGTATGTTTCTAGTTCAGTTGCACAGTTGATGATCGAGCTGTTGGCACAGATACAAAAATTAGATGGATGCGCCGAGATACGAAGCCGTAGGGTTAAGACGAGCTGTTTGCACGGAACGGTCCGGCGGAATGCACTCGGATGCGTCGTGATTAAACACCGTCGGATTTGTAATTATCGAGTGGATCCCGGGGCGATAAACGACCAACGATCAACTTGATCCAGGGATAACTAGTACAGGGCGTAGGACGGCGAAAATGCTCAAAAAACGGATGCTTGCGGAAAAAGGCTGTAGCTTTTGAACAGGTAGCTGCAATATTTGCATAATTATTTTTTGCCTAAAACAAGGCAAAGATTGAAAGAAGATCTCAGCAAATTAAACAACTCGGAATATAGGCAAATACATTTTTCGAGACATCTATAGTAACGTCGAATAATTATAATTACATAGAAGAAAACTGCGAAACTTAAGTGCACCGGAAGACGAAGAACACATTTCCTCTTCTTTATACTTTTTTTAATTATGTTTTTCTTAAAAATTTTGAATAAATTAAGAAATTCGAATTATGCCAATACGTTTAATTTTTATAATAGTTGTTTTTTTTTCATATGAACTTCATATATAACTTCAAGTTCGTGCAAAAGCAATACCAACTCATATGCTACAAAAGTTAATTTGGAGTCTTATTTTCTATGATCTTGTAAAAAGTTTCTAATCGCGCCCATCCAGCGGAATAGGCAGTATAGTTTTTCTGAAAAAAAATCCAAAAATAATGTGCAAGGTATACTTTAGGTTATAGTTTAACGCAAAATTAAAAACAATATGTCACTATTTAACCCTATTTTTCTCGAAAACCTAATGTGATCGAATATTTCGGATTGCATAATTGAAATCAATTTCGACATTCTGAAATCGAATTTCTTTGTTCTACTCATTGACACGTGCATCCATGCACCAAACAGAATTTTCCCAGAAGTCGAAAACTGATCGCCAGATCATCCGTAAACCGTAAAAGTTATGACCGAGGTGAATCAGGGTTGGCAAAATGGGAAGCAGAAGCTGTGATTTTCGCGCCTTGATCTAGAAGAACGGTACCAAGGGTAGCAGAGTAACCGCCTGGGTATCACTGGCCGAGTAATGTGAAAAATCCAAATTACTTCACTTCTCCACCGCGTTTGGAGTTTGGACACAGTTCGCGAGCAGGAAATGACTTGGCAACTCCTAAACGTAAGTGATTATGCTTTCATGGCTGCTTGCGGTCGCGGTGGATTAACATCGCTAAATGAATTTGGTAATAAGTTCTTTATGACAAGTTAACAGATGTCTGATGGACTAATTCCTTTACCATGCAAATTTTCATCTCTTTATGCTGGAAGAGCATGACCATGGTCATGATGTTGAATACCATCGTAATTAGAGCTTGAGAAGAACGAAGAAGAACGCTCACCTCCAAAAAATGAGTTATGGACCAAATTAAAACTTCTTGCAAATTAACTGGAGACTTTTTTGTTACAGAGAATATGTAAAGCTTGAGGAGAGATGTTGCTTTATGCCTCAAGCATTTAGGGAAAATGGTTCAACATATCAAGTCTGATGGGTGCTTATCTTTCTTAACCATCAGTTTCCTTTTTTTCGTTTATGAAGTTCTTGATTTCAAATTAATAGCAAATGAAATCAACGAACTTGAAAATGAGTGATTCGAATTGACTTGTGATTATTATAAAAAAAACATAAATAAAATGTTTTCTTAATAATTTCTTCTCCACTATCATCGTTAAAATCTGGATCTTTTTTTTTGTAGGGAATTACATATACATATTTCATTCTTATTCTTAATTTAATGCAACCAAATAAGGGATATTTATCTATAATATATCTATATCATTTCTTTAATCCAATTAAATTCCTTTTCTAACTGACCGCAAAAAGAGGGTTATGTTTTACGAAAGTATTTAAATATGTAATTTAAACTGATCATGGGTATAACTTAATGATTAATCCGTAAGGTACTAAATTCTTACCCATGTGTTTTAAGTAGAATATAACTCGAGATATTGCTTTGTATGATAGGTATAGAATCAGAACTTCAATCCTTCAATAGTGGCTAATTTGTCGGTCAGTAGTGTCTTGCAAAACACTCATACGTAATTTAATGTCCAGTTAATCATTTCGTGGCAAAATTTTTGTATAATAACGTGTTAAAATTATACGAGGCTATTAAAATAGCCTTTTTCAGGAGTTGTTATAAATAGTTACCTGCACTGAGAATTATTGAAATAGGTCTAAACGAGTAAACCCAATCAGACTGAAATTGATAATTTTATAGCATAACTCTGTTACACAAAGCATCAAACATCGGCAGATTAAGGGTCAATTGCAGCTGGAGCACAAAACGAGTCCGAGGCAATAACTTCTAAATACGACCACATTACCATAAAAGCACCCAGGTAATTGCGATAGAACGTCAAAAACAGAATGGAAAAGGGCAGGTAGCCGGAGCAGAGTAATCGGAGCGCTATTTCGAATTGATATGTGATTATGTAATTTCTCTGAGACTGGCCGACGAGTGCATTCCGGAGAAAACACGCCGGGGATTGTGATGCACTTCCTGATGCAAAAATTCGCCGGCCATTGGCGATGGCTGCGCTCGTTGCAGAGCGGCGATTTGAAAGGATCGAGGGGCCTAAGGGCCCGCTAAGAGATGTAGATTTAACGCCTGATTTGGAACATAAAATATTAAAACCGATTCGGCCGATTGCAATTCTGAGCCGATTTCGCATGCGCACGAGACCGCCTCGCCGGACAGAACCGTTGCGTTGCGTATGCTCGCCTCCTTGAGATGTAAGCGCCCTCGGTCTGAGTCTGCGATCGAGTGGAATTTAAATCTTTTTGACCATAAAGCCCAATAACAGTTTATTCTGCATTTCAAAGATTTTATGCATGAATGGACATCCACCAGACGCCGTGGCCAACGCGGGCCCAACGCTGGTGCGCTAATGCAACGCGCGCACAATCTAAAGACAATAATAATAAAATTCGAATTTATTGCCGGCCATCCAGAGAAAAAATAAAAGAATAATATACCCACGGTCACGATTCCTCCTGCAGTAATTGATGCCGATAAGTTCCCAAATTGAAATAGGTTTTCTGCGATCGGCCCCCGTGCAGCCTCAGTGCGGACCGTTGAGCAGTCACGTAACTGACACCACTTTTTACCTTAAAATTATGCAGCGACCGTGAAAGCACGTGGCCAATAAAAAGAAAACCGCACGACTTCCTACTACGTGCTGCCCCGCGATCTCTATTAACCCACACGCACTGTCATTTGGCTGAAATATAAATTATTTTCTCAGGAACGCCATCTCAGCATCTTGGGGCTCAAGTGAGACCCTAATAAATTTGCATAAACTCGCTACGCCTGATAGCGATCGCATGTGACTAAGTTCGCAAGAAACGTCGTCGCGGAGCCGCGGACGGTGACGGCTGCGACTGGTCAGCCCCTGTCATGACTTCCTCGGAGGAATGAGTTGAAAAGCTGCCTTATGACCGGTCATTGGACGATAATGAAAATGAATCCTCCTGGTGATGAGGTGCTGCCTATTGGCCGCAGATTGCCTGTCCTGAATTCTAAAGTAGCCGTCCGGAGCCTCCGCTGAGACGACGTCGCCGCCGACGCGGCCACACCGTCGACAGGGCTCCCCTTCCGCTGGCCGAGAGCCGCTGAAACAATCGGACGGCTTCCGTCGACTTTTCTAATTTTCAGAGCCTCCCATTGCGCCTGAGCCCCACGCATTATCTGGCCCCGTCGTGGGAATGTTCATGGCAATTAAACATAAACAATAACGGAATTGCTTTATTCATAACTTTTTGCTCGAAAATGTTTGCTAAAGTCCATTTATCGCTGTTACAATTTGCAAGCAGTAAAGGCTTTTGAAAGTTTAAGAGTTCGATTTTGTCGAATTTAGAAAAACGTTAAATGCATTTTTTTCCAAGAATATAGTCTCGAATAATTTTCCTAAAAGACAGATCGAAGATACCTACGTACATATGTATTTCTGAATTTGGCATTGGAAGGTAGTATACGTTTTTATAAATTTTTAAATTAAGCTGTTTAATTCTGATAATTCCAACGTCAACTAGCTCAGGAGGAAGATCGTTGTCTCTCTTCAGAAACGAATAAAGACTTACCTATTATGTATAATATTATCAGAGCAAACTTTAATTTCAATTTCAAAAGAGAATGTAATAAGATATATAAAGCAAGATACCTATATATGTATTTATGATGAGATTCTGGTTAGAGTTCTAAGAAGTGCTCCGAGCACTTTATGTGTCGCACTCAACATCTAAAAAATGCGAAAGCTCTTTTCTTATCTTGCATTTCAGTTTTTAATGCATTTTACTTCTTAATGCATTAAGTCTTAAAATAGGCAAGTATTTGAATACTCCTTAATTGAATATTCAATTACTCCTTTACTCGAATTCTCGGTTTATTGTTCTCCCGAGAACTCGGAAACGCAAAACTCCTTTAGTCAAACTCAAGTAAGTAAGTTTAAAAGAACCTACTCGTATAGTAATTAGTACTACATAGCCCTAGTTTTAATAAATTTTATCAGGAAATCATGAAATCGCATATTTGTAGCAAATTCATAAATACCTAAGTATTTAAATATGCATAATAATACAAGTACATTACATATATGTATGTATGTACATATGTTGAATCTGCCGCTGAAAACACGACGGCACGTCACTGGCGATTTTCATTACTGTTTAATGTTTACCCATTTGAGAAACCGCGGGGCATTATAGGACCAGAGCAGAGAGGCGCTCTTTTATTACTGAATACGCTTAAACAATCGTTTCGAAACCATGATAAATTATATTTACGAAACAATTTGAACCGAATCATTTTCAATAATAAACCTCAGGTCTATTAAAAATATAAAATGTAATTTGTCTGCATCTTTCACTTTTCCTGAAAACTAAGAAGTTGGGGAACAATGTTTTAACAATATTATAGCTTTTTGATACGATATTAAAAATTAAACAATTTAACGCTTATTTTCTTGGAACATTCTCTTGAAAAACCTTTAAAGCTATGTATGAACATGGTGGCTAAAGAATAATCCCAGTCTTTTGCGAAATAACGCCGCTTACCTGTTACCTAAAAAATATTTTGCATAAATTTTAGATGGATCTAATTTTCTCATAGATCCGTAAAGTCACGATATGTCATTTACGATAATCTGCTGCGTGTCCCAAAAATGGGTCACATGCATTTTTACATGTAAGTCTATCACGAAAATTTTCTATCTTGAAAATGCCGACACGGAGCGTGTTAAAGGTTAACATGTTCCAATAATAAAAGAAATTGTCGGACTTTTCCAAAGATGCATAACTTACAGTCTTCGATAGTATTGCCATTCTTTTTTATGCGATAATTGAAGAAGACCTAAACATTCTTTGTACTTGACTGGTTCTAAGAAGTATTGAAATGAAACATTTTATCGAGGCTTCAGGAGAGCAATTGAAGCAGTCTCTCCCTTCGAAAGGCGGCAGGATCATAAAACTTAATTCCCGGTCGTAACTCTTCATCGTTTACAGTTGGAAAAAGTAGCCACTCGCGGGGAAATGATGGTCAACATGCAGATCTCAGACGGGCTCTTGATGCCCCCAGTCAGGGCACAATGCCTCCAACAAGAACCCCAAATTGCCTCATATTTAAGCGGAAAACTCACTTTCGAGTGATCCTTCCCGGGGAAGATGCCCGGATGCTGGGGCATTAGAAGAACGGCCGTTCCATGTGAGCATCATTACTCATTCCGGCTGGATACAAATTTCAAATAATTGGTTCCATCATTCCCGGGACTCCATCAATTCTGCTTTGTCCATAAAATTGCCGGGCACGACCGCGCTCTTCGCACATTTCGCGATGCTCTCAACAGGCCAATTGAAGAAGCGGTCTTCATCGCGGGATGAATATCAAACGCTGGCTGTTAGAGATTATTCAATTTACTTTAAAATCTCTTATTTGTTTATCTTATTGCTGGTGCTGGGGCTGCGCGGCCGGGCCGCTAACCAGGGACCGATTTATCCGCGCTGGCTCGATCAATAGCGGTCTGCCTGCGGCGTATCGTCATTCCTCAATTCACGAATTCTATTTTACTTTTGCTTCTTCTAGGAATTTATTGTTCAATTGAATCGTGAGCTGTGCATAATGAAGATCTTATGATTTATTAGCAACAAGATAATAACCCAGTGGCGCGGAGTATGTTCGTAGCGAGCCGGAAATCTGATCCACTTACTATTAGCGACTTCAACGATATTTGAGCAATTTCCGGATTGCTGCAGCACTGCTTCCAGCTTCCTGGGCTGAAAGTGAAACTCAAGCAATTTCGCGAATTTAAATTGTTGCCACGGAATTGCGGCAATTTGCGGATGCTCGAGCAGAGGCGTCGTGCTGGTTGTTATTCTGCTTATTACAAATTTTCTATGGCTCATTAAGGTCTCTCGCAACACCGTGGAAATTCTTTAAGATTGTAAGCTTCTTCTGTAATGAGGAAATTATATTTACAAGTGTACTTTTAGGCACTAGGTGGCAAGAAATAAATCGCATATTTCGAAAAGAATGTTTGTTGGTACATAATTTCCTTTTGCAGAAATGCGCATTATAAGATCTGATGTATTGTCACGATATACTACATAGTTTTATGTACAGTTTTTAATAAAATATACAATTTCTGTAGACTTATAGAGGTCTTCTGTACCTAGATTACAAATTCACAAGGGAAAATACCAAGTTCGTTCTCGTTTTTGGGAAAAAATTGGGTTAAAATTACAAACGACTATATTTTAGGCAACTTTTGGAAAATATCTGTTATAGGGTAGGTACATGATTTCTATTGAATGTTTTTTGGTCCGAAATTACGAATTCGGAAAAAAATAGGCTTAAAAAATTAGGATTTTATAATTCTTAAATTTGTCTAAAACTAAAATTACGAATTTTCATCATCTTTTATATCTAGCTACTATTATTTTTATCAAACCCAAAGTAGTATCTTGCACAAAACTATGCAACGACTATGCAAATGTCTAATAATTGCTGGTCGGAAATTGTTAAATAATTTATTAGTAATACTATGACTTACGACTATGAGAGATATTTAAAAACAAACTCCTAAAAATGCATACTTTAAAATTAAAGAATAGTACTTTTAATTTTTAAAGAAGCGATTAACAGAGGCAGTTTTTAACTGTCTTATTGTCTTACTATGGAATTAAAAAGGTAAAAATAAATAAAATTTGTTCCTTCTTCCACCGTTAGGAATGACATATGTATGTGTACATAGGTATACAACTAAAAATTCCTTAAGTAAATAAAGTTATTATATACCGATAAAAAAAAACTCCTACCGATTGCTGCCACAGATTTTATGCATCGAGGTTTCGAATGATGCATAAAATTTAATAATAATCACAAAGCACATTTTGCACATTACACGACGATAGAAACAAATTATATAGGATTTACATAAGAATGTTGTTAAAATCTGCGAACAGAAAATACTTTTTGCAAGCAAGTCTCATCCGTTGCGCTCAATTACTGCGCCATAAATTAAAAATTCCCCAGACCAAAGAATGTGCACGCGTTTAACACAGCACATGGAATGGAAAATATTTGAGGTGCAATTGCTTTCGTTTGGTCACTGCGGTCTATGCATTTTCAGAGTAATTTCTTGCAGTTCTTAACATAGATAGAAGTGAAGTATATTCACAACAGAATATTGCATTGCCTAAACATATGCACAATAATGGAATTAACCAATTTTCAGATTTTGCTTTGTTCACTTAAGTACATAAAGTGATCTTATCTACTCATTATAAAATATTGATCTTAAAACTCCTTTTATTTTATTTTCAACGTTGACTTAACTTCCGTTTTTGAGAGTAAATAAGAGGTAATGAACCTTTTAATGCGCAAAATTTTAAAACGTTATTTATTTTGATTTATTTACATAAGCAAATTCTTTCCTATATGTACTCTCGGCATGCATTGCTATCACGCTTCACTACGTGATCATGCAGCATCACGTGATAACTATAAGGCGAATTTTGATGTTCACATTTCGCAATGAAAAGACCGGTCAAAGTCTGTAATATTAATCAACACAACATTTTTCTATAATAAAAATTTCAAGTTCTAGTTCTCAAGACATAATGCAACTTGGACTTAACATTAATATAACCTTTCAGGAATTCTGAAATGTGCATACAAAGCAAACAAAGTGTTAGTTTGGAACAAATTGGTAGACAAGTCCGATTTTCTAGATTTAAAGGCTAATGAGACCAAATAAAATGAACTGGACCAATTGAAAGGATTGATAAATGTATTTTCGATGAAATGGATAATATCGAAAATCAATTATTTTTTAAATCTAAAATAATTATGGTTTCTTTTTTAAAGTAAAAACATAAATTGACTTATCATCGAAGATAATTGAAATTTCACCCAAAAGCAATGAGACTACCTACAGCAACTTTTTCCTCTTGTCATTGCGTATTACTCGGCTAACCTCCTAAATCGAGATTCAATTTCAGCTTGCCAAAACATTAACTTAATGTCTGACCTAGAACTAATTGTCCCATTAATAATAGTCGCTGATGTTGTCGAACCAGGAATCGTTCAGCGAAAGAAATTAATTGACTGGTTAGTCTAAATGAAAGGTATATTCTAGTTCGTTTTAGATAATTCTTTTACTAAATTAGCAATGGTCAGCAGAAAGTTGCTCCTGAAGAGCGATTTTCGTGAGGGGAAATGCGATGATATGCAGATCTTGTGGCGAAGATAAACCGATAGTATTACATACACGTTTCGCCAATTAAAAAGCAATTACTCCATACAATGCTTGGCATTGTAGGTAGAAAAAAAGGTAAGCACATAATTGAAACTGTACATCCGTGACTTGCTGGATCCAAAGGAGCTCGACGAACCTTTCTTCGTTCTTAAGCCTGCCCGCCATAAAGAGCCATCGCCACGCAGATATTTAGCACTATCGCTTTCGCGGAGGCTGCTCGACTGCGCAGGAGGGATCACCGATCACCGAAGACCCGGGTTAATAACAACTGTCAATTTATCGGCGGTTAATCAAAGATCACGTTCGCATCCACGGAAGAATAATAAAGCCGCACTTATCACCGTGTTGACGGTCTCAGTTTTCCTATTTTTCTACCAGTTTCTTAGATACATCATCCGCGGCCGCGAGATGATTGAAGTTGCGTGTTAAATAACTATGAACAATTTCATCACTATGATTTCCCCTCAATACGCTACTGAACAGGATATAATGACCTGATAACTAAACGAGTTCTTCAGCTAGCATCGCGAACCAGTCAGTTTTGTTATTGCTGCGGTACAATCGCGGTTTTATCTGAGCCCTCTATAAAAGTCTAAAGAAGAGCAGACATTTATATCTCTTTTGGAAAAAATGAACATTAACAATAGCACACCTAAATGTAAGATCATTTTATTATTTTTGACTTATAACCTTTAGGGCTTATAAAATTTAAATTACAAAAATTTAATATTCAATGACTCTTCATGGAAAGATTAGCTATCCGACGCTGGACAAAAGACTTTTAAACAACGCTATTTTCAGAGTCGCTGTTTTGTAAATTTAGGTTACCAACATTTCTTAATCAATACATTTCTAATTCAAGAATTGCCTACGAAAAAGGGGTTTTTCGGATTACAGAATTTCTATAGAATTTTGATTATAATAAAGTTTTTCATGTATGTACTCTAATTTTTCAACTTTAAGGTTATAGTTGTTAATTTTATTGTTGTTGTTGCATAAGTATATGCATTTTTTATTTAACTATCTCGATTTTATGCCTTAAAGGAATGTTATTAATTAATACCAGGCGGGACAATTTTATTTTTTATCCAATTACACTCTCATATCATATTATGTTTCTTACTGATTTTTATTTCTTTACCTCAGTTTTGTCCCCTCCTTTTTTTACATGTTATTTTTAAAGATCGTTTTTCTACTCTGTACAAACTTTGCTAGTAAATTTACTGTCTGTTCTAGCAACTCTGTTAAAAATATGGTTGCATGATTTAACAAAATGAATACAAATAACAGTATTGTATGATTATATTTTTAGCAATTATTTTTTTACCCAATAACTTCATTAATAAGCTGACTACTATTCAATCCTTGGGATATACCATAAAAAACCTTATTAAAAGATATACATAGGAGGAGAAAAACAACAGAAGTTAAAAAACGTGAAGAACACTCCCATGCTTAAAAATTCTTGAAACTGTGCAAACTTCCGTATAAAAGGTAAATAGCTGTCAAATCATGTGACGGTGATTAATGGCAAGTGCCATTCAGTTATCTTCTTTTTATATCTTTCTTAGCAATTAAGTGGAGGTTTGAAAGCGTACGACAAATTGAATTGGTACGCCGAGTTTCCATGTCGTGATGTAACTGATAGTTTGTGTCTGCATGATTTCTCAAGTGTATCAGCGTTGTATGTTGGCTGATTACCTGCAATGAAATGCTAGATAAAATTATAATCAAACATATAAAAAAAAAAGTCGGTCAGTGCGAATTAGCGCACGAAGGGTATATGTTTTTAACAACTATAGTTTCATTTTTGAGTTCCTTAAATAAAGCTTTTTCAAGTAATACCTACCCCTTAAGATGGTATATCTTTATCTACTTATTAAAATATTAGGAATATATTGGGGCTAAAAGCCTTATAATTTATTTGAGCTTTTAACTTTTTCCAGCTAAATTCGACTAACAGAGACAGATTTAAAAAGGTGTGGTTCTATGCTTTTGGAGAACATTTATTTTCATTTTCTGTTACAATAAAAAGAGAAAGGTTGAGCTAATTTATAAATCAACAGTGTTGACTCTGAGCCGATATCGTATATGTATCAAAATATCGTATAAATTAACAAATCAATTAAAAATTGGTTCAACGATCGCTAAATGTTTAGATCATCATCTCTTCCAAATATCTTATAATTTTGACCTGAATGCATAAAGTTAATAGACAACACTTTATAGTGTAAAAAACGCCAAAAAAGGTATGACATAATTAGCGATTTTCTTTTTTGTTATTCAGCTAATCCTAATCTTCTACAATGGTGTCTATAATAAATTTAAAAAATTGAATCAGCAACCGTTATAATCAATATTTTCTAACTTTCCGATAGCAATAACTGATGTCAGAGGTGGAAATATCCAGAATGAAATTGCTTTACAAAAACCAACAAAGCAAACACAATGCATCTTAATCCTTTTCTTGAAACTCGAAGGTGATTTTGGCGAGAATAAAAACCGCCAGACGTTTGCGTTATGATATTTGATCTCAGAAAAAGGCAGTCTAAAAAAAGGTGAGAAATAAAAGAAGCCAAAATTAAAGAAAAACCTTGAACTGGACAAACGGGCGCTCGTGAATGTTGAAAGGCAAAAAGTATAAGAATATCTGCATAAACTGGTTTTATTAGGCATGTCTACTCTCGTTCTGAGTCATGAAAGTTCTGGGGCCCCGGCACGACGAAGATTGAAGCCCGAAAAGGTTAAAGGTGGTCGCGCAGGCTGTTCATCACCCAACCGCACAAAGTTTCTAATTCAGAGCCCAAGAAGCGCATCGTAATGATGTCTCAATTTCACAGAGCATACACCGGGCCTTTGTGGCTCACCGGCGCACAAAATTTATTTTAATCATCTCCATTTAATTGCCGAACCGTCCCAAAATTCCAGGCTGGCTTCCGACTCCCGTACGTTGCCCATTTGGCCAGTAATAAACCTGTCAAACCCAATAACGTTTGAATTGAGCAGTAATTGCCGCTCGCCGATGAAGCGAACCCGGGATTCGCTACTATCGCAATTTTCTGAAGAGGCAACCGCCAACCACCGTCTAATCTAATTGTTGGGTGCTCCGCTCAGCTGCCACTTTGAGGTGGCGGATGTGAAAGCCGCGCTTGACGAAGACGATGATGGCGCTGCCAAGATAAATGGGTGCCTTTAAGTGGGTATCAAATAAACATGGTGGGACTGATTGGGCGGAATAGGCCGCTTTTAATAAACAGAACTGTTTTATTTGATTACTTCGCGTTCGAAAACCGGCGAGTGCCCCAAGTCACATCGATATACTCGTATGTAGCTGCGGATTCGGTGCTGAATCGAACAAATCTCAGAGGTGGAGGCAATTTAGACTTGCTGTTTTAATCGACGATCTATCAACTTAACAGGACAACAAAATTCTCCAAGATGATGTGATTCGTGTTAACAGACGGTTTTGTTGGTTCATCGAATTTTAGGTACGGCATATAGGCCAACTATTTGCTACACACAATATGACAAACTGATTTCTGGCACAACGACCGACACAAGTGTTTAGAAAGTTTGGTTCTATATCAGTTCTATTGAATTCTTGAAAAAAAAAATACAATTGGTGAATTTCTTTTATTAAGGTTAATGGTTTTTTGCAAACAACATTTCCTTAAATCTAGGTGGAGTAAATTCTTTCTGGCAGAGAATAAGTCTTTCCAAACACAATTATAGGCAATTTTTCTTTTCTTCATTCATTCGCAATTTTGAATGTTAAGTTTGACTCAAACCGACCAGTAATCTCCGCATGAATAACATTTAAAAATATGAATGCATTTGACGAAAAAGTTAACTCAACGACAGTCGTTTAGCAATTAAAGCTTCAAAAAAAAACTAAACTTTAATGACTAAACCGGAGATTTTTTATAATAAAATTAATTAATGATCGTACGAGATATTTTTTTATTTGTCTTTGAGCTGAAAAAAAAATAAGTTAAGAAAAGTTGTTTTGGGGTTTAAAAAGAAACCGCCACTTTTTTTTTTTAAATCGTTCAGCTATGTATGCGTACCAACTTTTGAGTATATTGTAAATCTTTATTTACTACTAATAATTAAATTGCATTTTGACCATTTCTTGCTCACTTATTAATGCCAGGAACAGAGGTGAAATAAATGGCATCATGAGTGGTTGCGTGCTAAGCACTAGTCCATCATCTAATGTTTGAACTTGTAAGTAATTACAGTCCATCGAAATTATCCCGGGGCAAAATTTAAAAGTAATCAAATAAACGTGAAGCAGAACTAAAAATATTCCCCTAATGGTAAAAACAACAAAGATTTTTCCTGGCTATTTGTCTTGGCTGAACAAATTACAAGACAAGCTAGTTCTGGAAGAACATGATCTCTGCATCAGCCGAACGGAACAAACCACATCATAGTTTGGAGTTGGGTATTATTTATTCGATCTATTAACATTGTGATGATACGAAATTAGAAAAATTAGCCAATTACCCCTCTATTTACCTCTGAAACAATTCAAGATGGTAGAAAACAGTTAAAAAATATGCAAAAGTATGAAAATTCGCAGGTACCTTGGTTAAGACAGAATTAAGAGATTGAATTAACATTGGAGTGAAAGACTCGATCCCAAAGTCACATTATCTGCTTAACCGTGGTCATTGAGCTTATTAATCACACAAGAGGAAGATCAGATGAAGAAATTGGCCATCCTGATCACCGGTGCGATCATTGTAATTACACTGCAAGAAATACCGGCATTAAGATGACTCGCGCCACATGCAAGGGGTAAATGGCCAATTGAGTGTCCACGGTTGGGTACTTTTCACCCAGAGCTTCCTCTGCGATATGGGTTCCTTCGCCGCATGAAGAAGCATCAGTTGAGCATTATTGACCGTTTTTATTATGGAAATATAAAATTCTATGTAATGGCTCAAGTCTACAAAAACTTCATGCATTACTTGCTTTAAAACTTTATGGACACACTTAATAACCAATTTTAATTTTAATTATTATAAAACAGTTACAGAGAAGGTCCAATAATTAAACTACCCTGCGAAAATTTGTTCCACTACGCCAGAGTTTTGAGAAAAATTAAAAAGCCTAAGATTCAAAAAAACTGATAAAATAAAACCCTTTAGAATCCATATTATGAGATAAAAGCTTCATTCCTAAAAGATTAGGGTCAATTTAATGTTTAAATTCCACATTTTTAAAGTATAATATAGTGCTTACGGTTGGGTACTTTAACTCAGAACGAAATCCTCTGTGGCACTGGCATAAGGTAGCAACGCTTGAACATAAGACATAGACCGTTTTTATTGAGGAAACATAAATTTCTAGAGCTGGCCGGCATTTACAATGATTTCGTACATTACTTGGGTAGGGGCAATTTTAGTGGCTTATCGTCAGACGAGTTCCGTTTGAGATGGGATTGTCTCCTAGTTCTTCCTTTTTCAATTAGGTACTAACTTGACGAGGGCAAAGGAAGGAATAAAATAATACTTACTTCGATAGAGTAACTCGCTTGTACCTAATTATGCTGTCTTTTCACGCACGCATTTATAATAAAGCCGTAGATTTAAATTCTATAGAGGAACAAAGGAAACATAAAAACACGTAGGAAAGTGAAAAATAAGTTCTGACATCTGAATGTGAACGATTGCGGTGATAAGCGTTAACAACTAAATTACTTAATGGGGCTGACTTTCCGTAGGCGACAGCCGTAAACACGCATAGACAAGGCCAACATCTACAAAATGTTGGCGAAACGGCGAAACAGAAATGTAATTGGAGACTATTCTACTGACATTTCACACCGTCTGCCCATGGAACAGCGAAAAACAAAAGACCCAAGCGACAAACTCGAAAGTAAAATTATTCATATTACTTTCTTCGAGCAGCTGTGCGTATTTTCTTGCACGGTTCGAGACTATAATTGAAGTAATTATTTTTCAGATTTATTATACGGATAATTTTTTTCCAGAATCACACACACCACTGAGTTGAGGTCGAGTACCTAAATGCATATAATTCGCAAAAATCGAAAAATCAATGGTTCCGTGAAATTGAGCTCCACATTCGAAACTTACTTTTATTGAGGTTCTTGTACTCGAAACGACTTTGTTTCCCAGTTGGGAGTCCAAATATGGTGAAATGTGATAGTTTAACCAGCGGTTGAAAAGCCGTTGCCCCCTTAAATAGTAAGACCACTTAAAATTTCTTTCTTATTGCAAACAATATGATTTGAGTCATTTACCGTGAAGGGGCTGACTCATGGCAGAGTGGAGGTGTTTTAGTTTCGTTACGGAAGAGTAACGACCCACTGGTTTATTCTATAAACTTAAAAATTAACATCGCCTTGGGATTTTCTGCAAATTATTTCAATTAACACTCATAATATATCCATTAACGACCATATGCATGTCTATAAACTGAAAATAATAAGCCCGATTCTTGTTTGCTTACAGACATTCATTTGGAATTTTGACCCAAAAAATAGTTAAAAATGACACTGGCGTGGAGATAGTTTTACGTTTTGTTGGTATACAATTGATCATATTGAATTAGACATCTTGAATTTAAAAGATTTGATTCCCTTTATACTAATTTTTTATGAAATTCCGCAAATCCAAGTAAGTAAACAACATCACTGCTTCAGAGAACGAACCTTACAATAAGTTAAGTAAGTCACCTTGCAAAAGGATAAAAATTTTAAAAAATTGTAATTTTCTTGAAAATTTCTATAAATAGCTTTTCGGGTCGGAATCTACATAAGTGAGTTAAATAACAAAAAATCGTCTATGAAAAATTGTAAAAATTTTATAAATATTTTTTGAAAACGTTAGTATCTTTTCTAACATTCAAGAATCCTCCATTTCTTAATAAATACTCCTCTAAACGGGAACGGAACGGAAGAAGCTTCGCTGCTTTAAGTAATATTGGTTGGTTGGTTTCTTAATCAATGTTGATCAAGTTGTTTCGATGTCTTAATCCAGTTAAAATGCGTAAAATTCGTTAGAAGACTATTCCAACTTTGGTGATGTATCTAATTAAAATTCAAAATATTAACCGACTTTGAAGATACTTTACGATTACAGTTTCTCTCTACTCTACTTCTACAAATATGTTGCTTATTTCTTCAAATATGTTTCAAAATTAAATGACAGGTGTTTTTCTTAATTTGTAGTCGAATTGTTTTAGATTTCTACATAGGAAAAGGATTTATATATAGTAGTAGTTACTTTACGTTTGTGGCGAGACCATTTGGATTGTTTTTTCCGTCAATTATGTAGAAGAGAGTGAAGAAGCACTTAATATTTGAACAGTAAGTACGGTCCTTTTAAAATTAAAAATTGGTTCAGATATAGGTATAGTGACACAATTTTGTTGTTTTACAACTATAATAACATTTTTTTAATTGCAGAGTGTAAAATTACGTTTCCAAAAATATAAAGAATCTTTATCTACTCTGCTCATTACTCAAACACAGTACTCGGTTATGTTCTTTCTTAAGTCCACCTTTTGTCCCTAGTTTCATGTAATTAACACTATTTTTACCTTTTCATGAAGGTATACTAACATGTGCTGTCCAGGTAGAAACCAGGACAGCTCGTGAAAAACGTTGAAGCTCATAATGAAGAGAAGTGTGTCGATGGTATAAAATAATTATCTTCGCTAATGCGCAAAATGTTTAAAAGAAGTGAAATTAGTAAATTCAAGTGTACGAGCATTGGAGTACCTGAGTCAATTTGTGAGGTTAGATAGGTGTAAGAATCTAAGGAAAATAAATGTTTACCATTTTATTATAAGAAAGCTCGGGGCTCATCATCGCTTTCGATGCGAACAGTAAATTGTAAATGAAAGTTATTAGAGAACAGGCTGGCTACAGAATTGCATAGAGCGGCCAGTTTCCCATCCCGAGATTGCAGCAAAGCAGCGGATTTTCATTGATTAACCGCAATCTGCTCCCAGGATATCTTCAGTTTCCCGTAGAAGTGAATGCGGTGTTTGTTAAACCCACAGCCTATCATTTCACAAGAAGCAGCGATTAGTTCAATCGCAGGGCTTGGGCTTGGCTTCTTCATTAGAATTCGCAACTTCCCAGGCTCCTCACATGTGGCCACATGCGGTCCGTGCAAGGAGGCCTCTGTCCGATGGAAGTTCATTAACTTGATTCGTTTAAGTTATTGCTGGCTACGGGCCCAACTTCCAGCAGAGTCTGCCCGTCTTTTATTTATTGCCACTCAATTTCCACGCGTGGCTGGACTGAACCTGGTCAGGCGAACGCATCGCATCGCATCGGCACCTGACGTGCTCGGCCACCCCGGTAGTCGTGCTCGGGGATGTCGGAGCCGTGCGCAATTTAATGTAAAACTTATTAATAATTCCCGGCGAAATACGACTCTGATAAATCAGTAATGGGGCCCAATGAGCGACCATCTCAGAATTTGCATTTATTTATTTAATATATTAAGAGAAATTCATGAAATCACTGATAACTACCAGCAGAAAAAACAGTAACTTTAGTAAACCTGACTCTTAATCTAGCGTTTCGAAAGATTAAAGTCCAAATTATATTATTATATTATATTGATTGATATTCTGTGAATAGTTTTCTATTTGGCATTTTAAGATTATAATGGTTTCATTTGAAAAAGGGCGGTTGGGTATACAAGTACCTAATACTGCAGACCGGAGTCGAAAGTAACCTTCTGAAAGTATTTACAATATTTACGGACACGCTAGAAAAATAAGGAGGAATAAAGCAATAAGGAAAAAGAACAGATTTCATCAAAGAAACTAAAAATAAAAGAATAAAGGTAAAGGTAACAGCAAGAAGTCGTTTATAGAGGAAACGGAATCCGAAGATAATTTCTGTCTGATGTGTTGTCTTTTAATCAATCTTCACTACATTTTAACCAACGTTTTTTTTTTCTGTTAAAGGATAGAGTAATTTACGTTTTGTTAAAGATTATGAAGACGTTTATATATTATCTATAATAAATAAGTGATCATGATAAAACTGTTTTTAAATTAAATTAAGTTACATTATTTTTCTCAAATAATTGGCAATACAATAGTATGGTAATTTTACTCATGTAGTCTGTTACTTTCGTCTCACATCTTAGACTTAAAAGTATAATTGACTTTCTCACGTTCAACCAAAATAAGTCGAAAAAAGGTAGTATAACTGAAAACTTTTATGTTAATTTAATAAAGTAATAAACATACTTTATATGTATGCAGTTTATTTAGTTCGATCTTTACTAGAATATATGTATACAAATGTGAATATAGAATATAGTATGTTTACAACTGTGTTTTGAAAATGGAATGTTACTTTTACCCGCCTGATTAAAAAAATTATCCTAAACCTACAGGACCTACCTATACCTACCAGGACGCCAATCCCTATATCCCTATGGCTGCAATACCAAGTGTGAATTATAAGCGATAAGGCAAATTTGTAAGCGTATTTTTGACAGTCTGAATGAACTACTTTAGTCCTAATATGGTTCTCATCAGGAAAGTATGATGCTATTTAGTATTTTTAATGGTCTGGATATCCTAAGTAATAAATCTCTTGGTACTAAGACTAGATTATCTATGATATATTATAAGATGCTTCCTGAGGTTAATGCTAGTCGGGCGGTAAATTACATTATGGTATGCCTGAAGATTTTGTTTTTCTGCACTCTTAAATCGCGGTGGGGTGGGTGTGCATTTTAAATGCGCCGGCGCAGCAGCAGTTGCCCATTCGCGCAGATAACTGTGAGGAACGGAAACCTTCACAATTAGCCTCCGGGAAATAAATATTAATTATCCGGCACATGCGGATCCGTCGCGAGTGTCTCTCGCTCACTAATCACAGCACAGGCCAAAATAATCCGCACAATGATTTAATTGGCGGCGAATGTTTTAATTGATCCCAACTGCCACGGCTTAGCTTAAGGCTTGCGGCTGAGCTGAGGCTGGGGCTGAGGCCTCGTCGACTTCGGCTCTGGCTTCGGCTCGGGGCTTATGCAACTCGTTGCCACTTTTCCAGCAGCGAGAAAAACCAGACCGCGCCGCCAGGCCAGCCTTTAGCCGGCCGAGCTGGCCGCGTCTTTAACGGGAAAAAGCGCTCACGAACAGGTACCACCGGCAGATCGTGCAAGTGATTCGAGCCGTGTACATCGAGTGCATTAAATTAGAAATATTACCGCGGCAACGGGACTTTCTGACCAGGCAGCAAGTAAAAGTTAGATGACAGCCCACACCGCAGCACTTAATAGACGTCGCCCCGCAGCCCCCTTCCGGCTGGCCGGGTGCACTGAAAGTTGCTCAGACAGAAGCGGAGCGTTTCGTCGAGAAAAGTGAAGAAAGTTATTATCGCGGCAGCCACACGAATTTCAAACATTTTCAGGGATTTACCGGGAGGTGAGAAAGTCCGCTCCGCTCCGCGCCGAGGAATTGATCACTTGGCTGACAATGGAGCTGAGGTAACCGCGACTACGTTGCGGAAAATCGCCGGCTGCTCGTTACTTCATAACTAGGAAACTCATTACGGGTGGGGCTCACGGAGGTGCTTATCAATCGCTCAAGAGGTCACCTCTCGGACCCCTAACAATGTTGCCACAATTAACACAGTTCGCAACTACTTTCCTGGTTAAGATGTGGGCACAGACCGCACAGATAAATATAGTAGATAAGAGTCCACTAATGTAACTGATGCATCGTTAGTTAACCAAGCTTGGACCTTAAAAGTAAGTACCTACAACGTCAAATACTTTGGTTTTGTACCTATTTAATTAATTTGTTTATTAGAATGGCAATATAACAAATCTACAAATATTAAAATCTGTATTAGAATATTACAAATAATGTATTCAAAAAATAAGTACATTAACACTAGAAGCGCGGAGAGTCAATTTGCACCAATGTTATTTTTTGCAAATACCTAAATGCGTTATTATTAAAATGTTTTTGGTGTACTTTAACATGATAATATTACACAGTAATAGGTAACAAAAGAAAGCAGGAACATACAATGTACATTACTCTTCAGAGTCACATAGCGAGCGTATGAAATGGATTACTCTTTAGATATACATTTTTTGTAAACCGTTTTCTTAAACTCCCATGCATTATAAGGCCGAACGCCGAACTGATCATACTAAACTGAAACCGATCTACTTGTACAGATTATGTAGTCATACACGGTAAACGCTTCGTCAGTTCTACTGAGTCGCTTCCGAGTAAAAATGTGCAAAATAGAGGAAACGAAGATGGTTTGCTTAAGTGTTTGGCCTGACTGTATCCATTCTCGATCCGGTCAGTCCATCCGGTCAGGCGAAACTGATTCAATCGGTTCAGTCCATCCGGCCACGGCCAGATCGACACGTACCTCGAGGCTAAAATTTCCATATACATAGTTAACGAATTTGTTCCGGTCAGGCAGAACTGACGGCAAGACTGATCATGAATGGACTTGACATTATTTTCCAGAATAAACTGATTTTATGTAACATATTGAAATTTAGGAATTCCTTTTCATATACTGATATACGACTCTTAATTTTTTTCAACTAATTGCATACTTTTCAGCTATTATAAATTGTAAAATAAAATCGAATAAAGTATGCACTACTATAAAACCACACAACCCCCACCGCAAACGTATCCACTAAGCCTGAAAATACGATAAATTTGAATTTGAATTTTTGCCAGCCCTGTTTGATCAAATTGACCGCCAAATTTAAAAAAAAATAATATTATTATACAATGTTATAAAAATAGAGTTGACATTTCGTGTGTGAAATTTAGGGCTCTAAGTGTAATAGAACATTAAAGGCAAGAACTTTGAAATTGGTCAAAATTTGGGCGTTCGCGCTTCTAGTCTTAACAAATAAACTTTTAAATGTTACTCCGAAAAAAGCTCTGATTAACCATACATATGTATAAGCAATAAAAACACTTTTATTATTAAGTTTATTGGGATTTATAGGAAAACATTTGCTCCTACCAACAATACCTACATATACTACATATTTTAATTGTAAAAAATTGGACTACCAATAAGTCACTTTTACTCATGAAACATTCCAAAGTTTTGCAAGAAAAGAACTATGATAAATTGGCTTTAGGAAAATAGTATTAACGATGTAGCATGTTCTCCGAGTAACCCAGATCTAAATATTATCGAAAATATGAGGAAGGTTTTGGAGAAAGGACATTCAGAAGAATACCATTAAATTGTCGATTTCAATAGTGTATTTATTAAGCGTTAAATGGTACTATTTTAAAAGTTTAAGCTTTTACACAAAAAGAATGAATTTCGCATGGCACATTGTACACGCATTTAGATAGACGCCGCAGAAAAGTCGTTGAAATTTAAAATTCCCTTCGGAGCTTATCAGTCAAGTAAAATTGATCGCGGATTTAAATGTCGCAATTTATATACAAATAATTCAAATGTTTCGCGCAGGAATGTTGATTTGCAGGAATCTTTTTGTGGTCACTTTAAATTGCTCCCATGAAACAGCTAAGAGTCAGATCGTGATGAAAAGGTTTTCATCCAAACAACGCAAGTCCAGTGCAAACAAACGTTCTGCGAACGTGTACAAATGTTCTGTGAATAGCCGTTGATTCTGCGCAGATTACTTATTGATTTTCTCACAGTCGTCCAAAAAGGCCAAAAGCGGCGAGATTCACCATGCCCCAAGAAATTTGCGCTAGTAGTCATCCGCACCGAATGGCCCGTGAAGCGAAGAGAAGCCGACAGAGTCGCTCGGTGATCTTAATTAATTAGTTGTCGCACTCGTTTCGCGGTTATAATTCGTAGTGGCATGAGTTTGATCTCTTCGCAGAACCGTTAATCGATAGGCTGGGTTATTTATCGGGAATACTGCAGGCAGCCTATTGATGGCCTCGCCGGATAACCCCACGTGCGAAGAAAAAAAACTTATTGCAACTAACGACTACACCGGCCATTCGCAGTCGCTGCCTTACCTTGTCGTAATCAATCATGGCTTTTCCCGGTAATAATCATTTAGTTTAGAACAGTTTCAAACAGGAAGTCTTCAGTAGACAGAAGCATTAGATCTGGCACCGTAATTTGAATTACATGGTTTACCGAACTCTTCAGGTGTTTTGATTGATGACAATGGATTTAAGGTTACATCTGTTTTGAGGGAACCGGCATTTGTTTTGACCCGCAATTTGACTCTGAGGTATGTTTACATCGAGCTCTTTTGCGTTTACAACTTTTGCAAGGAGTGTCTACACCTGGAAGGTGCTTTTCGCTGTAAGTGTAGACGTATCGTACCCAGATACACGTTAACGAATGTGGAAGATGGGAGAGATCAGAGTAACAATAAAGCATTCAATGGTGTTTTGTTTGCATGAAAAATGAGGAAGACTATTTAATAACTTCAGATGAAGTTGTATTAAGACAGCATTTACGATTAGATTTAAGATTAATGAGAAATTATGCAATAAATCGATTTTCAAATATATTCTGCTCGTAATATCTATTTGAGAATATCAATCTATAAAGAAAATTTGGAAAACATACTTACATATTTTGTGGAGAAATTATTGAATTGTATGTAATTTTATATTTATTAAAGAAATAAATTAAATATTTTTTTAATAGTATACTAAAATAACACCAAATTTTTTGTATTATCGACAGAATTCGATAATTCTGGCAAACATATTTCAATATTTTTCCAAAATTTAATTAGGATCGGCCCAGTAAATCGAAAGGATAACACTTCATGTATACTAAGAAAATCCCGTTTAGCGTTTTATATAGGTAATAAGCAGAATTTCAAAAGAAATTAAAAATCAATCTTTGCTTAATTATAGTCGTTATACTCGTTTAAATGACTGAACAATTATTTATATGAAAAATAAACAAGTTCAAACGAATGCCTTTGAAGTCGTTTATTGATTTAAATGCATTGTAGTCGTTTTCCGACCACCTTTTAGTTAAATTAAAGCCTTTTCTAAAGTACCAAACCGTTAGAAATTACGACTGTAGCTGGAGGAATTGCTTAATAAACCAAGATTCTCAGAGAATTCAGTGACGTTAAAGTAAATTTATGGCGCTAAAAGCGTTTATTTTTAGGGAACAAAAATCATGAGTACCTAAGCATTCCACGTTTTATAACTTATTCGAAATTTTTATTTAATTTTATGATCATTCTCCCTTTTTGCAAGTAAGTTTAAAAAAAAAAATAAACGATAAACGATAAAATTACTGCAAACATACATTTACGAACCAGCAATAAATTAAGCTGGTGTAAACCAAGAGAACAAATGATTTATGATTCAAATGCAATCTGCATATAGCCCAGCAGCATTAAAGTTGTTAAGTGTTTTTCTTATCAGATACATGCGCTCTTCGTAGAGAATGATTTGAATAAAAGCGAAAAATCAGTAAAACTGGTTTCAAAGATCACGCCCATAAATAACAGGAGCAATGCAATTGACATAAGGTACAACTCTTTTCCAATGCACCGAAGAGTCTTGCTTATCTCCCCAGACTGATTTTGTCATTTAATCGACGCACTCGTCCCGTTTCGCGACAGTGAGAAGCATCGATAACTAATTTGCTATCACCTATTGAAAAGTGGCTTCTTCTTCGTGGCATTGATAAAATGCTTAAGGAAAAAAACTTTCATTAACATTTACCTGGTACCGTTTTCCAGGTCTTCCATGCGAGCCAGCACATCCGTCCGAGCATAGAATCGCAAAATAGAAGAATGTCCATGCTGCGGACGTCAAACAGTACTACCGGTTCTGAGGTGATTTAATATTCTTCCTCGGCATATCGCAATGTGAGAAAGGTAAATATGGCAAGCACTTCATCCTTTAATTGAAGGTGTTGCCAAACGGAGTGTTAAGACTTATATCTGGTTTGCATACCCTGAGGTTGAATGGATTAATTTCAACATGTTTCCAAAGAATAAACACACCTGAGACCCACAATCAAACGGATTTGTTCCCATTTACAATTTGATTTTTATGTAGAACGCACCTACTCTCATATAACCGATATTGTTTTAAAGCAAACAATTTTGCGGCTCCCGACGAGACTTGAAACATAAAGAAAAATCTCTGGGAATAACCCGAGCTTTTAATAGACCTAACACCAAACCACGAAAACCGACATCAGGTGCGGTTTTGCATCTTAATACTTTTTTCTTGGATCAAGTGTTCACGGTAGTGACTTAGAATGATTTCTCGGTACTTCTTCGCATATGCGATGAGAAAGCCGCACGTACGAACCCTTCTAAATCAAGCAACACCAACCTCTTGTTATGCAAATCTTAATTTACGCATTCAGTTCTCATCCATTAGTAAATGCCTCCATTATTCTAAGAATGTTCTGGATCAAGACGGATTGACCAGACCATAACATTACTATGCATGCGTTTTAGATCTCAGCCAATGTCTTCATCTTCACATTAATTCCAGTTTCCTACGGTTCTACAGTCAATTTTTGTATACAAGCAATCTACCACTATTACCCAAGTGTGACGAATTAATTACTTTTGCTTGCTAAGTTGCGGACGAATGAGATTTATTTCATACATCCTGGATGGTCTTTGAAGATATTCACCAATTTATCATAGTCCACCATCATATTGGCTTATCTTAAGAACACAATTTTTAACGTTTTTGTTATTTTTCTGATTAAATCGTAATACCGCGGATAAAATTTTGTATTTTCATATATGTAGTTATTTTTATGATAACCGATTTTTAAACATTTTATAACGATATGCACATTTGGTGCGCATGTAATTAGTACAGTTGTAAAGATCCTCAAAGAGGATTAAAATGTTGCGGACATATTTGTGTTGAATTTATTTCAGCATTTTTTATAACGAAAAATATATCTCTAACGCCTAAATGGTATTCTTCTTCTTCTATATATAGTTCTAATTTGGAATTGTAAATTAAACTATAATTTCAACCTTGCTGGCAATAGAATAACTCTTAAATACAGAAATCAAAAGAATAGAAATATATAATAGCATTCGCTTCAATTGTTCTTTATTACAAAAGAAGGAACTATTTTTATAGTGAATGGTAACAAAAATAGTTTTTAATAGTAAAAAATATAGGTTAAGCAATGTGGTTAAAAAATAATGATAATAAGAATTCTCCCGGCATGAACACTTAAATGAATAAACTAAAGAAAGTAATTTTTTAGCTTTAAAACATTTCTGCTAAATATAGAAAACTCTTTACAAAGAAGCTTCATGATTTTGAGGTTAACTACTTCTTCAAATGCGACATTTTTTTGTGACTTGTATAGTTTAAAGCGTGCTAACGATTTTTTGAACATTTCTAAAAGAAAAAAGTTAACATTGTCCGAATGCCTAATTGGCAACCTGTAGCTAACTTGAATCATTTTCTTGTCGACATTGGCTAACAAAGCGGCGAATCGAAAAGTGAACTAAGTCCATAGAGACGAAAAAGAATGCCGACATAATGAGTGTCATCGGCTTCGCATCTACTTCCATTAAAGTGGAACCAAACCACGACAGTCGAAGTCTGGCCAAGTGAAGTGCATGAACACTCGATGGATTCTGCACGTGGACGTGCTATTGTGCATTGAAAGTAAAACTTAAGACAAAAGGTGGCTTCTATCTTTGGCCAAGGAAAGAAATCTCCCCAAGTCAGAGAAAACGTGTGGGATCAGTTTGCTGAAAGAGAAAGGTTGGCAATTTCTAATTGGTTCTGGAGGATTTTCCTTATTTTATGCTGTATGCCATCGCCTTTTGTGGGAAAAGGTCTTCAAATGTTGGGAGGCAACTTGGTATGCAAACAATCGGATTTCAAAATTGAAACAATGAGGCATGTAATTTTGAAAATTGAAATGAACTCACTGCATATGGAGAAACCGTTTTTATTGATGCTGTTCACTCCGCTTCTTGGGAATGGTGCGAATATCGCGAACTTGCAAAGATACCTTCGTTTTTTAAATTCATTTTTACTGATCCGCTTATGTAAACAGGTTCTATAGCATATTTTATTCAATAAGGGATTAACATTTTCAATTAAACGGGACTGCCACGATGCGGGCCATTTCTGGTCCTCAATCGGAGCCGCACCTTTTTTTTAAACTGCTTTTCGCCGGAGTAATATGCAGTCGATAATCGCGAGGATAGTTGCAAGGCGGAATTTATTCCGAGCAAGGGATAAAGGCGAACGATAATTGCTATAATTACATTTTTACTTTACGGCTTCTTTCTGATTGGAAGGGGAAACATCGAAAGCACGTTAAACGCGTACATTTTTATCTCACACCTGTTGTGCTCTTTTTGGAGATAATCAGTTTGCCGCTGCAAGAAATTCAATTTTGCGGCAATTTCGCAGTAGTTATTAATGAGATTAATGCGAAGGTGAGATAGCAAAAGCCTTTTAATTTAATTGGACTCTAACGAACTTAGGAAATGTCCGCAATTCAAAAAGATACACTCGTTGTGCAAATGACGGCAAAGTAGGTTGACTGCAGTTAACAATTCATTCGTTTCGGTGGGAACATTTTAACTTCAGCATTCATTTGTCATCTGTTTTGAGCATAATTAGCAGTCTCTGCTATTTTTTGAAGAGAATAAAAAAGGATGTAAATCTTTTTGACGATGTCCACGTCAATAAGCGCAATTTCAGCCTTCAAACATACATACGCATATGATAGATATACTATACATATGTCTATGCTAAATTAGCATAGGCGTTCTAATTTTACACTTTTTTTAGTGAATTAGCATGTGTGTTCTAATTTTGAGCTTTTTTACTTGAGAAATAAATTTGTGGCATGAGCTGAAAAAAGAGCTTCTATAATTATTTCAATTTATATCAGTACTTTCAATATATTATAGTATATAATGTTTCATTCTTTTTAGCACAAAAACTTGCAGACAAAAAATTTAAAATTCAATTTGAAAATGAATATCTATGTAATGGATGTATGTACATACGATTTTTGGGATCGAAGGTTTCGTAAAAATATTTTAACTAAGTGTTTGCATACAGGTTTGTATATACTACAATAGTACTAATAAGGGACAATATTTTTACTTAAGCCGTAGTAGATGATATAAGCAGTTTTAATTAAACTTGTATAGAAGTTAGGGTATTTTTAAATACATTTGTATGGGCATCCTGAGAGAAGCAATTAACTATAGCAAATCAGACATATAATTCCTTTAGAATACTGTAAAGATTTATAGAATTGTCTCACGATCGATACGATTTGAATTAAGAAAATTGCCTGAGATGGTTCGCTGCTGGACGCTGGTGCCCATCGCCGTAAATTAATCTGGCATTTTGAAGAAGGTCAACGGCGCGTTCGCGGAGAGACCGTCGCGCATTATTCGCGAATGTGATATAAGCAGTCCGCGAAGGAAATGGTTTGCTTTTTTCATTCACATAACTCGCAATATGGGACATGCCCGGTCCGCGGCTGGCGGCCACTCCCTCAGACGTTCATCGGCAAAATTCAAAAGCAGCACCGGGCGAAGAGGAAAAAACTGTCGGCACATAAATAATTACCCAGATTGTTCACTTTTGTGTATTTTGTCCGGCATTAAGGCTCCGCAAACTCAAACAGGTATGCAATATACGCGATATGTAACTAAAGGTGGTGTCTCCTCCGTCCGCGCCGTGCACGTGTTTGCTCTCCGTGGCACCGTCTGCCCGTCGCAGGCCCGATGCAAGAATTCTTAGGCAATCAATTCTTCATGTGCAGTTAAGTGGAATGTCAATGACTTCCCATGCGCCTTCGGCTGGGGCGAGCTAATTCCCTTAAACTGTTGAAATATGCATTTTGGGCTCTGGGTGCATCATCTGCGTTTCGCTTTACTGTTCTTTCGCGGTTTTAGCGTGCACACCGACGAGCATCGTCTAATTAAATTTGCCATTTCCTTTGAAATTCCTACAATTGCGCATCCCGCACTCAGGTTCTTATGCCTGCTCTGTGGGCTGGGAGGCGATTCCCACATTTAATCGTTTTCCTAATTGCATTTTTCTACTCACACAACGAGTTTTTGTAAGCATATTCCTGCACACACAGCGCGTTAAAATGGTAAACATGCCAATAAATGTTGATTTGATCATATCAAGCTGTAAATCCGATACTTTTAAACCACTGATAAAAGGGGATAAGATAAGCAAAACCTCTAAGATTTTTAAATATACATAGCTGCCTCCAGAATCCTATGGTTTAAAAGTTGTTCTTTCTTTATTTCAATAAATAGGGCATTTCATTAGTATTCCAATCCATTATACACGTAAGTATCTTACTTTTTCCGAGTAGGTACAACATCTATATGCAATTGTTATTAGTTTCTAAAACAAAGCTTAAACTAAGTACATAAGCTACAAATAATAGAAAGATGACCAGAAAGATATGTAAGTAGAAAAAAGTTGAAATGATACTTTTACTTGTTTAACTTACAAGTTCATAAAAAAGAGGTGTTTAAAGTTGTAAAAAATTATGTCTCTTTCTTTTGCCATTCCAGAATTTTCATTTTAGCAAAATGCAACATCTTTATTTATGGTGTTTATTATTACCCCAGTACCATATAAACAGGCTAATTAAGCTTAAACTACAGGGAAATAAAACATATATTCTAGCTTAACCATGTAAGATACTTAGACACCACCCAGGTCAAAATAATTAACAAGATAAAAATCAGGTTGAACAATTTGAAATGAATGACTTAATGCAGAAGATGTTTGCGATAGTAGGGATTGCCTTGACTAAAACGTTAATTAAGTTATAAAAGTCTTAACCTCAGGCCTTTTTAATTCGAAAAACAAATTGTTGGATTGAGTGTGAGAAAATTTAACGAGAATTACTTAGGTTTTATGAAATTATGATTAATCTTTCCTTAGAAAAGCGAGCTAACATATACAAATACATATAATAAAAATTGTACAATTCGCACAAATAGAGATTTAACATTTTTACGATTCCGAAAGAAAAAAGGCTTCATAAGCAGTATTGTAGGAAAGTAAACTAAAGCAGATATTAAAAATAAATATTTACTTATAAATATGTACATAATTGTTTTGGGTTCGCTTATCAAATATAATTGGTGTTATTTAAGGTAGATCGCTGAAATATTTAGGAAGAAATCAGTCCGCAAGCTCAAATAAAATGAGTGCGATCGACCACACAGCCAACCGCAACTAATAATTTTACGCTATTATTCACTTAGATCTATTAAAAGAACTATTTAAGCTGCTATAACAAATGACTTTTTGGACTATTAAATCAAGAATAGGAGGCGTACAGCCATTGACTTAAACATGAGAGCTCCACAAATTTATCTGCCGTGATCTTTTCATTGAAGTCAGAACAGCACCCGGTCATTCATTTTGTATTCAGTGAGGAGATGAATATTAATAGCCAGATCTTGGTGCCTATTCGGTGCATTCGAAATTTCACTTTCAAACACTTAACCGCCGAAATGATGTCATAAAAATGATATTCCTTCACCGTCCATCCGTGGGCCAGTCGAGTCGGCGGATTTTCTCTCGGCGAGGTCGATTGCATATGACATCATAATTATATGAAGTTCATTTATACATAGACTGATGGAGTGCTGTTTAACACACACACACATTCCGAAATAAGTTTTTAAGTGAACTCACCTTTTGCATTGCTAAATCCAATCAGTATTCCAAAAAGGCAGGACAGCGTAAAGAGAATCTTTTGCATTTTGTTGGTAAACTTAACAACACAATTAACCAATTTAAAGAAAAACACCAAGGACACAAAAGATCAGGAGAAGAAGAAGGCGAAGGCCAACTAGAAATAGCACTTAGCACAAGAGAAGAGACAAAACTGGCGCGATTTATGCATCCAAAGTTAAACCATATCTATTACAATTAGGCGCATATGTTGAGCACTGTTTTTGCGGGCAAATTAAAGAAAAATAAATAAAAACGACTAATGTTCTGCGGAACGTTAAAAAACCACAATTTTTGCAGAGCCTCCACTTCGACAAAAACCACTCCAAGACTCTTCAGGTACAACAATCTACTCAGACTCAGCCAATTCACGCGACGGTGATATTCTCCAGACCTGAGACCAGCCGTGAGTGTCTGGCGAATGTGCAACAAGTAACCAGCAACCGCCTTCGGTAACTGGTATTGCTAAGCTCACCTGAAGAGTTAATCAACGTGTGTGCGAAGTTCAGCTGAGCTTTTGTCGATAATAAAAATTATGAAGAAACTCACATAGGGTTGCCAGGTTAAATCAAACGTATTCAAAGAATTAGATTGAAGATTAACCTCATTGCACATCTGTATTTTTATTTTACTTGGAATCTTTCAAGAAACTTACATGTGTAAAAACAAGCGGTAATGATTTCAGTTGATTATGATCTTTTAAGATCACCATTGCTAATCACCCTTTGCATATAAATTTTTAATATCAATCATTAACGGATATTTAATTTATTTCTTATTAAACTTTTATTAATAAATTTTAAAGGAACATTTTAAATATTTGTACACATCAAGGTGCATACTTACATATTGTAAGACGAACCGAGTCGAAACTATTCTTTTTTTAGTTTTATTTTAAATTTTAAAGTTTGTGACACTAAACTTTATATCAATTTATCTTTTTAAAATATGTCTTATAAAATGGAATCGATAGCACAATTTTGTGTGCATTAAATACAAACTTTTCATCACCATTTCAGAAAACATGCAAAAATATTATGTAAAACAAAAACAAAAGTGATACCAATGGCTATTGCTATTCTTAAATTGAATTCAACCAACGCTCTCAAATATCGGTTGTCGTATTCACCGATGTGACGTTACTATTAATCGATATAATCAATTAATTAATTTTGTTCGCATACAACGATAATAAAATAATTAATGTTGGGTATCTGAAATAACCAGCTCCTTGAATGAAACCAAAGCCTTACAATATTTCTGACTATAAGGCAAAAATATTTCCTTTGTATGTTCATGCCATGACTTTATGAAAAATAAAAGAAAACATTAACGTCCATAAAATTGCTTACATTTATTACTTTAAAGCAAACAAGACCTTGAACTTTTACTAACAGTCGATGACACAGTGGATAGGATATATTCAATTTAAAACTTGCAATTTATCGAGTTTACGACTCTCATTATTAGGAGCGCAGTAAAATTTTTATTATCCATTAAATGATGCACCCTGTATAAATTTATCTAAAAATATCATTGCTACATCAAGCGGTATACTATATGTTATCATTGAACAGCAAATACGTGCTTTATAAATTGGTTTTAAATTTTAAACTTTAAATTACGGTTCCTTCAGTGTTACTCATAAAAGTTGTCCTACTTAAACCCATATGATAGTATAACTTTATTATTTTAATATTTATGCCTTCTCTAGTTTCCCAATAAATTTTTACATACAATATTTAACAACTGTTAACATTTCCATTCAAATGTAACTATTTTCTATTATAATTTTTTATGTATTGCAAGGTAGACAAAGAAGAACAATAGTAGAAGTTTTTCTACAAGAGTTTAGGAACATTTTTCAAAGTTTTATACGTGTTTTTGTTTGTCACATCTCATATTACAAATTTTAACAGTATCATTTACTTTAACCTGTTATATTTAAATTTAAAATTAGGTAGCTATTAAAAATTACATTATTTCCATTGCAGCATTCTCTATATTTAAATTCGTATTCGCATTATCTCCATGCGACAAACTAGAAACATTTAGCAATGCTATAAAAGTTTAATGTCACTTTGATTGGTAAAATATTTATTTAAAATAGTTCTTGTTTTTTGCAGAAGTTTACCTTCCATGTTTTCAAGGATAATTGCACCTTTCCAAAGATGTTACTTCCATAAAAATAGGTGCAGTTTATAGAGAGGAAACATATGTATACCTGCTTAACTAAATTTCATTTTTATTATCAGCTTTAATTAGTCTACTCTGTTAGGTTTTAGTGTTGAAATGCGCAGAGAAGAGGCCTAGATAGTGAAATGGGCGTGAGACGATAACACCACTGTATACTGGACCTTTGCCAATTTAAAGGGTAATTTAAATTAATTGCTAACATGTTCGTCATTGCAGTTTTATGGCCGCTCTCACAACAGGCAGCTCTCAATACAGAAGACTATACTTGGCTTGTCTATCATCACCTGAGGGAATAATAGAGATAGAATCAGTTCACCTGAAGTTTTATGGTTTAACATGGTCTTCACACGTATCCAGGTCAGTAAGTTTATAAAATTTTCACCGCAAGCGTAGAACAGGATACCTATTCAACCATTCATGTAGGTAATAAATTTAGCAAATTACTATTGGTTAACAAGCGATAAGTTCACTTTCTGTAGTGACATATTAAGAAAACTCGTTGCAAATCAGTAATGTATGTAATTACTAGCTATTAAATTTCAGATTGGCAAAGTGAAGTCGTTCACACTTAAAAGGATTGTAAAGTCATGCCAAATATATTTACATTGGAAGTTTAAACAGGGTTATATTATGTGGAAATTATTGTTACGAACTCATATTAAAATGGTTAATTAGTATATTTCCAGACAAAAATAAAGTGAAATATAAAGCATCGATATTAAATTGATTTTTGACATTTTTCATTTTTACCCCCAATGCTCTCTTCACACATGGTTTTCAAGGAAATGAAAATGAAAAATAAAAACTTGAATTGTTGATTTCACAGTTCATATCATGGACGTAAAGAGCAAATGTTTAAACACTCAAATTCAAATTTCGACGCATTTATAAATTTAAAAAAAAAATACAAAAACATTTTATTCAAAGATATATAAAACAAATAATGTAAACGAAGTTTCTAGGAGAAATTAATTATTTTTCACTTTTTAATATTTTGCCTTTTACATCGAAGGTTATTTTTAAGTTTTAATTTACCTTGGATTATTCTCTTTCGTCGTTTGAGCATGAGAGCCGAACACGAACATTTGAACTCAAATCCTAACTTTTTAACCGTAATATTGGAAACAAAGACGAGAACTAAAGATCTTGAAAATATCTGAATCGATATCCATCAAGCATGGAATCAACTTTCAAACGAAATCAAGAAAATTGAAATAAATATATTACGAATTACAAAGGATGAAAATCATAATACATATTCTAACTTTGACGAGTAAATATAGGTTTTTTCAGTTTCATGTCATAGAAAAATAGTGATGTAGCTTTTAAATTATAACTACTGCTGTTATTTTTGTCTTACTTCTTACTTAAGTAATGTCTTTTTCAGTGAGTCTGGAAACGGTTCGCCAAGAAAGCGATGTCATTTGATGAACATGAATGATGTGAAAGAATTACCTGGAGGCGCGGAGGTAAGTGTCCATGCGCAGAAGTGTGCGTGCGTGAACGCACAGACTGCGCGGCCGCGGAAGTGTCTTAATCGCAGCGTCTTTACCCGCCGCTACCAGAGGAGGAGGCTCGGATCGGATTATTTCATTCGACACGACATCTTCCTCTCCCTCATTGTCTGGAGCCGATAATAATAATTGCTGCCGGCGATAAAATCTGTGACATGATGTAAAATCCTGGGGAAAAGAGGTAGTTACGCAGCGACAAGAGTCGCGCATTGTTTTTCACTAAATTATGTTATCGTGCTGTCATATTGTGTGCCGGCGATTCAGCCAGCGCGGAATGCAGATTGTCTTGCGATTTCCTTATTCCGCTCGCGTTGGTACTGTTAAGAGTCATTCAATTGCAGGCACTACAAAAGTTAATCGATGACTCATTCAGAATTGTTCCTGGCCATAAAATTCGCCTACTTACATCTATGAGACACCTTGTTGGACATCAGGCGGAGTGTCGTTGGCTGGAGCCCGGCTGCGCCCTGGCGGCCCGGGCGGCCCGTGTGCGCGGTTGCTGGCCGCTCGCTGGATGCGGAATAAATTTTCCAATGTCAGACAGATTCGATTATCGAAAACGTCTGCACGGTCAATGACTTGCGCTATCCCAAAAGGCGATTGACTTTGTTCTAAAATTATTTGCGTATTTACTTAGCATTCCACCACGCAACCAACGGCTGGGCATGGCAAATCTGTAAAATAAAAAACGCTTATTTCAATTAGACGGCGAACTAAAAAGACTTTATGCAATTTGGAAAGACAATCGCTTTTGAGGCAATTAATTACCTAGGCGCTCAGCTCTAGCAGTTTTAATGGTGCGGAAGTCGCTGATTTATCTTCCTTTTTATACACAAAAGAATTAACAATTGTACATTTTTGAAGTCGTCTTTTTTGTCCAACAAACTCTACACTTCTAGAAGTTATTAAAACTTGATTACCTAAATACAATGCAAAATAAAAACCACGATTATACACTTTGCATTATATGATATGATATGAATCATTCAAATCATTTAATTTCAGCTAACTCGGCTATAGATTCATATGTATTTTTCGGATATTCCAGAGTAATTTGATTTCATATTAATTAGCAAAAGTTATAGAGGCTGAATATTACAAAACTCTTCTTTTTAACCTGAAATCAATATTTTTTGGTTTCATCATATTGTAGTCAGGTTGATTTAGAAATCATGACTCTATAAAGCTCATCACACGAGCATCACTTTAGTAGTATTTTTTTAGGTTTTTAGTTCAGTTTTAAAGTGTTGAGGTTCTATACCACCCTGTTTGTTTTTTACCTCTGTAAACGGAACACCCAGTACATAAAAATGACCTCTTGCAAAAAATTCTGAGATATTCGAAAGAAGAGGATTCAAAAGGTGGTGTTAATGGATAGTCTGGTGAAATTGTAAGCTAAAAGGTTTACGCTATGACACTATCGGTTCATGCGTGCTTCAAATTGCTTAACTTTTAGTGATACTATGATTAGACACGCAGAAGATCAGCGGAGCTCAAAGAACTCGGAGTATAAAGTTTTAAAGCCCACTTCCGTGCAACGGGCAAAGTGCGATCGTTTGGAAAATTTGCAGCAGCAACTCATCTGCGCTCGGGCTGGAGGTAAAGGTTAAGAACAATTTCGTGTTTACAGCCCGAAACGGTATAACCTAAGACATTGTCTCACATGCATGTGCACTTTTGGCGCGGCAAGGTGAGCCGAGCGCTGCGTCCTATAAATGGACAAAGCTGTCGCGATCTCTTTGTGCTGCTTAGCGCGCTGTAATTGTTCCGTGGGCAAACCGCGAGGAGCGCCTGCGGCCGCGACTGAGCTCACCTCGGAAGTTATTTATTTTTGCGCGCCCAGTTTAATTTTCTGCCATCTGTAACTGCCATTATCTCGCGCGCAAATGTGACGCATCCAGGTCCCCCTGGTAGGCTGCTGCCGCTCCACAGAAGGATTGGAACATGGGAGCGAGTTTCAAATAGGCTTGCCATAGCTTATATTCAAAAAATCAGTATCGTTAGTATTTCTGAAGCCAAAAATCAGTCCAAGTTTTTATTATTACATAGTATACAGCATTGCAAACATTTGAATAAAGATTGTATAAACATATTTAAATATAGTCTTTGACTAACCTCTGTTGTTGCGATATGCCAGCTGAAAAATATGTAAAAAGTTGCAAGTCAAAAGGACGAACTCTAGTTGATTTATATTCTAACAATCAATATTTTGATATCGCCGCAATAGAAATAGAAAAACATCCAAAACTAATATTTTGTTGTTATAACTAGCAAACTATACTTTAAACCTTTCTTTTTTTTCTCCGAATCCTATAGACCTTATCTAGTTAACAAGAAGTTAACAAAAGATACTAGCTTCTTTTTTTGACCGTCACCACATAATTACTCAAAAACTAGGGATATAGACGCTAGTACTATTCCAAAAAAAGTTTTAAATTTACGAGTCTAGTCTATGTAAGTAAGGGATACTCAGAAGAAAGGCTTCGATTTCCGAAAAAAATATCACTTCATAAAATTAAATGACCTATTATTAGTATAGATTTGAAATTTTCTAAATTCACCAAATTCAGGAGACTCGACTATTCCTATGGAAGACTCTAGTATTCCTGTAAATGTAAAAGAATAGAGTATTCTCTTGATAGACTCAGGCAAACACGGGAGACGCTGGATTACGCTGAGAGACGCTCTCGAATACGCTGAAAGACGCTGGGATACTCGAGGAACACTGACAAATTTATCTCGGGGATGGTAGTAATATATGAAAAAGGTATGAGAGAAATAATTTTAATTTTTATGTTAGTCAATTTTGAAGCTACACCCGTAACTATTTGGGCATTAATAAAGTCAAAGATGTTAGCCCGTTTTGCATCACATATACCTTTTAATAAGAAAAAAAAAAAAAACGGTAAAAGACGGACGAGCATCAAGTTACCATTCTTATCATTTTGGTACGGAATACTAAAAGTCATCATTTTTGGGGAATAATTTAGAAAATCTGAATAGTACATAATATATTTAACTTCCAAGGCGGAAATCGTACGTCTGGTAAGCCTAAAATCCACAAGTCTTCGGCGAATTTACCCAGTCGCGTTTATCGAAGTTTAAGTATCTTCACGATCAGTTGTAACATATGGGATGACATGGGACAAGATAAAATCGCGATGTCTGTATGTCTGTCCCAGACTCCCAGAGGAATGTCCGGGACAAGAACGCATATAAACGGGACGATGACAGTGGAGATAAATTGGCCAGGGGGTCCGCCGGTGCCGAGTGTGTTTTGAGGACCCGGCCAGCTACCACTCATCTTTAATGAAGCAATCATGAAGCATCCTACGGGGTGATATATTAGCAACAAAAGAACCCACCTCATGGTCGGATGCTGGGACAGTGGACCTGGTGTCCGCTGGTGCGCACGCTCATGTCGTACACGATCGACGCCGCTAATAAAACCGCGGTACCTCGTGTTTGCGCAAAGTCGGGCTCCGCTCTATGGGCACCTGACGCAGAAAGAGCCCCAGCTGCAATCTGCGGGCCTTACCTGGTCGGTTTGGGCACCACGTCGCCGCCGCCGCCGCGCAACTGGCGCAAACGGTGCTGAATTCCAAGATTTTAAAGATTTGGTATTCCAGTCAAGTCGATGATGTATTCCTCGAAAGACTGGTTGCGCACTCCGCAGCCGCACTTGCCGAGGAGGGCTCTTCTCAAAGTGCAGCGATTTATGGTCTCGGGGAATCATTTAATTGGGAATCGACATATAAAGCATGCGGGACAGATCGCACAGAAAATCAATATGCAGCCAAAATGTTTTGTCAACTCATCCAGCCTCTATTCCTGTGATTGACACACAATAGCTCTGTTTTATAGACATCTCTGAGCGAGATCTCCTCCTGCTATCTTAGGGAGGCATCAAAGGAGGAAGTGATTCATATCTTTCGATTTCTGCAACGAATTCCTTCCTTATAGGACACCGAGGCTGGGGCTCCGACCAACGTGTGGACCACAATTTCCATTAATGCCGCGATGTATAATTCATTATTTTCTCACCGGGGATACATGTCCAGGGAGAACGATTTACAGCCAACCCGTGTGGAAATTGGTTTATGTAGTTCCCGGGGGACGGGAGATGACGCAAAGTGATGCGTGTCAGCACATACATACAAATAGGCTGGAATTCAACTTTAGATGGTTATCTAGATTGCGAACGAGGACTGATCTTTTTTCTCTAATCTACGTCTCTTGGACAGTTTCTTCTACATACGTGCTCATTATTTTTTTCGACAACTTCTGAGATTACCTAGTTAGGCACTTGCAGTCCAGACAGATGATTCACATCAGATATCACTCATAAGAAATGATATAGGTGAAATAAACAGTTAGTTACTCCATATCAAATTAATTTTATTTTGTCTGTCTTGAATGTTTTCTACACATTTAATATTGAGCCTTTATTTTTATGCATTTAGTTTAGATGAAAATTGTTAGTAGCAGTGAATATTCCAAAATTTAATTACATAATACATACATTTTAGGCTCTCCGAAATTTTGAGCCGAATCTTTGTTTTGTTTTCAATATTTTTATTTTATTTTAAAAATCGATGTCGATATTAATTCTTCTTGTACACATTTTTGTAAGGTTTTGATAAAATAAAAAGGCTACCATTTTTACATTCACCATATTAATTATTAAATTCAGCACCAAATTTAAAATGATCAACCTAAACATTCCAAACATTAATCAATCAGCGAGCCCAAAAACCCCCAATAGGAGAATATTGATAATTTTTTCCATAAAAACCAATGAAAAAAAAAAATAATCAAAAATATGATTGCATTTGCATGCATAAGGTTATACAACCCTGCTTAAAACAGTAAAGAGTTGTTTAACATTAATTGCCTATCTTATAGCGCAATCAAAGTTAAAAACCTTAAGATCGCAGTTTTTAAAACTGCATACTTTTCAGCATTTAATTGCATTCGAGACAAAAACCTAACAACCATGTTGCAATAAGAGTCTATACAAATTAAAAAATTCTAACACACATATGTTTTCATTGTATAAGTGGACATAGCTGACACAAAATTTATTCTCGCTTTCAAAAAGTCATGATATTTTTGAATGATAAGTACTTAGGTAAGCAAACCAGCAAAAATTTGTTTTGAAATCAATTTTGGAAAAAAAACTAATACTTAATTGAAAATTGCACGAAAGAAGCTTTATTCTCTGTTTCTCTTTTTACTTTCTTCATCTTTATAAACTTTAAACGTAAAAATACATCCTAAAATCTAAATACAATAAGCTACTTAATAATAATATTTACGGATACAATAAATTTATTGCTTACAATTATTTGATTAGATGAACTCGAATCAAAATTAATCTACTGCAGTCGAAAATTCCAAAGTCGATTAATATTCTAAGAAACGATGTTACAGTGTCGAGTCAAAAATTTGTTAATCTTTGAAATTTTTTTTGTTAGGTATTACTAATTATTTAATGATCGGGATAAAGAACATTTTATGAAGTATATATTAAACTTGCTTAATACTAATTTTTATTAAAAAATATTTAAAATGTACAAGGTTATAAACCTCGATGTGATGATTAAAAATAAAAGCGTCTTCATTGTCCCATTGAAATTTTGGTGAGGAGTAAGAAGTGGAAAATAAAAACAAAAATTATCAATATGTGTAAATGGTTATACATAGCTGTTTTTTTTATTATTTTTTTCATAAAATGGCGGCGGTTTTCGATTTTTTTTTAAATTTTTAAGGCCTTTTTTTTATTCAAGTGGTTTTAAAAAATAATAATTATGAATATTTTAAAAATTTTCTACGTATAACCATAACCACTACGATAACGAAAATTTAAAAGAAAAAATTTTTCAAATCGTTTCGTTAGCCTTCGAGTATTCGCTGGAACAAGGTCAAAAAAAAACGTTTCCAGAGAAAAGCGTTCAAAGTTTTCGGTGAATTTTTTTTTATATGAAAAACAAAGGACTGAGGCTCACTAAATTCACTGTAACTCATAAACTTTTTTTTACATATTTCTGAAAATCTATGTATACTTCAAGGTAATACAAAAAACAAATAATATTCACAGTGGCGTAATAATAATAATTGGTATTATGGACACAACTGGCGTACTTAAAAATATGTAAAAGAGAAAATTAAGCAGACAGTAGCTCCGCTTGTTTTTACACATTTTTTGTTTTTATTTATTTTTATTTCCTTAGATAATTGTTAAATTCGCTCTGGACCCTACGAGGTCAAAACTACATGAAGTTCGGGAGTAATAAATCAATTTGAAAAAAACAAAAAAATGGTTAAGTGCTAGTTACGTTCGCATAAAAATGTTGCATAGATACTTCCACTTCATAGAAAAAGAATATGTTATTTATTGTAATGTAACATAAATCACAGAGCATATCTTTAGAATTGTGTTGACACTTCGAAAATATAAGGGTGAAGCATCAATTTTTGGTACTTTCTTATAAATTGTGCTCAAAAAAATATTTCCATAGTATTAATGAATGTTATATTTTTACAATATCCATTTAGTTAACTTTCAATTAATACTTCATCCAAGTTGTGCAATGTCTAAGAAAATAGAAAATAATATGACTATAATAGGACAGACTGACATTGTCAATTATGAAAGGTTTTAAGCATCATATTGTGTTTTATTTGGTAAATTAGGGGTCACTTTCTTAACAAAAACAACCTAAATATAAGGGCATCTGTGAAACAACAATGATAAATACTTCATATGATTTAAATTAAGCGATAAGCCTGCGCTTCTATGTTTAAAATCACACGTGAAGAGGCTCCTGTTTTGAGAATACAACAACAAAGTGCGTGCCGAATTTCAAATTATTTTATCAAAACACGCGTTATAAATATTTCATGTTTGAATAGATACGACAAATTAATGGCGTATTAAAATTTAATTTTTGCTTTACCATCAACTATCATGGGCTGACTCCATAATAAAATTTTTATCTCGGACCGTCTTCTTCCAAGAGGATTTACAGAACAATAATAATAATAATAAAAATTTATTTAAAAATCTGTACAAAGGTTTAAGCTTATAATGTAGGTACACTATATTTAAAATTAGTAAATGCTAAAGTATTAAATGTAAACAGAAAAACAAAGTGAAACCTAGACGAACTAAAAAAAACGAGAAACAAAAGACTATTCTATAATAATTAAAATTACAGAAATATGCATATGTATATTATAAGCATCAAATGAACCATTAAATTAATACAGAATAAAACAAGAGAGAGAAGAAAGTCGGTATAATAAAAACTAAGTAATTAGTTCTGGTTTTAGGTTTCCGTAGCCAACTAGTAACCCTTATACATACATTGTCCGACTGTCTGTCTGTATGTCTGACTGTGTCTGTCTGTATGTTAAGTTCCTATAAAGCATGAAGCAGAAATTATGAGATTTTTAGAAAAGTAATTTTTTGGGACCTCTTTCTCATAAGATTAAAAGTATACTAATTTTTATTAATTAATACCATTGAATGGGGCGTCTTTAGATGAGTCCTATCTAAAAATGTTTTACGACCTTCTGATTTGAACCCTTCAAGTCCCGAGATTATTTCTTTCAAAGTTGTTATCAAGACGCTCCTTTCCCTCCTCTAATTATCTACTGTTGATGAAAATTTATAACGAACACTGTAGCAAAAATGGTTTATTAAAAACATTTTACAAACAACTCTTTTTCGAAAGCAAGAACCCAGTTTGGACAGTTTTTATATTACCAATTAAATCATAATTAGGTGGAGCATTTATTTTTGCATAATTATAAATATGTATTTTACTTTGGTCTAATACAATTATGTGCCACTCATGTTTTGATTAATTCTGACGAGTTAAATATGTATCTTCAAATAACAGTATTATGTTAATAATAGCATATGCCTATAATATTATATATGTATAAATAAACTTCTTAATTAGCAAGCAATTTAATCGTAAATGCGCTTTGAATTCGTATAGAGAAAATGATTCAGAGATGCACACGTGTAAAACAAATGAATTCCGAACAAGTATAAAAAATAGAAATTGCCGCTCTTTACAAACTCACGTCGTTAGATATTTACTGGTCTCGGTATCCATAAATTTTTCTTTATTTTTAATTTTTCGCTATTTATTTTTTGATAGATTTTCTTCTGCGCTGACTGATTGATGCCAGGTATTTCTTATTTATATTTTTTAAGTGGCCTGTTAAAAATAGCTCTTGAAATATTATTGCGCTATTTAATAGGAATTTTCCGTAATTGTGACGTTTTTCCTCATTACGCAACGAACAGTTGCTGATACAAAATGTCTGTATCAAAATGGAGCACTTTTGCTTACTTTTAACTGATTTTGAGTAGTCAGCTGTATTTGCATTGCAAAATTATTTTAGATTTAGATCTTAATGCTATGTTTGGGGGAATTTTATTTATGTATATCACGCAGGAAACGATTTATATTCAGATATCTTTATTTGCCTTTATCCACAGAAAGGGAGAAGACTGCAAAAAAACGACGTCAGTAGGACTTTTGGATCGATAATGACGGTAAATTGTTTTAAAAACTAACAGTTATGTCCCAACTGCCATTTTACCTGCAATAAAAGATTAATTTGTTTTAATTTGAAAAATTCGCAAAAAATCTCATTTTTGGGCATCCAGCTTGCAATTTCAATTTCTACGATATTTGCAGAATTTTTTACGAGATCTAAGTGGGGTCGCACACCCGCAGGTCACTCCCTTGGCTCGATTTGTGGATGGTAACGGTTGCGGGAAGCTTACCGTAAGAAGGGGAAGGTGGAAACGGAGCTCAATTTGAAACGTCGTGGGTCTGGGGTAGGAGGTGATTCCTGGCGCAGATTGGCCGGGCTCTCAGGGGTTCAGTTTTCGGGGGTATTCCAAAATTCATTCGAAAAACGGGAAAATGTGTTAAGGTTAGCGGGGCCGGAAACCTCGTTCTGTAGGTAGGCATTGGACCAGATTCACTGGTGAACTAGCCGGGATGGGAACCGGGAATATAACAGCCCGCGCGATCGGTGTCCGCGGTTGTGTCCACGCTCAGATTGAATTCATCCTTTCAGCTTGAACCGAACTGCTGCCGACGCATCCACAGAACCGTAAATCGGCTCAAAAAAAGTCACGCGTCGCGTTCGATCTGTCACAAAGCCTGCGTGTCTGCAAAAACTTTTCGAAAAAGACAATTTCCAGTAATTCGCGGCCGCACAAATTGTGCACAGGTCACAGGTGGTTTCGCGGGCACTTCGCACGGCAAGTGGTCGGACGCACAGAGGGGAAAATGTCGTCGTCGAAGCAGACGCACTCGAACTCATTTTCTCGGCTGCAGTCGAATTACGAGGAGCTAAATGTCATCGGAACCGGTAATTTCATTTCCATTGTTGTCCCGCGCGCCGCCTCCCCCGCCCTGAACGGTTGCGCTGGTGTGAGAGTGTCAAATTTCCAAGTGTTTATGGGAGCCGCGCGAAGGGGCCCCAGGCGAGCCGGTGCTCCTCCAGCAGGAAGGCCTTCCCCGCAATAATTGCCTGCGGCGCCCCGGGGGTAGTCGAGACACAGGAGCGCGTTGCGTGCGTGCTGGAAGAAGGGAGGCGTCTGGTTCTTGAATTTGATTATGTTCCGGCGCAGGCCGCAGAGGAGCCCCCGCAGACTCCGGAGCGCATTGACTCCTCGGCCGGCTGGCTGCCCTCGCCGCCGCGGTTGAGTTGCCGCCGAAAAAAAGTGTAAACAAACAGCCGAGCGCGGAATATAGTTATTACGGCGATGGGGCTCTGTTTGCCCAGCAATTAGCAATGCTTGATTTGGCCGTGAATTGTTCTTTTTTGTTTCAGGCGCTTACGGGACCGTCTACCGCGCCAGAGACCTCAATAACCCGGGCAACATCGTGGCGCTGAAGAAAGTGCGAGTGGCCCTCACCGAGGACGGGGTCCCGATGTCCACCCTGCGGGAGATCGCCCTGCTCAAGCAGCTCGAGGCCTCGCAGCACCCCAACATCGTCAAGTAAGTGGAAGAGTCCCGCGAGCGGCTCCCGTGCTCGCTTTCAGCTTTAGGGCCGCTGTTACATTGACAGCTGCTCCTCGGGAGTGTAAACAAAAAAGAAGGCCAAGCCGATCGCGGTGCAGCGCGCCTGTGTGCGCAGCTCCAGTCGGAGGGACCTGAAACGCCTCGAGGGACGGCCGATTCAAATTTCGTCACGTTTGCAAACGCAGCTGTTTTCCACCTACGCGCACTGCTCGGCTGCGAAAACAAAAGTCTCGCTGCTATCGTCGACGTCGAACAACTCGAGGACTTAACAGCACTTGCCCGCGGCGGTGTTGTGTTTTGCTTCGTTTTCTTGATCATTTTCTTCCCTCTGCGCGGTCCCTCAAACTGTTGAATGCACAAGGAGAGGGTGACGCAACGGCCCTCGGTTGCATTTTTACTGCGACTGCGCTTCCTGAACTCGGCGAAGGGTTCACGCTGGCCCAACCGATTCGTTATTTTTTGTTATAATGGTATGCGGCTTCGCTAAGCATAGACCATTCTTTCTTGCCTAAAGAAGCAGCCGCTCTCCAACTGTAAATATAACTTCTAAAGAAAATATTTAAAGATGCAAAGTTGATAAAATGCTTCCATAGACGGTATTTGTTCTCATTCTAAATATTTTTTAAATTTAAATTATACATTTACCACAACGGTTTCCCTAGGACTGTTTTTTTTTAAGGAACTCTACAGTGACCAACATTGCAGGAAGCTGGATCATTGGAAAACCAAATTTACAAAAAAAAGATTAGTTTACAATCAATCTTCTTTGTGAATGAAAGGTTTTAAGAAAAATTAATGTACCAAAAACAGGCCAACTTCTCACCATAACTGTTATCTGAAAAAATTTATTGAAATGTAGAAATTATGTCAAGTTCCTTGCCTACACATTTTGATAAAATATTGTGTGACTTGGAAAATTTGAAGACCAAACTTGGCAATTGCTCAATTCTTTAATGAAAACTTGCCAAGGTTGGTATGTAAATTTATGAATTCATCTAACCTAGCTATATGAAAGTTTGAATATTGGGTTTTTTCGTAACCTTAACCTTATGAAAAAAATTCATCCAATTACAGAACTATAGAGAGGGGGGTCGAAAAGAGCTCGAAATAATGCAAACATTGCACAGTGTCTGGACCACTCTGTGAGATTTATTAATAAAGGGCATTAGTTTAAACGAAAAAGCGGGAAAATGTTTACGAATAAAAAAAAAACAAGCATCATTAATAAATTCAAATTTCCTTTAATTTCAAATTCAATTACCTAATTTACTTTTTATCCAACTAACTTAATATTAAACAGTGTTTTTCTCGATATGGCATTTTTGAAATCGCCATGACAAATAGAAAAGTATTGGACCGACCTTCTCAACTGTGGTAGATATCTTTTATAAGCAGCAAATGAATAAGTACAACGAGAAACAAGAACGCCTTAAATCGCTATATCTGAAACTCCTCACTAGTACAATGTAACTTTACTACTATACTATCAATTTTACTACGACTAAGAAAAGTGATCAGTGCAGTAGTAGAAATTGAATAGGCTAAAACTTCGACTTCTGAGTTTTACCTCATCGGATGTGCTTGGTTCACAGATACGAAACGCACCCCATGGGGGTAAATGCGAAATATTTTTATTTTATATAAAAATTTTAAATTTTATTTAAAAGCGTGCCATTTTTACAATTTTCCATATTTTGCACTACTCTGAGTGTTATTCAGAAAAATACCTATAATAAAGAAACCTGGCCCGTATTATAAAATGCAATGCGAAAATCGACTTCGAATATCGTATAAATGCAATCCTGCACCGCAAATTCGAATCTGTTTCACTCGTTCCCTATCGAGAATTTATTCGATGACAATTATCCGAACCGATTAGTTGATTTGATATTGGTTTTATCCACTTGGCACATCTTTTCGTGAACACAAAGTGGAGAAAATGTTTTAAGGTAGATATTTTTATGAAGTTTATAAAAAATACATATTAAAACTACAAATTATTTTTCATTTACATCCTTTCGGGAAGTTCAATCGGACTTGCTTCATCACGAATTTTCTTTCTCACTATCATATTTAATCTCGACTCTCTTTCGTCCTCACTATCTGAAGAAAAATATAAATCCACAGAAATTATTTTTTTTCAAATTTCAAAAAACACCGAACTACAAAAATGTCAAATCACATTTGAGTCGATACATTCCAGTTTTTCCAGATTTAGTCGATTTTCATAAGGTAACATTTTTTGTCCAATGCGACTTTATTTCCATCGTACTGCCTGATCGCTTAACAATTTCGCATCGTAAATGAGATTTGTATTGACTTGAAATTCGTATCGCATTTTTGAGATACGTGCCTTGGACGGATGTATTGTTTCAAGGTTTATAAAATTTTAGATTTCTATTATACAAGTCGATTTTGCTCGGCTTATGAAGACACCAATAACTGCTTAATTCACTAATGGTCTGAGGATGTTTTCGACATTAAGAAATGGGATCCGCTTAAGTAATGCAGAAGAATGAATGAGTCAATGCAAGTACCAAGTTATTTTAGAACATACAAAGCTGCTGTATGTTAAGACTGAGAGTGAAATGTAGCTTTGGTGGAGATTCCAGTAGGACAATGATCCAAAATACCATCCGATTGAAAATTTATAGCATGTATGAAATTGTAAAAAGCAAGTTTAAATCGGCAATATAATATGTAAATTATTTAATTTTATCATGGATAGGGTACGAATCCTCTTCGTGTTCGAATTAAAGTCACATTAGAACTGTTTCCTATTAATAAATTAAAAATCTGAACAGTCTAAAGATTTAAATTAAATTAAATTTCAGATTGCTAGAAGTATGTCACGGACGAGTTGAACGCGAAGGACAGTTGCTGATATTTTTAGTTTTTGAGCATTTAGAGCAGGATCTTTCGGATTTAATTGAACATTTGCCAAAATCAGGAATGCCTCCAACAACAATTCAGGTAAACGCACTTACCGCACCAAAAGAATTGAAAACAATTCTTAAATTCTCGTCAATTGCAGCGCCTCTCCAGGGAACTTCTAACCGGAGTTGATTTTCTGCACTCACACAGAATCATACACCGGGATCTCAAGCCACAGAATCTCCTAATTTCATCACAAGGTCACTTGAAAATTGCCGATTTTGGACTAGCGAAAACGTATGATTTCGAAATGAAGCTAACATCCGTCGTCGTCACCCTGTGGTACCGAGCGCCGGAGGTTCTTCTGGGGCAGCCCTACAACAGCTCTGTGGATATTTGGAGCGCTGCCTGCATAGTTGCCGAAATGTTCCAGCGAAGGGCGCTCTTTCCAGGGACCTCGGAAGGAAACCAACTTGATAGGATATTTGAGTAAATTGGCGAGCAGCAAGAAATTTTTCTTTATTAACTCGTTTTGTTTTTTTATTAGACTAACAGGAAGACCAAGTATATCGCAATGGCCCACGGGAATATCCCTGACGAGAGAAAACTTTCCAAACCGAACGCCCAAACAGCCTAAGGATCTTTGTCCTGTTCTTTGTGAATTGTCAAATGGCTTGCTAGAGGTAAGGGAAAACAGTAGATTTAGAGAGATTTCGATTAATTTTTATACTATTTTAGAAAATGCTGTCGTTCGACCCTCGCGAACGACCCTCGGCTCTTGTTTGTCTTCAACACGAATACTTTCAACAAGAGCCCTTGTAAACTGTTGATAGACTTAATTGAAATTTCTCCTCGCGATTAGCATAAGGATTAACACTTAAAACTCGTCACAGCCAATAAACCAGACTCAATGCATTTAGAATTACCTTACTTAAATCTTGTGATAGGAACCAGCAAACAATAGAAGCCCAGTCCGATTTAGGTTTAAGATTAAAAGTCATGACGTACCTAAGACAAAACTAAAACAGCCCAAACTTACCGACAGTGTTCTAGTTTCTCTCCTCCCCCAGTAAATCCCGTAGTAGTTGCCAAGTGTTATCCTTATATACGTAATAGTACTATGTGTGTTCTCAGTTATTAAACTATTATATAGTAATTATTAGACCCTAGGCTTAATGTACGGATCGATCGCTTTGTAAAATAAAATGCCTACTTTCGCATAATACACTTCTTTGGAGCAAGCCACTTTTTGGAATGTGCCTATAGTACTGTACGGACGTGAACGTCTCGTTATCGTCATCTTTGTATCTCATTGTACTTTCTCTTTATTTGTTGGAATAAACGAAAATACATTATTTTTGTAAATACAGCGAATTGTCTACACCATCTCCTTACAAGGCAAGACCCCATCCTTTTACAATATCGATTTTCGTTTTGGAATACCTCATCAAGTGTAAGTCTAAAACTAAGTCTAATCTTAAAAATCCGTGATGTCTAGTAGGATTTCCAACGTTCTGAAAATATTCTTTTATTAATTGTTTTCACTCTTATCAAATTAATCGGAAATCTTGCAAACTTAAAATAAGATTACTTTAAAACGGTGCAATTGCCGTTTAGTTTGATTAGAGATTAATAAACAAAAGCATAAAAATAAAATATCGTTTTTAGTTACCGTATTTTTCGGTAGTCCTAAAAATAAAATATGGATTTTCAGATTTTAAAATTCGATATCATAAACGGTAAGTATGCAGCAAAAATCCTTCGAAGTATCTCAGAATGTAGATGTCTACTAAATTTCATCCCAATCTTAAGAGCTTTAAAAAAGGTGAATTAAAATCAAAAATCAATTTACAGAATCCCAGCGACCTATAACGACTTAAAAATAATAAAATCGAAGTTGAAACAGTTTTTAATGAAATTATTACTCGCATGAACTAAAAATTGCTGTACCGCCGCTAATATTAATTTATATCAAAAATCAGTTTCAAGAAATGCACTTCGATTAACCATTTAAAAGTTAATTTTGGCTAAGCAGAAAATCATTGCTTTTTAATTTCTCCAGCAATGTAATTTTTAATTTTACTACACCCTCTTTCTTGTTTCTGAAAGTATTAAAGTAAATAAACAATTCTGAAAAATCTTGAGTATCAAGAACATTTACAAAATGTAAATTATTTTTAGATCACTAATAATTTTTTTTTTATACAATTTTGACTGACGACTACGTTGAGGACGTTTTGTCTTCAAAGTGTTAAGGAAATACAGCGAATCTCCGACGACATCTTTTTTCACGTTTAAAGTTTAAATTTAGTTTAGTTTATCGCTTCATTGCAGGTAGCACGCGCTAAATGGCTATAACTTTTGAACCAAAGCTCTGATCTATGAAATTCTTTAGGGATATTCTTGAGAACATTTACTAATACAAATAGTAGTACAAAAATCGAATTTGTTTACTTATCGGGCTGTATATGTACAACCCCTTAAAATCCATTGTCTTTACAATTTTAAAGATTAATTTCATTTATCTAGCGAAGAAAACTTAAATCCGAGCTCAAAGATCAGATTTTAAAATAAAAGAAGTCTCATGCTTGAGTCCAGATGCATTTTTTGCGATTTAGTTTCTAAGTTTATAAATAAAAATATGTACGTTATAATTATGATATTTTTTGAAATTTCTCGATATTTTTTAAATCCATATTTTTTCGAAAAAGAACGTTTAAAAACTACTTCTCGAATTATACACAACAATATAACTATTTTTTATATATATATATAATAGACGGAAGCATTTCAAAAATTCAATAAAATTATTTTTTGTTTAGCTTGGGATCATTTATTTTTAAAATCAACGAAAGGCGTTGATTTTTACGCTATGACAAACCTTACAAATGCACGGCTCTTAAGCGAGGACTACGAAACATTCACAATTCCACCTAGCCTCGCAGGGCTGGGCTGACCATCAAGAGGCCACAAATGCCCCATCGTGAACTAAAGTTCCGTTTGATTTGACATTTCATCGCTCTAAGTGGTAGTCGTTTGCCAGCGAGAAAGTGGTGTCCTCCGGAAGAAAGACCAAAATCGAGGATTCGTCGCCTGCAGAAGGCCGGACCGTCCGAACACAGCCCGATAAAACATGATAAAAGCAATACTCGTCTTTAACAACCATGGCAAGCCGCGACTGTCGAAGTTCTACCAGTATTTCGTAAGAGCCAGCGCGGCCCGAGTGGGGCTTATCGATTTTGATTTAATTCCGCTCAATTCCAGAACGAGGACATGCAGCAGCAGATAATCAAGGAGACCTTCCAGCTGGTGTCGAAGCGGGACGACAACGTGTGCAATTTCCTCGAGGGCGGCAGGTGAGCTGGCTGCTTCCGCGGGGCCACACTCTAACCAAATTCTTTTCTCCGCAGCCTCATCGGGGGCTCCGACTACAAGCTGATCTATCGCCACTACGCCACCCTCTACTTTGTCTTCTGCGTGGACTCCTCCGAAAGCGAGCTGGGGATCCTCGATCTGATCCAGGTGTTCGTCGAGACCCTGGACAAGTGCTTCGAGAACGTCTGCGAGCTGGACCTCATCTTCCACGCAGACGCTGTGCACCACATCCTCTCGGAGTTGGTGATGGGGGGCATGGTGCTGCAGACGAACATGTCGGACATCCTCGCCCGAATCGAGGATCAGAACAAGCTGGTCAAACAGGAGGTAAGGTGTTTTTGATTAAACAGCCTGCCGGCTGGACTTAAACGATTGCTTCCAGGCGGGGCTCTCGGCGGCCCCTGCTCGAGCTGTCAGCGCTGTGAAGAGCATGAACATTCCTCAGCAGATTAAAGACATAAAACTCCCCGATTTGCCTCAAGCAATTAAAGACTTGAAATTCTGACCGGGCCACTCGGGACTGGATAATTTAGTGCTAAGTCGTATTTCTTCCCAGAGTGCATATATTCCGTTCGAGGAGTCCTTCAACTACGATTACTACCAATCCCAGGTCCAAGCGGACAGCGCAAAGGCGGCTAAGGGCCGGAAAACTGGCCCAAAAAACGAGTCGCAACTCTTAGACACTCATGAAGGACTCAATGAGGACGTCGATCGCTGGAGATCCTCCCTACAGAACTTGGGAAACATCTCCAGCTCTGGATTTACTCAGCGGGAAGAGCATCAGTCAATTTCCGGTATTAACACCAGCCTGCCGGAACATCTTTATAATCAAATTTACACGAAAATAGAGTAACTAAAACGCCTCTCTCCACTTACGTATATATTGCATTTAGTTTAGCACCCAAAATTTATATTTTTAGATCTTGTTATCGTTTTAGGTATGAGAAATATATTGCAGTCTTCGTAATGCCTCAGTTTTTGCTACCTTCCAATTCTATAATTAAGCAAATTTGCGGCCGAATGAGTATGTTTATTTTATTATTTTCTTTTAATGAATTTCTTCAAGAGTAAAGACTTGTCTAACTTTTTTAAAGCGAGCTACTCTATTTAATTTTTCATCTATTACAATAATTTTTGTTTTTCACAACATTCGAAATCAGCAGGGAAGGTTGTTACGCTTGTTAAAAAATGGTGGAAGCTCTAGCTTTTCAAATAAGTATTTTTACATTAAGTAGGAAATATTTTTGTAAAGATGTGTGTAAAATCGGTCCAATCGTTTTAGAGTTACCGCTTCCACTGATTTCAAAATCAGCGGTTTCAAAAATGCAGTTTTAAGAAGAAGGTACCTAAGGCAAGCGGAAATAAATGAATAATATCCAGAGCTAGCTAAAATACAATAATAATAATTAATAATGCGATAAAAATGAATCAGCAATATTATTACAAGGAAGATGTAATGAAGAATCATCAAAATCCGTCCTTAGGTCTGCACGCATTAAAGACATATTTCCGTCTAAAACTGTTAGTTAAGAACAACAACTAATCCCTCTTATATTCATAATTTGTTATAGGTAATTTATGTTGTATTGTATTCTAATAAATTGCAGAAGAGAGGTCCAAAGATCCAATTTCACGACATCATTTTCTAACAACATTATGCACTAATTTTCTAACATATTTGTTATACTTTATAAACTTCCAAGCAGAATCCAGTCATAAAATGGAATCTTTCAATTCAATTTTAATTTAGGTTGAAATGAGGTTACTTAGTTAAAAATCGCCATGGTATAAGCTGGTCTTTTGTTGTTTTGCTCATAGTAAAAAAGTAATTTGCGGACGTTGGTTTTTTAATAGTTTCCCAAAAGTTGATCTGCAAAATGTTCAAAAACTACCTTCAAAATGAATTTTCAATTAAGAAGTTAAAATATGAAGTCTAATTTGGCCAACAAAAATTCAATTTTCACAAGGTTTCGAAATCGGTAGCTCTTACTCTTTACAAAAATGAAGTAAATAAAATAAAGAATTAAGAGAGCACAATAAATTAAAAATAGGACGGCAAAGTAACAAAATAATAACAATTTTTCCAAAATGAGTTTCTGCTTAGATGAGGAGAGGAGAGGCGAGGCGAGGCGAAATATGTATAAACAGGAATTTCTACTTTTACGCTTAAATTTTAAAGAGATTTCATATTTTTATGCTACACATAATATAAACGAAGAAATACAAAGGGAAGTTATTATTTAGTCGATTTTTTAAATATCCGAGCAGTTAATAATGAGTAATGTCTATTCAAAAGGGGCGCTATTTACAAACGTTTTTGTTTTTTCTTTTCTGTAAGATTATTTATGAAGAGGATACTTGTTTTTAAAAGCAAATTTGTTTTACAGTTTTTTTACGTAGGATCTCAGATTAGTAACGGAATTTAAAAAAAAATGATAAGGTCGAAAAAAACCCTTTTGAACAGGCACTGCTCAATTCATATGGGCAGTATATTCAACTTTTTACTTGTGTGTCTGTACGAAAATATTCTAGAAGTACACATAGTACAATAAATAGCTATTTATTGAAGATTTTTCTTTCACAAAAATTTTGGAACTACTAAATCCAATACTAGCGGGCCGATTCTAATTTACTAATTGCTCACGCGTTACTCGAAGTATTCATTTTACGCATTCATTTTTACTGCCCATATTTTGTCGCCCAATATGCTATTGTTATAATATTATAATTTGTATTTTCAAAATATAACCGCCCTTTTAAATGCATAGCCGAAATACAAATACTATATTCGGAATTAAACGGGACCGATCCTTCTAATAAATTAAAAAAAAAGAAAGACCGTTATTTTCACGTTTTTCCTTTCCAAGACCCTGGCATGTTCCGGCATATGTAACTAGAAATTTGTTTTTCTCAGAAAATTTGATTCTATTTAAATGCCTGACTTCAGTTGTTTTAGAATTCCAAAGAATATCAAAAATTTCCATAATTTGAACCGGAATTTTATACCACTTAAATAGAAATGTAGGGGAATATTTTTCGCAGAATCGTATTTTTCTCAAATTTACGGTTAAATTAGGGTAAAGACTGCAGTATCTTTCGCTGAATAAACAAATTTCACAATTTAGTCTAAAATCTAAAATAACCGAAATAATGCACAGAACTGAAATCTGAACCATTCACACTGGACGAAAGTTAAGTTGAGTCGACGTATGAAAAAGCTACCGGTCAGTCGGAAAAGTGCGGAGTGGCAGCGTAGTCACTGATCAAAGAGGATATTGAAATAGGAGCCGCGCTTCGAGTTAGTGAGTGTTTTGTGTTATATTCGCTTTTAAATCAAATTGTTATTACTAGTAATTAAGTGCAAGAAGTCGTCCTGCCCGACTGGAAGCCGAGCGGTCGCGCAGAAACAGTGATTCAGTGTTGAAACGTCAAACGTACGCAAAGCCACCGAATCGGATTAAGTGATTTTTTTCCTTTTGGGGCCGCACACACAGCGAAAAGTGACATCACGCTTTGGTCCTCTCGCGCTGCATCGCCGGCGACCAAGCCCTGCCCTGCCTAACTCCACAGCCCCGCATTAAGCAAACTAACTTTGTGCATTTTTTTTCCATAACCATTTCCCCCCAGTCTTTTGTCCCGGGTCAGACGTTAGGTTTCTGGCTGAAATGTGCCTTCCACATCCCCCGAGTCTTCCCGTTCGCTTTTAAGTTTTGTGTGTCTTTCGGAGGTGCAAAGAATTTGCTGCGGAAGTCGCACGCAATTAAAGAAAAGAATATATATATTTTTTTAAAACTCCAGGAAAGTCGAAAAAGTCTTTTAAACAAAGATACGATAGAGACAAAACGAACTCTAGAGCCTTCACGAACCACAGGAGCGAGCGAGAAAAGAAGTGTGTAAAAAATGGCAGACGAAATGGGCGATCGCAATGATCCGGATTTGAAATATCTGTCTGTTGAACGCAACCCATTCAACGATCCGGCGACACAGGCCGAGTGGACACAGAAGCGCCTCGTCTGGGTGCCCCATGAAGCTCAGGTAAGTGGCGCTGTTTTGGCCGCAGGCGGTTTCCTGATAAAAATTCTCGTTTGGTGGGTTCGGTTTCGGGCGCTCTCAACTACTTTCACCTTTGTGTCCAGCTTAGTTCGATTGTCCCGACGGCGGCTACGGCCAGAGCCAGTTCAATTGGACTGAGACGAGGTTCACCTTCTTTTTATTTTAGTTCTGAATTCGGGAGTTTGTCCCCACAGAAGAAATGCGGCGGCAGTGAGTCATCCCGCGGCAGCTCTAACTGCCTGCTAAATGTCAAAGCGATTTCAAATTTCGACTGGTGCGGCATGCGGCTCAGTTGATTGCTCCGCGAGCGTTACACCCGTCTGGGCTAGAGCGGCTAGAGTCTAGATCGGTGGCTCTAGCGGCCGAAAGAAGGCACTCGGACGGAGCGCTGAGCGGAAAAGAATCTCGATATTGGTGATATCAGCCAGGGAGGGCCCCAGGAGACCGACCGGTCAGTACTGCACAAGAGAGACCTCCCCTGCCCTGCACTTATATTTCTCGGGTTTATCTGGTGCCCCCCGAGAGGTGGGTGCGAGCCGCCTTGCTTATGTGCTGCTGTCGTCTATCCGTGGAACCGCGACCACGAGTGGATTTTTGTTTGTTTTCTTATCGCTCTTGAAAGCTGCTCGCCGTGAAAAAGTTACAAAGGCAACTTGCGGTCATATTGAACTAAGATATAAGAACGTCTCCTTGCGCTGCAACAAATTAAAAAATTTTAGTTCTCGGCGTACAAAGAACTCATTTATCGGCTCCGGGGCCCTCTTGGGCTGGAATTCCTCCGGTTCTAGCTACGGTGCAGCTCCTATAGTCAGGCAGCTCTGAATGCAACGAGAAAAGGAACTGCTGCATTAAGAAATTGCTAAGAATTCGCTTCTGGGCTGAGGCTGTTTCCATAGGGTTTTTGTCTGCTCCCAGAATAAAGCGACCTTCCTTTGCCTCCCAGGTAAAGTGGGAGAATCTCTTGCCTATGTCAGATTAATGACAAATCAATGACGAATTCTTCATTTGCGGAATTTCTTTACATAGCAGAGGAATTGGTTTTTTTTTTCTCTCTTTCGAAGTAGATTTTGAACTGTGCATTTTATGGTACCCTTGTACTTGCTTTAAATATGCATTTTTGCCAATGTTAGACTCTGCGATCTACATATTAATTGAATGGAAAGATAATAAATAATGAACAGGGCTTTAAAATCAGCAGGTTTTTTATATAGTCAAATATAAATACATACTTTTATTTACCATTAGTATTTTTCAGCAATTTCAACGCGTCAAACGTCAATTTTCTTTATTAATTTGTGTGCTTGAGTCATCCCGAATTTTATTTCACAGCTGGCTGGCCAATGTCTCGGGTAGAATAATAAATTGTTCTATTAATAAACATCACGGCAAGCTGTCTAAACTTTTGTAAAGCTGTAATTATCGCCTAAATGCATTACTTTTAGTTTGTAACTATTTGATATTGTGCATTTTGTGCAAAATTATAGTTCCTTTAACAATTATCTATAACACTCATTACAGTAGTCCAATCTTTTTCAAAACGGGAAGCTCAACACATTTTATGAAAAGCAATATATTTATTTAAATGCAAAATTCAAAAAGTCTGCGTTATACTTCAGCTTTTAAAGTTATTTGTGTTATATTCAACTTATCAACAGATAAGGAAACGTCGTACATTTTATCTAATCAGTTTCATCAAATATTCATTTGGGGCTTGAAAATTTTGAATATCTGTTTTTTTTTGGACCTGCTATCTTCGTAGCACCAAAAGATTATCGTGAATGCAAATATCAATACATTAATAATTTCTGGAGTTTTAGAAACCAATAGTGGTGCTATTTGGTATTTTTAAAAATTAGTCAGCATAATTCATTTAATGTGAATTTAAACGCAGTTTTGTTCTGGTTATATGCCAATTATTTTGCATCAGGTTTCATTTTACTATCTCAATTGTAACGCCTTTTAAGAAATCAGAAGCCCTAACTAAAGAGTATGAAAATCATCTTAAGATTTTACTAGATATTTTAAGTAGGCGCGAAAACCAAGCTGATTGTTGATTATTTTCTAGCATATAACTTATGCCAATCATTTGCCTTCAATGAGCGTATTATACGCTATTTTTAGAAATTATTTAAAATATTATTTACTTTATTAAGTTTTGATTTGGTAGTTGACTACTATTGGCGTCGCGTTTGTTAAATAGTCTGTAAATATTGTTATTAGATGGCTAAATGAATAACTATACTAGACAAAACAGAGATTTCAAAGAAGTTTATAATCATGTTTTTAATATAACGGGTTTAACTGAAAAAGTGATTGGAATTGCTTTCGTTTTCATTTTAATGGTAGCGTTATGATTTTGTTGGAAATCTTTAAAAGTTTTAATTAACGGCAAACAACCGAACTACGTAATTACCCGTCTTAGCCAAATAAATGTTTTACTTAAAAGGTTTGGATTCCCTTGAAAATTCCTAAAATGCCCAATGTCATAAGCCGCTAAGATGTGGCGCACCAAAAAAGGTTTGTCTTCACGACTGAATCTCGTAACTTCCTTCCAATTCAAAAGAATGTGTGCTGTGCGGATTGGCGGCGCATTATAAAATAAAGGCGAAAATTTAAAGAAAAGCCATGTGAACGGCGACTCAGGGAGATAACTCAAAAGCGGGCGACGTGAACTGAAATCCAGCTCAAATCCACATCACGTTTCGGCTGCGCTGAATGCCGAACATAGCGAAAATGACAAATTGACACCGCGATTATTCATTCACGTCTGATGTCATTGGCTTTTGATGCCGTCCCGGTGGGGGGAGCACCGCACCGCGCTTCATTGAGCGGCAAACATTTTAAACGTTAAATTCGAAAAAAATGGAACATGTAGGCGCGCTTCTCTTCCACTTCCACTTCCTCGGGCTGGAGCCCGGTTGTTGTTGAACGGCAGAGATTCATGGAAATTATGAAAAACTTTCGTGGATTTCCATTTGACGAGAAAATAAAAGCTCGTGACTCGCCGTTTTTACGTTTTCAGCTATTTGCCAACCTGGCTCCGTGGACTGCGCGGCGAAATGTTGGCGTGGAGGAACGCTGAAGTCGTTATCTCTCCTCCTCCCGGGAATGCTTCTTATGCTTTGCATACCCCGCGAATGTCTTTCTCAGTCGGTTATGCGCAATCTGCGGCGGTGTGGAGCCGCTGCTTGCCAACCGGCACTCAAAAGTTGATACCGGCAGCCGGTTCTCTCAATCAAAATAAAGAAACAAGAAATAAATTATTACACTGAGAGTGAAGGTTGGACGCGGAGTCGAGCTCCGAGTGCTACGTTACTACGCTACGCCGCGATTTCCGCCATAAGCTAGATGGCTGATCAGAAACTATCTGTCCATCTCGCCGGGGCTCGGAGCGTGTCATAAGTCTAGGAATTCAGAAACCTCTGGGCCTTACAATTGACACACCCCGCTTTTGAATATACATGTAAAAAAAAGAATGGACCTATGTCCGCCAATACTGCGCCAGAGGCAACGACTTTCTGCCGGCTGCTCTAGCGATAACAAATTCCCTCAGCCTTGAACTTAATGCGTACTATTTTCGGTTCAGTTCGAACTATAAGAAAAACTCGCCGCTGATAAAAATAGTTCGATTAGATGAAAATGCATCGCGATTTTCGCATTGCGTCTCATTCGGGCTTTACAATCTTTCAAGAATCAAGATTGCGTAGATTATCCTCACACTACATGCCAAAATTTCGTTTCAAAGGGTATTCAGATTAGCTGGAAAATGTCACATTTTGGTTTTGACTAAACTTTTATAATTTGAAAAATTTGAAGCACAACTAAGGACACGGTATCGAATCAAAAGTATCGATATTTTACTCACGAGTAATATTGAATATAAAAAATATGTACATACCAGTTACGCATGGCAAAATTCCCTACAAATAGTATTCAGTTAAATCAAACTGAATATTTATACACATAAAAATGACGGCACATACATACGTATAATACTAACGGAAAATTACACAAGTAAAAGTTTTTATAAAGAAAAATAAATTAAATCGTTCGTGCACATACAAAAGTAAGTTTCCGTAAAGTTCCTAGGGAAGATGCAAAGTAACTTTATTCGTTTTTATCGCAATTATAAATGTTATTATAGCAAACCTTGCTAATTGCATGAATTTTGTCCAAATTTTTGATAAAAATTATTATGTAATTTATTGAAAACTATAGTAGTTACAGATTTTGTTTTAATTTGCCTGTAATCTTTGTCCACCGTATTATCTATTGTATAATGAAACTTTTAAAATCGGGCGCGATATTTAGATGGTAAGGAGAGAGAGGATATACTTTTTCTTTTGGATGGTCGACGAATTCAGATCAATACTTAGAGGCTTCCCTTTTTTTCATTTTTGGTATGGACATTTTAGAGCTGATAAATGACATGTTTAAAAACTGCTATTCTACTTATGATACCAATTAGTTAATATAACAAAGGAAATAAATTGGTGGGTTCTAGCGAGTGCCGATTTACTGGGTGCCCATAATACATTTAAAGTCGTAGTTGAAAAATCTGGAATGTTTCCTTGTAAACAGGTTTACGCTACCTACTGTGAAGTGCTGATATGAGCAAAAGTGTCAAGCAAAATGCATAGCATCGAATAAAAAAGCAACAGTAACTATCAATTTTTGTTTGTTCCTAAGCACAATGCATTACATTTAAATGTTAGCAACAATTTAAATACCGCCTTAATTTTTAAAATAAAAATATGTTTAAAAATATAATTTTTGACAGAGGAGTCAAGATAACTCAGTAATTGCCTGCGCAAGAATAGTAGGATCGCCAAATTGCTACTGTTTTGGACCGACGATAAAATTACCAGTTTAGATATAAAGTTGGCGACCTTCAAAGGTTATCGATAGAATTCGAAGACACATTTGTCGTCTCCTATTGAAATAAAAAAAAAATTTATTGGTTGCTTCAGCCGCAGAACAGTTGTCATGCAATTTAACAAGCTGTACAACGTAAGACTCTACTGAGACTAAGATTATTAAACACAACGTAATAATTGAATGTTACAAAACTGTAAAATGTTGCTTGAATACTAAAAAAGTTTATACAAATTTTGAACATTTTAATATTATCCTATTGCAAACAATATAGAAGTCGATGGATTTATGTTTAGCATGTAATATTTATTAAAGTGAGGTTAAAATTTGGCGAGCAGTGTAAGGCGGTTTGACCTAGCCAGAGAACCTCATTAAAAAAGCGCCTCGGGTTTTAGCAAACGCGATCCAAGCTCGACTCTTGCCGTGAATCAGAAATTCCTTGCTTACGGAGGTGACTAAAACGGAATGCTGGCAAAACCTGAAAACAGAATACATTCGCAGATCGGTCTTCAAGTCGGTGGCAGCTGTGCACACTGATAAAATTAGGCGAAAGTACACAGTACACGAAAGATAAAATACCTTTTTTGTACAATTATTTGCATTGAAGATTGCTTTATTTCAAAATAAACTGCATACCAGAGTCGGCGCGAAAATTCCTCACCTATGACGCTATTCTTTAATCTATCTTTAATTCACCGATAAATGCGAGCTAAAGCCAATCTCCAATAGCTTCAAATCATCCCTCCCAGCGATCAATATCTTGCTTATGCTTAAAATAGCTTAATTACGTATCTTTAAACTATCGCAAGGTCATTGAACTTCGTGTATCGCTGGACAAATATATTTTTTCGTTAAAAAACAATAAACTAGTTTTTATCAGCAGCTGAGTGGTCGCCAGCATGTCTATGCAGAATGAAATTAATCGGAGGCCTTTGTTCCTCTTTGGTGTAGATTGTCAGCAAACGAACTTGGCGGGAAAGTTCCTTACACTTGCAGCTTATCAAGAATGTTAAACATTTAATTTACCTCTGCGTAGAACCATGATCTATTCAGTAACACTGTCCAGCGAAAAATGCAAAAAGACGACCAGTTCTAGTTAAGATAAGGTTTCTAAACATTTAGAAACTGTTTTTGTTTTCAATCAACTGAATTGAAGCCAACCAGATTTTAAATCGATCTTATGAAATACATAGTCAAGATTTTAAGGTTTAATTATCGCGAGTAAGCTAAGCACTAATGAAAAATTACATGCTTAGTAAGAGTATGAATAATTAATTTGGATGTAATCAAAAATGCGTTTTATCGTACAGTCAGAAATTTTGCGAGCATTCTTTGCTATTATGAAGCACATTTTAGCCAGAAAGGAAGACGAAATCAATACAAATTTAATTAGTGGGAATGCACCACCAAAAAATTGGGCGAATCATTGCAATGTTACGTCTGTCGTCATATACAGGGTGCTCCAAAAGTATGAATATACACATAAATTTTGAATGGATAAAGTTAGGACTTTATTATTTTAAAGATTGTATGAAGTCGTTAAATTTGTTTTTCGGTGAAGGGCTCCGCATCTTCATGCGAGGAGGGATAGGGAAGGTTCAGAAATCTTAAATTGCATTATCAATCTGAAGTTAAGGTCGCATTTAAACTAATAATCGGTTCAATTCGCGGAAAAAACAAAAAACGTTTGGGGCTTAAAGACAATCAAAGTTATAATTTAGTAGTAAAAGTATTAAAAGAAGTAACATATTTTTTTCAATTAAATTTCCGAAATCGATTTTAGCTTACATGAAAGATGACGTTATTTGTACTGATTTCTAACTGCGAAGAAACGCGGAAAGTTACAAAGATTCATCATCACAGATTCCAATAGTTACTATGTTACGATTTCTTTGAGGAAATATATTTTAACGCCCACGCATTTTTACTAATTGACATTCTTAGCGAGTTCTTTAGTCGGTACGTCTTATGGAAGAAATTGGTGTTAGTTGCCAAACCAGCAAAACCATCAGAATACTAATTAAAAAGTAAACTTAATTGAGTGGGTTCTTGCGGGTGCAAAGTTTGCTTTTTCTTCATTCATAAACCTTGGATTTTTTTCCTTACAAGTATTCTAAGAAAATTATGAAAATGTTTTTGCCATTCGCATTGTCGCCTTTTAATTGTTGGTTATAAACACATTAATGTTATACTAAAATTTTGTATTTGTATTATGTATATATGTAAATATATGTATATTTTATTTTCAGGGGTTTGTGGCAGCCAGCATAAAACGAGAACATGGAGACGAAGTGGAGGTTGAACTGGCGGAGACGGGAAAGCGAGTTATGGTTCTCCGCGATGACATCCAAAAAATGAACCCTCCTAAATTCGACAAAGTCGAAGATATGGCAGAGTTAACATGTCTAAATGAAGCTTCAGTGCTACACAATATAAAGGACAGATACTATTCTGGACTTATATATGTAAGTAATTTTATAACTACTATTTTTATAAAATTACATTTAAAATTTAACTCGAATCCGCAAATTTTTGAAACGAAAATAAGTCGACCATTCATCATTGTTCTAGGTACAAATTCTCAAAACTAATATTTCTAGAAAGACTAAGAATCAATCAACATACATAAAAAGTACCAAAATTTAATAGGAAACCTTGATTCATGATTTATGGAATAAAATCAAATAAAAATATGTAGGAAAAATAACTTTTAACAAATATAAATGTATCTGGAACGTTACTCAGAGAAAGATAATAAAAGCAATAGCCAAGGGTATACTACGTGAAAATTTACATTCGAACCAGTTAAATACTAATTTACACGCGAGCTCACTTAGTGCTTTTGCAATTACTGCATTCCACTGATAACCCGTAAAACATACTCAGCAATTACTGTGGCAATTAGAACAAAACGAGGAAGCAGTATGTGAATAGTTGGCGGCCTTCGATAATTAACCATGACGTAAGTTTACGTGAAGACATTATAAGACTGCTAGATTTTTCATAAGCCACAATATTTAACTTTCTTGCGACCATAAAAAAAAAAAAAAAAAAACTCCAATGCCCCGACAATTTGCATGTGTACATGGGTCTTTATTTAACAATAAAAAAATAGAATATATTTGAGTTTATCTTGCCTTACAGCCGAGGTCTAGAACAACAGCAAGATCATGGTGAAATTGTTGCTCAGTCGACTCCAATTGGATTTTAATGGATATGTTGTTCTGTTCGCACGTTACGCTCATATGTGGTCTGCAATCCATTTTCTTGTTAACTCTATTTGCCAGAGTTTTATGCCAACGCGAGCAATGATCGCTTAATTGAATTCGGAAATATTGCACGGTTGCTGTGTAGCACGATCAATTTACAATAATTATGTAGCCGGTGTCTGCCACGAGACTCACTTGTGAGGGCTTAACTCGCCCGCCGGACTTGGCAAATTAACTGAGAATTTTTGTTGAGCCCATTTGTTTTTTTATTGAGTAATATGACAGGTCCGATTTGCATAATATAATTAAATCAGTATGACATCCTTACTCCTTCATATAAAAGATATTTCGGAGGTTCCATTACGTTTTTCGTGAATTTGTTCTTTTAATAGAAAAAATAACGCAATAACGTTCTTCTTTTTAAAAAAACAGTTCCTTCGTACCATTTCGAATATCAAATACTTATAGTAAAAGCGAAATATAGAAAGAAAACTTCTCAAAAGGTTTATAAAAAAAACTCCACTCAACTAAATAAATATACATATATATATGATATGTATATTGGAATAATACGCATTGGTAATAATACGCAGGCATTGGTATTTTTCGTTAAAAAAAAAAAAAATTGTGTAAGGTATTAGAAAAAAAAGTTAGTTAATGATTTCATTCCTTCCATAGGCCAATAAACTTTGATATCAAAAAAAAATTTGCTTACCTAGTTTACGAAATTCCAATTGAGGACTCACGCTCAACAATAAATTACAAAATTGATAATTGAAATTTAAAATTGCAGTTGATCAGTGAAAATGTTTGTCATAGAAACAACTGTCTATAAGAAAATTTAACAGTGATATTAAAAAAGAAAGACTATATAATTTAAAAAGATGAAAAGGACTTAAAAACAAAATTTTGGTAAAACAGTAGAATATCATGATTTTTAATTTGGTATTTTCTGAATTCGATATTACACCTGCAGAATGTATTAAAAGCAAATGTTTATGAGATATTGAACCCTAACAATAACATAGTTATTTAAAACATTCAGGAAGTCTGGTATGACTCAGAGTTTATCACCGAATGTTTATAAAAATGTGTTGCAAGTAATATTATCTGGAGATTGACAGACGACGATGGTCGAAATATTGAGCGAGTTATTTATTTAAGAATTATTTTCGAAATGAATATTCAAATACAATGAGCAACAAACATTTGCCAAAGTTCACCCGCAAACTATTCGTTTTAGAAAACCAGTTTATTTCCGAGTGGTTATTAAAAACCTGACACCATACTTTATAGCGCAGAGCTGGTTTGACCCCAAAAAGAATTGGGCACACATTTGTGATTATTCGTCAAAACATAAAATCCCAAAAGTGATGACTTTAACTGCAAGAATGCACTTCGTATGGCTGGTTTCACGCACCTGCCCCGAAGTGAATAAACTCGGCGCATCACCCACCGGTGGCTCATCACGAGGACGGCGAGAGTGAGATATTTACTTTTCTGTTTTGCATATTTGAGCCGCGGTGACTCACTTCATTGTTACTTTGAATGGAGGTAAAAAAAAGTCGTATATGTCGCCTGCTTCAAAAATCTTGTATAACTTAGAAGAAGAACGCGTTATAACGGAAAAAATATCGAATAGAACGTAAGGAGCATGAGTCACATGAGTAAAAGATTATTTAAAGTTATCAGGGGCGGCCTCGGCGTGCATCGCGTTATTGTTGAATCAGCTAAAAAGCACCCATGCTGCGAGTGTCCAGCAGAATTCATGCATTTTTTAAATGATATTTGCAACGACTGGTTAGTATTTTAATTACTTGTACTTTTCTTTCTTAAACGAAACTTAATTTATCGCTTGAAGTAAACATACATATTTTATAGAGATATATATCAAAATGAATCACCTAACACTACATTTTATTAGGCTCTGTCGCCATCTGATTAATATTTTGTGTAATTACCTTTGATGTTGCCAAGTGCACATCATCTCTGTTTTCTAGTTGAGATCTTAAGAAAATACCGCGCGATTAAAGATACTTCTGGCGCTATTTTCTGGGCATGCAAAGAACAATTTCTTTTCAAAACATGTGTAAACTTAGACCATTAAGTAGGATATACCTTGTTTTTATCTCATATTTAACTAAGTAATTATATTTAATTGGAACGTTAGTCAAAGTTTTATTGATATTGAAAACTACGATCACTAACTGCCAGTAATTATAGTAAGTAATAATGACATTATTTTAGGAGGGCGAACTTAATTCAAATTAGCACGCCACCTCAAAATAGCAATTGTGGCGTTATTATTAGTGCAAAGAATGAGTCAAATAAAGTCTGCAATTATTTTCAGTGACTTCTCGTAGTGTGGACTATTAATGAAGTCGACTGTGAAATAAATGGGAAATGCTTCTGTAGTAATTTCAAGGTAGGAAAACAAATTGTCTAGTCCTGAATTTGAGCAGTGCCCAATTTCGAAACCTGTTATTAATTGCATTGATATTTTAATCTCTTGCATATAATGATCCTAAATTCTTGATTGAAATCAACGTATTTATGAAATTTACTAATTATAAAGCATTACAAGTGATAACAAAATAAATAATATACATATACATAAACTCTTTGACTTGGAGAAAATGATTGTTTTAAATTTAGCGACGCATTTTTTACGGCTCAAATGGTGAATTTCAGCGAATCAAATGCTGAATATCTGCGAATCGAATGTTGAATATCCGCGAAGCGAATGTCGAGTTTTATCTCCTTTTTTTTTTCTTTTTTTATTATTAATTAGTTGTTCATTTGCTGCCTTTATTTGTAAATGGCCTCGATAACTGCAGGTTTCACTTATTGGTACGAATAAAGTTATGTGAGTTATAGTTAGGCCAATTTTTATTTTAGCAATGAACAAGCAGACTAAAACCTATACGCAAATAACATGCTTGAGAAAATGGAAAAACTAGAAATTAAACATTTTACAACCGGATGATAAATATTGTACTTAGACCAAACAACTGTAACAAGACAATTTCTTCGCAATTCCTATAGAAGTTGTTATCTAACCAAAATTAAAGTTTTTTTTTTATTGTTCATAAGAAAAACTTTTTTCACGTATTTTCTATTCAAAAGAAATTATGGTTTTGTAGATTATAGTTTTTGATGAGTTGCATTTAGTTTTTATTTCTTTGTGACAATAGCAAACTCCTACTTATCATTATCCTCTTTTTCATTTCAGACATACTCCGGTCTTTTTTGCGTGGTAGTAAATCCGTATAAAAAACTCCCCATTTACACGGAGAAAATAATGGAGCGTTATAAGGGTATAAAAAGACACGAAGTGCCTCCTCATGTATTTGCAATTACAGACACTGCCTACAGGTCTATGCTGCAAGGTAAGTTAAAAACTGCTCCAAAAACTAAAATTCCTCTTTCAAAAATTATTTTATTATCCCCTGAGAGTAGAGCCGGGATAACTTATGTATTTTTAATTAGATTTGTTTAAGAGGCTGATTCTATTATAAGGAGTTCTTTTGAGTTGGGGAAACAATAAAATATGCATTAGTTCAGAAAACAATGTTAGCATAGAAAGGTTTTCGGAAAATAAAATGGGCGAACTTTTTTATTACCTTATACTTTTGTTTCTCTTCTATATTACAAAATTGTTTTCAGTCAACTAAAGTAGCTGTAATTGCTTGAAAATGTTTTTAAAGGAAATTGCGTGACTTTTAAGTAAATATTTTCTCAACATAGAGCAAATGATGAGAGGAGCAAGAGTCACTCTTGCACAGTCATTGGGAAGCCCCAACTAGTTTTTTTCGTTTTCGTTTTCTTTTTCCTTTGAAGTGGAGCAGAGACGTGATGCTAACAACTCTTTAAAAATGATGCATATTAAGTTAACCGGATGGGAAGTAAATATAAGGGATGTGTTACGAGAAAAGCTTTCCTGAGTCACCACCGTCACCTTTCTTAAGAGCTCAAGCAGACTGGAGGATTGCTAAAGGTGGTGGATTTTTGACTCGCTCATTAAAAAGTCGAGTTGTTATCACTTTCATTTTGATAATGGGGAGTTGATTCATGACGGTATTTTGTATATGTTTTCACAAACAGATTACATTTTTAATGATCAAGCTCAAAGGTAGACATTCTCAGAATTTGTTAACGTATCTCAGCTAATTCTATGACCAAACTTAGAAATACAAAATATAGCAGAGCAGAATAGTGTGAGTTGTGCAGAGTGAATCATTTAAAAACTACCATGTGTTTTTATTGAAAAGATTATTTTTCGATGCCCAATTCATATCGCGACGCATAAACTCAAATCAATTCGGCTATTAGATTAACAAATTCTGACAAATATTATTCAAGGTAAGATAGGAGGAATGAGGATTTGAAAAATAAAAATGCCATACATGTTATGCGAAATTTATTTATCACAAAATTTGTATATTGAAAATGACTTTTTAAAAGTTTGCGTCTTAATTTGGAAGTTTGGTGAATCGCTTCTAATTCTGACATTCATGTAGTTGAACATATTAGTGATTATCTTTTTTCATATTTTCCTGGTTCAACAAAAACATGCCATTTACTTTAGCATACCTCAAAGAAAAAAATCTATGCAAGTTAGATGATTGTAAAAAAGACATAGGACCTCCACTATATTTATTTGGAAACATTATATTCAAGTTATTTCTACTTTGGAATTGGAATAACATGGCGGACTATCCCTGTTATCAGTCTACCAGTAATACCAATCAACGGAGACAAAAATAAAATAAAAAATAAATAAAACCATATAAGATTGAAAGCTTCCACATAAAATTGAATTATAAATTCACGCCTAATCATTTGCTGTATTGATTAATTTTTCAATCGCATTATTTTTATCTCCCTGATAGCTGAATTTGAGTTTCGTCATCGCAGACGTTAGAAAAATAAGCCAATAAAATCACAACTAACCCATTTATGATTCTTTAATGAATCATAGAAGTATTAAGATATCTTTCCAAGATGTGCACATGCTTCACAAATTAATCAATCGATTTTTTTTTCGAGTAGTTGCGTTAATATTACATCAAGCCAGCGTTATCGCATGCCATCTGTTATGGGAGTAAAAAAGAAGATATCTGACAGCGCTATTACTTCTCGGGCCACCGACTAAAAGCATTTCTAAATGCGTGCATATTTTCAGAGACCTAAGAGCCAAGTGCAAACAACCGACACCATTGAAGCTATCGCATATGAGATCGTGGCTATTTCCACTCCCGCTCTTGGTTTTTTAGCGTATGTAAGACCATATAAGAGTATAGCGCTTGCCTCGGACGGCTGAATAGAAACAGAGCCTTACTGGCGAGTCAAAGTCGATTTTTATTGGAAAACATACCCAAAGATGGAATTAATGTAATAGCACAACGAGATTTCTCGATTGCATAACCACATACATAGATACGCCGATATTTAACCGTGCTATTTAGTTATTGAATTCGAGATACATGCCGCAAGCTGCTGTATGGAGTACACGACAATTTTTTTTCTTCTCTTATGCTTTTGCTCAAAACGTGCAACCACTTTCGAGCCATCCTAGTCAGCACAGATGGTGGACGCGTTTTCAGAAAAATTATTTAGCTTACTTGAGTTGCTGAGGCATTTCATTCAAAATTCGATTACAATTAAATGAACATTTTTTGAAGGCTTCAATTACTAAACGCTGAACGAAGATTTCCATGAGATTTCAATTAACTGAGGCCAATCAACATGGGCCATTTTAAGTTATGTCGTGGAGGAGTTTTCTACAGCAATAATATTTGTAGTTGCAAAAATTCGAATGGATTGCTAATGGGAATCATTCTCCTCTAAAATATTTAAACTGGGTTGTTTATGCGTATGCAGGATTAATTAAGAAGACGTGTCTCAATTAATCAATTCATTTAAATTTGAAGATAAATCATTTTAGTTTTAAATTGAGTTTTGTTTGGATATCTTAACATTTAGTGCAAAAATGTTAAAATGTTACATTTGAGTTTACTTGATTGTTGAACTTTGTTTTATATACACATACAATATATTGATCTTGTTTATAAAAGAAATAAAAATTTACGAATTGAGGATCATTTTATCAAATTTTGTGGCACCTATTGTCTTTTGCGTATAAATGTGATTTTCTCTTTGCAAAATAAAGAAAGTCAAAATAAATCTTTAGATTGATGATTGATGCGGGATAATTAATATACCAAGAATATCTAAATGAGTAATGCCAAGCCATTTTTTCTTTTAAAAAATGTCTTGTCTTGAATAACTAAATCTTAAAATCCAAAACTTAAAAGTTTATTGAACTTAAAGGATAACACAACGAAAAATACATTTTAACTACTACTACTTCAATAACTTAATACACATAGTCCGATTCTAGCTTACAAAAGATCAGCAAAACATTTTGTCTTACCATTTTTTTAATGAAAAATAAAGAGTGTTTTCCTTTACTAAACAATAATAAAAGCTGTCATGATTGATTATAATTGCTAACCAGGTTACGATAATCGCATTACAACAATCAGAATCAATTATGCTCAATAACCTCTTTGTTTTATTTCAGATCGAGAAGACCAGTCAATTCTTTGTACAGGTGAATCAGGTGCTGGAAAAACCGAAAACACAAAGAAAGTCATTCAGTATTTAGCCTATGTGGCGGCATCGAAACCCAAAGGTTCTGGTGCGGTAAGTGTAGCCCCATTAAAGTGAAAACAACAACTTAAATATATTTTTATTCACACTACTGTTAAACGACTTATTTAAGATTATTTAATTAGCCTCAATTAAAATATTTATGACATGTCTGATCGGCACGCAATGAACATGAAATTTATATTGCGTTATTGCATGCACTTTTGGTACAGTTGCCTCCTTAACAGCTTCTGGAGTCTCAGAAGTCAATTTGCTACAATGTTTTTTTGCATATATGTATGTACATTTAATTATTCTCCCTCTTTCTGAAATTTCCTATACTGCAGCAAAACAAATTCGATTCGCTGCAATTCTTCGTTGCGCCTTATGAGTAAGCAACTTATAAGAGAGAATCGTGTTTCAATTATTTCATTATTCCCCTAAAATGGAGGTTATGAATAATTAGTTAAATGAAATTGGTAACATTGATCGCTGTGCAACGTGGTGCAACTTTTCAAGTTTCACTTAACATTCATTTACGGCAAGGGAATATTTCCTATGTTTTATGACATTTAATAAATCTGCAAAAGAAATGAGGTCATTTTACTCAGTTAGAGGGGGTAGATTTATGTCTCAAATTTTTTATTCTACGAGATTTTTTTTATGATATTCGAAACAAATGACCATTGGCCTCGAAAGATAAGCTAACGAAGATTATTATAAAGTCTATTAATATTTTATTTGGAGATATCCATAAAAAATTGTAAATGATTGTAAAAGGTTATATTTACAAATAAGGGAAGATTAAATTCATGAAGTAACGTATTGTTTGAAAAGAAAAATCAATTACATGTTTGTTTATTTTGTATATTCTTTGTATTTGTAAAACTCCGATTATTTTGTTAGTTCATTTTATTCATTTAATAGTATTAAAGGGAGTTATTCAAATTACAAATTTAGAAATGAAGGGATACAATTAATAATAATTTATATTTACTTCAAATAAACGGAAGCGGCTTGTTGTGCATTGAAATATTTAGTCATAACAGAAAAATTTTCCATTCCCGTTTTTCACGTTTCTTATTTCCGAATGCGTTATTCAAAATAAAAGACTAATAAAATTGTATCAAATGAAGAAATTATGTAAAACTGTTTTTCTCTTATAATTATAAGTGCGATAATAATTGAAGAAACGACGTGAAGTGTTTATTTAAAAAAGTGAGTCTCGTACAGCTCTTAAACAAAAGATCATTTATATTATAATTTATTATTCATTTCAAAAAATTACTTATAAATCAGTATATGGCATATATTACCAATTTTGGGATAAACTGAATCGCATGCATAATTTATTTATTTATTATCCAGTGCGTGCTTGTCAGCAACAACGTCTCAGTTGTGAAGACACACTTATCATAAATTTAATAATAATTTAAATTATTTTATCCATTACTTAAAACCTAAATCTTCAAAAGTGCAGTCTTATAAATATTCTGCACGTTAAAGCTGTTTAGCAGCGTTTTTGTTGGAAAATGTTAAATAATATAGAATGGTCACTTCTTGTAGACTTCCAGAAACAAGTTGTGGAATTTTTCAATATCAATGCTAGAAATAAAGCCACTTTCTGTTTACGAGATTAAACGCAATTTAAAGTAAAATTGTCAATATTAATTGATGATTTTATCTCAAATCACAATAAAAAGACATCTAACGTGGTTGCAAAGTGTACCCACATGTCTTTCTTTTTTCCATGTCGAACAATGCGAAACAGTGATTTGTATACAAATAAAAATTAAGGCAACAAGCCCAGGAATAAATTGCTGATAATTATGCCAAAGCAGATACTATCGATTCATGTGCTAATTAGAAGCGCATTAATTAACAAACGCTTGTAGGTAGACCAATTCCTTGCAGTAATGTATTCTCGACGAAAATCAAGTGTAGGCTGCTGTTATTCACTGGTAAATATTCGGTGCTCGTCAGATTGCTTGTCTTTTCAATATTTTGAAAAGGTTTAATTGAACCACCCCAAATAGGCAACACATTGGTCAAGTCTGCGTTCGACAATCGAATGAATCATGTATTGACCAAAGTACTTGGCTATTTATAGTATAGTTCTCAGCAGTTAGAAATCTAATCAAGGCGCTATCCGTGCGCAATCACATCAGCCGACCTGTTGAGAACATAAAAGTAAGGCCGCAATAGCGAAATATTTGATAATATTTAAAATGTGTAGCCGTTCGGTAGCCTTAACAAGTGGCCGTGTTTGCCTTTGGAACGCTTTTTGCAATCATCGTTTATGGAGTAGCAGACTTTGTTCACGTATTTTTATATTTTCATTTCAATAATGAAATCATTGACCAAATGTGCATCACCAGGGACCTGGGCACTTTTAATGAACGAAAACGTGACGTGATGGATAGGGACCATCTGGCGAGAAAGTTTCACAGAACTTACTGGTCTCTGGGAACAGGTTGTGTTTCAACTATGGACCACAAGAAGCCAGAATTAGGCTTGCGTGCGGCGATTCCTTATTTGTAGATAAAACTTTGTGACACACTTACTATCACTAGACTTTACCTAAATTGGAACGTTGTTAATGCAATCTAGCCGTCATGTTTTCATGCCTTATGGTCATTAGCTCTTGGCACAATAATTTTAATGAGATCTTTTGTATGTTAAATGAAATTGAGAATTTAGATGTGATTTATGGGATGCTGTTGTTTTGATATTCATTCAGGGCCAGCTATTTGCCTTACTTGTGTTATGGAAATATATTTTGAATCTAAAAATAACGTAAAGTGAATCGAGCCGTTATTTTATATTTTTCTATTGATTTTTTCTATTATAAACGCATCATAGTTTTTCATTAAAATATAAAGCTTATGAACTTTTAAATCAAATAAAAAAAAAACTTTCTAATTAGTTAGTAAGAAAACTTGTAAAATTTTATATATTGTTATGTTTTAATTTTAATAAACTTCAATTGTTACTATCCATGTCGGTAAATTTAATTTGAATCATGTTTCATCTCTGTTGAATTGCGAGAAAAATTACAATTGTAAAATATGAAACAATCAAATGAAAGAGTTCGCTGATATGGGCTTATAGAATTACGAATCGAATAATCGGAATACAAATTCAGAGGCCACAAATTATCGAATATTTATCCATCAATAATTTTAAATGATCTTAGTTGAGCTAGACCAGAGCCCTCTCAATTCCTGCAGCTGCTGTAGCGTGCACAAAAGTTAGTATTAGTTATGTTGCCGATCAGCTTGCTTTTTTGCAATAGTTGTAAATAATTTCGTTTGAGGCATTACACATTTACATAAATAGTTACATATTTTTAAATTTAGGTTAAACTTCAAGCAGTTTCATTAATAATACAACATGTTATTGATGCAACAAGTAAATTTTAGTTATTATATTGTTTTCTTTCTCTTTTTATTTTCATATATTTATTCTTTGATGTGTTGGTTGGTGTATCGTACATTATTCCGTTTTGATGTCTATCTTGGTCCTGTTACTTTACAAACATGTTATGTTTATGTATTATACAAAAGGGACCTCATCCAGCACTAATTATTGTAAGTATACTTTTGTTTATAACTACCTTTTAAAAGTGAATTTGATAAATTTTAGATATTTTATTTGAATAATTTGTTTCTTTTTCTAAAACATGTCTAACACGATTCTTTTGTTGTTCCCCTTTATTCCTTTGCGCGCAAAAAATAAAAAAAAAATATGTTAAACACACACAAAACACCTACGCATCACCCGTGTGCTATTTAAAATGATAAACCCACTACAAAACACTATCGCACCTGTTGCGTGCAGAGCCACATGTCAACGTTTGCGGTAAAGTATTCTCGCTTAATTTATATCACTTCTTCTTACTTTAGTACGTAAAAGACATCTCTCACAATAGATTCCAGTACATTCGCTAAATTCTGCATTCAGTTTACCCCTCTGGCTTCATGTGACATCTCTTCTTTTCTGTTTTTACACCTGTAAATCACTGTAATATTCAAATTTTTTTAACAAAAATGTTTTATGCGCTTGGAACATGTTGACTTTGTTTTTTACTGCATTATTGCAAGGCTTGTGCAAGTTAAACACAATTAGAAGTAGCCAATAAATGTGTTTATTTTATGACGTAGAATAGATAGAGACCTTAGAGCTTTCATAGAACACCCACCCTCTAGGAATCTTGTGTAAGGTCTTGGAAATACGTTTGATTTTGTGGAGTTTACTAACACCTACAATTTTTTTGTGTAATATATGTAAACTTTCGTTCTTGAATAAAAGGAAAAGTCTAAGATCTATTAACATAATACATATATGTATTTCCAATTTTTGAACTTTGTTTAGACTTCGTAGACAATACTGAAATTGATAAGCTGATTATTGTACATTTTAGTTTCCGATAAGATAAAGGGGTTGAACAAAATGAATGAAACACATCGTTTGCAGGCATGAAATTGTTTTAGTTCTTTTTGTAAGCACGACGTATTTGTACACATTCATTCATAATTGTTGTATAGTGCTGTTTCCAAATACCGAGTAATTATTAAAGTAAAATTATTTATCGAGGCATAAAATGCATTCTAAATTTTGGTGGAAAGCATGATCACATATACAGACGCAAGCAAAATATAAGAATCCTATAGAATAAGAATATATATCCCTTAGTTCTTGATACATTTTTCGTGAAAATGAGTATTTTGCAAGGTCTCCATTAGTTAGGGTTCCATATAAAATTAGAAATATAGTGCGGCAATTTCTCAATGATCTTTTCATTATTGAATTTGAATATGGAAATGCTCAATCAGGTATGACTTTTGGAAAAAAATATGAATCATCTACAGTTAATTTTATAAGTTATCATAAATTTTTAAAATAAATTAGAGCATAGTAGTTTTTCGTATTACCTTTCTTTATTTCCGAAAACTTTCCATGATGTAAAAATATCGTTTCCTGATTCATAATATAAATTCCTTTCTCAACCACATATTACAAGTTCTGTGAACAAATGTAATCGTAATATGTGGATGCCTGTATGCAATAGGATTGTTCCTGTGAACAATTTTTTATGAAAATTTGTGGTAAGACATAATTTTCCTCAAAAAGATTCATATGAATTGATTTATTTCATTGTTAGTCGTATTAGAAGAACCCTTCCAACTGTTGAAGAATTCTATATATAATAGACTTTCAACATTTTGACCGTTTTCCCGAAAAAACTCATAGAAAAATGTGTAAAAGCAAAAATAAAAATGCTTAAAACCAGCTTATGCATATATCTTAATATATTTAAACTATTTTTAGGCAAATATAAATTAAAGATTCATTTAGGATTTACTAGAAAGAAAAAGTTTAAAAAATATTTACATTGTATTATTTGCTATAGGCCAAAACTCAGCCCCATCGACCCTTTGCCTTTACTCTAAATTGTCTAAAAGATTTGACTGTGCATATACTCTATTAATTAAGTCGATTTTAAATAAAGTTTCAGAAACAGAATTTTAGGCCAAGGTAGTTTTGCTGTAATAAGAATATTATTATTATTATACGAATACGTTAACCCGTTATAAAAAGCAGATTTAAGTTCTTTAGAATTGAATACTATAACTTATTTAATTTATTTTTTAAATGCAAGCAAACATAAGAAATGATATCAGTTTAGCGTTGATCGCTAATGTTCATTGTTTTGTAATTACTTTCTGCTGGAAGCAGTACTTTTGTAAATAAAGGCGTATTTTATGGTGTGGTTATAAAATAGCTATAAATGCTTTTTATACTTGAATTTAATATGCTCCGATTTTCTAGTGTTTATTATAAATTTGCATAACTAGCGATTTTTCAGATCTTTTAAAACGGATTGATTGTTTTCCAAATTTTGCGGTAGATTTCAAACCTTCCAACCGCGTTGTACAATTTATGTATGTCCAGAAAAAGAACTACAAATACTTGAAGCATTTTTCATTACTAAATTTACACACATAACATAATTAATGCTCTTTTCTAAGAGCACACATTGATCACACAGATTTCCTAATGAACTATAACACCCAATAAGGCATATAAATTTAATGAAATAAACACCAGCTGAGTACAAATTAAACCATATACACAATTTTTAACAAAAACGTTTTTATTTTTAAAGAAATGTGTCCGAATTTGATTTTTATTTTTTTAATTGTAAATAGTTAAAGTAAAAGTGGATAAACATCTGTTTATTCTTTGGAACACTTCCTGTTTTCTTGCATGAACGTTTTTAACCGTGATGCATTCTCTAATTGTCTAAAAAATTGTAAAATGACGAATTTGTAATTATTTTTTCATCATTCCAGGGCGAATTAGAGCAACAGCTACTGCAGGCTAACCCTATTTTGGAAGCTTTTGGCAATGCAAAAACCGTAAAGAATGACAATTCATCAAGATTTGTAAGTACACCTCGTTTTCTTTCTATATAAAACATATTTTTAAATGATTACCATATTTTCATGGTTACACCGTAGTTAAGCAGTTCATCGATAAGTCGCCGTTTTTACTTTTCTTCTTTGGTTAACTCTGCCGTATCCAATTTCAATTAAAGCCTCAGAACACATAAGCAATATCAATATTATTTCATTTTTGTCGACATATTTCGAAATATGGTCGAAGTCTCTAGCGGGAGTAAATAAGCTTAATTTGCAAATAGTGCAGTTAAATTTTCGTTGACATATTGATTTCAATAAAAAACGATTTATTGCTTCATTACACTTGATTTTTGCTTTTGAGCTATAGAGCTTACAATTATGGGAGCGATACAATTTTTTTGTATGGACGGTATATTAAAGTTTTTCTCATAGATCATCCTATTAAAGAATTAGTTGCTTCATGGATATATGTATATATATGTATTATATATACGCAATTACATTAATTTGATTATTTTTATTATGTTGTATTCTGTAATTCTTGTAGCAAAGTGTATCGCCTTTTCTCTAAATTGGGCATTAACGCTTCTTAAATATTTTATCGTCTGTTTATTTAACTTGAAGGAGTTTGCGCACCCACACAGTTTGTCCCTTTTTGCAGAAGTTCTTTTGGAATTTCATTGACTCGCGGCGCTGTGTTTAACTTTAAATCACGTACGGCTGCATTGACTAGAATTTATTCAGCTTCGATTATCCTCGTGTTTCCAGACGAACTCGATTTTAATGAGCCTTGGGTCACAAATTACCTCTGAATCTATTCTCTTTGCATTTTGTTCCATATTATCGCTCAAGGTCTTGTTTTTAAAATGAAATATTCTTATCAATGCACCAAATTCCCTGGTACTATTTAAATAAACTAAAATTATCTTATAAACATTTGAACGATTCGATTATTCAATTGAATTGCAATAGAGCAACAGACGAACATATTTAAATAAAAATTAATTACTTTGTGTGTGCCACGTTATCTGACTATAACTTCTGAACGATTTCTCAGATTTTGCTTTACAGAACTCAATTTCTTGGCTGTCTAAGTCAACTTAATATGTTTTTAAAAATTTCGTTACGGGGGTTTTCGTATGCATTTCAAATAACCGAATTGAGAATAGTAAAACTAAAAATTTAAAATTATTTCGGAATATAAATATATACCCTGACTTACATAAGACACTTAGAAAATGTAAGCATGTTAAAAATAATTTTAAACTTTTTACAGGGCAAGTTTATTCGAATTAATTTCGATGCTTCGGGCTACATATCTGGCGCCAACATTGAGACATATCTTCTAGAAAAATCTCGTGCCATTCGTCAAGCTAAAGACGAACGAACATTCCATATTTTCTATCAACTGCTAGCTGGAGCTGCAGTTGAGCAGAAAGAAAAGTTTATCCTAGATGACATCAAGTCCTACCCGTTTTTATCGAACGGCAATCTTCCGGTTCCAGGCGTAGACGACTACGCTGAGTTCCAGGCGACTGTAAAGAGCATGAACATCATGGGAATGACTAACGAGGATTTCAATTCAATATTTCGCATTGTTAGCTCAGTACTGTTGTTTGGCTGCATGAAATTCCGTCAGGAGAGAAACTCTGATCAGGCTACACTCCCAGATAACACGGTTGCGCAAAAGATCGCACACCTTCTGGGTCTTAATGTGACCGACATGACACGTGCTTTCCTTACGCCCCGCATTAAAGTCGGAAGAGATTTTGTGACCAAGGCACAAACCAAGGAGCAGGTCGAGTTCGCCGTTGAGGCTATAGCGAAGGCTTGCTACGAGCGCATGTTTAAGTGGCTGGTTAATCGCATAAATCGATCTTTGGACCGAACCAAGCGTCAGGGAGCGTCTTTTATCGGAATTCTCGATATGGCGGGTTTTGAGATATTCGAGTTGAATTCGTTTGAACAGCTGTGCATCAACTACACGAACGAAAAACTTCAGCAGCTATTCAATCATACCATGTTCATTCTGGAGCAGGAGGAATATCAGCGCGAAGGTATTGAATGGAAGTTTATTGATTTTGGCCTAGATTTGCAACCAACCATTGATTTAATCGATAAACCCGGCGGTATTATGGCATTGCTGGACGAAGAGTGCTGGTTCCCTAAAGCCACAGATAAATCATTTGTAGACAAACTGGTCTCAGGTCACTCCATGCACCCGAAATTCATGAAAACCGATTTTAGAGGAGTGGCTGATTTCGCCATTGTCCACTATGCTGGAAAAGTCGACTATTCAGCTGCGAAATGGCTCATGAAAAACATGGATCCCTTGAACGAAAACGTTGTATCTCTTTTGCAAAATTCTCAAGATTCTTTCGTTGTAAATATCTGGAAGGATGCTGAGATTGTGGGAATGGCACAACAAGCATTAACTGACACACAATTCGGAGCAAGGACGCGAAAGGGCATGTTCCGAACTGTTTCCCATTTGTACAAAGAACAACTCGCGAAGCTTATGGATACTTTAAGAAATACAAACCCTAACTTCGTGCGGTGCATAATTCCAAATCATGAAAAGCGTGCTGGCAAAATTGATGCTCCTTTGGTCCTAGATCAACTTCGGTGTAACGGCGTCCTAGAAGGCATTCGTATTTGTCGCCAGGGATTCCCGAACAGGATTCCGTTCCAAGAATTCCGGCAACGATACGAGCTTCTTACTCCGAATGTTATTCCCAAGGGTTTCATGGATGGCAAGAAAGCGTGCGAAAGAATGATTCAAGCATTGGAATTGGATTCGAATTTGTACCGTGTTGGCCAATCGAAAATCTTTTTTAGGGCTGGAGTATTGGCTCAGTTGGAAGAGGAGCGCGATTACAAAATTACCGACTTAATTGTAAACTTCCAAGCGTTCTGTCGAGGTTTCTTAGCTAGACGAAATTACCAAAAGAGGTTGCAACAATTAAATGCAATCAGGATAATCCAGCGTAATTGCGCGGCCTACTTAAAATTAAGAAACTGGCAGTGGTGGCGGTTGTACACCAAAGTCAAGCCGTTGTTAGAAGTTACCAAACAAGAAGAGAAATTAGTTCAGAAAGAGGACGAGTTGAAGCAAGTCCGCGAAAAATTGGAAGTCCTTTCTAAAAATACTCAAGAGTATGAGCGCAAGTACCAGCAGATTCTGGAAGAAAAGACAACTCTTGCCGAACAACTGCAAGCAGAAATCGAACTTTGTGCCGAAGCTGAAGAGAGCAGATCTCGTCTTATGGCTCGAAAACAAGAGTTGGAAGATATGATGCAAGAATTGGAAACCCGTATCGAGGAAGAGGAAGAGCGTGTCTTAGCCCTTGGTAATGAAAAGAAGAAGCTTGAATTAAATATTCAAGATTTGGAAGAGCAGCTAGAAGAGGAGGAAGCGGCTAGGCAAAAATTGCAGCTAGAAAAAGTTCAATTAGATGCCAAGATCAAGAAATATGAGGAAGATTTGGCTGTAACGGAGGATCATAATCAAAAACTTTTGAAAGAAAAGAAAATTCTCGAGGAGCGCACTAATGATCTTTCACAAACATTAGCTGAAGAAGAAGAAAAGGCGAAGCATTTAGCAAAATTGAAAGCTAAACATGAAGCCACGATTGCTGAACTAGAAGAAAGATTGCATAAAGACCAGCAGCAGCGCCAGGAAGCGGACCGGACTAAGAGAAAGATTGAAACAGAAGTTGCAGATCTGAAGGAACAGCTGAATGAGAGGCGGATGCAAGTTGAAGAGCTGCAAACTCAACTGGCCAAACGTGAGGAGGAATTGACTCAAACTCTTATGAGGATTGATGAAGAATCAGCCGCCAAGGCAACTGCTCAAAAGGCGCAACGTGAATTGGAATCCCAACTTGCTGAAATACAGGAAGATTTAGAAGCTGAGAAGGCTGCAAGGGCTAAGGCAGAGAAAATCAGACGCGATTTGGGTGAGGAATTGGAGGCACTGAAGAATGAATTGCTGGATTCTTTGGACACTACAGCTGGTGAGTTTATTGATGTTTGATATCCATCATTTGCGACAACGCTTTTAATATTCAGGGTAAATGTTATATAATTGTCATTTTGCAATTTTAGCTCAACAAGAATTGCGGTCTAAACGTGAACAAGAATTGGCAACCTTAAAAAAGAGTTTAGAGGACGAGACCGCAAATCACGAGTCGCTGATAGCTGAGATGAGACATAAGCATTCCCAGGAGATCAATGCAATTAATGATCAACTCGAGAACTTTAAAAAAGCTAAAACTGTCTTGGATAAAACTAAGCAAAGCTTGGAAGCTGAGAATGCCGATTTAGCCACGGAGTTGCGCAATGTTAATAGCTCTAGGCAGGAGAATGATAGGCGGAGAAAACAGGCAGAATCCCAAATATCTGAACTCCAGGTAAGATCTTAAAAAAATTAGTTGTATTCAAGAATTTATGGATGGAATTATATAAATCGTTTCGGGTTAGATTAAAATAAATTTGAAAGCGGAATTGCTTGCAATTTTTTTTATATGCACCAATCCTAACACTTTATTCAGCTATGGAATCGTTTTACATAATATCATTCGAAATTGAATTATTGTCTTTGTATTGAATTGATTCTAGTACAAGAGATTTTTTTGTTCAATTTATTTAAAGTTAACCATTATTTCTAAAAATTTCGGTTTTTCTGCAGGTTAAATTAGCTGAGGTAGAGCGTTCACGATCCGAACTTCAAGAAAAATGTGCAAAACTTCAACAAGAAGTTGAGAATATTTCTCAACAGCTTGAAGAAGCAGAGCTCAAAGCTTCTGCTGCTGTAAAGTCTGCCAGTACTATGGAAAGTCAACTAACCGAGGCACAACAATTGTTAGAAGAGGAAACGAGGCAAAAATTGTCTCTGAGCTCTAAACTGCGCCAGTTGGAGTCAGAAAAAGAAGCACTTCAAGAACAATTGGAAGAGGACGAGGAAGCAAAGAAGAATTACGAGAGGAAACTAGCTGAACTGAATACCGCAATGCAAGAGTTTAAAAAGAAAAGTGAGGAGGATTCCGATATTATTAAAGAACTGGAAGAGGGCAAGAAGAAATTGAACAAGGAAATTGAAGCACTTGAACGCCAGGTTAAGGAACTGCAAGCTCAGAATGACAGGCTTGATAAGAGTAAAAAGAAGATCCAATCGGAATTCGAAGACACCACTATCGAATTGGAAGCACAAAGGACGAAAGTCTTGGAATTGGAGAAAAAGCAAAAGAACTTCGATAAAATTTTGGCTGAAGAAAAGGCGATTAGTGAACAAATTGCTCAAGAAAAGGACACTGCTGAGCGTGAGGCCCGTGAAAAGGAAACAAAAGTATTATCGTTGACTCGAGAGCTGGATGACGCCTATGACAAAATTGAAGAGCTCGAGCAAAAGAGAAAGGCATTGCAAAATGAACTCGATGACTTAGCGAATTCTCAAGGAACCGCAGACAAGAATGTTCATGAGTTGGAGAAAGCGAAACGAAGCCTTGAAAGTCAGTTGGCTGAGCTAAAAGCACAAAGCGAAGAACTCGAAGATGATCTTCAACTGACGGAAGATGCTAAGTTGCGATTGGAGGTCAATATGCAGGCCCTCCGCAGTCAATTTGAGCGAGATATTCAAGCTAAGGAAGAACAAGCTGAAGAGAAGAGGAGAGGGCTTGTGAAGACTATCAGAGACCTCGAAGCTGAACTTGATGAAGAAAGGAAACAGAGAACAGCTGCCGTTGCAGCTAAAAAGAAACTTGAAGGAGATCTAAAAGACATTGAAGCAACTTTAGAAATGCATAATAAGGTCAAAGAAGACGCTCTTAAGCACGCGAAAAAACTTCAAGCACAAGTTAAGGATGCTCTTAGAGATGCCGAGGAAGCTAAGGCAGCCAAAGAAGAACTTTCAGTAGCTAGCAAAGAAGCTGAAAGGAAGGTGAAGACCCTTGAAGCCGAAGTTATGCAACTCTCTGAAGATTTAGCAAGTTCAGAACGTGCCAAACGAGCCGCAGAGTCCGAAAGGGATGAGCTTTTAGAGGAAATTAGTGCAAATAGCAACAAAGGATCGCTGATGATCGACGAGAAGCGACGCCTTGAAACCAGAATAACCACACTCGAGGAAGAGTTGGAAGAGGAACAATCGAACTCTGAAATGTTTGGGGATCGCTATCGCAAAGCGCAACTTACAATTGACCAGCTTACCACGGAGCTAGCTACAGAAAAATCGAATTCCCAAAAGAATGAAAACGCAAGAGCTCTGCTCGAGCGTCAGAACAAAGAGCTTAAAACTAAACTGGCTGAAGTCGAAACGGCACAGAGAACTAAGATGAAGGCTACAATTGCCACTCTAGAATCGAAGATCAAAAATCTTGAAGAGCAACTGGATAATGAGACCAAGGAACGTCTGCTACAACAAAAGGCCAACAGAAAACTTGATAAGAAGAACAAAGAATTAACAATGAACATCGAGGATGAGAGAAGACATGCTGATCAATACAAGGAACAGATCGAAAGCGTAAGAATCTTGCATCAATCTGGATCAATTTTCAGACTAACTTAAATTTCTATTTCAGTTAAACAGCCGCATGAAGAGTTTCAAACGAAAATTAGAAGAAGCTGAAGAAGAAATTCAAAACCAAAAAACCCAGAAACGTAAGGCACAACGGGAATATGAAGATATGATTGAGAGTCACGACGTGCTTTTAAGGGAAGTGGACTCACTAAAGACAAAGCTGAGGTGAGTTCTTTGAACTAGCTTCTTTTATCTGGTTTATCTGCATTTCATTTGTTCGTTAATTTTTAAAGAACTATTCAGCTTGCTCAAACCGAACAAGCTAAAGCCTATTCGCCAAAAAAGGACGCGATGTTCGCTATGAATTGTGACGGTCTGTAAGTAAATGAAAACGTAAGCTTGGAAAAAAATTCCCTTTATTTCTATCGAGTGACCCCGTTTTACCCAAAACAAATATTTTTTTAAGAATTCCCTGAAAGGAAAGCATTTTGTCTTTCATATCAGAAAGCATATTGTTATAACAAAATAAATTTTGACTGCATGGGATTAATAACTGATCCTCTTGGTTTTTTTAAAAGGTGTAAACTCGTATGCAACATTTGCATTTGAGGAAATTTTGAATTTTGCATTTTGGGACCAAAATTGCATGGTTCATAACAGAAATACCCCCTGATTTACTAATATCAGCAGAGAAAAGTCTCCTGTTGGAAAATTACCGAAGTGAGGTTCCGTGTAGCATGCGAATGTGGAGTGAAAGATTCGATGCGCCTGAATAAAATTCCTTCATTTAATAAAAACTCTTTATGTTATGATGTTAATGGATCAATATTTTAATTCAAAAGTTATATCCTAAGTCCTAAGGTTATTAAATTAACTTTTCGATTTATTTAAAACTCAACCGTTTTTCTAACTATTAGCTCAAACGACAAAAATCGTGAAAAGAGATAATAGGAATGCAAAATAGAGTAATACATTGTTTGATGCATCATTTCTTAGCTACCGAAACGAAGGCATCGGTAACTGGCTGTGGTAGTTCAACGGTCAGAGCATCGAAGCGTAAATCCAAAATTCACAAGTTCGGTTCCTGTCGGTGTCTGGCCTGGTTATTTTTGCAGAATTCCCGCATACATGCTGGCCTTTTTTATTTTCTTTAAATTAAACACGCAATAGTGCATCATAAAATAAATATACAAAAAATCTAAATTTTTTACCACAGACGTTTTTTTTTCCCAACTGCAATGTTTTTGGATAATCTAAAAAGAACGAACTACCCGAAATATAATTAAAATTGAAAAATAATAGATTTTCGCCAGAAATTTTTTGGAGCAACAACACTGTTGGGTTTATTTACGATTAGCATACAATTTCAGTCGAATTTAAATTTATGGGATTCATGGATTTATGATATTCGTTAAGATTAATGACATTTCTCATTTTGGTTTGTTTCGTTCGTTTTCTTGTAGTATTTTAATTATTAGTGTTTTTATTTGTTTTTAATATATAAGAACATATTTTATGAAAATACAATGATTCAATTACGATTGAATTCCTGAATATGCGATTAATATAGAGTCCAATATTAAAATCGTATCGTATTCATGAAAAATGCGCCATTTCTTTTTATTCTTCCTGAAGATCATTGTCCACGATCTTCTCAAGGTTAATTCCCATTCTATGTCTAGCATGGATATTTTGATAGAATGATATAAAACATGAGTATTTTATCGATGTATGATTTAAATGTAATAATCTTTTGTTTTGTTTTTCCTTTGATTCGTTCGGGTTAAAAGCAGCACAATCACTCTGTGGTCAGTTTTCAGATCTGGTAAAATAGTTCTTATTTTAAGAGTAAGTGTAAATTTTTACATCGTGATTTTTAAGCAAATAAATAACGCAGGGTTGTAAATTAAGTTTAGATTCAGCTATTAGCAGAGTCTCTAATAAGAAGTATAGGAATTTTGTCCACCTTCGCCTGAGTTGGTATTGGGGGATTTGCAGAATGCTTGATTCCCACTTGATCGGTTCAATTATCGCTATGATTCAGAGTGCACTTGATTTATCCAAAAAGATGTAATTGGCTTTTCTTCACCCTTTTCTTTTGTACTCCAAAGCATGATTTTTTGAATTTTTCCACCAGACTTTGGTTAAATAATTTGAAATTTGATTATTTTCTAGACGCACCGGGATTGGCCTAAGCTCTACCCGGCTAACTGGGACCTCTAGAAGAGGAGGAGGTGGCGGCGGGGACGACAGTTCTGTTCAGAACGAATCGATAGACGGCGAGGACTCCGGCAATTGACAGCATAGTGCACGAGGTCATTACCAATATTCCTAAAATCAATTAAGAAAAAGTTATTGAACGTTTATAAGAATATTGAACATAAAGTACCGTTTTTTTTTTTTTTATGAAGAAACATTAATTTTAATAAGAGGGAAACTAAAATGCATTTATACGGAGAATTTCTAAAAAAAAAGAAGAAAAATAAAACGAAAGTAATCACGTGGCTTTTTACTTAGGTTCTCAGTCGGTCTAGCGATTCTATTTCCAGGCGCTTAGCGGAATGTGCTGCCGCATGACTCCCGTGCTGGTGACTGAGCCCACGATCGGTCGATAGTGTAGAACTAAAAAACTACGTTTATGAATATTTATTACGCCGCTTCACACACTAATTTCCCATTAATTGTTCACTCCTCTTTTGCAAATGGACCCGCATAAAATACGTACACGTCGTCCGCGCGTTCCGCTAAGTCAGCCGCAATTTCTCTTTCGTAAGCAACAAGTGCCATTTTTACGTTTCTTTGACTTCCTCAGTTACTCACTGTAGATAGCTTCCAGTCTTTGCGACAATCTAATGAGAAAATATTCATATTTAGCTTCCCTTCGATATGCTTGAGAAACGAAAAGCCACAGTGCGGTTAATTCCTTAATATTAATGAAAACGCATGAGTACTTATATTTTAAATTGTTTTATTATTCTTAATATTTTAATAAATTTTGATACAACTATAAATGATAAAGTTAAACGCTTGTTTTACTACCCTAACCGCACTAAAGCCTTTCTGGTTTTCTTCTGGTTGACATAAGGACGAAATTTACACTGCTTTCACAGCTTTCTTTGCTTTAAAAGTTATGTTAGTGATTGAATTAAATAGACATAAAGTGCGATCAATTTCACCAATGCACCACTATTGAATCGCTATCAGTTTTACGATGATATCCTATATTTTCGAATAAGAGAAATTGTATAATTGAAACGCCTAAATTCGCATGAGGACTATCTACAACCGCCCAATTATAAGCACTATGGACTGAAATCCGACAATTTTTTATTTATGCAAAATAAAATTAACATGTCAGTGTAACGATCAATGCCAAATAAATCCTATCTGGCGGGATCGTTATCAGGCCATTTGTTCAAAACACTCGAGGTTCTATAAACTATATTTAGGACTAAACAAATAATGAGGCAGTTTATGATCGCGTCGCCACAAGAGAAAGAATAATTATTAGAGGTACAGAATATGCAGCTGTTTAATTAAGAATTGCCCGGTAGGAGTAACAAACGCTGGCTCCAGGGGTAGAACGCAGGTAATTAGGATGAAGGGTTTCAGGGACAACTATACTTATTAGGGTATTTTAGGCAGAGAATAATCAGTCAAAATGAACATGTTTTGTCAGGCAAACTAAGGAAACGAGCTGATTAGTTAAGGAAAAATCGCAGTCACAGTACCCATATGGTGAGCACTGCGACCAAACGATCTTTTGTGCCAAATTGTGCAAACATTTGAGAAATTTGGAATAATATTATCATGCATTAAAAACTGGTGGAAGGTGCAAAATCTGGAAAATATATTCCTATCTAAATTTTAAAATATGTGAAGATAAAACTTGGTTTCGATATTATTGCTTCTTAAATTGATTGCAAAAATTAGTTTGTTGCCCAAGAAATATTTATTTACGAAAAACTAATTCAACTCGATTCTAGAAAAACGCGTTTGAAGTGTTTGAGCATCATATGGAAAAAGTTGATCGATTTTTAAATTTTGTAATCCCCAAAATACTAATAATTTTCTGAAATTGAGCAAATTATAAAAGAGCTAGTTACTTGTGACTGAAGATTTTTGTTTCGCTGTACAAAATAGATTACTTTCAGATTTTCAAGAATATTGTTTTCAAAAGGCTTTTGTCAGAAAATTCATGTTTTGTAATTTAAGTAATTCTACTTTTGATCAATTCAATGATCACACAAAGGTATGCACGCAAAAATTTAAGGGGAAATAAAATAAATGATTAAGCATTTAAATGTTTAGCCATTTACTCGCATGGAATAGGCAGGATAAGGATTTAAAAATAGAAAATTTTGTACTTCAAGTATTAATTCAATCCACTTATTTCTAATTGAATATAAAAGTGCGTTCGTCTCAAAGGGTTTAGACCTCCTCAGGCTGTGCCTGCGGCCGAAGTCCTCTTATGCTGATGTCATAGACGACTTCCTCAATTTTCTTTACATCGTACTTGAGCGCGTCGAACCGCTTCCGGAGGCTGTCGTTTTTCAAGTTGAGCAGCCGGAATCCAGAGTTGAGGTCAGCAACAAACCGGGAGATGTTCAGGGGTCGGTTGTAGTCACCAAGAGTTACTGAGTTCGTAGCAAACCGAGCTAGCTCCGACGCCAGCTGGAGGATCCCCATGAGGTAGTCTTCGATGTCCAGGTGGAACCCTTCTTCCTGGGACGTTTTTACTTAAAAAATTAAATTAAATTAAATTAATTTGTTAAATGAGTAAACCGAATGCATTCTTACAGCCGAGGATCTCTGCGCAAGTCTCCCTCGGGACGAGGACCTCCGACTCCAAGTAAACGGTGAGGGCTATTAAGAAAACGAGGCGCTGCGTGATGAAGGACCAGCGGTCGTTGTATCTGCGGAAATATAGTCGCTTAGTTTGGAGCTCCCAACTTAGATGTAGAGTTTTACCTGTAGTACTGTCCGGTTGGAATGAGCGCGGCCAACTCTTTGTAGGCCTCCTTGCATTTTTCGAATTGTTTTCTGGTCTCTGCACAGGCGTCCGGTACTGAAAGGAATTATGTTTTTGGACAATTTTTGACTTTTGTACTGATTCCCTTACTTTTTTTTATGCTGGTGTGGATTGTCTGGAGCAGGATGTTCGCCTCCTTGGCCAGCTGCTCAATTTTCATGACGATATCTCGGATTTCCTGCAATTGTTGATGATGAAACCTTTTCGATACAAGAAACTATTCATTTACCTCGCGTATTTTCATTTCCCTGTTTATGTGCTCCTGAAAATCCAGAAAAAGCTGTTGATTAACGAAGCCGTCCATGGTCTCAACTTGATTTTGGTCAATTAAAGTTTAATCTGCGGCTTCCTGTTTATGCAAAACGGTCAAATTCTCTGGCAATTTTTCAGTCGGTTTTCCGGTGATTTTAATTTAAGTCCTCGCAATTTTCTGTCGCGCGTCCTTTTTCAAAACACCTGCTAAACTTGGGCCAAAACTACCAACAAAATTCAGACTGACAGATATTATTCACAATGAAATGTTTCACAATAGAGTTTGCCACCGGCTTTTTACGCATTCGACCAATTTCAACTCGCTTGACAGTCGGCGTCATATAAAATTCCATCTGATTATTTTTGTTATAACTCCGCGTTTTTCAATTTGGACAATATTAAAAAAAAAAAATTGAGGATTAAAACTGAAAAATATGAATAAATTCAAAATTTTTAAATTTTAGTCCGCCCTTTCGGTGGATTTTTCATTTTTTCATAATTATTTTCTTTTTTTCAAATATTCAATAGTAAATCTCTTTTTTTTGTGTTTTGTCTAAAAAAGAACTCGTTATCAATAAAAATCATTTTCTCTTTTCTCTAGATATTGCTCAAGGATTTCTGAATTCTTAAAAAAACTTTAAAGTTTATACGTGATTATCCCAAAAGGACTTTTTTAACATTCAAATCCATTTTACTTTTTTTTCAAATTCATATCAAAAATAGTTAACTTATATGTAATTATTATTTCTGTTTTATGAAATTAGGCGAAAATTACATTTATATGTAGTTTAAAGCCAAACGGGTGCAATTTCTATCAGTGTTCTCTTTTTTGGGTTTTCGTTGGTCTTGGCCTTTGAATATAAAGCCTAAGGAAACGCTGTATAGTGTCAAAGCCCTGCACGCGAGCATAGTAAAAACGGGGGTGCCTATAGAAAGAGAAATACGACTTTAATTAACGATAGGGAAAGAGTGTAGTAACATAGGCGCTCGTTGACTTCGCGCGGTTACGGATGCTCTTTTTACAGACGGCGGCGTTGAAAAAGAGTTTTTGGGGGGGTTGTGCATAAGAAAATTTGTTTTATCCCTCCTTACGCTTTATCTTCAAAGGTCTTGGCAGAAGGTGTTGTGGGACCCACCAAAGATTCATTTTTTTCTTAATAATTGTGGTAAGTTTTTGTTTTTATTACAAATTATAATCAAATACCTTTTTACACGACTGCGCCAGAAGGAGGGTTATGTTTTTCGAGTGTATGTATGTATGTATGTATGTATGTATGTATATTTCTTTGGAACGCTCTGTAGCCTAAACGGCTTGATCGATTTCAGCTTGAGAGGTACCGTTAGATTCTTCTTAATTGTGAGAGTGACACTGGATATATTCAAATTGGAAAAAATTAAAATGGCCGATTTTTGGAGCCATATTATTACTTAAAAAATTTTTTTTCTCAAAACCTATCGAGTGGGATATCAAAATAAAGGGTTTCATAAATAGCTTGAAAAAACTTATGCAACTTCTATGTTTACATGTAATTTGGAATGAAAAATGCTAAAAAAAACAACAAAATATTCAACGTTACAACATAAATTATATTTATATGTGGAAAAGAGAGATTGCAATACTGTCTTACTAATAATAAATCCGAACGTTACTATTGTTGATTCAGTGTGTATGGCAGACAACGCTTATACTTATCAGCCTGGGCAACAAAAAGTGAAAGACGTAACGCAGGATGTTGCCTTTAATCCTTAGTTGGGCTGTAACAGTTCATAAAGTCCAAGGTACGACACTCCATCGGGCAGTTGTGGACCTTGGCTCACATATACATACATATTTGCAAAAGGTCAAGCGTATGTAGCTCTTAGTCGAGTAAAAACATTAGCTGGATTGGCTGTCAGTACTCTTGATCCTAAAAAACTATTAAATCGGCCACATGATCAAAATTCTTTGAATGAGCTTCAACGTTTACGGGAATTGATCCTATGAACTGATGACTTAAAGCCTTAAAGTTAACATAAGGAAACTTTCACAAGATTTAATTTTGTTTTAATATCAATTTAAAAACCCTATTTTTTACCTAACCTAACTTTTGTGGAAATTCAATAACGTGCAGATATTTAAATGATAAATTTATTTACTACGAAAACTAAAAAAAATTAAAATAAAAATATTATTGAAAAAAACAAAAAACCCGACTGCGTAAACTAAAAAATGTGAAGTTAAAATTTTCAAACTTGCTTAATAAATGAACTGAAAAGATAGAAACAAGTTGAAAAAATTAAACATTTTTTCTGAATTTGAATGATCATGGTTGACAGTGTTCACAAACGCAGCCGGAGGCATCAAATACATTAATTATGATTTATATTTTGTTACCGAATCCGTTGAAAGTGTATCTATGCAAATTTCATGATGATCCGTTGAGTACGCGAAACAAATAAACAAATTCACTTTCGCATTTATGATGTGAAAGTTAGGATATTGGGACTTCTCCAACTACGTATTCACTTGCTCTATTCATATCACCAACAAAAGAACTAGTCATTCATGATGGAACGTATTGTAGATCTTTTCAGTTAATTTATTAAGTAAGTTTGAAAATTTTAACTTCACAATTCTTCAGTTTACGCAGTCGGGTTTTTTGTTTTTTTCAATAATATTTTTTTTAATATTTGTATGTATTTAAAATATGCATTCACAACCATAGGTTCATTCCTTTTCACCAGATAGTTTTCTTTTGCTTTTAAAAACAAATTTGCAGTTTTTGAGATTTTTGAGTATCATGTTACAAGCGGAATTTTTTATATTATTTATTTAAATATGCCAGAATTTACAAAGTCATCAGCGTGACAATACGGAAGAGAATTGTAATTCCTGGAAAACTTAAAATTTAATTTTACGTGTAATATATTCGTATCTATCGCCATACAAATTAATACAAAATCAGTACAAGGCTGCGATATGCAAATTTTCAAGAGTTGTTTCACTAATAATCATTTTATGATGAATAATAATACAGACAAACACGCAAGCACTTCAATGACAATAGTTTACCTATGTACCTTTAATGATATCAAAATTTGAATACTCTTCTTACCCTAAACGTGAGAATAACTTTCATAAAAATTTAAAACATTCACATATTTGAAAGGATTTCGCTGAATATATGAATTTTGCCGTTGGCACAAATTTATCCATATTCAATAACTCCTTTCAAAGTCCCACAAAATCCATCATCGCTTGAAATTTTGTCTCCCAAAGCACGATCTTCCGCTCCAGTAATTAATACGCTGGCTGTTTTTGACAAAAAGGAGTGGGGGGTGGATTATTTGTGTGTAATGAAGTGTCTGCAAAAGATGAACTTGCACGAGAAACTATCGAATCAATATTCGGATGTTTTCTAAGAAAACGAACTTCCATTCGCATTGTAAGAGTAGCATAATTTAGAATTTCCAATTCTACAAATCGGAACAATGTATGTTTTGGGAGTTTCTTTTGAAGAAACTGTTATAGAACTTGAATATTTAAGATATGTATGTTCAAAAGTCATAACTTATCATGCCAAAGTAATAAAAAGGTACATTAAACAGAAATCGATAGAATAAGAATGTTGCATAAAAGATCACTGGAATATTCCTAAACAATTTACATATATATTGAAAGCAATTGAATATCCAAAAAAAATCCAATATCAAAAAGTACCAATAAATTTCAATGTTTTAATTAAAGTTATTATGTTTTATTAAAAACAGTATTTTCAAATTTAAATTGAGCTAATTTTAGCGACTTGTAGGTATATATTCTTAATTAAGATATTTTGCTTGGATTTGTGTTATATTTTACAGTGAATGCAAACCGACTTTCTAGCTGAAACTAGAGCTCGCACTGTAAGGTATTATAAAAATCATGCAAAGTATTATATATATGTATATAATTTCAGTAGAATTAGTGATCGAACTTTTAGATAATTTTCCATTATTGCTTATGCAGGAAAATTTCATAAATTAAATAATTGCAGGGGAATTGCTTGCCAGGAGATTTACATTTGTTCCGTTTTTTTTTATACAATCTTTAAGAAATATGAACTAACTAACTAACTTAAAAATATAATTAGTGTTCCATAAATTATAAAAAATTTACGAATTTTGTGCATGTTTACATTTAATTAAAAACATTTATATAAATAAAAAAACATAATGGGACACACCGTGTCTTTTTTAATTAAGGATCTACGTTAGCTTTTAATTATAAATGGCATCATTAACTTAAAAATAATTAATTAGGTCTATAGGGACTTTTGAGTTATGTGTATACATATTTTGTTTAATTTTAAAAGGTATGTCAAAAAATCATTATTAAAGTCATAAGCCAATGAATTGCAAATACAGAATTATGTCAACTCAGCTCCCGCAGCAATATTTTTAATCCGGTTTTAATGTTTATAGCGTAGCAAAGCCCGTGGCCTTAATCCACCTGGAGGCTGCCACGTAGTCTGCACGAGCGGTGCACGAGCATTAACATGCTCACGTATCGGCTAATCCTCTTTTCCGTTTCGATTTGCACCCACTTGGAAAGTAATTGCTCCTGCATTTTGGCTCTAGTTTAATTAGAACAGCTTGAAAAGTTTCCAATTAAGGAAATTTCGGATTCATTTCCGCTCATAGTTTTTAAAATACATTCATTTAAATATAAACTTTTGCCAAAACGTCGGTACTCTCTGTTTTTAGAGATATTGAAACATATAGCCAAATTTGGTATACGACTAAAAATAGCAGTGAATTCGATTTTCTCGAATTTATGCTAAGGCATCTGCAGTGACCCATGGGAAAATTAAGGACATTAAATCTCACTTTTGATTCATATCCGAAAAGTTGTGGCAAAGTTTAATAAAGTAAGTTGGCGTCCATCAGGTCCAGAGAGTTTGGAACTCGTTTCTCATAAAGCTCACACTCAATGCAAAGTCTGACTAGGCGCCAACCTCACTAACAATTTTAGAAAGGTCGCCTTTACGAAATAAATTGTGAAATTAATTACAGAGGGATAGAAAGTTTCTCTATTTTCTGCCAGATTATGGTAATTGCGGCAGGATTTCGAAAAGTTTAATGCTTGCGAAATCAAGTCCTGCTGGGCTCGCTTAGTTGTGAAAATTATGACACAATTTCTAGGTGAAGCACCACAATTAAAGGTTTTCGTTTTAGGGCTCGAGATTTCATTTAAAATTAGAAATGAATAAAAATAAAATCGTCAGGTCATGCAGGTCATAATGAATTTGCAATGATAAGCCCTCATAAAGTTTCAGAAGCACTTTCTAGGACAGAGCGTTTTCCAGTTGGATTAAAGTGGACTTTGGACTTTGCAAATGCTTTCTATAGCCAGAAACGATATAACAGAACGAGCAAGAGACGTGGTATTTTTAAAAAGTTTCTTTTTAACGTAGAAATCTATCTTGATCGAACTAGTGGTACAAATTTTATGCATCTAATTATGAAAGTCTTTAAGTTCGTCTTTTCATCAATTTCTGAATTGATTATATTTTTAAATTTATGTCAGTTATCATAGATATGCATCATTTTGATGATTTGAGAGTCTTGTGAAAAGATGTCATGCATTCTTATTACGAGGGCTTCTTTTTCATATATTTATATTACTTAAGACGTTGTAACCTTCTTAACATTAATTGTATGAAGCTCATTAAGTAGATAACAGAGATTACTCCTTAATTTCATATTTATTCATCTTTTACTGCTGAATAAAAAAAAAATGCAAGATAGCACGCTATTCAATCATTAGAAATTAAGCGATACAATTTTTGATAATACCGCATAAGAAAGCAACATGTTTGAATGCAAAAGAAATAATAGAGGAATTCTACAATAATAACAAAAAATGAATTTTTAAAGTTTTTTGTAAGAGGGCGCGAAAATTATCGATTCTGCCAAATAACCCTTTTATTCCCTATTCTAAGTTTTCAAAAATCACATTAGACATTGCATTACCACTGTATAGTTATTCTCAGAAGACAACTTTTCTTACGTTTCTACAAATCTTTATTAAGAATAAGAACGACTGCTAATCCTTCCAAGAATTATTTTTTTCTGCGACCAGTCCGTAAGCAATTTGAAATTCAAAATAAGAATTTAATTTGTATGCTAGAAAATGCGAAAAATCATCCTAATTATCTCTGCGAGGGCGTCATTATTCTCTAACTTTTTTTGTATCTTGTAATAAAGCAATTAGCAGCTGGCTCTGTTAATAATGAAACCAATTATACCCGTAATTATCCAGCTCGTGAAATAATTCTTCTTGAAATGACCATCCGTCGTCTTTAGATCCATTTGGACAGCATCTCCGAAGAAGGAAGCAACCATAAATTCCATTGATTTAAATTACTCATAAAGAAATTCCGGCAGTCAATAAATGGATCAAAATTGAGGGAGAGAAAACGACGGCAGTGGTTCGTGAATTTTATGCCAGATTGGAATTTGCTGAGTTCCTTTTTGAAGAAATATAAAATTGCGAGGATGTCAAAACAAAAGTAATATCTGCTCTCCTTTTATCGCGCTGCCTTTTGTTTTACTACTGCTGAAATTTTCTCGTCATATAATCGTTCTAAGTTTTGCTATTTGCTGTGATCCATTAAATGGAGTTTACATGATAAACGCCTCATTAATTTGGGCCCGTCTGGGATCTAGACGGATGAAGCCAAGAGTATTGATGAAGACTTTTCGCAATTACAAAATAAAAATTGTGTTTTTGACATAAATTTTTTTCCAATACATTAAACATCGGGCATAATTTGATAGAATTAATTGCAGCGTTTTAATAAGCAGGTTATACGATCCTCATTTATGACCAATAGATTACATCCGAAAGAGCCAATAACACTGATCAACATTTTTATGTTCGTTTATGTAATAGATCAAGTAATAGTTAACTTTAATAGAATTTTTTCTGTAGATTACGAATCCGAAAATTAAAATTTTGCATCACCCGACGGTTTTGAGAAAAATACGGCGAAAACTAAAAAAAATCGTATATTGAGCATAAAAACAATAACGAAAAGAGCTCGTAACGTGGCTCAAATGAAAGCCTAAATTATTAAATAAAAACTTTTCTTAAAAAACATGTTTTTCGGTTTACTTGTTTTATTTATAAATATGGATGCTCTTTGGTTCACATATTTTCACCTGTATTTCACTTAGACTTTTTAAAAAGCGAACAAAGAACATAAATTCAAATAGCTAAAAAATATCTACAATACATTAATTTTGAGAATATACATATGTTCCAATAAGGAAATTATTAGGTGATAGAAGTTTTTTTATAGGAATTTAAATACAATACCAAAGAAATACAAAATAAAAATCCTTAAGAAGGTTGCTAATGAGCAAAGCTTAAGCATTAGCTATTTTCAGAATATTTATCAAATTATATCACATCAAACAAATTTAACAATTAACTTCAAATAAAAAAGGGGGCGGAAAAGGTCGTGATTGGTTTTGGTAATAAAAGCCGAATTGTAGGAAGCAATAGCAACAGGAGATTCTTAGATTAAAATTATTTCAAATTTTTAATTTTATTTATGTATAGTGATGAATTAAGTTAACTCATCATGTTTAAATTTATAATCATAAGACAAAATTTAGAAAATTACAATAATAATAAACCTCTTTGAATATTAAGCCCTATATAACGTCAATTTAAAAGGATTATGATGTATAATATTCAATAATTTAAGACGTAAGAATTCCAAAACGTACTTTGTTAAGCCGGGATTGTCGTGAAAATAAATAGAAACTGAGAAATTCTTTGTGTAACTTTGGAAATAAAACTGATAAATCCTCTCATGTTTAAATGAGAAAAATGTGGTTAGAAGTAATATGGCATGTGACGGTGTTATTTCATTTTCAGATTTGTAATCTACACAGATGGTTTGTATTACAAACAACATGTTTGGTTTTGTCTACTGCAGGAAAAAATGGTTAAGTTCTGTACGTTATATCATATGAAAAGTACATATGTATGAAAAATTTATTGTCATTGTTTTAAAGGTTTTAATTTGATCATACAGAGAAGGCTATATAGGGGGAACTAGGGAGACTTGACCCAATTTTCAGTTTTTGATTTTTCGTAATTTGTCTATATATATTATACATTTGTAAAAGGCATAAAAAAATTGTCTGTACTGTTGTACACATAATGGTAAAAAATAAAAGCAAAATTCTGACTGGAAGTTGTGCAAAATAAAATACTTTGTCAAGTCTGCAAATGGGTCAAGTGTCCCTAAGTCTAGGGAGACTTGACCCAACACTAAGGGAGACTTGACCCAACTTTTAAAGTAAGGAGATTCTTCGGCATTTGGATGAAATACACATGTTTTATGGTTTGAAAGTAATCTTGTTTTAATTAGTATAATTTTGTTAATGAACATAAAACTTTTTCGTGTATTAGACAAAGTGTTTTAGATTTAGTTTTGGTTTTCTTAACTTTATATGGTTAAACTGTTTCAGTATTTTCTAAAATACTGAACCAAAAGAGATTGTTACATAATTCTACTCCACTTCAGCAGAAAAGCAATAGTTAAGTTCAAAACTTGTAACCCTGTCATTTTGTACTGTTATAACAGGGGGGCTGAGATGAGTTTCAATTTGTTCAAAGTCCACTTCAGAAACATCACTGACTTCAGGCCATTTAAATCATTTACATTAATACAATTTTATGCTTGAGATTAGAGTAGCACTTGGCCTTGCTTAAGAATGATAACTGAGGAAGAAACTTACCCTAAAAATTAGGTAGACCCTAGTCAAAACATTTAGCATTTATAAAATAATGCACCATTTTAGATTAATATTGAGCTTAGTGAAGAAGGAAGAGGAAGCTCTCTATATATACATATAATGCAGTATTTTGTGACTTATTTTGTATAACCTTTTCTAATATTAAATGTTTTAGTTATTTAGTAAATAAAACAACAAAGAAAAATAACACCATGTTGAAAAAGACTCCTTGACTTGACAGGTCAAGTCTCCCTAGCAGTCTCGGGTCAAGTCTCCCTAGTTAGCATTGCTGTCTTTAACCTCAACTTCTGGTTACTTACATCAAAGATATACCAAACTACTATATACCAATATTTAGCTTAAGAAAAGACAAAAAATAAGTATTACACAGAAATTCACATATCTCAGAACTAGAGGTTCAATTCCAAGAAGTTCACAAACCACCAGAATTTACTTTTGATCTGCATAATCAATCAACATCAAACTGCTTCAAAGCTACTGATGTTTCTTTAATGGTTGTTCCTTCTAAAACACTGCAAGGTGGTTGGCCAATCAGTGATGCCAGCCAAATTTCCCCCAAATTTCCCTTTCATGGAAAAAATGCCCTTGGGTCAAGTCTCCCTATGGGTCAAGTCTCCCTAGTTCCCCCTACATATGAAATTCATTTTGGATATTTTGGAAAGGCATTTCTAGTTGTTTAGTGCATGTACTCGTATGTATATTGCAATAGCATTAAAAATTAGATATAAGTATAATGAAGGGTTTGCCCCTTCATTCATTCCTTTCTTGAGTATAAGATTAACTGAATTTAATTTCACTTCAGTGGCACCGAACACCTCGGGCTATTGGAAATGGAATTGCAAATTATGAATGAGACTTGAAAAGTTTCTAGACTTCCCTAAGGAGGAGGGCAGGCACGAGTCCTTAAAATAGCCGTCGTGCAGCGTCTAATTCGCACTTATTAGTGCCTGAAGTGAAATGATGTCACTTCGCTGAGGGTTAGGCATGCGCAGGCCGGTTGACGTCATCGTCAAATATTATTACATACAAAGGTGTATGGAATTGCAGAAGGACTCGGCTAAGTTGGATGAAGGGAAATTAATGGTCAGCACATGACAGTGTGCGAAGGAAATCAGTGCCACTGGATAGCACTTCCTTCGCTTTCTCTCGCTCCGCGCGGATTGATAAATTGGAGGCCTTGGCAACTTTTCGATGATTTCACCCACGTCGCAGAAGAACTATTTAAGGCGAGTAGGAGGTTCGACGAATCGGACTATTGGACTTTATGCCATTGTCTGCGCCAAGAGCGTGAAATGAATTGTGCATTGTCAGGCCGTCACCCACTTCTTTCTTACAAGGCGAGCGACCTTTTGTCATCAGTTATTCAGTTTGTCTGCCCCTTTCGGGGACATTTAAGGAATAAAGGGAATTCGTTTCGTTAGGGATTTAGCATAATTCCCATTCATCAACCTTTCTAATTTATTGCAGATCAACATTCCGCCACATAATTTCATCAATTTGCCAGTTCGCAGCTGGTTTCTATCAATATAATAAGATTATCGTAATTTATGATCCTACGGGATAGACTGATTTCATTTTGGTCAGATATCGCAGGGCACCGGGGATTTAATCGCTTAGAAAGGGAAGTAGGTATCAAAGTTGTTGCGTGCAAATGGCTCATCCTCCTTGGTTTGAGCAGTTTTATCGTTCTCGATAGTCTTTTATGTCATATATAATCCCTTTATGTACACACCCTGGATATACATACAATTTATTTTATTTTGTAACTATTGATTTCACCGATTTATCGCTCGGGTCCACACAAGTGCTTTACACTTCCATTATTCATTTTATTGAGCACTCAAAACGTACCTACTTTGGGCCACACAATTCAACGCTCCTCATACGGGCGTCCCAGTGCAATGCAAGCGAAACTTCGTAAAATTCGCGTTTATCCCGGAGAAATTTTTCAATGGACAAAATAAAATAACAGAGAACTTGTAAGTAGAAGGAAAGTTTTTGATGTTTAAGTTGAACTGTAATCGAATTCTTTTATATTCGTTGACAGTTCTTTGGACAGCTACGATTCGTTTTACAAAAATCAGATTACGAAACGAATTGAACTTGGCTAAAATTTAAGTACAACTTACTTAAGTTTTTTATTAATTGTTATATGAATTACTGAAATTTTAAATTTAATTCCTTCTACATATTTCCACAATTCTAGCAGTAATAATAACTAATAAAATAGTTAAACACGAACTTCAACAAAGTAGCTTTCATGTTATTCCGTACTTTATTAATTGTTAAAATTAAAAAGTGGTACAGAACTCTTTTACATAATTTGATGTTTCAAACAAACTTAAAAACATCTTCAAGTAGATAATATATATACATATAAGTTAACTAAATTTTGTAAAATATTTAAATATGTACGAGATTCATTTGTTGAAAAGATAATTAACCTTATACCTTCAGGAAGAGAAATCGCTTAAGGGGATATTCCTATTTAAGCTTCAAATATCAATAGTTTTCGAAATTATTTTTTAGTTGAATTACACGTCGACATAATTATTTTTTTTATTTGATATTTAGATTCACTGCAATTATTAAAAATAATTGAACTCTGCAGAAATTGATGTCAAAATCAAGGTCAATAGAATTGGTACTACCCTTGATAACACATCTTAAAAAGAAAATTTACATAAATGTTGCTATACATAATCATTTAAATTCTCTGTATATCTTCTGGAATTTTTAGAATTTTTGAAAAATTCTTGCACACACGTGTTTTTAAAAGTTTAATAACAATAAACATTTAAGAAGTAAAAAGCAATTATATCATATTTTTAAATGGGTGTATTCCTTTAAACACGTATATTTTATTAGTAGACAAACACAAAGCTACTTAATTTTGAGCCAGCTATGAAAAGATTTATGAAAATCGGGTTATTCTCGAGAAAGCCGTAAACAAATATAAAAAGACATAAAGGAAAAATCGCTATTATATTTATTTTAGCTCTCAGCGGTATATGCTTTTTTAAAGAGCCATTCATCATTAAAATTGGCATCAAAGCCAACATCTATAGCCTCTACATCTTGAAATGAATTTAAAAAGTGCCTATCCGGCTGCCCCTCGGGAAGAGCTTACCACTTAAATTTTGTGAAGACATGAAAAACTGCCTCGTAATTATTGCGGTGCCATCAAAAGCCTTCCGTAGTTATCATTTACCGCGCGCTACGCCCCAGAACAAAATGTAAACATAAATAACGTATACATATTAAGCTCGGCATGTACTCGCCCTTGTTGTGGCATTAAGCCTAGATGGCGCTGGTGTGGTGTGGCCCGCAACAAAGCTCGAGCCTGCCTCAAATCCCCTCAGAACGGCCGCATTTACCCCGAAAAGGCTGTGAAAACATTCTGACAGTGATATCCATCCATCGTGTGTTCCTCGAGGAAGGATTTATCTGATGTATGTACATATGCCGGGGCGCGGTGGCGGGGGCGTCAGGTGCGCAATTACATATAAATGTATAGATGGATGTCTCTAGATTTGTTCGAATCGACGTGAAGAGGCTTCTCTGCGCCCCTGGAAGAATAATAAAATTCCTTGGCACTCCGGAACAGAGATAAAGAGGCTGCTTTCATATTCCGACACTTTCCACGGTGACTGTGGCAGCGGGCGGCGCCCTGAAGCCCTGCCATTGAATTGACAAAATTTGCTTACGAATTTTAATTGAATTTATAAAGCCTTCAAATGTTGTTTAATTTATAGAGATCAAATAGAAGTGACTTAATACAAGCACTCCTATTTTTTACCCCTTTAAACCATTGATAAAACATAATGTATGCAGTATTAGAAAACAAATTTTATTTGCCGTACATTCGTGTTCAGTAATTTTCGATTTATCTATTTCAGAAAAAATCTGTACTTATATAAGGTGACTTTAAAAGCAATAATTCAGAATATGACTTAATAGTTTATGCTCATTCAGCATAACTTTAAAAAATGTGAAAGAACTACGAGCGTTAGTAATCATAATTAAGACTATTAGATGATTTATACGTAAACATGTAGTCTATAAATACAACGACTATTCTGTAATAATTTCAATAATTTTTTTTTTTTAATACGAAAACCAAAATTTGTCCAGAATTTTAATGTTTTTGGAATAAGCAGATAAGAAATGATAACAATTCTCATGTAAAAAATTTATGATTCTGAGGTGCCCTTTTGTCATGAGAAATTTTACTTTATACTTTACAATTATCCCCTTATACATATAATATAAGCTTTAATTTACAATGCATTATAAATTTCAATGAAGTTTGGGTTATTTTTAAAAGAATTTCCAAAATAAACTAAAAACGAATAATAAAAACAAATAAACCCACATCAAATCATGTTTCTGAATTTTAACAAATTAGTGCCCAATTTAATAAAACATGTTCAAAGTCATAAATCACTGTATCCAGAATTAAAAGCTACATAATAATTAACACTCAGCTTTCGAAGTACAGCACTTTTAAAATGAAACAAGTGCGAACAAATCGATAAACAATATTATTTAATTTCTGATTACTATACGCAATTACTTATGTGATCAATACCTTTCCGAGTTCCACAACTCCTTAATTGAAAACGAGTTAAAAACTTAAACAGAATAAAGTTTATTTAATGGATGAACCGGCCAAATTGGATGGAGATTTTGTATTAAACAGCCTTTTGATTATTTAAGTTATAATTTATTGATAAAGTAAGCTGCTCGGTATTTTGGAACCTTTTGCCTTAATATACCGGAAAATTACAATGCCCATCCGGCGAATTATAATTTCATGAAAGGCGAATGCTTCTGACGAAGCCTCACCTTGGCTACCCGGTGCTATGCAAATAAATTTCCTTATTTTGCACATTCATCATCAAGAAATAGGGGCGGGGATATTGGACCAAGTCAATTACTTTGATCTTCGCAACGTTATTTGAATGGTTTAACCATTTACAATTTAAATTGAGTTTGCCGACATACGAGCTCGTATGTATGTATGTAGGAAGCCAGGACACCAGTTGGGAGCCAATAAAAATTACACATTCCTCCCGGTTGTGTATATTTCAGCAGGACCAGTGTCACCAAGCGAGGCAAGGCGGCAGCTGAATTAAAAGTGCCTTGGTGACTTGAATAAATTTTATGTGAAAAGTTGCATGCTAGAAATTGGAATTTCTTGGAACATGCGAAGAGCTATCCGTGTACATGCTCACGAGATATGGCAACGACTTCGTGCGACTTTTTGCTTTTTGAGATATTTGTGCAACGACTTATAAGTGAAGTTCTTTGAAGAAACACACGGCACTTGGAGTTCAACTTGCACAGAATGAAATAAGGCTGAACATGCAACACGTTATCAGGAAGAAGTGCACATATATACCTACACATGTATGTAACGACAAGAAAGTTTCTCTATAAATTAATTTAACAAATGAGATCAGCGCAAAATCAAGGATTTGGACAGGAGCTGAAGTTAAACTTCGGCAATCTCGTTCAAATAAATTCCTCAGTTTGATAGTCTAACAACCCTTGCTGGTGCTTGGCGCCAACTTGCATCGTATTGCTTATTAGAGAGTTTCGAAGGGCATTTCAGTCTGCGAAACTTAGTCAATGAAAAGCTAATGCTGACATTTGTTTTATGCATCCTTCCGGGCTTAATACGAAGCCGAAATAGAAATGCTATCAAATCACGATTTTTAGACAAGTAGTGTTTAAAAGTAAAATTAGTCATGTTTCACTATATGCATTTAATGTTACTAAAATAAAAGTTTCGGACCATCAGTTATTTCATAAAAATACGAAAAGCTTCTACGAAAATACGTTTATCTGAAGAAGATTTTAAAATTTGTCAAAATACGCATTTTTCAGTTGCAATAAGTCAGTATACGAAAGAGTTGCATTATTTTCGAATAAATTTATTACCTGGAATTTTTTAATCAACTTTTTAAATTTCGTTCAGAGTATTGGTTATCAAAGACAGAACAATCTTATTAATGAAATATTTGATAAAATAAAAGCATTAAAAAATAAATTAAAAATTGTTGTATTGGTTCCAACTTTCTAGCTTTGAGAAGAGAAAACTCACTTAAATAAGAAAAATATGCTGACCTGCCAACATTGCAAAACTTCCTGATGAGAAACAGAGCGAAATAACTCATTAATCAAAATTAAAAAAATATTAAATTGTTTGGACTTTTTAATCTCTTTTGATTAAAAGCCTCAAAGAAAAATCGAATTATAAAAAAGGCGATCAACTTTGATTAAATTAGATTTCACTTTCATGAAAAGTCTCCAAGTTATCCCCTTTGACTTTCTTAAAAAACAAAAGCCACGGTTCAAATTAAGGGTACTTTTTAGGATTTCGGCAGAATCTCAAAATAAAGATTTCTGCAAAAATGTAGGTACTTGGTCAGACTTTTTTTTTTTTAATTTGAAATTGCTATGATCAGTCGATTATCAGACTTTAATGAGTAAAGTGATAAAATAAGTTTTATATTATAGAAAATAAATTTCACATTGGTTTAAAAGTTAAAAATGGATGGTCCAAAACTGGGTCGAATATTGCCGGCTATTGGGCAAACTTTTGTTTTAAGATGTCGGTCTCGAATGTGTTAAATGAAAAGAAGGTCACTTTGTTGCTATGTTTTGTAAACATATATTCTGTAAAATTAATAAAAAAGATCGTTTATGCGTCCAAGAAATGTTAAGATGGAATGACCATTTATTACAAATAAGAAATTCATGCACTTAAAATATAAATCTTTAATTAATATAAAATTATATTTACTTAGGAATAAACCATACAGTTATAAGACACTCAATTTTGAATATTGAGTATCAAAAAGTAAGGCAAAAAATACCTTTCTTCCATTTCTCATTCAAATTGACTTGTGGATTATGCGAAATATCGCCGTGGGGCCATGGACCATGTGATTGCCATGATGCCCGAAACAAAATAATCCCGGGATTGATTTTTACTCATATTTTCCGGGTTCGATGGGGCCCTCGTGGACTGTGTGCGGTGGCGTCCCTGAAAGCGGCTTTTTGTGAGCGTCACCTTAACAAAATTTGTCAAGTGGCTCCCAAGTGCCTCCATCGCTCAGGCCCAGAGCGCCATAAATCAATCGCTGACGAGTTCATCCGCGGACAATGCGGGGTGCATCGGAGGGAAACAGGAAGCATTTCACGCCTATTTTCTAATAAAACGAAACCGGGACGAAGCGCAATTAAGGCGAGCTCCTTTGTTCCCCCGTCTTCCCCGGCGGCGTGTCGTTGAGCCTCATAAGCGACTCTGGAAAGGTCAATTTCACCTTTGTGATCACAAAGGGACGTCGTAAGGTGAATGTGCCTTTCTGCTCTGACGCAACTCGCCAGGGGAACGCTGAACATGCGTCACAGCGATTGCGTCACTCCCGAAGGGAGTGCCGTGACGTAATGCTTTCGAAGTCGGAGCAAATTCGAGGATGATGTCAGCTTTTATTTTACTATTTTGAGTGCAGGAGCTTCCCCTCAGACGTCTTCTTGAAACATTTTAATTTACGGTTGTTAAGGGCGAATGATTCCATTCGAGGAAAAGCTCAAGGGTGACGAAGTGGCCCGCATAAAATCGTTGTTTGGCCACACCGCATGAGAACACGTTTTATTGATTTTGAATTGTTTTATCGAGGAATGATGATTTGCCTGCACTTCGAATACGGGGATCAGAGGAAGAGTTTCCACAGCCACCTGAAAGCTAACCGCCGACGGTAAAATGGGCCTAGCCTGAAAACATTTAATAAAGTTGGTCCCTCGGGGTCCCGCATTTACTTTTATGCCTCGACTTTAAAAAATGCGGGGAACGTGCCAATTACCCCAAGAGCTCACTTCAAAGGTTTTATGGTAATGCCGCCGTGGCACTCAAATGTCGTTATTGTCGCATTCCTAAGAAGAGCGTGACATTCATTTTGCAGACAGTATTAAAAAAGTAAACAGTCCCGCCTATGCCAGCCTGTGTGCGAACTCAGAAATATTTTGTTCCGCACTTTGTCCCGAGGGCAGAACTTCTACTAGTATTAAATTATCCCTTCGTCATCCACTTTCACTGCGGCCCAGTCGAACGAACATTTAAAACTGCGTGAATATTTAAAAGTATGGTCCAGGGTAGGGTGATACCCGTTGTTTTGGAATAAAAATTAAAGGTAAAAAAAAGAGAAAATTAAAACCTCACTGCAGAAAAAACAATATGAGTAATATGAAGAATAAGAGAAAATATTTTTTGTCTGAAATCATAGCCTTCCGGTACGGTCTGTTAAGAAGTTGGCGTAACCCTACCAAACATTTTTAAGGTCCGAAGAGAAAATATCGACACAGCAGTAAATGCCATGTCTAGTGTATCTACCTACCCCTATTATGTCTCTGTTCGAAAGACTTTAATTATAGTACGATTATAAAACGAAAAACATCCTCTAGCTAGGCTTGTAGGGAATTTAGTGTTCTGAAAACTTGTTTATAATTTTTCTTCTAAATAGATAACTTACTGAATTCAAATCGATACATATGTACATATGTATGTATGTAGAGATATGGTGATGTTCAGAGTAAAACCGTGTTCCAATGCCGCTTTACCCTATGCCGCTATGGGTGCCTACTTGCGTTAAATATACGTTATTTATTACGGTATATGTCTGAATTTCTAAGTGCATAGTTTGTACTAACTACTTAGAAAGTCAAGTGTTTCAAATGTATTTTATTCAAATTGTGACCGCCAAGACGAATAACAAAAAAACATTCTTTAATACAAATTTAATAGATAATTATAAAGTAACTATTACTAATCTGTAGGGTAATATAATGGTACGGAACCCTCAAAGCGCAAGTTCTACGGATACCTTAACTTATTATTATTGAAGTCAATCTACTTTTAAATCATCAATAGAAAAAATAATTGTAAAAGTGCAGCGAGAACTTTTGAAATTAACTCGTAGACTTAATATAGTATGTTAACTAGTAGTAATTGGTGTGCAGAAAATAAAATTTGGCACAAACTATTACTCATTAGTATCTAATAATAATTCTTACGTAAACGTACTGGCATAGTGGCGTAAAGTATTTGGCGATTATTAATCGATTATATTTTCACTTACTCGTGCAGCACTCTGGATGCATTTTTAGCCCAAAATGAAAAATATCTGTTATTGCAAATTTTATTTTAACTAACACGGTGTCATCTACCATGGAATAAGCAAACATGAACAAAAGCATAAAATCATACAAAATAGTGGAAGTATAAAGTTTATTTGCTGCCACATTGGGAAGCTTTGCCATGCTATGGACGCTTCAAACTCTTTTTTCCGACACTAAATCCATCCATCCATAAATAGTTGAAATAAAGTTCCGGGAGGCGTGAATTTGGTCTTTAAAAGTTTTTTTTTAGAAATTCACGCTTTATAGGTAGTATTCATTTCGCGTTATTGGAGGAAACAATTTATTACAACTTTTATTACAAGTCCTTTTTCGTATTTCCCTACAAAGGAGAAAATTATTTCGAACTTTTGAACATGTTTACCAGACAATTTTTTGCGTTTACACTTAAAATTTTTAAGGGGAATTTAAGAAAACATTTGGAAGTTTTTCAGTAATAATTCAACTATGGGATGAAAATTGTGTTGAACTTTGTGAAGAAAACGCCTTCTGACTTGTTCTAACTATAACGAAAAATTTTAGCAGAACTCTGAGGAACAATATTCAAAGAATGAGAGATTTTCGTAATGGAGAAGGTCGCTCCCTGACCCGTGAGGGTCATAAGAAATTTCGCCTTTCAACTTATTATCACTTTCGCCACTTTTGTCATTTTCGTAAAAATATTCACTTGACTTTTGGTAAAATGCCGAAAATATTTCAGAACATTCTCAGAATGTCTGTCTGGCCTCCGTGCTAATTCGAGAGAGAGAAAAATTTAATATTGGAAGAGGAATTCGAGCCTCAACTTCTATCTCTGCTCTGTTGTCTTGAATTCAGATGAAACGATGCGATGGCGAGCGAAATAATTCAATAATAAGAAGTTCACTGTCAAGACGATTGACCCAAATTTCCTAATCTCTTGAGCGAAAGATTTCAAAAGGAATGCGTGCGAATTCCGGACGACGAGATCCACAAGTGAAACAGTTTCCATGGCCCTTGCGCCGCAGTTTCCGGGGCCGCCAGAGAGCTTTTCTTATGTAAATTTAAATGTTTGCAGTAAACTTTTGAACTGATTAAATGACGAAATATTTGATATTACGAAAGACTCCATTTCACGCTCAATGTCACGACCTAAACGTAAGATTCCCACCATCGCCAGGAATGGTCCACCGGATTCTGATCCGCAGATTCTTCAAGTCTGGGGTCGAGGGAAGAGCTGCCGTGGGTCGGCTTCGTAAATTTTAATTTGCGCGAAGGAGGGCAGGAACTCAAAATATAAGGAAATTAAAGGCGGTATTTGGTGTCCCTCGGGAAATTACAAATTTTCCAATTCGCACTCCAAACGTGGTGGAATACATGAAAAATAAAAAAGGGATTCATTGGAACCTCGCATGGAACAGGTGATGAAGATGCTTCCCGAAATTTCTGGGGCATAAGAAAGCAGCAAACATCTTAAGCGCTGGGAATTTCTTACGCATTTATTTAGGGGAAACCCTACTTAAGAAACCAGTAGACTATACCAAGAAAACTTTATTAGTGGAACTCATTTTATAATAATAGGATTTTTCTATGTATGAAATAAATGAAGAAAATTCACTCTACTATCATTTTAATTGTTTTATTAGAGATATCTGAACCATTGGAGTCTCAGTTTAAGGCTAAAAGAAAGCAATTTCGTAAAAAGTTATAGAATAAGTTTTTCTTACGTGTTAGCGAATTGAAAATTGTTAAAAATTTTTAAAAATTATATATTTCTAACTAACATAATTATATTATAATATGTAAAGTATGATATGAAATAATAAAATAGAATACAACTTTTCGTTATGATTTTGATTCATATTGGCATCATTCAAATATATTAAGTATTCCTTATGATTTGTTCAAAAATTCAAAATCAAAGGGAATCAGTACGATTTAAAATAATTTCCATTTTAAAGAGGTGCGTGAAATAATCTTCGTTTCCAAATATCATATGCAATTTTAAATCAAATAGTGGATAAACTCATTTGCGATAGAAATCATTCGAATCCATAGAGGCACATCGCATAAAATGTCTTTTTAGTTAATTACCTTCCTAATTAATTTTCAATTAAGAAAACCCATTGAAAGCAATTGACGACAGTAAAATTGAGAATGGGTCTGATAGATTGTATAACTTTATCATTTTTGCGAAAGTAAGAAGTTCCAGATTGTTTAATTTTAATAGATTATGTAAATGACTAAAAATTAAGCGTTCTTTGCTTTAATCAGAAGCATCTCTTCTCGCACTTGCAGATTTAATTGTAGAATATATTGTTTCTGTCTTTTTAGTTAATCCGAGATCAGTCATCAGTCGGTTTTTTTTTATAATTTATTTATATTTGTCTTTTTAGTGACATACCTAAATTTGGTATAGAAAGAGCGCCGCTAGTCATATTATATATTTATTTGCAATCTACTCATTAATATCTTTCATTTGATAACATACACGAAACATTTGCTTGTTATTTTTTATTTTAAGGCGCAAGTTTTTGACAGTTTTTGTCTGCCATATTGTAGTTTATGCTAACGTCACATAGCGTATGTGATCCGCGCCATTATGAAGAATCGATTGATGTCTCATTTGACAAAATCCGGCGAATAGTTTGAGAGTTACGGAGCAAAATAGAAACGGACATACATACATACACTGAGACATTTTTTTATGGATTTGAGGGCAATATAATAGTCATGATATGTACATATCAATAATTTTTGCAATATAGTAAAAGACTCTATAGTCATAGTTCTGGCATCTCTAAGATAGATGACAGAATATAGTTTTATAGTTCTGGCATCCGTAAGATAAAGTCCATCGAATTATATTTGTGGTTCTCCCAGAATATTGTTAAACATTTCTTTCAGTGTACATACCAACCAAAAACATTATCTTTTTTTTGGGCACCGCCGCAGTCGGGTAAAAAACAGATTTTGTTAAAATATTGATTATATATAATATAATGTAGAATAATTATTTTAAGAAAGTTTTAAAATAAACAACGAGATTATGTTTATCGATATCATCCGGCAAAACGTCTCGAAGAGTTTTCAATCTCTAAAAGTACATTTTATAGGTCGAGCCATTATTTTATATTTAATTTTAAAAGTTTGATCCTTTATGGTTTATGAAACGATTTTTTTGTTCAAAATACGTATAAAAGTTTTTCTAGTTTTGCAATATTTCAAAAATTAGGCTCGACAAGAATCGTTTTGAATTATTCGGATCCATCATCTTAGATTATGAGGTGGATTTTCTTCAACAGCACTTTCTACATATGTATAATCTTAATTTTCATACATAATTAAACATTTTTTGTTTGCAATTAAGAGACTAAGTAATAATATAACATTTAGTTTTTATTTTATTTTTAATATATAAAAATTATAAACGCCTGCTTCTGGATAAAATAAATATAAATTTACTGTTTGATATTTTAACCTACATACATGTACTATGAAGCTACACAGTTGATGGATGGTGGATGGTAAGGAAGGATTTTTGTTATATAAAGGTTTGTGTTAAATCATATACTGTAGTCGGGTTTTTATTTTATTTATTGTGGTTTGCTTCATTGTGGATTAATGACGTCATATTTCGTAAGGTTGTCCTACCTCACTTATAACATAAGGCCCCGTTCTCATTCCTGAGGAGTAAGGAGCAAGCTCTGTGTATGCTACAAGTAATACGAACTGTGCTCCAATCGTAATAAATTGGACACTAAATCGGGCGTGTTATTGTTATTGCATGAAACGGAAAGTAACTGCGCCGTAAACCAGGTAATTGAGACGCAACCAAACATGACTGAAGACGCAAACACCGGCCGGGTTGACTGCGAAGAATCCAAATTGATGGCACGTCTGCACGCCGAACTCCACAACTTTCGTCTGATTTCGTTTGGACAGGTACCCAAGAAGTCCGGAAAGCAATCGAGTTGGATGTAATTAGTTTTTGCTTTCTCCGACCGGCTCTCCGCCATGGAAATGGTCCCAGCATCCCTAATAATTGGCCGGGATATTCGAGGGCAAAAGTGTTTTAATATCGTCGAACAATGGTTGTACCAAATCGATAATTAATCAGCGGAAAACGGCAGAATTGGGATGGAAGATTTTTTATTTCATGAAGAATTTCGTAACTTTTTTCTATTCGTTTTGGGGCGATTCTTGCCGCGGCTATTAATGACCTAAATTCAAATTAATTAAACGAATTTTTACCTTCCTGATGAATTAAGAGAGACCTTCTAAGGCGAACAATTTATTGCGAATTACTTGCAACTTAGATTTTATTTTATTTTCTAATCGCAGGAATTTTCTTATCTTAAAAATGTTCGTACTAAAATTGCCTTCACAACCAGAGGATCCAATAAATCACCTAATTCTAAATATTAGTTTTATTTACCTACACTTTATCGTTTTATACCTACTTAAATGTGGCTAAAAGCCAAAACACTATAAACACGGCGTTAAAGAGTTTATGGGTCATAATAATGTTGAACATTCTATTTTAGTGCATTATGTTCACTTTCAGTCATGCATACACATATCTAAGATACTGCAAGTTTTTAAATTTTAACTGCATATAACCTACATATAACTTTCTTGACAACAAATTGCATTTCAGTAATTTTCATGAAAATACCAAAACGTTAACTAAATAACTTGTAGAAAGGAATTTCTAAACATTGTATATTGTTGTATATTTTCAAACCTGGCTGTTAATACCCAGCCGAAACTTCAAAACTACTAAATAGATTAGTATGCGGTTTTATGGCACATTTATGATATTTTTATACCTTCAAACTCATGGATATTATGGGCTACAAAAATTAGGTAATTTTCTAGAAATATTTCAAAATCACTATGGAGAAAGATATACCGAATAAGTTTTACAGAAGATGCAGAGGTTAAATTTTATTTTATTGCTTAATATTAATAATTATAAGCATCTAATGGTTATCTTAATTTCCTGAAACCCAGGAGATTTCGATTATGTGCTAAAAATACACTTAAACAAAATAATACATTAATTTCCTCTTGTAAGTTTGCACAAATAAACTCCAGTTTTTGAGATTTTCCTCTGGAATATTAATCTGTTAGAATTTATAACAAATTATTATTTAAAATGAATGGCTACCTACATCTCCTTAACTCAACTTCCGTATTCTAACAAAAATAATTCTAAGAAATTTTTTACAAAAGAAATTTTTCACAATGTAAATCACTTCATCTGCTTCAAAGTCTTTACGACTGAAATTAAAACCATCTTATGAATGAAAATTAAAATCGTTGTAACTGTTATTATCATAGTAAAACTGATTTTGATTCTAGCAAGTTAAGCTACTGAAAACTAGAAACCGATTAGCCTACTTAATTTATTTTACGAGTCAGAAACGATGAGTTTCACGTTTTCCAATTACAAATTCTAGAAGAGTTTTAAATTTGAAATGGCTTTAATGCTACTGAATTTGAGTAATGAAAATGAGTTGTTAAACAACAGAATGATTAATTAAAAAGAGCTTAGTGTGCTTAATCAATAAAAGCGAAAAATGTATACCTAAATTGAAAATAAGTGGGTGCCTTTAAGTTGTTTAAGCCCAAATATGTTTGTTCTCCAAAGGGAGTTTTTGACTATCTTCAGAATTTACGCAGTATCTCTTCAAATATTGTCAAACATAATTTTGTATGATTTCAGCCGGAAATATCCCTTTGGAATCATACAGAAAGTCCCCCGAGATATGTAACGACAAAACTCCATGGCTTTTAAAGCACATGTGCCCCCACGATAGATTTTTGTTGGTTCCTTCTGAAAGGTTACTCACTTAAGCCCGCGTATAATTTTGCTATATTCCTGACGGTGCTGAGAACCTCGGCCTGATAACCTTTTGCATTTGGAATTTAAACAACTCGACTCGAGATTGCTTTGTAATAAACCAAGACCCGGAAGAGATCACGCATTTTGGTGTGTACGTACAACATTTTGTTTTGTCTTCCACGATAAAAGTTGTTTATACAATTCTCATGTTTAATGCAAAAGAAAACGACTGCTTTCGAAAATTCGTTGTTTGTTGATTTAGCACGTGACAAAATTTAACACCTGCACCGCGTTTAAGATATCTCTTTTGCGGTTTTCCTTAAGTTTAACCAAATTTCCTCGCCATTCAAGGAAATTGGTTTCATCAACTTAGCAAATTTTCGATCTTCAAAAGAAAAATCGGTGTAAATTATACGCGTCTGTTGCGGCGGTATGTGCAAATTACTTTCAGCAACTTTGAGGCACTTTATTACAGGGCTAATTGAAACCCAAATTACGTTTGGAGCAACTTTCAGGTGCGATATCTTCGAACAAGGTGCTCTGGGAAACTCGTAAATATAACATTTAATGGGATGTAATGTGCTCCTAAGGGAACTCATTACGCCTGGTTTGTTTGACATTTGCAAATCTGCTTGAGAAGATCCTTTACGCCGCACAAGACGTGGTATACGGTTTAAATTATGTATTTTCGGTTTTACCTCAATAAAGTGAACAAATTAACACATTTCTCCGTGAGCAAAAACCTATCTACTCAGAACAACTCAACACCAAGAGTTATCTTCACAAAAAGAATAAGCTCTTTAAAAATTATTCGATTATAGCTAATGGTCTTATTTCGGCTTGTTAAAGCTTTTTTTTTTTAGGTTCGTTATGCTAGATTAATTAGGACAGTTATCGTATACATCCAATTTACTTATTTAATTTTCAATTCAATGCTTTAAAACAGACTTATGTTAATTTGTCTATCAATTATTCAAATTTTCACGAACATTTTTGAGACATTCATAGTTTCCGAGTTTTTATATAAACCTTTATATGATACATATTTTGTGTTTCTTTCAACTAACTACTTCGGTATAATTATGAGATTTTACTGGATCGGAAATACATTTTTAAAATTTGTGAAAATATGTAGAAAATGCATATGCAATGGATCATTTTCCAAATTTTAACATTAAATATCTCAGGAAATACAAAGGAATAAAGAATAATTATTAAAATCGCGAGGGGATCACCAACTCAATTTAATCCAAAAACGAATGGTAAATGATTATTATCATACGAAAAATAATCTTTAAAGGACGTTTAAAATTTCAAATAGAAGTGATTTCTCTTGTTGTTCACAACATCCTGTAATCCGTCTAGCTTTATCAATTTTAATTTGATTGATTTGAATTTTTGATTTTTAGGAAATGTTTATTATTTCTATGGAAATGTAGGAACCCAAAATTACATTCTTTGGCTGGTTATAACAAGGCAAGGCCCCCGTTAAGCTAATTCTTTGAGTAAGGGTAGAAATAAAAAAATAGGAAACATTCGCTTTTTATTTTTATGTTAAAAATAGAAAAGTCCTTAGATCTATCTTATAAGTATAGTGTAATTTACGAATCTTTATAAAAATTTTCAATTATTAATTAATTTATTTAATGTGTTACAGCCCCAGGGTCTGTTTTTTTTTTAGGGTTCCGTACCTCCAAATAAAAAAACGGAAACCTTATAGGATCGCTTTGTTGCCTTTTGGCAACACTCTTTTTCTCAGGAATGACTAGAGGTATCTAGTTGAAATTAAAATCAAATACTAAGAACTACAATCTCATAGTCCTATATTAAACTAAAAATTTCTTTCCAAGCGTATTTTGACACTGACAGCCTGATCGTCAAAACCTCAACCTGTTGATTTAGAATCTAGAAATTTGGCTCAAAGATCGCATAGCACTAGTAAAGGAAAAAAATTCAAAAGTCATTCATTTCTAATTTCATGTGGAATTTTTACGTGATACAACCGTTATGGAACTCTCTGGTCGCGAGTCCTACTCGCACTTGTTCATCTGTTTTTTGTTTACTAACATTTTGAGGTTTGTTTACTACCGAACTTCCTATTTTGAACAATTGAGGGAGAACTTTTATAAAGTTCGGTTTTTGAATTTTTCTGTTTTTGGCAAAGTCGATTCAACCCTTCAACCGGATGCGGGAATTTTTGAAGCGGTGCTCAAGGAGATCTCCAGTCGGTGAATTAGCAGGCATAGGTCAAAGAACGTCGGCCACTTTGACGTAGACAGTTTTAATTGGGTCAAAGCTCTTCCGCTATCCTCGCGGGAAAATTCATCTATAAGGCAATTTCCCCCTTTTCCTCCCCATTCCGAATGAGATTGCGCGGACCCCAATATCGCGGGTGTTCCCCGCCTCCGTCAAGAGCTTTCAATTCGAAATTCGAGCAAGAATTTTCATATTTACAAAATATAAAAGCAAACTGAGATAAAATCCAGAAAACCGAGCACCCAAAGAATCTCCCGAGCTTTTCTTAGTTTCCATTCGCCAGTTCAGTCAAACTCTGCCGGTCTTCGTCACTGATGCGTGAGCTCCCCGTAGAGAACCCACTCGCATACTCTAAGAATAAATTTAAGAAAAAGTAAAAAAGTAATTAAAGATAAAAAATCTCGGTTTTGCCCAATTGTGGTTAATTAAAGCAGAGTCAAATTCCAGCCGGGATTTGTTTTAATCGCGGGGTAGAAAGTTGTTCCTGGTGGTTTTGTTCGGTGTGGTTCCGTCTGTTTTTTATCGCGACCAGCACACATATGGTCCTCACACCCACATGGTCGTAAGGGGGTCCGGGGGAGGGTACCCTCCGCTCATCTCCGCGTCTGGCTGAGATAAGCCCACCTTTGGTAAATCCGAACCTCACCCGCAATTGCCGCGCAGTGAAATCAGCAAACAGTCGAAAAAGAGCAGCAAACAAAAGTCGAGTGAGTCGCTAGGAGTGCAGCGATTAATCGGCTCCGATGTCGGATAATTGCGGCGGTAAGAAGGTGGTGCCCTCCGCGCCCCATCACCTGAGCTCCTGCAATTAGCCACAAGGTTCGCTATAAAATCGGAAAGAAAATCAGTGAAAAGTTAAATCGAGCAGCGTATCCGCGATATCTCACAGTTTCGCGTCGCCAAGGAGCGCTCGCCCCGCGGAAGAGCCGAAAATTTCGCGTCTTCTGAATGTTTATGTGTCTTCACCCAAAATAAAATATTTTTGGAATCCACAGTGCGCGGCGGGCACTCGATTTTTGATGTTGTCTTCCTTTATCAGCTCCCGTGCTGCAAGGTGTCACTTGCTCGGGTGCACAGAACGCGAGGAAAAATAAAAAATAGCACTTTCGCGGAATGTTTTCGTGTCGCTAGAAGACACAGAAGAGGAAGACACTCGCACCTGTCGTTCGACAAAAGTTGGTTCATGTGGGGCCGCTCCAATTTCGGGGGCCGACGGAACTGTGAAGAGGTCTCTTTAAACACACCAAAGATACACAAATATAAATCTTTTGTTGATCAGTTTTTGGATACTCAAAAAAACAAAAAAATAAATAAATAAATATCAGATCACCAAAATCACCTAAGACGCCTGGGTTCGGCTTAATATAACATCTCCAGGAGGAAGATCATTGCGGTCTACGATTTCTTGAAGAGAGGAAAATTTTTCTAAAAAGAATTTGATACTGACGTAAGTATGCTTTGGCTCGTTATTTTCAGAATCTTAAGAACAAAACAAAAGAAAATCTCAAACAGTTTCGCAGTGCTTCTTTGTTGTTTTTATTTTGGCTGCTCTCGAAAAAGAAACTCCATCGGCAGCTGTGCAAGGATATTTTAGACGAATCTCATTAGACTTTTCCCGGATGCACTGTTCCATTGGATTAAAACTTTGATACATAATGTCTGAAAAACAATCTTTTAAGTGCAACCCAGATCTTAAAACCTACACTATGGCATCACTCAAGAAATTTAAATTAAACTGCTTTCCTATTAACCTAGTACATATATGAATTGTTGTTCTTGCTCCCACAGATAGAAAATCAATTAAATTTTTATTATTCAATTAACCCATATTTTACACCGCAACGACGCATTTACTACTCTTAAAATATTCTCTGTTTAGGGTCCCATATTCTACGAAAATAACCGCCATACCATTTAATGAGGGAATTAATAATTTGGCTCGTAGGACATCGGTTTTTAGTAGCTTTTGAAAATGAAATCAGTGTAAAGGATTCTATTTATTGATCTTTAAAACAAAAATAAAAACATTATATTGTTCAGGGAAAACACGCCTCTAGTCATTGCATCATATTTTCCTCAATAGTGAAAATAATATAGAGAATCAATCATCAGTTATCAGTCAATTTCGAAATTGAAAGAAATGGCTTCATACGCGATGGGTATTTTAATTTGATGCATTTTCGGCAATTAAATCATTAAACTAGGTTGAAAAATAGGCGTTTTATCGTGCAAATACATACATATTTGTATATAGGTGAATAAGTCATGGCAATTTTAAAAAAAAAATTTAAAAAAGTGGTAGGGCTAGTTTCGTTGCCGGTGTTTAAAAGAAATCAAAAAATCAATAGTTTTCTTGTTAAGTGACTATAGCTATTGAGTAGTGTTGCCAAAAAAAGATTAGAGCAGCAGTTAGCGCATGAAATTTTAACTTAAATAATTTATAATAAACAAACGGGGCGCATTTAATTAAAAAGATTCGAAAATAATATTATTAGTAACATGAGTTTAAAATTTCACCTAGATCGGCTAAGTGTGTGTACATTTAAATATATGTAGTTACGCCTTAAATTGCAAAGTAAGATTCTCTACCTTACGTCTGCGTTTGGGAAAAATTCAGCGCTCTACGTTGCATGGTCTCTAAGAAAATGATCTGTGACAAACGGACAGAGGACAAGACAGACATCTTTAAAGATGCAAAGACTTGCCTTTTTATTTAAATCTACTCTACCAAATAGCCTTAAATTATTGGTCGGATTGATTATTTTGAAACCCATTTGACAAATTTATCCTAATATCTTTGCATGTGAGTATACAACAAACCGATCACATATTTTTTACTTAGAAAGTAGTCTAAGAAACTTTCGCAAGATTTAACTGCTCAATTAGAATTGGGAAGTTGTGGACATACCACACTGATCAATAAATAATCAAGTGGTAGTCGATTGATCCATGGATCAAATCATATCGGAATATGCAGGCAGATAAAATTCTTTAGAAAAATGTTCTCGACAATTAATTCATGTTGATGTTAGGACTGAAGAAATTGGTATGTTTTGCGGAATGGTAGGCATACATAAATATATGTACATATTTATATTTAAGAAGACGCCAGTAATCCAATTCAGTCGCATTTGTCTTTTAATCTGAACGTACATTTTAAATTGATATTTTGATTGATTTTTTTCTATATTCTACTTTAACATTGTTTTAAAAAGAAGTGTTTTTGTTTAAGTATGTGCATGTTAGAAACGAACATCTTAAAAAGGACACAAGATCGAGTCTTTAAGTACATAAATAAATGTCATGAAGGCGTAATTCAACTTTCCTGAAAAAAGGTCCATTTTATCACAACAGTCACGAAACACACACTTTAACAAAATGAGGCATATACGAGTGACTAATTAATCGGATTATTTCGTAGGTTTGCAGAAAGACGCCAGCCAGTCATTGACACCGGAGAGTGGCATTCATTTTAGTGATATAGGAAAATCGACATCTCTTTTGGGTAATGTTGAAGAATAAGCCAATCATCTACCGAACCTTACATGCAATGCGTCTTACCTGGACTCTTGATTAAGTTTATTCATTATTCCCTATTGACCAGTCGAACATTTCCTTCAAGTTGCTATTTGTGAGCCAACAGACTATCCAACCAGCAAGGTCCATAGACAACTCAGATATTGTTACTCTTAAAGATTTTTTTCTTATATCAGATATTTTTCAGCACATATTGCGTATATGCGTTCCCATCGACGTACATATGTATGTATATATCTAGTCCCATTACTGCACACGTTACACAATCTAGATGTAGAGTTTAGGCTTCTTAAAGAGTTTTCCTTAAAATAAATTTAAATAATGGGAGTAGAAAATTTCTTTGTTAATAAAATTGAAGTGTCTGTTTGTGATTTCAAAACAACTGTATTTTTATAAGCTCGTAGATTTATTTACATGGTAAAATCGATGCAATTTTTTTGACATTTTTTGTCCGTTTGTTTATCAGTTTGTCTGCTTGTCTATGCTAATCTCGGGAAAAGTTAGATAAATTTTGATGGAACTTTCACTGGAAGGTAAAGGATTTTTTCGGATATGATTTATATAGGGTATACTAACAATTTTGTCTGTTTTTCTTCTCGACTGTAAGCAATTTCAATCAAAATCGATATACCTACATGGAATTCCGAATCTAATGTCATTGTGTCGATCAGAAACGATTTTAATAGGAAGGGAAACTTTGGGCATTCTTCGTGCGATGCTGGGATTCTCAAATTTCAACAAATATTCTTCAGATACTCGAAATTTAATCATTTAAAATAGCTAAACGCAATTAATTTAAATTAATTAAGCAATAGATCTTTGCTATAGTGGTCGTTTTTAATTTAAACTGATTACAGTTCGCATTTATAATATTACATAATTGAAATATTTGAGGACTATCATTAGTCAAACAATAATAAAAACAATAGCCCGGGGCCCGGGCTATATGCCGGGAGCAGATATGATAAGCTAGTAAGAAAATAAAAGAGTGAGAAATCAGAGTTTAGTCGATTATATAGAATTCTAGAGCATTCGCAAAGAATTAGTAGTGAAGGTATTCAAATAGAAAATACACTTTTAAGACATTTCGTATGATAAACTAACAGCGATAAATTTAAATAACCAACCAAATTTTTAGGTTAAAAAATCAAAGTGTCGCCTTTTCATAATATGATTATGGTATAAATTTCTTAAGAACAATTTTCAACACTTGATCTTCCAGGTTTTCATAATCCAGGCGATGTTTTGTAGGAGTGGTATATTCCACATTTTTAAGCAGTTAAAGCTTAAATATGGAATTAATTAATGTGTATTGACCGAATAAAGTTATAAAACGAAAGCGAATAAACTTGGCTTTAGTCCAACTAACCGCATCAATTGTAACATTTAATTTTTCATCAGGATGAGCATCTACACAGATTAGCTAGCAATTAATTGGTAAATAAATTCGCGGACCTTATTCGATGTTTAATTTATAGCCGCAGATTACCGATTATTGTTAGCAATAATTTGTATAGCTAATTTTCTTTCGTTTCCGGGTATTAGAATTACAGCACAAAAAGAAAAGAATTGGGTAATACTAAATGTTTGATTTAATTTCATTATTTATTATTTTACTTATTTCTCAAAGTAATATTATTAGCTTATTCATACAAAATCCTTGTTATCACCAGTTTGTTTTGAAGAATAACACAAAAAGTAAAAGTAGTAGATCAAGAGGACTGACTTCTTTCAATTCGGTTTTTAGTTAATAAATGTGCCTAATATAAAAACTAAGGATTGCTATAAGCAAATCTAATTACGAAAGGAAAAAAATATGGTTTTGAGGCTGAAAATATTACCAAATGGGACTCGCTCGACTATACACGGTGCGCTCTATTTTAATATAAAGGAAAGGTTGTCGTTAATTAAACTTCATTTTTCCTGCAAATTTTTTTAATTCCACTCCTCCGTTTAACAGGATATTGAGTGAGGTAGGTACTCTGCTCAGAAACTAATTTCCTCCTAAAACCATTATCGGTTTAACGAGGTTTTCCGCTTTTTTTCCACCGCATTAAAACCTCTCGCTGGTACGTGAATGCTGCCCGGTTTGATAATTTTGATCAGAATTAATCCTCAATTTTACGAGACAAATAGAACATTAAATTTTGTGAAAGTCCTTTCCCCAAAAGCGGAGCACTATGACACGCTTTTGCGGGACGAAGCAGATTTCTCTGGCTGTTTACTCTGCAAACAGCGCCGCCCACTTCTTTGCGCCCCCGAAGCACTCCCGGAATATTTATCGTTCCTCTAGCCGCCAAATAAAAATTTTTTGAAAGGAGTGAAAAACGCCTGCTCTCCGATGAATTAACGTTTCAGCAAATTTTCGCGTCGTAAAGTGTCGCGATTATTTTAAATAGAGTTCCAGTGATAAGCGCGATCTGTCGAAGGGCCTTTTTAATAGTCCTAAGTAAAGCCGCCCGCGTGCTGATGAATGCCTTTCGAGTTTATTAGACCAGGGAGCTCCACCCGCACCCCGGCCCGGGTGTTTTATGAAAATTATTTTACGCCTCGCAAAGGCGGCAGCATCTTGTGTGGCTTCAGGGCGTGTCTGTTTGCTCACACATTTGAAAACTTTGTTCTTGGCAGTCGGTACGCACCTTAGAACAGGAGTGCAAAAATTAATTTAGAATTTAACTTTGCACCTTGTCACGCAATGCGAATTTCTTTTACTAGCAGTCGTAGTCACCAATCGATTTTATGCAGAGGAAAGAAAAACGAAGCGAAATTACACAGTTTGTTGACATATTCCAAATATTTGAATTAGTGCAAAAATTTTGTTTTCCATTTGCCAGAATATTTGAATATGTATCCATGGCGAAGCAAAATCATTTTGCTTCACTGCATTTTCGAGAATTCCCTTAGGAATTTCACATAGACCGACTTTATTAGTTCTATCCTAAAAATCCAACATGAACACAAACATGCAGCACCATACACCAAAAATCCTTGTATTTACGATTTGAATTATCATTGCTTTAACTCGTACGAGAGAAATTTCGGAATATTTTCCCTTGCTTTTCGTAACATATGCAGGAACAAACGTATTCAATTAAGTTTTATTGTCCTATTAATAATATGAAAAATATACATAAGGAAAAAATAATGTTATTGAAGCTCTTCCTTGTAATTATTATTCAAAGTAATATTGATATTTTTAATTACCCAAAAATATTTTATGCTTAGTGAAAATTATTCCTCATAGTTTTATTTTATCTATAATATTTGCAAAATAGATTAATAAACATTAGTTCAAGCTTTTAGTAAAAGTACTTGAAAAAAACAAACAAATCCAATCATACACTGAAGTACGATTGTTTTTACTGTTGTATGAGTGGTGGCATCGTATTGTTGAAAACAGAGATCTTGTTCAAAAATCACCTCTTGTTGCCGCAACAATTTCATGACTCTGTTGAGTATGTTATTTCACAGGTGGTGGCTATTTCAAAACACCAAATTATTTTCCAAAATTTTAGGATAATTTTAGTAATTATATACGACACCTTATTACCTATCAAAATAACAAGTAAATTACATTCGAAGGCGCTTCGAAAAATGGATTATTTTTCTTTGCGCAGTAAAATTTGGGTTTATACATAAGATTAAATATTTTAACTATTGAGAATTTTCGAATTTCATCTTCAAGCACGCCCAATATTTTATTAATCATATTTTCGAGTATTATAAATGTGTTTCAGTTTCAATACCAATTTCTTGATACTGTTCTTAGCATGGTCTTCATTGATCTTAGCAAGAGGAAAATGATAATAATTATATATAATTCATTGTTAGGAAATCTGTAGTAACAAATTATGGAAGAGTTCTCGTTACAAAATCCGTATTAGAGCTAAAATTTTATCGGAGTCAGCTATACTTTTAGAATTCAGAGCATCCCGTAATATAGCTTGTAAATTTATATAAGTATTTATCGTACGATGTTATTTTCAATATTAAAAGTGATACTAAAATTTCATAACTAAGCCTCAAGGATTTATACAAATCATTTATTATTTTTATCACAATTTGGTTGCCGAACTAAATGGGTTTAACTATAAAAATGCCTTCGTGTGCAATTTTAAAATACATGCAGTGTTTTTGCAAACAATTAAAAAGCGATCGCAAAAGTTTGTACCTCAGGCTTAACTGCAATAATTCAGTTTAAGTTTTTTAATTTGAGAATTAAATCCCTAGAAACTTTCATTACCTCCACTTTGAGAGAGATAATAAGTTCTACACGAAAATAGTTTACTTGGGAATGTCCTTCCAAAACTTTCGTTTGCTCAGATGAAACTTTTAATGAGACGTGAAGGCATGTGAAGTTTACTTTGCAACTGAAGCCTTATGCACTATTTCGTAATTATGAAAATTGCATGATTCTTGTTACGCAGGCGGTACAATATTAAGAAGCGTGGATTAAATTCTTCTCGTTTATGCGCCTAGAAAACATAGGAATTATTTCCAACAAAAATTGAAAAGTTTCCCATTTGTATCCATGAAATCCTTCAAACGTATTTGCCCCGAGGTGAACTTTTCGAAATGGAAAAGGTACATACGTCTGCGGAAATGCAAAATTTAAGATATAGGACAACTTGGAATAACTTTTGCAGAATCACTGTTGCACTTTGAAAAGAAATATTTCACATCTGCCACCTATTCAGAAAGTAAAACTTAAGTGTCTTTAAATTTGGAATCATACTTCTTGAGGAAAGGACGCGCAAGTTTTTAATTTCCTTTAATGTTTGAATGATATTTTAAATTAGTGTTAATAAGCAGATTAATTAAAATCATTTGGCGAAAAATAAAATATCTTAGAAATAACTCAAATGAATGTAAGAAGTTTTTTGTAGTTTTGATTGTCTTTATATTTAGAAACATCAGACTAAACATATAATAGACTATATGGCAAACGTAAATTCTAAATTTCAAGATTTTGGCGTGAAAATTGATATATGTACATAGTTTTTGAAGCCGCTGTTTTGATTTTTGTTAAGAATTTATTAGTAAGTTAGTATTAGAGTTACACAAAAATAGTTTTGCGAATCAATCTAAATATGGTGACCAAAAACCCTCACCTGGTGTTCTGCTCTTCGGCATTTTGACGAAAACATTTTTACTACTTTTCAGTTGTATTCAGTCGAACAAGTTGACTTTTTCGTGTAGATCTCCTGTTTTGATCTTTGTATTATAGAAAGAGTTAGTAAAAAGAAAACTATTGGAAAAACATAAATTCATGGAGCCTTCTGTCCTCTAAAAGGATATTTCAGAAAAAAATTGTTTATTATATTTCTTTATTTAAGGCAACAGCAACGAATGTCTGCCCTGACTGTATACAATTAAAAAAGATTATAAAAATATTTTAATTATGTTATCTACTAGCCTATTATAACATATGTATGTTAACCTATTTTTAATTTGATTGTTATTTACATTAAAATCCAGCCTATCAAAGTTACCATTGTAAGATCTAATTAAAGAATCAATGGCTCCAAACGTCCAATGAGCCTCAATATGCCGAAAATTAAAATTCCTCAGGTTCATTGTCGGTACATTAGTTTTAAGGGATAGTAAGCTCGGGGCAATCCATCGCCCCCGATAAAATTGATGTTAGCATAGGCTTAAATATTGTTCTCGCTGTTGGTAGGTTATAAATACAACTTACTTTTAAAACCTCGCTTCACTTCAACCTCATCAAAATACTTCAGAAAATGCGTATTTTGATAATTTTTTTATAATAATTTAAAAATTATGGAGCGTTAAATCAAATCATGTTATTCCCGCAGTTATAGTTCTAGAATATGATTGACATGCAACTCCTAGGTACGTTTAGTCGACTTTTTGGACGCACTTACTTCAAGACACTTCTATTATTAAAGGTACTTTAAACAAATTAACTAACTAACCTAACAGTTTTTCGAACGTAACAACTGAAGGTTCGAAGTTTTATTTTAGCAACGTTTGGATTCGTATCTACCATCCCAAACACAACGCCAACAAACAATCAAATTTCGCAGACGTCTGGAATTATTTAATTTTATGTTATAGGTATACATATACACAATACATGGTGAAGCCCAATAACTTAGCTAGTTATACAGTATTATAATATATTTATATATAAATACATACATATCTTGATAAGCAGTTGTTTCTATCCATCACTGAAGAAAACCACCGAACATCTTATTTTCTTAGTTTAATTTAAATCCTGCTGACCATCCTCAGAAGTTGAAAGCTGGCAGAATTATGCTAAATCAGATAACATTGATTTGTGTTCCTCCTTTGTGAATTTGACCTGAATGCCTGAATGCATGTTGCTATTTTAGCTCCGATTATCTCTGGATAAAGGTATTCAGCTAAAGCTTCAAATTAAGGTAATCCTTTCCCAGTCACCATAGATTGCATTTCCATCTAATAGATTATAATCATTTTAATAAATAGGGATTCCATTTCAAAATTTGTTGAAACCATAGAAATTAAACGCTACCTCCTCATCTTCCAAATTGGTCCCATTATTTGTCATATAAAGAGTATCAAGTCACTTTGATTTCATTGAATTAAGACTTGATTTTTGTTCTGCGAAACAGAAAGGAGATACCTTTTATATTCCCATGTCTTTGAAATTTTAATGTCTCTCCCGAGTTTTCTCGGCTAACCCGAAAAGTTCCCAAAGGAAATTGACTGTAAGCCAAATGATCAACCTTTTCCTCTTTTCCTCGGCCTGGAACGGCAGAAAAGCGTTCGGAGCTGCTCATCGAGTTTAATACGCCACAAGAATTCACTCTGTCAGAAGACCGTGTGGATAATTAAGTTTGCTGTTTGCTTTCCTTGGACCGTGTAAATGTTTACGGAGGGTGAAATAGAGAGATAAAAGAAAATAAATATTCCTCGCCCGATTTAATGCGAGCATATGCAGTTGAGCATTGTTGAGACTGCAAATAATCGGACGAGGACATTTTGCATATACATTTTCCGCAGAGCTTTTTGAAAATGGAAAATTTATTATCACGTAACCTGAAAATGCCGCGAATAAACAACAAAATATTTAATTAAACGATTTTAAATAAATAAAATAAATAATGAAAACATTATTTTAATAAATAATTTATTATGTACTCTAAGCCATTCAAGGAAGATAACAAATATAACCTTAATGAAATTTGGGGGTAGTTTTTTTTTTAGTTACAATATCATCAACGTCCAAGAAGAACCAGTTTTCCAATAAATTGAAATAAAATTGCAAAGCAAATGTAATGTAGTCTTCTTTCAAAATTAGTTATTTAACTACTTTTTGTTATATTAGGTGAGGAAATAATAATAAACTATGAAGAATACGATTACGTTAAGCAACACCGACATTTCAAACTGAGCAAATAACTCAGTTTCGTTTTTATAAAAAAAAAGACCGAGATTTATCTTATTCAAATTGAGATTTATTTTTTCTGTAGAATTTCTGTTAGTTTTTGCTCCCAATTAAACAAAATTTATACCTATTTTGTGTTTTTGTGAATATAAAATTTTTTTATATACTACAATATATACCTAATAATGCCTAAAACTTATTTTTTCGGTATATTTTATTCCTTTATTTACATAAAAAATGCCAAAAAATGAGGTCGAAAAAGAGTCTTCGTGATTGGTGTCCCCCTTTAATTGAATTTTTTTTAAATCCGGCTGTACATGGATCGGTGCATCTAATTTTGTACTCGTTTTCAATTAAAACGTCTTAAAAGTGTGTCAAAATGGAGTCAGAAGTTCATGATTTCGTTAAAAATGGTATAAGTTTTAACAGCTTAAGAGTAAGCGAGTCCGGTTTTGTTCAAAATGGCATAATTTTCAGACAAATCAATAAGATGTCGTCTCATTTTTGAATTTTTATACTTTTATAGTAATACTGTTTTTAATGAGGCAACAATACAATCAACTCTCTCTTCTTTTATGACAATTTCAATTTTCTAAATAAACTACCAGTTTCGATGCGTTCAGGTAAATGTGACCCTTTAAAATTCAATCAAGTGGCAATCAAAAAACGTAACAATTACACCAGTCGAAAACAAAACAATATAATTTCATTTTTGGAATTTAAATATCTTCCGTTTTATTAGAGACAGGAATCTTGATTTAGCATATGTCCAATAGAGTCACAAAAACTATATGGGGGAAAGTAAAAAACCACGTTAAAAGTCGATTGTGTCAATTAGTTTATTGCTCCACCTGTAAAATTTAATTTTGTGTAAATAGATCGTTTTGTTCGCCGGCTCCACATTTATAAGTTTTAGAAATGAAATATTAATATTTACAAAATTTGTCTTGTTTTCTCATTTATACAACGTGATCGATTTTGGTTTTTTTATTTTTATTTTTTATGTGGAAATTCTCACATAAAATTTGTCGATAAAAACAAAATAGCTGAATAATAGGTATATTTACCGTGTGCCCCCATTATTTCAAATTATTTCTTGTTTATTTTTATCGCTCGACGTGTCTATGCGGTTTATGCTGTTTGAAGTGTTTTGTCAAAGGTGTACTTCGACTCGCAACTCTGGCGGAGCATAACCAGCAGAAAATTGCAACAAATGAACGGCAGGTAAATCGGATTACGACAGGTAACACATTGCCGCAATGATCGTTGAATTTTATTGCTCTGCCGTGACCTTCGCCCGCATGACCGCTTTATCTGCAGAGCGCCTTCTTCCCGCATCAAAGCGTCTTTTGAGTGCGGGCGTGGAGCATAACCGTGGCGGGCGACGGGTCCGACCAATTTTCCTACATAATTTTTGCAGACAGACGGGAAAACTGTTTACATTCGTTAAGCAGGACTCGTTCCTCCGTGTTCGCCTCATTTTCCGGCTTTTCACTGATCTCCGTCTTGTCTGTTGCGAGGCATTGTCCGAAGGCGGAGACTCGGGCTTATCGAGTTATTCAGCTATTTGGAGTTAGTCGGATTAACGGTTCAAACGTCTAGCAAATGCCCCTGAAGCCCTCGGTAGCATCTCCCGCATCAGCTCCTTCCGATTCAGCGAATTGCCCTTGGGAGGTTTTAATCGCCTTTTAATGCACTATTTTTTGTGGAAGCACTTTCATGCTTGATAGGAAAAGTTTTGACATTAGTGTTAATGAGATGAAGAATTACATAATTTATCATAGCCGGTGTGAGAGCTTTCAGCGGTATGACTAAAAGAGAAGAATGCTTAATTGTTATTGAGAGCCTACTTATTGAACTAAAGATTAGATCAATCCACGTAAGATATCACGAAATATAATTCCAAAGTTGCTTAGTTAGAAGTATTCTTTACTTAGCGTAGTGCGATTCTTGGCTTAATCTTTGAACCCCGTCAAATACAATATACATACGTACACTAGTGTAGTGACCAAAACATACCAACCAACTATTTTCCAATATAGGGATATATCCTGTTTAAAGTAGTTAATAACTCTCTCTCAGTCGGTATCAGTGGACGCTATTATTTAGTTAGTAGACTCTATGTCACATGGATGTAAAATTTCTATACGGTGGTATTGTTTTGCACTGGAGTTTTGCAGACTTGTAGAGCATCTGAACATTGTACCACATGCAGCTTGCAATTAACAAGTAGCTATACATAAACATACATATATACTAAAGACATATGAATTTTGATGGAAATATTTGATTTTCCATAATTGCGACATAAATTGAGTAAAGTAATTAAACAAAATCAAATCGGATTCGGAAGTATAATACATATCTTGAAACTATGTAGTTACTTCAGTTAAAATTTAATGTTGTAGGGAACGGCTCAGAACACAAACTTGTTTTTTCAAAACCATATTATCAAAGACGATGGTCAATACCTACATACATCAAGGGAACCATTAAACCAATTGTTTCAAAATTTAAACTACATTTTCTTATCAGAATTTATTTTGCTGGTACTTAATTTTGCGATTTTTAAATTGTACTTAAATTAAATTTGAAAACCACTATTTTGTAAAAAAAATTAAATTCTTTTATTATTTTATCCAGGTCAGTAATATATTCATCATCTTCAATAAATAAAATTTTACTTAATTTCAAGGATTTTTTTAAAATCTTTTACAATAAAAAATAAGAAACATTTTTAATTTAAAGTAATTTAGCCTCAACTGAACGTTCCTACAACATTTTAAAATTTCACTTCCCAATTTTATCTAACGTTACTTTATAACTTTCCGTGAAAGTTCTATATGCTTTATTCTTTTTATTTGATTATATACATACAATTATGTAATGTATATACAAATAAAGCAAACCCTGCTCAATATATGTAAAATTGAACATTGTACTGCAAAAAAAACATAAACAAAGTAAAAATTTGTTACCTTGCAGCAACAGAGGATACTTAATCTCCTGGGAGTCAGGTGGGGAAAAATTAATTTCAGTGGTTTGATTTTCAGCCCGGCAATAAATGATGGTGTAATTTAACCCCACCTGGGTTACTTGATTTGGGTTCGCGAAGGATTAATAAAGAAGTTACGCGACTACAAACTTTTGTAAAAGCATTTTAAGGGAGATTCCCGCCATAACAACCTAATTTGACGACTCTTGCTCGTAATTGTGTTGTTAAACATATAAAAAAAGTATTATTTTGTGTTTTATTTGGCTTAATTATTACTTAATATATGTAATATAATATGTATCTAATTAATTTTCGTCAAAATGGATTGGGCTACTATCATACACATATTTTTCATGTGGTTTTCATTATAAGCTATAGGAAATTTCTTCTAAATAGTTGCAGATATTAAAAATAAAAAAATAAAAAATGTGCGAAAGTTGTCACCGTCTAACATCCAATATACCAAACTTTCGATTAAATTAAAATTTTAATGGTGCCAAACATAATTTATGGGTGATATTTACTCAACGCAAGCTCTTTAATATTTTCAATTTGACCTTGCGATTTTTGTGAAATAAAATAATTTAATTCTTGTGCCTACGATCTACGTAAATGATATGAAACATTCTATTTATCAGGGTAACATTAAAATCCAAATCTGATTAAACTAAATTATGGTAGACCGAATCACTCTACGCCTGTTGTGAAGGATCGCTCAATCAAATATTTTTGCTGATTAATATGTATTTCTAATAATAATTTCCTCTCGACCTCTAAATATAGAGCGTCTTTTGAATCTTCCGGTTAGTTAGAGTTAGAGACTAAGCAGGACGGGACGTCGTAGATCTTTTTATCATGGAGTGTTTTCCGGCAAATTTAAGCAATCATGAGTCACGAGAAATGTTTTAGACACTGTCCAGTGGCAGCTGCATCTGCGTCAAAACAATAACTTGCCGAAAAAATCGGCGAGGATAGAGTGGGCGGGACGCTGCGGTTTGTTATCTTTTAGCTTATTAATGCCAGCGGAGTCGAGGTCTGGACAGAGCCCCGAATACTGCACATATGTTCCTCCTGCATTAATAGAACAGGCGGAACTAAATTTAAACACGGAACAGCACTCAAAACGGCCGAAAATAGCTTTAATTCCACAGCGGGCGGGGCAAGCGGGTCGATACGGGGGAGGCCCATCAACTCGTTCCAGATGGACGCGTGTCGAGGATGTATAAAAAAAGTTCAAACAATATCCCGGCCATTTCGCCGCGTCTACAATAAAAATTAGTGTTTAGTCTTAGAGTCCAGCACCCATCAAATATTTTATTTTTCTTTGCAGAGGCATGGCCGTCGCGGTGTACAAGTGGGACAAGTTGTCGCCAAGCGAATTTCAGCATCTGCAGGAACTTGCGTCATGTAAGTAATGTGATAGTTTCGTAACGACGCCGCCACTGCATTTTATTGCTAATAAACCTATTTTGAGCGTGGCGCGAAAATAACGCTCTCTCTGCGCCTGGAATCATTGTTACAGCTCCTTGACTTCTTCCAATTTACACCGTCCTCAATTTTATAAACATCCGTCATTGTATCTGCGATGTATACACTAAGAAAATAACAAAATTTTAAGATGTTTGGAGTAATCAAATATTGGTAATCGAAAACACAATTTAGTTTTACTAATTAAAAATTGTTAATGGCCATCTAAATTTAATGCATGCAGAATACACACACACTCAGAAATTATTTAACTTAGTATTTCAATTTTCACTCAAAGCATTTTAGATTAGACTTAATTTATTTTTGATTTTTTTAATAAACAAAGCATAATTTTTACTTTCAGAAAAAAATATACCTAAATAAAAAACAGTAATCGATTTTTTTCAAGATTTAAAGCCGAATGACTAAAAAATGAAATCTAAAACTGATTACGAATTAATTTAAAACTTTAAAATTTTAAAATATGTAGTTTTTTCATTTCTCTTTTTAAATTTGCTAAAATCAAATTTAAAGACTGTTTTGCTTTAGCATACTTCGTCTCTCATTTTAAGTTATCTTTTCACACAATCTGTGCAAATTAATGCAAATAGCACTTTCAGTTCGGAAGCCAGAAGATGGTGAGGTAACAGACGGTGCGAGTTCCTGAAAGCATTGAAAATTTGGACATTTTAGTTCTACTAACGTCTTGCTTATCAGCTGCATGATATAAGATATCTCTGGCTTGTTCTCTACTTATTCTACAGAAGTTATGTAGATCTAGTAGCACCTTATCTGGTGCTAGTCAACATAGCAAGATTTTATACAACAAAACAATGCCAAAAAATACTTCACAGTACTTTTATTAACCTCAACAAAAAAATAAAATAGGAAAATTTTAAAAAGCGTTATCATCTATATGCCATTTATTTCTCTTTCTTAATGAAGAGTACTTTCTTACAGTATTCTTAAAAAACATTAAAATGTATTCTGTTCTCTCACTTCATTTAGCAACGAGCTTCAAAATATAAAATAAGGAGTTGGCGAACAAAGCGATCTAATTACACTTTTGGTTAACAACATTTTTTTTAAATTCGGCTGTACATGGACCAGTAATTTTGTACTCGTTTTCAAATAAAACGTCCTGAAAGTGTGTCAAAATGGAGTCAGAAGTTCTTGATTTCGTTCAAAACAGCATAAGTTTTAACAGCTTAAGAATAAGTGAACCCGTTTTCGTTCAAAATGGAATAATATTCATACAAATAAAAAAAAAAAAAATATTATCTAATAAATAAATGTTTGTACTTTTATAGTAATACTGTTTTTAATGAGGCGACAATACAGTCGACTCTCTCTTCTTTTTGCGACAATTTGAATTTCCTGAAAAAACATTCAGTTTCGATGCGTTCAGCTAGATGCCTTTAAATGCAATCAAGTGGCAATCAAAATGTGATAATTGCACCAGCCGCAAACAAAACGACATTATTGCATTTTTAATTTTAAATATTTTCCGTTTTATTAGAGACAGAAATCTTGATTTAACATATGTCAAATAGAGTCACAAACACTATATAGGAGAAAATAAACAACCACGTTAAAAGTCGATTGTGACTACGTCATTCAGTTTTTTGCCCCTCCTGTAAAATTTAATTTTGTGTAATTAGATTGTTTTGTTCGCCGGTTCCACAAATTAATAATTTTATAGCAACTTACTTTTTCATTAGATTAACTGGACAAGCAACTCAATAATGATTTTATTCTATTAACAATCCCAGCAAAAATTAAGTTCAATTCAGAAAACAAAAGAGCATAATTGCTGTAATAGAATGAAGAGAATGGTAATTGCAAATTGTTAGCTATACGAGTATAACAAAATTTAAATTTTAATAACCGAATTTCTAAATTAATTCGTTTTGCAGCCACGATAATAGTTTTATTAGTATGAAGCTGAAATGTGATTCCCATATTTGGAAAAGAAGTGGTCCCAAATGAACATTTCTTCGGAGGCACTCTGCGAAGTGTAATGTGCGTATGATACCTTACGAATTCAATAAAACAAAATTATGTAGCATCTACTGCATTTTGATTGGATTTACTATTTACTTGAGAGCTTTGTTTCGCATCAGAGCCGAAAACGAAGTTCTCTTCAGGACTAACTAATATCCACTTTAATTTGCGTCACAGAACGGATTCCTTTGTTCTACCACTCTCAGGATGCAAAGGGAATAAACAAAAGCGTTAACTAGACGCTTTGTACATTCGGTGGAGTCAACAGAACTTTCTGTTGGCAATAAAGAAATTGTACCATGGCCACAGCATCTACAAAAATGTGAAATTAGTGTTTAAAATGTTCAGAAAATTATGCACTCAACAATTATTTAGCAAACTTTTTCCTTTCTACTTTCCGTTGGCTTTTTTAGTATAATACTCGTTGAAAAAGAATATTTGGACATATCTAATAATGCTGAAAAGAAACACTTATATGGACGGAAAACATAATTTCTCTAAATGATGGAAACAGATATAAAAAAAAGCGGCATGATAAACCAACCATACATAATTTCCATATTCAATAATATATGGTATCCACTTTCATGAAAATTACATAAAGCTTAGAATTTAGCAGTCTGCTATCACTTATTAATTGATTTTAACAGAAATTTTGAAATTAGTTGCTGCAAAAAATCCGTACGTACCTACTTAATTTAATGTACCATAACACATATTATAGTAAATTACAAATAGAGTTTAAAGGTAATTTAAAATATATATAAAAGTGAACAGGATACTAGGAAAATTGTACCCATATTAGATATACATATGTATGTATTAAAATAAAATCATTTACTACGTATACATGAAGGATCGAATCTAGATTGAATCCGGATTCAATCCCATATATACGCAGATTGGATAGAAATTGGATCGAGCGTGTTATGACTACATTACCTAATTTTTGCATTCATTTTTTAGTTGGGTTTGTAATTTCTGTAAAAGTTATTTTACTTAAGTATTAAAATGTCGAAGAGAAATGTTTGAGAATACGAAGAGACATTGGAAATACTCTACACTGAATCCATTTTCGACTCGATCCTTCAATCCCAAATAGTCAAATACGCGGATCCAAACATCAATCCAATCTCGATTCTCGATTCAATTTCGTCATGTATAGTAATTAACTTTAAAAAAAAAAAAAATTAAATAAAAATCCTAAAGGCAAATTCGAAATGTAAACAAATAATGAAATAACAACTTGTCTATTTTTTCAATTTTGGAGTTATGGAACTATAAGGCGTGAATTGAGAAAGAAATCGACCAAACAGATTTAAACCCTTATTTTAGTTTCACATTAAACCCTTTTTTTTAGTTTCACATTTTTCTCCTTTCATTTCTAAATATTGCGTATTTCGAAACATATGAATTTTATCCCTTGAAAGACATAAAAGTATGTTTGCTAGAAAGTACGTTTTTAGAGTGCAATATAAAATAGGTTTTTATGGCAAATATGCGACGGCGTTCGGATTTTTAAAACTTCTGACAGGAGTATTCCAAATGCACTGTTGCAGATTGAAATTATTTTCTCACGCCACCAAATACGCAGTCGTTTACGTTTGCTTTACTTGCCTTTTTATTATTATTTTTTTTTTCAATTGTAACTTTTATTTTTCAGATTCAACACGAAAGCTGCAGGATGTACTGCAAGATTTTTGCTCGCCACGCGCCTCGCCCAAATTTGTACCAGATGGAGTAAGTACTTTTTCGTGAAAACACAATTTCGAAGTAAAACTTAATATCTGAAAAATACTGCTGCCTCCAGGATCCAATACGTTAAATGCGTCCCTTAAACGCCAGCATTAAATATTATCAGTACTGTGGTACTATCTAAGTTTTAATTCCTGCAAAAAATTAAATCGAGAAAAATTTATTGGCTATTATTTATTGTAGTTTGAAAAATCATTAAAAACTAAGGAACATCATAGGTTTTTTTAACGCAGCTCAAATGAAAGCCTGATTCCATATTTATAAATATGATTAGTAGTATATAGTACTTAAACTTAACTTGTAAACATGAACTAGTTTTCCTTTAATTGGTTTACAACCTTTGGATTTAGGGCTTGTCCCAATCCAAGTCTTCGTCTTGTTATAACAGTTCGTGACGACATACCGGGCTAAGCTCTGTTCAAATTCATGTCTATGCTGTGAGCTTAGCTACGTAGTATAACAGTTTAGATTGCTTAGCTTGATGAGCGAGGCTTGAGTTGACTTCGTGAGACGGAATGAGAAAACTTTGTAGGAGCATTCCTTGAATACTGTTAGTTCATTTTGATTAATTTAAAATATCAAATATCGAGCTAAGCAAACAAATTCGAACAGGTTAGCTTTGTTTCGTCTTAATTGTAATACTAGTTCAGCTTGTTTGCTGTCGTCATTAACTGTCACAACGAGACGAAGACTTGGGACCTGCATACGTCAATATTTCGAAAACCAGGACATTTTTACTTAGGTCAAATTTGATTTATTCGCAAAGTCATGAGTTGGCTCATAAGCTACTTGCGTTTGGACATTGTATGATTTTCTCTGTAAATTAAGATTTTGAAAACGAAAACTTTCTAAACCTGCGTTTTCGAAAAAGAAAAGTTAATTAATACAAAAGACCAAAATTGTTGACCAGTGTTATTTAAGTATAATTAAATATAAAAGGTGACAGAAATAATTCTTCCCCAGAGCAACGGAAGAGCTTATCGGGCCCTGTACACCTCTACATAAAGCCGAAATGAAATTTTTGCAATAAAACTCTTCTACTCTGGGCGAAATTAAATTGAAGCGACCACTTAGCGCCGAACTAAACTCAATTTCACCTTGAGAAGGACTTATCCTTTCCGTAGAGCCGGTATCTTGGGAGCTCAAGGAGGCAAATACCTTTTTCTAATGACCCTTTGGGGTTTCCAGGGACCCCTGGCCTCATCCGTGTCGTGTTGCCGGGCTAAGGCCCTGTCCGCACGGATCCAATTTCTCATGCATAGATCAACGTAATTTAATTGAATGTGTTACGGTCAGTCTGGTTGACACTAAACTTGCACTTAGCTGGAGGTTTAGTGCACCTATTTTTAGCTCTTCCATCAAGTGGCCCACAGCCGTCGCCACCCACGCTACTCGTGCCCGTCCGATGATAAAAGGATAATATCTGCTTGGCAGCCCCCGCCCGCGCCTGCCGCTCTGCTAATAATTGCCTAGGGGACGTCTTAAGCAAAAAGTATGTAATTTCAGTGCTGAAAGAGCGCTTATGCTTCGATGGTATTACAACATAATTAATAGTCCCCCGGTGCTCCCCGGCCGGCCCAGGAGTGCACCACCACAGCTGCAAACGCGGGCAAATTGGTTGCTTTCGAAGGACCATCGGCGGCGGCGGTGTCATGAAGATTTATCGGAATCATGCGGAGCTTAGGGCAGCGCAGCCGTTAGTTAAATAAACCCTTTTCCGTGTTGGGGAATAAATCAGGCGAAATCAGTGTCGCGTAACCTGCAGGCTCGGTGTCGGGGGCGACGACGCCTACAGTTGCGCTCATCCCGGATGGGATCAAATTCCTCCCGGGAGCCCTGCGCAGCCCGACCTGCCAATCAGCTGCAGAGCGTTACGCGACGTGCCTAAGGACCCTCCCCGGGTATTCGATATCAATCTCTGAATTATTAATAATCCGCGTAATGAGCACGTTACGCGTAATTGGGGGTCACGTAAGTAGTCGTATCGCAAGGACGCGCTGTCTGGGCTGCAGTCTTTTATGACTGATGTCTCGGATGACATCGCTTATTTTTCTGAGGTAATTACTGGTCACATTTCTTCGGGATTCATCTGGCCTGGGTCTGGGACATATCCTTACAAACGACTTGTTCATGGTACTTTCTTGGGAACTCCACTGCCGCCGGGAAGCAACTTGTGAGTCATTCAATTTTTTAGTGAGTGAACTGAATAACGAAACATTGTAAAACTACAAATAATAATATAACTCACTCAGTTGGAAATTTAACGAGCACTCCTTAGCAGAGGAATGAGACAGTTTAAGCAATTGTTATGCCTTTAGCACCGCAGACTGTCTGGTTTCTATGTCTTTATTTGTATTTTTATTATTATTTAATAATTTTAACAAGTCACCCGATACTTAATTTCCTAGATGAAAAAATAAGACGGAAAAAGGACTGAAAAGAGACTGAACATTGTATTTTAGACGAACTCCAGTCGGAAATTATTATTCAAGAAAGTTAAGTATTTAGAACTTTTCGCAAATATTGGACTTCGACAATTTTCAACTGCTAGACTTAAATGTTTTTTCTTTTGCTATTGAAAAGTTTCTAAGTCCAGCCCCGGATGAAAATATAAAACTGAAAACAGACTAAAATATTTACCAAAATTTTCTTTGTTAAAGGGCAGTCGGAAAACGATCGAAAAGTAGCTTGAATCAATAAAAAAATTATAAGGCCTTAAGAAGTATTATACAAAATAACATTTACTTTGGAATTCTCAGTTTTTATTTACAAATAACTTCTTACGATTTTCTCTAGAGGTGTAGTATGAAATTTATTACAGTGAAATTTTGTATGCAATCGCATATAATTTATTTTTTAAAAGGAAATTGAAACTACTTTCCTAAACCTTATTCTTGATTCCAATTAAATGTAAAACCGTTTTGAACAAATTTGAATTCCGCTGATTCGTTACATTTTTTAAGTATGATTTCTAATTTAATTTAAAGCAATTTTATGCTTTTTCCTCAGAATTTAGTCAATTTTTTATTCTTTATATTAAATTTGTTGTCACTATTTTTTATATACATATTTTAATGCATATAATATGTACACAAATTTCATGCTTTTAGTTTTTAACGGCCCTCGCATCAGTCACAGTTAATCGATATAGTCCTTGGTCTTAAATAAGTTTGCATCGCCGCTTTAATGCAATTGCTCTACGAACCCACTCCTTACAAATTAATTTTCGAACTTTGTGATGGAGTTCGATTTTTCCAAGGAAGAAAAACGCATACATATGTATATCTCCTCCAGAGTAGTTATTAGTTAATTAAAATATTACACTAGATGATCCGAACTATAAACTATTGAATATATGATACAAAAGTATAACAAAATGTTAAGTCGCATAGTTTTTGCACATATTTATTATTAATTTGCAAATTTTATATCTGTGTATTTTAATGGCACTTTTCGAATTAAAGTTAAATTTCCAATCTTCAATTTGTAGCTGCGGTTTCATTACTAGTTTACTCGCATGTGCCATAATTTCAAATAGCTCAACAAAATGTTACGATTTTAGATTGTTCAACGTTTTAAGAAAGTACATGTCTATGAATTTTCATAAGCAATATAGTGGTCGTCCAGGTCAAAATACTGACAAATCACTAAATTAAAGTTGTTTAAAGCATGACTATAATATTCGTATGAACTATAAACCTTGCCTTTTTCGAACAAATGCAGCTCTTATAATGTGCACCAAGCACGTACTTTTAAATTTTTACGGCCTTCAGTCCAACAGTTTTCCTTGTTAATGAATCTATTAATCCTTCGTATCGAATTTAGCTCTTCAAAGATCCAATCCATATTTATCTCTACGAATGGAAGAGAATTGCATTCGGAGGTAGATTAAAAGGGTCCTTCTGGGCGAACGACGTTCAGGTTGCGTTGACGTAGTAGCGAATCAAATTTGAATCTATGCCGTAAAAAATCCAATTTTGCATTCAATCAATTTTTAGACGATAGGAAATTGGATTTTTCATTTTCATATAGGTATAGCACTAAATACAAGCCATTGACAAGAAAGACATTGGTATTAAAGAGAGTTAAATTTTACGTAAATGATATTATATTTTATAATAACTCAAAGAAAAATATGTTCTAATTTGAGGAAGTTTACTCTTGATTAATGCTTTACTTTCAAAAATAAAAATTTCAAATGGTATTTATTTTTTACCATTATTAGTGTGTCAGATAAAAAATACTAAAATTTAGAGCCCATAATCATATAATGTATGAAAACTGTCGATTAACCATTACATAATAAAAAAAATTAATCTTTGAAAATTTCAAATTAGGTGTAGGTTGTGCATAGATATATGAGTTTCCACTCACTTTAACCTCTTCAGGGACGAATTTTTTAAAGGTAGAAAAAGTGGTTTCATGTTTTATTTGATTACTTCTTTACTTTTTACCGATATCTACCAAATTTAGAAAAACAATTAGTACATAAAAGGAAATGTGTTCACATATCTGACAGTAAAGTGTTAAGTTAATAAAAAAATTAATAACCTCATTTTACAAATTGTGTTTTTAAAATAAAGGAATCATCAAAACTGATCAAATTTTATATATTGGAAAATTTATTTATCAAAGATTTAGGATATTTTGCCAATAAAATGAAATAAAACCTCGCTTAAACTGTTTTATTTTTTAAATGTCTGTAATATTTTTTTCTCTTTGAGGAAATACTTTTTTAATATTAGTATACTACTAATGAAATTTCTGCCTGAATGGCAAGAAAATGTGTAAGAAGCTCTAATCCTAATTAAAAAAGAAAATCCTGGCATTTAATCACAATTAGGTATTATTTTCTCCGCATTGAATAGTTTATATAATGATTATTATCTATATTGATTGTTTTCCTAATTTACGAAAAGTCTTCGCTGCAATAAAAAATGTTGTACCGAGCTCAGAGCCAAATTAGGATTTATTGAAATGGATTTTTCTTTTCTCGAGGTAATTCAAAGTCCACCGAGAGTTCTTTTAGAGAAACAAGGAAGTTGGATATAAATTAGATATACCGATGTCCAGCCCGATACTCTGTACAGACAGGCAGACAAATTTGGTGTATGTTCTTATAAATGCTTCTACGTAAGATAAAAAATGCATCAAGTTTGTGTTACGGCATCGCAGTAATTTGGATCATTTTATTTTTATTGCAACACATATGGGCTAATACCGGGAACAAGGGGCGTCATGATTTGGCAGGATGATTTTATCCTGAAATATTCATGAGAACCTCTGCTGCGAACCACCTTCCGGGCGAGCATATTTTGATTTCATTTTCGCCATGGTCCAGGCGCGCTCCAGCCACAATACCCAAGAAGCTGGACCATGGCCTGGAGCATCTTCGGGCGACTAGGTAAAGTGTGTACGTGCGGATCAGCCTAGGTTTTCACAAGCACTAATCAAGTGGTCTTGGAACAAATAAGTTCCCCTATGAATAGACCTGGTCGGATTACGTCAGAACAGTGACGTCAACCGATAAACTTTCATGCCGAGTATGTACTTTTTCACACCATACACCTGGTTAACTTGGGGCAAATCTTAGGGATTTTCTCAGCTTTCGCAACCCCTCTGTCGTGGCGGCGATGCGTGAAAAAGGAAGGGAGCTGCTGTACTTTTCACATTTAATATCTTGAAGAGGGCAAATGGAGAGAACAAATTTTTTTTTTTCGGTATGAAATAACAGGGTCTACATAAAAATGGCCACGACAACAGGGCCGCAGGGCTCCGACGGTAATAAATAAACCAAACCCGAATTACATGGGACCGTGCCCTTTTTGTGAAGTTTTAAATTTCTGTTATTAATGATTAGCCCGATTGCTGCTAATAAAGGTCTCTTTTGATCCTAAGTAGTCATTCGCACATCACCACCCCTACAAATTAGTGCAAATGTTTCTCGTTGCGCCCTAAATTGGGGTAAATTGTTTGTTCAACATAACTTTGCTCTAGTGAAATTGCCCTTGTGCACACAGCCTTGAGGTTTATCTGGTTAAAGCCCATACTTTTGGCCTGCCATAATAGGGCCGTTGGGGATCCGAAAGGAGGACGATCTTCAATAAGTAACTTAAATTTAGTTTAGAAATATTTTATTCCGTAAAAAGTATACTCCACTAAAATCTAGTTTGATGAGTATAAAATCCTTTTTGTCTCTGTTTGAAATTGGCTCAACACGCGACACTTATCCTTAGGTACTAAGCCCTAATGAAAATATATTGTATATTCCATTTATTATGAGGGAAACATTAAGGGGTCGTAAACTAAATGGACAATGAATGGGAATAACTTATGATGTCGTTACTCGTTAGTTAGAAACGGATGATTTATGATTACTCAACGCCAAAATTGTAGTTATTGACACATTTATATTACTAATAATTCCATATGACATCACTAAATGGGCAAACTGCTCCATTCGATTTCGACAAAATTCGCTAGAAATCTCAATTTTGATATTATTAAAGAATGGGAATTCATCATCAATTTATTTTTCAAGACCATTGGATATGGCACATGGCACATGGTTTCTCGTTTGTGTTAATCAGCCTTAATTTTTGAATTCTGAAAGACATTTATAAAAAAATGTTACAATCGATTTACATTTAAAACTCTAACTCGAAATTTTGGTCAGATACAAACAACATAAACATAAAAATGATGCAATAATTTAATATATTGAAATATTTTAGCAGTATTCGTAACCAAGTTTTTTCCGGACAATAGGACTTTTAACTTCTGAGCTAGTAATCATAAAAAATAAAAAATATTTTTAAACTGCATTAAATTGCTAACGCAGTGAACCATAGGAGGGGAAGGGGGAAAGAATGTTTTATGACACTTTAAAGTCAAACATTATTTTCTTTTGGTCTTTTTCAAGTTGACGTTCTTTTACAATGAATAAACTTGTATAAACTTAACATATTAAATATTCACTGTCTCCACAAAAGTATAACCTTTTCATTTCATCATCATTTTAAGAAGTTAACGCTATGTAATATAACCTTGGCAACTTCTAAAATAAAATTATAAAATTTTCTCTCATACATTAATTGAATTTTTGAAAGAACTTACCCAATGCCCATTTATTGTCTTAGGAAGATATAAATGTAAAAGTAAAAAACAAGATAAGATCAAAATATAATTTTCTTTTGCTGAGAGCTTACTGGAAATTTGAAATAGTATATGTACAATATAATAAATTTAAAGTATTCCGCGTCAAATCAATAAGACCAAAACCTCTACCACCGCTGATTGGGTTCATTATTTGGTTAATGATAATACATTCTACCTCTAAAGCACTCTTTTAATTTTTTAGTAAAACCTTAAACTTATAGATTTGTTACAACATCTTATAATCTGTTACTTTTTAAATGCGTAAAATACGCACATTTAACTTACTACATTGAACACATCCAATCGGTGTTTTTACTGACAATATTTTTCTTTCATTGATTTTTTGAAGAATGTGGTTTTTTTTTAGAAAAGAAACGATATGTTTTTCAAAAACTAAAAGGAGGACTTTGCAGGAAACTTATAATTAAGTCATTTCATATTAATGGGCAAGAAAGCCCTTGCACTATGCAAAACATATCATATTAAATTCTATGTAAACTGAAGCTTTGTGTGCCTTTGTATTTTAAACTTCGTGGAAACCTAAATTACAATGCGATGGGCGCTCTGACAAACCTTAAAGCATATTTGCTGAACTAGAAGATATTGCATGGGGGTGTGCTTAGAGGAAATTAGGTATACTTAGAATTTTTTTTGCACTAGTTCTGTGTGCTTCCTGCAGACCTTCCGCATTTGGGTGAATATTATGTATGATAATATACTGATCATTGTAGACGGAGCCCATCCAAGAACATGCAAAACTTTTTTGAAGTGATTTTTAGAGCTGATTTCCATCAAAGTTTCTCAGATGGCTAATACAATTTGTTTATCTTTTTAGTTTTAACTAGAACCATACAAAGTAAAGCAATAAGTTTCCGATCTCATAAAATGTTATAACGAAAAGTATTTTGTCCAAATATTTTGAATTGTAATACAAAAATTATTATTCAGTCTGATAGGCCAAAATAAATTCTTCGAAAAATAGAAAACAAAAAACCCCAAATAACAATCTTTAAGGCAGATTCTCGATTCCTTTACAAAAAATGCACTGTTAATAATAAAAGAAGGCGATTAAATGCTTTAATGGTGGGATTGGAAGGGAATAATTTATTATGTGCGCTCTCCGGAAAATTAAATGATTAATTTTCGGAACACTTTGTCGAAGAGCATCCGGAATATTCAACAGAAAACGCCGAATCTTTCATTACAATAGCGCAATACCGTACACTTCTTTGATTACTACTACTTACCAAGCAAAGACTATTAAAATTAGCCATATTCCTAGACATTTGGCAGCTTTACTAACGACATTACTAAAATGGATATAAAACCATGACAATTTCAATGGGGCGCGCAATTGCTTTAAGTCCAAAAGCGTAGCATTCAAATCCCAGAGTGAGGCGAGAAATCGTTCACAAAGAAAAAAATTACGAAATTGCTCCACAGTTGCATTTTAAATGCCGAAGTGCCCCAGGTCCTTGTTCATGCCGGTGAATACTAATGAAATTGACTGGAGCGTCGGCGGTGAAGCGCCACCCTATGCTAACATTCGTGCATCGATGAATATTTCGGGGGAGCTCAACCATTAACTCACAACGCTGGAAATTATGAAAATTTCGTGAATGGCGGTTTATTTGCATTCATTATCGGCAAAATTCCCGAACAAAGGACTATTTAACTGAGAACTGAATAATTGTATGGCGTGTGGAACAGTCTGCCTCTTTTGCGTAAATTCAGTCTGCATCACTTTGGACAATCGATTTTTGCAACATTTGCAAGAATAATAAAATTTTCAATGGTCAGATTAAAAATTGCGCTAATTGCATTTGCAGTTCGGCATGTATTTGATAAAGCAATGAAAAATAAATTAAGTAAAACTTACCTTTCCATAATTTTTTATTAAAATTTAAATTCTTCGGACCAAAGAGTGCAATTAGAGGTTTATGTAATTGCTAATTGCTTTGGTTTCTTAACTCTGTGCGAGAATGGCCACATTTTAAGTTTTGAAAATTTACATCATTTTTAATTATAAAATTTTAATTTTAAAAATATTTGATAAAAAATGCCACTTTGACATTGATGCGCCGCCATAACTCTTTTTATATACAAATTTTTGTACTTGTATTCATCTTGAAATTTACTAAATCAATTTTAATTAAATTTATTTTGCGTGTATATTTAGTTTCAGTTGAAACAGTCCTTCCCCGTGCTCGGAATTGTACGAATTTTACAAATGCATTTAACACCGGAAGTAAATTAACCAATTTATAGGTGCTTTACGGATGAATAAAATGCACTATTTACATGTTCTGCGCATTATTGGTTATTGCAAATCATGTTGTTCAGTCTTGTAAAATAGCCGCCACAATGTACGGAACGAATCTATTGAGCGGAATTTTAGTTTGTATTATTAGTAAATTAGAGCTACAATTGTTAGATTAGTTAGACTGGTAGATTGTTGTTAGATTGTTAGTTAAATTAGAGTTACAATAGAGTAACTAATTGGTTAACATTAAAGGGATGATTTAATTTGGCCGTTTAAACGTCTTCTATTGCAAAAGCTCTTATTTATAGGCGTAAAGTAAAACATAACTCGATTGTTTTTTTGGATAAGTATGTATATGTGTTTTACATAATATACCTACTAAATCTTAATGTTTCCTCAATATATACTGCTTTGAGTAAGAAAATTTAAGTGATTTCCATGGAAATAGGTATTCATAAAAAAGATTTTTCGAAATATTTGAAATTATATTATGTATAATATTATACGTGCAACTACCTTGAGTTATTACATACATTTAATTTTTTTGTAATTATTTTTTTATCCGAGTTTGTTGAATAGCGCAAGTATGAAATAATCATTTAGGTACTATGCAGCGTCAAAGAAAAATTACTTGATAAAGTATTATTAACATGCGAGATATAGGTGTAAGTTTCTGAGAATACCGGCTAGTTATTCTTTCAAGAGTATAAAATACAGTCTTCTTTTGCTCGCCTTAATTTGTTAATTGGGTTATTAAAAATTCATTTCAACCCCACTTTCTTCTGCATGGCTGGTCCTTTTTTTGAAAGAAACTTATTTGTTGTGGTGATTTAGTCCACACGCTCATGAAATATACAACTGGCCGGTCGTCTTCTCAATCAGGTTACTGCGGAACTTTCCTCTCGGCGAAATTCAATTGAATTGTAAATGATTTCTTCCTCTCTGCAGGATATCGACTACGATGGATTCAGGCGGTTTTTGGACGCGTTCCTTGATTGCGAGACGCCCGAAGAACTATCCAAACATTTGTTCGTGTCCTTCCTTAAGCCAAATATCACTCAATCCCAACTACAGGGCAAAGCACTTAACCAAATGGCAGCAATCAGCAGCACGGCAGCCTGCGCCCCAGTCACATCACACACCAAAGGTTCGTATCTGGAAAAACTTAAAAAATATAAATATCTCGGGGTGTATTAGGGAAGTTTCTCACCACCGCCAAACACCCCGTAGGCTCCATCCCCAACATCAACAATATAGTGGAAATGCCCCCGAATATATCTAGCGAGCCAAGACAAAGTTTCGTCGAAAAGATTCACGGCATCACAGACAAATTACATTCCCTGAGTCACCTAGGCCACTCGGACTCCGGTGATTCGAAATGCAAATCAGGTAAGCCCCGGGGCTGCGGATCCTCATCAATATCGCTTTAGGAAGCGAATTCTCGAGCCCTGAGCGGAATAAATTATTCGATAATTTTCAGGGGGTACAGTGCATCCGATGGTCACCGTCACACCGAGCCCTTTGGGGGGGCCCAATGTACTCCAAACATCCCGGCGCTCCGCAGACTCCAGTCCCTCGCATTCACATAGTCACAGCCACTCCCAAATGTCCAGGAATTCATCGAAAAAGAGCAACAATTCCGTGAATTGCAAAAATGATGGTAAGTGCTCCGCCCCCGCATGTGTGAACAACGTAAACAAATAATGCGACCCGCGCGGAGGGAAATGAATTTGTCATCTTTGTCCCCCTCGAGCCCCACTTTGGAGACTTCAGAGCATTCGATTCATTTTCTACATATATGTGGCGTATTCCCGCGTGGATCACCGCAGAACCGGAGCACTCTTTGATAGCGGCTGGAGACCGCTTTTTCATAAAGAAGCCCCACTAGACGAAGATGTGCTCCGGTGCCTCCTGCTAGTTTTCCCGGGATGTCTTTCATCAAAAGTTTTTCTATTAAAGTCGACTATAATTGTCGTACTTTTGTCGTCTTTGCAGATATTAAACTCATCCCCCGGAAGTTGTCTTCCTTTGATCCACTCACCCTTAAGGCTCCGCTTAAGGACGTCGTCTGCTATCTGTCACTTCTGGAAGCTGGACGTCCTGAGGATAAATTAGAATGTAAGTTGACGACACTCAGCACCTTCATTAGGGACCATAAATTATTACAAAATTATACCCGACATTGGGAAGGTTCATTCATTACATATTTTGGTTCGTAGTCATGTTCAGATTATACGACACCGACGGCAATGGGGTCCTCGACACAGCCGAAATGGATGCCATCGTTGGCCAAATGATGTCCGTTGCCGAATATCTTGGATGGGATGTCACTGAACTTAAGCCAGTGAGTTTTATAACTTTATTTTTTAATTAGCATAAAGCAAAACCAGAGGGAATTGGGAAAATATTTTGCGTTCTATCTCTGACCGATAGCGAAATTCAGCAAAACAAAACCATAGTAAACTTTTATTAATTAGAACTTCAGCTTATTTGTTTTCTTTTTAACAGAGTCGAAGATAAAGCGCAAAAAGTTGTTTTCCCATGATATGTATGTATGTTTCAAATTCGAGACAAAATGAGTGTTTATTCAATAATTGGCGTATAATATATGTATGTATGTAATTCGTTAATTTACTTAAATCAAAAAAAAGCATTACTATATGTATTATTAAGACTATATTATAATACATAAACATAAAGCATATACATATATGTATGTAGATAATATTTTTAAATTTTCTATAGCCAATCATTTTAATGAAAGAGTTAATTTCCATTTTTAAGTAAATCTAGAGCCCCTGTATGCGAGTTCTAGCAAGGACATCTGAAGACTCCGAATTTTTTTTCATTCAATTTAAAAGTTTTAAAGTAGCTTCGATACAATTTTTTAGAAATTTCTGATAGTTTGTATGCCATAGCTCATAACTAATAAATTTGTATTAAAGGACCAAACGTTCTCTTTCGGACAAATTTAAAGGTTGATTTTAAAGGGTGTATGTATAATGCCGATCAATTAGCTGGAAAGATAGAATGCAAAACGACTAACATCAAAAACAATTGTATTTTATGTGAAAACAAATTTCAAATTGCATTCAATAATTTTATTAAAACTGAACTGGACGCCCTGCAGTCACCGTTTTTACATAGATATATATGGACTGATTAATGGTCTCTAGTTTCCCCAGAAAAATTACTAAAATTATATACTTTTACTATTACAATAAAATAATATATGTACCTACATGCTCTTTTAAGACATTAAAATTATATCGAGCAGCAATTCAGGGTTATTTAAGGATTAATTGCAGATCAGTGCAGTATATTTTGTAAAAGGCAAATTCATTCAAGTATTTATTCGACTTCATTTGTCGTTTCCTATAAGTTCCTCAAATTGATTTAGGTGTAGATAGATGTATTATAGTTTAGATTAAATAAAGGCGAATCCAAAACAAGGTCTATACATATTCTAAATTTTATTTATATTTAACAATTAAAAATAATGAAATGAAAACTCTCAAAAACATAAAATCGTCCTCCGAAATTTAGTAGCCGCAAAAAGGTTAAATAATTTCAATTTATATCCTAAGACAGGCATTTAGTTTGTTAACTTCAAATGAACGTTCCTGCAAAGCTTCATCAAAATGTATGTGCAGACCTCAAAGTCTATTTAAGCCAGTAAGCAAGACCAGGGAATTAAATTTTCAAGAATGGCTTTAAATTTATGCGCACAGCTGCGCTTACATAAGCACAAATGCATTTTGACAAAACTGGAAAACCGAGAATTCGAATATATAATACATAATATTGGAATTTCTAACAGTACGTTATTGTCTTATTCAAACGTGCATAATTTATAGGGGAATTTCGAGCAAGTGAAACAGTTGCTCCTTTGTTTAGTGCACTTATGTACACACGTATTTATGCACATTAAGAGCAAGTTAGTTTTCATAATTTAGCACCATTTACCTTTGATTGCAAGTGTGTGGGTGGCGTGGTAAGAGGCATGGTAAAGCAGAGATAATTGAATTCTTATTTCAGATCCTCAAGGAAATGATGGTGGAAATCGACTACGACGCCGATGGGACAGTGTCTCTGGAAGAGTGGCAGCGGGGGGGTCTCACAACGATTCCTCTATTAGTCCTCTTAGGTAAGTACAAGATTCCCAAAGAGACTGAGAATTTCCTGAAAATTTCGATAACTTTGTCAATAATTTGCGATCAGGAGTCGATAACACTCTCAAGGAGGACGGCATCCACGTTTGGAGACTTAAGCACTTTAGCAAACCAGCTTATTGCAATCTATGCCTCAACATGCTCGTCGGTCTGGGCAAAAAGGGTCTCTGCTGTGTCTGTGAGTATTCCGGAAATGCAATGATTTTGTTAAATCAATTTTCAATTTCCTTCCTTCTAACTTTACTCCGTCCCCGCGATTCCCGCATTCCCGCCCCTCGGCCATCGATGCGGCCCTTCTTTCGCACATCAAAATCAAGTATGCAAATACACGGTCCACGAAAGATGTGTTCAGCACGCCCCAGCCTCCTGCATAATGACTTATGTGAAGTCGAAGAAAGCCAAGGGCGGAGGGACCCTGCTCCACCACTGGGTGGAGGGCAACTGCTACGGGAGGTGCTCCAAATGTCGGAAAAGAATTAAAGCGTATCACGGAATAACCGGGCGGACATGTCGCTGGTGTCACATGATGGTGAGTACCTCCATAACATTTTTAAATTAAATTTAAGCTCAGCCCCGGGCTCGGTCTTCCTATGGAAACGACAGCAACGTTATTCCCTCAAAATGACTGCAAAACTTTTGAATGCGGAGATAACAACTTGATACAGCGAATTTAATTCAAATTGTTCGTGTCCCGCATTTCACATGTGAAATTAGACGAATCTGTCCTCCGTATTAGATTAAACACGAATATTCTCGGGTTATAAGGAGACGGGTCTCCAGGGACTTTTACAAGAATTTAAACATAACTTACTTCTTCATTTCGAAGCCTTGTTTGAAGAGTATGGGACCGGAAATTCATAAGGGCTACAACTTTGTTTGCTTTATATCTTTCCCCAAACTTGGAGGGTTGTTGCTCAGATGGAGCATACTTGAAGGTTTTTTTTAATATTTTACAGAAGTTTGCTTTGATATTTTATATGCTCTCAGGAGATTTAAAAATAAATTGGCAAAGACAATGATGTCTTCCCGCCGAATTACATTGATCATTCCTTCCTTCTTCCTTTCCTCCTTTGAAGAGGATAGTATAAGCCCCTCAGGCATTACTTGATGTAACAACTCGCTATTCATGAAAATTATTTCCTTTTGATAACCATCAACAATGTCTAGAGGCTTACATAATATGATAAGAGGACATTTAAGCAATTATAACGCCTCAACTTCTTTCAATTTGCCGTAATTCCCGAAAATTATATTATGTACCTACCTTTATTTGCAAGATTTAAGGCACAAATATAAATATTTAACAAACATCAAGTTGTTATAAATGCTAATTTTAGGTGTCACAAAATATTCGCACGTACCAAAAAATGCCCAGAAGTAAGGAAGGAAAAATGGAAAAAGAAAATAAATCTCCTCCCATGAACGAACTTAAGCTCGAAAACAAGTATTACATTAATTCAAAAATAGGGAAATATAAAATAAAACGTTGCTGAAAAAATTAGAAGAAAATATCAAAAAGGCAATTAAATATGTATACATATGTATTTCACTTTTTGAGAATTTATCGGCAACCAAATTAAAAAATGAACTAGACTTTTGTGTTTGAAAGCTTTTAAATCTTCAGCATAGAATTTAAGGACAATTCTGAAAATTTTAAAATCTTCATCGATTAAATGCACACTCATTAGATTTGCTAAAAACAATGTACTTCAACCAATGGAATTTAAAGAAAAAAAATAATGAACAATAATAAAAACATTTGGTCAAAAATTGTATTGTTGTAAGGATAACGATTTTAATTTGGAAAAAACAAAATGTTTCAATTTTGTACCGCTAAAAAAATTGTTTGAGGTTGTTTATAGGGAGCGTTATTTCCATTTAACATTCATTATTTATTTTTGCAGCTGCATAATCGCTGTGCATCATCTGTAAAGAAAGAGTGCACTTTAGGTGAATACGCAAATTTAATTGTTCCCCCGACAGCGATATGCCCTGCCGTCCTGGACAGACAGAGATCAGTGAACCAAGCGAACAAATCAAAGGTATCTCTTTCGCAATCCACAAAACAAAATTTTGCAATTGGAAAATTCGATTGAATAACAGCCAGCTCAAACACAGGCCACTCACTTTCAAATATCTCCGATTCCGAACACATGCCCCCTGCTTGTGTTCGTTAATCCAAAAAGCGGCGGTCGACAAGGCGATAGAATTCTGAGAAAATTCCAGTACATGTTAAATCCAAGACAAGTTTATGACCTTTCGAAGGGTGGACCCACCGAGGGTATTTCTTTGTAATTCTAAAGTCGACTTGTTTTTAAAGTATTTCCGCCCAAGGTCTGACACTATTTAAGGATTTGCCCTTCTTCAAAGTGATTTGCTGCGGAGGTGATGGCACTGTGGGGTGGGTTCTGGAGGCGATGGGTATGTGTCACTCAAAGCGAAGATATTTATCTGCTTATCAGCGCTTTTCCGCCAGATTCACTGGACTTAAAATCCCAGCCAGCTATCGGAGTAATTCCACTAGGGACAGGGAACGATCTGGCGCGGTGCTTGCGGTGGGGCGGAGGATACGAGGGCGAAAGCATACCTAAGCTAATGGACAAAATTGGAAGGTCGACGACTGTGATGCTGGACCGCTGGAGCATAGAAGTGATTAACAGTGCGCCTATAGACGAAATTCCTAGACCAAAGGTAATTGCATTTGCTGCGTACTATGTATGCAAGTAAAACTCATATATGTATGAACTCATAATAAAATTTAGGCGTTCAATGTATATTTGAGAAAATGTCGGTTTCTTTTATGAAAAATTATTATTTGCTTGAAAAATTTCAATTTAATTGGAATTATTTTAACTATTATAATTATCTTTCTTTCAAATATAAAAACAAAAACGTCGTATAATATGGTAGATAATAAATATTTATTTTACTTTGAATCACTTCTTTAAAAATATTGCAACGTTCACACTAGATAACTTTAGATAATTGGATAAGTAATCGAAAAAATGCTCTTGAATTTTGCGGAAACGTTAATTTTATAGGAAGTATAAAAGGGAAATGAATTTAACATTGTGTAACGAAGACTATCACCTCCTTTTTACGCCCAAAATAACCAATTCATTTTGAATCCAACTTCTGCTGAGAAAAAATTATAAAAAAGTAAAGGTGTAAAAAAAAAATTAAAATGTAAATGATATATAAATAACTAATTACGTAGGGAATAAAATTTAAAAAAAATCTCTAACCGAAATTTCTATAGGAAGTTCAAAATTAGCAATCCATTTTCATCTCTTAGTTTGAAATGTTCGTTACCGATTTAAAATTTAAAAATTCCAATAATTCTAATATAAATCAGCGGCAACAAAAATTCCAGTGCCAATTCTTATTACATTCTCTTGAACCTTTGAAGCAGAGAGTAGGAGTTATCTATAATATCAGGGTTTGTTAATTTTATTCAAAGTCAAGTCGTAGCAAAATCGTAATTTGTCATTAAAATTTAAAAGGATTCCAAGTTTACAAAGGTGTCTATGTACTACTTCAAAGGCGTTGAGCCTGATAAAATAATAAGAAGGTGCTATTTTTGAAGACTGTATATGGAAGTTACAATTAAACGGTAAAACCTACATGTCCCATATTTTTGACGAATTGTACGTTTTGTAAATATTTTTTATCCATATTTACTATATTCGTAACATAAAGTGAGAACGTTTCCCATTTTCCTAAATAGATCACTCTCCAAGCAAATGTGCAAAAAGTTGTCGAACTTTCGCAGCGAATCGTTGTGGAGAAATCTGTGATAGAAACTTATGAGGAGGTTCGAAACGGTACGAAGACGACGATGGAGTATTCAGTGGAAAACACGAAAAGCATATCAACATCGCTGGGAGAATCACAATTTAAAGAGCTCCTGGCGAAGCACTCAAACAGCAGTGAAACCCTGACTGAGTCTCCGGATGTGGAGAAGTCGAACTCGTGTGACCAAAAATGTGGGGACCAAGTAGACACTTCGGCAAATGATTCCATTGAAATTATCCATCCAGAAGGAAAGGTGACTGAGATCCCAGTGCCAAGGGCCGTCAAGGCCCAGACGGAGAAGGACTTTTGCGTGCCGTACAACATTATCAACAATTACTTCTCGGTGGGGGTGGTGAGTACTAAAGTCTTTCTGTTTAAGTTCTCTTAAAATTACGAAAACACAGAAATTACGAAAAACGAACCATCGAATTCATGCGAAATTCGGTACAAAGCGGCTTTAATACCACGTTTCTTTTCTAAAAGACCAGCTGGAAATTGATCGCTGTGTTTTGTATAGCAAATGAGGCAAGCGGCGGCATTTGAATACGTCGCCGGAGCAGCTGACGAGGAAGTAACGTTCCCATCAGGCGGGCCTCCACACCGGAGAATTGCGATATTTTCCCTTTTCTCACAATTGAAAGCGTCCTCCTGATGTATTCATGGGCTCCCATCCTCGGGTTATGAGGTTATGGGGCCTCGTATGTGCACACACGTCAGCATGTTTTTTCTGCAGGCCATAAAGTAGTGATTTCGCTTGCAAACCTTCCCCAAGATAATTGAAAGCAGTTCTGGCAAAGCGATAACAACGTTTCGATTAGCGAAATGACTTTATGGCCTTTACCTACGTACGTACATACGTGCATAACACGCGAAACGTAACGCGGAAAAGCGCGCCCCCAAGACCCGTCCGGAGTAATGAGGTGAAATTTCACCACACACGCTGATTGCTGCATAATAAATTATTGATGGCTCGCGAGACGAATACTAATGAAGGGCTTTTGGGGCCTACTCCATTTAAGCAGTCATCGTTACCAACGTGTTCAGGTTAATGGTGAAGATTAGTTTAGCGCGCAACAGTTCCTCGAGGGGCCAACATAGGTACTATAAAAGTGTTTTCCTGAGAAACATTGATTTCATGTCTTATTAAAACCCCAAACGAAAAATTCCCTTGATCTGAAATTCAAAAGATTGTTGGTTATTTCTTTTGAAAAAGTTTCAAAGCAGTTCTGCCCTTTCGTAACAACACTTTAAAAGTTGAGATAAAGTATGTTGTCGTAATTCCCATCCAACTGTCTTCTTTAAAAGGATTATACAGAAATCTCTGCTTGACCTTGATTTCATGGTAAATAAAATAAAAAAAACAGTTCAATTTATCGTGGCATTAGATACAATTTGTATAGTGTTTTACATGAAATGCCCTTTTTCAAATAGACAATTAATCTAAGTGGATTAAAATTAAGCACTTACTGAAAGTAGGTATAAAAGCATTTTCTTAAATTAAAATGTAAATTACTTATCAGTAATCAAATCACTATTTATTTTAATCTTCCTCATAGAATAAAATTATCACTGACTTTCTTGTGAAATAAATACAAAATATGTATGTATCTCATAGGCAATTTTCTAAATTACTTTACGACCTCTATTCTTAACAGCTTAATAAATCAAAAATAATTCAAAATTTAAGGTAAATTCTTCCTTCAACTTCGCCTTACGTCTTTAAAGTATTCACTAATTCAAAAGTGTTCAGCACCTGATCTTGATTTCATACCTCCCGTTTTACAAAGATAATCTATTTTTGCGATATTTTTATAAAAGTAGTCCATATAATACTTGACACTACATCTGTTGTCCTTTCTTTAAGTAGGCTAAATTCGCTCTTGTACATATTATAGAGATTATAAAACCTATTTTAATGTTAATGGATAAAAATTAATTCTTGATTTGAGTCAAACAGAGAACTGAAGTTATGAAACATAATACAAACATAAGGTTTTCGTAAATTGTGTAAAGCAAAACAAAGAAATGAGTTTTCAAGCTAATTTTCTTTCCTTATTATGTTTCTTTAAAAATGAGCTTAACTATGAATGTAATGGAAGTACATATTTCGTTTTATTAAAGCTTCCTAACTGAGAGTAGTATCTACACATGTACCTTTACTCGATGGCACGGTGGCGCTAATCGGTCGTCACTATTCACTAATAAAGCACAGCACAAATGCTTCAGTTCGATTTCCCTAGAAATGTAACGCTCATTAAAAGTTGCACTACATCAGTTTCATTGCAAAGGAAATCGAAATGCGAGAAACCGCGTTATTAACTCAGATGTTACGCTTTCATAAGCAATATCAAAAAGAGGGCGTCTTTAATTGTATGCTCGTTTCTACCGCTACCCTTTGAGATTGCGTCTTATATTTTTTAATTGCGAGCTTTGAGCCAAAGAGATTTGCAAGTGTGAATTGAAAATCGTTAAATCTGTAAGTATAAATAGAAAAGGCGTTTCTAGAATGTCATATTTTCTATATTTATCTATTATTTGAAACTTTTTATTTTTTATATATTTTCAAAATTGCAAGCCTTAAGAATATATTTGCGTAATTCCGTACCGATTTTTATACTAATTGTTTAAAGTTTAAAGTATTACAGGTCATTTTTAGTTTATATTTTTCATGGAGCAATGATTTTAAGATGGTAAGCATATTTCAAAAACGCTCAGAACAAAGACCAGAAAAAAGAAGATTTTCAAACAACAATATTCGTCTAGTTTAAAATGATATGCTACAATCCTCAAATGTACTCATACATATACTCCGTATAATTGTGAGAAAAATGCCAAAAACTCAAAACTGTTGCTAATTTGAGAGATATCTTGAGAGATATCTGTAAAACGTATTTTGTCTGTATCTCATTTTAAATCAGTTTTCCAATTAATTATGAAGAATGTTGAAATCTCGTCGAGTAGATTATACTACTGTATTTTTTTAAATTTAATTAACTTAATACGTGATTTCTGTTAATTTGTAATAATATAATATAATATGTAAACCGAAAATGCAGTTTTAGACCTAAAACTATCTTATAAATAAATATAAATATAAACCTCTTACATAATTTCGAAGAGTTTACAACTTGGTAATATTTTTTTAAGAAATATGTATTTGAAACAAAGAAATACAACTTTACAAAAAGAACTGCTTTGGTCAAGCCATAACTTCTAGTCTAGAATAATATAAATTAGGATCCAAGTCCTTTTTCCTCGAAGAAAAATTGTTCTAAAAGACGCAATTCTTGTCGCCCCAAAGGATAACCAATGGGAATTCCTCGCCCGGCATCTCGATAAGTTGTCATTAGTTGGCATGGGGCAAAAGTATCTTGGGTGGCTTTCTTATTTACATTCCGTGCAGCATACTGTTCGACTGAATTAAGATTTCCAATGGTATTTTTTCTTGTCTCCCAGGATGCGGCTATTTGCGTAAAATTTCATTTGGAGCGGGAGAAAAACCCCCATAAATTCAACAGCAGGATGAAGAACAAGCTTTGGTACTTTGAATATGCGACATCCGAGACGTTCGCTGCATCATGCAAGAACCTCCACGAGAACGTCGATGTCATGGTAAGTGTTCATAAGTCTCTTGGACGGGCCATGAGCCAATTTTACTCCAGAAATCACTTTTCTCGCGTAAGGGAGGAACAAAAAACGGAGATTTTGTGTCTTTTCTTATTATTATTATTCTTTAAAGTAAATTCCTTCCCTCTTTTATGTTCCACCTACACACCACAGTGCGACGGTGTGTCCTTGGACTTGGCGAATGGACCTCCGCTCCAAGGCATCGCTTTACTTAATATTCCGTACACACATGGTGGGTCGAATTTATGGGGTGAACACTTATCCCAGAAGAGGATTCGTAAAGGTGGACCATTTCGAACGGGGAAAAAATTAAAAGCGTCGGATAAGGAGCTGTCGGCAACGAGCTTCAATTCGGTCGATCTGTCCGTTGCCATTCAAGGTACAATTGGAATTCATGGAATTCGTTGCCACCCAGTTTTTACGACATTTTAATTGACAGACTTTGGGGACCGGCTCATCGAGGTTATTGGACTGGAAAATTGCTTACATATGGGACAAGTGCGAACGGGTCTGAGGGCATCAGGACGAAGACTGGCACAGTGCAGCGAAGTTATCATAGTCACGAAGAAAACTTTCCCAATGCAAATTGACGGAGAACCGTGGATGCAGGCGCCCTGCACGGTATCATTCATTTTTAATATTTTCAATTTATGCCTTTTCATCCACCGTATTAATATTATGCTGTAGCAGCCGTAATGAAATCAACAATTCAATTTAACTCTGTTGCATATCATGACTTTTTTTAAATTCATTGCGCTGCAAAGTTTAAAATTCAACTCAAATTATCTCCTCTTACAGATAAAGGTGACCCACAAAAACCAAGTCCCAATGCTGATGGCACCGCGGTCTGAGAAGGGTAAAGGCTTCTTCAGCTTATTTTGCAGATGACTGCCTAAGTCTGATAACCACACCACCGTCCAGGAAATCTAAATAAGTAACAAGTACTCTAGATCTACAACTGTTCTTCGGCTAGATATTGTAGCGTTTTAGTTTCTCTTTTTTAGGTTAGAGCCAGTAATCTATTGGTGTTATATTTAAACAACTCATATAGCCAACCAGACCAAATATCTTATTCCAAAGAGTCTCGACTTTCGAATAATTGTATAACTAAGAGAAAATGGTAAAGCTTTAATAAATCTCCGTACAGTAAGGGCATTGTTATCTTTATAGTTGCGAACATTATGTAAAGATATGTAGATATGTATACGTACCTTAATCAAATCGGAGTTTCCGAAGCGATTATTAATGCCACTATTTTTGCATTTGCATTTCGCTTGTAATATTTTGCCCATTCTTCTAACAACATAACAAAAGCATAAACATCTGAAAGATGTAGAACTTAAAAAAGGAAAACATTAAAGTAAGCGCAGTTCCTCTAAAAGAGGTATTTTTAAATTTATTGGCTATTAGCAAGAAAATTAAATACCTACTTTAATTTTTTTTTCTCAAGTATACCAAGTATACATCATACATACTCAAAATATAGCAGCAAAATTACAGCATAAATACTTCATTTAAAATAAAAGTTAATTGGAATAGTTTGGTATAATTTGTCTCTTGTATTAGCAAACCGAGTCTTTAACAAAAAAAAAAAAATCTTAAAACATGTTCGAAAGAACCATAAAATGTCCATTCGGTTAACAGTAAATTCTCTGATTAAAAATGTATTTTATTGTATTTTCTTGCTACCTAATTCTTCGTAATTGCAGTAACCACAACTACCAAACTATAATGAAAATTTCTAAGGACGAAAACTCCACATGATTTCATCGTAAAATAAATTGGGTTTAGAATACCTTTGGACAAGTCCTCTGTTCAAAAATCATGATTCTGCCATGTTATGTCCTCGCTTGCATTTGCAAAGTAGCAATTACCTTTTCTATAGAAAATATTCTAATCTTAAATTCTAATTTGATAATAATTGCTTTTGCTAAACAGCCAATAAGGCTTTAGAGACCTTTCCCGTCCCGTAGTCTGCAAACACAACCGGGGACAGCAATTAAACTGTAGTCCTTTTTATTAGTAAAGGTAGCTACAAAATTTATCTTACGATTAAATCACCTGAATTTTTCGCCTCCAGCTCCTAGACTGGCTAAGACAACTTGCTGAATTATGTACGATGCATATCAAAATCTTTTGATAATGTTTCTATTAATGAACCAGTTTTTGGAAGAATTATTAACGTTTTGGTGTAACCGTCTATGGTTCTAACCTATGTTATAATTCTGTTCAAAACGTTGGTTGCACTTGTTGTCCTAAATTTTACAATGTCTTTTCCAAATCTTAAATATTTCAAAATAAAAATAAAACATCTTATGGCTTTTATTAAGCGCAAAATTGTGTGCCCTTCTTGTTGACTATTATTTTTGTGGTATGTAAAAAGTTGTTATATATGTTAGTATTCCTAATATCGGATCCCTTCACTACGATGTATATTCAAATGTGTGAAGTTTTGTTCAGTATGATTTAAATTGTAGTTTTATATAGAAAATATTTCGAATTCTCGTGAGCAAAGTTTAAGATTTGCTTCAGAAACACCACAGTAGCAGTTAACATTAATAAAATAGTAGAAAAGTATATGAACGATTTACAAATAATGAGAAATATTCTAAATATTTGAGAGCAAGCCCTGTAGACTTGTAGAATAGTACTCTGATGTAGGGCGCATTGAGATGTATTATATACATGTTTGGTGCGCTGTGTAAGTAAAATAAGCTTTAATATTGATATTTTTTGCACAGTGTCTTTATAGTGTTTATAACGCTTATTATCTTTATAAGGTCTCATTCATATTCATATTTATGTACATTTTGCTAGGCGGACTCATGTATTATATTTATAATAAAACTAGGAAGATTAAAATGTCAGAAACTATGTTTTATATTTACCTTTGTATTTTCAATACCGCTCCCTTGTGAGACCATTAAAGCGATATTAATGTAGTGCTATCAATAAATACTAAGAGATCAGAAACTTCAGTTTGTAGCACATAGAAAAAAAGATATAAATATGCTATCCATATCGAAAGAATTCATTAAGTCCAAAAAATAATCGCTTTGAATACACATAGTGATAAAAATTTGTTCGGAAAACACGGGAAACAATAGATTAACTCTACAAATGCACTAAATGCAGAAGATAAATAAATGCGAATTAATCGTTATTCGAAGCAGTTTTTTAATAATAATTCCTTTTGTTGTTCACCACAGTTCATCGTTTCTTTTAAACCATAAATTTTCTACTTTAAGCAGAAGACGGCCGTGAGGTAAAATTGTCTTATATTATAGTCTGTAAACTGTTAATTGCATTTTTCAGTTATAAACTTTATGTGATTGTTAAAATGATATTTCAGTTGTTTACTAAACTTCTGCAGAATTATTTCCCTGAACTCTGTAACGAAAGGTAGAAAAGATAATTGCATAATAGTATATTGTTCACCAAGGAAACAAAATAGGTCATTTTAACCGGGTGTAAAATTGTCGCCCGATCCGTAGGCGAGGGTGGCAAACACCCGGGTAAAAGTGTCTTAATTTGTTCCCGAGATGATACAGTTATTTTTATTATACCACCGCTGAAAGTTGGAGTTTCGTCCCTGTTTTACGAAAGTAAAACATAGCATTTTTTTACCCCGGTAGATTTACTAAGTGTGTGCAACTAAGGAGAAAACTAGGATATTCCAACCCACGTGTGAGATTACGTGATAAACGCGCCCGTTGGATTGTGCTATATTTGCTCCCGTGTTGCACATACTGAGTAAATATACCGGTAATAAAGTGCTATTTTGCTCCCGCAAAACAAGTAGAAAATTCGAACTTTCGGCGGTAGTATGAAAAGAAAAGAATTATAAAAAATATAATAGTTTAAAAAACTAAAAAACACGCTTTTAGCACGCACTAAAAATTACAAAAGGGCCTTCCTTCAGCATTATGATTTTGAAGTCGAATATCGTCAGGGAAATAAGACAGCTTTCTCCATGCTTACTTCACTGAAAAATGTAGTTTCTCATCTCATATCTTGGGGAGGCCGCCATATTGGATTTGTAATGATGTTTCTTAGCTAGTCATGTATTGTCATCAGAACTCAGAGCGTGTGCAAAATTTCATCCTAATCGAAGACCGGGAAGTGGGTCAAATTAATATTCCAAGATTTTCTTACATACATAGTTAGTTACAAGTGAAGCTAATATAAAGCGTGTAAAAAAAATAGTCTCAAATAATATTAATTAAAATAAATTAAGAATAAAATGAGATAACAAATAAACAATAAAAGGAAAATTATAATTTTGCATTCTTATTACAAAACCATCGCAAATATTATACCCCGAAAATCAATCCAAGGTATTCTTATACTTGTTTGCAATTTCAAAGTAGAGCGAAAGGAAACAATGACAAAATATTTATCTTAAAGTGTGGACTGTCCCTAATTAATTAATAATATTTCCGTTATGTTTCATATACATACTTAATAAGGCACAAATATAGCGAGCGAAACAGGAAAAAAACCCGTCCTGGCTCGCAACAATGATTCACGTTAAGACTTGTTGTCTTCTAATAATAAGATAATATAACTTCAAAAATAAATAATAAACACGAAGGATTAGAGTTAGATTTTTCTTGATATAAATATTTTGTTTCAGCTTTTTTAAACTTTGATGTAAAACAAAAATTTACGTTATTTCTGATAACAAGGGAATAGGATCATACGGATCCGGACCCTTACTTTTCCCCCACTTGCTCTTGCGAGAGCTCTTGAGAGCTACCTGAGGAACTCTCGGGAGCCGAAAGGCCAAGGCCTGGGGAAGAGTGGTCGCACATATTTATTACCCTTTATTCGTTACAGATCTAATTCTAATCTACATATATTCTATGCAGTGTGATACACAGATGTTTTTAATTACCCGCGCCAACCTGTGGCCATGCCCGATTAATCCTAACAGCTCAGTGCTTCCCATTAATACTTTCTGAGATTCTTTAGGACCAAATGGTCATAACTTCTAGGACATACTCCATCACAAATGATCTTTTCGAGGGTACAAAAGATCCTAAACCTTCCCAGAGCGAACCCTTTCCAGAAATCACTCACAAAGAAATATTCAGTTATTGTAAGTTTTTCCAGATTTTTTAGCGGCGTGCTATACAAGGAAGCTGGAAGTTTTCTCGAATTACAGTCTAGGAAAAATAAAGTTTTAGAAGAAAGATATTTATAGCATAATTTTGGTTTCTTTTTCCGTGTGTATAACGATTTAAGACGCTGGGCTGGATTGAGCAACTACAGAAACTGAATACTGGAAGACGAGAGGATTTCCGCAATGCCTCGTTCATTTGAGCTAAATAAAACTAATCGCTTACTCGCTTTAGTCGATTGCAGAATATAAATATGTATGTAATTATCGAAGACACAGTGCGGTGTGGAAGTTCAAAAACGAATCACTGGGGTTGCTGCCTAAGCTGAATTAAACAATTGTTGAAAACCACCAGATATTTCAATTTTTGAAGTTGACTACCTATTGGTCAGCTGAATTAAAAAGAGTAATATGTGAATCGATGGAAATGACTGCTAGAATTATAATTTAACTATTTCTAACACATTTTGTAAGCAGTGGGTATTCAGCTATAAACTATAGGTCTGTTCACGTACTTTTTTCGCCTGCAAGTTACTGCAGTTTGCTACTTCATGTGGTGGGGGTAAAATTGTAAAAGTACGAAAACACTTTTCTGCAATTTTCTGTAAAAGCAGAAGAAGAGTGCGAAAGTGACAGTTTGAAAACTGAATTTGTGGTTGTCAGTTCTGTCTGCAGGAAGCTGCAGAAAACTGTAGGCAGTTCAGAGCTACTGCAAGTTGCTTAGAGTTACTGCAGGAGGGGAAGCGATGACCTCAGCAGAAATTTGCTTTCATAGCGAGTAAGAAAACGACTTTCTGCAGTTTACTGCAAGTTGCTTGCAGTGACTGCAGGTACGCGAACAGACCTTATAATAATGAATAATAACAACCATTTATATCCATTGCGCTAAAACACGCACGGAATTTATAATTAACACGAGTTAAAGTGCTCTAGGCATCCCACGAGCTCAAAAGACGTCCCTGGACACAAATTGTCTATTTAGAATTATAGAATAAAAGAGGGCGGAAAAGTTTAAATACTGTGCTTTATTTAGTGTCTAGACAAATACTTATTTCTGATGACCCCATCCTTCCCATCAAACTCAATCGTCTCGAAGGCGAACTTCCTGTTCACCCTGCAGACAGGGCCGCACTTACAGCTGTGGCAGTTGGGGCAAGGGAAGAAGCAACCGGTGCACCTCTCATCCATGCAGTCGCAGATATTCAGGCCGACTTCCCGCAAGCGTCCCCTCTCGTCGTAGGCGGTGTTCTTCGATGGCACCGGGGCAAAGAAGGGCTTCTTCATCAGCTTCCTCTTCTCCCGGGCGGACTTTTCTGGATCAAAGTCTTGCAGAAACTTTAACTCCTCGATGCGCTTCCTCATCTGGCGTGTTTGATACTGCCTCGGCCTTTCCCTCAAGCTCATTTTGTATCCTCCAGGTTCGCCGTCTGTGTTTGATTGAGATGAATCTTCGTCCTCGTAAAGAGAGCTCATCCGCCGGGTAAAACGAATTTCTAAGTTCCCGAAGGGCTGCACCGCTGACTTTGTTAATTAAATCCACGGTATAGAAAGACAAGGTATGATTGACATTTAATTTGACATTTTACTGGCTGGGAGGGATGTGACGCTATCAAGTAGTTATTAACTTGAAAATTTAAAATACGAACCAGAGGACAATAATTTCGACTAAATCCTGACAAGGCATCTATATGATGGAAATGTTTTTACGTTCTATAAATTATGGCAGAATTTTTAATTAATGACTTAAAGGTATAGTTCTTCTATGAAAAGTTGTTTGATCTATCTTATAGTACATATTTCAGAACTGTTTCAAAGAATATTACATGATTGAGCTGAGTTCAATTTTACTCTTTACTGTTTGCATGTAGGAAACATTTTCCTTTCCGCTGGTGGAAAAAATAAGAGCATATCTTGTATTTCTAGATCGTGAACTTTATCGTAAACCACTAGAATACTACTCCGCTAAAACATTGAATGTTTTCAACAAAATAGATATTTAAAAGATTGGACAGTACATAAATAAAAATATTTTAATTGTGTTTCTCCAATTTCTCCTACAAAAAATGTACAATTTGTCCTTACAAAACCTTTAAAGGAATTTTTCTATTAACACAAATTTCTCGAAATAAACTAGTTTTTATTCGGCCTTGCAGGGCTGCCCATGTTATAATCTCGCTAAGAGATTTCGTCTACGAAACTTTATTTTTGACAAAGCAAAGGTCGAACTGTCAAACTCATCGTGTAATACGGCGGAATTTTTGTGTAATTAGTTCTATGCAAAACGTAAGTAGATATATTCACAAAATCTGATTATTTTAACTCAACTCCTATCTGTGCTGTATTCAAAATTTCGGTTATCATCCTGTCGTAACTTTTAGTCGTGTCTGTGTTTAATTTTGTGTTGTATTCACTACCCCACAGACTCTACAAAAAACACGATGATATCTCGCTTGAACAGATATTTGCCGGTGGTTAAAAACCGAAACAGTCTTCCTTGCCGGCTAGTCTCGTCGTCGTTCCGGACAACTCCGGAAACCCGGCCCGCCCAGAAGATAATGCCAGATATCGTTAACTTGAGCGAGGCAAAATTCTCGGACGGAAAAGTTTACAGCGACTTCACCTGCACCAGGACAGATCAAATCCCCGAATTTCGAATAACAACCTATTCGTTTCGGCACAATAAGAGCGGATCGGAGTTGCTGTACATCGATAGAAATGATCCCAACAACGTTTTCTCGGTAAACTTCCGGACAACACCGTTCGATTCGACGGGACTCCCGCATATTTTGGAGCACAGCGTTCTTTGTGGCTCCGAGAAGTACCCGGTAAGAGATCCTTTTTTCAAGATGCTTACAAGATCCGTGGCGACTTTTATGAATGCAATGACCGGCCCGGATTACACGATGTACCCATTTTCCTCGATGAACGAAACCGACTACAGAAATTTACAGAGAATTTACCTAGATGCTGTGTTCAGACCGAACCTTAAATACCTCGACTTCCTCCAAGAAGGTTGGAGGCTAGAGCATAAAAATTTAAAGGACAAAAACTCAGAGTATATTATCAAGGGCGTTGTCTACAACGAGATGAAAGGAGCCTTCTCTGAAAATTCTTCTATATTTGGACAACAGCTACTTAATAGCATCCTTCCGGACCACACTTACGGGTATGTCTCCGGCGGCAATCCTCTAGAAATACCAAAACTTACCCACGAAGACCTCGTTGCCTTCCACAAAAAATACTACCATCCGAGCAATTCAAGATTCTTTTGCTACGGCAATTTTAATTTGAACAAAACACTTGCTTACATAAACGAGAATTATTTATCGCATTACGAAGAGATCAACAATCGCTACAGTCGAATTCCAAACCAGAAGCGGTGGAACGAACCCAGAAACGTACACTTGTGCAGTCGATATGATAACATGGGAGCCCCATTCGAGAAACAAAACCAAATTTCTATCAGTCTCTTAATGTCGGATATTACTAACATTTACGAAACGTTTGTCCTTCACGTGTTGTCTGAACTTCTAGTCAAAGGACCCAATTCGTACTTCTACAAATCGCTTATTGAGCCAAATTTTTCAGGCGGTTACAATAACACCACCGGTTACGATTCTCACATAAAAGACACCCTGTTCAGTGTGGGACTTCAAGACCTTAAAGTGGAAGATTTTTCTCGGGTTCAGGAGACATTTGAAAAAACTATAGCTGAAGTAATTGAAAATGGATTCGAAAAGGACCACGTGGACAGCGTTTTGCACAATATCGAGCTGTCTCTGAAGCATCAAACTCCTCAATTTGGATTAGGTTTACTTTTCAATGCAACTCCCCTTTGGAATCATGAAGGTGATATCGTAGAAGCTCTTAAGGTGAGCGCATTAATTACTAAGCTAAGAAATGACCTCGATACCGATAACAAATTTCTGCAAAGGAAAGTGGAAAGGTATTTTAAAAACAATAGCCACCGTCTTATTTTAACCATGTCTCCAGATGACCACTATGAGGCAAAATTTAAAGAAGCTGAAGAAATGCTCATCAGAGAAAAAGTTGCAAATCTGACCGACACGGATAAAGCACGAATATACGAAAATGGTTTGAAACTGGAAGAGTCTCAAACAGCAGCTCCTAATTTGGAAGTTCTTCCTTGTCTGAGTCTAAATGACGTCAAGGATGCTCCATTGCCGTACAGCTTCCACGTAATGAGAACGAAAAAAGTTCCTACTCAGATCTGCAGGGTGCAAACCAATGAAGTCTCTTACTTAAAAAGTTTATTCGATGCAGCTGATTTGGCTGACTATCAAATCCACTTGATTCCATTATTTTGTAGTGTAATAACGAGTATGGGAACGACAAATTACAATTACAGAGTTTGGGATAAAATGGTTACCACCCAGACCTCCGGAATCGACTTTAACCTCCACTTTGCTGAAAATATTTATGATAATAAAACATACAACTTAGGAGTCCTGATGTCCACTCATGCCCTAGATAAGAATTCGGAGAAAATGTTCAATCTCTGTAATGAATTGCTCTGTAATTTCAAAGTGGACGATGTCCAGAGATTATCAATGCTTTTAGAAAATTACATGTCTAATTTATCCGTGGGGATTACAAATTCAGGACATTTGTATGCTATGCAGAGCTGTACAGGACTTGTTTCAAATGCCGCCAAATTAAAGTCTCTGCTCTCCGGGGTCGAACATATCGAGTTCATGAAGAACTTAATGCAGAACAAAAAGCCGGAAGAAATAATGATCGATCTAAGCAATCTCGGCAAGGCTTTATTCAACTCTACCACCATGAGAAGTGCTATTAACACTTCTGAAGAATTTTTGAACCCATTTATGGGCCATTACGAACATTTCATCGAAAACCTACCAAAGAAAGAAGTCAAGACTAAGGAAAGAAAGATTGTGTTGCTAAAACCAAGTTGTAAGCATTTTCTTATGAACATCCCTGTAAATTATTGCGCGAAAGCATTTCTAACAGTTCCCTACACTCATCGAGATCACCCCGCCCTAAGGGTGTTGGCAAAAATGCTTTCAGCAAAATACCTCCTTCCTGTGGTTCGTGAGCAAAATGGAGCATACGGCGCAGGCGCCAAAATTGGCTCAGACGGCATATTCAGCTTCTTTAGTTATCGCGATCCAAATTGCACAAAAACATTGGAAACATTCGATGACACCTACAAGTGGATTAAAGCCAATTCAAAAGAGATCAATGAGCAGTTCTTGTTCGAAGCCAAATTGGGCGTTTTGCAGCAATTAGATGCTCCGATCGCTCCCGGAAACAAAGGAATTGATTTCTTCCTATACGGAGTATCACAGGAAATGTTCCAAAAGTATCGACAACGAATGTTGAACGTGTCGCTTAAAGACCTCCACGATGTTGTTGAAAAGTACTTTAAGCAAAACCCCAAGCATTTCGGCAAATGCGTTCTCGGCCCTGAGAACAAGGAACTGCAGAAGACTAAAGACAATTGGACTTTTCACGGCCAGTGATAGGTTTATGTTTGTATGTAAGACTTGTTATTTAGATAATTATAACCGCTGTTAAATAAAACATTGTAAATTCGAACATGTTCTAAAAATTATTTCAATCAGCGAAACTGAAATAGAGAAACATTACATTTAAATATATGTTTTAAAAACGAGAATTTCTGCACGGTAAGGTAAGGACGTCGTTTATTTAAAGGCGAATTATCAAAAAGCACACTATTAGGATACAATTTTGATTACTGGCAGAAAACAAAATAAAATCGCAGGTTTATGGTAACGCGTTTTGTTCCTCTACTTTGCTTGTCCTAGAAATAAAACATTTTGCAAAATATTTTAGAAAATAAGCAAAGAAGAAGAAGTATAAACTTTGGTAGCAAATATTAATTCACGAATTAATTACTATGCGCAAAGGTAAGATAAAGGTTGGGTTGATGTATAGCGAAAATATTTTTAAATAAATTTTTTATTCTATTATGTATGAACATAAAATGAAAATTAACTATTTATCCGCCCTGGAGAGTTGCCATTATCTTAAAATTAAATGAACAGGGCTCTAAAGTAATGAACTATTATATGTACTCTGTAAATTTTTTTACTCGCAGTGTATTTCTTTTCTAAAAATAATCAGCCGTTTCCGAAAATTTGTTCGCTTACATTTGCACTTTCGTCACGCACATAAAATGAAAATGGGGTATCATGTGAAAGGGCTTCATTTATATAAATTTGAAATACTTAATTAGAACTGATAGAGGTTTATGTAAATATTACAGGCAAAATAAAGCGATGTCTCTAACTAGCACAGTTTTTTTAAAAATCAGGTAAAATCCTTTACAGGCAAACTTAATTATGCGGTCCCAAAAATGAACTTTATTGCGTGCTAATAATACTTATGTATGTACACAATATTCATAGAGTATAATTTAATGAATTACATTTCAGACGGATGAATTTAACTAAATAACTGTTTATACGTTTCCTTCCAAGGTATGGAACCTTCGGTGCGAGTCCGACTCTCACTTGGCCGATTATGAAAATTTGAAATTACTAGGTATACTAATAATTTGTTAATTTCTTGGACATTTTCGCCCACAACAAAGTTAAGTTAAAGATAGAAAAAAAGAGACCTTGGAATTTCCTTGGAAGTTGACTGTCGGTTCCAAGGATTGCTGGTTTCAATTATGGTGTAGAATTCTCAGAATATAGTGACAAGTTCTTTGAGAAATAAACATTTTGTAAGATTTCCAAGCAATGAGAGGAATTTTTCTTTATGCTATATATTTTCTAATATTTTTAGGTTGATTTCATATGAAATACTACATATGGCAACCTACCTGATAAAAATATTTCGGAAAATAAATGATGCCAAAACTCGTTTTAAAGATCGTAGGCTTCAAAAATAAAATTTATTTAGTTTATATTATAGATATAATATATATACATATATGTACATACATATATGAGATATAACGAAACTTATGAACACGATAGAGGCCGTATTTCTTAATCGATTTTGACCAAACTTTGCCTATACGTTGTTGGACTTTCACCTCGCTATTTTACTTTATTTTCATGTATATATATCGTATATTTCTTAATCGATTTTGAATAAACTTGGCTAACATATTCTCCATGGCAATATCTTTGCTATGTTCGCAAATGGGGTGCATCGGTCAAGGGGGTGGGAAATGCAGCATTACATTCTCTTATGTAAAAATAATTTTTACCACATTGAAATCTACCTCTTCCTTCTGGCTGTCGCCGAAAGGTCTTTTTTCTTATGCAGAAGAGGTTTGTTATTTTTATGTGCCCAACTTATTTTTATAGACGGATATGATTTATACATACATATTAGGACTGGATTCTCCCGGGAAATGCCGGATTTAGGATACAAGATACTAAGTAGTAGGTGCATAATATCAAATGACTACTCTATTAATTTCAGAATGTCTCTACCTCCTTCATATGATTCAGCATTCCATTACTTCCAAAACGCACTTTTGTTTCTTGAAGAGTTCTCCTGGATCTACAAGACATCGAACACAAAATTCATAGTCGAGGGAGTTTTAGAAAAATTTTCGCCTGAATGGACGCAATATTTCATCTCTGCAGATGTAGAGGATCTTAAGAATTTTCCGCGAGGATGTAACTTGGTAAAATTTCGTAGTACTAGATTTATATTAAATTCTCATGAGTGTACCAAAATAGGACAGTCTACCGGAAAGTTTAAAGAGCTACCGGGAACGTTTAGAATGCCTCACACCAATTCACAACGTGCTTGAATTCTTAGGTAGTGATTTCTATATCAAAGGAGCAACTCCAAAGAAGCTGCATGAGATTTCAAGACTATCCAATGTAATTAGTCGCGCCTGCCGAGACAAAGTTGACATTATTGTAGACTTTGGATCCGGTTTAGGATACTTGAGTGAGGTGCTGTACCGGGAAAATAATTTTAAAATTTTGGGCCTGGAATGTGATACAGACAGATGCAAGACAGCGAGAGAGAAGCAGGAAAAAAATTTTATCTCATCTAAAGGAGAAGTGTTCTTTAAAGAGGCTTTGATAACTGAGCAGTCGTCCGACTTTATCGCAGATTGCTTTAATGAAATATGTCCGAAAATTGAAAATCCGAAATTCGCAATAGTAGGACTTCATGCTTGTGCTGATCTTTCAGTAACATCATTAAAACTATTTCTGATGATGGAAAATGCCATCAAAATGATAACAATGCCTTGTTGCTATCACAAGCTGAAACTTTCTCAGAATTCTTGCACCAATAACATATTCCAAAATTTTCCCGTAAGCGGTTCCTTTTCTAAAGCGGCTGAAGCCCTGAAGAACTCCCACGAAGTTCTAAATAGACCTTTCCTTAGACTTGCGTGCCAGCAAACAGTCTCGCGGTGGGAAGATATGACCGAACAGGAGCACCTAAGGCATGGGAAGGAAATGTTTCTCCGAGGTGCGGTTGAGTGCCTTGCACAAGGAAATGAATTTGTAAGTAAGCGCGGAAAATCTTTACCTCTCGATGAATTGAGTACAAGCAATATTGAGTATGTTTTGAACTATGTAAAATCTTGTTATCAACTGCACAAGAAAGAGAACAAAACGGCGATTGAATGGCGTGAGGAACACACAGAAAAATTGTGCAAAATTGTTTCAAAATACAAATTTGGTGAAAAACTGGCTGAAGGTTTGACTTGTTTACAAACAACACTTCAGGTAATATGAAGTAAAATTTAAATACAACAAATTATTTAACGGCATGTGACATTTTATAGGAGCTCTGTGAAAATATCGTACTCCTGGACAGAGTATGCTATATGCAGGAGTGCAGTCAACAGCTTAATTTAAATATGAATGTTTTTGTTCAAAAAATAACTGACGATAAAATTTCTCCAAGATGCTTTGCATTTATAGCAGAGAAAATTGAGATACCGAATGCATAGCCTTAGAACTGTAAATATAAAATATTTTTAAAGGAACAAATTTTTTAATTATGTATCCCTCATCCTTATTTTCAATATTTGATATTTATGTACCTGTACTATGAGAAAATCATACTAGGAAATTACACATTACACTCAAAGGCCTGAAAAGTAAAATTACCCGAAGGGAGTTAACCTTCAAGAATATGATTTAAAATTATTATTCTGTAAAATTTTTAATTTTATTTAACAGATAAATTAAAAATATATTAAGACTTCGCAATGTGATAATAATGTCTATTATCTTTAGTTTTTATAGTGTACCTTTTGTCAACACACCAATTCGCCTAGTTTCTTAGATAATTTACTTGCCAGATGTCTTAAGTAGCTAGCTTTGCAGTATGTAAACCAGTTAAAAGAATATATTTTTTGTTTGTAACTACATCCCTAACTCGGGTAATATATTTACGCCAGCACTTCATAATTAAATTTCAAAGTTTCATGCCCGCACATAATTCCACCTTCGTTGTTAACGCGCCCACAAAGTTAGTTCATGGAATTTCTATACTATTTGCAATTCGAGCAAATAGAGCCGATGTGAAACCCAAGAGCTTCCTTACAATTAAGGGAGAAATGTTCCTACTGCAGCAAAGAAACTTAAAACTAAAGCCCAAAGTATCAAAGCTTAGTTGTGTACTAATTTGTAAGGGCATAAAGTAATAAATACTGTGGACGTGAGCACAACTCGGTTCACGAGTGTCTCATTCTGACCTTTTTCTCTAATATCTGCTCTGACATAGATATGCTTCTAGTCTAGTTAATTCTTAACATTTTCATTGATTTTTAAGAGGTTATCCTAGTTTGAAATTTTTAAAAAATCTACTTTCCGTGCGTCATAAATAAGTTTGTTTTTAAAAATTAGCCAAATATTTTTATTCGAAAATTTTTAATAGTTTTCGAGATAAAAAAGTTTCAACGTCGAAACATGCGGGTGCGCCCAGTCAAAACTTAAATGTGTTTTTATCAAAAAAGTTTTCCAATGTGGTGTACCTAATATCTAACGTTTTGATCGATAAAACTTCAAAATTTGTAGATATGTCGAATAATATTCTTATTATTGGCTTCGCATAACTGTTTTTTTTTTGTATAGCATTAAAAATAGCACATTCCACTATATACGCAAGCCAGGAGAAACTCAAATTAATGGCGTTGAATACAAAAAGCTAAGAAATTGAAGGATTTTAAAGGATTTAAAACAAAAATCCTTTTATGTTGTGATAAAATATTTAATTGAATTCATTTGCTTGTATATATAATAACTACATACGTTGAGCAGTTACAGTTTCATAAAAAGCAGGGCGGGAAAAATGAACGTTTTTATTTTACATAAATGACAAAGTATACTTTATTAATTAAATGAGTTTGCTTTTAATACAACTAATCCTAGATTTACACCATAATATACACACATGACAAAGTTATGTGATGAGACTGTGGCCGTCTGCGAACGTTAACTTTTAATAATTAGCTGCGTCTCGGCGCTATCTCTCTCCCGTTAATCTTTCCTAATTGCAATATACCTTACATGTAAAGTGCGTAAGAGGCAAGCTGATAATCCGCGAAAATGTTTAATTTCAATTTTCATTTACAAAGAGCAAAAAACCTAATACAAGGTGATTAATGTGGGACGAAGTCTGTTTAAAAAATGATATCGTGATTTCAGTTACATAAATTTTACAGAAAAAAAATAATGGTCTGCGTCAAGGGTTATGGCTTTCCAGCCCTAAGCCTTAACCCCTAACATAACTATCGAAAATTTATCGGAAAATTGTCGACATTTTTTAGGTTTAAACAGGAAGATGAAAAGTTTCATTTTTACAAGGCTTTTGCTTTGGTGTCATTTACATTGATACAATTCTTTCTGGACTAAACTCCTTGATGTTGGATCTGAAAATAAAGCAAATAAAATTATATTAGTTATCTACTTAAATATATTTAAAAGTATTATTTATACTACAATAAAAATACATCGAAAATGTGTGTACACAAAGCAACCAAACCATGCGCTTACTAACTAAAATATTGCTCGGATTTTTGCTTTTAGATAATTTCTGTTATTTGTATTACTTCCAATGTGCTTAATATAAAGTTAAATCTTAGTTTAACTCTTTTTAATAAGATAATAATAAAGCAACTGATTTTCCGGTTTAAAATAAATTTCATACTTTTATAATTTAGTCAAATAAAATAAAATATGCAATTGTGAAAATCATTTGTGAAGACCGCATATAAGCGTACATTGCTGGATATTTACTCAAATATTCTCTTATTGCTGGAAACGGCTATTTACTCCATTAATATTACAATATTACTTTGGAATAATACCCCTCAAGCTAAACCTTTATTTAGGCATTAAGTCACGAGACGGAAATCCCTATCAATATCATGGTCGCTTCGACAAATTTCCTTTCTTGATCAAAATCACTAGCAGAAAGCATAAAATTATAACAGCCCACCATCTATCGGTAAATCACTCCTCAAAGATTTATCCTATGATCCTAAAAAAGTTTAATTTCATAAAATTAACAATTTAATCTTTAATTATCACTTATAACAATTTCACACAGGCCAAATATGTAGATGTCCTAAAGATCCCGGACAAATTTAAAACTCTGCAGCTTCGACATAGCATTATATAACGTGTTAAAAATATGAGTTTTTTCTTCCAAGGTTAAAAAAAATATTAATAATATGAGTTGTTCAGCTTCAAAGTTTGTATTGAGTTCTAAATGACCCAGTGCGGCCGTTAAAGGTTCATAATAATTTAATAACAACTAAATTTCTTCAGGTTTTTGAAGCAGCTACGTTTTTAGAGTTAACCAGGTACTTGGCTAAGTATTAGTAACCTATCGAGTCATTCTACTCTTCTAAAATTACACTTCGCTTTATTTCTTATCACTATGCAAAAAATTCAACATTTTGTCCCTTATGGGATACAATACAAAATCTATTGTTGTTTTATGAAGTGCAGCATTTTTACTTGCTTTATTAAAACGAATTAGTTTTAAATAAAATAAAAAGTAAAGTATGCAACATGTTTCAAAACATAAAATTTTTAATTTGGTTTGTTCGCTTGCACTAAGATCCCCTAACGAAATAATAAAGAAGATATAATCAAAATGCTCAGTGGAGAAGCTACTCACTTACACTTTCGAGCACTTGTAGTAATTTTCGACGCCAATGTAAGTGCATTTTAGTTCGGTTCGGCCCTCCTCGCCGCTGGAAGAAGTTGCCGCGTAGTCTAGAGACCGCTTGCCGTAACGAGATCCGAGGAAAAATCTGTCAGCCCGCGGAATTCGCCCGCGTCTTTCCTGCACCGACCGACCATAGCGGCTGCCGAGGAAGAAGTTTCCGGCTGCAAGTAAAATACGAAAATGTCATAAATTTTATAAAAGAATTGCTTGCTCAAATATTGATGCCTCTGTGAGCGAAACAAAGTTTTATATCGAATTTCTGTGCTCCGTAGGCGCTTTTCTGGAGATAGCTTCTTGGGTGAATTGACACCATTTGCACCTGAGATTTTTTTTTTCAAAGAGGACAAACGCCGCCGTGTATTCGATATGAAAGGCCACGAGTATTGTTTCTCTTACTATTATTATTAAAATCAAACGGAATTTCATCTGCTTTTACTCTGGTGCTGTTCTTTGTAAAACTAAGTAAAGGATTTCGAATTCATCATTTTAGTATCGAAGAACCTAAATATGCCTGTTCAAATGTTATTCGTTTCGTTTTCGAAATAAATATCTTATTTGTGAGTTGTCTGTTACTGGGGCTGTGTAACCGACTGCACTGTCTTGTAATTATAGCGACCAAAATTTAATGTAAAAAAGTGTTTCTTTTATTATCATAAGAAATGGTCTATTACTTTACGCCTTCATGAATACACAGAGATAAAAATGAACCTTGGCACGGCACTAGAGATGATTTTCCTTTAAAAATCAACTCATATCCTTCACGCATTCTACATATTAATACATAATCCTAGTTGCAGGAGCCACAGAGCCCATTTAAATTTTAAACGATAAAATCTTTGATATGTAATTGAATTAAAAGTCTATGTGTATTTTTAAAAATGTTCATGGAAAAATATAAAAATAACCGATGTTATTATACAACCCATGATTCACGTTTAATTTGATTTTACTTTTAGTATAAAAACTAAAAACTATTTATGAATTCCGGGCTTAATTTAAGGTGTTCCCATAGGAATAGATCGATATCTCCAGTGCAAATATATAGATTGTAAATTAGTTTAAAACAAAAAGCTTTCCAACATATTGTAGAACTGGCACTTACCTTCAATATTTACCACTGCAAAAAGCAGGATGAGAGCAAAAATGATACAGGTGGTAGGAGACATTGTGCCAACGCAACGTATTTCGAAAAATTTCCTTTACCTGAAACGAATGAAAATTCCTTTTAAATCTTGTTTTGACAAAATCCCAACAACCGAGAGGAACTTCAAAAATAATTTATCGCTGATGGAAACGTGCATGCAAATAAATCAATTGCGATTTTATGGTGACTGTATTTACTAGGTCGTCGTCCTGCACCAAGGATTTTTCTTTCAATTTCATTCCTACAGAGCCACTATGAAGTTATGAGACGTGTTTCCGTTAATAAAGTGAAGAATTCAGGGAAATTTTCAAACACGTTAAAAATGTATCTTCTTAATTATTATTTTACCGTTTATTTCTTCTTCTTTTAATAGATTGATTTTAATCTAATGTGGGCTTTTCAGTCTTACTCAGACATTTCATTCAATCCAACCCAACGAGATTTTGTTCTAATTTTCCAGGTTTCAATTAATATGAATATTATGTTTAGACTTTTATAACCAATCATTTTCTATCCAAATTTTTACAACTATTGCGAATTTTTTTCGAAATTTGAAAATTCAAACTGATGAACCAAAAAAAAAAACAAGGTACTCGTACATATTATGATTTTTGGGGATGCTTACTTACAAAATAATTTTAAACTAGATGTTTAGGTTAATAAATGGATCGAATTGAAAGATTAATTATAATAAAAGTTAAATTTACTAAATCTATTATATGTATTTAAAATTACACCCATTAATTTTAACAGCCACGCATCCTATCTTGAAATAATGATTTGAGTACATATTTCTAAGCAAACCCTATAATAAATTGAAATGTCAATTAGAATAACCAATTTCCTCTTGTATTGGCTTTGTGGGTCCTTCTGAAGGCTCCGCTTCTTTAAGAGGGAAATTCGCACCGCTTAAGAAGTGATATTTTCCTTGTGGGCGAAATTGCTGGGTTGAAATAAAGCGCTATATGTACACTAAGCATTGCATTTAAGAGAGGGTGTCGAAGTACCTCACTTGTTGCAAATGCTTTTGCTGGCATATCTTAATATTAGCATTAAACCGGTATACGCAAAAATAAGACCGAGTTTTTAATTACTACAATAAATATTAATATTATCTGTGATATTACTGCATAACGACGAGACTAGCAGATTCACAACCGCGTGAAAGCTGAGGACAGAACATTTAGAATTAAAATACATAAATAATTTAATTTTAATGGCTTTTGAAAAATTTTATGTTTTACACTTTCGCGGTTATGACTTATGATATTACTAGTCCTGCGGTTTTGCAATATAAGCAATGACATCTGTTTTATAGACTACAAGAAAGCACTTAATCGCGAGCATGTTAGAGAAAATGGTTATAAATCGAAAAGAAAACCAATGCATCAGGAATTTATATTAACAACAAAAAACTGAAGTAATTGGATCAAATGTCACCACAGAAGAAATTGAGATGCGGAGAGTTAAATTAAAATTACGGATGTAAGGTGATTGCATTTTGCTTTCTTCTACAACAAATATGTGAAAAGAAGTTTTTACGTTAGGTTAATCTCATTCTTGTATTATATTTTTCAATTTTTCAGGTGGAAAACGGTGCGTTTGGATTTAACCCAAAATTCTGTGTAGACTTGATAACAATTTCAATTAAATGCGAAAAATAGCGAATTTTTAAAATGTGCACAATTTATTCACGAATTATTATGTATTATATATGTACGTGCATAGGTTCCTTAAGATTCAATAAATTACGTGTCAAAAATTTTACTCAACCTCTTATTATTAGCTTTACTTTTGGTTACTTCGCATAAAATGAGAATTAATTGATATGTTCTTTTTGGTATTAAGTTGATACATATATTCAATGAGGAAATTTATTGCACAATTCGATTGAAATATTTTAGTAAATTAATAAAATCAAGAACCCAAAATAATTAATTAATTGTTAAGATGCATTGTCTGTTTATTGGACGAAAGCAAACAATTCTTTGAAGAACAAAACTCCTAAATCGAGATTTATTCAGCAAAAGGTCGATTTTTGCGTAGGGGTAATGACCCCTTCATTGAATGGATAACTTCTCCCTGTAATCACTTTTCGTTCACTTTTGAAAACTTATCTTCTGAATGAAGAAAATCTTAGTGTAGTTGGTACTAATAAGTGTCCTATAGTACAGGAAATTAAGGCTAACAAACGGAAATTAAGAATTGTTCTTTCACGAGTTGGATAATACAGAGCTAAATTGAACTTTACTGCTTTTCTTTACCCTAATGCAAAATCCTGAAAGTGAAAGGGAATTCGACGGTAATAAATTATCGTGTACAATATATAGTATAGGTACATAACTATGTATTTCACAATCATTTTAATTCAACTACAGGCGATAGCGAAGCAAAATGTTTAAAACACTAATATTTAAAATTGTCTTCAATATTCTTGTAAGGTTTTTGCTTGACCTAAAGTATTATAATTACTTTAAATACTAAACATTAAATATATACTAATTAAATAATTAATTTAAATTTGCCCACAACATTAAATTGAAGATTTGTCGACTGTACTCTTTGCTGTGTTCTTTCGGATTGAACTTTTCCTAAAGTCTCCGAGTGTTATAATAAGCAATGTACGTAATGAGTACAAATAGCCTGGAAGACTTGCAATATGTTTTCTAAAAATTGTATTTTCTAAAACGGCATTACCTCGAGAAATTATTTGTCGATATTGATTTAGATATTTATTAAACCTTCCTTTTTCCTTTTAATCATTTCTGGGATAATATTGAAAAAAAAAAAAAAAAACCTTTTGTTTGGCATATTTTGTTCAATTTCAATACACGATTTAACAAAAAACATAATGTTCATTTGTGTCAAGAATCTGTCCTCTATCCCTTACCTCAGATGCTTCAACTCATTTCAAAAATTTGCTCTATTCTCTACCAAGAAAGACAAGTTTTTTAATTAAACTTTTCTATTGAATGTTCATCAAGTTTATTATAATGGTAATGAATAAATAGGTATTACTGGAAGATACCAAACATTGTGTTTATTTAGCTACATATAGAATCTTAGAAGATAGCATAATGTATTGAAGCTAACTTAACTCGACGTCTTTTTGCAAATATGTTAAATATAAATATCCTAAATGATAACGACTGGGTGTAAAAAAAAGTAGATATGGATTATTTTAAAATTCCAAGTGGATATACGCTTAGATTATGTAAAGGAAATATGTTCAGATTATAGAGTTTTAATACAAAGAGTTTTATGAGGTGTAACAGACTAGGTTAGAAGTGATTGATTACAGCTTTAAAAAGTCGTTTCCTTCATTGATTAACGAACTGTTGTCCATGGCTGAACCCAGAGCAATTTAATTACGGTTTGTCTTCTTAGTGTCACCTTTACGGTCCACGGGGCATTTAAATAAACACGGCCGTCGCACCCAAGTGAGGTGCCAAAATTGTTACTCGCTTAGTTCGCCCTCTTCTTTAACTCTTCCAACTTAATGAGTATATTTCCTGATTGCTGGTGCTATCCATTTACCTCACGAAATGTGATTGCCAAAACTTTGTACTATCATATGACAAAATCCAGAAAAAATTGAATAAACTCAATGGTGTCGTCAAGTTCGTCGCACTCAAATTTCGAATTTAGAAGCGGATGGTAATTTCTAATGATAGAAAAGGGCTTCATGGGTCACAACGAAACTTCTTATCACCAGCTCAGTGAGAGCGTTGGGCTTTCATTAAAAATAAGGAAGAAAGAAAATAAGGAAGGAAGTGGATTCTAAGATTGCTGAAAAACATAGCACCTGCATAGGGGTTTTGTGTGGGTTTCTCAGAAAATGGGTATAAGCTAAAAGGTGGCACACTTCGTTTGCGAATAAGCCGAGTTCATCTTTGCGAAAATTTTAGGAAATTACCATGCTTCATACTTCGGTCTCATCATGTAATGGGTGACGGCATGTTACAGATTTTGCAAGCTTAGAATGTTTAAAGATGGCTAATTCTTGACGTATAAGTGAATGTTATCCAGCTAAATATTTATAATTAAAATTCCAGCATGTTTAGGTAATTATTAGCATGTCTTTAATAAGAGAAATGGAATAATATACTAAATAGAGCTAAATACAAACTTTAATGCAATTTACTCACATCATTTCCCGTAAACATAATTTCACGTTTTAAGTGAACTTTTTGTATGTTCAAACAAATAGACAAGTAAATAGATAAACAAAACATTTAAGACGACAGACGACAGAAGGAAACCATGGCGAAACTTGCAAAAGTCGTGCCCAACCCAATTACAATTTTCTAAATTTAATTTTAATTTTATTACGATTTTGTAATACTAACAACGTTTTATAATAGAATTTTTATATGTACATAATAACATTATTAATAAAACTTCAATAACTTTGTTCATATTTATAATACACAAGTTATGTTTGGCCTCGGTTTTCTTAAGGCCAACTCACGGTCCTCCACTTTAAAATATCTGGCTTTGCGCTATAATATTCAAATTATGTTCAGTTCAGGAAAATACGCTTATACATATGTATTGCAGTTTATTCCACTTGAAACAAATCTAATAGTTTAAAAACTGCCACTGTCGACTATTGATGTTGTCTATCAATTTCTCAGTAAATTAATCCTACACGCCCAGCCTTTTAATGTATCATACAACCAAACAACGTTAAAAGGATTAATAAAACCCGCGAAACTCGAGCAAAGCGCTAACGGAATATAAAAGCTTTACTCGATACAAATTTTAGTGATGACCTTTCTCAGCTTACGTAATTTAATGAATAATTAGAACTACGTTTCTCTTATTAAACACTTAAACTTAACTTAGTCCTTATTTTCTTAAATGACCTATCATACACCTGTAACATATCTTCTTTCGTGATTCAACGAAAAGAGTCTTGTTTCTAGTTTCAGATATGTGTATGCTTTTTAGATGCTATTTATAATATCTGAGCAAGCCACTGACTTACTTAACGTGAAGTCGTGATACATAAGGAAGAAGGAGGACATTGTAAAATATCCTGAAGATGTTCCCGCTTGAGGCATAATGAGTCAAATCGACCTTGCGTCTTAATATCTCAATTTTGGCTTATATAATATTCGCTTTATTTAAGATAGTTGTCTGCAATTAAGTACAAACATTTATCTATCATAATTTCAGCAGCTTGGAAAGTAATAGTTAGGAACCTTAAAGGCAAAAGATATTGCTTATTTCAGGAATCAGAGCAAACTGTCAAAGCAATGTTCTGTTTAATGCTGGAAACAGCAATAGACAAAAGCTAAATTTATGGATTTTAAAGTTAATTTTAGCTCATTATGAAATGCTTTTTGACAAATTAATGAATTGTAAATAATTTAATTTTCTGAAACTAAATAAATACATATATTATTCTCAGCCAAAATTGCATGCTTGCCTTTGCCAACAAATTTTGAAAAATTAACAACGTTAAGAATTACATAAGTTTCTTATTTACCTACTTTTAAAATAAAATTTTTTGTTCACGATTAAAACTGGCGATGCAAAAGGAAGGAAAATGATTGATTAAATGACGATTTCTAGGAAAGTCCAAACAATTATCTGCAATACCTTGCACGGTTTAGTCGGTTATTTTTTTTTTTTTTGCATCAAAACATCGTGCCTACAAGTTTGAAAGATTTCATACACTGATAAGATGTAATATAAATATGTAATTAGTATAATGTGTTATTATTACAGTACTATAGTTATCATTTAAAACCCACGCGTGTTGATTAATTTAACCCATCTATGTATGTTCAGAACTTAGGAACCAAATCGAGGTAACGAAAAACGTAAATTTAAGCCAAAGTTTGGCGCACACTTGGAGGAGGGCGATAAATTTTGTTCATGTGCATAAATTCAAGTAGAGAGAAAGGACAACATATTGAATTAAAAATCGTGTAAATTAATTGCCACCTAATATACACAAGAAAATAATAAAAGTTTACCACACATCCGAATGATCAACTTTATCCACAACTTTGTAGAAAGTCGGGTGCTGGTTGACGGCGAAGCAAAAGATTCCCATGAGGAGGCTTCTGTCATTCCCTAAACGAAAGTTACACCGCGAAATAAAGTGAAAACCACTCCCTCAGCAATTTTATTATTTTCATAATTAATTGGGCCCAGAGTTATCGTCGACGTCTTTCAGCTTTTTATTTTCGTTCAAAAATGGATTTTTAAGGAAATCGATATTGCAGCGGTTGTAGAGATCAAATCCAAGAGGGTTTATTATAAAATTCGTGATAACTTTGTGATAATCTGTTATGGAACACCTTTCATTTTCAGGAGGTAGGAACGCTACGGTAGCGTCGCTACCCCGGAGAGAAAATTACAACGAAGTCATTGCATCATTTTAGGTAAATTGGTAGCGCCAGTGTTGTGCAATTTTAGCATGTACATACATATGTTATTTCAGACTATTTATAAAATAAATTAAAGTGACATGTACTCTTTGCATTTGAAAGGAAAGTATAAATAAAGAATTATGATACCACTTTAAGTAAACTCTTTCCGCATTCTTCTACATTGTTTTAATCATGAAAATTTTTCTTTACAGAAAAAGTATGATTTTTTTAATAGTTTTACTATTAATGCATTCAAATTTAAATTTTACTTAATTGAAAAAAGCTGTAGGCAACAACACACATTGATTTTTGTAGTGAGATGAAAGTTTTGCGACTAACTTGAATGTAGTCTAGAAGAATCATTGATTTTTAATTTTTATAATAGGCCATTTCCTCCATCTGCCTCCTGGAACTATTAAAAGCTCATCCTTACTGAGTTCAACTCTCTTAGTTTGAGCTGAAGCCATTTGTGCAAAAAATTTACAAGGAATAATATGGCTTTTAAAATGACTAGTAAATGTAGAGATTGCTAAAGGATTTTCACTTCTTTCACGTGTACTGAATTACACGCGCTCTTTCTTTTAATATACTCATTACTCATATACCAGCAATTGCGCCATGTGGTACAACTGTTTTCTGATTTAAAGTGTGAGCTGTGTATATTTTTCCTGTTAGTAACATTTGAAATTTGTTTGAACAACCCGTTTTTTGACAATAGAAATTGTATATACTGCTAGATCTGGTTAATTTTTGCAAGTATGCTATTGATGCGTAAACCGTTTTGCTAGCATTTTAGACATTCCCAAATATGGCGATAGACTTAAACGAAATTAGACTACATATTAGAATAACCACGTCTGAATTATTCGGTTCAACGGTCTGAAGGTCTGTTTTCTCTAATCAGATACATATAGTGTTTAGAATTTCTAAAAGTAAATTGACTGATGATTTAGTGTGGTAAATTAAAGAGTTCATAAATAACATATAACTTAATAATATATACATATGTGTAAGACAAACAAAAATGTTAATCACAACACCAAAAAATAAATCAAAAATAATTTAAGAACAATTTAACTTTCTCATTAGTTTGCAACCCCAAAAGATGGGGAGCAACATTATCGTATTCGGATTAAGTTTTGTCAGAGAGTTTTAGATAATGGGCAGGCATTGCATGTGTGCAGCAAATGTTATGAATTTAAAAATAGTATATTGCTATAATCAATCTAATGAACATAAAAAAGTAATTGGTAGAGTACAAAAATCTTCTCTTTGAAATGTCACCTGTTGGTGGAGTTTTAGAGCACAGAGAAACATTTAAAGGCAAACAGTTTCTGTATTCAATGGCGTGTTGCAATTTATGCGTGTCCAGTCCATCCACTTGGATTGAGGCAATTTTCAGAAGAATGGATTGTCCAAAATGGGAACTACTCTGCTTTATTGCTTTGAGTTTGCTTTGAACGTGAATTCAATAGAGACAGAATAAATTTACATACACTAAACTATACCTAAACAATTCTGTAGATTTTCCAAAGAAACAAGAAAATAGAGTCAGTATTTTTTTTTTAATTTTAAAATTGAAGGTACAGACAAGACCTGCAAAAGTAGATAATTGGTTTTCACGTGAAAAAAAGGATTACACATCCCTTCTCTTCAAAACTGTGGGCGCTTGTTAAACATACATATAAATCATTAACAAGAGCTTGAAATAGAGCGTACATTCAGAGAGTTAAATGCTCCCATGCAAAGGCGCTGTATTTCGTAACATTGTTTAAAAATATAAATATGAAAATAAACGGAATTATGAATAAATGTAGGGGAGGATAATAATTTAAATCCCATTTCGTTTTGTCTTTATAAATCAGGTATACTTAAACGCAAATTCAAGCAAACAATAAAAAATAGGATATTGTTCAATTCTTAACCAGCATCAGTAGAAAGATAGGAACTAAATATTATAATTTTTACAAAAACGTCAAATATATTGAGATAGATTCTCCATATATTTATATACAAAAGCTTCTATCTGATTTACTAATTTGACTAAAAACATATTATATGTATTTGGTTTTAAGATTCAGGTTTTCAACCTCTTCAAACATTTTAATTAATTATTTTATAGGAAGCCACCTGACGATGTTTTTAAATGTTATAGTATTTTGTAGATCATAATTGTAAAATTTAGATTTTTACAAACTTGCAGGTGCTCAAGCTTAAAATTTTGTCATCATTTGTATTCCTTTTAAAAAACTAAACTTGGGCAATTTTAGCCTTTTCAAATGTTATCCAAACATGACAACATTTCAATTTTCCAACCAAATGATATTAGCTAGTAAAATTAGCCTTAAAAGACCTTTTTGATTTACTAAATGAAATTTAAATTTCATGCAAGTGAACAAACAGATATTGAGACTTGTATTCAACAAAACTGTTCACATTTAATTTCCTGTAAATCAAATCATCGATAAAAGAATTAATCCGATTTCTTCCAATCAATTGATTCAGACTTATTTTCTGATTAAGGTTCCTTCACGTATATGTGAATTTATTCTTAAATTTCTAATGATAGTCCACTTTAATAAAATATCCGACCCTTTTTTTTAAATACATATCGATTTTTATTATACGTAGTCAGATTCTATCTATAATAATTTAAATGAAATGACTTTACAATAATTAAATCACAAATTTGAACTCTGTAGATTATTTAGTGGGTGTTTACTTCTTTATTGAGGAACGAAAAAAAATATTATAACTTTTTGAATTATTCCACGTCAATTAATTAACAATTAAAGTCCCTGAATACTATGAATTTAAAAATTAAAATTATATTATTAAAAGGGGCTTTAACAAAATGTATAGAATAAATTAAAACCCTAGGGAGGATACCTTAAAATTTTGTGAACAGTTTTAAAAATATCCTTCTTTTTGACTTTTCTAAATCCTTCGCCAATGAGACAAATGATATTACAGTTTTTAAAAAAATTAACTGATTCAAAAGCAGCAGAAAATTTACTAGAAGAAATTCGACAAGGGTTGTAGGAAATTGTAGAAAAGTTAAGAACTTCACAATTCAATTCAATTTCGAATGTCTAGGGATTTTAAAGGGACATTCAAATTTAGTTTCCTTTTAGCCTTCAGAAATGAATAATGTGTTGCCGTAACATGTATTTATAAAAGCCTTAAATGATGAGGTGTTAGTAATTTTTTAGTAGACAGAAGAAATTCTTGCGGATTGAGAGGAACTTAACTTAATTTATCAATATTTATTTTAAATTGACATACGATTCTGTTTTAGATAATAATCGAAAAATGTTGACCTTGTACCATTATAATAATTTTGTTGAAATTAAATCAAGAGATTGAAAAAGGATAATGTTTTGGAGTAAATTCAAATCTTCAGTTATTCGATATCGCATACACACTACTTATATTAAAGATTGTCTTTCATATTAATTTTTACATTTATATATGTATATGTATGTATATCCGTAACTAAACAAAATTTTTGAGACTAATTGGTATGAAACAAAACATTAAGATTTTGAGTTAAAAAGTAGTCAAAAACGACGTGACAGGAATATAGAAAAGTGCTTCTTTGTTTATGTTTCGTTCGTAATTTTTTGCATAATATACTGCAGAGGAAACTGAAATATATTAAATGTAGTCAAATATTATCAATATTTATACTTAAGTGATAGAATTTTTCTTCAAGAAATTAATTTTTTATTATAAAGGTATATGATTTATCTTTGGTTAATACTACTACGCATGGTTTCGAAAAATAAGCTTTTTGAATTTTTAACAGCTTTATTCATTAAGTTGAATCTACGAAAATACTTCCATATATTCGACTCGATTTCTTCGGGGTTATTTGGAGCGGTTTTAAAATTATTTTTCTTTCTTCCTATCTTTCCCTCTTCTTTCCGTAATATTTTTCTCCTAATGCTTCAAAATAAATTTTCTCTTGACTCCTATGTCCAAAAATACATTCTTTAAATTTGATTCTGCTGCAAGCAGTTCTGAAACTGTCGGCATTGCCAACAAATAACATAATATAATTAGTACATTGGCTTCAGATATTTTGTAAATGCTTCATTCAAGACATTCATGGGGACAGATAATGCGAGTAAATCAAAAGAAAATTATTAAGACGTTGTGAATAAATGGCTACATTTTTCTTCACAAATGATTTCTTTGAGATGTTCTACGAGTAAAAAATGTTGTCTATAACTAGAACTATTTAGTTTGGAATCATTAATACCAAGGCTGAACATGAACATGAAGATAAAACTTCAAATAAGTGCGTTTTAAACAGAATCACACGGTAGGGAAAAAAATTTCATTTATTTACCAGAGATTATTGTTAACAATGAGTTTTCTTCAATTCAATTCAATTTTTCAAATTTTTAACTTACAATCGAAGAGGGCATTTTCTCTACAATAAGTTTTATTATAAATTTATATGCAAAAAAAAAACAATTCTCTTGAAAAAATATTAATTAAGTTATTAAATCGGTTCATTCCACTATTACACGATTGAAAGAACATGAAATCGCCTCAATCATCATCTCAAGTCAAGCAAAAAAATCATGTTAATATTTTGATTAAAATTAACTAGATTCTATTTTCTTATTATACTTATCTATTTTTAATTCTGAGTTTGAATGAATGTATTTCTTTAACACTTTTTTAATCACGATTAATTATAAAAATGTAAACCAACACCAGACCACACAATAAAACATGACTATTTATGCTCAGAAGATAATTATTTATTCGAATTATTGTATGATTAGTTAAAGCATTTCAATATTACTATGCAAGTAAGACATAAAATCTTCTTATACGGACCCTCCAAAGAATTTATTAATGGTTGATTGACCATTCAAGTTCGCTTTAAATAATCCGACTTCCTTGAATTTCAAAACCATGATTAAGAAGTCAGGTTTCCAATTTCAATTAACAAATCGATAAATATTTAAACAGATCCCACCCGCATAAAGCTTCATCAGATCATCAAAACGTAGTCAAATATTTCACAATTTATCGGACATAAGTATACTATCGAACTGCCCACACGAGCGTATGATAACTTACCAACAATTTAAAAATATGTACTTTCCCCAACACAATCACTTAACGATGTAATCGCAGCACTATCGCACCAACAGTCTTAAATTTCAGAATCTTTCAACACTGAATTTCGCGTGAACTTCCTTTCTGAGTTCGTTGGCGTGTAGCACCTGTGGAGCACTGTTGAAGAACTGTCCCGCAACAGTTGCTTTTATAGAAGCTTTGTGTTGTTGCGTGCTATTGTGGCGCCGCCACACGACCAGGAAAATATACCTCGAGCAACCTACCTTCCTTTTCTTATTATCGTGCACACGAGGGGATTACCTTTACGCACACAAATTTTAGCTTGAAAACCTGTCCCTCCATTCATGCTTCATGCTGTACCCTTTGGCAGCCTGCAATTTTCCACCCCTTCCCTCTTCTGCACCTCAATTATCCTGCAGTTTTCTATCTTTGCGATTCTATTGACATGCGCCAAATTTAACGGTCGTTTCTGTAGAAATATCCTTGGAAATCGGAAATTCAATGGAAGTTATGTAGGAATAAGATGAACGCTTTTTAAAGCTTTAGAACGGTCATAGTTTTTAATTCTCGTCAAACATGAAATCAAACAAATTACATACATTACATATGTTTCAAAACTCGTAAAAGAACCATAGCAATATACGAATAAATATCAAGATTGCTTGTGGGCCAAAATTTAATAAAAGCTTTTTTTAATTATAATATTTCACAACTTTAAACATTTTACAGCAATACCACCAGATAGCAACAGTGAAAAAGGAAAACTTCAGCAAAAAATTAAGCAGTAGATACAGGTGTATGTAAGTATGATGCAATTGAAGTTATGTGTTATTGTTTAAAACAATAGTGTGTATTCAGATGAGTGCTAATCACGCGTGGTACTATTATTAACGAGCTTTTAAAAGGTATATTACACTTAACTTGAATTCTGAAGTATAAATCTAACGCTTTGTAAAATTCTGAATCAATAAATCCGAACTAATTAACATATAGAAGTTTAAAACGCTGCCATTTCGGGCCACATGTATATTGAGGTTTTTTGTTATCGGCATAAAATCTATAATACTTTACTGATTTTTGAAAATAGAGTCATTTCAATGACATTTAATAGTAAGACACCGTCACTTTAAGTTTACATTATGAGAATTGGGCACCACATTTGAAATCAACGACCCTAAAAACTCCTGCTTTGTAAAGGAATCTACACTTTTTATTTCAAAATTATGCGGAATGTTTGACACGTGCAGCGTTTATAAAACCACATGCACATAGCATTGTGGACGTGAATAAGTGTACACCTGTGCTAATAAAAAAGGAAAAAGGAAAATAATACAGAGATCTAAAAAACAGAAACTCTTAGAACGAATTGAGTTTGATTTTTATGAAACTTGTAAAAACATTCCTAAGTGTATTCTAAATTGTATGGGAATACACAAAAATCACTTTGGGAGAATGTCTTTTATCGAAATTTTAAATTCACATATCTCGAGAATATCACTTTTGAACTCAAATAAATTAAAAATATATCTACAAAGTTTCATCAAAATCGGTGAGGAGACCTCAAACTGCCTACAAGTAAACATCTCGGACAAAGCAGGTGTCTGTGAGTATTAGGTAGAATATTTATTTCAGTCTTTAGGTTCTTGATTCCAAAAAGTTGTACTAATTTTCAATTCAGTATGTGTTTTATTTTTAAAAATGTCTTAAGTGTACAATATGTACTATAAAAGAAAGATATATTTTTTTTATTGCCATTGCAAAAACAGATTAGTTTACCCACATTTTTGTAGTTGATAATCGCAAACATCACCACAACCAATCCTGTCTCCTTAAGCCTTTATGCGCCTTGAGCAAATAGGTTGAGCAAGAGTTTATCATAAATTAATGACGCCCTTCACGAAGAAGTTGTAAAACTCAACCCACAGAGTAAATCAATTAAGGCAGTTAGAAACTGCTTTCATCAAGAAAGAGAATGACGAAGGAAGTTATTTTCCCAAACTGCATTTACACTCTGTTGTCCCTGATTCAATTTAGATTTCATGAATGTCTTAAAAGAAATCATCCGTTCCGTGATAGTCAATATTTGAAAGTATGGAATTAATTGTATAAAAACAATTTTACCATTGCAGTTGCTACAACTTTTACTATTTCGTTGAGTAAAAAAAGAGCTAGATCCATTTGAATATCTTATCCTATCATATACAATTTTATATGAACTTTGCGGGATAACAACAATCCTCTGAAAAATTTATCTTCTCGTACGAAAAAAAGTGTCTCTTGTATTTTAGTGGAAGTCAAGATATTAAAAGAAAAATAAAGTCGTGGTGAGCACACTTTGTTAATTGGACTCACTTCTATAATTTAGCTACTTCGGTAACTTCACCAAAATCTTTTGCTTCATACCAACCAACTTTTACTTTCACTGAATAATTAACGGCGCCGCAATTAGAACAAATTCATTTTACTTTATTGTCATTTAAATTCCGAACAGACTCTCTTGCTGAAATGTTTCGAGTGGGATACTTTGATATTCTACCGATTGAAAGAAAATTATCATCTGATTGTAAATTGAGGAAGGTACCAAAGAAAATTTAATTTTATAATTTGGGTTATTTTCAATGAAATAAAATAATTTGAAAAGTGAAATAATGTCCATCAACTTTGATCATCAATTTCATTAAATTGAAAATATCTTTTATGCTTATAGGAAGAAAATATATAAATTTTAATTCATAATTAATAATGAATAGTATTATCTGAGACTTAAAAATTAGAAAGGTTAATTCATAGCATTTGAAGACATAAGAATATGCGTAAGTAAGAGCACGCGGTTTGGAAATTTTGTGTATTGTTTGTACTTCCGCTGTTTGCTATTTTGCAAGATTAACGACACCTGATCAGGCGCATGAATCTGAAAAACGGATGTTATACGAATTCATCAAATGAGTTAACTATAAAATTAAAATAAGTAAGAGCGCTTCTACAACTAGAAAATATGTGTGCATGCACATACATATGTACATTAAATAACTTTTTTAAATATAATCGTGATGCAATTGACCACAAAATAAAATCTTTAATAACAAAATCTTATATTTAAAGAAACATTTCGTTAAACAAGATTCGCAATTCTGAAGTCATTATCAAAACCTCGCAACTTTTTCACTTTTAAATCATTACAAAAATAAGGAATTAATTCTTCAACTTTTACAATTATTGCTAATAATCAAAGTTATTGTTCGATGTTTGCATATTCTATTTAGGTAAAAAATTACATAAATCACCTCACAGCAGTAAAAGACCCCTAAAATTCAGTTGATATTACTTGTAAAAATTCAAAATACCCCTTATTCATAAATTATAAAATAATGGTTCCCTAATAAAAACAAATGAAAGAAATGATAATTTTAAAAGTTTACTCTTTTAACAAATTGTGAAATAATTGTTAAATGATAACCAATAAATTTTAATCGAAAACAACCATTAATTTATTACAAAAGAAATTCTTTTATTATTCTAAAATATTAAGAAATGTGAGCTGAATTGCCCATATAAACACACAATATGATTACAATGCAACAAATTTCCATTTCAGCAAAAATGATATTTTTTTAAATAAATACACTGGTAAAAATAACTAATATGATAATTGTTATCCAATGAAATTAAAATCTCCCAATTGTGTTGTATTGAAATAAAATATTATTTATGTTCTGCGTTCGAACTACGAATACAATTGAAAAAGATTAGCATTATTAATTAAAATGTTGAGTGCACGGAAAACTTTTCAATTTCAAAACGCAACGGTCTCCTCACTTCACTCACAGAGGGCTAGGAGTTGGAAGTAGATAGCCATAGCAACTTGTCAGTTTTCATTGTAACAAGGCTACCAACCCACACGCAGGAATTGCGGCTTGCTCTGTTCCCGTATGTCAAAAGCGTTCTGATATTTGACTCTTGTGTGGATCCAAAGGTATTTTAATCTTAAAAAATTCGCGACATCTTTTTCTTTTTCAACCTAAAATCCGAGTAGATTTCTTCTTCAACAATCCCTGGTTAAAAATTGTTAATTCGGAGGGATGGTCATTTTGTGTTTACAATTTTATTTGCTTCGCGGAAATCCGCCGCTCCTCAAAATAATTCCTTTAAGCTACGACGTTTTACAAAATATTGATTATTCATTTTTCCTTCCAGATCTAAAAAATGCCAGAATTAACAGAAATCAAATCTGAAACTGCTGCCGAAGTGAAGCCCAGCACAGCGGTTGCCGAGTCTGAGGTCCGCATCGAGGACGACGGCAGTGACAGCGACTCTGAGGACACAATCCCTGAGCTGGAGGATGCCGGAGCAACGACGACTCAGCTGGGCGGTGGGGCGACCGGCCTGCCCATCGACATGGTCTCGAAAGCAAAGCAATCTCGCGGAGAGAAGAAGGCACGCAAAATCATGCTCAAGCTGGGGCTCAAGCAGATCCAGGGTGTGAACAGAGTCACAATCAGGAAGTCGAAGAACATCCTCTTCGTGATCAACAACCCAGATGTCTACAAGAACCCCCACAGTGATACTTACATAATATTCGGTGAAGCCAAAATCGAGGATCTCTCGCAGCAGGCCCAAGTCGCGGCCGCCGAGAAATTCAAGGCTCCAGAGAGTGCCACTGGAGTGGCTGACACAATTGGAGCGACAACCTCAGTTGCCCCGATCGCCGAGGAGGATGAGGAGGAAATTGACGATGCCGGCGTCGATGAAAAGGACATCGAGCTCGTTATTAACCAGGCGAACACATCAAGGGCGAAGGCCATTCGGGCACTCAAGAACAACAACAACGACATTGTCAACGCAATCATGGAGCTCACGATGTTATAAAAGCCCCACTGCACTGTCGAATTTGTCTATCACATAATTTTCGCCCCGCCCCTCTTCCTAATTTTGGCCCGGTTCATGCGAAGAGATATTCTCGCCGCGACTTTGTCAATGCTTTTCATAGGAAAAGGAAAAAACTGCTCTAAACAAATAACAGAATTTCGCGAGCTCTGCAGCGGAGGAATCAATTCTTTGCTCTGATTGTCGAAGTCGTGATGAAAAGCAATGGTAGTTGCAGTGAGAACTATCAGTCATATGAACCGGGTCTTAGTCGCTACAACTCATTTCTTTGGATTCTTAAGAACTTAAAATACATTTTAATGTGTATGCATTTACACGCATAATAAAATTTAGTCATCTACTTACCATTTTTTAATCGAGTACATAGTTTCGTATTTCTCCGCCAAGGACACAGCAGTCTCGTATTCCAGAGAAAGTCCGCTAACTTGTAATGTTATTTTCTTAATATAGACATTGTTCTAAATTTAGATAGATATTCTATTCGCGTATTTCTCAATGATGATTCTTTTCTAGAGATTATTTTCCCAATTTGCAGTTCGAAGCATGGGAATAAAAAACAAACACCGTCGCATCTAATAATCATAACCAGTTATTTAACATGAATAATTTCTTTGCAAATATTTAGTCCAATTAATTTGCATGTTAGGAAAAATAAACTACATATACTGGGTGGAGCATTTATCTTGAGACAAAATAATATCTCGGTTAGACTCGATTATTTCGAAAAAAGTTTCAGACAAAAATTGTAGGGCACCGAGGGGGCCATTGAAAGGTTCATATTACGACTTGCGGTCTGGACCGGAAGTCGATTTTTTGAAAGGAAACACCCATTTTTTACCACGGATTTCGATTGAAAAACGAAAAAAAAAATACTTTTTGTTTTTATTATTTTTTCGATTTATCTCATATTTTGGCCATAACAAAAAAGCAGCAATCTTGAGACGACGGAGTGCCTTCTTGTTGGGATCACTTTTCTTAAAAAAAAATGTTTCATACAAAAGTTGTAGGACACCGAGGGGGGCATTGAAAGGTCCAATATTTACAAAAAGTACGAAATGAAAATGTAAAAAGAATTGCTTTTTTTATTTTTTATGGCCAAAATCCAACAAATAATAAGAACAAAAAGTATTTTTTTCCGCTTTTCAATCGAAATCCGTGGTAAAAAATGGGTGTTTCCATTCAAAAAATCAACTTCCGGGCTAAAAACGCCACTTATTATATGTACATAATCACAAAATACTGCTTGGGTCACATCTGTTCTAAACTAACCGCATATTGCAAAAATAATGGGCCTGATTCTGGTTGTCACCTCACTTTCCGTGACGTGACAGCTTATGGCTGAGTAACGAAGAATTTTTCTTATAAGAAACTAAACAGGTAATTCAGCCATAAGCTGTCACGTCACGGAAAGTGAGGTGACAACCAGAATCAGGCCCAATGAGTTTCATATTAAGCATGCATATATGATTCATAAATTCGAGAATATTTTTAACCACCCAGAACGTTATTTTTCACATTGTTAATTTAATAGAATGAAAACTTTGAAAAATGTTAGTTTCGAAATTGAAACATCAGAAATGAACACAATTGGTTTTATTAAAATGGTACTACGTTTTAAAAGCGTATCAAATTGTGTAACCACTTAATTCAGTGGAAGCACGCTTGAAACACTTAAGCAGGCACTCTTAAAAAGTACGCGCATATGCTTCATTCAAGTATCAATACAAAGGTACTAAGTACGAGTAAGTGCAAGATCTTACAATTTTAAAAAATTATTCTTGAGCTTGATGACCCTCTAAACTAGCATGAAAGTGAACATTTAACCACATACATATCTTGGTATTAATAGTGATGTAATTTTAAAATGCCAGCTAAACATTTTTACCGCTCATGCTAGGTTAACAAGATTTATGTATTTTAATTTTATTATCTCAAAAGTCTCAAGGACACAAGTTGTTTTTATTAAAATTCAACAAATATTCAATTTTAAAATTGGCTAGTTTTTTATTATCGCTTTTGATTTTTCTTATTATGTTTTCATCCTGTATTTGATGTCTTACATCTTTATAGTAAAACTGATTAATTTTTAATTTTAAAAATAAAATGAGATCTTGTATTCCTAGTCCCAGTTTAATAAAAACTAAACATATTTCATATTAGTTACTCTTTAACTATCTGATTATGAATTGAATATTAAACATTTTAGTACAAAATCTCAATCTCTCCCAATTTTATTTTTTATAGATACATGATAAAACATATCTTTATAATGCGTACAAAGAAAAAGTACTCAATATCAAGTTCTTTAAGAACAACAAAACAACTCAAAATTCAAACTCTTCTAACGTTCTGGTACAAAACATAAAAAAAGTCCCCTTAAAAATTAAAAATCTTTACAAATATTAACAAATTTAAGCAAATCTTTGGTTGAGAGAAATTCCTGTAGACTTCGGCGTCATTTTGCAAGAAAGCCCAGGACCATCCGAACTGACTACATCGCCACCCGGGCACTTGTATATCATTGGCTTATTCTGAAAAATGGAAACGTATATTTCATTTTAAAATGCAATTAAGCGAAAGTACCTGTAGAGTGTGAATGTCCTTTTGAATTTTTAAATCATACTTGGGAGTATTCACAGTGTTAGAACCTTGAATTACTTCTAATATTTTTCCGGCTACCAACGGCATTAATTCGAACTTAATTCCGCCGGAAGCGTCGAGAAAGTTCGATTGTTCCAGAATTCCCAAGCTATTGGATATTTTGCCATTCTGCAAGGGCTGATTTGTCACAGACGAATTATTAGTTTGAAAACTTGTTTTGACTAGCGAATCATTACAGGCGGCCTCTATCGTCATGTTCATGACAGGCGAAGCTAATGTCTGATTTCTCTGTCGATTTTGCTGTTTCCACTGTACGAACCCATTCCGACTCCTAATTCCCCTAAAATAAATAGATATTAGGAATATATAGCTACATAATAACACTCACATCGTATTATTTCTCCCGCCAAAGTTCTTTAGCGGTTGTTGGTTAAAAGTCCTTTTAATCATCGATTTCGATTGCGAATTTTCTTCTGAATGTCCGTTATTTCCGCGATTCTGGTGCTGTTGTCTTCTATTTCTATTATTGTGATTCCATCTATTACCCCATTTTTGATTATGTTTCAATGGTTTTGAAGTATTAAGCTGAATTGACTCTCTGTCCTTAGGTACTAGCGGTGGCATGCCCGAAGGTCTGCTCTGAGATTTATTTGGAGGTAGTAGCCGCCACTGCTGGGACCTTATATTTAATTGCTCTGGATTATTTGAAGCTATTTTATTCCTTAGATCGAAAGCCTCTAACATTTCAACGTCTTCTTCCTCCTTTATAACAATCTTGTCTGTAACATCTTCAAATCTATTTTTTGTGTCATGCGGGGATTTATATGGAGGTGGAATTGGGTTCCGAAATATTCCACTTTCTTGAATATACTCGTCTATTGGAACAAAGAATTCCAAAAATTACAATTCTTGTTTCGTTATTAAACTGGTAATTCCTAAAGCGATTGAATTATTGAGGATTGAAAAATTTTGAATTTCTAATTAAATTTCTTAAATTTTTTTTTCCCCAAGTTATATTTCCAAAACAAGCAAAGCACAGCACTTACATAATCCTTCAGTGTATACCTCATAGTCTTGTCGGAACTTCGTCAGGTTAATTAAATTGTCAAAACAACTTTAATTAGAGCTTCATTGAAAAACGTACATAACTTGTTTTAAAAAAGTAAAATGTTGACCATTTACATTAGTGTGCAAAACATTTTGAACTGGTTGTAACTCCATGCAACACTTTCTGAATTTACTGTTTTTTACCTTCGAAATGGCATGAAGTTTTTTCATATTTTTTTAGGACGCAATACAGCGATATTTATATAAACTTCATATTTAAAAAAAAAAAAACATTTTATTTTCCAATAATGGCACAACAAAAAATAAATTTGTGCAAACCAATTTGGACTCTGTTTATTCATATTCTCAAACAACTCTTATTTTTACCGTTTCTAATTTGCATTCGAGGGTCACTAACGCTCAAGACCCCTGCAAGTGCAGGCAATGGCACGCGTTGAGTACAACAGTGTATTCCATTCAATAATCTTGGATGATTTTCACAGTGGAATGACACAAAAAGAAATATCGACTAAGAATGGAATTCCAAAACAAACGATATCTTACATTCTTAGTTTGTGATGTAAAAATGAGTATCGAAATAACACATTGAGGAGGAAGACCTCAGAAACTAACGGCGCGAGCACAAAAGAGAATAACGCGTATGATAAAAGGGACACCATTTACTTACATTAGTCAAAGGAGGTTGTAAACGAGGTGGAATTGGATGTAAACTGTGAGAAGACTCTTAATATAGTGCCATTTGCGAGTTTTAAGCCTGCATAGAAGCCCTGTCTTACTACAATCCATCGACGAAGAAGGTATGATGTTTATGTTTATTAAACTCAATAGAAATGAACTAAATATTTTATATAATATATAAGGCAGCATTTAGACTGGACGATTGATAAATGGAAAAATGTTCTCTTTAATGATGAATGAATATTTAACCTTCACGTATCGGATAAAAATTGCACTGCGGAACGGCCAAGAGGAACTCGCTTCAGTCCTCAGTATGTTTATTTCTCTACGAAGCATAGAGGTAGTGTGATGATGTGGGATTGTTTTTGGGCGAAGGGTGTATGCAATTTTTTTTCGTAAAAAATCTGACCTTACAGCTCTGAAAGAATGGAAACAAATTCTCAGTGATATTACTGATAAATTAATCGTATTCATGCCCAAAATATGCGTCGAAGTAATTCGAAACCGTGGATGTTCCACAAGTTTTACACTTTAGTAATTATTCTAAAATGAAGTTTAATTACATTTTCACAGGTGAATTTTGGCTCTTTTTTAACTCTTTATTGTTTTTTTTTTAAATGATTATATTTTTCAAAGTACCTTCACTCCATAGCGAAATGTAAAATACTTTTAAAGAAACCTGCAAATTTAATTGGTCCATGTCGATTGTTTAAAGAATTTCTATAAATTCTAATTTCAGTTTTTAGCCAGATCTTTGCAACTAACTTCTAATATCGATCGTTTAATCATAGTCCTTTTGTCCTTTTTACCGAGGTAGATATGAGGCACTACGGACAACAGCTTCAGAAGCGAGTTATTGTCACAATAAACAATTCTGTTTTAATTCCATTTTCGCGCACGAAATGTTTTTTTTTTTTTTTTTTTTAATACGAATACATGTGGAATTTCATTTTCACCCGCGAAAACAGAAATGAGATGTGCAAAGAACGGCGGAACACTAGGCAATAATGCAATGTTCGTGAGATTTTGCGAAATCTTGGCAAAATGCTGCATACTCGACAAATTCGACTGGTAAATTTGATATCTAAGTCGGTCTTGTTCTGAGGGGACCATTTATATTGTTTTCAAAGCGTTGAGTCGTTTATTGTTTTTTAACATGCTGTGAGCAACGTAAATTGTTCTTAGACTCTTGACTTTTTTGTTATTCTAGCAAACGCTCAAAAGCACTGGGCTTGCTACTGCCGGGCTAAAGAACTAAAAATATTGTAATAATACCCCGCAAGGCCCCAAAACAGGAAGAATCTTAGATCTTTCTCCACTGGCTTCCAGAAACGGAAAAAATGAATTTTTAACTTTAAATGGCATCGGCTACTTTTAAAACACTGATAAACGTATTAATTTGAAGTTAATAGTGCATTACTTTAAATTTCCGCGTAGAGCACGTTGTTTAGTCCAAATCCAAAACTATAAACCTCCTTTAAGACTTTGCTTTGAGGCATACGCAAATTACACTTACCCAGAGTCATATTCATCACTCTTTCAAGGGATAATTTGCTACTGAAATCCATTATCACGTTAATGTAGTTGCAATCGCAATTTACTGAGGATTATTGGGAAAAAATAAACCTCTAACTTAAACAGAATCACAATCCACGAGAAACTGCATGTCAAGTTGTTTCCGTTACCCGGTACTTGGGTGCCATTTTTTGTTGTTGTTTCGCCTAACTACAGTTCAGTGGTTTTTTCAATTGCAATAAAATAAATTAATTATAAAATACAAAATTATGTTATATTTAAAACTAAATTTGCGTGATCTGTTATCTTAGAATATAAGGAGACAGGAATACACCAAAAATCTATGATTATAAAAAAAAAACCTTTCTTTCCACTCTGACGCTGGGAATTTCTTTAATAGCTCCGTTTCGAAGCGCACCCAATTTGTTAAAACTGTATTATAATTAAGAGGGGCGCTGAAAATAAATCAGCCGCCTGCTTCTAAGCTAATTTTGACATACAATTTCAGAAAAAGTTGTTCCTGGTCTTTCTCACAATTTCCAAAAGCAATCTTCAAAAAACTAATTTGCTCGTCGTCTGGGAATTTTTAAGGCGTTACTACAACTTACATTAAAACTAAAAATCATATTCAAAAAATGTTATTGATTATTAGGGTTCCGTACCTCAAAAAGAAAAATACAGAACCCTTATAAAATCACTTCTGCGTCCCTCCGTTTGTCTGTTATTATTATTGTTATTATTATTTGTGAGACGTAGAATTAGGAGCAATCAAAGATTATGAAATATGTATGTCCTTTTTACTATTGAGGGAGGTGGGAGGATTGGGCCATCAAAAAAATTTTTTTTTGGTTTTTGTATCGTATCTGATTTTTGGTGAAATTTTTAGGAAGACATAACCCAAAATGTGCGAAAAAGAACATTCTGGTTGTATATAAAAACGCAAAAAGTGTACCATGAGTTTTGAGTTTCGCTGTAGAAAATGTTTTTAGCCAAAAATCATGAAAGATACCTTAAATTACAACCCTCTGACTACGTCTAACGTCATACTTGTAACGATGAATTAATTAATTCTAATGCTAAATGTAAATTTTCTTACAATTTAAAAAAAAATCTAAAATCCAAAATATTAAATTAAATGTAAATATTTCATTGGTAGTACAGAGTGTGGTCGCAACTCGTAAGATGTTCTACTTATTCGTTGCTTAAATTTCTCTGCGAAAACTGAAATGTAGCCTATTGTGAATTTTAATTTTGAAAATGTCAGAAAGGGTTGTTTACATTTTTGTTGTAACTATAAAAACCGTTCTCTCTTAGTTAAAAATGAAGAAATAAGGCTTTGGGCATACAAATTCTAAGGTGAAGCGCTTCTTTCGACGGATCTACGTCTGGAGCCAAGGCGGCAGTCAGCATGGACTGGCCCAGCAACCTATTGATCGGTTCCTTTTGCTTCTCGCTGCTCCTATGGATTCTCTGTCGGCTGTTTCTTGTGCGAAATGTTGTCTACATATCCGAGAAGAGGAGACATGGGTGGAAACCCATTAAAATTTTGGACAGGGTACATATCACACTCCTGCCAGCCGTGTCATGTGCAGTAATGGGTTAATTTTTTTCAGGCCTGTTACTGCTCCATTTGCGAGGTGCTCCTGCCGCCTTCGACAGGACTTTTTTGCGACTGTTGCGGAGTGTGCTCCCATCCCACTTGCACCAAAACTGCAGATGCCAAATTAAAGTGTAAGGAGAAATACGTAAAGAGCGGAAAATCAATAAATCATCTTTGGGTCAAAGGTATTCAATGTTTTCGAAATATTACCAAATTTGATTGCTTAAAAATTACTGCTTGTTCCCACAATAGCGTGAGATATTGAAAATCCCAACTGCTACTCTTTTAGGTTTCAATTATCAAACCCTCCCAACAGAAAATGGGGTTATTCTATGATTAAGTAACCTCCTGAATGAGTTTCCCCGCTTGAAAGATTCACTTTGTCATCTTTTTAATATAAGGAAGAATACTTTTTTTTACCTAACTTTCCTTTTACCTAAAAAGTCATTGTTATAACTAAGTAATATTAGCTGCCGCTGCTCTTCTGATGATCTGCAAACTTAACCGAAGAAGCCGAGACAGTTCAATGTGCCTTTGAAAAACTCTAGAGATAAAAACTTTTTCAATCCATTTGCATAAAGCAGCTATGTATATGCAATCAAATCCGTGCCTTTAAATATACGAAGAACTAAAAGCTTATTCTAATTTAAAAAAAGGGTTAATGAAATTTGAATTATTTCTTTTAAATATCGAAAATTAAATATTTTTCTTAATGGATTCTTTTAATTTTTTTAAAGGAAATCTTCCTCTGAACGCTGACTGTCATCTTTGCAAAAAGGACATAGACTATCATTCATCCACTGGACTCTTCGGCTACCGATGTTGCTGGTGTCAGCGAATTTTCCACAATAATTGCTTCAAAAAATACAGTGTCAACGAAAAATGCGACTTTGGACCTTACCGTGATATGATTTTTCCGCCGTATTCCGTAGTTGCTGGTAGAACTCGGGGTTCTATGAAACTTCATCTAACTACAGTCACCCCGCCAGAATTTGTAAACTGGAAGCCGCTTATAGTAATTGCTAATACGAAATCTGGAAGTAACACTGCTTCAGATGTGATTGCTCTGCTAAGAGGAATCCTGCATCCACTTCAAGTTATGGAAATGGGAGGCCGAGGACCACAGGAGGCCCTTCAATGGGCTGCGAAGACAAGCCCTTTTACGTGCCGAATACTTGTTGCTGGCGGTGATGGAACGATTGGATGGGTGCTGAACACTATTTTTATTCTGAATATAAAGGTCTGTTTCTAGAAATGTTACACGTTTTCTAAACGAATCATTTCAGCCACTTCCCGAGGTATCAATAATGCCTTTAGGTACAGGAAACGATTTATCCAGAGTTATGGGATGGGGCGGCGAACCACCATCGGTACTGAATCCTTATAAAATTCTCGATAATGTAAAAGATTTAAAAAAACTCAATTTTGCAGATTAAAAATTGTTAAGGTTTTCAGATAAAATCTGCTGCATGTGTTAGTCTTGATCGGTGGATTCTAGAAATAGAAACACTTCGCTACCGCCTGCCCATCCAGCGGGCGCCCATCCGCCAGTGTAACGTCTACAACTATTTCAGCATTGGGGTCGATGCCCTTGTTACGTTGAATTTCCACAAAACGCGAGAGAGTCGATTTTACGTGCTGAGCAGTCGAGTACTTAATAAAGTATTTCTTTTGTTTTTTTACCAAACTTATTTGTTTTATTAACTTTTTATATCTTTAAAGCTACTCTATTTTGGATTTGGTACCCAGCAGATAGTCCAACGTGACTGTGAAGGCCTTGAAAAGCGATTAGATTTATACATTGATAACAAATTAATGGAATTGCCTGAATTACAATCAATTGTATTTCTGAATATCGACTCTTGGGGAGCTGGAGTTAAGTTATGCGGTAAAGTACTTTGTCAAAGAAAGATATTGAAGTTATTTAAGAGTTAAACCCATTCCATTCCAGAACTTACGAAAGCTGATTCTGGTAGATTAGAACACAGCATATCCGACGGAATGTTAGAGGTTTTTGGTATTGTATCATCATTCCATATTGCTCAATTGGCATGCGGAATAGGTAAACCAGTTCGTATTGGTCAAGGGAGACAAGTAAAGGTAATACATGATACATTTTTTTTTTTACATAAGCTGAGATGAACAGTTTTAAGCACATACAATTTTCAGATAAATTTGAAGCAAACATGCCCTGTTCAAGCAGATGGCGAACCTTGGCAGCAGCACCCCTGTGAAATAAGATTGCAGGCGAGAGGTCACGTGAAAATGTTGAAATGTTCCAATTCTATTAACTAAATGTGATATTTTTTTTTGTTAAGCCAACAAACAAACTAACATTACTTATATCTCAAACAAATATCAGTATATCATTCGCGAGAGTCTAATACATGAGTATTTCTTTTACATTATTAAATCGTATGTCTATATTAATTATGCATGTTTAGAATTCTCTTTGTACCTTAATTTGAGGACCATTGCCAGCGTAAATATGAATCATAAGATTGAATATTTTGGCTTTCGGTATTAAAATTTTATATATGTATAAAGACTGTTTATAATTAAAATTTAATAAGATTTTAGTTCAACTAATGTCTAGAAATATTTGTACTGTACGTAGTACAATATCATAATATAACCTTAGTTTTAGAACACAAAATTTGAAGTTTTGGGTTGAATGGGTGAAGATAAAGTAGTTCCCCAAATTGCTGGGCGTAGAAATGGGAACTACCGCAAACAGAAAAATGATTAAATTGTGTCCCCTAACTTAACTTAGTTAAAATGTAACCTTTAAAATTAGTTCAGCATTCTCTAAAACGTATGAAACAATATACATCTTGTTATCTGCTATGATAATGCTAAAATAATATTTTAACCGCTGCAACCCTCAAGTAAAAGTTAATCCGAAAAATGGCAATGTCTGCAGTCTTATAAACATGAACTGAAATTATATGATCACTGTAAACATAGCCAAAACGGAAGAAGGAGGAGGCAAATTCAACAAATCATGTGGCTGAGAAAACGTCAAAGCAAAAGCAAAATATAACCTAGACGAAAGTGAGTCAATTAGGTGTTTAATAATGCTGAAAATGGTTATTTTTGTACAAAAGAACTTGTGAAAATCGACAATTTCGAGCAATAACACACGGAACTGTGATACGAATTTAGTGGAAGTAGTAAATTTTTAAGTCATGGGAGGGCCGTCGAACAAGGAGACTTTAAAACTTCTTGAAATATCGGACGACTCGAAAAGTCTGTCCGATCTGGATTTACCTGAAATTTCTAGCCAGAGAAAAAGAAAAGTAAGAAGGTATGTGCGACAGGAAGCGTTTTCTAGAAGATTTCCCGTGCGATAATAATGTTTACTTTTGCGGTTCCATTAAGCAATAAAAACACCTCGACCTTCATACGAAATTATATCTGTTATCGTCGGGCCTTCAGCCGCTCGCTCGCCTCAATGTGAAGAAACGCAGTTTTACTAGCCTTATTTGAACTTTTCTTGTAAGGTATCAATAGAGGTCTTTTTGACTAAAACATGCTACTCAAGAAAAATAGTCAGCAAAACAAAAACAACTTGCTTTCTAATCTAGCTACATATATGTATAATATCCCGTACAATGTTAGTTCTTTGTATGCTTCTTTGGTTTCGATAATTATTACGACCTATATTAACTGATGATTTTTCCTAAACTTAATGTCTATTGACTGGAAATATTCCTTTTATAGAATGCCTGAGTGCATCGCTGACAAATTTAGTTCATCGAAATGGTTTTACAAAATTTCATTGAAGTCTGAGAAGGTTCACTAAACTGAAATTGCTCCCCGAGGTCACTGATCCCTCCCCACTCATCCTCATCTATAGTTAGTATTTAGTTCTCTAGAGGTGTAAATAATATCTATGCGAATAAAACTAGCTAGACTATCGAAAAGATTGCACCGTTAGTCAAGATTGCAATATAAATTACTAAAGATGAATTACATTTTAACCCAGAAAATAAATATTTTCGATAGGAATATTAATCTAAATTTCAAATTTCCTTTGTGTGTAGTTTCATAAAGTTTCTTAAAATGGAATAATTACTATTAACTTAAATTCTTTTTATCATTTAATTAAAGTTAAACATCAAATCCATTTATGTATTTCTACGTTATTTTAGTTTGAATCCGCAGTAAAAATTACAGGTTTTTATGTAAAAAATTAAAATTCATTAACTACAGAAATTTCTTCCTTTTAGATGAACAATTTTCATTTTGGGTATATTATATTTTTTATTTTAGATTACCGTCCTTTCAAATAATCTTAAAATATCCACTGTGTGCTCATTTATTAAGAAAAAAATTCATTTTCCTATTGAAGTGCTGACTTTGCTTTTTGATCCACTGCGGAGCCGCATTTGAACTACAGATGAATATAAAAAAAATTAGAGATCGTTAAATTCAAAATTATATTTACACTTCGAAAAGAACCTTTCGTCAATTTTTAGAACAAATATGAAAACTTGTCGGATATACATACATGAAGATAAAACTTCCAGAAAATTTAAGAAAATAAAAAGATAACAGTTTGTTGATATTATGATTATTTATTAAAGACTTAATGTTTTAAAGTGGGGAAAAGGTAACGACATAGTTCAACATCATCTTTCATACGGTTTCATAAGTTAATACAGCTGTATAGTACTGAATGAACTTTCAACTATGAAGGATCTTAGAATTGTATGTATGAGCAGCTTTTCCCTTCTTTAATAAATTTTTTAAATTCAATATACATACCACAATATGTCAGGAAGTCGTCTAGCGCAAACAGTAAGCTAAGCTAATCATCGAATTTACAACAGTTTTAAAATTTAAATGAAGGATGTATTTCATAAAGTCTATTGTGTGTAATACTTAATAAATATAAGATTCCATAATTAAAGATATTTGTGCAACTGTAATAAGTATATGTAGTATCAGGAAATGAAAAGTATGTGCAAGCAATCTCAAACAGAAGATGAAATTTACATGGAAATAGAATTTTTCGTTCTGTAGTATATGCCACAGACTTTATATAATTAAAATTTTTGTTCACTACTATTCATTTTATAAATAATCTAGTTATTGAACTTCGTTTACTTCCTGCATTTGTTGAACAAGTCTATTAAAAATATAAAATTATTTTAGGCATGTTACAATGATAAATATTTGAGATGCACAGACTTTTGCGTGTTGACTTATACTTGACCGATTTGTTGTTTTGCTGTATTTCAAAAGTATAGCAAAACATACATATGTATGTAGTCAATAAAATAATCGCGCAATTATTTTAAATCAAAAATTGCTGATTAGGTGTTGAAAAAATTTATACAAATCAGATATATGTCGTTATCTTGATGATAAAGTTTTAAGTTTGAATGGGTGTGGATAGTATATTTTATTGGATAGGAATGTGCAAAATAGGAAATTGTCTTTAAGTGGTCTTGAGTTAGGCGTGAAGATTATAAAAGATTGTAGTTTAGAAGTGTGATTATAATTGCAGAAAAACACGGCCTAAGCCGTCTTCGCACAGATCGCAAGATGTAAGTAATTCAAATCAATGTAACCGTCTAATTGTATGGGTTGCGATATTTCTGACTTGCTGCTGGCTTTTAACGCTTTCCTACATGATTGCAGTGATACACTCGGAAAATCTTCGGTTGGAAAAGCAAATTAAAAAGCGTAAGTATTTAATAAATGTGTAGTAAAAGCGCTGCTTTGCCTAACCTTCTTCAATAGAAAATCGCGCTGGCGGCAAAAGCTTCGTGGAGCCCATAGAAGGAAACTTTCTTTTGTTGTTGTTGGGCGATTAAAGTCTACCGTAGGCCACCACAATATCCATCGTTATCCTTGCCTGAATAGAACCTGGGAGTTGGGACTTGGGAGCTGGCGCCTGGTGCGCATGCATTTGCTTTGTCAAGGCAGCATTCAGTGTTGATTAAAATCGATGCCTGAAAGTACCTTTCCCACAGAAGTGATGCAGTGCAATTGTTCGTAGAGTGTACTCTAAAATACCTTTTGTTATGCCTCGAGAGTGAAAATATTTTTGTGATATTAAGTTGTGAGAAGAGATCGAAGTTTTGCCAATTTATGTAATTTTGACGATGGCATAATCCAACAACGAAACATTTTGGTTCTCTGTACAAACCGACGCCTCGATTAGGAGCTTTAATTTAGGTTCGAGTAGGAAAATGGAATCAGCATCTCAGGTTAACGTTCCACTTAGGTCCGGTGGGAAGAAAATGAGGAAACGACGGGAACTAGATGCCCTTGTGGCGCACTCCCTAGCCAAAAGGTATCTTACATACAGCTCACATAAATAATGCGAACGATAAAATGTTCTTCCTCAAGGGCAAATAAGAAAAACAACGCTGGAAATGGTGTGAACTCACAGGACCAGTTGTTGTCACCGTCCACAGATGAACAGGAAGACTTTGGTTGGGTACGTAGTAGGAATTTCAATGTCAGGGCCAATAAACTTTAAATATTTTATCATATCCAGCCAAAAGTAATTCGAAGCTCAAATAGAAACCGTAATAGGAAATTTTCCTTTATTCGAATGTGTGCCCCGCTTATCTTCGTCACTTGCATTTCCTTATCTCTAGGGTTCATGTATTGGCTCTATTTCGATTTAAGGCAGCAATTATATGAATATCGGCAGAAAATTGAAGAAGGTTGGCAAACAAACTCATTAAATTTTTTTAATTGCACCTGATAACACATTCTTATAGTTGCAGTAACTAGTCAAAATCTGCCTGAGGCTCTACAAAAATGGCATGAAACCTCGAAAAATCTAGAGCAAAATCAAACTATAATATATGGAAAAATTTCTGAGCTTCAGCACAGTTTAGAAAATTTGAGTGCCGATTTTTCACACTATAAACAGCAACTAAACGAGAAGAAAGACTACTCCAAAGATGAAAAGTTAGTAGCTGATTTCGGAGCCAAAATAGTGGCAGTATCTGTAGACGTTGAAGGCATGAAAGATAGACTTCGAGAGTTCCAAAAGGATCAAACGGAGTTTAAAAATGAATTACAAGACGTGAAGGTATATTATTTAACTTTAGCTTGAATGAACAATAATTTCTATTGTAAATTTTTTAAGAGTAATTTCAGCAAAGTTTTAATCTCAGCTGCGGCAGTCAATAACAACAACCAAACAACAAATTGTTCCGAGGAAATAAGCCAACTTCAAAAAGTTACGCTGGAACAAATTAAATCACTCTCATCCAACATGAGTCTTATAAATGATACGCTCAGTCAAAAAGTGCAAATTCTTGTAAAAGATATAGCCGGGCACAAGGTAGGCACAATTTAATATTTATACTAAATGTGAATTAAAAATATATTTTTTAATACTAACAGCAAAATTTGGATGACCTTTCGGAAATTAATGCCAACACAACATCTCATGTTAGTTCTATAGAAAAGGATTGGATGGAAGTAAAGGAGAAGTTCAAAGAGTGTGAAAAGTACAAATTTGAAACTAATAGCGAGGTATGCCCAGTTCCTTGAAATTCTAGGGTATAGCTGAAATATTATACTATTTTCAGATTGCCAAAGTGAGAAATGCAACACAATACTTGGGTAGTTCGGTGGAGGACATTGGCTCTAAATGTGGGAAATACCATGTAGAATTGATAAATTTTATGAATCAATTTAAGGTACGTTAATAACAAGGTGTCTCTTATTTTCTTGAGGTTTTTGATGCAACACTCTCATTGCTATGTTATTGTTATTAGTCCATTATCGTCGAGGATCCGCCTTTTCTAGACTCTGTAAATAAATTTAAAAATCGAATTTTTGCTTAATAAATTAAAATTCAACGAAAGTATTATTTAATTTGTAAAAGAGGATAAATGTTTTATTGACTGTAATAGCTAGTTAATAGAAATAGTTTTAGACTTTTAGTATGGTGGTCGGTGCTAACTCTAATATTAGTAATATAGTATAACATAGATGATATTAAAATATAGTAAATTTCATAATACTATATTGTTTATCACCTATGCCACTGCAACATTTTATCAATTTTCCTAATTTGCTGATTCAGGTATGATGCAAAAGTCTTCAAATTCAAAATATGTAGGGGAAACGATTAGTGCGGCTCAACTAATAAAAAAATAAGCGAAAATTATAAAAAGGAAAATTCTAATAATAGTAGCCAACAATGAGATGTTTCATTAAAAAATCAAAATTCATTAAAATATGAACTCCCAAGGAAAGAGTACATTTGTAATATCATGTATAATTTTTATATTGTAGAGCAATCCGATCACGGAAGCACCTGTGAACAACGAAGGACCTGTGATGTATATTCAATCTGATAAGCAAGCAACATCTAATAGTGACCACAAGACCACTCAAAGAATGGACTTAACGCCTCTCAATTCAAGTGAGCCTCTTCACATGAGTAATTGATGGAGAAACATTAAATATTTTATTTGTACGCTGCTGTTGATGTCTCTGAAGGTACCGAAACATCTGCGGTAGGTAAACCGCAATATTTAGATGCGAGCGCAACAAAGATCGATTAAAAGCCATTATATGTGCTGCGCCGCTGGCAATCACAAATATTTTAAAAGAAAAAGACAAAATTTTATAGTTGAGTTAAAAATTTATCTCTTGAAGTGCGTCGAAGAGCTGTAAACGAATTAGTTATTTTAACTTCCTTTCTTCTTCATTTAGAGGAGTTTCAATTATCGAATTTTTAAGCTCCCTGTTTTAGTTGGGACTAAATACAATTCCAATGTCATTTTGAAATAAATTATTTCGATTGTTACTAGCTATTTTCATAGTTTCCTTCTATTCTCCACCAACCAAATATAAATTATTAAAACCTATCCAACTGCACACAATGCTCACAAGATTTATTTCCTCTCCAGTAATGAAGTTCGATTAAATCTTATCCAAATATTTATTAGTCTCGTAAGCTTCCGTGATATTTAATGAGGATTTGCCTAATACATGAAGATTAAATGTACCCTTTGAATTATGTGCTGCACTTGGAGGATTTCTCCTTGATAACATTCGTCTCTAGCTCCACATGTGTTTATTTATTGATACATCAATTTGGAGCCGATGTGTTTAATATCTGTATGGGGAATTATTTCCGATATCAAAGGAGGTCAGGTATGAATATATAACTTAAGCTGTTTTACTTTACAACGAGTGGGTAGTTATTTAATTTTTTAGAATAGGGCAAAGAATCCACTCGGCACATTAAAAAAAAATGCATCAATAAATCAGAATTCAGCCTTTATTTTTCGTCAATATATAAAATTTTATTTTCATATTTTTATTCTTTTACACAATACATTATAAAAATAAATTTCATTAATCGTTTATGAAGTATGAGATTCAATCTTATTTAATAGGAACATTTTTAAGAAATAACTTTTAACTGTTTGCCTACTTCAATAAATGCAGCAATACATTCATCAACTTCCTGAAGAGCATGTGCAGCTGAGAGTTGCACTCTAATTCTTGCTTTGCCCTTTGGAACAACAGGGTAACTGAAACCGATTACATAAATCCCACGTTCTAAAAACATGTAAATTATGTAGGCATATAAAAGAAATATAACAAATTTAATTCATACTTAGCATTTCATCGGCAAAATTTCCGGCTAATCGGGCATCTCCTAGCATAACCGGACATATTGGATGATTTTCTCCAGCAATTGTAAATCCAGCTTTTGTCATTCCGTCTCGAAACCGCTTAGTATTAATTTGCACTTTTTCGGAAAGTTTACTAGAATCAAGAAGTAAATCCATTACTTTAATTCCGGTTGCTACAACTGGCGGTGGAAGAGAGTTTGAGAAAAGATATGGACGTGCTTTTTGTCGAAGCAGATCCACGAGTTCCTTTGGGCCAGTCGTATATCCACCTGACGCACCGCCAAGTGCTTTACCAAGAGTTGAATTTATAATGTCTACTTTGCCCATTATTCCAGCGTATTCTTCCGTACCCCTAAAAATAAAATGAAATTGTTAAAGCAGTTTGTTATATTAAATTAATTAAAAAATATATGCTAACTCAAAGATTTTCCACAATTCACTAAAAAGACATTGTGGGAATATGTGAAAATTCATCAGCAACAGAAAATATCCCTTTCTTTAAACTTCAAAGTTAAATGTCTCAGAAGATACAAGTACTCGGCGAGGACACCCCAAAATAAATTTTACCTAATTTGAATATTTTTGCTAAATTATTGTAATTTGATTTAATCTGTTTCTTCAGTACGAAACCGCGCCTCAAGTCCCTTCTGTAGTAAAATTATAAATTATGACACACTTTTTGGAATCATGGAAAAACTTTTTTAATGTTTACTCTTTTTACCCCAAGTTATTTTATTATACATATTTTTAATTGTCTCTGATGTTAATTGAGCATTTAGTAACAAATGTGGGCCCCATTTCTAAAAGTGTTAATTTTCATCTTTGAAGAAATTCGTTCCCATTTCATGCAATGTAAAGGTTCATATTGTGCTAAATTGGAATGAATCGTCTATCATTAGTTTTATAGTTTCTATAATTTTTACGTACCTTCCTGTTTTCCCAAAAAATCCTGTTGCATGACATTCGTCAACAAAAACAAGCGCCTTATGCTTTTCGGCCAACTCACAAATTTCACGCAGAGGTGCGATATTTCCATCCATGGAAAACACGCCATCGGTTGCTATTAATTTAATCCTAGCTTCACTGGAACTTAGCAAGTTGTCCAAATCTAAAAAGTTAACATTCATTTAATTTAATATTTGAACAGGCAGTATTTTTTATACAAGTGTTTTACTAAAGTATATTTAACAAAAATAAAAGTTAAAAGCCGAACCCACAATTATAAGACAATTATTTTGTAAAATAAGCTTGTTTTTCTGCTATTGGGACTGGTCCTTTAAAAAAAAAAACTTTTCTCTAGATTTTCTATTGCAAAATTTTAAGAATCTATTCCCCTCGTCAAAAATAAATCCTTAAAAATTATAAAAATGTTTAAAAGGACTTCATCCTTTCAATTATTTAGTTACCTTTCACGTCTCTGTGCTTATAGCGAAACTTCTTCGCTTTACAAAGTCGGATTCCATCGATAATTGAAGCATGATTGAGTTCATCCGAGAAGACCGCATCATCGGGGGTTAAAATTGCCTCAAACAAGCCTGCGTTGGCATCGAAGCAAGATGCATACACAATTGCGGCCTCCCTCCCATGGAACTCAGCTATCTTGCTCTCTAACGTCTGTAAAAAGAATTGTTTAATTAAACTGAATGGAAGAATTCCTTCCATATCGAATACTTTATGAATATCTTGCGTCCCGCATATGAACCTCACGGAGCTAAGTCCGGCTCCATATTGATCCAAAATACTTTTACTGTAAGCCACTACTTCGTCGTTACTCTGTGCATCAAACCAATTAGTTTAAACCCTTTTGAAAAATAAATTTATTACCGACAACCCCAAGTAGTTGTTTGCGCAGAAATTTAGAATTGGGCGATCCGATCCTGAAACTTTTATGGATGTTTTCTGGGCGGAAGTGATAATTCGCTCACTTTTATATGTACCAGCATTTTTAATTTCATCTATTTGTTTCTGAAGTATATTTCGAAAAATTACTGCTGCCGCACTATTTGATAAGCATCTTTTTCCGATAGCTACTGAAATAGTAAAAATTGATTCTCACTCAGAAACACTGAATTATGCGGGAGCTTTGGCAAGCTATAAATATCGCGAAATTTTGAAAAATCTCATTCATCATTTGTCATGCGATGAGTTTTCAAACGCAATTGAATTTAAGGTGGTACGATGTAAGTTAAAAATAGTAACCTTGAAGAGATAATCGTTGCAATTTGGAAAGGGATTGCATCTCTGTTTTTAAATTTCACTAATTAATTTGACCGGAAATACACTTATTATAAATTGTCGCTGGAGGAACACTTCTATAGATGTCTATGGACCACGCTTTTCTTTCTCGGAACCTACTGAACAGATGCACGTTCCACGCTAGTTTCGTTTGGAAAAAGCATCGATTTAATTTAGCTAAGTCGTCTGTGGAGTGTGGGATGGATTCTCTTCGTCTCTTGAGAGGGGAAGAGCAGAGAGTGGACAATTTTTAAATGCATGAACTCTGCAAACTTATTTCCAATTGAATGAAAAATTAAAGGATATTTATTTCACAATAACATAAGATTGCCATCTTTAGTTTACTTTAATATGGTTTTGTGTTGCTCTATTATTTTAATGCTTTCTGTATCGTAGACAAGCGACACATTCATTTTTACAAGAGTGTACTGTTTCTTCATAAAAAAACTTCTACATATCGAAAAAGAATCGAAAAGATTTCGTTCAACAAGAAATTTGTACTTCCACCCCGGATCACGCATACTTAACGTAGGTAAAAAGTTTACCTTATAATATTTGAAGTTTTGGCCTAATTTTAAGGTATATTCTTGACATATTTCTCTAAATATTCATAAATCAAGTTCATTTTTGTCGATTACCTACAGCAGGACAACTCGCTTTACAGAAGAATTTTTGTTTAGGAAAAAACAGCGCCTAAATATATGCAAGGAAGTTAGATTGGTTCTTTCTGGAGAAAATATGAGGAGACTTGAAAAGAAAGGAAAGTAACCACACTGGAAAAAAAATAATTTTTATTAATTAAGTACTTCACACACTTTCAGACAGTAGTTAGTTGTTTATTTATTGATTAACTACAAGGGAGAACAAATTTTATGTAACGAATTTTTATAAAAATAAAATAAGGTAAATTACTTCAAACGTAGAGCATATTTCCGAAAGCCCTCTAGTAGTGAGTGGTTGTACTTTAAACTAAGGCACACGCGTAACAGGTGTCAGGGTAGTCACGCATGCACCGACTATTAAAGTCATATTTAAATGTCATCGGTGTCAAAGGCGCGTCCGTTCGTCCGTGTTTGTCAATGTGTTGCACTGTACTTCCTCCCGGTCAGAACTCGTGTCACGCGGTGAGCACTGTTTTTGGGGCAATTCTAACTAAACAGCATTTTACTGCCAGCATTTAAACCACAAAGTAAAGAGTGAATTAACTTTTCCATTTCCGCAGATAAACAATGGCTCCAAGTGTTCCACTGCCAAGAGAGCGCTATGAACCCGAAAGGGCTGGAATAAATGCGATTCTGCTGGGTCCTCCAGGTTCCGGCAAAGGAACGCAGGTAGGAAAAACCGAGTTTTTATTTTTAGAGGAAGACTTTAACAAAAATGATAACAGAAGTAATTCCCTATTTTTATCGGACGCCAGTTTTACGGAGCCCCACGTTACACTTTTTGTTGGTTACGTAAAAAGCAATTGACCTTTTGCCTCGCAAGATAAGTTCATATCAATTCGTAATAAATGCATAAAACTTCCCGAATTGATATCAATTAAATAAGAGTCCCACCTGCTGGTACCAAGGTCGATTCTGTTGTTGCTAAGGGTAGTTTTCGGGAATAAATAGAATAAATATACCATTTATTTTCAATTACAGGTTTAAGTCTATTTATTATGACATTTAAAAGTATGCTTTTTGAACTGATTAAAAGCTTGATAATTTTACTAAGGTTTTTTTTTATTGTTTTAAATATATGCAAATTTATAACGTAATTAACATTACCTGAAAACATGATGTTTTTGTTAGTTTTTGTTATAAGTTGAAAAATTGGTATGTTAGATTTACAAGATGATTCATGTATATTTCTGTTTGATAAATGGACTCAAATCCATTTAATATGTTGAATTCTACTAATTTTTGGTACAAATTATTTAAAAACGAATAAATTACATCGAATTGTAACTGTTATCATTGAGTTTATTTTCTTAATTGAACTTATAACATTTTTAAAAAAACAGCTTAAATATAAGAAACCTATAAATACTTCTAGGGATATTCAGAAGAATTGTTTTTATAGGCGCCGCTCTTGAAGGAGAAGTATTGCGTGTGCCATCTTTCTACTGGAGACATGCTAAGAGCTGAAATAGCTTCCGGTTCTAAACTGGGAGCAGAACTGAAAAAAGTCATGGACGAGGGCAAACTTGTTTCAGATGACTTAGTTGTTGATATGATCGACAGCAATCTGGACAAGCCTGCATGCAAAAATGGTTTTCTTCTAGACGGCTTTCCACGAACTGTGCTTCAAGCCGAAAAAGTACAATACACCATATATCTATTAAACCATGTTTTAAATAAAATGCAAACTTTTTTTTTATAGCTGGAAGAGCTCCTCGAGAAGCGTAAGACGGGCCTGGATGCTGTGGTTGAGTTTGCCATCGACGACAGTCTTCTTGTAAGACGTATCACCGGTCGTCTCATTCATCCATCAAGTGGGCGATCCTACCACGAAGAATTTCGCCCACCTAAAGTTTCTATGCGCGATGATGTAATTTTTAATTCCTTACATAAAAATTAGGGCTCAAAACTTAAAATTTCTTACAGGTTACGGGAGAGCCCTTGATACGGAGAAGTGACGACAATGCAGCGGCACTCAAGAAGCGCTTAGAATCCTATCACAAGCAAACTCGTCCACTTGTTAACTACTATTCCCTCCGCGGATTACATTTTAAGGTAGATGCTTCTAAAAGCTCTTCTGATGTTTTCGCAAATATCGACAGCATTTTCATGCGACAGAAGCGGCACCGGGCCGTTCTGTGATTTTGCTCTTAATAAATACCACCAGCCAAAATCATCTTGTGTATGTAACGAGAGGAAGAATGTGAGAATTTCTACTTAAGGCCTTTAGATCTATTGTTTTATTTTGCTGATGGTTGATCAGTATCAAAGACCTAAAAAATTGTAGTTGTAGGATACAATTCTACCTTAAGTGGCAATATGTGTATTAAAAAGGTGTTGAGGAACAGCATTTCTACTCTTTTTAATTCATCTAGTCACGGAATTCAGAATATTTGGGCAAATTCGGTGTTGCACCAAAAAACAAGAAAAGTGTGCAGTAAATCTTATTAGGAACGACCAATGAAAAATTATTTAAGCTCTTAATTGTTTCATTTTTTATTGTAATGCTTAAAAGCTACGTTGGATAGAAGACATAACTTAACAAAAATCCATTGTTATTTCTATACATTTCAGGTATTAATTTTGAATTCTTATCTAAATACTTAATGATATCAGTGAACATCATATGCGATAGTTTCATGCAGTGGACGTTAATGTCGGTCTGCCAAAATTTTAGTAGAGGTTGTTGCTCATCCTCCTCGACTTTAAACAACAACTTTAGGCATTTGCACCTCACTAACTTAATTGTAGCTCCGACTGCAGACTCATTCCTTAAGAATTCCAAGTCTCTTTCCATCACAGTAATCATAGCACATTTGCCCTTCCTAGAAGGGAAAGTAGCTTCGAGGAGTATTTTCGAGAACTGGATTGAGAGAAGATTGCTTTCTAAATTTGTTTCGTTTAATAAGCTAGAAATCACGCTGTACAGTACTTTTTCAATATTTGTGTTTGGGAAAACACTAGAAAGCTCCCCATTTCTAGAAATTTGAATACTATCACTCCAAATCTTCACAGCTCTCTTCGAAAATATAAGCTTACCAAAATATTGCAAGCAGCGTTTACAATAAATATGATCTTCTTTAACCTTACAATTAGCAACAATGTCATGATTCAACACAATGTGATAAAATCCATAGAATATATCGTCCATCTTTGGTACAAGTATATGGTCAAAGTTTGGGCCGTGGTGGCAAAAAAAATCATTTACCTCAATCGACCCGGAAGGCAGTTCTAGGATTCGTTCAAAATCTTTCTCCTGTGTTAGCAAATCTGCCGAACAATTCCGGCAAACTATCTTAAAAATTTCCTTTGGTTGAAACTGAATTTTAAGGATATCTCTGAAGAAGTTCGTGTTGCCGTTCACAAGAACGTCGACAATTTCAGTTGGCTGTGTGATGAAAACCCGAAAGCTGATGCTCTTTCCTCGAGTCACGAAGGAGCTCAAGGTGTTGATATTTATTTCTAGGGGTTCCAGTACAATTTCGCTCGTAGAAAATTGGGTCTGGATGAGAATAACTGTCGACCTTAATATAATTCTCACCTCATCCTTCAAATCTTCGAGAAATAGCAGAAACACGTTGGCGCATTTCAAATTTCTGCGGACTTCGATGGAGACGTTTTCTAGGAGCATATTGCATAAAGCCTTTCGTCAATATTTGAGCACTTGAAATAAGGTCGCAGCAGTTCCTGTGCAGGGTATAAAATTTAATAACAGAGCTCCATTTAAGCGCAATATTTACCTTCGTCAGTTTCCTCCACTCACAACACAAACTTCAACAATCACCAGAGACTGTGATAAAGCACATAAACAAGCCACATGACGTTACGTCTGCAAACAGGCGGAATTTTGACATTCGCTAATATTCGGGTTGCCGGGGTTACCAGATGAATCTGTCTACACGATTTCGAATACACTGCTCACCAAATTCCGAATATTTTGTAACGTTTCTTTTGAACGAAGTCGAACAGGAAGTAAAAACGAAATTGAAAGAAAACAAAAAATAGTCACAATTATTTGAGTTCAGGAAAAAGTTATTTTTGAATTACCTTTTCTATTTTTAGATAGACATGCAGCCGTGCAGTGTCAGTAGCTGTAAAAAAAGTGAAGCAAGCGAAGCATATACCTTTTAAAAAAAAATTACATTAGGAATAATATGGGAATTTACTGCTTCCCTGCATTCTCATTTTAGTTCCATACTTTATTTACGGGGCACGCTGTACAAGCTCCAAACAAACCATACTATGGCTCTTCAAATTAGGACATAATTGCAATTCAAATTTTGTTAACAAATATTAATATACTCAACCAGCCGAGGTGGAATTTGAAGAAATTCAACTGGATGTAATTATGCAATTGAAAACCTAGCATGAATTATAATTAAGAAATGCAGAGAACGCCTTAATTGATAAAATTTCGGAAGATTATTTAATTAAACCATCATTCAAATTTAGCCTCGCTTGATACTAGCGATCCCCAAAACCATCACGTTGTATGCAATTTGTTAACTTTTTATATTTTCTTAAATTCTCTTAAAAACACAAGATGCTCACCTGTTTCCAAATCCAATACTTTCTGAGAAAATGTTGCACATAAAACATACATAAAAAGTTTATGAAATTTCATAAGCCATAGCGACAATACTTTTATAATGCTAAAAATAAAGTTATTATATTGTTTGGAGAAAAAAGAAAAAACACAATCAAAGCAAGATATCTACCGTCACAATTTTATTGAATCTTTTGACTAAAAAGATACAATATTTACAATTACTCCGGCTTAAAATCTTGTCAGCAACAAAACAAATTAGCCTAAAATTTCGAAAACAAAAACACAAATCTTGTATGACCATCTAAACGGTATGCTATGATAATGTTTGCAATTGTGTTACCTACATTAACTGCTCTAAAAGCTACCATAGTTACATTCTACCAAATACTGAATTGGTTTGTACATAAATGGCAATTTCTTGTGTGTCTTTATTTTGTTTCCTATTCATGGAATTTACACGTGATTTACTCTTAATTCAAAGTAGAGCTCGCTAGTGATACATACCATAGTTATGTACAAATTGCTGCTGCTAAACAATTTTCACCAAGAGAACTACCATTTTGATTTTAAATTTATCTGCAGATAAGCACTTTAAATGTTTTTAGTAGGGTAAAAACATCAGTTTGCTGGAATGTACGAAAATAAATTATAATACGCACTACATAGCTTATTGAGGAATATCATGGGGCATAGTATTGACAGGTTAACATGATTATGAAAATATATAGTCATTTTGCTTAGAAGTATCGTACTTGAAAAATATATCAGTTACAGAATCGTAGCTTTATACAGAAAGCCTCATTGTCTCACTTGATTTAAACATTTCAAATGATATGAGTTGGTAAAACTTCCGTGTTTTATTGGAGTAAAAAGAAGCTGCTTTGTAGAATGCGTGAAGATTGTTTATGGTAGATATTTACTGGATATAAACAAGTAAAAATTCTTACATTGACGCTTCAAAAAGCCATTCTTCGATGTCTCAAAATTACTTAAACATTGATAAATGTTTATGATAAGTCCACTGCATTTATAATAATTTGATTTTTTCTCTTTGCAGTTTAAATATTTAAACGCTGTGAGATACATGTACTAGAAAGAAGCATTTTTGTAAAACTGATTTCAGTCTTTTGGCAAAAAATCTCATTTCGAAAACGGGGAAGCAATGTGGGCTGATTGGAGGGATAATAATTATTATAAATTGGAGCCCGTTCATACATAGATTGTTATCCAGTCTGTATTCTTAAGCCCGTTAATCGCCAGCGTAGTTATTTATTAAAAACAGTAACCTATTCGAATTTTTTGATGATGTTTGCAAATAAATACGGCGACATATTAAATGCGTCTATGCAAAATTATTGCTTATGATTCGTTTTTTCTGGTAGAGAATGACTACTGTCCACAACACAGATTAATAGCGATGTACGCATATAACGACTGGTGAATTTTGTTAACGCTTAAAAAATACGCAGTTCATCATCCGTCTCGTAATTCCGGTCCCAATAGCCTCCGCTGTATAACCAATCCTCTTGCTTTGTGTGCGGATTTGTGCCCAAGGTAAACCACCTGTAATGTTCAAATAAATATCAAGTTTTTTAAAAATTCATGACTTAAAAGCGATAACAGACTGGAAATAAAAACTAATTATTTAACTTTAACATGATCATTGGGAAACCGAAACATCAGTTAGTTTGAAAAACATTTCTACTAATGGGTGTTGGCGATTCCAAGGAAACAATTAATTTCCGATTAGAAAGCTACTTAAGGGGATTTGTCCTATACTTTTTTTCTATAAATAATATAAATCCATATTAATTGTTCCACCACCTTAAATTATTGTTATGCCAAATAAACTCTAGGAGAGAATCAATCGGTTTCGTTAAAAGGGTTTTGATTTTGAGCTTAAGGAAAATTTTGAATTAAAGGAATACGTTTTAAATCAATATATGAACTTACTTTGGTGCCCATTCGCCGTTCTTTTCTTTTTTTCGAGATTTTCTGGCGTCTCTTTGCTTTTCTTCAAGACGAGTTTTCTCTGCTGCAGCTCCATCAATATCTCCAGATTCCAATTTTCGAATATCAGGCCTTAATCTTGAATCAGTTGGACACAAAGTGAGAGGAGGCTTCATGCCTGGCTCAAGCTCATTCAGAGCCATCGCAAAAAGAGTAAACTGATAATACTGTAAAGAATTAAAAAGGTAAGAATGAGTGCTTCAAAAGAGCAAAGTCTTACTTCAGCGGTGTTTGATGGACGTGGTTCAGCTTCCCATAAAATTATCGATCGTGGAATGTCTATTGAATAGGTAGAATCACTCTTTGGTATATCACCCTCGGGAGGTTCAGGGATATCTTCAGACTTTTAAAAATTTACTGTAAGATTCGTAACAATTTAGATGTAGGAAGAAAATCATACCTCTTGAACAGATAGACTTTTAAAGGAACTCATTTTAAAGCTATTTAACTTTGAGAAGACTTTTCTTGGCGTGTGGGCAGGTGACTCATTTGGACTTTTTGCCTTTTCATCCCCTTTCCGGAACTTATGTGCGTTTTCCTTCATATACTCCTCATATGCTTCAATATCAGTACACTTTATAAATTCAGTCCATTTTCCATACAAAAAGAACAGCTTTTTCTTACTACGAAATAAATAATTTAAATGTATGACCAAATTTTAAATCAACTCTACTTTTTGTCTGTGATGAATCCTTCTACTCTGTGAAGATCTTTTGAAGCCCAACCAGCTGGTTTAAAAGTTAGAATTGCTTTGTGACCAGTTTTATGGTTGGTTACCTCCATTGTGCCATATTGCTCCATCCAAAGTTTTCCAACAATAATGTTGTGCACACAGCAGTTCACATTAGTCCAAGTGTATGCTTCTCCCCACCTTAAGTAAAATATGTTACGCGATGCTTTTTATATTTGTCCGTAATATGAAAAAGAATTTTAAATTTACTTACTTGGGAAGCTCAATGGTAACATTCCCCTTAGGCTGTATCTCTACACTTTTGCCCCAAAATTTTAATTTAGGATGAATAGATCCATGAAAAATGAAATTTGGAGAATCTGCATGAAAAGCTGATACGGGAGGGTGATGTGAAACCTTAAAGGAAACCATTAGAAAATCATATTAGCTTACTGTGGTAGTCAGATTTTAGTACCTGTTCACAAACAATTCTGTATTCTGGTCTCTGAAGCTCATATGTTTCTCCAAGAAGCGGATTAAAGGGTTTTCCCAAACGTTCCCAATTAGAAGCAAGTGCAGAAACAGCAAAGCCTACCAAAATTAGTATAGGTACATATTTTTATTTCGGTTATAATTAAGTATAATTAATTTACCTGCCACGTATTTCATACGATCAACGGGGTCTTCATATTCGGAAGCAATTCTGATAAGTTTCGCGTACTCCATGTACTCGCACATGCGTTGCAAAAAGCTGAGAGGCTCGTTGAATATGACTGGCATGGTGATTTTGCTTAATTCTTTGCCAATGCAATTTTTTAATACTGACCAAATGCTGAAGTCATTTCTTGAGAACATTGGTACTGGAAGTGAGGTTCTGGAAGGAAATAAAGTTGTGAAAATAATTTTATTGTGTATAAAGAAAACAACACCAAATATCTCTTAATATATTTTCTGCAAATATTGTAACATTTATTTCATTTCTAATTAACTTTTGTGCGACGAATATTTTTGTTTTACCTGTTCGTAAACTTAAAACTACGTTATATTCTGGAATTGTTAAACCAAAAGGCCACTGTCATAAGCACTTTAAAAAATTATGTGATAAAATAACTGGCCATTAATTCTAGTTTTGTGTATGATGTAGAATTGTAATCTTGATATAAAAAATATGCGAAATTCGTTAAATATGTGATTGTCCTTAAAGTTGCTTGCTTGCTGTTCCTAAAAATGGGAAACTATTTTTTCAAAAATTATAAGAATTACAAACATAATCACATAATAAAATTTCAACGCTAATAAAACAAATACATAATTGCTTAAACATTCATTTTTATCGTGTGCACTTTCTTTTAAATTATAAAATAATGTTTCTCCATTATAATTCGTAACTTCTAATCCTGTCTCTATGGCAAAGAAACTAAGAGCGAGAACAAGTGTTTTTGCCATTTCAAGGCCACATATTTTCCCCTTGAGAATGATTCAGCTTTGAAAGATCATTAAGTTACTCAAAGCTCCAGTTCTAACCAAAAGGCAGTTTTCCCAGGTCGTATTCTCTATTCTCAGGATAAAGTTGTTTATTAATTCCCTTTTCGTGTCAAGTCATCGCGGTTGGAGCCATTTGGCTCCACCGAAAATTTATGCAATAGTTGGCAAAGCGAGGCGTGTCGATTTTTCGACTCAACAACTTCGAAATTCTGTATCCTTTCCTGTTTGTTTTTGTAAGAGCAACAGTCGAAGCGAAAATATGTTTGTACAATAATCCGACTGTACTAAATATGCTATTTTAGAAATATTTATTTTGAATTTAAATTCTGGTATTTAAAGAGAAATGGATTAATCAAGTCATTCTGATTTTTCTCTATCTCTATCTCTCTCCAGAAAATATGTAGTTTTTTTTTATTGGGGGATAAGAATTTCTGAGGAATCGGAATGCCAATATAAAATTAATAGTTCAATAAAAATAAATGCTTAAATGTTTCACATTGTTGGGATTGAGGCAGTTTTCATTATTCGACGTGGAGATTAATTTGCGATGAACTTATTTAAAAATCTTACCCGCAAAGTGAAACTTAAACACTACGTATTTTATAATGATGATAATATCAAAGATTGAAAAAGTTATAATGAAAAATCGAATGTAAAAAGCATGTTAAAAGAAGAGCAAAATCGAGAGTCTCCTCGTGAGAAAATACCAAAATATTTTAATGTTATTCAATTATATAAAACCATTAACCTTTCCTTATTGATGAAATTCCTCAAATACATAAAAACAAGTGTTTGAAATCTCTCTCAATTCCGATCACATCAAAATGCCAAAACCTGTATAGTCCTAAAAATTTTCACTTGAAAATCTGAAGATTTTTCCGGATAATAAAATTTGTATGCCAAAGATATATTCCAGTTTTTACTTCTGAACCCAAAGTTATTACTTTTATAAGATAACTTGAGTTTGTAATTGAATGGAAAATAAAGCTTACAACTCCTAAGTTTGACCCACTTTATGAGAATATGCTTCCGAGCATATACATACGTCTGTTTGGAATTTCGTCGTTTAAAGAGCAATATTCAAGCCACTCGTAAGTACAAATAGGTCAGGCAGTATTGAAAAATGACAAACGGAAGTTGACCATCAAAATGAAATAAAAGACTACAATGGCTTTTGCCGTTAATATTAATTGTATTACAAGTTTCTTATAGTCTTGTTGATATATTATGAATGCAGCTATACATATTTAAATTACTGCCAAGCTTTAATAAATTTAACCAAGATATTTTCTTAATTGACAAATATTATTTGCATGCAAGATGTTTTAAAAGACATTATTTAATTTAATAATTAAATTCATAGCAATGAAGTGGAGAATACAAATAATTTTTGCACCAAATAAATTAAGCTTAAACAATTTCAAGAGAAAAATTGCTAAATTGCGAAGGAGTCCATATAAGCATAAGGTACACATTCAGTTGATAGTTTTCTTTACATCATGGTAAATTATTCACCTTTCGTTGTACCGAGTGTAAAATTTTATATTTTCATAATAGTTTTTATGGTAACCAATTTTGCTACATATTTTGCAACGATACAATAGTAAACCCAATCAACCTATTATTTATAATTTGCAAACGTATTTTTGTATAATTAAATAAAAAAATCGTTTTATGGGCTAAAATCAATTCAAAAGTTCGAAAGTATGTATGTAGGTATTTCATAATGGGACACTTGTTTTTAAATGCCCTGGAGGAGAATAATCAGGTATGCTTGATTGCAAGCGAAGAAAATGCTTAGGTATGTGTAATTATAAGTTTAAATAAAAGACAAATTTAAAGTATAATTGACTTTGACAATTGCACTGATGCTGATATGTAAATTGATAAAAAGATTTTACTATACACTACGTTTAATTAAAAAGAATTATCGAAAAAGCATACAAAATTGTATTAAATGTATATATTCTTTTTCACGTACATAAAAAGCAACGAATCAAATAAAATTAAGGCCCAGTGCCACGCAGATAAAAAGCAGAATAACTTGAGGGCAATTTGTTATCATTTTACTACATATAACTTCTTATTTGCATGAGGCCGAAAAATTTATATGCTTTCTATCACTAAACGAATTTAATAAGAGTTAAAAGTGCATCTTTACTGCAATAAGTGATGAATTAATTACCTTATAGTGCAAATTTTATTAAAATAGATAAACCTCAAAAGTTATAGACTTCAACTAAATTACCTGTATTTATATTCTTGATCCTCGCATTCCCCATCTTGATTATTCTTCTCGGCCATAGTATACTTTCAAAAACTTCAGACGTCTCTTACACTTCATTCGGTAATAACACAACAATTTCAAACAGAAAAATATTTACAATTTAAGTATTAAGTGTATTTATCTGTTTCTGTGCATCTTTGTCTGTCAATGGCAGAAAAAATAAAAATAAAAATTTCTCTTCAATGGATTGTAATATGAGAGTAATTTATGTAAAATCGATATATGATGTTTATGATGGTTATTCATATGAAATGAGCACTTCGAGCCTTGTTTATATATTTTTTCGATTTTATACAAATAAATTAAAGAGATGAAGTGCAAAATCACAGCATTTACCCAATTCAACTATACATAGTTATAATTTCTTATTCACATTTCTAAAAAATTTAAGGTTTTATGAAAATTTTCAACGTTATAAAATAAAAAGTGTTGAGTCACAATGTATGTACTTTCCCCACGTTTTCATGGTGTTGAACGTTTTGGCTGTATTTCAATCTATGTACTACATAGATGAGAAGTTAAAGTAATTGGAAAGAAATTTACAATATTCCAATTATGAACAAAACTCATAAAGTTCGGCAGAATTTTGAAAAAATTTACAATTGTTCATGCAATTATATTGGCATATGAATATATATACATAAATAAAATATATTTCCAAAACATACACCATATAAGAATTATTAGAATATTAATCAACTTCTAACAAAGAAAATAACTTTCAATTGTTTTGTTCAATAAACACAACAATTAAAAAATGTTGAACTGAAGGCAGAAATGTGTGAACACTATCTAATTATTATTATGCAATACTACACGGATGTTATCACACGTCCACAAAAAATATGAAATATTAATGCATAAAAAAAGAGTATGCACAAACAATTTTTTTTCACTAAAGAAACACTAAAATCGCATGAAATAAATGTAATCTGATCGCATTTAAATAGAAATTTTAAGTTTAATCCAACCAAAATTTATAAATAAATGTTTTGAGTTTGTAACTTAAACATTAAAAAAAAGGAAATCGAAAATAATACTGCCAATTCACTAGACAATAAACTGGCCTACAGTTCATATTCTGGAGAGCTTATTATCTCCTTTCTATCTAATCACCGCTCTTGTCTTAAGTAAAATATCAAATATCAATTTTATATTACTCTGGATTATGACAAAGAATTCCTATTAATTAATTCGCTTAGTAAATGTATACATTTATTTATTGGTCTTATCTGTTCACAACTTGCAACTCATTAATTGTAAGTCTCAGAATTTATGGGTTATCATTGTAGTATTCGTGAACTATGAATAAGAGACCAAGCTATTTTTAAAAAAATCTTCAAGTTTATACAGATTTACTTATGTGTTATTCCTTGTTGCTTTTAGTTTAAAAGTTTGTCGCAACGGTTGTTTTCATCGTTTCTTATTATTTTCATTAATTTATCATTTTCAGTGTCAATAAAAAAGTAATTAATTTTTATTGGCACAGAGAACCGTTAGAAAATTATCCAGAAAACCGTTGTAAAAAGTCTAACTTTGCGTTAGTTAACTTCTTTAAAGCATTCCAACAATAAATGAAATTACTTTTCTTTCGTAATAGAGAACAAATATGTATATTTTAAGAACAAAAATTGAAAGAGCCAGCTCTCAAATTTATAAGTTGAGTTTAGAAGCATCAAAGAAATATCTCTGTACCATAAATTCGATAAACGTTTCCCCATTATTCTCTTGTGGGGAATGTAACCTTATAATGACTACTTAAACCGGGGATCGACTTGTTAGCATTAAGAATTTTCTTTATTACTTATTTTCTTCAAATATAAACGTATTTTTATTAGTTGGACCTATCAAAAAATGTCAAGCTTTCACTTAAGTTTTTAACAGCTAAACATAAAACGCCATATTGTTTATAAGATACATAAGTGGTGGTTTAAGCTATAGGGTAATAAACAAAATTTATAAAAACTGATAAGTTATCAACTCTGTAAGTACTGACTTTTCCGTTCAAACATCTTATATTAAAAATCAAAAAAGAATCTTGTTTATGTTTCTTTATAGTAATTGTTGTTTAAAATGATTAATTCCTTTTTCAAAAGGTTATTATTTTTACAAAACTATACGAAACAAAATTAGTAACTCAAATTTTATTCTTTCTTAAAACTTTTTTAAAAACAAATCATTTCTATATTATTTATATTTTATTATAATTCAAAAAACAATATATACAAATCAGTTAACCGAAGCTAAAAATGTTTGGTAACTCCCGCCAAAAGAAGCTTTTGATAGTTTTATCAAAAAGTGCATCACCTACAAATGGATGCAATAAAAAAAAGCTTCGCCAAGCCTTCCTTTCCTTTCTTTTTTTTACAAGTGTTTCCTTGCACAACAAGTTTTGGATTATATTCCAAAAGTGATGCCTAAATTACGCTTTTATAAAGGCTCGTCGTAAGATACAGCTTAAAAAGCTAACCAGCCTCAAAATCTAAATATGGTTATTACTCTTCTTGGTTATTTCACAAATCCTTACTTGAACACTTTCACCTTGTAGAACCACTAATCTTTCGTTTAGATATTTCCAGGTCGATATGTGACTAATACAAGTGTGGTTTACTTACGAAAGTTGGGCTGAAAAGCAGAATATCTCGCATGCAGACAGAACTCCTGCCCAGCGGATGGAGGAAACAAATCATGGTTAAGCTTAATTGGATCGATTTTGCACTTAGTGAATACTTTTGGACCAGGACCAACGAAATGAATGTGTAAACAAGTGGCTCATGAAACAATTTATGTTTTGTATGTATATTCTGTTCAAAAATGAAATGTTTGCTCACAGTATCTGTGAAACCCAAGTTTGTCTAATATATTAACTCGGTGGAAGATCTAATGAAAGATTCAACTAAAGGGAAAACAACAGAAAATCGATATGGAAATTTACAAACTGAACAATATTTAAATGATCTTCGTACAGAAATTATGTGCGCCGGGTTACCAAAAACAGAATTTGGAAATCACATTTTCCAATTTAACTGGCACGGACCGAATCGAGTTAGTTCTATTGCACTCTACCAAAAATTCGTCTCAACTGAACTGGGGATATTTTCAGGATGAAATAGGGCGAACAACAGAAGTTGGCGCGCATGTCCCATTTATGACGAGCTTCAGAATAGAGATAATGTTGGCGACATAATGATTCATTGTATTTTTAAACAACACTTTGGTCGAAAGAGAAAACTTCAAATGCAACTTTAACTTCATTTTACCTGCCCATTAATTTTAAGAAAATTTTCCCCACCCGCCCTCAATTTTACTCGTGGAAACTTTAAGAAGTTCTCAGAGATAATGAGCATTTACTCCTAAAAAAATGTTGTTCTTGGCATTATATACATATAACAAAACATTGAAATACTTCTTAAAGCTATACAGGAAAATGCTGTCTTATGCGCTTGAATTGCTTGAAACCTTTTCATAAATGTATTTGTCTGCTGTTTGTAAACATGTTTTTATGTTTCCCCTTTTTTTCGATATTTCTATGCTCTTGTAAACGAGAGGAATAATTTACTCCAACAAAAAATTACTACTGATTCATATTTTAAGACTTTTTTTTGGAAAACGTATAGTTATATCGGAAGTAAACCATAAAATGGCAGACACCACTTTTATCACCTGTAAACCATTTGATTTTTTTAGTGAGCAAATAAATCGGAACTGTTTTCTCGTGCCCGAATGATCTAATAAATAAGTCAAGCAAAAAATGATAAATGGGGATAAATAATGGCTTTCATCGAAAAGGAGTTTCATTCATATTCAAAAGACTTACTAACTTTATATGCTTTTACAAACTTTTGTAACGAAATCTACTTTTTTATAATAACTTTTGTTATTTTATGTAAAAAATAATAAAATTAAACATTAGTCAACCCGTTCTAACTGCACACTATAGGCGAAAAAGCAAACTGAGCTCTAGTATTTCATACAAATAACTTCAATATGTAGAAATTAGGACAGCGACAAGCCTAGGAGCCTTTACCCACTGGATTACAAAGCATTTTCTGGACGAGCCCTCAGCTATATCGCAATGCAAAAATTAATGCAATATTATAGTAATAGTTAGCTAACTAATTGAATTAAATTATATTGTGTATTTTGTACTTTTATATTTATTTAAATTTGTTTTTATGAATGAACCTGATCCCCTTTCTTATACCAGCAAGGCTGACTGAAAGGGAATCATAGAAATAAGAAAAAAGGAATAAGGAAAGAATATATGTATATGTAGAAAGGAAATTATGTAAGGGCCTGGGGTGGTGAACTCACAACATAGTTGAGAGAACTTCATCCTCCACTCCTCTAATCATATGTATTGATGAAGAGCAATAAAAATTTATTATTATTATTATTATTATTATTAGACGTAATTTAAAGTTACGAAACAAATATATTTGATTATTTAGTAAATTAATTCACATATTTGTCTCTGTTTTGTTCTTTCACTTCGCTTGATACGATAGCTTTTGAACTTGTGCACCGAAATGAACATGACATGTGCTCATGACCAGGCTAATACATAATGCATCGATTAATTATGAGTAGATTAATTAAAATGTAATAATTTCTGAATTCTTCCGTCCATCGAAAATAATAAAAAAAGGTGGTATTTAATGTTGAAAAAGCATGCATTTCATTAACCGCATCTAAAAAACCTGAAAGATAAAATTGTTGATATTTTTTATGGGTTAGGAAAGTTTATGAATTTTTTTATATATACATACATATTTATTGCATATCCACAAAAATCAAGTATTTATGTACCTTATAGCTATCTGCATTTTATGACATCATTGCGAAATATTGCATACCAAGGTTCTTCTTCTCCTTTTTGTCCTTTAAATTATGCATGCTTTAGAGATTTGTTAATAAACTTTTTGTTCAGATATGCAAGATATCCCTTTGCATTACATGTCGTGAAATATCTTTCTAAGAAAACCTTATTGTAGTCATATTTCAAAATTTTGCCTTTGTTATTTATCTATCAACAAATGTATGTACATATGTATGTACTCTGCTGTCAGTAATTTAGGAATTAAGTGAAGTTATGTTTCGTATGTCAACGTGTTTTAGACAAACTTTGTTTCAATTGCACTATTCAAAATATCAACGAAATAAATATTATTAATTGGTACCTTTTAAGATATTTTGTACACACTCTCAATGCAAATGTAAAATTGTTCTCATGTATCATTGTTTAGAAGTTTTAATTTAATATTGAGTATTTATTTGCTTACCAAAATCCTTGGACGCTATACATGATGTTTTATACAAAACTCTTTAAAAAAAATTTGTGATTCAGAAAATAAAAAAAAATCTATGTTTTTCAGTATTCAATTTGAAGAATAATACAGTTTAGGGGAATTTTTTGATGACCGAATTTATAATTCAGCTGCAATTCACGCATGAACTTAAAGATATAAAGTTGTAACGAAACTATAAATAATGAAATAATGAATCATAATATACCACAATTGATAGTCAAAAATCCATAATTAGGTTTCTTATTTTTAGAAACTTTTGTTAACCCTTTGCGATCCATTGATTTTATTAGACTGCTTTTAGTCAGGTCCAATTACTGGACAATGGACCGCGAAGGGTTAATACCATATTATAAATCATTAAAAATTATTCAATTTTATTCCAAGAAGAATATGCCTTTTTTTTTAATTGGTGGTCGAAATTCATACGATAAATGAGTTGTTTAATTAACGGGAAACCTTATGAAGTAAGAAATATATGTAGGTGCATACATAGTATGTATAATTTAAAGTTTAATATTAACTTTTACAATTGCTAAATTCAACTACCAAAAGAAGGAAAGTTGATTGCATGTTGTGCAGCAAGTGAAAAGCAATTACTACATCGAGCTGAAATCGATCTGTGACCAAGATGTGTAATTATGTTCGAATCAACGACACGTTAATTTTATTGTTCGTATATAATATTGCTTTTAATGAACGGAGAATCGATCTAAATGGAAATTGGAAAATTCACCGTATGCCGAAAAAAGGAGGAAATGTGATAATTCATAATTGTAATTACCGTATTTCATATTTATTCATCCGTTTATGTATGTTTTCATCGAAATCAACTGAGTACATTATTTGTTGAAAACAAGTACCTTATGTTGCCAACGTACTCGCACACCTCTCTAAATATTACACATAATGTGGAAAGATATTTACTTTAAAGAAAGGAAATTGCTTACATTATCAAATTTCCGTCTCTTACCTATTTTTGAATGTCACAGAAGTCGCCTCCACCTTCACGTTTTGAGCATCGAAATTGTCTTTAGCACACTTGTAAGCAGATCCCCCTTGAGATATCAAGGTACTACAAGATGAAAGGGTTGAAACACCGTCCACTAAAGTATCACTGCTTCCGGATGAGGAGCTTGAATCTGTTGACGGCCTTCTCACTTTCCTTTTGCTGTAAGTTGTTGTCGATTGCAGCAAAGGTTCGTAGGATGGATCGATAATTGAGTTTAAATCTTGCAAAGATTCCGTCGGTGAGTTGAATAAAGAGTCAGCAGTCACTAGAGTATCTGTGTCGGAATCTGCAGAAACATTCAATTTAAGAACATTTTTAATGAATGAAGGCATGATTTTTTCATGAAAGGCTCAGATCAAACAGAAAACAATTTGAGGTAATCCTTTAAATTGCAATATGGAAAAGTAATTACTTCTTTGCCAATCTATATCTATTTGGTACCAAAGTGGTAAAAACTTTGTAACTATTTGAGGAATTAGGTAGGCAATTAATTACCTGGTTCGTAGGCATCGTGGTATTCATCGTCATCAGTGTCGTATATCCTAGGAGATTTCGGATTTATGCTCTGCCCTCCAGACATATGCGAAGCAACTGATTGCTCTAGATCATGATGTTCTTTTGCTAATACATTCAGAGCTTCCTCAAGGACCCTCACTTTTTCCTGAAAAAAAAATAAGTTTAATAAATTTAATTGTTGCAAGATTAGATTTTATAATTATTTCACCGCGCTAATTAGGATTTACCCTCCGGAACAATTCTCTAACTTTTTTTTATCAAGAAATTTAATGGATCTTTTTCAACTTGGATTCATTGCGCACTATATACTTTTAATTTTGCTATCTTGAAATTCCTCAATTGCATGAATTAAACAATAGCATTTTATTTACAATTACATTTATTACATTCACAGACTCTGATCATTCGCCACAATGGCAGCAGTAAAAAATATGTTATAATCAGGTACGTGGGATACAATTGTGTGTACCATTTTATCTCAAGCAACGTTTGAATGTTTAAAGTTATAAATAGTACCCATTGTTTGCATATGATGCTTAATTTTCAATTATTATTATACTGATGAATTAAGTGAGTAGAGTAAACGACAAGATGGAGCATGTATTTCTTAATGAGCATTTTTACTACATTGCCGTACTACAAAGAGTTCGTTCCCAAGTAGTAAAGAACGTACGCGTTGGTACGTAAAATGTATATTGTGTAATGTGAGTTTTTTATTCCATTCACTGAAGAAAGTTTATTTAGGTGACAGCTAAAATGTTCCGAATTCATAACAGGGCTGGTTACTGCCATTTTCAATAACTTCCCTCAATTTTGCCTAAGAATAAATAAAAGCAGTATGCTAGAGAAGTAGCCCACACCTCGAACTCAAAAACAATTTTTTCAAATACTTATTCAAAAATAAGGAAAAAATCAAGAAAATAGATATTCAAAAGATTTGTTTCCACTGAATTCTCCCATAATACTGAAAAAAAAACTGCAATGTTTACTTGAAGGAGACTGATTCGTTTAAAAATTAACAGCTTTACTATAATATTAATTTGCTTTTCATTAACCCATTAACGCCCAAAATCACAAATTTTTAAACCAATCTTTGAGTTCTAAGCTTTATAAGAAAAACAGTGTGAAAATAGATGTAAATAACGTTTTCGACTATTTTTGGGTATGTTCTTTCGATTACCGGGGTCGAAATTGCATTTTAATGGCACCCAAAAGAAATATGGCGGATTTAAAAAATAAAAACGGGAAAAAACGAATATGTTTCATTTTAATGAAATTTTTTCGAGTTGAAAAAATATTGGGATCGCATTCCAACCATGATCAATGGTGATCATGACAGTTAAAATATAAAAAAATTTTTTAAATTCCAAGTTTTCATGAATTTTTTTTCCTTTTTTTTTCTTGAATGAAAATGCATCTAGCTGGAAAATGACCAAGAGTAGTTTCAATCACAAGTTTTAAAATGGCGGATCCGATATGGCTGATGTGAAAAAAAATATTGCAATTTCGAAATGGAAAAAATTTACTCTTCTTCTGGATAAAACTTGTGATTGAAACTACTCTGGGCCATTTTCCAGCTAGATGCATTTTCATTCAAGAAAAAAAAAAAGGGAAAAAAAAATCATTAAAACCTGGAATTTAAAATTTTTTTTATATTTTAACTGTCATGATCACCATTGATCATGGTTGGAATGCGATCCCAATATTTTTTCAACTCGAAAAAAATTCATTAAAATGAAAAATATCGTTTTTTCGGGTTTTTATTTTTTAAATCCACCATATTTCTTTTGGGTGTCATTAAAATGCAATTTCGACCCCGGCAATCGAAAGAACATACCCAAAAATAGTCAGAGATGTTATTTACATCCATTTTTACACTGTTTTTCTTATAAAGCTTATTAGAACTCAAAGATTAGTTTAAAAATTTGTGATTTTGGGCGCTAATGGGTTAAAGACAGAGCCAATCAGCCACAATATGCAATCTAAAAGCACGCGACTTCAAAAATATTTTCATTTTATATTATGTAGTATCATCTACGGATAAGATATGATTACAATAAATTAGCATTGATAATATGGTGTTTGATTCATTATTTAAAGTTCAGCTGCACTGAAATTTTTTTATCTGGCCTGGCTTGTCTGGATTACATGTCGGCCGCGTTTTACTATCAAATCGTCGTCATTTAAGATTAAGTTATATAATGACTTATTTATTTCTAGCAGCAAGCAGCAATAACAATTGAAAAGACAAGAGTATTTTTAAGAGATTAAATATTTTGTGTTGCAAGATTTGACGCTATACTATACAACCCAAGATAAGAGCGTTTAAAAAAGACAATCACCATTAAACTTTTGTTTCCGCCCGGGTTCGAACCGGGGACCTTGTGCGTGTGAAGCACACGTGATAACCACTACACTACGGAAACCCAAACGTACGTGGTCTTACTTCATACTAGGCATACAATATAATTAAATAACACCATGCTGCCAACAGAAGTCGATTTTTTTTTATTTAACCCACTACAGAAATTGGCTTATTAAACTAAAACCAACATTTAATAAACGAATTTATAAGATTCTAATTAAACAGCAACGTCATAAACATTTTGTAATTTAGAATGTAAATTCGTAAAATACTTATTAAGACTTTGGTTAGCGCATTTATAAAATTAGGTGTACATTTATTCTTTATTATTTTTTCCCATACCATACGCACTAATTCTTTAAAAATTTAACCATTTTATATTTATTCGCGACCCCTTCGAGGTTTCCGTAGTGTAGTGGTTATCACGTGTGCTTCACACGCACAAGGTCCCCGGTTCGAACCCGGGCGGAAACAACATCGTCGCTTTACTTTTTTCGTTAACAAAAAGATATGATATAAATTTCTTATCAGTACATCCTGGAAAATTATTGTATTTATTACTATAATATGTACTCTAAGAAAAAACCATTTAAATGAATCTAAAAATTGAGCTATCGGTATTTATATCTAGTTGACTTTTATTATTGGAAATTGTTGTTTAGTAGTCTTTTACGTAAATTTAAATTTAAGCATGTTTAACGTATATGATTAAAAATTTTACTTTTTTCACTACTAAATCGATTTTTATGATTTTGTTCTATTATAAAAAGAAATATATCACACTTACTTGCTCTTGCTTTAATTGAAGAACTCTAACATCTTCTTGCTGATGGAATAAAGTTAAACAATGTTGAAGAGATGCTAACATATTAGCTGCTGTTTCTGAAACCAGTTGAAAACGCTATAACATATAACATTTCATAAGTAAGTACACCAAATACACTGTAAATATATTTCTTTCATTACCATCAATGCAGATATTGGTAGATTTGAAGACGCATCTTTCACATCAAGGCTCCTTTGCAAGGCTTCAATAATTGTAGCACATTCACCTAACTGTCTTTGCAACACTTCATAGCTCGCAGTAGCAGAAGACAATGCATCAGACATACAGCCGAGGGGTTTTAGAGCTTCAACTATATTGTTTTGAATATCCAAAAAATTATTTGTTTAGAAAATTGCTAAACCAAACTATTTAAAATACTCATATTTAAAAAATAAAAAACTAAACGGAACTCTAAGGTATTAAAGCGAATATTGCTTTCAAGTGCACTAAATTTTTCCATATTTTTATTTATGGAAACATTTAGATATGCGCTATGCGCGAATGTTAAAGTTACCTGAATCGTCATCTCCTTCAGATTTCCTCTTTTCAAGACCCCATAGATAATGAGCACTATAAGCCGCATGTTCATGCAGAGCGTTAATCCATTTCTTTAAAAATTCCAAATTTTAGTTCAAGTTTTATAGTATCTTTAAAAAGTAAATTTGCGCGATTAAACTTCTCTATAATCTAAAATAAAAAAAAGTTAAAAAACAAATAAATAAAATTAAAACTAAGAGTGCACATTATTGAAATGATGAACTTATGATTATATTATTTATACATATTTATAAAGTCGATTACCTGTCTTTCAACTTGAGGCGTAGTTTGACCATTACTAATAACACTAAGTCTATGAACAGCACCATCGTTAAAATGTACAACAAAGGAAGACAAATCTGTGGTTAATGGAGTAACACGCGCATTATCTAAATATTTATAATCTCTACGCTTATTATCTCTAAGCGTGGAGTCTGCTCGAGAGACAAAGTAACTAAGCACACCTCGCTCAAGAACAGCCTATGTTAAATTATAAAGACGAAATGAGTAAATAACCAATTTGATTTTATTCTTATATACCCATATTGGTTTCCAGCCCAAAAACCTTGAGCGTTTTAGCAGTGGTCCTTCAAAACGAGTTGCTGTCTTTTGAATTCTTCTTACCGCTTTAACAGTTAGTATTTGGTAAGTTTGCTCATCCCGCGCTAAGTCTAGAGCTAATTGTCCTGAAATTATAAATACACAAAAACAAAATTCAGTCGCATAATTGCAATATCAAGTTAATTTACTGTGTTTTTTTTCAATGGCTGTGATGCACAATACAAACGTAATATAAAATAATTTTTTTTTAATCTTCCTAAAAAAGTGCTTACTCTTATTATTAATAACGAAATTATCGAGTCTCTACTTTTTATTTAAGAACACCTTGACAAAAAATCATGTTAGGAATGAATTTATCCTTCCAAGAAATCTGTTAAATGTGTGACATGCTTGTGTATACTGTATAGTACCTACTTCTTGGCTAGCCACTTCCCATTTTTTTACTCTTTCCACACCTCAATAACAAGCTAATGGCAAAAATAGATTAAAATCCTGAAAAATAACAAAAAAGATATGCAGCTTGACATGCATATGGACTTTTTTATTTATAAATGGACTTTTTTTAAACATTCAGAAGAAAACTAAATTAATTTTGCGAATGAGCTCCACATTTACGCTTATTATTATTTTTTTTTTAAGTTGCGTAGTGGGTTTTAGAAAGTGTTATGTTAATTCACGGCTACGACTACGACTTTTCACTAGAGTCACGATATGGATTCCTTAGACGCTGCAAAAGACATAAAAATCAAAGGGTAGTGTTTGATCCTTACAACCCTGGTTGGAGGATAATTATCTCATTTTGTAAAACTATAAGAAATTGATTAAAAAGCTAGAATCTATAATTTAGTAATACTTTTTCTTAAACTAAATGGAGTTTAAATATCTAAAAGCAATGCAAGAATATGAAACTAAAGTGAGCCACATAAATCAACAGTGTTTAGAAAACTTAAAGTTTTATGAAGGATGATTACCTCTATTGTTTCTAATATTAGTGTCAATACCATTTTGGAGTAGAAGAACTGCAGTTTCTTTGTGGCCTCGATAAGCCGCGCAGTGCAGGCACGAGTTGCCCTGCGCGTCTACGCAATTAATATTTGGAGGATGATCACCTTTGAGCTGAAAAGCGCAAAAGTTTTAACTAAAGAAATTCTTGTAGGGGGAAAAATACCTACCAACGAGTTTAGTTCTCTTATATTTCCTTCTCTAGAGGCAGTAAGAAGGCGACTTTCCCTTTTTAGCATCTCAGTCGCCTCCGCAGCTCGGAGCAGTTTGCTAATCTCCTTCCCCACTTCGTTAGCTGGTGTTACATCTCTTGGAAGACGGCCTTCTCCGTTCACTATATTTACATCGGCGTTGTGTTGCAGCAGAAGCATCACCAAATCCTGTAGAATCGAATGATTAAATTTGAATACTTTTACTTTGCAAGCAGTCGTAAGTACCTCTCGACCAATGAAGGCGGCTTTGTGGAGCGGTGTATCGCCCACATCATTAATAGCATTAATATCACACCCCGCATTAAGGAGAATTTCCATAACTTCGCGATGACCGAAGTACGTCGCCAAATGTAGCGGGGTCCACCCGAGATTACTCTTTGATTTCCCTTTGCAGCTGACATCGAAACCGTATTTGCCTGCGTCTCGTTTTTCTAGTAAGCTGGTGACGGTCCTAACGTCTCCATTCCTGCAGGCTCGCAAGAATATTTCTTCGATTTCCGAGCCAGTGCTTGTGCTGCTAGAACTGTCTGAGCTGGTGGAGTCACTCATCTTTTCGGGCTGCTAATTCCGATCTTGCATTTGTCATATCACGGCCGATGCATTTTATCACTATGCAAACATATTACCAGCTGTTCTACATAATTTTTCTTATTAGTTAAAGATATTTCATGGATTAAAGTTATATGCACCACTTTGTTTACATTAAAATTTCTCTTACTCTTCTCTCATCAAGTCAAATTTTGACATTTCACTGACACTTTAAAAATAAAAGAAATAAACAGTTTAGGGTGCGTTCTAACTTTTTTCTAACTAAATATAATATTTAATTAATTTACCGTTGTAAATTAAAATTTAATTTTTTGTGATAATTGAATTACATAGAAATACTTAAAAAATCAATAAATAAATTTCAAAACTTGTTAAATTCAATTTCACAATATAATTTAATGCAAAATTACATCAACTTGATTTTTGCGGTGCATAAATACTTCCGTGCCGCCATATTTTCACTCTTTCTGAAGTACGTCGAGCGAAAGTTAACAACATGAGGTAAGATTTTATGAAAAATTTCGTAAATTTGGTGGTTTAGTGAACTAAAATAATCGTGAAATAATTCCAAGTGCGTTAAATAATTTGTGAGCCGCATATTAAACTCAATTTTATCAAAAATGGTTTGATTTTCGCTTGAGAAACATCCGACTGGATACCACTGCACGATGTGGGGCTCCCGGAAATTTCGCGGCTGTCATTATCTGCTATATGTTCGTGCTTTAAGAATTTAATGCTTGTTTTAAAATTTTTTAGAGGTTTTGCTTCAGATTGTATCGATTAATCGTGTTTTTTTCGTTTTCAGCTCCCTGAAGTTACAAAAGAGGCTGGCTGCCTCGGTTATGCGATGTGGTAAAAAGAAAGTTTGGTTAGATCCTAACGAAATCAACGAAATAACCAACACCAACTCGCGTAAGTTTAAATAAATATTTTACTTAATCCTACTATTTAAGCAGGCAGGGGCACTCTGTGGCATCGAGAATCCGTCCGATGAATACAATTTGTAACCTTGCTAAAAAAACGACAAACTCTATTCTTTGTTGGCCCCTCATGGTCTGCAATTGTAAATGTTTGCGACAAATTTCTTGTATATATAAAAAAAAACAACTTTAGAATTGCGTGAAAGTTTATCTCAATTTCTAATTTTGAGCTCAGAATGATGGTCTGTAGCCAGGACAGGGCAATGTTTTTTTAATTATTTGCCTGTAGCTGTTACTTAATCCATCTGACCCCTAGCTACTGCCTCAACTAATTTTCATGCTAGTAGTCAGTCTACTTTGAAGCACCTAACACTTTTTAACTTGCATTATCTCCCATTCCAGGTCAAAATATTCGTAAACTCATCAAGGATGGTTTGATTATTAAGAAGCCTGTAGTGGTCCACTCCCGGTATCGCGTACGCAAAAACACAGAAGCTCGCCGCAAGGGCCGTCACTGTGGATTCGGTAAGAGGAAAGGTACAGCCAATGCTCGTATGCCAACAAAATACCTATGGATGCAACGTATGCGGGTTTTACGTCGCCTGTTAAAGAAATACAGAGACAACAAGAAGATCGATCGCCACTTGTACCATGATTTGTACATGAAGTGCAAGGGTAATGTTTTCAAAAACAAGCGTGTCCTCATGGAGTACATTCACAAGAAGAAGGCCGAGAAGCAGCGTAGCAAAATGTTGGCTGATCAAGCTGAGGCCAGGAGACAGAAGACCCGCGAAGCTCGCAAGCGAAGGGAAGAAAGGATCGCTAACAAGAAGCAGGAACTTCTGCTGACACAGGCGAAGGAAGATGAGGTTGCTGCGCAGACAGCGACTACAGGGCCGAGCAAGAAATAAATTCGCTAAATACATTTTAATAAAAAAAAACGCTACATTTTAAAGTCTTGTACCAGGACTAATAAATGTAGTAAAAAAAAACATGTTTTTGCATTAAACAAACTGAGAATGCTCATTTTTGTAGAGAGCACAAGTGGATCTGCAGGGAAGGGAACATTTCATGATGCTAAAAGCCTGTATGTACGATTAGTAATTACAAACTTTGTTAGCGGTATTGAATTTAGGAACCAAAATTAGCCTTAGTTTGGCCTAAAGACTGCAAATCTAGTTAAATTGAAAGTTTAGTATAGATTCAAAACAGTTATTTCGAATGAAATTGTTGAATAATAAGATGAGTAATAATACCTATTACAAGTTATGGGTGTATTTCCCTACGAATAAGGGCGTTTGTAGCAATAATTGTTTTTCAGATTTAGATCATCCAATGCAAAATCGACTTGTTTCAAATTTTCTTTTTCAAAAGAGTCAACTTTCAAAAATTTCAACTTGGTTAAAGTTCTATTGAATTCAATTGGTTGATGTTTGATGGTTTCGTTAATCTAATGCAAATATTAATTATAGTATGGCCATGGACTCAAAATATTTATTCGACTTCGATTCTATCAAAGATTCAGTTCCTGCAGTCGACTGCAAAACTCAGCGCTTGCTTTTAAGCTGAATTGAACAGTTGGCTGCAGAAACTAAATTTTTGGACAAGGATTTTAAACAAGCAGTTGTTTTCAACAGAAACATAAACTGCACAATAGAAAATACTCAACGATAATATGAATCTGTTTTGTCTACGAATTGATTTGAAGTATTCTCTAAGAAATATTAAATTGGTGCCGTGAAAACGTAAGTTAAATGTCACGGAAGAACTGCTACTAACTTCACATCGTATTTATATTCCACTTCGTTCCTGCTGGTTTCTGCGTACGCGGAGGCAACTTCGATCGGAAATGGCCGAAGAAATTTTCTTCTTTCACGGATGGGAGTCATGGAGGGTGGACACGTGCGGCCCATGAGGCCTAAATTGTGAGTATTTGCTTTTTTTCCTTTATATAAGTGAATTTAATTTTTTGTACATGAACATTCAACAATGAACTGTGTTGCATTAGTTTTTGAATTCAACAAATATCGACTAACGTTGCAATCTTGGAAAATTTTATTTTTAGTATTGATTTTCCAACGTGAAATATTTATAGTTTCGTGCAATTTCCGCAGATACTTTGCCAAATCTATTTTAATATACTCTGCATGAGTCATTTTGCCGGCTACTTTTGGCAACGATTGTAATTTGTACTATTTGCAACTCGTTTATTGGCTTCTTACATACAGCCTATTGCACGAAATTGAATAGTGATACTAATTAAATATGCACTTTTATTTCAGCATTATGCGGATTACATTATCATGGACTGATGGTTGATCTACGTGACGATATTTTAGGGCCACATCTTTTCAATGTGGTACCGGCTTATTGGCATATATAAAACGGTAAGCAAATATATTTTATTGCCTCTACTGCGAGGTGAATTTCTAGGCTTTCTAGCGTTAAGGTCACTTTAAGGCGTATGTACCTCGTAAAGTAAGCCTCCACTATGCCCCGATAACTTATTCATTGGGATGTCGGGCACGAGTGGGGAAACATTTGTTGAACAATAAATTTAATTTTGTTGTTTTCAATTAATTGCTACTTGAAGAGGATAAGGTAAGAGTTGGTTTGGAAATCCTGTTAGGAAATACGTCCTTAATTTTTGGCTAAATTGCATGTAATCCTTTCTATAAAACTGTACTGGTAAAATTGAATTAAAATTGTAAAAAATATCCTGAGAGGCACATTTATTGAAGATTGTTTCCTAGCGTGTGAAGTATTTCTTTCATTAACCGAAAACTGAAAAAAGCAGCCAAGAGAAACGAGCAAGAGTCGCTGATTGGAGTGACATGTACTCCGTTAGTGCTTGCAATTCGCTCGTAGAAAAATTGTTTTCGCACAAGCAAAACCCAAATTAATCATTGATTTGCGGCGCCCGTCGTCTGACGCGTGAAACCAACAAAATATCACAATTTATAGCTTTGTAAAACATACTAAGCGCTTTTTAGACTCTAACTTTAACTTCCTAATTCTTTCCAGCCGCTGCGATTCCCGCAATAAGTGTACGCGACGAAGGAATTCACGCAGTTGATTTTCCAGTTACAAGCTGCAATTTCCAAGGTATGAAAATTTATATATTAATTTAAAAACTGCATCCAAACTTTCAAATGTGTTATTGTCGAAGTTGGTACAAATTCATTGTAGCGTACTGTGCATTAATATCACTTTGTTGCTTTAATTGTGTAAAAAATAGTTACTCCATTTTGGCAATAATATTTTCGTTTAACTTTGTTATGATGATTCACTTATTACTTTTCTGACATCTCTTATGAATCGCTGTGATTTAACTATGTTTTTAAATCTGAAATATAATTTAAACTTTTTTTTTTCTAAATAAGGTTATGATCTAGAAATAACAGATTTCTCTTTGTTTCAGATTAGCACGTAATGCTGGAAATGCTGTTGTAGTACTGCTGTACGGGAAATTTGAACTGATTTGTCGTAATATTAATTAAAGAATTTAACAGAAATGCCTGTGTTTTACTTGAAATTTCATTTACAGCGATTTTATTATATTTTTATTTTTTGGCTCATTTAGTTAAAAAAGGTGCAGGACTTAGTCTGTGTTTATATTAGTTCATTGACGCTAAGATGCATTTGTTGCTGGTTTAAAATTTTACAGTGGAGCATTTTAATGTCCTCGACTAAAGTATGCAAATATAAACATACTTTCAAAACTATTAGTTGGAAATTGTTATCTATAAGTTTTATTCATGCAGTTTAGTTTTGTCTTCATATCGTAAAATTTTGGACGTTGCGAAAGCGTCTAATTACTTACTAAACTTACAATTATTTTTGGAAAGTCCAATTTATTTTTAATGCTACGCGAAGTGGGACTGAAATTCCTTAGTAATTTTTGACGCATTTGAATTCTGATAGTTATTATTGTAACCCAACTTCTTTTTTTTTAAATCTAAATGGCGGTTCTATGTATGTAACTATCGCAATTATGAATAGGTTAGACAGCCTAAAGTTTGTTTATTTATTGGAAATAACTAATAAGGTTTTCATTAATCCTGCAAGACCAGCGCTCGCGAGATCCTGGTTATACCTAAAATAGATTTTTTCTAAAAAGAAATCTTCAGTAACCGAACACATTTAAATACATTATATATGTAAGTGAGGCGTTATTTTTGAAAGGGATGTGAGTCCACTTTTTGAAAAACTCCTGAGGTCTGTACACGCTAAGATTTAAATTTAAGAGCTGCTAAAAATATGTATTTTTTAACCAATTTCAAAAATAACTACTCATTTATAAACAATTTTTAAATATCATCATATCCACGCAATGCGCACAAAACTGATGCAACTATGTTACTTACCTTTTCTTCCAAAAGTAAATAAACAAAAGGTATTGAAAATTGGTCGAAATTAAGTACATATAAACTAAAGTAATAAAGGAGATATAATTGTTTTCTAGAGTTTATTTTTAACTATAGCAACAATATGTGACTAGTAGAAATATACAGTATTTTTCAACGACACTAATACTACCTTAGAGATGTCAACAAATCAGTTAAAATAATGTCGTAACCAAAGGCACTTTATTAAAACGACTACAAAAATCGATATGAAAATAATAAATGAAACACTAAACAATAGCTATCACATCAACATGAGAATTACATAAATTTTAAGAAAAATAGTTATGCTTTGGTTAACTCTCTCTGCCTTAAACACTATGCTCTTCAACTCTGTACGGTTCCTCAAATAAAACTCGTTTGTATTGTGTTTAAAAAACAATTAGTAACTTAATCGAGGGAAAATAAATTTATTTCCTTCATAAAATTCGCTTTCACGTTCTGCTGTTCACTAGACTAGAATATTAATTTTTTTAAAAACAATTTATTTTCAGGCTGCTATATTTACAAAGGGCAATTCTAAGTCTAGGCTAGTTTATAGCATCAGCATCATAAAACACAATACAAACTTAAGTTACTAACTATACCGATATTTTTAATTTATCTCTATGGGAATATACTACGTTAATACTGGTTTGTTGGTTTAATTTTTTCTAGGTTTTGATAACTTTCGTTCACAGCGTTCTAATTTAATTAAAGCTTTGACTAGCTATAAGATGATGCATTATTTCTAAATTTTTTCAAAATACGTTTATTTGTCATGAACGTGATGTAAATAATGTCGTTTTATGACATTAAAAAGATCATGCGTGTTTATTAATTTTGTTTCGTTTTTCGTAATGGTTCCATTTGATTCTAGTTTTTAAGTGTTCACCAGATTTAATAAGGTTCTGTTCTTTATTCCGTTCTGTATTTAAATAGGCAGGCAACATGGAGGGTGAGAATCGTGGTTGTTGAACATAAAGTATTTAGACTTTTATATAACACTTTTTATGGAAAACAACGTTTATATCATGCGTAATTCGTCTACAAGAATTCTGACGTCAAACCATTCAAACGTGAAAAAAATTATGCTGCATATTAATAAGATATGATGCAAAGATTGCTTAAAATCACTCTTAATCCTTAAAAAGGATACATAATAAAGTTTAGACTAATGAATAATATAAATTTTGATTGAACAAATATTTAAGGAGCAGGAAGGTGAACATTCAGGCAGTGAAATTATAAAAGGTAATAGAAAATAAATATTTTTATACACTATTGATAAACAGTATAAAATAATAAGATATGAAATATAAACACAAATGTTAATTCTTTACGCTGAAAAATTTTACATATTCCAGGATATTATCGGGTTTACCCTTTGGGTCTTCTCTTTCGATAAAATCTACATACATACATTATTCACCAAGCCAGCGATTTCAGTTCTCTGAGTCCTCTCAATTAAAGGGCTACGTTACGACCGCAAAAGCTAATTAGACACAACAATTAAAAATTCTAACCACACGCAAAATTTCAAACTATCTTAAGGGGGTAGTCTGGTTCTCAATTTTCTTGAAGCTTCCAAAGAGCGTAGAGCTGAGCTCCGAAAAAGTAAAAGCCAGGAAAATGATATGTTTGAAGAACAGGAAGGCATAATGTATGGAGCAGGCATCGCTGACTAACGTAAGATACTTTTTTTTTAAGATTTTCTGTAATTTTTAAAAAAAAAAAAATTTAAACGCGTTTTTCTCGAAAAAACACTTTTCGACTTTGGCTGACACGATTTAACAAAAACCACTCGACCGATTTCGCTCTAATTTTGAGGAGTTACTCCAAACACGTGTAGTTTTCGCATGAACTAGGATTATAAAAATTGATTAACATTTACCCCTTTTTTTATACAATTAACATAAAAAAAAAGTGCAAAAAACAGCTCGAAAATTTTAAAAGTCCGCCATTTTGTTTTCATTTTTAAGTCAAAATGATTTATCCTAGTTCATGCGATAGCCTCTTACTTATATTTTAATAATCTTTTGAAATTTTTGGTTTTAGATGTTCCTAAATGGAGAAATCATGTCAGCAAGAAAAAAAAGGAGTCATTTTGAGGCCGCCGTGTTACGCCCATATCGGGGCCTAAAAATCCAAAAAAAATTTTTTTGTAATATTAAATATCTATATTGTCATATGTAAAAAAACAAAATGTAAAAATAAATTTTTGTACGAAAAAAAAAATTATTAAAAAAGCTATTGAGAACCAGACTACCCCCTTAAGTTGAAGTTGGCCATTTGGTGAAATAATGAATCTTCTGCCAAATTTCATTACAAGGAAGGTGGAAGGAAATGTTCTGCGAAAGAGAGCTTTTATCGTGACTTACACAAGTTGCCTTTAGAAACCTTTCTTTATAGTACATGCGACCATGGTGCTGACCCACTTTGGCACGAATAACTTCAAAATGCGTGGTCAGATTTAATTTCGGTTTTTTTTTTTTGAGAAAGGTCACAGGACAGGGAAACTTTTTCTCGGAAAAAATTTCGATGTTCCCATGCAAAAAATCGACAGAAGGATCCAAGTCAAACTTTGGGCATTGAAATTGCTATTTTCGAAGTTTGACACGACCTCTTTCGTTTGTTTGTTGACGGATGGGTCGTAAGAGGTACCGAATGCGCAGCTCTTTAACATGTTATCAACCAATATACTACGATTTCTCTGAAAAAACTTATAAAGTATTTTCTAGGTTCGCTTCCTTAATTCAATTGCGATTTTAGGGGTGTACGACCAATTTTAAGGGGGGAGGGGGGGTCTCCGAACAAACGTTGATCAGAAGACCATGTAAAATCGATTGGCACACCCCTGTTCAAACCTTAGCAAAACATCCTGTATAGACGCATATCCAAAATGGATTTTTTCTAAAATTTATATTATTTTTCTGGTTATTTTAAAAATCAAGACAAGACATTTTATATGTTTGAGAAGTACAAACAATTTCAAAAAGAAATTAAAACAATCCAAATGGCATTGACTTTATGATTAAAAGAGTTTTTAGATTATGTATATATGTATAGCATCATTCTATTTATGAAAAAATCGTAATCGAAGGACACATTTTAACACAGATTACGATCAATATTTTCTAGCAGAAATTCTCAGATTGTTGTACGAATCATGTGCTTCCGTTAATTTCAAGACTTATTTAAAGTATTGTAGTATTCTGTAGTGGTAATTCATATTAATGTTTTTTCAAAAGTGATTTGAAAATCAACTGGACAGGAAATTGTAAACCGCACATTCTCAAATTCACTGGCACACCAAAGCGCCAAATTGACTTGTTCTGTGAGACCCTCAATAAAAGGGCTTTTATACTGTTTGCTCAAAGAAATAAATTGGTCAATTTGTTTCCGAAAAATGTCTACCATAAGAGAAAATACGTATTTAATAAATAAATGTGGTCCCTAACCGTGTACAGATTATGGTCAATCGACTTGCAGAATCATTTGAATTGTGTTGGGGTTCTTCACCGGAAATTAATATGCTTTAAATTATTTTTCATTTATTTCTGTCTGAATAAATTACAAATTAGAATTGATAAAGTCAAATAAGATTCGTCGACATATTTTACTAAACCTAAAAGAAAGTAATACCTCAGTTGTTGTTAGGTCTGGTGCTATTTAATTATATTATGCCCAATGGAATCTGAGAAGCCGTTTGAACTACTTATTATACGGAATGTACTTTCCTACAGACATAAACAGATTCTACTTAAGAAAATGTTAGACCAAAATTCGATCACTATTTTGCCGATGAGTGCCAATTAAAATACGCTCTTTGTTTATGAGCATTTTCTTTCATTTTTACTGAGAAATTTCGTCAAAATCGGACACTTGTTTAAGTATAACAAATATAATTAGATTAAATAAGATTAAGTTTAAATCATTTAATACAAAATAATACAAATATCATTAAAGTAAATTAACGTGTAAAATCTTAGCTCTTAGACAAAATATTTAGAAGTATAGCTTGAAAAAATCAGTTAGAAATTGACAATACACATAAGAGAAGATCACATTTTCACTGTTTTGATTCTCAGTTTGCCATAGTCACTTTGGTCTTGTCGGCTCCAGATAATCATTGTAAGCCACATAGCGTCTTAACGCTTTTGAGATTCTCGTCACTTCATCATGAGTAACTGTCTTCCTCATCATCATCTTCCCAACTGTCGTCATCATAGGACATTTCATTATTGTGCACGATGCTTAATATTTCATAGGAGTTATTTGCTTTTGTCGTCGGCGCATAATCTCTCTGAATTTGCCTACACATTGGTGACGATAGAGCGCTTTGTTGAATACTTTTATCAATTTCAATCGCTTCTTGTCCTAAAGGAATTTGTAAATTTTCAAGGAATAATATTTTTCAATGTCATTTTCCAATTAGCTTATGTTTAAATAAAGGTTATGTGCAAAAGAGCAAAAAACATTTACCCGTCTTGTCTGCTACACGCGCTTTACGATTTTTTTAAAAAAATATCACAGCTTTAGCGATCACTTAGAAGAATTTAATTTTGTTACTTAATAAGCTAAATTTCTCATTGCAGAAAATTTTTATAAATTCGTTTCTGAGAAAGGTACTTAAAGAAAAGCTATACAGCAAATTCTCCCTTTTTTCTTACATTGTCCGTGTAAATATGTATTGACGAACTGTTAGAAACATACAGCTTATTTTCACAAATGTTGCTTGAAAAGTTCGTAGTATATATGTATGTATGTATATATATATAAAAAAAAGATCTGTCTCAAGACTGTTTTGACTATAGTGTGCGCTGGGTCTTAGTATATTTACTGAAAACTTAACCCCTTGCCCAGCGGCGCCACTTAGTTATTACTTAAAAAAAAAAAAAAAATTGGAAGTGCAGAGTTAATAAAACCAAAAAACCTATATGCTAATCTACAGGATGTAGAAAAATGACAAAAATGTCTAGACTATACTTAAGACAAAATGTTACACATTATAAAATTTGAGTAATGATAATTTTGCTATCCCCTTTTTCTTTTCGCAGAAAAATTGGAGATTCTTTTACATTTTGCATATTACAGAACCTAATATGTAGCTGAAATGCATAAATCTAAATATGAGGATCTTTGATGAATCAAACCATTATTTTAAGATTACGAGACAATTTAACGTATATTTGAAAAACAAGTATTGTATTGAAAATAAGGAGAAATTGCTGTAAGCAAAATTTATGATTAATTAGTAAAATTCTCAACTAGGAATATATCACTAAATTTACAATATATAAATGGTCCAATTTATAAGAATTGTTTTTTTTTGCAAAACAACGAGATGAAGAGTTTACGATATGTTTTCTTGTACACTAAAATTAAAGTTGCTCTTAAAACAGCAAAATAATTTTACGACGTAATACGGCCAATATACACTAACTATTAGCATGTTTTTTGCTCTTTCATAGTGAAAAATCACAATGTGCGAATAAAATATTGCAAATCCGATTAAAAAGTTTATTGTCATAAAACAGTTTAGAATCACTGTTCCTGCTCAGTAAGTAGGTGCAAATCTAGCTCATAGTCTGGAAGCTGATTCAACACTTTCTTAGCCTTTGACAAATCGTTCATTTTACCGTGTGGAAACGGATCATCAGCATTCAAATCGTTCAAACTAACAACATCGTAAATAGCTAACTTAGACTCCACTTTCTTTTCGAATATATTATTCTCAGACTTTGACAATATTATTTGACTATTTTCCGCTCTAAGAAGTGAACTGTTTGCATTTTTCTTGGGTGCCGCGCACTGTTCAGTTGTACTAAGCGCTTCCAGAAAATCGGAAGATGATTTTGAAAGTGACATAGTACCGTTCAAGGCTATATCGCACACATTTATTTTGGACAAACTGCTAGAGATGTTATTTTTATAATCTTTATAGACTAATGCTCGGACGTCATCGCTATTTTCAGTAGAATAATAATTCTCTTCCTTGTTAAGATTGTCCACACGATTTTGACTACCTAAATCTTCACTTTTGAGTCGTAATAATTTTTCGTTCTCTTTTGAATTTCTGCTAGTTTCACAAGAAATTAAAACATGTGTAAGACTACTTTTGTCTGAGTTGAAAGAATTGTTTGTTTCCTGCCTATCTTGTGAAAATCTCTTTGGTTGAGTTAAGTTATTTCTCACGGATATTGCTGGTTGTTTACCTGTGATTTTATCCAATGATTCACTATAGCATGAAGCGTTTAGATCTGGAATAGGTGTCTCTGTTCGATCTAATGAAGTTGTGGTTGCATGCTGAGCCAGTTGGGCTGACAACTCCTCCACTTGGACGGATGATGTTTTATCTGGGAAAGGAAAAGTGGTTCAAATCAAAAAACTGAATATATTATTCTACACAATTAAGATTTGAGTATATATAGTAATATAAATTGAAAGCACGATTCGCATATAACAGATTTTCCCGTCCTCCGTCTTGGAGTGATATAATTATAGAATTTCTGGGGGTCTTCTGTATAAAATAGAGTTATTTTTTGATTGTATTGACTTCGAACTGAACACTGAAACAAAGCGGAAACACGATATTTTATTTCAAGCCACTCAATAACAACATGTTCCGATTTCCGCCGCAGCAAACATGTCTTTGAAATATGTCTGCAACAATTTAGGAGTTTATCGCGAATATGCCGAATGACTGATAGTATAAAAAGACTACCTCGTAAAAGATTTAGTCTTACAGACATACAAACAAATAATATTTTACAATCCAAACAGTAGAGACACACGGCTCTTTACTCTATGATATGTATAAGTGGATATAAATCTAGTACTTACCAAGATTATCACAAATTTTAACGTCCTGAAACTGTATACTGTATACATCTTCATCCACCTCCTCGCCATCAATGATTGAGTCCTCATCGGCCAGCGATAGGCTATCTTGTGGTGAAGTTGTCGATAAAGCTGTGGTACTTGAATACACTTGCCCAGAAAAATATTTCTCCGGATTAGCCTCATACGCTTCACAAGGTACAATCCAAGCAAAATTAAACAGTGCAGGATTTATTTCCTGATTGATCCATGAATCAGTCATTAATTGCCTCATTGTATATCTTGCTCGGGGGTCTTTATCGAGCATTCCATATAACAAATTTTCTAAATTAGCACTAACTTTATGGGGCATTATTAGATCGGCTCTCAGTGTTTCTTCAACATCAATGAACGGATTTTCAAAAAACATTAAAACATACAATGTAACGCCAAGCGACCACATTTCAAGCTCAGGTCCAGCATATTTGTTTCCAGCTAAAACTTCTGGGCTACAATATTCAGTCGTTCCGAAGAATGTTGAAAATAGTTTTCCTTCTTCCATAAAAGTGGCTGAGCCAAAGTCGATTAATTTCACATGAAAATTTTGGTCGATTATGATATTTTCATCCTTAATATCACGATGAAGAATGTTGAGAGAATGAAGATAGTTAACAGCATTGGCAATTTGCCGAAATATATAGCAGCCAAGCTTTTCATCTATCAAAGGTCGTCTATCTATGAACTCAAACAAATCCATGCCGGATCCATGCTTTTCCATCACAAGCTGGAAAAACTTTTCGTTCTCAAAAACATCGTATACAGTCACAATGTTTGGATGTTTCACTGTAGTTAAAAGATATATTTCCATGGGAATCTCTTTCTTTTCTTCCGTTACAATCATAAACTGAGGACAAAGTTTTTCCTTTAATATAAATTTCGCTACAACCAAAAGGCGATCTGAATTTCTGTAGGCCATTTTTACATAACCGTAGGCCCCCTTTCCAATCTGCTTTAAGGTCGTATAATATTTACTAAAATCTCCGCTCACTTGCTCATCTTCGCATTGAGACATTAGGGACACAGAGTTCGGGCGACTTGAGTTTTGTGCAGCTGTATTTTTAATGGCTTGACCTAAAGAGTGCTCTACTGTGCTTGTAACGCTATTAAATGTTAATGTGAGATTTTGGTGTTTTCCATCTTCATCCAATTCGTAGACGGTGTCAGGGTCCCGACAAATCCAAACGCAGTACACTTTTCGACCACAAGGCAGTATCTGACTAGAAATTGTGTACAAAATATCTATAACATTTCCATCTGAATGTATAGCTTCTCCCTTATATCTACCGTCGGAGCAGCTAATGGGTTTCGGGGGACAAACAGGACCGACATTAGGAATTTTGCGTATGTCGGGCGTAGAAGTGATAAGGCCCGATTGATCCAACTGGCCTTTTTGTACTAGATCATAATTAGGAGGAGTTGGACAATCCAAAGAATTTGTATTTTGTTGCATTAAATAGGGACTGTTGCAATCATTCACTGGAGTTAATAGTTCACTCTCATTGTACTGGATATCAGGATTACACGCTTCACTAATCATCATCGATTGTCTTCTTTCTGTAGGATCATTAGCGTTCGCCACATTTCTATTACTTTCAACATTTTCGTTAGCTATTGCGCTTATGTCAGCCCTATTTGAAAAATTATCGTTAAAACCAATTCCACTGCTTGAAGCTCCTGCCATTCCTTTAGGATTTTCGCATTTTATCATGCTTCTTTCTCGCAATGCTGGCTCTATTAAATTTTTAGATTTCTCAGATTCATAAGCTACTGCACTAAGTGGAATTTCATCCACATATACTGGGTCAGTTTCGGTTTCAGATTCATTATCCAGCGAGGATTGTGTTGCGTTCCTACTTCTGGTCATTCCTAGAAATTCAAGTTCTTGTCCAAAATTCGGAATCAATTTCGATATGTGCTGGTTATGAATCTTATTTTGAGCATAGCCGAACATTAGCATAGAAAAATGATGATTACATGACTCAATCATTCCGAATTCATCTATCACAATTAGACCACTTAAATTCTGAAATACCCAAATTGTTATCACATATAGGTTGCTGCTTTGATTAGATAAACCGCTGTCGGTGGTTTCAGCAGAAGCTTCATTGTGGCTAATAAGCAAGCACAGTGGAAACGATATCCCATCAGATGTTTTGCCCGTTGCTTTTTGTTTTCTAATGTGTTTAGCAATGGCACTATTATCAGCGTCGGGTAGAATTATTGCGGGAATTAAAGCTGTTATGTCTAAACCTACAATTTGTTCTATAGTGTCGAATTGGAAAATCATCAAAGATTCATAGTCCGCACTAACAACGCTGCCATTTGCTTCGACTATAAATTGGCATATCCGTCTTTCGACGGGTTCGGCCACAGCTAAACATCGTCCATCGTTGTCTATTTGGCGGATCCACAAAGAAACTGCTACTTTTCCGGTTGATTTTGTATTCATTTCTACAACCTAATTAAGGAAGACTCAATCTGTCTACTTTTATTCCCAATCCAGTCATCATTTACTTACCTTTCCGCTTAACAAAACCATTGTGCCATCCTCACTATTCAGCTGGCCTTCTGCCAGGGCACAAACGTGGCTTTTATTTTTGTTTGTAAGCAATTCTGAAAATTGCATGTTGCAGAGTTCGCGGGAGGAGTACCCCAGCAGCTGACATGCATTGTTGTTGACGATTAAAATTTGACTACTTTTCGAATCAATAGTGAACACAGCTTTGTTTGGATTTATTCCAGATTTGGGAATTCTCATTAATGACTCCGATGGTGTTGCGATAAGGGACGCACTAAATGGCGAGCCTGCTCCAGGAGTAAAACATCCCTTTACACGTCTGAGGGAGAACCGTAGCCCATTAGATCCGTCAACTTAAAAATACCTTATTGAAAAACATGCCTTCAAGACTCTAAGAACATATTACCTCTAATTTTATCCATATTGTCGAGATTTTGATTCGGTGGCGTGTCTAAATCAATTTCATAACGGCGAAGTTTTTGCTTCGAAATTCGCGGAAAGGTTTGGTTAGCCTCAAATGAATCTTCTAGGCACCTATCTAGTCCCAAGGCTTCCGCTCTTCGATTTATGCCGATTCTAAAAAGGGTTCGTTTAGAAGCTAGATTCAACAATAATAAAAATGTAAACAGGGATGATTCTATAATGATAGCCGAAGCTAGGATAATTTGCTTTGGAGCGAGAACAATCGTAGCTTCGTTCCATTGGGCTGTGTAAAGTACTTCCGAGTAGTTTCCCAATGGAACGCAACTTTACTTGTCAAAATTTTCAAATTTGATTGTGCTATATTTGTTGCGCTGTTGTGCCTTATTTATTAAAATGGTAAGATTTATATTTAAACGTGTTCTGCTACCTCTACTACTCAAATTTCATTATTTTAAGACCTGTAATAACTTCAAAACAGCAAAAGCTTGGACCTACAATGAGAGAAAAGCTTTATTTTTTGTAAAAATCCAGTGCAAAAACCACTTTCTATCAGAATCCATCTGGCGGGAAATGTGGCGAAACTACTCAGATCATCTACTTGTCAGCAAGAGCTTGAGTAGTTCAGAGCAGATTGCACTACTCGAGAGTACTTTACTCAGCCCAATGGAACGCAACTAATATTGAACTGTTTCCGTCGTAGATTATTTTATCTACCTTCTTTAATCAATTTTAAGACATAATTTGAAATAAAAATGCTGCCTGCCATTAAGTCAAAGAATTAAAGATTATTAGTTAAACATTCTAGAACTATTTTTAGATATATTAGCAAAAGTTTATGCCTTATAACCGAGAAGTTTGTGTGCAACAGAAATTTACACATTTAACCGCTAAAACGCGAGTTCCATTCGTACTTGAACGCTTTTTTGAGAATCACCATTATACTATGCTTGTACACCTGCGTGCAAAATAATATTAGCAGTCTTTAGTATCATCACACATAACCATGAATTTTGTTTGTTTGTGTAAGTAGTCGGGTGTTGTTCCTATTTGGTTACATAAAGTGTACGTAATGAATTTAAAGATAGCTAATTTTGCGGAAACAAAATAAGAACAAGATCATTCTTTCATGATTTGTGTTCACAGTATCAAGTTTATTGTGACAAAATAATAGCAGTGCTCTATTAAAAATAATTAAAAAGTGTTTTTTAATTAAACACACTTGTTGGTTTTTTATACTAGTTCCTAGTAATACTTCTTCAATGTTTAACAAATGTTTATAATTTCATACATTCAAATTATTTCAGCAAAATCGTCAATCTGCTATTATTTTATCACGATAAACTTGTGATCTTGTTCTTATTTTGCTTCCGCTAAATTTCCTTTTTTTAAATTCATTACGGTATATTTATTGTAGTCCAATAGGAACAACACCCGACTACTTACATAAATAAACAAAATTCATGGTTACGTGTGATGATACTGCAGACTGCTATTATTTTGCACCCAACTGTAAATCTAGCAATATACTAGCAGAACGAATAAGATGTAAACACGTGCAACCGTCGAATGTTACCCATTAATTTTTAGTCGATTTAAATCTGTACCTTACACTACATGATTAGCTAAGAGTACATAAATAAAACTTTGTACTATAGCTAAACATTCGACGATTAAAATGAGTGATTTGTTGGTTTGTCCAATATTTTTATGCAATGTTTTAGTCTTTTGCAATATTGAAACTGTATAAATTCCATTGTAACACTTAGGAATTGTATACTATTTTATATATTTTTAACAAGAAAAAAGTTTGAATTATATAGCACCTATCATATTTTAATGAGATGAGGATTCAATGTAAAATAGTGAAATTAACCTGTCAACAAAATGCCTAAATTTCACAGAAGACTTTAGTGCAATTAAAACAGTCTGTTTGGAGATTTTCTCTAAGAAATCCATTTCAGGTTCATTACCGCAAGGAAGCCCACAGAGCAAGTCCGCCTGAATAAATATCTTTGGGGTTTATTCTGCTTATTAAAACGAATGATACTCAAATTTTTTTCCTTTATAAATACAGAAATCGCAGCGGCGGAAACACACTTAAATTAATGCTCGATTGATTCTTTGGTCACAGTGATTGATGACCGCTCTGACAGTTTGACCTGGTCCAAATCGTGCACTGCTGCGGCATTTAGAATGATTCTTGAAAATTTTCGAGAATGTCGCTAACTATACTGGAATGTCGCTAACTATGTTTGCTCTTAGCTAAATTCGCTTTTATCGTGCCGACCAACACGGTAACCACTTGGGTGTTTTCACAACAAACCATTATGCGACGCGACCAAATTATGTCACTGTTCTGCTCGGGCTCGTGATGATTCATCGGCCCTACTATAGTTGCTATATTATAGTTATGTCAGGATTCGTACGTAAATAAAAGGTCAAATGCATTTTCCCACCAGCAGCTGCTTAATTCCTAAGCTTACCTGATTCGGTCTATTGGCGAAGGAAAGAAAGGGCTTTTACATTTTCTCGCGGAGCCGGGCAGATGCTTCCACTGTAACAGCAAAATTATAACTAGATACTTGTGGACACTTCTATTTACATCTACTTACACCCCCCGCAGTGTACTTTTTGGTTGGATTCTCCTTTGATCCAGTGCCTTTGCTCGGGTTCGCCGTCCAGTCACAGTCGCAACTAAGTGGAGGAGTCTTGAAACTTGAGATCGAGCTGTAGAAATAATTTTTCACACTTTACATTGATTGTTTGCAAGGATAGGATTTATGCGTTTTTAAAAACAGGACTTTTTGGGGGATGTATACATTTGTCAAAAAATCGATTGAAGATCCGACCGACGCTGGCGCAGCTCTGTTTTTCTGACATTTCCTGTAAACATACAACGGCTGTGTATGTCGAGAGCAACAAGTGAACTTTGAAAACAAAGCCTCTTTTGGACAGGAAGTACTTTTTTGGAGGGCAAAAATGAAAAAGTTGTAGCGTGAATTTTCAATCAAAACTTTGCCGCTATGATGGACGAACGAACACAAAGAGAGGGTGAACATTGAACAAATATTATCAAATATTCAGTATCCAACGATTCTTGCACTCACTCGCTCATTATTTCTGACAAAATTGAATAAATAAAAAGTACTTTTGTAGAACTACGAAAAGAGCCAGTCTACCGTTAAAAAATTCCAGAGTCAAAATAAACCCTTGACGTCTTTATGACGGAGTCCCCCTGTCGGATGGTGATGGTGACTCCAAAGGAAAACGATATTCTGATGCACTGAACCGAAATTTTAGCTTTTAAATTGACTATTGTGAATGTAAACATGCGTCTCTTGTGTTTTCTGTCAAAAGTTTGCCGATTGCGCCATTCTGAGTTGTTTAATAACGGAAGAATTGCGATTAATTGCGTAAAGCGGAAGTTTAAAGTTAATGGATTTCTGCTAACCGGCTTCTTCAGGACTTAGAATGGCTGATAAAGATTCATTTGACGAGGAATCCGACGAGGGCGGCGATTTTACGGCAAGTGAAGATGACTGGCAACCGGGAGACGATCAGTCTTCATCTACAGAAAATGAAAGTGGAGAGGAAGCCCCAGAAATCAGCGATGGCCCTGTTCAGAAAAAACGTAGCAGGTACGTTTAAAGGTTTAATTGCGTTCTATTCAGCATTAATGCTACTAATGCGCAGTGGCTACAGGAGCGCTAACGGCAGTCACTCCTCCAGTGGACGAAGGAGGCAGCCGCAGTCTTTGAGAACGAAAATGTTCAACAGATACAAGCCTCCGCCGAAGACATTCAGCACTCCCTCCCGCCAGCCCATTAGCGACAAGCTTTCCACAGTTCTAGAATCTTCCCAGTACAAGAAAAAGAAGTCGCTCGCATCTTCGCAGACCGGCGAAGACTCAGACAGTAGCGGCGATGATTATCTTGTTAATCCAAAAGAAATTGACCTCAAATCAAGCTTTTTCGATGTAACTGAAGAAAAAGGGGATGCCGAGAAACCTCCAGAGTTCGATTGCAACGCGGGGATGCAATTGTCTGACTCCGAAGACGAAGAACTTGAAGAGGTCGATAGCAAGGATGTTGAAGCGCAAAAGATCGTATCACTTGAAGAAGGAAGTGCCACAACATCAAATTCTGCCTTTAAACACCTGCATGAATTTGCGATGAAATTGGAAAGCGCCAAACAACACCTTAAAGGATTGAAGTCGGAGGCAACAAAATTGGAGCCCGCTGTGGATGTGTCTCAGCTGCTGGCAATGGGGGAGCCAGGGGTCAAAGTTGAAGCGGTCAAGGCGAAGAAAAGGAAGAAGGTCGCAGACTCGGATTCGGATTGGGAAGAAGTTCAAGGTAAATGTCGGAGGATATTGTAGTTAAGATTTTGTGAATGTTTTAGCAATAAATTTCATATCATATATTCTTTCATAAAAATTCGCTTTGTCATTTATTTTTCTTCAGTTTTAAGTATATTGATCAAAAGTAGATACAATCATTTTATTTATTTTATTGCGATGATTTATAATTTCAAATGCTACTAATTCATTAAAATTCTCCGCCAAAGCTCCATCTTATTGAGAATTCAATTCCAGCTCGCTTAAATAATTGTTTAGATAATGTAGCAAGTAATTTCTTCTCCATTTTAGAAGTCTCTTTTAAGGAAGCTTATTTTCACCCTATCGACATTTTCATTCATATGTACATAAAACACATTTAACAGAAATTAGGGTAAGAGTGAGCATTTAATAGAATGACATATTTGGATAGAAACTAGAGTCGTTAAAACTAAATGGGAAGGGAAATTGTTTCATCATTGTCTATATCAAAATGCTAAGTCCTTAGAAAATTCGAAGTTTTTATGTGAATTGGAAGTCAAAGGTAATCCAAAGTTATTAGATTTCTCCCCTTTCTCTATACACATTTTAAATTATGTATACGCATCTACAAAATATTACCTTAAATATAAAGGTTACAATTGTCCTGAAAACGGTAAGAAAGGTAATACAATTTGCGCTAAAGAGAGTTTGAAAAATGTGCCAAAATATCAGACTTAGTTTTATAACTCTATAATAGAAAGCCTGATATCCGCTATACACGATCGCGGTGGGGGACTCGCGAAAAAATCATAAGATTAAAAGGTTGTCGTGATGGATTTTAGGTCGCCCTGGGCTTACACTTAATTAATTATACATAACCCAGAAGTTTAAAATATTTGACTTTAAATCTCTAAACATTCTCCCAATTTAAAAAATTTCAGATTTTAAGCCAACCCCTCCAAGCACAGTTAGTAGAATCCAAGACGGAATCCAAGTTACTGTCCAACTAAATCAGGAGAAGTCTCGTGAGAGAAAAACCCAAGATGAAGTCGAAGCTGCTCTCAAACGAAAACTCAATCGTATTATTAAGGAAAATCAATTTTATTTCCACAAAGTAAGCTTATTATGTCACATTGCCCACGGTATTTACTGCAACAGAGCCCTTAACAATCCCACATTAATGGCGCAGACTCTCAAATTACTTCCGAATAAAACGTGCTATCCAAACGGACGTACAGAAATAAAATATTTTGAATCAATAGTAAAATGGTTTAAAACTGCCATTAGCGTAAAAAGCGATAAAATGTACTCTTCATTCCGTACTCGCCCAGTACTCCCACTTTCCTTAGCATTACAAGTTAGAAATAAGACGGCTATTTGTAAGAAGGATTTTGTCCTAATTTTCATAGTTCTACTGCGTGCTATGGGGATTCAATGCCGAATGTTGATGAATATGGTACCACTGCCAATTCGACCTGCTCAAAGTGATTTGTGCAGGATCTCAATGAAAAAGAATGACGATTCCGAAAAGAAAAATAAGGAAGAGGTTGCAAAGGGACAAAAACCAAATGATACCAAATTAAAGAAAGATCAAGAAAAGGTGTCTGGAAAACCTATATCTCCAAAAACTACTAAGGAAGTGAGGGATAATCCGTCCACATCACAAGGAAAAACTAAAACAACGAAAGGTAAAGCTGCTGGTAGTCGCACGACAAAGAAGCTAAAACAGGAAGAAAGCGCAGAAATAAAGAGTAGTACAAGTAGTAACGTAAGATCGAAACCTGAATCAAAAGGTGATAAGCCCGTAAAAAAGCTATTAAAAAAGATTTCAGTAGCCAAACAATCTGATAAGGATTCTTTAACAACATCAAAACATTTTTCAAAACGCGGCACTAACTCTAATGATTCTAAAAATGAAGTATTAACGCGTTCAACAAGGTCGAAGACAAAACAAGCAACTTCAACTGATACTCAACTTAAAGTAATACCTCAGCTTGATGGAGCTGACGATGTAACGGGTAAAACGAGTAGAAAAGTTCGAACGAGAAAAGCCAAAGCAATAGAAGAATACAGTGATTCTGAAGATGATTTTGTACCTTCTCCACCAAAACGAAAAAAGACATTAGCTTTAGGCGCAAATAAAACGAAGAGAGACAGACGTGTTTTATCCACCGACATTGAAGAAGCAGTTGAAAAGAAAAATAAGAAAAATCCAATGGATATCTGGGTTGAGGTTTTCGCAGAAGAAGAGGATCAATGGGTGACTGTCGATTTATTCAGCGGAAAAGTTCACTGTGTCGAAACAATTGTGGTAAATAATGAAAAACAACTACTGAGAAAAAAATTATTTATTATTTATATTCGCAGAAATCAGCCACATCACCTATTGCTTACGTTTTTGCATGGAATAACAATAATACTATAAAGGACGTCTCTGCTCGCTATTGTCCAAAATGGCATACAGCCACACGAAAGCTGAGAGTAGAGCAAGAGTGGCTGGATGAGGCTTTAGAGAAATATGCTGCCAAGAAGAGAAGTGCTAGAGATAAAAAAGAGGACCGAGAACTTCATAGAATACACCTTGATAAACCACTGCCAACAACTATTTCAGAGTGAGTACTATGATTTTGCTATCTTTTTTGTTTATTGCAAGTTTTAGGCTTATTTTGTAAAGACAGTTAAAACTCAGAAGTCGATAATCTAATCTGTATATTTGCATCTTGTTAATTCCTGAACGTTTAGTACAATATTTTAGGCTGGAATTTCTTTATAAAGCAAAATGATTGGTCCTATGTGGTGACCGAGAAGTTTACCATGAATATAACAGAAAATTGTTCTTTAAAAGGTATAAAAATCATCCGCTATATGTGCTAGAACGGCACTTATTAAAATTCGAAGGAATATATCCACCAAATGCCCTAACCTTGGGATTTGTGCGCGGAGAGCCTGTTTACGCAAGGGAGTGCGTCCATACTTTGCACTCAAGGGATATTTGGTTAAAGCAAGCACGCACGGTTAAGCTTGGAGAAAAACCGTACAAAATAGTTAAAGCACGTCCGAAATGGGATAGGGTAAGATTAATTATCATTGGTAATTTACACTCTCATAAAATTATTTTTCCTTAAGTTAACCAACACAGTGATTAAAGATCAACCCTTGGAGATATTCGGCTATTGGCAAACCAAGCAGTATGAACCTCCAACGGCAGAAAATGGCATCGTTCCAAGAAACGCTTATGGGAATGTGGAACTATTCAAAAAATGCATGCTGCCTAAAAAGACAGTTCATCTTCAATGTACGTACAGAGTATATTTTTAATAGATTCAATATAAATCCTTTATTTTTTTCAGTGCCTGGTTTAAATAGAGTTTGTAAAAAACTCAACATCGATTGTGCTCCAGCCGTTGTTGGATTTGATTTTCATCAAGGCATGTGCCATCCGCTAATTGATGGATTTGTTGTGTGCGAAGAATTCCAAGATAAAGTAGTTGCTGCTTGGCACCAAGAGCAGGAAGAGGCTGAAAGAAAAGAAGAGGAGAAATATCTCCAAAGGGTCTATGGTAATTGGAAGAAACTTATCAGAGGTTTGATAATTAGAGAAAAGCTTAAAAGAAAATATAATTTTGAGGGCATTAAGCCCGAGGAGAAAGAAAAAACGAAGAGAAGTAAGAAAAAGACGTGAATTAATGTAAGTATTCGGTATTCATTAATTATGTTAAATTATTTTGTAATAAAGTTTTGTTCAGAAAATTATGTTTAGCATTTTCTAAAAAGGAAGCTTATGATTTTACACCAACAAATCTATTTCAACTATCATTTAATTATAGAATACTCCTAAGATTGTAGAGTGTTGCATTTCAAACATATTTCAGGGTACAATTGATTAAATATTTGCCAAAAAATTCACAATTTCGTGAAGCATGAGGATGTGAATGCTTTCATTCTTAGAGAATTTAGTTTTGGACAAACAATAACTTCGCTATAATGTACTTCTAGGGTATGCATAATGCATATTCATATATAGTATGGAAATGTCCCTTTACATTAACAATGAAGCTTTTGTAGGTATTTTTTCTCTTGATCTGATCAAGAATTGAAAACAATGTATCAATGTACGAAAATGATGCTATATTTTACACAAAACAATACTAAAAAGATGCAATCCATTGAAATAAAACTAAAATATTTACAAGAGCTCAAAAATACAGACAAATTAATAGGTCACTGAGAATAGCAACACTAGTCCAAAATGTGATCGGTTTCTTTGCAATTATTCCTCCTTTCATAAAAAGCCACGACACGGTTACCATACCAGAACGATGCCTTGCACCATCAGTACCATTTATTACCTTCTCGCGTACAGACAAACATACTCACGAACTTTCGTTTGAAATTCTTTTTTATCTCGTTGGTATTGGTCGGCTGCTTCACTATTCAGTGGATCATCGAAATTAAGCAAATCCTGCAATTAAAATAAGTATTATTGACGATTTACTATGCAATATATATTTCCTCTAATTTGAAAGAATAAAAAAAATGAATAGATTCATTTTGAGGACGGCTTATAAAAAAAGCGAAAAAATCCAAAACGGGGATGAGTTTTTAATTTTTATTAAAATAGGAACCAAAGCACACATGGTTCAGAGAAATATTTTTCTCCAAAACATCTTCTAAAGACTATTCGCGTGTGATACTGTCTTTTCAGGTAGTTTGGTGAGACCTTCGAGGAAAAGGGTACGAAGAAGGGACGTCGTCCAAAGGAATAAAACGTTCCGCAATATCAGTAAAATCATGAGGTGATGCAAGACTGAAGTAGGTATATTTTATTTATTTTTCGAAAGCGCTCCTATCCCGTGTCATGTTCGTGGGTCAATGTAGTCTGAAAATTGATTGTTAATCTTTTTTCTTATTAACGTATTCTGTTGTGTCGTAGTAAACTTATTTGGGGTGATTTTGAATTAAAAAGTGAGTAAAATTGGAAATCGTGGGATCCGCAAATCCAGACCTATTTCTTTAAGGCGCTGTTTTGAATTGTTATATGTATGTACATATTCGGAAGGGCTTATATATATGTATACAAATGAACTTTATAAGGCAGGGGAATGCAAGTGCACTCTTTTCCTTACCGTTCGTGGCGTCTATGATATGGTACTAACTACTATTTTTCTATATACACTTACATATTATGCTTAACACCTTATTAAATTTTACGGTTATATAATTTATTTATTTCATTCATAGGAGTGGAATAACACACAATTTGAGGAACTATGCTAAAAGTGCACTATTCGTAAAATAATAATAATAATAAACATTTCTAAAGAGGAATTTTCCTATACCTACCGTGAACAACGAATTCAGCCCCCAGATGACATCCTTAAGTCTGCGAGTTGGGGCCCAACCCAGGCCGTCTATTGAGTTTTGGCGAAGGAGGGAAAGGCAGATATCACCAGTGACCGAAATATTTGGATGCCACAGCTTCGTCGAGCACTTCACCTTGGGCGGCTGAAACGGAAGTCATAAGCAAGAGAAAGTCAAGGAGGAGGCTCTTTAATTACCGCCATATTATACTCTTCAGGAACGAAGATACTGAACTTGAACTTGCCGCCCTTCCAGAAACCTTCATCTGGACAAATTGTCAAGGTAAATTCGCACAAAACGTTTGGGTCGTTGAAGAATATCCGGCACGTTGGAGGCAGGGTTTGTTCCATTTCCTGGACCTCTTTCACAAGCAGACGATCTCGAATTGAGATGCGTTTCGAGTTTTCAGGACTTGTGTTTTCTGCATCCTTCTTCAATTTTCTTGCCAATGTAATCATGTTCTACGAACAAATTTCGCCGCTGTTTTCCAACTTTTCACTTAAATCATTATTGAAACGAAATTAAGGAAACAGTTTTTGTATATACACACAGATTTTTTAAGTTAAACAGCAAAATACAACTCGAACTTCCCAGCATCCGTGCACTTTGCGTTATTGCTGTCACTTAAATGTCAGAAATTCGAAGCAGTGCCCATTTTCGAATTGCAATTATGGCAATATTCTCGAAATACTTAGTTGAATTGGAAAGCTGCTTTAACATTTTGGCTTAACGATTGTTAATTTTTATATAAAACAGAAGTTTTATTATAATTTACATACAGTATGTGGATAGCTGTTAACATAAAAAAGCTTGGGCTCTGTGGACCCGTTTCCTGTTTTAAAATGTACACTAAAATGATTAAAATATATTTTAGAACTGCTCAGTTGGCTCCATACAGTTTGGCCGGTTAATTCATATTGAATTTTTACTACATTTATCCCCAATCAATTTTTTAATTCGGTTATAGGTTTCAATAATGGTAATTAATTTTGCTTTCTTTTCGACCACCTTCTAATTACTGCTACTAGGCTTTTTGGCTTTCTGTACCTACTATTCTCTAAAAATAATCTCAGTATTTAAATGCACTCAAAATTACGCTTACTTCTTATGTTATAATAAAATACTTAATCTATCTCTCTGAGGAATAAAATGATGAGTAAATAATCTCACACATAAGTTAGGAATAAAGCACAATTATTTTTTATGTTTATTTATTTATAGTAGTAATAATTATAATAATATAATTTATTCTTTTTAATAAACAAAAGGATCTATATAGTCACTTTACGTAGCAATTTTTACGGAATATATTACAGCGTTTTAGTCCGAATTCCTTGCGATCGCGGAAGAATACAAAAGATATAATTGAGATAAAATAATAATAGTTCAAAAAGATTGCACTGAACGTAAAATGTTATCGAATAAGAAGAGATATATCAACTCATATCACAAGAATAAAAAATTTCAGAAGATTATTCACAAAATGTATAGATTTTATCCGCAATCCTTTCCAAAATAAATATATTTCCGAATAAATATATCTTTTAGCTGGATTCATTTAAAAAGGAAGTTAATATGTCGTCAGGAGCTCCTCCTGAATGCTGTTGGATCGTAACAACTGTCTAGGCGAAGGTCCATTTTCAAGGGATGATGCTGTTGAGGATGCTTCTGTTGATTTCATCAAGTGGTATTCTTCAGAGAATTCCTAAGGAATGGGAAAACAACAATTTATTATTATTTTTATATACATAATCAGTAGAGTTGTAAATGATTGATTCCATTTTAAATTAATTCCTACATAATTTAAATTCTCAAATTCTAAATTAAAAGGTAACTTAATCCTGGAAATAAACAACGCAAAGCAAGAAAATGGATGGATGGATTAAGGGCAGAAAGTAATTTCTTAAAAGATGTACATATAATTTTTGGAATGACAATTAGGTAAATAATATTCATTAGTAATTTAAATACTTAATCAAGTACTTAGTTACTATATAAAAATTACTAATTGATTGATTATAACTTATACCATTTGATTGGTGCATATTATTTTGAAAGGTTTTGGTGCACTTACCTTGAGACGATTACCCAAAAATCCGGCGCGCTCTCGCTTTTTGATCATGTAATCTGAAGACATGAGCCATCTATGTTCATGGCATTCCTCGCAAGTTGGTCTTTTGCTGTATAACAAAAAGGCAATGAAATAATTTAAATATAAAATATGAAAATGAACTTTACCCAGGTGTGCGTTTGAATAAGAACATAATAAATCTGGTTGCTTCTGGAGTGACCTCCTTGTACAAATTTTCAAATCTGTACCGTACAAAGGAAATGTTTTGTTTGGTTTCTGCTTCGTCTCCTCCACGGAATGGACTATTTCCAGATAAGAGCAAGTAGGTCAAAACGCCTACTGACCATATATCAGTTTGTGGATAAACTGGCTCATCATTGAGCATTTCTGGTGCCTGGAAATCCAGCCATCCACTTTTTGGTACTTTTGTCCCAAGTTTTGATACTTTTTGAGCAGAGCCAAAGTCAATTAGTTTTATTTGGACAGACCTTACCGAGGCCATAACGATGTTGTCGGGCTGGATGTCTAAATGGCAATAGCCTCGCCAGTGCAAGTATTGTAGGGCATCCAAAACTTGTGTAACAACTGTTGCAACCATTTGTTCACTGTAGTCGTGGCGACTGCTAAAGTAGGTGAGGACATCTGCTCCCTGAAGTTTTTCCTGGATTATAATGGCACTTGTGGCATTTGGTGGTTTATATGCCGCGAGAAGGCCAGGGATACGTTCGTGGCGGAGGGTCCTTAATGTCTCAAATTCATGTTCAACCGATGTTTCAGTCAATTCGTTTAGATCAAAGATTTTTGCTACGATTACAGTATCTGTAGATTTTTGGAAGCCCTTAACTATAGTGCTGAACTTTCCTCTCCAAATCTCAGAAATGAAAGAGTATTTATCGCTGATATTGGCATCTGCGCTCCAGGTTGGAGGATCCAGTTCTTTATGATAGTCGATGTGGGCCCTTTCATCATCTGGAAGTATCAACTGCCCGGATTCAGTTAATTGTTGGAGGTGCTTCATTGCTTTGGTAATGTGAATCTTTTGGGCACCTCCTTCTGCTGTTGTCACAGTTGTTGGTATTCCCATTTCACTCCATCCAATACGATTCCTAGCCGCTAATCTGAACTGATAATTTAACTTTTCGTGAAGTCCATGAACCAAGTAAAATTCGTGATCAATGTTATCAGCAATTGTTGTCCACTGATCAGCACTTGCTAATTTATATTGTAAGCTATAGCAAAGGACTGCTGAATGACCATCATCTCGTGGTTGTTTCCATCTCAATAAGACTTCTGTATCGCTTATTTGGCTTGCATCTGGGGAATCTGGAGCATCGGGTAATGCAGCTAGAACAACACGACAACGAGCAATGGTTTGCCCAACTTTGTTTCTTGCCACGGCCTTATAGATACCAATGTCGAAATGTAAAGCAGGTTCAAACCGGAGAATAGATCTACCATCCTCATCATATACAATTTTAATTCTCTTGCTCTCCGAAACAACCATGTCATTTTTGAACCATTGCACGCACGGTTTGGGATCACCTACAGCAAAACACTGTAAGTAAGCAGGGTCGTTATCTGTAATAGCCAAAGTTTGTGGCTTTTCTCTGAAGAAGGGAAGATATCCTTCTCTGGTAGATTCAATCATGGCCTCAGCTTCAGCGTATGAGTCTAAACGCGGACCCAGCTCAGTTCTAAGTCGTCGAATAGTGTAGGAATCATTAGCTCCATATCGAGTAATACGAGCTTTACGTTCATCATCGATTTCTTCATCCATAATATCGGTGAACCGCCTTCTTTCTCTAATAATTGGAAGCTGAAAATGTGTTGTATTGAAATATTTTATAACATCAATATTTATAGGAAAATTTTATCTTACGCTCCAGTCCACGCTGCTTTCGGTAACAGCATAGGATGGAGATCTTCTGTGCGCTACTTTAATATACTCCCTCAAACGTACTGGAAAATCAACATCTCGCAATTGTAGTAAATATGTATCTGGACCATACTGATAACTGTAATACCATATTTTTAAAAACTTTTCGAATAGTACAATAAATAAATGCTTAAACTTACTGGCTCTCAGACTTAATTAGTCCCAATTCGTAATCAGGATGTAGGAACTTAGATACCTGATCTTCCCACTTAGCACGTTTCCTTGGTTCAGGTAGTGGTTCAGGAGTTGGCTCTGGAGTATATTGTTCTCCAGGTGGATACACCATTCTAGATGGATGCCTGAATGCTTCGCTCAGACGTCTGCGTCTAAAGTAATTCTTGCACGACGCATTTGCATACCAATCGCGGTACAGATTGTAGTAATTGCGCAGTCTGTCTGTATTTATTTGGTAATCAGTGTCATCGTACTTTCTATCAATCATGAAGAACCAAGGATGCCTTAATGCGGTCTTCACATCCAAACGTTCGTCTGCGGTGTACACTAACAGACTCTTAATAAAATCGCGACCATCCGAACTAATATTGTTCCAGAATGGATCACTAAAGTCCCAGCGACCTATAAATTATTTTTGATTTAATTTTTATTATATCAATTGTATAGAAAAAATATTCGTATGAAACTCCAATTATAAAAAAATTCAATACTCACCTTCACGGATCTTAGTCATTGTTTCACGATCGTCTGCGCCTCTGAATGGACTTGATCCACTCAGCAAAATATAGGTAATGATACCAACTCCCCACATATCATGAGAGTATCCTACACCCTCATTATTCACAACCTCCGGGGAGACAAATTCTGGCATACCATAATCTAGGGTGGCCAATTTGCCTAATTGAATACGACGAGACAAGCCAAAATCACAAATTTTAAGATCATCACTTCCAGGATACGAAATCAGGAGATCTTTTAACTGTTGAAATATAAAATTAAGATAGTTTAAAATAATATTTTATGTAATAAAATAAACGAACCGTAAGTCCCATGTGACCAACTCCAATACCATGCATATAGTCCAGGCCCCATAGTAATTGACGAACATACTTAGCAATTTCTCTTTCAGTGTAGAAGTCTCTTTTCAACAAATTATCCTTAACAAGTTCGCCACCAGCGGCTAACTCTAAGATTAGCATCAGACTTCTGTCAGTATCGAAGGCATCGTGAAGACGGATAAGTTTTTTGTGGTTGAAGGTATTCATCATCTCCAGCTCATTAAACATAAATGGCCTGAGTTCAGATTTGCCGTGCATTATCTTGGCAGCATAATTGTTTCCGGTAGCTCGTTCTACAGCATGATATGTGATACCCTGTGTACCACGACCCAATTCATCGCCAATATCGTAAAGATCAATATATGGCTTTTGTTTAGATCGGACATATGGATGTCTTCCGTAAGTTTCGAATATGTAACGATCTTCATCCTCTTCAATATGAACCATAACAGATGTACTGACAGATCCCGCAACGTTTCTAGCACTGATTGAATAAAGACCTTCATCTTTTAATATTGCGTCGTGAATAGAAAGAACACATATGTCAGGTTCGAAGAAGTTGAGCTATTATTTAAAAATTAAATAAGTATTTTTATAAATATTAAATTTGAAGTTACCTTAATTCTGGTACTGTCAGCCAACGGTTGCCAATCTTTGTACCATTTGATTTCTGGATATGGAACACCAACAACATGAGCTTCCAACCTTCCATTTTTCCTCAACATAATGTAAGTTTCATCTGGTCGTTTCTTGAATCTTGGATGCTCAGCTATTTCCAACCTTACTCGTTGTCTTGCTTCACCATGTTCGTTTGATGCTACTGCTTCATATATGCCTACATCGCGGTCAAGCATTCTGTAAAAGAACAAAAACAATTAGAATTTGTTCAGAATGTTTTGTTTATTACAATTAATATTTTTCTTACTTGTTAATAAATAATGTAGCTTGTCCATTCCTGGTGTAGCTATAGTCAAATCTACCACCAGACTCCACAGGAATTTCGTTGAAATAGTATGTCATTTTTGGTTTGGGATAGCCATACACAAACCACATCAAATCAACATTGTGTCCCTTGACACCATAGACGATATCATCTTCACGACGCAAAAATCTAATGATGAAGAATTAACAACATTAGCATTTATTGTATCGACAATTTTTGTCTTATGCTTACTGTGGAGCTTGGGCAAATCCATCGTGTGGCGGCTTTTCAATATCATAATCCTTTGGAAAATATGGTGATGTGTCTGGTCTGAAATCAATTCCAGGAGCTAAATATGGGAAGAATTTCGGTGGGTCCGGAACTAATTTTTGTCTAAAAACAAATTTTTAAATGAAATAAAATTTCAATTTATATATCTTTTTCCACAAACCTGTACGTCTGAGCATAAGGGCTTGGATCGCTGACACCATACTTATTTTCGACGCGAACTCTAAACCTGTAGTCTTTGAATGGTTCAAGATTTCTAATTTCGCAAGTACAGCTGCGAACACCAGTTCGGACAGTAAACCAGTCACCGTCCGGTAATTCCATCATTTCGACCTGATTGAAGGGTAGATGAAATTCTAGTGGATTTTGCTATTTTTATGAATCTTACTTGGTATGTAACAGGGAATCTGGGCCCAGATGGGACAGAAGGTCTCCAGGACAAAGTTAAATTCCTGTCGGTCATACGTGAAATAATTGGCTTATCAGCAAGAGGTGTTGGCGCTCCGGTTTTCTTATATGTATCATATTCCTGATATTGATCAGACATAGGTTTTTTCGTCCTTGGTTCCAGCGCTACAAAATTTTAATATAAGCAAACAATATTTGTATTTAATTGTTTCAAATTTACTGTCGTAGAACAACTCTGCATGGCAAATATCTTCACCATGTGGGTTGTAAATTCGGCACGAATATCTACCGACGTCATTTTCATCTATATCATGAATTGTAAGTCTAAGCAGGCCATTATGCTCAGTTTCGATAGAGATCTTTTCTGTTGGAAACAATTTTTGACCATTTTTGAACCACTCAACTTCGGGTTCTGGATAACCCGCTGCACATGCAGTGAATTTTGCCTTCATTCCTTGATATAATTCAGTGTCTCCGATCTTCTTCAAGAACACTGGTGCTTCAGCTCGAGGATGCTTATCTCTGAAATTTAATCGAATTAATATAAGCTCTAAGGCTAAGTAATGCTTTTATATATTACAATGAAGGAACAAATTCGATGCGGCCTTGAGTAGAATCTTCTCCTTCTCGATTTTTGGCCACACATTTATATACACCTGTATCTTCTGGTCTGCAATCTGCAATAATTAGAGTGATGTTGTCGCCGTCATGCTGAAAGTAGTTACGATTTACATCTGATCTGCTCAAATATATAAAGAGATGTAAAGCTAAGTTACCCGGCTTATAAAAAAATACTAATTAATCAAAGACCTTTTAGAAATTTATATTTAAAATTGAATTTCCTACTTGGAAAACCCGTATGTATTAATTTTCATTTAAATCCCTTGAAATTGCAAAACTTCGAACATCATCTTGAATTTGTAAATTTCACATACAAGATCTAAAATCAACGATGGCGAAAACCCACAAAGGCCTTTCCTTACAATTTTATATTCTTGATCGTTGTATTGGATTCGTTTATGCCTATAATCTTCATCGAATATTGGAATTTCAATTAAAAGATGATATTTACCTTAATTTTGTATCTATCACCTTCTCGAATAGGTTTGTCGTTACAGAACCAGGATATCTCCGGAGATGGAACGCCAGATACTTTAACAGGTAGTTTGGCATCTTGTCCAACGACTTGTTGTTGGTCGAACAAGCGCTGAGCAAAGAGAGGTTTCTTGTACACTTTGCGAACGTTGCTGCGGCACTTCGAAGTATCTTCTCCTAGAGGATTGGCAAGGAGACAAGTGTAGTTCCCGGAATCAGATATTTCAGCGGGATTGATTCTAAGTCCCACATGCTTTCCATCGCAAGTCATCATGATGCGATCATTTGGAGAGATCGGCGCGCCATCTTTGGTCCAAATAATTTCTGGAACTGGATTACCAACGAATGGTGCGGACATGGCGAGTTCTTGACCTTCATCAGCGTTAACATCTCGCAAGGCACTAACAAATTTAGGAGGCTGTTCTGGAGCAGTTTCGTCGGCTTTAGGTGAAACAAGAACCAAAGCCTTAGAACCTGTTTGTCCTTGGGAATTTGTGGCTACGACTTCATAAATTCCAGAATCGCCAGCAGCTGCTTTATCAATTATTAAGCTGGCTGTGCCGTCTGGGGCATGGTTGATTTTGAAGTGATCACTTGGCTTTATTTCCTCACCGTTGTGGTACCATTTTAAATCTGGCGGTGGATGACCAATAACTTTAATATCCATTTTGATAGGGAAGCCCTCAATTGCTGTAATATTTTGAAGGTCTGCAACGAATGCTGGCTTCTTTTCTCTTGGCGTTACTTGCACCTTAGCTTCGCCGGTAATTTCACCGAGCTTATTAGCTATAACTGCTTTGTATACGCCAGCGTCTTCAGGACGAGCAGATTCAATGCTGAAAACACAAGGTAATATTTATAGCATCGTGTACCAAGGGTTTCTAAATATTATTTTACCTCAAACCAATGATACCGCCTGGTTTATTGATAAAGTTAATAGCTTGACTAGGTCGTAGGGGAACTTCATCTTTAAACCACTTAATTTCAGGAGATGGGAAGGCTACCACTTGTGCTTCTAGGCTTACAGGTTGTCCGATTACAACCTTCGTGTCCTTCATTGGTTTAACAAAAGATGGTGATCTTGACGCAGCTGAAATATAAAATTAATATCACTAAAGTGAAAAAATTATAAATGGCACTTGCGAAATTGTAATTGGGTATCATCAATCAATCATCAATTTTATATTTTATTAGAATGTTTGAAATGACAATCAATAGAAGCTTTTTAATTGCTATAAAAAGCAATCTTTAATTTGGTTTATCTTTATACAATAATGTATTTGCCTTGCTTTTGGTCTCTTTATATATTCGACAAAATGTTCTTTTACAAACTCTGTTGCTCAAATTATTGAATATATTAATTTTTCATTCGCGAATATGCTTTCGAAGAATTTGTCATGCTAAATTTCTAGCTGCTCTATAGAAATTAAATTTTTTTGTTGAAATATGGAAACTTTTTTCAGAAGTCTTTCTGTCATGTTTTCACTTTAAAATGAGTTAAATTTTAAAAAATTCTATTGCATTCTATTCCACGTGGGAGACTCCAAAAAGTTTAAAAATTAAAAAAAAAACCTACATAATACAAAATGTGTAGTTCTGGACTTTGCGTTCTCAAATTTATTCCATGGCACGGTTTACTTGTATATTTACTTTTTCTCTCACAACCTAAAAATTAAGCAACATAAAATTTTAGCTCCGCCCGGATTTCCTATGGCGATTTTTTGAACATCTTTAAGATAATTTTAGGACCAGAATCGATTTTGCAGACAAATCATTTTATATGTCTGTCTTTTCTTCTTGCAATTGACTCATCGTTTAATGCTTAGTTAGTTATTGCGCTGTTCGAATTTTGAGTATTTTCTTCTTCTTGGAATCATGTACCTACATAACACAATGTTTGTATATCTTTCTATACTTTTTAAGAGGTTATGGTGTCTTCAATATGACTTCAAATAATACTTACGTTTCACAGCAACTGCACATAGAGCTGTATTTTCTCCACTTGGGTTGGAGACAACCAATTTGTAAGCACCGGAATCAGTAGGCTCAACACTTTCAATTTCTAATTTGATAGCTCCATCAGGAGTGTTGGTCATCTTCACTCTGCAAGAGCGTTTTATAATTTTAGTTTTAATTTCTGAGAAAGTTTCCAATTTACCGGCCGCTTGGTTTAATTTCTTCACCATCCTTGAACCACTGGACGACTGGCAAAGGGGATGCATCTACAACACATTTTAATAACAAAGGCTCTCCTTGACTAACTTCAACCGCTTTTTCCAATTTTCTAGTGAATGATGGTGAAAGTTGTTTCAGGGATAGTTTAAACTTAGCTTCTTCTTCTCCAGCAACGTTTTTAGCCACAACAGAATACTGTAAAGAAGTAATATTTATGAGGGGTTATTGAGATAAAAATATTTTAATCCTAACCATTCCAGCATCGTCCTTGCCGAAATGAGGAATTCTAAAGGTACTGCTCATATGCTCAGGAGATGCGCTAGATTCGTAACTATATTTCTTTTCTTTGGTGCGTTCATCGATTTCACTGTAGTCGATGGATTTTCCATCTTTCAACCATTGCACCTCAGGTGTTGGAATTCCACTAGCCCGAACTTTAATTTCGACCTCCGCATAATCATGAATACTTTGATCTTCTGGTGGCTTCAAGAATTTAGGCTTTTCAATGTGGACATTCAAATTGAAGTTCGCTGCTGTAGTGCCTTGGTTGTTTGTTGCTGTTAAAGTATAAGTACCCCCGTCCTTAGCTCCAACAGATTGAACTACAAGCCTGAAATGAAGCATTTTTAAAATATGTTTGAATATATTTTAATAATTTAATAATATAATACATACTTATATTTCTCTGCTTCTACGTCTGCTATGACTTCACAATTGTCGTTATTGCAAAGATTTTCGCTTCCTTTGGCCCAAGTGACCTTCGGTTTAGGATTAGCGTAAACCATAGCTTCATAAGCGACTGTGTCGAAAGGAAGGGCATTTTGATCTTTCAATCCAACTATTTCTGGTTTTGACAGAACATCTAACCAACAGCTTGACTCCAAAGCACCATACTTGTTTTTAATTTTGATTTCATAACGTCCAGTGTCAAAGTGTCCAGCTAAAATGTTTAGTTTATTCATATCAGGAAATTTGAAAATGTTTTGCTATTCTTATTATTACCTGACGGGAACAATAACTTGCAGGCAAATTCTTTGAGGCCATGTTCAAGATCTTTTTGTTCCATTTTGATTTGTACATTTTCGTCGGATTTAATTTCCTTTCCGTCTTTAAACCAGACAATTTCAGGCACAGGATCGGCTGTGAAAACAACGGCTAGTTCAGTTTTAGTACCCTTTTGGGTTTGAGTGTCTTGCAGTCCTTTCTTCATAATCGGCTTGCGATACTCAGCAACAGCTAAGATAATATTTGTAAGGAAAGAAACTCAATTTTAAATATATTTTTATAGCATACGAGCCACAGATAATAAGCCTTGTTGTGTCTTTTCTCCCCTTTTGTTTTGAATGACAACCTTATACTCGCCAGCATCGCTTAATTTCAGTTCTATGATTTCCAGCTTGTATTTATCCTAAAATAGATATAAAATATAATAATCAAAATAATAACAGATTTCTACACAATTCTTACTCCATCAACAGTAGTTTTAACTCTATCATCCGCTTTAATTGGTTTGTTATCATGGAACCAAGTAGCTTCAGGCTTGGGTATACCTTGGGCAACAATTTCATATTTTAGTGGAACAGACTCGTAGCTATTCTTGTCGAAGACATCTGCATGAAGTATTTCAGGTACAGCTAAAATGAAAATTATACTTTTAAAACTCTTTTCACATTGGATTATGTTCCTGTTAATGGAAATGGGTGGAAAGAGTCCCAGAAGAGTAGAATTATTTTTTAGAAAGATGAGAGAAAGTTAAAAAGATCGCAATCAATCATTAACCGGTTTGCAGTCTGCATTCTAATTTTTTAAATCTTTTACTGCGATTCTATATACATTATGCATTTGCACTAAATACAATAGTTAATTGAATATATGATACTACGACTTCACCAAAAATTACCTACAAATCACCAAACTACCTTTATTTACACTATAAATATATATTTATCTACGTTGTCTTTATTTACAGTAGTGTCGAGATGCTGAAATCCAAAAATCAAATTCCAAAAATGAACATTCAACAATTTTGTACTCACTTTTGATTTTTTGCCTCAGAGGCAACGCCTCCAGGTTTTTTAATTCTACTTAAGAAAATCTTAAAATATTTATAAACTAAAGCTTAAAAATAAGCGGTCACGTTCTTAAAACAATGCAAAAGTGGTAATTAATTAAATTAAATAAATTATAAGCCTTTAAAAAACAAATATTTTCGGTTAAAAATAAAACACCCAAAAATGATACGTATATTTATTTTTGTTATGATATTTAGTTGTTAAAATTCCGCAGGAAATTTATTTATTTTTATACAATGAGTATATAATGCATGTATAATATTTACGGTTGTTAAAATTGAGTTTATTGATAAAAGTTTGAAAAATAAGGGCTTTCTGAAATTATTTTATCCCGTGAAAATTTTACAATTGAGGCTTTATACCATATTTAAACTACAAATTTATGTTTGTAATGTTTAGCAATTAGTGCGAACCGGTTTATGGCTCAATTAGTGAATTTCTATTCACCAGTTCCGAATAATTTTATGTTTGAACCATAGGTGTAAATCATAATATATATTTTCGGGTGCGACTCTTCTCTTCCAAAAGATGCTATACATAATTTGTTTTCGAAAAAACGTCGTGGTTGATGCCAACTAATTAGTTTATGATGTTATAAAATATTTTTAGCTAGGTTTTTGCTTTAAATAAAACGATTTCATTTCATAAGCAATTTTATTGTTTTTTTTTTTTAAACTAAACAATGAAAGTGTAATATCTAATAACTACATATACACGCATCTACTCTATTTTGATAAATTAGAATTTCAATACCTCGATCTTAGAGGCAGAAAGTGGTTTTGTTTGTATTGTACACTATTTAGTACGTAATTTGAGGAAGAAAACTTCATATTCATGAAAAAATATTTGCAGCATTGACTTCTGCAACTTCGAACCTCTTGATTCTAGACAGGTTTGTTGATTTCATTGGTGTCCGTGTTATTAAGAAAATCCTTAAAAAGGAGATACGATTAATCTTATTTTTGCTTGTTTGATGATTTTACTTGCTATCAAACTAAACAATAAGGCAGTCAAATGAACTTGCAGTTTAACTAATTAGCTAATGGTTCGATAAAATAAAGCTACGCTGCAAGTAGCAGTGAAAATGAAGAAGATGGGTATAGCCCAAAGGATTCCTGCCATAGTTCGCAACAATGGCGAAATTTGAATATTCTTAAAGTCTGTTGACTATAGATACCGCAAACTGCGTGAATTGTCTTTAACAATATTTCGAGAACTAGTTTTAATTCAAAACAAAAAATTATAATCTATTCAGAAATTAAATAAACACTTATTTAATATTGATATATATATTACCATTGCGTTAAATTTTAATAAATGAAAATAGATATCCCAAGTTTAACTACTAACTAACTAATTTATACTGACTTCATATTTCTGAGCGATGAGCGGTGAGGGGCGAGCTAAAGCGTAATGCGGTGAACAAAGAGCATACATTTCGTTGCTAAATACATATATTTTATTTTATTATATTTCCTATAATCGTTGTTAAACTCATAATAAAATTGTGTGAACATGTTAACGTTCATCGAAAATAGTGCAGATAGTTCTTTATATTTTCTATTTTAAAAATTAGTAATATGTAGGATGTTCAGAAAACTATAAAATTCGTTCTGAGAACGTGACCATCAAACGTTAACACAATGTAATTTATAAAAATTATTATAAAGCAAAAATGAAGGTATTATATTTAGCAAAATGTTAATAGAAAATTAGAGCAGTAAAGTTGAACCCCTATGCTACATATCAGTTGAAATGTATGTTTTAAGTGTGAGTGTATTAAATGGTCGTTGTACCTGATGGCGCGTCTTCATCTCCTGTCTTCAAACCCTTCTGTGGTAGTTCTTCTACGACCTGCTTCGCATTTTCTTTCGATAAAATTTCGTCAAGGACGCTTTTTTGCTTCTGTATTCTTTTGATAAGTTTTTCCACCTCATCGTCTTCCTCTGGGTCTTCATTCTTTTTCAGATTTTGAGATTTTAAATCGAACTTTTTAGGTAGTTTCTCTTCATTGTCATCACCCCAAAAGTCAATTTCAACTTCCTTCTTATCTTCATTGCTAACATCGTGCGATTTTTCGTTTAAAGATAATTTATTCGTTTCAAATTTGTTTTCTTCGATTTTTTCGATTTCGGATAGAGTACCACGTCTTTTCTTCGAAGTATTACTTTCGGAAAAGTCACTGGTTTCGGTTTTCACAGCCTTATGTGCTTCAACAAAATCTGCTTCTTCAGGATCGCACGTGATTACCTGTGTCTCTTCAACCGTTGTGGTTTTGATTCGAATGTCAGCATAACCGTCTTCGAATGGCACGTGCTTCTGAATCTCATCGATCATCACATCTTTCGAATATACACCTTGAGCTGGTTCATCTTCAGAGACCGAATGTATTGAAATATTTCGCGAGACAGTGCGATTTTGAAATACGTTTTGTTCTGAATCAGAATCCATTAGAACGGTATGTGCAGGCGGCGTTTCGGGATAGTACGTAACGTTTTCTTCTTGCTTCGTTATAATGAAACTTCCAACTTCTTCCACCTTTAAGGAGCCCGCATGGGGTTTATTAGGTCGTATTATAGTAACATTTGTCACAGGAGAGGAATCATCTTCTTCTAGAATTACTGTGGTCGCTTTCATTTTATGTATTGAGTGCGATTCGTCTGGACCTGAGAATTTTCAATGATATTTTGTGCCACCTTTCAAGTGTGTGAAATGTAAAGCCATATAAATAAAACATTCGTAGCCATATTTTAAAACTTTGAAAACAAATAAATTTAATAGCAAATGCAATAACTCTTTTCGAATTGCATAGTGGTCAAAAAGACCACGAATGTTTTTATAAAGGCAACGGGTAAACATTAGATAAGTGCATAAATACGTGAATAAAATTGAACAAAATTCAAAATAAAAATCAAAAATAAATTCAAAAATAAAAATTGAAGCAAATATTCATATTGCCTCAGTTAAATTTACAATTAAAATATGTAAAATCTGTGTGCATAATGATGAAAACATCAAAAAAGGTACAAAAAAAAATCTTTTTTGGAAAAAGTGCCATAGTAAAGTGCAAAATGCATTCAAATGCAAAAGTTACCTGTTACTTCGGCTTGATGACTTTCTTCAGTGCTTATCGAAACTGTAACCGTCTCTCCACTTTCATTGACCTTAGTACAATGGCTCACAGAGTGTTTTTCCCCAGGTTCAAAGAATTCTTAAACATTATTTTAGAAATCAGAGTTCACCGTAAAACAACTTAAAACAAAACTAAACAAAACTCGCAAAGTACATTGTGCAATATTTATATGTGATATAAACAGATTGTGCAACTATTTCAGTTTTATTCCTTCAAGCATACATACGTTTTTTGACTTTTGCACATATCAAGCTTTTTACTTCTGTTTCAAAAGTGGGCGAACTCTATTAATCCACCCTTTTTACCGTATACATATATTGTACATTTATGGTAGAAAAACGTTTAAAAATTTTGTTTGAAAGGATAAAATGAAAACTAAACAATATTGCAAGGGAATGAGTATATTACAATACATACTAAAGTAGTATAATTACCCTATATTTTGCTGGAATGCTTGGAATGTATTTTTTGAAATACCAATCTTAATGTAACTTTTATGCTAAGAAAATCTTAGTGTATTAGAGATAACTTTATGCAATTTGCCTCATGCTCATACATTACATATGTATGTACATACATATATTCGCAACAAGATGGAAATTGAAATGGGGTAGACAAACCTTTAATAAAAGTGTAAATTTTTTATCTAAAAGGTGGTAGTCCAGTACGTAAGTAGGCAGTTTTTACTATCGTTTAAATTTTTATCAATAGTGTAGCTAGTCTCCTTTAATATGTACAACGTTTAGGAAGAATGTAATAAATTAAATTATAAAATTATAAGTTACATAAATCAACATATTAATGAATATTTATCCTTTCATTAATTTTTTCATTTATTTTGAATGTTCAATCCCAGAATTTTGTTTCTAAATTCATCTATGCAGCTTAGCTCAACGATTAAAATTGTTTCAAATTAATTTAAACGTAATGCTTGAAGGAATATTAAATGGACTAAAGGCGAAAGCTTTATTTAAGTGAGCACTTAGTATTTGCAGTCTATAGTGGATCGCCTCAATTTGATTTTATACAAAGAATTTTTACCATCCATTTCTCCAGCTTGAGGTTTAAATAGTTCTTCTTCTTTCAGTTCGGACTTTTTCTTGGAAATCGTCTGATTTGCTGTTCGACACAAAAGAAGGTTATTGACGTATAAATTGCAATTAAATCGAAAATTAAATAACAAATAAAAAGTATAAATGTAGAAAACGACAAAAACGATTGAACGTAAACATTGAATAACGAACAAACACTTGGTTGAATCCTTACTTACACAGAGATTGTAGTAAGTCTTATTAACTTTTTCGGTTTCCAAAAGGTTTTAGAAATGCGAAATTTGAAAAAGTTATTTTTGGGAGGATACTTACTTAAGACTGTCACCTTGCTCTTTGACGTATTGCTGCCCATGGAGTTTGAAGCCTTTACTTCATAGTCCCCAGAATCAGACGTTTTTACTAAATTCAATGAAAGACAGTATGTTTCGCTGCGTTTGCTATCTCTAAGAATTTTAATGCGAGCATCTGCACGTACTTCTTCGCCGTCCTTGTACCTAAAGATTTAGATTTTAGAAAAATAAAATCTATCGCATTTTGCTACAACTGTAAAAGTCCTACCATTTAACTTCGGGTTCGGGAACACTATAAATTTCGACTTCTAAAGTTAGTGTGTCGCCTTCGTTGACTTCTACATCTTTTAGTGCTTTTCTGATTTTTGGTTTGCCTATAAATTTTGTCATTTAAATTAAGCAATATGAAAATTAGTAATATTTACTTACAATTTACAGTTACCGTGCAATCATTTTCTAGTTTACCGTAGTCATTCATAATAACGCAGTTATATTTGCCGTGCATATCTGTTGACACCTCAGTCATTATCAATTTGAAATCGTCACCTTCTGCAATCCGGCGGAAATCTTTGCGCTTCTCATCAATCTCGATTCCATCAATAAACCAAGTTATCTTTGGCCTAGGGAAGCAGTCAACAGACAAAGAAAGTTCGACGTTTGTATCCCCTTCGTTCACCACGATATTGTTTAATTTTTTCGTAAATTGCGGGGAACATTTTACCTTAAGGACAGTTTCGTCCTTGGCTTTTCCATACTCATTTTCAAAATCAACTGAGAATTTAGCTGCATCAACGCGAGTTACATTTGAAATGTTTAAAGTGTAAGCGTTTCCGTCTACAGAGGTTTGGAAACGGGTATCTTTCGAACTAATTTCCTCACCATCTTGATACCATTTTACTTTTGGTGCCGGGAATGCATCCACACGGACTGTCATATGAACATCTTCCTTCTCTCCGTGGACGTACTCTTTTTCTAAATGCTTTACAATAACCGGCTTTGAGTTAACAGTACACTCCCAAAATTCAGAACTTTGTCCAATTTCATTAGACGCTGTAAGTGAGTAAGAGCCGGCATCCTTTAGTTGCACTTTATTTATTTCAATGGTAACTTTCTCAGTGCTTTTGCCGATCATTTTCTTTTCGATGTGGATACGTTCGTCTTCTATCACTTGCTTTCCATTGTTGCAAACCTTTATTTCCGGCTGAGGACAGCCCTCAACTTCAGTTTCAATTTTAATAGTCTCTTCCACTGAGCATGTTATATTTGAGGGCTTCTTTACCTTTGGTGGAGCTAATGAATAATAATTTATTTATTTAATATATTTATATTATTATGCAAATAAAAAAAAACATTAGCAAACGAACATAGGAAGTTTCAAATTAATCTATTCTATGCTAATTCTCAAATACCCAGTACCTACTTGCCACTCCACTATAATTTTTTTGAAATTTTTTTAACATATGCATGTATGAATTAACAAAATAATAGTATCGTTTATATTTCTTTTGTACTCGAAAAATTCATTTAAAAATATTCCATTTTATTTTGTTCTAATAATTTTTCTAGGCCCCTCCTACTATCGATGTTGATATTAATTGCTTCAAACTTACCTCGTACGGACAGTAGCATTTCTCCAGTGTCTTCGCCCAATTCATTGCTAGCCGTTATGGTGTAAGTTCCAGCATCTTCAGTAGTTATGTCTTTAATAATAAGCGACATGCTTTCGGAGTCTTCATACATAATCTTGTATTTATGGCTGGCTTCGATAACCTCTCCATCATGCTTCCATTGAACGGTTGGTTTGGGGAAGCCTTTGCATTGGAGCTCCATGATGGCAGTACCTCCAATGCTCGTATTTGCCTGCTTACTCTCGAAGATAAGCTGGGGTTTTTCTGGTTCACGATACAAAGTTTGAACAGCACCCTGTACAGTAAGTTCAGCACTGCAGGAAATATTTCCAGTGCTTGTTTGAGCAACGCATGTATAAAGTCCAGCATCTTCAGGTTTAACATGCTGGAAGACGAGTGCCAACGAGTCTTCATCATCCCCAAGGAGCACCTTAAAACGCTCCTCGGGATTGAAAGGCTCCCCATTCCGCTTCCAATTAAATACTGGCTTCTCACCTGACGGTAGAATTTGCCCACTTAATTCTCCAAATATGTTCCTCTCCTCTATATACATATATTCAAAATAATTTTTAATTATACCAAATTATAAGTTATTTTATATTTACCAGTAACGGTAACTTCCGCCTCACAAACAGCCTTTCCATGTCTGTTTTCTGCTTCACACGAATAGTGACCAGCATCAGTTTTTTGGACTTCTGTTATAAGTAGTTCGTAAAATCCTATATAATCCTTGTCACGAATGATTTGAATTCTCGGATCAACATCCTCAATATCTATACCATTCTTGAAGCTGCACATAAATGTAAATTAATTAATTAATTTCAAAAATTTTAAATTTCGCCATTTGGTATTACAATTTAACTTTCGGATTTGGATCTCCAGTAACCTTGACCATAAATCGGAAAAGTGTATTCTCCAACATTTCCGTATCTTTAAGGAGAACACTAAAGAATGGCACTTGAAGTTCTTGTCCATCTTCTCTTTTCTCTATTTTCCCTTTAAGTGATAAAATTTTAGCAAACAAAATTTATACACTAATAGTAGTTTTATACTTTGGCCAACTACAAGTTGAGCCGAGCAACTGGTTGTTTCCCCTCCAGTTACGGCTTTAGCTGTGTATGTACCATTGTCCCTTTCGCTAGAATTACATAAAAATAATTAATATTTTATTTAAAAAAAAGTTTTGTTTTCTTTTTACTTATAATAGTAATTTTTTTTACAGTGTTATATGAATTAAAAATTCCATTTTACGTACGGTATATACTTCTCCTAACTATTTAAGTCTATTCCTATCAAAGTTATTCTGAATTTAAAATTCCATCCTAGTATGATAGATATCTTATAAGCTACGAATCATCATAACATTAGGTGTAAGGTGCTATGTAGGTATGTAGGTATGCCGTATTAGTTTGATTATTTATTTGAATTAAGTTATTGTGTTATTAATGTTGCACATTTTATAATTGTTAAAGCTTGTAACACTTTTGTCGATGCTAGTTACAACTCAGACTAGGCAAAAGTTAGCAACTTACCTGCAGTGTTTAATTTCAAGGCGGAAAGAACTCATTCCAACTTCCTTTATAATGATTCTATCTGCCAATTTGTCGTCCAGAGGCTTGTTGTCTTTCAGCCATGTAACTTGCCTCGGTTTATCAGCGAATTGTACCTCAAAGCTGGCATTCTCTCCCGCTGTAATATGAAAGCGATTGAATATTTTGTTTCGTCTACTTTCAAAATTATAGTGTTTAGTAAGGTAATGTTTAGTGTGTGCAGTATACATCAGTGCTTCTGCCAAAAACAGTCCAAACGTCTCTACTTTGGAATAAACATGGTTAAAAAGCGTGAAATATGTTAAATGACTGCCTCTATTTACTGAACATTTGAAAATTTTCAATGTTTTTTTTTGTAAGTTTTCTGTTATCCGTTCGAAGTCACCTACTTACGTTGAATATTAGCGCTTTTTACTGGTTTGATAATGATAGGTTTATCGACAGATCGATACGGTTTTTCTTCCAAGCGCGTAATTGATCTCCTCGAATAGTACGAACGGTCGTCTCCAAGCAGCGATGCTCCTCTGTCTTCTGCTCTTGAGTAAGATCGTTCCTCTGCACGAGAGTGTGATCGTTCGCCAGATTTAAGACCGAGGGCCAAGTAATCGTCGCCACGTAGAAGCGATGATCGTTCTTCGGCCCGAGAATAAGAGGTTCTTTCTTCCCCTAATCCTAATCCCAGTGCTGATCTTTCTGCCCTGGTTGAGGAGTAACGACGTACTGTTGAGCCACCTGCACTAGATTCGTACGAAGATCCTCGATCGTAATCCCTCGTACTGCTTACTAGACAATAATTAGAGCATTGAAAGAGAACATATGCAAAATGCTGAAAGATCATTCCATATAAAATTATCAAAGTCAAATTGGAAGCCAATCTATTTCTGATTTCGATAAAAGTTGGTAGAAAGCATTGTTAGAAAATGTATGTATAGTAATTTAAAAGAGATTCCTGATTCAGTATCGGTTGGCCTTTGCTGTTAAATCTAATTAACTAAGTTCTTGCAGACTTCATGTACTCGTATTGCAAAAAAGAAATGTCCATCATTTTGTTGTGTGAAAAACAAAAAACTTGAAATTTTTTAAAAATGGCATTTTTGAGAGTCAAGATTTACATTCTAAATATTAATAAAACTCTTATATATGCCTTTAGAACCTACAGCCAATTAAAGACAGCTAAAAATTGCAGATTAATTAATCTTAAAACGGTCTATAGTAGTAGTATTTTTTGCATTAACTATAATAATACACTTTTGGCTAAATATTTTAAATTAATGGAAAGAGTCCAAGACCGATGGTTTTCTCTTCGATTTTGAATAATATTAATACCCTTTTTTGATTTATACCTGGCTATACGTACTAGAGGAATAAATCTAACCAAACACGCGTTTAAAGCTTTTAAAGATGAAGAAAACGACTGTTTGACAAATTCAGACTTTTATCTTGTATCTCAAATATTACCTTTTAATCTCGAAGTAAGCGAATTTTCGAAATTATCAAATTTTAATCTTATATTTTTCATATAGAGATAGAGTATAATTATTTTGGCTTTTCAAGTGCTAAAACGTACATTTATGTACCTCTAATAGCTCTTTGGCAGCTAGTTGAGTCTGAAAATCAAACTTAAATAAAGCTTAAGACTTAAAAAGTTAAAAGATGTTTATTATTCTTCTTTGGCGCCTTCCAATTTTATTTAATTTTAATAATTTTAAATGGAATGACCCTGAAGTTAAAAGTTATGAGAGAATAAAGTGATTTATATGGTGTAGTAGCGACTTGCAAAATAAGTCTGTACAATTAGCACCATAGTCTTCTATCGTGCGGAAGATATATGTGCGTTCTACATACAACACTAACAAGTCACAATGATATTACAGTACAGATATACATACAACAACATTGGGAGTTTTGATATAGATCGGTCAAACTTACTTTCAGTACGTTTTCTTAGCGATGATCTTGATGAGTATTTTGAAGAGTAATAGTCATCCATTTTGCCTTCACTGGGTGCTCTTGAATCAACCTCACTACTAAGTTCCCTAAAATCTCCAGCCAAGGATTCAGTGCATTCTTCGGTGTCCTCAGGTGTGGGTGGAACTTCTATGATTTCATAAATAGGTCGTTTAGGAACTGGGGGTGTGAATATTCGCATAAAATCTCTAGCTTTAGCTTTTTGTACAGTGTCTTCAGCATAGTTAACTTCTTCGCCGGACTTTAATACGGTCGTCTTAATTTTCCGCATTTTGTGCCGGGCACTGCGAAGCGAGGTGTCTGTGCCATGCAGGCTGCTTGTGTCATAATAGCCAGAAAGAAAAGCATGCGTTTTGCGTTCTAAACTCTCGGTGTGGACTAGGACTTTCTTAATCATTGGAGGGGGTGGCGGGGGTGGTGGGGGAGGGGGAGATCGCAAAATAAGAATTTCAAAGGACATTCCGTAACCTATGCGGGGAAGGGGTTGGAAGAAGCCAGGCATTCTGTATGAGTGCGGTGGGGGTGGCGGTTCTGGAGGTCCAAAACCTTCGAATCGACCATAATTAGCAGCCATAGTGTTAAGCATAGTGTACCATTGCGCTAGCGAAGCCCGGTCAGAAATGTTAGTAATATTTTGCTGTGAAGCACCACCCTGGGAAGATGCCCCTTGCGGGTGGCCTTCATCTGCATCTTGCGGAGCTATGATTGAAGCGTGTTGCAAAGCTTGGTTATTGAAATCAGCTGCGGTTATTTTTATCTCAGGTGGCAAAGCAGATGGTAGTTCCTCTGGTATCTTACCGGTATCCCTCTCGGATTTAGAATCTTCTGGCAAACTCTGTGTTATAACTTCTGTTCGATCCGCACTTTGTTCTTTTACAGGCCTTTCAGGGGTTTTTAACTTTGGTTTCGATTCTTCTACTTCTGGAACCTTCTTTTGAAGCAAAGTTTCAGTTTGTTTTTGCTTCTTTACTTCTTCAGATGGTTTCTGCGGATTGTTCTTAGATTCTTTTACAGTATTACCATAAGAACTGGAATGAGTATCAGGTAAATTTGAAGATGCAGTTGTGTAAGGATCGCTTGTCGTAGATCGTTCACTTTCAGACTCACGCTGAGGTCTTTGATCAGGTTTTAGTTCTTCTTTTGCTTCTTGCTTTGGTTCTTGCTTTTGTTCTTGCTTTGGTTCTTGCTTTGGTTCTTGCTTTGTTTCTGGCTTCTGTTCTGGCTTTGGTTCCGGCTTTGGCTCCGCTTTTGGTTCCGCCTTTAATTCCGGTTTCGGTTCTTGTTTTTGGACTGGTGTTGGCTCCTTTTTTGGTTCGGGTTTCGGTTCCGGCTTTGGTTCACTCTTAGTTTCGATTTTTACCTCAGTCTTTACTTCCGATCCTAAAATTTTTTCTTCACCTACAGATTGAACTGGTTTAGTACACTCAAGTTTTGAAGACTTTTCTCTTTGACTTGTAGTGCAGGTGATAGATTTCTGTTCTAATTGATGACTTTGTTCACTAGAAACCTCTTTGTTATCTACTTTTACAACCTTTTCTGAAACTGCAACTTTTTCGGAATGACCGCTTTCCTTTACGGTATGTGATACCTCTGACTGTATGGAGGTTGTTTGCTGAACAGATCCTTTTTGGATAAGAACTTCACTTTTTTGTGAAACAGTCTGCTCAACTTTAACGATCTTTTCCTCGGTTCGTGGTTTTGTTATGAAATGATCCTTTGCAACGTCTGATGGTTTTATGCCCGCGTTTGGATCGTGTGCTTCTGCTCTGTGAGGTAGTTTGAACAAAGGTTCTTCAAATTCAGTGTGTATTTGAGATGGATCTATTCGTAGATCGTCAGCGTGGTGTTCTTGTAAAGCCAAAGGATCACTAATATACTCCCTGATTTCTCGTAGCCACTTAACTTTTGTGTCTTCTTTATGAGGTACAAGTTTCAATGGAAGATTTCCTTGTGTTGCACCTGATTTCGAATGTATTTCAATAGACTTTCCGTCTGAAAGTTCCTTAATGTCACAATCAGGTAACTGAAAATAACCTTGTTTTTTAAATTTTGTTCATACAGTTTAGTTTCACCTACAAGTTTACCTTAATTATTTCTTTGAGTATAAAAATAGATCTATCTTCTGATATTCGACGTACTTTGCAAACTAAAATTCGTGATTTAAATAGAAAAAGGTATCTTTCCTTGCTTTTTTCCTCTTTGTCGATGGCTGTCCACCACTCGTGCGCTAAAAGGCGTCCAAGTTTGTATAAACTTCCTCGGTAACCTTCAATGCTACTTAAAAATTTATTATCGATTGCCCTGTGAGGGACACTTAGCATTAACTCAAGGGCTTTCTGGAGGTCAGCAACGTTTTCGTTGAGACAAAGAGAATACTTTACCAATTCCTGCAATTAAAATTTAATATAGGCTTAAAAATATATAAAGTATAATAAATAGAACAAATTATGTAGAACGATATATCTTTTCATTTGGAATACGTGATAGTTGTAAGATAATATTTTGTAATCATGTAAAGCGCTATTCAAAAGAAAGTCGTGTTAGACCTGACCCAGACTACAAAGTACATGTATATCATGTAAAACACCAAAAAAATTGAAAATATTTTTCATCAAATTAGCAAATTCTGAACATCCCACTAAACGCCCACACATTTTAGTTTCGAGGTGAATGTGTGTCTTAATTAAAACTTTTGTGTCAGCCAACAATATTTCAATTTTTCATTTATTTTCCAAATTTATCCATTGTTGAGCGCCGCTTGTTCTAAAAATAAATTGCATTGTTTTAAAGTTAGGAAAAGGAAATGCTTGCTCTTATAATTTTTTCAGATTATATTTATTGATACTATTGTTTACTTCACAAAAATAAAATACGTATTCTTTTATTTCGCAGAGTTTATTTCGAAGGTGGCCTGCAAGGTCAAACATCCAAGAAATGGTCGCGAAAATTCTAATTTCGCATTATTTACATTCTCTGTATTTATAATAAGTATTTCAGAAATGATTGAGAATTCTTGATATTATTTATGTGACTTTTGCACTGAACTCTAAAACCCAATATGTTGCTGCTCAGAATGCTTGCTTGTTTCATTTCTAAAGAAGATTAAAAAATGTTGAGAAATTATTAAAAACATCTTTCTTAATTTTCTATCTATTGCACGATTCAAGAAAATATAAGAACAAGAACATTCACATTAAATTCAATGTTTTAAAGTAGGAAATCTACTTGTAAATACTCCAATTGAAATGTTAGCTCGTAAACCTTTATTTCAATCTTAAAAACAGAAGACGTCTTTAGATTTTAGTCTTTAATGAAAAACAAAAATATATAAATACGACCAAAAAAGCCGGTTATGGAAACTCTGATTACAGAGCTAAAGTGGGCTTTTAAATTTCTTTCCTATAAGTGACCTATAAACATATATTTTCCACGATTAACATAAATTAATTAATTAGTCCATTTAACATTTTTTCTATTTTTTAAAAATATGTGGATACAAAAGAAAATTGATTTGATCATTACATCAAAGTAAAATGTTTTTTTGGATTTTCGGATCATTAATTTAAATGTTAGCTACGTAGAATAGCTTATTATAAATATGGGGCACGTGAAATGTTTACTAAAAAGCTTAATGAATTCTAATACAGTCTCATTTCTGAAACTACGTCAGCTATTTGTTACGTCTGAGATACACCAACATACTTATTCAAACTAAAGAAATTACGCTAAAATGTTAAAGATATTTATATCTCTATATGACGTTGATTAATATATTATTCATTTTCGGTTATTCATAACTTTATAATATAATTGTAGCGAACAGACTCAATTGAAACCCTAGTGACACGATCCACAAACTAGACAAATCAAAATTCGTGCCTATTTTTAACTCATAACTTTAAATAGAAACATGAAAATAGCTGAGATAAATGTCCACTAACCTTGAGAAGGAGTTGGTAGTCGTTGATTCGCTGTATTGGTAACTGTAAATGTTCTGTGAGATTTTTGTCGTCACCAAGTTTATTGGTTAGCTCCTGAAAGAAAAGAAATTTATTTGCCATTTAGTTTTTTGTGATATGGTTTGAACAATTATTTCAGATTTTCTATACGAATTTGTAGTAATTGTTATAACGATCTTACTGCTATCTATGAGTTTAAATCATGATAATTTATATTTAAGAGATATAACTATAATAATCATTTTTTTTTAACGATTTCCAGTTCAAATTATAATTTATCTAAAGTCGTTACTATAAAATTCTATATTTTTTGAGAAAAAGGAACAATTATGTCATGTTAATGTTCTGTGCAATTTATGTAGGTATTCGAATTAAGCAGAAAAATTGCACAGGTTGTTTATTATCAAGCCACACTTGTGGCATCAAAGAAGAAAAAAGGGTGCCCTAATTGCTTCGGCCCAATTAAATTTACCGAAGCTATTCAGTTGATTAACTCGTTACATTCGCGAGAAATGTTTCATATTAGCGCTGCCAATAGCAAGTTACCTATTAAATTTAAATTAAATAGAAATTAGATTAAGAATTTCAAAATATGAATTGGGTAGGCGATGGTTAAGTTCGCAGAAAACTTTTATTTTCCAACGCTTTTACGATTTGTCATGTTTCATGCCTGCGATCATTTTGTAGTTCTTCTGCCAAATTGAGGCTGCAGCTGAGGTGGTTACACATTTGTTTATTTGAACAATCGCAGTTTATAGAAATATTTATTTCATTAAAATACATTGATTTCAACAGTTGCGTTTTGTTTATTTACAGTTGAATAAATTTTCCTTTTAGAAGAAATGATGCCAACATGAACATTTGTAATTAATTGCATTCTATTTTGTAGTAAATGCGCTTATTTATGCAAACGTATGTACATATGTAGGTATAATATTCTTTGTCTTACTTTAGACTTTAGATATACAATGGGAAAAATTAGAAACGGATGTCAGTATCGAAAATAAGCACTTTCAACCAGTAATCCTTTTCCATAACGTGCAAAATGTGTGCAAGAGTATTTACTCCAATTTGTAAATATTTTACAATCACAGTATCTAGAATTTGTGGAGAAATCATATACTAAAAAATTATTATAGAAAAACCTTGTTACACTAGAATAAGTGCGAAAAAATCACGGCAGGCACTGTGACTTTTTCATTAATTGAGCAGTTTATTTTGAAAGTGGCTTAACTCCACAATGTCCATAAGGTGGAATTTATTTGTATTCTTTTAAGGAGAATTCGACCTTATGACATTTTGGACTTACCCACTTTCAAAATAAATGGCTCAACTTTAAATAGAACTTAAAAATTTGTCCGAACAAATTTGTGCTTCACTTTGATCTTATTATTTTGCCTGTCCGATCTCTATAAAATCTTCTAAATCAATTTTGACACTGCACTTTTCAGTAATTATGATATACTGGCAGGCTTTTCGCCTTGAAATAAATAAAAGCTTATTTTCAACGATTTTATTCTATTCGAAATTTTCTCCATCCCAAATTACTTGGCATTTGGATTTTATCTGCGAAATGGTGCATAGCAACATTATAGATGAATTATAAGCGTATTTATTCACAATAATGCCGAATTATTTTACATACACAAAATTCTCGAAGATGATTACAAAAGTGTTAAAGTAAAGCAGGGTAATACGGACTACGCGGATAATACCACTATTGGCTATTTTCCATTGTATGCATGAGATTTCTCGTTATTCATAATTGTTGTGTTCGCCAACTCTCAAAACATTCTATGCGTTTGGGTGAGCGTATGTTTGTACGCGACTGATTTATATTAAATAGTGGTTAGTAATATATATATCTTATGTACGCGAGTAATTTTATGATTTGATTTTTAAATCATCTTGTTTTGAAATAATTGATTAATAATATATAATCATTATATATTATTTATAATTTATTAGCAAAAATTTGTGTATTATGAATAAGTGTTTTTAATAAACAATCAGTTTTCCCACCAACACGTGCTGAGGGTAATATGGATTACCACGATTTTAGGAAAAAGAAAGGGGTCTCAGAAAAAAACCTACTCATCATCCTCTTCAGATGTAGATGCTAATCACATTTCATGACGAGTCTGATGGTGATGATCTAGGACTCGTACAAGCCCAAGGAAAAGAGGATGCAAAATGTCTATATAGTAATAGCCTTCAATCAGAACACTGCCACGGCGAAGTATGGGTTGAATGTGTCTTCTGCAATAATTAGAGTCATGAAGAATGTGCTGGATGCGAAAGAGACATTTAAACTACGGCTTTTGTATAAAATAAATATGTATGTACGTCGGCTAATATGGACTACCCGGTCCATATTATACTCCACTTTTTTTCCTCCTTCTTTCCTCTTCTTTTCATTTTCTTTAAATTATTTTATATTTTGAAATTGGATGTATTTTAAAGTTAATCAGAATGAAGTTTTTCCTAATGAATTAAATAAACATAAGCGTTTGGTTTTATGTATTTTGAGATTTATTTCATAATAAAAGATGGATGGTCCATATTTACCTCTCTTACTCTACATTTTTAACATCCTAAAATATACATTTAGTGGTGTAAATTACGCAAGTGAGGTTTCCTATTCTCAATGAAAACTCCATTCTAGAATCTTTTGTGTTATCATGTTTTTAGTGATATGCTAATGTTTTGGCAACATTTATCCAAACATATTTTCAAATTTTGCATCCTCTTTAGTTTTTAAATTATTACAAAATGTTTAACAAATATTAAAAAAGAAAGCTTTTAAGTATAGAATGAATTTTTATTTTCGAAATAACAATTTTTCATTACAAAATAATTAGCGAAAGTTAATTCGAGATATACTTGTTTTTATAATTCTTCTGTAATATACATATGTATATAGTTAGTTTTCTTTAAGAGTTCCCGATAAAACGTAATTTTTCCCAAACATCGAAAAGAATTCAAAAACCAGATGAACTGGGACATAATCTCAGCTCTTTAACACTTTTCATGTGTTTTTAACGTAATTTTTTGTGACTTGACATCTTTTCAACTGCTAATACTTATTTGAATTTCAATATTTTGGTTTGATTGCGCTCTATTTTTGATTGTATAAATTAAACTTCTTAAGAAGACTTAAATTCTGAGTCAACTGGCTTAAATCTTTAGTTTAGCGGTCACGAACATTGGTGTGTAGTGAGTTTAAAGAACTGAAATCCTGAATTGAAACAGTTGGAATTTTAATATTTTAAATTTTTAAACCTTAATAATAAAGTGAACAGGTGCCAATATATTCTTTGCTAAATTTGGAGCTTTCAGTTTATTCTATAGAAAAAAGTAATCAGTAATATTAGTACCCTATAAAATTCATTATTCATAAAGTTTAAGTTAAACAATTCAAATTCCGACCAGGTCAATTGCGACCGCTCAACTCAATACTTTCGCTCAGTATTCTCAGTTGAGCTAATAGCAATAATTTACAACCTTGATTAAATGTGCCTTATCTAACTTATATATTTAATTTTATTAACTTTATATATTTAATTTTATTTATTTTTTGCATATATCAAAACAAATCAGCATCCATTCTTTCTGCTTCTCAATTGAAAAATGAAAGTGGAATAAGGGGATAATATAGTTACGAACATTCTATTTGTTGCTATTAAATAGTATGCTTTATTAGTGATCAAAAATCTCTACCAATGTAAAACCCATAAAAATCCATTTTAAATTTAATTATCAACAGTCCAAAAATAACTTTGTTTTAAAAGCTTTAGAGTTAAATTTTTTTAATTAGTTTCCCAACCAAAACATTTTTAGCAAAGTAATTTTAATGGAAAATTCTAAAGAAATTCAAAGTTCTAAAGATTTCTGCAATTAAATCAGAACGCTGCCAAACCCGTAAAACGCTTGCTTAAGTTATTGTTAGATACGCACAAACAATCTGTTTGTAATTCATTTCACTAGATCTGCTAAAACATTTAGGTCAAGGTCATTTGCAAATAGTTAACTATATAATACAAATTTAATAATACTTAGATCGTGTAATCCGGCTCCCAGGTTTACTTATTGCATTTTTTATAAATTTATCAATTTATAGGCGCCTAAATAAAGTGTGGGTCCACGTCATAAAGTGACCATTTTATGAAAATTTGCCCCGTGTTGCGTTGGGCGGCAAGCGGTCAAAAATAACAAATCGGCTCATATTAAAAATATTCCCCCGATTTCAGTGTGCTGTTAACTTGAGCAGTTTTACCACTCTGACTCAGAAACTCGCCAATAATTGTGAAGGGCAAAAATTATTTTTTAAAGCAAAATTAGTTTCTTCTTCAAACATTGCTTGATGGACTTAATGAACCAAAAGAGAGGACAGATATTGTGTGAATTGATCGCACTAGAAAATTTTGCCGACGACAAATTTATCGGCTGTAGCCAAGGCCAGAAGTTTTTTATTTTTTTAAATATTTCGCCAAACGGACGCAGGGTCTTCATCACATTATTTTAAGTTGTTTTGAAATTTCGAGAAAATATTTTCCAAAATTATTTGCACTTGGCTTCATCTCCAATTTTTGAACATTAAAAATAAATCAATTCTGGAATCACATCTGCGAAATTATTACGTGAAAAAAATAAGTGTGTAGTCGTGGTTCTTACATCACAGGCACGAATTTTTACAGTCCGATTCTTAATATAAAACATTCAAACATTTTCATCAACGGAAATTCGATACTTTTTCTCTCGATGCGGCCGCTATGTCGTCACTTCAGTTTGCAATAAGATCACAAATTGCTGAACGTACCTCTTGGTTTTATGTGCCAGCTACGATTATAATCCAAAATTCAAAATATCCAGAGGTAAGCGAGTTGGGAAATCCAAAATGTGATAGTTTCACTAATTCCGATGCACTGACATCACAATTGGAGAGAGTCATACACAAGTACACTATTCCTTCTCAAGATGCAAACCACGGAATTTAACGCAATTGAAAAAAAAACACGGTTGTTTTCAAACCGGCATATATAAAAATATAATTGATATCAAAAAAGTAATATTAAATTTTTTTCTTTCGCTTTTCGAGATTTTTCGCACGGCTTTCCACTAAGAGAAGTCAACAGCGACTAAATACACTTCGAAATAAGACAGTTTCATCTCCTGAAATCTAAAATTAAATTTCTTTGCAAAGGCCGAAGATATGTATTTTAATGTTACCAAAAGGATCGGAATTTATCTTTTTTCACGCAAGACCAATGATCGGCTAATGATCGATGGCGACACCTTCTCACCTGGTGGCGCGTGCGGTGGCTATCGATGGCGATAAAAAGGTCTCAAATGCACACGTAGGCACTCAAATTGTAGGCGAAAAAGTTATCTGATCCCATTTGCCGTGGTGGCATTAATCCAGTTCTGAAGATTATTTTAAAATTATTTAACTCCTACATGCACGGCGCACACAAGCGCGCGCTCTCAGTTCGCTAGAAAGAATAACAAATGTCTAGAAATTGATTTTTTGGTGTCTCCGAGACAATAGAGATCAGATCGTGAGAGCGCGGGATATTTGCTCGATTTCTTTACAGAAAATGATCTCTGGTGATCTCCAAAATTCTTTGAATATTCACAAGCACCTGAGAGGCCTATGTCACTGCGTTTTCATGTAAGAGGCAAGCGTCTTCACCTGTGAAGATTTTCCGATAATCGTCCGTTTTGACACGGCGCCCCTGTAATTTCGATTTGCTAAAATTAGCAACTTGTACCGATAACACAAATTTGTCTGATTTGGACTAATGCCAAATATCAAATTGATGTTGATTTGCTGTCCTTTGCCCGCTGCGCATCGGACTTTTTATTCGAAATCCTGCTGTAAGCCTCGCTAGATGGCAGATCAATTGTTTACGTTAATCACATACTTTTCGTTTTAACGTAAAAACTTTTACCAATTTAACCTGAAACACTTCATTTATTTCCTTCCGATCGACAAGAAATATAGTTTATAAGAAATTCCAAAAATTCGTTTTTCGTATGTCCAAAGTTGTGCAATATATTGGATTAAGTGGGTCGTTAAAGTCTAAGAGATTTTCAGTTGCGCAATGTTACATAAATTATAGTCACCACATAGAAATGCCTTAATATAACTCAAAAGTAGTTTTATACTTTGAAATTAAATGTTTTTGGAGGAAATTTTATTTTTACTTCTGTAAAAACTACCTCGTGCAGAACCAACAGAATGCATTTTTATTATAACATTAAATTCACGCCCCCATATGAATTTTTTAACAATGTTACAATTCTATTTTTATTTCTTTCTTGCACAACCTAAGCTTTAATCATGCAAGTGCATTTTTTGTAAATTTGGAATTTTAAAAATTAATAATTGTCCTAATTGTTGGTAATCTGCTGCTTTGTTATGGGGGTTAATTCAGACGATAAAGGGAATCACCACTTTCTTCTTATTAACATTTTCGAAAATTTATTAAAAATCTATTGCTTGATGGAGGTCTATATTGAACGAAAATCGTAAGCAGCATATTAATGTAAATAACTGCGCTATAAATAAATTTTCAATATAATTGAAGTACAGAACGCTTAATGTGTGAATTTAACTCATAATTGACTGGTTTTTCTTTGGAAAAAGATTACATTTACGAAAATTTTTCATTTCGAGGGATACAGATTGGGATTACAATTATTTAAAAGATAATTTAACCGATTACGTAAATTATCATATTTAAGACTTTTAAAACATATAACTTTTTTAAACAATGTACAAGACGTCCAAAATGTTGCATTGTGAATCGTTTTTTGATTACTTATTCCTATTTAATTTAATAGAATAAAAGTTATTTTAATAATTTAATTCTTTAATTTCAATTAGTTCATGATTTCATGTTTTGCAACTACTTCTGCGCTACAGTATTAAAGTTTTATTTATCCTATTTTTAACTTTCCTACGCCTGGTTTAGTTTAGCGTAGCATTTTGAAGTTCTCATTATTCTTACTTTCTACACTTTAGTTTAAATTTCTTTCGTACCAAATTTAGGATATTTAAATAATTGTGTTATTATAAAGTTCACTAATATCGTATATAAAAGCTATAACCATTGTCTTGGAGATACTAAAATTTGTATTTTTTAATTTAACGAGCTTTCTATTGCAGGAGACGAAAGGTATCATGTAGTCTTTTTTCTAGAGACATTTCAAAGTGTCTAATTTAATTGGCTGTATGTTTGCAGGAAAAGACTTTCTTAAAATTTAAAACATTTGATTAAAAATTTTTTTTCGCCTTTCGAAGAAAATGAGTAAGAGTATGTGCTGATATTTTTCAATTGAATCTTTTCACAATAATAATAATTAAAAACGCAAATGTTGTCATATAGTTTTTGCAATTTCGTAAGTTGTGGTGCTTACTTCAGCAATAAATCTCATATAAGTTGACATCTTAAGTGGCGCTTAAAATCGGTCGAGAGAGAATTTAGCTAATATTTTTAATTAATTCCGCAGATTTGCGCATTCAAGCACAAAGCAAACTTTATAATTGGATGTTATTTTGCATCAAATTGTAAGGATGCAATTAATTAGATTCTTAAGAAGACAATAATTTGGGGGCAAAAATGCTACAGTCTTAATGGTTGAACTTTTTCTTAAAGTTGTATATACAAAGAATTTAAATTTTAAGTATACGTTACTTTGGCTATAATCCAATTTAGTTGATTAGGTATAACAGCGCAAATCTCTAATTAAAAATGTATCTTAATAAAAACGGAGAAAAGAAGCAATAGTCATGTGATGTGATAAGATTTGGTTCTGCACCGGCAGAAAGAAATTGCGAAATCGCAAGCTTTAAATAGACTTATTGTTTTGATTCGACAGTGTCATTTCAACAAGCCGTCCAATTAAAATCAATCCGTTTTAAGAATAGAAATATTTGATAACAATTGAACATGGTGTGAACTTTTTTTAGGTCTTCATCTTCAATGACGAAATCGAATAGGGTTGAGTTTAATATAATATATGTATGTTTATGATTTTTATTATCAAGGGACTATTTGTAGGAATTTCATAACAGGTTTAAGGACAAAACTATTTAAGGCTTTACATACGTCCAGCATTTTCAAAAAAAATCGATTTTTTTTAACAGATTGTTGTTCTCTATAGTTTTAGGCTTATTTATGTGAAACTCGATTCGTAATTAATTAAACGTAAGTTTACAAAACTAGTAAAAAAATTCATAAAGTTCCTTCTTTACCTGCGCGCGACTTTGAGAAAAACGCATTTCAAAACGCACTTAAAAGTTTAAACGCGTTTTTCTCGAAACTATAATACTTTTTCCGACACAGTCGGCATGATAACTCATACAGTTTTTAATATTTTTTGATGCGATTTTTTTTTAAATTATTCGAAATCGTTTTCTCTATAGTCTGTCGAGGCGGATTTTTGATATTTTGATTTAAGAATTTTATAAAAATAATTAAAGTGTAAAATGTATGACATAAAACGCATACTTTGTTTAAACTGCCATAAATTGCTAAATTTTTCGAAATTCAAAATTCCGGCTGGACAGACTATAACTACAACTTTATTTTACAAGAATTTTCTTAAATTTTGCACATCGATCAACATTTACTGGAAATATGATGCCGACCATGGAGCAACTTTTTTTTCTTATTAGTGTTGTGGATCACGTGATTTTTTATATAGTAACTTTTGTAAAAATAAAGTGAAATACTTTTTTTTTATAAAGTTTAAATACCAACAAACAATGTGTAGGTACTTTTTATTTTTATTAATTTCTATTGTTATCCCTACTAAAAAATTTTTTTCTTTTAGCGCATTTTGGCGCTGCTAGACGTATCTAAGGCCTTTATCGAACTACGATAATTGACTGATAAACTTGTTTCAAAAAGCTTTGAGGTTGTGTTAAACGTAGAGCCAGCATTTACGTGACATTTAATAGTACTTGCACTCCTTACAGTGGCTCATTTTCAAATTTTAAAGGCATTTCGCACTAATAATCAGACCTTCTCAAATTTCTACCCGAATGTTATAATTAAAAATTTTATTAATTTGTCAAACAAGCGCTACTTTCAAATTATTATTTTATATTAGGTATTTTCGAATTGATATTGTTTAAAGACACACCACCACGATCTCGTGAACTTTTTTTAGAAACTTAAACCGTGCAATATTACAGCTATGTTTTAGATACCATTCACGCTGTAAAAGCTCAAAAATATTTTTTAGAAATTTCAAGAATATTTTGTTAATTCTTTAGAAACAAAGTATGTAAGTGCCTTAAAAGCACTCACAAATGCTGTCCTCGTCGAGTTGAATCAATTGACACTTAAAAATACATTTTTATAGGTTTGGGAAACCCTTACAAGTAATTTTACAATGAACATGTGTTCGATAGAAAAAAACATTAATTACTTTTTTTAAAAAATTATGGTCTTTATAAAAAAATGTTTGTTAGAGAGCCTTTTGAGTGTATCCCCGGATTGTTTTGCTCGCTTTTATAATTACCTAATAGTAGAATTTTAAATAATCCCATCAAATATTTTTTAAGTCTGCACACATTTTTGCTATTAAATACTAATTCTTAAACTTACACGACTTGTAAAAATTATTTCAACTTTCTCTCTGTTCCAATTTTTCTCTCTCATCTCAGTCTGTACTTAAGAATGCATATATTTAGGCGCTTATTTAAGTAAAACAATTTATAAATAAATCAAACATTTTTTCTACAGAACTATGAAAGACTGACTTGTTATATACTGACCTAAATGTACTACGTTTCTTCTGTTTCATTATTATTACAATTACTTCTAGTCTATCACCAAAGTACATAGAAATTCAACCGTTTATTTTGAAGATAAGGCAAGTCAATTTTTAATGAATGAAAAAAATGAAAAGTTTAATATTATCCTTTTATCTAAAGAGTTTAATATAATCCTTTTATCTGCAAGTATAAACAAAAAATGGACACACAAAAAGAACTTACCTCAAAATATTCTCTAGCCTCATCATTGCTGGCAAGAAATTCTTGAGCATTTGGCTCGTCTCTGCAGTAGGCAACATGCTTATCAAAGTCTCTTTCAAGCCTTAGAAATGTTTTCCCAATCATATTCGGCTTATTGGCGTAGTACTTGACACCTTCAATTAAAACACTTTACAAGAAACATAGACACGCGATAATGAGCAATTATTCAAACTACTTACGTATTATGAAACTCTGCGATTTGTTCGAAGTTTCCGAATATGACATCTTTGTTATCTCGAACAACACGGGGAACTGTGGGCTTATCAATTGTCTTGATGTACTTGTTCACAACGGCCTGCAAGTCCTTTCCAAACTCTTCCTCGGTTTCGACGAGCTCTCTGATAACTGCCCTATTGACAAGATTTTCAAATTAGTGGTATTAATTTTATGTTAAAAATTAGTTACTCTCGTCTGTAGGCAGCATCGTCTGATTTGTCGCCATACACAGCTGCTCCAATTTGTTGGATGTCCAAGATCGAAACTGGTACCCATCCTTCTTTGGGGCTATCACTGCCATCGAATACTCGAACTAGCCACCTACAATTTAAAGAAGATGTTTTGTTATATAATTTATAATATAAAATGATTTGAATGAGTTTTTTACTATGCAAAAGATACGATTTTAATATCTTTGAATTAGATTATTAAACGAGGTCAAAATATTTTATTTATTATACTATCTTAAAGTACCTATTTTTTAAAAAAATATCTACAAATTTTGGTGTCAAAACGAACAATAATATACATATAAATATTTATTTCGTATCTGTTTTATTTAGGAGGTTATTATACGTAACAGACTCTTGTTTATAGTTTAGTTATATCGTAATAGGTTATCCCTAAATCCGCTCTATCTTCACTTTGATACTACATTTAATATTAACCGATTGAAAACTACTATTATTTTGGTATCTTTGGTACTTAATGCTTTTGTTCTTCGTACCCATAATAAAATTTATTAAAGGGTAAAATGACGAACTGGGAAAAACGTTACTATCAAGATATTATAAATGTAATGGGGTATTATGTAAATGCAATTAAAACCTTAATACAAATTTCAAAAATTGTGTGGGTTTGCTTTGAAAAATATTCGTATACAATTTCATTGCTCTTGTTTCTTATTCGTTTGTAGAGCCATAACGACTAAGATCATTTTTCACAATTTTGATATTGTTTAGTTCGTGATAATCGTCTCTTGAATAGCAAAGTACTAAATGTATGAGACCTACGAAATTGAATCCCATTTTATAGAGTAATCAGGGATAAGTTTTGGGGTCACTATTTCTAAACCTTTAATTTAATATGGTAATTTTCTGCTTATTTAAAATCTCATGAAACAACATACATTAATACATTAATCTGATATTTCGACACTATTTTAGAATTAAATGAAACACTTTTATGTCGCCATTTGCAAAATAATTGTGGGACTTTAGTTTCAAAATATAACTATTATGAATATCAAAGCAGCTACAACATCTGTTTTCTCAGGAGGCATTTTTCTCCAAATATACTCATATTTCTTAAATATGGGAAAATGTAATAAAGGTCAGTGTGTAACTTTTCCTTGTACTGAATAAGATGATTCACAACCTTGACGAAATAAGCTTTTGTTAGTAATCACAAAAGAAAATAAAAGTTACACCAAATGTGGATCAACCCCACAGAATTCGAGAAAGGCCTCCAAAAATAGCCTCTAATAAAATGACTCTTTCAAGTGTTTAATTGCACCCGCGTCGAATCGCATTAAGAAAACTTAAAAGCGAAAATTTATTGCGAATTTAATTTTGACGGTTTGTGTAAACAGTGGTCAGGATAAGAAGAACGCAGCACCTTAATGTGATATATCAAACACGGGATCCTATAAATACCTGACGTATGAATAATTTTAGTAAAAATACGTTGAAAACGTAAAAATACCACACAAAACACTCTGTTTACCTGTCGTCCGGTTTTATCTCCTGCGGGGGTTGAGGACTGGCACTTCTCCGCTGACCGCTGGCGTAATTCTTCTTTGGTTTTATGGCTATTTTGTGTTTTGCTGCGGCATTATCAAGCAGATCTGTCTGCTCCCCGACATCGAGCTCTGGGTCCAATTTTGGTCGCCTGTTGAAAGCAACAATCATTAATAATCGCATGCGGCAAATATTATCAGAATTGCCTTCCGCTCGCAACGTACTTGGCCAAATTGTTGACACTGCTGGTTCCTGTGTCAAGAACTTCGACAAGATCCCCACGACTCAGGCTGATGGAGTCGTTCGTTTCGGCGGAGTAGTTTCGATTGACCACCAAGATGTCACAAACCTAAAATAAAATTAGGATTTCATTTAAACTAAGGAGTAAAATTATTATTTAATCGGCACATCTGGCACGTGTATATCAAATTTTGACCAATTTTAATTGTTGCAAGGTCATTTGGCACAAGAAAGTGAGACTAGAAATTGGTGCAGTTGCAGTTTCATAAACTTAACATTGACTGTATTTTAAAATAACTGCCAGGTTAATAGTCAATATAAAAAACTACATTGTCAGCAAATGAGTCCAAAAGAATACGTTTTGAAAATTCAAATTTGTAGGGAAAGTGTTTCTATTATTTTTAATTGTTAATACTAGAAACAATTTTCAAGATAGTGAGCTTTAATATGTTATATCTGTTATCAGTTGCTAGCTATACAACTTATAAAATCAGTATATTCAACTGCACTTCAATTTTTGATGAATTCTTATTAATTTTACTTATGCTTCTTTATGTGTACATATTATATAATCTTAATATGTAATATAGTATTAATTATTTTTTTCTGAAATTATATGATTTTATTAAAAATAGTTATTTACATACAATAACCACAGAAAGGAGAAACTTCATTTTCCAGACAATATTCGGCCTAGAGTGATATGGACTTTTTTTTTAACATAATATAAGAAAATGAAAAACCTTTGTTTTGGTAGATGTACCTAATAGTCGTACGTCGGAAAACTAAAATCTTAAAGCAAATATGCTTTGTAGAAATTACTAACATGTTTCGTTAACAATGGATATACCTTCACAATGCTTTATAATGAAACAAAATCTACATTTGTAGAAAATTGATTCATGCACTCGAATTTTAGATACTGTCTGGTACAATGTATCGATTGAAAAAGAAAGCATACCCCTCTTATAATATAAAAGATGAACGAAACTAAGAGGACCAACTCATTCACGTCTTCATTTTCACAGAAAAATAAGAGTATCAACTCAGAATACATCGATTTTAGAAAAATTTCAGCAAATGTAAAATTAGACTCTTTTTGACCAAGCTTAACTTAAATTAATATGACATTTTTTACCACGTTAGTTTCTGATCTTATCAATTCAACCCTGAAAAGAAAACTTATGTAGATACTAGATGCAATAGACACACACTGTACCCCTTTTTCCCTATATGTACTTATACATATACGCATATATAACACATATTTTATAAGAATGTTTGCGTAGTAAGTTAACTGTCATAAATAAAAAGATAGCGATATGAAGCTTATTATTTGTTTTTATTTAAACAATTTCAGAATTTAGAAAAAGATACACTGAAAAAATAATTTGACTGTTGAAAAATGTATCCTAAATGTCGAAGTAAAAGAATGTAAGAAATGTCTACATTCTTTAGTTAATAAAAGTGGTACCATATTTTGCAAAACGAACCTTGAAATGGTTTTAACTCAAAGGACGGAGAAAAACTGAAGTGGTGAAGAACAAATAAAACAACACTGACCACATCAAAAATTATAATTATGTATAATCACAGTAAAATAGTTTACAAAAATATATTATGAATCACAAAAGGCAAGTTCAAAATCCAAAAATTCACATTTTAATCATGTTGAGGTAACAGTGTTTATAAATTGGTTTACATTCTAATTTAAGAGTGATGCATAAATCGTTTCTCTTCATGAATTACAAGACATCGATTTTCATTCTGAAAACTCTGGGTTGATATTAATAGTACAAAACTGAAAGATTAATGTGTCGTGACCGTGCGGCCTTGTTAGTGGGATTTATTAGTGGATCATTTAGAGACAATTGGATTGGAATTAGAATTCTAATAATCACGTTACTATGAATATATGAACTTTATTTGATCCTTCGATGCATTTAAAATTTAAATGACACGTGTTTAGTGGCAAAGGTGTTAAACATACATACGCTTTTGGGTTAATTCTTATTGACTAGTATAAAATACATATATTTACATTTTATAATATTTACAATAGTATTTTCTTGTTACCTACAAAGCATGCGTGATAATGAGTATGATACTGATGCTCTGCTATATGCCTATAATATCTATGTGATACGAATATAATTTATATAATAAATTTAAAGTTAAATTCAATTTCGATAGTGGGATTATTAAAAAAAAAGAAGGTTGTTTCAAAAAATTTCGTCGTACACCAAACTCTGCATCCAATTGGTATAAAACAATCCGCTTCATTTCCTTATAGACGTGAAGCTTCGCAAACAGTCAGAGAATACTTCTAATTTTTGTAACGTAGTACAAATACTGCATTAATAACACTACAAAAAAAGATAATAAATAAAAATTAGTTTTAGAAGAACGTATTTATGGGGATTGTTAGTGTGGTAGTTTTAGTATATGTAAGTAGGTACATGGAATTGTTTAGGTACAATAAAAGAACAGAACTATGAACAATGTACAATGTTTTCAAAGTTAGTACTTTTTTATCAATAATAATATGATAAATGATGTTGTCTGTGCATTTCACTGATATCTCTATGAAGTAATTATTTCTTTATAAAACATCGGAAACTTGTTTTGTGTCGGAAAAACAATATATTAAAAATTTACTTTATATCATATTATCAAATGAAATTAATTAATGTAGAACAATATATAGTATATTTTTCAAATTTCGGCTTCGTTCTTATTATAACATCTTTAGCGTCTCTAAAAAGTATTGAGAATTCAGAACTTTTTTCCAAATGCGCAAAAAACAAAACTATATAAATTTCTTTTACAGTCTACTAGATAGGATTAGATAAAACGTATATAATTTTATTTTGCTGTCCCGAATAATGCAAAGAAATTTTCGCTTATTTTTAATGCACGAATCACTCTAAGGAATTCTTAAACGAAAACCACAGAAATAAGTATTTTTCACAAATACTTAGATTTTGCTCATATCATAATTTTTCCACGTCTAAATATTTTACCAGAAGCGCTATCAATGTCGAAAAAATGATATTATAAATTAAAAGTAAATTCTATCCAAATTCAGATGGGAATAAATTGTAATATTTTTATAAAGGAGTCTAATTCCGAATACAAAGATAAGCGCATTTAGGCAGATGTACATACTATACATACATCTAAAAGTATAATTACTTTGGGCAAAAACATTTAGATACTAATTAATGAGCGATTCTCAGAAATATGAAAAAAGGTGTCAAGGGAAAATCAATTTTAAAAGAAGCCAGGAGCCGTTTTACCGTGAAAGCAATTAAAATCTGCGCCAAGGTAACGTGGTGTCCATCCTTCGCCACCCATCAAAGTTGTCTACGTAAACGTGTCATTTTAATTCTATTTTAACACGCGCGACCGAGCACCTCTGCGCAAATTCATTAATTGAGATCGCACAAGGTGCGTGCGTGGTACTCGGAAAAATTATGTTTTCTCCTCGTCAATTATCGATACCCCGCGAACGCATTTAGTCATGTGTTTCTCAAAAAAATAGCAAGTTTATAAAGTGTATTTTAGTTTTTCGTGTCTATTTTCAAGAATTGAAAATTATGTAATCGCTTGCCACTTTGGGGTTGGATTTATTGAATGAAATACGATTAAGTTTCTCAAAACATGCTGTTTATTTAGATATTTGGGTAAATTTGCACTGAGTGAAGGAAAAGCGTTCGAAATCGGGAGTGATTGCGCTTTTCAGCGATCCATTATTGGGTGGGTGGCGACTCATGTCTGTCTGACCGTCTGTTAATAAAGTACAGTGATGAAATGATTAATTAGCAGGTCATTTGCATGTGTCCGCCAGATTTATTATGAGATTCTCAATAAATTAAGTTCAATTGCCCGTGCGTCTAGCTTAGTCTCAGAAATGCTATAGTTTACAGATAAAGCATTTTTCTTTGAAGATTTGCCAAATTTAAGCCTGATCTGTATGTAAACACTCGACGAAACTGCACAGGGAAACAATTTACGTCTACAATTCGCAAGAAGTATACTTTTACTTTATAACCGCTCTGATTCATTTTTCTGGCGCACACTTCAATCATTTCGAAATCTGTTGAGTGACATGAAAATCGAAAAAAACGTTTTTTGTTTTTAATGCAGTATTTCGGATTATAATAAGCATATTGTATTGATGTTCTACTTAAGCTGCATGCAAACTGTCTGAAAGTTAGTCAATGTACCCAATATCAATAAAAATAGAGTGGCTATAACATGTATTATATATGTGTTGGGTTTATAGGCTTAGTTACGAAATTTAGTACAGAAACAACATGTTTGAGAACTAATTATAAAAAATAAATTCAATATTCACTTCAGTGAGTGCATTTTGCTAATATACATTGTATTTAAAATAAGAAATGTGTATTCATAAAATAATATATGATCATGATAAGTTACTTGGTTTGTTATACTTTCAAATATTAATGGCAATTTAAAGTAAACAAAATTGAAATCTTATCTATGTAGAGATTTTTAAAGATTTTTTCAAAACTTTAATAAAAAAGTTCAATAGTACCTAAATGGTTAAGTTTTAACCCAATATATAGAATTTCAAATGCAGGAAATAGTGCACCAAAATAAGAAGTCATTTTGATTTATAGCCAGATGGCTAACATGCAAAAATGCACTTCAATTTAATGGTTAATTATTATTTAACCACCAATATTATTTTTTCAATTTTTTTTAATTAACACCGATAAATTCGAACTTTCCCCATATCTCGCTTTTAAAAAATGCATTCATAAAGCATTCATTGTATCAAAAACATGTAAACCAAAATTGAGAATTAATCCTTTAAAGTTTCATTAATCCCCAATATTAATTAAAAAAAAGTGCCTCTTGAAATTATAAAAACATAACAAGCAGTTAAGCTAAATTAATTTAGTAAAGAATACAAAATGTTAACATGTTTAAGTTTAAACTCTGGTTACAATTTTCGACTTACTTCAAGAGGGTACTGCGATGTGATGGACAAAAATTTGACTTTTTTAAGACATTCTCTACAACAATTAAAAACAAGAAATTAAAGTTGTTTGCCTTAATATTTATTAATGTTTAACCAAGGTTTCGTGTAATATGGAACAAAATATAATGAACAGGAACTAAATAACGGCACCTCGAAGTCACTTCGATCGGGAATATACGGGTAAGGGTCCACTGAGCTCATGGTTCCGGTCCTCCCAAAGTTCTGAAACAGTTTAGTATGAAAAATTGTGTTAAAAGCAATTGGGTCTAAAACTATACAAATTTTGGGAAAAAAACATTTGCTAAAAAATAATGGAAATTAAAATGAAAAGGAATTGACAATAAAAATCTTTATAGTAGAAGTTTCCCAGATATTGTAAGCGTTAAGAAGGCACAAAACAAAATAATCTCTGAAAAAAATAGTCTTTTTAACCCGTCAAATGTTCATTTAATTATACATATTTCTTTACTTTAAGGTCGTATAGTAATATGAATGTAGGTATATTCATAAAAGCAGTTTTAGATATAAAATAAATGGCAAATACATTTTTTCAAACATTAATATTTCGCAATATATTTAATATTTTCTCTATTTTCCTGGAAAGAGAATTAGTAATAACATTGTGGTTCTTTCGCGATTGATATTAGCTGCATTTTTAAGTTCTTCTAGAGTCTAGACTCTAGAGCAAGAGGAAATTCTAAATACGTACTGTACATACACATCTATCTATTATATTTATATCCTTTTAATTTGGAAAATTGATGATTTTATAATAAGAGATTTGTGCAAAGGTATAATACACTGTTTATACGTCTTTAGTTATTTTTGTAATATAATACTATACTCTTATTTTGGTAGAGCATTGCCAGTACTGGTCTCCCATTTAGACGTTTACTAAATCTAAACAATTACAAAATATAAAAGCTGGGTTTTTTGTAATGAAATACAGAGTTTTTAGTACGTTTTCGCCCTAAACAAATCTGAAATCCCAGGTTTTATCTGAGTTTCTATCCAGGCTACGGGAAAATTTCAGATATTTCCCACTTTTTACAATGTGACAAACTTCACGTAACCTGGATAGAAAGCCGGGTTTTCAGATTTGCATAGGGGAAAAACGTACTAAGAACTGTATAGTTCATTAAAAAAAACGCAGCTATTAAAAGCCTGCAAAATTTGCGCAATGTTGTGAGGTTGCTTCCTTCGTCTTAACAATAAAAATACTGACTGACCTATTCCCTGCTTGAAAATTTACGACACAACATAAAAAATAGGTCGATTGTACCAGTCCGCTCAAAAAACTGATAGTCCCCAACTGAACTCTACGTGGGAATGGCGATGAATCTCATAGTTTCTAGACCCGCGGCGTACGATCACTGAATCACAATATAATCGCACAGCTGCAGCTATATTTATGTCTGATGGAAAGTGGGAAAGTTGCCCACGCGTCCGCGAACAAAATTCCATCCTGACGCAAAACGAAAGTTCATTAGCATTATTCGCCCGGCTAATTTTGCAGTGTTGTCCTCATTCATGCCTCTGATAGTGGTTTGTGCCTGCCTGCGCATTCAGAGCATCTTCGATGAAGATCAAAGCAGATGGCAACAGGGGTTTATTTGCGAACATCTTCGAAATTGATTCCTTCCGGATCAAGTGTCCCACTAAAGTTTTTAATAGCTGAGCAAGACGTGTCGAGGTGGACTCGAAATGAAACGTAACACGTGTTGACCCCAACAGTTTTTGACATCAAATTCATTGATCCTCAGGCTAAGGATAGGACTTGTTAAAAAATCTCTAGTAATACAAAGGTTTTTGAAAGAATAATAATATAAAGATTGAAAACATACCATATAATATTGTAGACTTACAAAACTATGGTAGATATAATTATGAAAATACATTTCCATTTAGATTATTATTCTTTGTAGGTATGAATATTTCTTTTTTTGAATGGGTATTTTTACTAGTCCTGAGTTTTTGGCTATGCTTTATATTAAAGGATTATTAATCCGGGCTTTCGACCTCGGCAGATCTCCAGAACCCCTGCCATTTTTAAACAAAACGTTTCCAAAATTGAAATATTCCTTCTTATCAAAAGGTTCAGGATAAAAGAGATATTATCAATAGTTTAGACGATATGTGTAATTCCCCACAACGTTTGTTTGAAAAATTTGTTCCGTAAGTTATAACAACACAATTTTTAAATCATTTGTAGTTTAGAGACCATCATATTAAAGACAAATTTTTATTTTAGTGTTCTACTGAGCGTGGGCCTATAATCAATAGCCCTTTTGTCTATACTTAATATTACAACACGAAAATCTATGACTGAAAAGATAGATACATATGTACATAGGTGGTGGTAGATGCAAAATAAAAGATCTCACGAGCTTTATTGAATTTACTCAAGAAATTAGAAAAAATTCATGGTTTTCAGTTACGGAGGCTGTCTATTAACAAACATTTAACTGCTGTATTTTTATGAATTCCCAGTAAAATTGTTTTATTCTTTTTATATAGTCAGAGACGAAATCGTTTACATATTTATCTTAACGTGATTCACATCTCATCTGTGCCAATTGTTTGTTTATACATAGTTGTCGACATAAAAATTTCAGAGAACAGTCCGTGCTTAGCGGATATGTCTTTCGATTTTAATTATAAATTGACAGAAATGCAGTGAAATTCCGACAAACAACAGCTTAATTGGACGAAGATTCAAAAACGCAACGTTTTTAAAATTTATTTCTGGCTTTTTTGGCATTTTGCCCGAAGTTGGGTGCACCCAGCGGTCACTTTTAATAATCGTTTGGTCAAGTACTACTTCTAAGGACTTAATTAAAATTTAATAACAAAGCCAAAATCTTGAGTTATTTTTATTAATATCATATGTTAAGCGACAGCAAGGAATTTTTTTTTTTACAGAAATAATTAAATTAATAAGTAGGTACTACTATTACTGCTCATGTTATTTGAATTAGTTATTAATTAAGGCATACATCATAACATTGATACTCTAAATTTGATGTTATGGCAATTATATTCATGTCAAAACAACATACATTTTAATTAATTAAGTTTTGCATAATCTTTAAAAGTCAAAAAGATATCCATTTCTTGATGAATTATTTGCTAAACTAGCCGAAGCTGATATTACGGGGCATGGCTAGTTATGGACAATTGTACAATCCAGAAAACTCAAGAAGTGCACGATAAAGTTGGCGAGACAAGTCATACATTAATTTTTCTTCCTCCATACTCTCCGATGTTGAATCCAATTGAAAAGGTTTTTTGAAAATAAAATTTTCTGCGAGAGATTTGTTGGCAAATCCACAAACTGATCTAAATTTCACACTAAGGACTTAATTAAAATTTAATAATAAAGCCAATATCTTGAGTTATTTTTATTAATATCATATGTTAAGCAACAGCAAGGAAATAGTAATACATAGTAGTACTATTTCCTTGCTCATACTGCTCATGTTACTTGAATTTGTTATTAATTAAGGCATACATCATAACATTGGTGCTCGTAGTATGATGTTATGCAATTATATTCAAATCAAAGACACATAACTTTTAGTTCTAATTTAGTTTCGTATAATTTTTAAAATTCAAAAAAATATCCATACTCTTGCTTGGTGTTTCTGTGATTGAATTTCTTTCTCGCTGGAGATCTAGATAATGTCTGAACACACGAAACCGAAGAAAATTTATACTATTCGAGTAAAGGAGTAAACTTTCCGGTTTATGATTTATGATTTATTAAAGAAGTTGATGGTTTTTACTAAAACCAATTAACAGGCACTGTGGAATCTCATTTCAATTAAACAGTTTTTGCTGAATATAATAATTAGTTTAAGCTTTAGCTTAATATAATTATTAATTTATCAGACTAGCTTTATTCATAATAAATACTATAACTTGCACTTTTTGGATTTTATTATTAATTTCAAGATTTGCAAATTATGATCGATTTAGGTAATGAATTCTAATTGAATATAGAATTCCTCCGTTATTTTGAATGAACAAAAACCCACCTATAATTATCACAAACTTCTAGCCGAGCCCTATTTTAATTTTTCTAATAATTTTCTTGTATATGTATTTTTCTTTATAGAAAAAAACAACAAAATTTGTGATTTCATTCGCAACTCTTAAACATTCATTAATCCATAAATAATTGTCAATATATTTAAATGACACATAACGTTTTTGGTTACCTTATATTCTGTAACATTATCTTGTCTGTTACTTCTTTCAAATAAACCCAAGACGTTAATTTTATTGCACGGAAATAATTTATTTTTAGTTAATTAAGGAAGCTATTATTTATTGCACCTAATAAAATAGAAAATTATAATATATTTGACTACGATCTGTACTTTCTGTATTTTTATTTTAGGATAGCTTTTAATGAGACATTCGCCTCGAATTATCGATGTACATATATGTATAAACGTTAGCATTAGCTTTAAAAATATATACATTTTTTCGTGAAAAGATTTCGTTTCTATTCAAATTATAAGTATAATAACTTTTGAGAGTAATTCGTTGATGAACAATCAGAAATCTAAAGCTTAGGTTTTGTTTTTTTCATAATATCAATAAAAGTTTTTACATTACGATTTCACTATCCTGATCAGATCAGACATATCTCTTCTCATTTATAAAAATTAAAGAAATTCAGTCCACCACACATATCACTTACCAAGGTTAATTAACTTAGCTTAATTAATTAATTGTGTATTTACAATATGTAATTGCAGGTGATTCATATATTTCGCTTTGCAATTCTAATATTAAAATTACCCCAAGAAGCGATAAAAATCAAACTTATTGTTAAATTAATTACGAGTAAGATTAATTATTTGTCTTCGATTTTAATACATAGAAAAAAAACGACCACCTTACCAAATAGAAAGATTTAATTTCATCAAATCAATTTGGAATTTTTTTAATTTGGAACATCAACGTGTCCGAGACGTTCTTTTCCAAAAGTGTGTATATACCAAAGATTAGTACAATAATAAAAATATAGAAGAGCCTTAGTCTAAGAGTATCACAATAGTGTCAGTACATTGAACCTATTCAGCCAAACGAGTAATTTTGGACATGGGTGCACCCAATTTATGATTTATTGGTTAAATTTAGTTGCCTACGGATTCTCTGCAAAAAATTACGATATTTTTGGATATTTCTATTCACCTTTGTTCCACTGAGAAGGGCGCGAATTCGTCTTCGAGCCGCTAGGGCATCACTGTTTTGCCTATGTCCATTTTCTTTCCTTGGTATGTAGATAAATGGTTTTAGTTTTCTCTCTTTCAGTTCCGGGTCTATTGCGTTCGGGTCAGAGTTAATTAGACTCTCTGGGTCAGTCTCCTCCTGGGCATAGTCGCATGAGTAAATTGCAAAGCGATGGGCATATCTCGGAGTGCTGAGTTTTAAGGCTGAGAAAACGTGGAGTGGTTCAAAATGACGAATACCATTTTCATCGAGTACTGTGTAGGCGCATTTTCCTGTTAAAACATCTCTGCTTGATTCTCTTGGTACGACAGCCTGTAGACCTTCTTTGACTATCAAAAAGGCGCCCTTACTTCTGGTTTGTCGGCGTAGAAGAAAATCTTCCATTGCCAACTGATTGTCCATACTGAAGAAAGACAATGGTACATCGCTTGAATCAACAAGTTGCAATTTCTTTTCAGGAATAATAGTCACAACGCCACTTTGCCTTATAAGCATGCGAATTGTGGCGTCTTTTCTGGCTTCGTACGGATCTTTCATAAGCAATTCTAAAGCCTCGAAAGATTGTTTGCAATTCTTGGCCAGTTTTCTAATAACAACGGTTCGTTTTACGACTTCTACGACGTCTTGGTTTTCGAAAATATGAGCTACACTTTTCTTGCCCTGTAATACGTCGTCAATGATAATCGAAATTTCAATTAGCCCTAATGCCCTTGAAAGAGATAGAGATTCGCTTAGTAGGGCTTGGATGGCATTTTCGTCTCTGTTCATAGTGAACATTGTTCGAATTTCATTTTCAGAAATATCTTTTATCGCTTCTACGATGCATTCTTTGAGAACTTCAGCAACTACTTCATTAGATTTAATCCTCTCCTCTTTTTCTTTAATACGATTAAGAATCTTGTATAATACTTTTGGCTCTTGCTCAACTAGTTTCAAGAAAGCCGTTTGAAGATCATCGTCATCGATTAGGGAAGAGAATTTGGTAGTCAATTCTCCTTCGTCATGAATATTCTTCTCAATAATATACGAAATTGTATTTAACTTGTTGCAATTCGCACTTATCGCGGCTACTTGCTTTCGAACAGCTTCGAGGACACATGCTCTCATTTTATCAGAACTTAGTAGTTTTTCAATAGTCTGAACATCCAGATCAATGAGGTTGTTTTCGAAGGCCTGTCCAATAAGTTCGAATAGGCTGGGACTTGAATTTCCGAGACCATTCTGAGGTGATATCTTACTATTAGAAGCAGCGACGTGAAGTACAGCCGACAATATTGCTTCTATAATTTGATTCTCTTTATCGGCTTCACTGTTTCCAATCTTATCTTTGTGGAAGCCGTTCGTTAAACCGTGTCCGTTCGTAATACTTCCACGGTAATGATGAATATCAACAACAAAGCTTGATGCAATTTTTTCGACATTTTTCAAAAAGTCCAATAAAACCTCACGATGGTTTGGCTTAATGCCAATAATTTCGACCAAATGTTGTACAGTTTGAGCGTTTTTAGTACTCTGAAGGACAATGTCAACAGCAGAAGCTTCGATTTGTCTTCCGATTGTCATGCCTGCTTCCGACAGCTGCCTCAGCATTTTCGAGTCAATGCTCAACTCACCTTTTGTGCTGGACGGATTCCAAGTGTGGGTGGGCTTCAACAAAATTAACTCTTCCGGTGAAACAAGGAAACTTTGGACTGAAAATTGCTGTTCGCCATCTTCATTGTCAGTTAAATCAGGTGCGACAAATTTTGGTCCTTCCGAAGTTTGGACAATTTGACCAGGAATAAAAGTGACTTTGTCACCAGTTTCAATTACCCTACCAGGAACAAATCTAGGTCCATCTTCCGTGTCAACTACTTGACCAGGAACAAAACGTTCTCCTTCTTCTTCTGTATAAATTACTTGGCCTGGAATAAATGTGGGACCAGCCTTAGTATGAACGATTTGACCAGGTACGAAACGTGGGCCTTCAGGAGTATCAATGGTTTGACCGGGAACGAATTTGCTTCCAGTTTTGGTTTCAATTACCTGTCCTGGGACAAATTTGAGACCTTCACTAGTCTCAATAACTTGTCCGGGTATAAACTGTTCTCCTTTCTCAGTCCAAACAACTTGTCCAGGTATAAATCCACCATTTTCCATAATACCAGGCACAAATTTAGTATCTGCGTCTTGTCTAATTAGCTTACCAGGTATCTTTTTACCTGCCGGCAAGTGACTAATGTCTATTTTTTCTGGATAAAATTCTACTCCATTTTTAGATTGAACCATATATCCATATACTGAGAGGCATTGATTAGACACTTCTCCAGAATTGCTATCAATAACATATCCAGTTGAAATTGGGTCGTTAAAAACAACATCAGTAACAGTTTTTGCCACAGCAAATTCAATTACTCCATCTGCATTTAGAATTGATTTTCCAGGCATAAATATTTGACCCTGGCTGGTCATAACAACTTGCCCTTCTATGAATTTGGGTCCTTGTTTTGTTTCAACATTTAGACCTGGAACAAATTTCAGTCCATCCGGCGTATCAAGACTTAGTCCGGGAACGAAAACATCTTCAACATGTTGACCAGGAACAAATTTAGCACCTTCGGGTGTTACAATTGTCTTACCAGGTACGAAAACTTCTTGTCCATCACTTTGGACCACTTGACCTGGAACAAACTCCCAAGAATTTTCTTCAGTTAATTGATTTTGTCCAGCAACAAATTTGTGAACTTCACCGGTGGAAACTGTTTGGCCAGGTATGAATTTAATTCCTTCAGGTGTAGCAAGTTTTTGACCAGTAACGAATTTATTCGTTTTTTCGTCGATTACTCCAGGAATAAATTTAAATCCATCTGGAGTTGCTACGGTCTGACCTTCTACAAATTTAGGAGCAACTCCAATGTTGAAGGTTTGACCTGGTATAAATTCTCCTTCTTGCAATTGACCAGCTATAAATACTGGAGAATTTGGATTTTCCTTCGGAGATACAATAACTCCAGGAATAAAAGATGGTCCATGAGGTGTAGAAACTGATAGTCCTGGAACATACATTGGTCCTTGAGGAGTACTTACGGCTTGTCCAGGGATGAAAACTTCTCCATTTGGAGTTTGTATATGTTGTCCAGGGATATGGACTTTTCTGGCGGCTGATATATCTAAAGTAAGACCTGGTACTTTACCTACTTTTCCTGGTGTTCCTTTATTTATATTTTGGACGACTTTTGGAAGTTCTTCAGGAGTTGGTATGGCCTCTGTTAGTTCGGCGCTTTCTGCAATTTTGTCTGAAAGATTAAGTAAAGGTTCTAATTTTTCTTGAGGCATTTTCTGTATTCCTTCAATAACGCTTTGTTCTGGTCTTTCTCTGATTGGAGACAGTGGACCAATGCATGGGATAGAGTCAAATCCTGTTGTATCTTCTAATAAATGATGTTGTATTTCAATATTTTTTGAAGTTACATTAAGTGGCTCCATTTTGCAAGGTTTTGGCAAATGTTTTACAATAGGACTGATACCATTCATTCTTACTTCTTTTTCGAAAGTTTCCCAGTCCCAGGATTCTATAACTGGTTTAACAAGATCACGTGGATCTCTTATGTCAAAGTATAATTCTTTTGCTGCCTTTTTGAAATCCACTTTGAAATAAGCCGCACTTCTATGGAATTTCTTCCTTTTCTCATCTTCTAATTTCTTACGTTTCAAATTTCTGTGTATAAGTTCTTCGTATTCTTCCATTTCTTCTGCTTGTTTCTCCATATCTTCAAATATTTTGGCTCTACCTCCCAAATTTTCAAGTTTCTTAGACTTCTTCTTTTTCCTAAGCGCTTCTTCTTTCTCAAGTTCCAACAATACTTCATACCGCGGTCCTTCACCCTCGTATAAAATTTCTTCTTCCTCATCGTAGTCTAGTAAATCAAGTGAGACATTTTTTCCTTGTCGCATTTTTAATAGAACAGAATCACAATTTTTCGCCAACATCACATCCCTTACATCACCATCTCGGACGGCGGCTTCGAGTTGTGCTGAAAACACCAACGAACACCTTCTTTCATCCACTTTGTAAACAAATTTGGCTTCATCTATCACACTCTTAGAATTAAGGAGATCTAATAAACCTTTCTGCAGATCATCTGTCTCGTCCAAGATTGGGAAGACGTAGCGATAGTCGGCTAAGACAATATGTTTTCTCTTGCCGTAGGAAATGTCTGGCATAAAATGATGTGGTCCAAGTTCGTCCGAAACATTTGTAATCTTGCACTTGCTTCTAGCCGAGAGAGTTGTAAGCATTACAGGAATATAATGATGGGATGGTAATCCATAGGCTTTTCCAGTAATTCGACAAAAACGTTTTGCATCAGCTGGAGAAATCGGAGGAAGTAAAGGAAAATAATTGGGCTTGGGAAGAGCCCGCGATTTTCCTGTAATTCGGCAATACGACATCTTATCACTTGTTAATGTGCTCAAAAATTTCAAAGAAATATTTTTTTAGGCAACGGTCATAACATTCAACTCTTTGTATCGTCGCTATACCACCTCAACGCGATGTGTAGCTAAATAGCCAATTATGTTTAAAAAATAGGTTTTAACCAGCATAAAATAAAAACTGAGTTGTCTTCTAATTTTAAGATAATTTCCTCAGTCACTGGATTTATCGCTTGCACATAGTCTTTTTTGGATGTAAAACCAAAAACCCTGCAGGCACTATATCTTTCACAAAAACAGTTCACAATATCTCAATGCAGCTTTGGCGATCAAAAGACATACGTCTAGTAAAATGGAATGCTTTCTTGTCCTGCACAACGATCACCACGAAAAGTACTTTCACTAATTCTCTTGCCTTTGCCTATTTTCGAAATATCTCACAAAAACATATAAACTCGGTACGAAACGAATCAGAGCGGTTTTCGTTCAGGGCACCGCGATGACCGGCAGTCGAATCAAAACTGATCTTAAGGAGCTGTGATCTCGTGAAGATCAACATTTCTTAAGATCCGTACATTTACGGTCGGCTTTATTTATAGGCACCGGCTGGTGGAAGTGCCATGTACAAATTTTACTCACACGACTAAATTAAAGACTCTCTCTGGCGACTGACTGATCACCAAACTTTTCCGAAAACGAAAAAAAAGTGTATTTATGAAAAATTACAAATTTAATTGCCCCCGTCGGGAGCTGGTTATATACTTTCCCCTGAAAGGAGGAGGAGGTGACGTCCATTGACCGTTTCGCTTTCCAAAAGGCCGGTAAAAACGTAAATCTTCAGACTGTCATGTCACCTCATTTCAAGTGAAAATTCGCACCACGTCACGTACTTGCTTTTGCTTTGTTCAAACCATACACCTCAGAGAAAGAGGCCATTCATCAAAATCCCGAGGACTTTTCAGGACATCATTCTAGTCAATGGCCGGATGCAATTTATAGATTTTCTCAGAATCACCTATTAATCGGTGAGAATTGCTAAAACAGTTATAAATATAATTTAGATAGATAAACAACGTCGTTTCCTGCTGTTAAAATATTCTAACGATTGCACAATAAATTATACGTAGACCTCCAGAATCACCCTTGAAAATTAGTGTCGACAAATTAATATTACGTTCTACGAAAATTACGACGGTTAAGCTAATTAATTCTACTCCCACTAATTAGTCAGTCTTTCTAATAAATTTAATTGCTTGCCAACGAATATTAAAAAAAACGTAATAAAAACTAGTATACGTTAGTAAATTTTAAGTATGATCTTCAAGTCGTTTATCTTTGCAAATCATGCATAAAAGACATTTTGTTCGTATAGGAGCTATTGCCTACCTGTCGGGCTGATTTCGCCTAGACATCTGAGTTCTAGATTTATTTTTTTGACAAACATTTTGATTTATTATTCGGAGCATCGTCCTCGGTGGGTTATTGACTCTCCTCAGTATATGTAGAAGGTATTGTAAGAATCATTGACAGAAATTGAGAATTTGGTGTCATTGCCATCATATACGAGTACTGTTCTTAATTTCATCCAGAGAACGCTTACAAATGCAAATTTGCTAAATATCTCATTAGTCAATATTGTCTTAAAATAGATTATTTTTGTTTTTTTACGCAAATACGCCCTTTTAGACTAAATGGATTTTATTATATGTATTTGTTGAATGGCGAAATAAGGCTTGTTTTAGGTAAATCTCATATGAAATACTACCTATTGCAGCGAATCTGATAAAAAGATTTCGAAAAATGAATGATGCCAAAACTTGTTGTAGAAGTCGTAGACTTCAAAAATAAATATTATTTGTGCATGTATATATATGTATAAATATATGTATATATGGGATATTACGAGTCTTATGGACACGATAGAGGCTGTATTTCTTAACCGATTTTGACCAAACTTCGCCTATACGTTTATCCGTACATTTTATAAGTTCGTAAATGAGAGGAATCGGTCAAGGGGGTGAGGATATAGGGGCTATGTAAATTATATAAAAATGGTTTGGACCCCAAATCTTTCGTATTTCTTAACCGCTATTGACCAAACTTAACATACACATTGACAACATTTAGTTTTAAGTCGTGTTACAAAATGATGGTAATCGGTCAAATGGGGTGAGGGGCTACATAAAATTTCTAAAAGTAATTTTGTTACCGCGATAGCTGTCGCATTTCTAAATGGATTTTGATCCAACTTTGCGTATGCATTTATTGGCTCGATATCTAGGTCATATTAAAAAATGGTGGGGTTTGGGAAGGGGGAGAGGAACTTTCACTTCGCTATATATTTTAATTTATTTCCATGTAAACCGTATATTTCTTAATCGATTTTGATAAAACTTGGCTATGTTCGCAAATGGAGTAAATCGGTCAAGGGGGTGGGGAATTCAAAATTACATTCCCTTATGTACAAATCATTTTTACCACATTGAAATCTACCTCTTCCTTTTGGCTCCCTTTTTTATTATTAAATGAGTTGGAGGAAGCCAAAAAATATATTTCAAATGTTTACTAATTCGAACCTTTTTTAGTATTTGCGATATTTAAAAACTCATTTAAAGGTATCCCTTTAAAAAATTGAATTAATGGTATTAATATCGACGCTTACAAAGTATTATAGAATTGGATATCATGCACATCAAAAGTTTAAAAATTTAAACAACATTATGAATTTGTGCTACTTAAAAATTACAGAAAGTATACTCCGTCAAAATAATCAGTGGCGGATTTACACATTTGCCGCCTATAGGCTATTACAATTTTACCGCCCCTACCGACTTGTACAATTTTGTGTCAGTTCCTAAATTATTTGCACAACACAACGATTACATGTTGAATTCTTTGTGTGGACCTAATAGCATTTAAGTATATAAATATGAATCTTTTTAATTTCTATAAGACATAAAAAAACTTTTGGTCCCAAATTTGCCGCCCCTTAAATCTGCCGCCCTAGGCTCCAGCCTACTCAGCCTGCTGGTAAATCCACCACGGAAAATAATAGAACTATATCCATCTCCTTCTTTTTTGGGAACCACTATTAAGTAATGATAATTGGGAAGTATAATTCCATGTTTGGTATTCTTAAAAAATTGGTATATATGAATCTCTAAATCAAAATAGCCACACATATACATGTGTAAATTTGGAAACGTTATTTAGTATGCCACAAAAAATAAATTGTTATCTAAACTTGGGCTAAAAACATATTTATACGTATTGATTAATTTAGCACCTTTGGCAAAAGGTGCAAATTTTACAAATACGCCACTGATACGCACAAAGCAACATACATATGTAAATGTTTTTCTTATTTTTCATTATCTGTCTGTCTGTCTGACTATCAGTCTGTCGCAGCTTCAAAATTTCCTCTTTTTGTGACGAAATTGTACAGAGAAATTATTTTAGCATCCACAAAGCAGTCATGAGTAAAAATTGTAAAAATAATTTCTTTGAGATGGCTTCGCGTATGTGAAAAATTATTGCGAAATTTATTTTTTTCGGATAAAATGAAACTACTATCGAATATGTCGTTGACGTCTTGCATTGTATTGCAATTAAATACAGCATATTAATCTAACAATAAGAATTACCACGGAACCCTATTTTTGAGCGTTTGGCATATTTCAAATACATATAAAAATTTATATGATATTACTTATAATATTTTAGTAAATCGGTGCTATATATAAAAAAGGTGTAACTTTTGAAGAAATAATTCTTAAAATTAGACTAATATAGAAACTTTAGAGTTAACATTAAACCTGATTATGAAAAAAATTATACTTGTAATATAATATTGTTATATTCATAGTTCAATGTCAATGGAATTCGGATACACTCATCGTTTTCTATTTATGCAACAATTTCTACTTTCTACTTTATCAGTCATCCGTCCAATAAATAATTTTTTGAGTGAATTTCTCGAAAGTTTTGTCGCAAATTAAAATATGAAATCTTAGGAACGATCCGGCTGCTCGTCCTTGGCGTCATATGTTTATTTTTGGTATATACCTAAATTGAAAACTTTGTTGCAATAAAAATTACATAAAAGCAACATTAACAGGTCTTTGATTTACTACCTTGTAAATTACAGAGGGATATTTTTAAGATGCTGTAAAATAGACAGTAATAAGTAGCACGTGAGTAGAGAAAATAAAACCCTCAGAAGAAAATCGGATTGTGATGATTGATATACTCTACACATCCCACCTGATGTTAGAAGGTAATAAAGAAAAATGTTTTGTTTTTATTAAGTATCCAAAAATATCGGAGAATTTATAAAGAGATAGTTAGGAACTTTTCCAAGGAGTGTAAAATAAATAACCTTAATTCGGTGGATTGAAGGAAATACAACGGTTGGCGGAAAAACATGTTTCAGGCGGCTTACATACTTAATTTATTAATCAAGTTAATTTGTAGTACCATGTTTTATAATGTGGAGGAAGTCCCCACCCACGCACCACCAGTCCACTTGTCTCCTATCTCTCGCTCCGCGTAGCCGATTTGCAATTTTTTAGCATGCAAAATGTGACAAGAATAAAGCCGAATCGGTTCGCGAAACGCATCACATTATATTCGAAAATTAAAAAAAAGGGGCGGGCAGCCAGCAGACAATCTTTATTTAGTAAGGAAGGAATATTTCTAGGAAATCTATGAAAGAAACTGGTTCAGTAGAGTACCAAAAATTCTCAAAAATACAATTTTTCACAGCTATTTCTGATAGACGGTGCGATGGCCTCTTGATATTAAGTGGGAGCATGTCACAATTTTCACGTATTGTACGGTATATAAACAATTTTATTGCTCAAAATTTAGTTCATTATTCAAAAACATCAAGGCAAGAGCCGCTTTGGAGGAACTGGCGAAATATTTACAGATTCAAAGTGGGCCAAAATTCGCGCATGACTTCAGGAATTTTATTTGAATGGACTTTAAATAAACAAATCTCAGAATTTGGAGTAACATCGAAAGCACTAATTTTTTATTTCTGTCCGAAACATGTTCGAGCAAGCTATAAACATATGTACCTTACCTACGTACATATGTTGTTTAGTTGCATAATGAGCAAGACAATGTCAAGATCTTACATTTCTTGCGCACATTGAGTCCGTATGGCGTACTGTTCCATTGATCCATGGCATCCGGTTTTTGTGGAAAAGGAACAAAAATGAGACATTTATGTACGTAACACGTTCTTTGAAAGATAATTTTCAAAAATTTAATTTTACTTTTAACCCAAAATTAGCAACTACGGCACGGACTATTTATGAACATAGGTAGCGACTAAAATTAAAAGTTGTATTGCTTGGAAATTTTCTACTTTGATCTAGGAATTCTTTTTGGAAATATTAAACGCAAATATATTATTATTAGAGACCTATGTATATTCATTAATTAATTCTAATATTTGTATTGACTATATTTTTTTATTTTATCCTTTAAAAGATACAAAATCCCGCTCGCGTTGTCTAGTTAAAATAGGAGATCATAAATTTTGTTTGAAAGCAGGCATACATACATATGTACATGTATATAGTTCCAGAATTGAATTGAATTTCTGTAATGGGGATTTTTCCAACAACGATTTTCGTAATAGTAGAGGTTGATATACATATTTCGTACACTATCCAATTTATTTAGATTTTCGTGAAACTTTTAGTTTTTTTTTCTATTTGTTTTCGGGTAGCAAATTAAAGTTTTAACTTTTGTCTAAGGTGTCGTATTAAGCGAATTTCAAAATATCTCTTTTTTGAATATTTTATTTCCAACCAAGTTAACACTAAAATTTCAGAAATAAATGACTTTGTACTGTAAATACTACATGTATTTTGAAATACGGAAAGGAACTCAAAATTCTACACTAAAAACTTATTTGAAAGAAACAACCAAAGAAAAGTTAAGTTTTTTTATAGTGATTTTAAGAATAGGCATAAGATGTAGATCTCCAAAATTTATTATTTGAAATTAGCCCAATTATACTGAACTGTAATCTTCTGCTATGGGTACCTCATAATTTCATAGTGATTATCTCTAAGAGGGGATCTTAATATAAATTGTGAATTAGTGACAGAGTAAATAATGATGGCAATAAAACAGAATCAAGCTATTTTATATTGGACTGTCATATTGTTTCCGGACTTAAATTAATTAAATTTTCAGAGACCACTGAATTTCTTTAATATTGTGCAGCAACAACTTTATAAATAATATTATGCTTCTTTCCTTTCGTTTAGAATTATTACGAAATTTATTTTACCATAAAATTTCGTAAATCAAGAGATTATGAGATTAATTTCGCCTTAATCTTCGCAGTTCCTTGCACCGCAGTTTAGTAATAAACCCAGAAAAAAAAGCAACTATTTTTAAATTTTTTTGTTAATTACCAGTCCATCAAAAAGCTATCAACAGATGCCGTTGCACCAAAGTTGCCAAAGACGCTGTCATCTGTTGGTAATTATTTTTGCTTAAACTTCTGCGCCGGTTACTTTGAAGCTTTCGCTTGCAGGAACTTTTCACTTTTTGGAGGATCGCCAAAATTTTTGCAAAAATTTAAAAGCTTTTAGTGATAATTTTCAAAAACGACTCGGAAATGTGAGTCGTACTGATCGCACGGATCTACGGTTTTGGCCGTCACTCGCGGAAAATGTCGGTAGGGTTGTTATCCCCATTAATTAAAGATCCATCCGCCATTCGCCAGATTAAGATAATCGAAAAAGTCTGGTGGGGCTGCTGCTGCCGCTGCCGCTGCAGCTGCAGCTCTTAGAATAGAATCTGTAAAAATATTTAAAGGCAACAAGTGCAAGAAGTACTCCAAATAACTCAGACAATAAGCAAACAGATGAAAACTTTCTATTTTTGGCACCGCTTTTGGAGCTGATGAATGCACGGTTTCGTTCGCTCCTTACGAATTGAATCCGCCTTTCAGTGTCATTTGCGGTGAAAGTTTATTAAAATAAATAAAACACTTCTTGCTGCAAATTTTAGAGCTATAACGCATGGTGCAGTTTTCATGACGTCCACGAACAATTTATTTTAGAGTTGCATCATTATAGGGGGAACTAGGGAGACTTGACCCATAGGGAGACTTGACCCAAGGGCATTTTTTCCATGAAAGGGAAATTTGGGGGAAATTTGGCTGGCATCACTGATTGGCCAACCACCTTGCAGTGTTTTAGAAGGAACAACCATTAAAGAAACATCAGTAGCTTTGAAGCAGTTTGATGTTGATTGATTATGCAGATCAAAAGTAAATTCTGGTGGTTTGTGAACTTCTTGGAATTGAACCTCTAGTTCTGAGATATGTGAATTTCTGTGTAATACTTATTTTTTGTCTTTTCTTAAGCTAAATATTGGTATATAGTAGTTTGGTATATCTTTGATGTAAGTAACCAGAAGTTGAGGTTAAAGACAGCAATGCTAACTAGGGAGACTTGACCCGAGACTGCTAGGGAGACTTGACCTGTCAAGTCAAGGAGTCTTTTTCAACATGGTGTTATTTTTCTTTGTTGTTTTATTTACTAAATAACTAAAACATTTAATATTAGAAAAGGTTATACAAAATAAGTCACAAAATACTGCATTATATGTATATATAGAGAGCTTCCTCTTCCTTCTTCACTAAGCTCAATATTAATCTAAAATGGTGCATTATTTTATAAATGCTAAATGTTTTGACTAGGGTCTACCTAATTTTTAGGGTAAGTTTCTTCCTCAGTTATCATTCTTAAGCAAGGCCAAGTGCTACTCTAATCTCAAGCATAAAATTGTATTAATGTAAATGATTTAAATGGCCTGAAGTCAGTGATGTTTCTGAAGTGGACTTTGAACAAATTGAAACTCATCTCAGCCCCCCTGTTATAACAGTACAAAATGACAGGGTTACAAGTTTTGAACTTAACTATTGCTTTTCTGCTGAAGTGGAGTAGAATTATGTAACAATCTCTTTTGGTTCAGTATTTTAGAAAATACTGAAACAGTTTAACCATATAAAGTTAAGAAAACCAAAACTAAATCTAAAACACTTTGTCTAATACACGAAAAAGTTTTATGTTCATTAACAAAATTATACTAATTAAAACAAGATTACTTTCAAACCATAAAACATGTGTATTTCATCCAAATGCCGAAGAATCTCCTTACTTTAAAAGTTGGGTCAAGTCTCCCTTAGTGTTGGGTCAAGTCTCCCTAGACTTAGGGACACTTGACCCATTTGCAGACTTGACAAAGTATTTTATTTTGCACAACTTCCAGTCAGAATTTTGCTTTTATTTTTTACCATTATGTGTACAACAGTACAGACAATTTTTTTATGCCTTTTACAAATGTATAATATATATAGACAAATTACGAAAAATCAAAAACTGAAAATTGGGTCAAGTCTCCCTAGTTCCCCCTACATAGTAAAATATGTATATTGAGCTGAATTTAGAAAATCTATAGTTATACTTAACTCCAATTAAAGAAATTAAGTGGGTTTAAATTAACCAAGATTAAACCATAATTTATTGCGAATTCATAATTTTGGCACCACAGCAACAGAAAAATAGAGCAAATAATTTTTATCTGGAATTCACAAGTTATTCACAGAAACGATATTCTTTACATATCATATACATATGTATTGAAACGGACATACTCATACATACAACAGGGAAATTGCTATTTTCAAATGACAAACTTTTCTTGTAAAACAATTGGGCATAAAATGAAAGTAAAAGGGCTCTTTAAACGTCTATCGATGTAATACCTCAAGATCCTTAAAAGCCGAAAATAGATAAAAATTATATCATAATTCAAAATTTTTAAAAAGGCCATAAGGAATTTTGGAAGAACGTTTATTAGTCTGCAGCACCCGCGCTACTAGGAGTGGTTTTAATTTAAATTCGGATCCATATATTCCAAAGTAAATAAGGAGTGAAAAATTATACAAATTAATCGTAAGGGCAAAACCGCAGGCAGAATAGAGTCTCGAAAATTGAGAATTTTATATTGTTTGTTTGTAAAAGTAGTAAAATAAATATGCTAAAATATCCTTAATTGAAAAATGAAACCGATTTCCAGATATGATGTACTATTATATGATTATTCTTAAAATGTATATATTTCAATAATGACCATTTGAGGCCTTTTGACTATACAAAAATTTTAGGAATACATAGCAACTAAAAGAGCAGAGAATTAAAATGCGGTGTACAAACTATAATATTAAAACTGTAGGACAAAATTTTCTCCGAAAAGTAATTTAAATAGAAAATTATTACAGTAATAAAATCATTACAAGAATTTCAAACGTTATCAAAGTTATTAACGTTACGTATCACATTTTTAAATTAAAATGATAAGGTTTTATTCACTTTTCGAATTAACTTTAACATTTGGCAGAACAGAATTATAAAATTTAGTTTTGGAAAACAATTCCCAAGTTCAAGTCTCCTGAACAATTAGGCAGAGAATTTTCAATTTATACTAGAAACCCTTCTTTTAACAAAATAGTAGATATAATCAGCGAAGTTGCCGAAAACCCGTCCAACAGTTCAAAGATAAAATACAGAAAAGAAAACTATAAACATCTGGGTGCTAAGAAATTTTTATCAATGTGAATTTAAGTTTAGATCCATAAAAAGGTATTACTGAAAAGTTCTGCGTCCTTTACAAAACTATAAGACAGGTAATGAGAATTCATCCTGTTGATTCTTTCGAAGATTGCTTACAAAATAACCAAAACCAAGTTCAGACAAACAGAAAGGTATCAAAACGTTATGATACAATTGAAAAGTGATGTTAGAAATAGAATTATTCCACTAGACCACACCTGATCAACACCAGTGTAATGGTTTTATTTTTCGCTGAGAGTTGATATAGTTGATCAATTTTCTTTGTCATACAAAAACAAAATATTGCATTTTTTAAATAACTTTCGTTGTATATCATGACTACTTTAACTAACTATATATAGTTACAATCATTCCATTTATTTACGTTTAAAACAAAAGATGGCAATTTCTCTGCAGTCCAAATTAAAATTTAAAATATTTAATTTAATAGGGCACTGATAGCGATGGAGATTATTTTTAAAGTTTTGAAATGCTACGCGATTGTTTTTCTTAACAAAATCTATTTCAGTTCTTACGAAATAGGACTACGGCGGAAGTATCTAACTACATTATGCCCCAATTTCATGATTTTATTAACAGGCAATAAACCGTCTTGTATACAAAATCACTTTTACGTTACACAATTTCTTCTCAAAGCGGATTTTGCAAATATTTATAAAAGAGCGCGTCACTGTGACTAAATATTGACGAAATTGTATTACTAACCTGCATTTTAGTGGCCTCCCGGATTTCCTGTTGCTTTGTTGTCATAATCGTTTAAACTTTTTCCTATATAACGTCAGCGCCAAATTGTCGAGCGCTGTAAAAAAAGGAAAAAACAAATAAATACAAATTCTTTTAAAGTATTATAAAAACAATACATTTGCACCGAACGCGATATATTCCCCAAATTCCACAGGTGTTTCGAGTCTAAAGATAAATCGCCCGGACGAACCCGAGGTCGTTAAATCACTACTCCTCGTACTTTCTATCTTTCCTTATTTTTCGCAAAGACCACGTTGTTTTGCTCGAAAGCTTGGTCAGGTCAAGCTTTAAGAGGTTTTCGAAATCTATTTTTATTGAAAAGCTTAATCTGATAATTAATGAAAACACGAAAAGGTAATCTCTCCTCGAGGATCGCGACCACAAAAATACAGGTGTACATCATTATGATCACTGTCTCGGCATGTGTCTATTTTGATGCATTTTCTTCGCGTTTCGCAAAACATTTCGAATTTTTTGAGCATATGTTTTTAAAAGATAATTTTGGGTTTTCCTATTTTCCAAAGCATGTATATAATGTATACATTTGAATTTATTTAGAATTCTGCCATATCGAACCAATATACACACTCAGAACTTTTTTCAAGATCGCATAACATTATGTCGCGATCGACTACGTGATAATTTTTTTAAAAAAAAATTTGCGTGTTTCAAGGCTAAAACTTTTACTATACTCAATACATGTCCCCTTTGAAATATCTGACAAAATAGTCTTGAAAATATTGGCACTGATAGATGAGACGCACAATTAGCAAAGCGCTGAGTGCGTTGGCTGAGTTTTCCCCAAAATATATCAATCTGGCCATTGATCGACATTGGCTACTATGTGGAGGACTTAACATTTTCTAATTAAAACTGACATTGCAGCGATTTATGAAAAAACCTTGATCTCAAGCGTAAAGATGATTTATCTGTGCACCGCAGGGCTTTGCCGGGAGTTTTATTTTTGGAGTAGTTTAATCATGAGCACTACATCCAATTAGTGGTGAAATCTATGATTTAAATTTTCGTTTACATGTGTAATTAGCTTTAATTAGCAGTTTTACATTTCAGTGCTCACTTTTTCGATACTGAAAGACCCAAATAACTTTCCCCACTTTAAGACGAAAGTACTATTCGAATACCTTTAAAAATTCCGCAAGTTCTTTGTGACTAGCAAAATTTTAAATTAAACTTAATAGCCCAGCAAATTTTTGACAGTCAAATAAATCCTTGGTGGCGAAATTTCAATTTATATTTATAACTTTAAAACCCACTATGAGTATTTTAGAATCTATAAGTATATTTTCATCGTTAATCAAAATATCTACATGCCCAAATCGTTATGAGTGCAATTTTGCTAATAAGAAGCCACCCAAGATGTAAGATTTAAGCTTGTATACAATCAAGTCAAAGTATATGCCGAACTACAGCTTTAAATCTTAGTTGTAATAAAACAAAGAGAACATACAAGTTCAATAGTTGGGCTCAATTAATGCCATTTCATCCTATTGAATTTTTGAATGGCTGACGACATCATATTTGCTAATTTTAAGATATCAGAGAATATAATGTACATATTAACATATTTTAAAGTGAGACACCAAACTTCTACAATTTGGGATTCCTCACTTATAAAATATTTATCAATTAATCATATCTATCTTATGTGTTTGCGAAAGAAAACATAATTTTTAGTTTTATTATGCTCACTCAACACGCTGTAATTTTCTTAAAATGTATATTTATATATTTGAACCACCTATTTGCTTGAATCTTTTTATATAAGTACTGGTCCCTCGTAAACAAAATAACTAAAATGTGAAACTGTTAAGTATGATAACTCTAATATTCGTTACTCTTATCTTCCTATTTTCTTAATGAAATAAACACCGGACACCGGCATTGTACTATGTGTGCTTCAATACTTGCTACAGATTCACATTATAAACTTCTCAGTGGAAATATAATATAATAAATTATGATAGCTGCAGTTTCACTGAATTTATAAATTCACCTTACCTTTCGTATCCTACGTACAAGATTCTTAAAACCGGAAATTTTTATTCAAATAATATAGGGAATAATGCATTCGCAAATTTCAAAATCTAGTTAAATTTCATCAAGTGGAAGCCATATGTTAATAATAATTTAAAACAGGTATTCAGAGAAATATTTCTTCTATATAACTTCATACATCGTAAGAAGAATTCTCGGGTTACCAAAAGACTGCAGTAAGAAGTTAAAGAGATTTCCATATTGATGCAACTGTGTGTCCTTATAGAACATAATTTGATTCCAAAATAAATGCAAGCACTGCTTTAAATAGAAAGCCAAAACCTCTGGCATGAATTAAAAAATAAACCACTGAAAACAATTTACTCGACTACTTGCCACATCGAATTTCCGCGATATATTTCATCAAGTCTGGGATACTAGCATTGGGCTTATTGCCAGGGTGTATCTTTTCAGCGTGTAAATCTTCAAGCAGCGAATTTCAATTTCATGGAAATTTATAATGCGTTCACTACACGAAAGTTAATAATACAATTATATAACACGTTGCGAAATTATGTTATACAACTCGAGGGATTAGTCCTCAGACATGTGGATTTTGAAAGCCTAAGGGTAAAGATAAATTGCAAATTGTTTCGACTCTTCATATTAAGCCAATATAATATTATAGTTAAATAAGAAATGTGTATACCGAGAAAATGGGATAGTTAGAATTGGTTTTTTACAATATATTCACAATAATTGGACTTACCAACTGCTCAGCCGAATTCCTTTCATGTAGAAAGTTATCAATTGTATAATTCCTTTTACCAAAAAAGAAATTGTTATTGTAATCACTTAATTAAAACAAGTCTCAGTCTACTGAAAATCAGAAGTGAATCTGCAAGAAAAACACCAAACATTGAACCACATTAAATTCATAGGATAAATTTATTTCGATCGCGTCAAGACTTGTAATTAGAATTGACCAGGACAAGTTTCGAGCTAAAGTGCTATTCGTATCCACTGATCTTCCCCGTAATCCGAACAATATGCACGTCGCCAAATTCGAAGCAAAAAGACAAGCGAGTATTCACTTCCGCGTGCCGAGAGGCAATTCTTGGTTCGATTTCCACACGCTATAATTTATATCCAACTAGCGAATATTCAAATTAAACAGACGAAATCCAAACAATCACTGCACAGATATTTTCCCTTCCACTGCAAGATAACGACGTCGTCGACCGTTCTATTTTAATAGACACCGCGAAAATGCAACTAAATTAAATGGCTCAATCGTCAGCTTCGATATCCTGATTGAGAAGTGTGATTGAAAGCCGAGAATAAATAAGAACTAAATGTCGTGCTCTAGATTCTAAATTCGACACTCGATCACGTCTAATGACCAAAACACTCTGCGCACTAATCCGTACAAAATTATGCTATTGACGACTATTGGAATTTATTCAAGTAAAACTTATTTTTAAAATCCATCGATCGATCGATCCATTGATATTGCAATGTATCCCCAATACCACAAATTTGCGTCGCTATGGAAATATTAATATTCTTAGAATTATCAGTGATAGTCTTCACTGCTTTACATATTTTTCATTTTTTGTTTCTATCGATCGACCTTAGATTCAGTGTAGCACTCGGAAGTGAATATTTCACCAGGAGGATCAAACTCGCGATTTTCAGAAATTCAAATTGATCCCCTTCAGAACAAGCGACTTAAACGAGAGTTCGTTAAAAACTGATTTCAAATCAGAACTATTTGATACAGCATTTCTGTGGTAGCCGTAAATGTCTGATCGCTCGAGAAGTGTTTCATTCAACACAAAGAAGACCTAGTGTGGCTAGAAAAAAGAAAATTTCAAATTGCAACAAGTAGACCATTCGAATGTGGTGGTAATGAGAATAATTACAGTGCATTTACTTTGATGCGCGAGGAATAAACTTGAGACAATTTCAACAAATGAGCCATCCGAGAGAAGTTTAAATTAAACAAAATCATAATGGTAGTAAATATATGTATAAGTATATTCTTCAACTTACACTCAGGTATATGTTTTCTAATCTACTATACTACTCAATAATTAAATAACACCTTCAAAAAATATTACCCCTTTAAAAAAATGTATAAAAATTTTAATTAAATTTTCAACAATTAATTTGTATACATAGTTTCTGTTTTTTAAAATGGAAAAAAGTTCATATTACCTTGATAAACATTTAAAATTTTTTTTTTTTTTTTAGAAATCGTACTTTGAACTATTTATAAAAAAACGAAGAAAAATATATAATATAGTTCCTAATTATGTATGAACATAAAATCTGAAGATCACAAAGGTTCTCTTTCTTTAATCTGATCTGTTTGTAATTATTAGAATTGATCAGGTGCAAACAAGCTTCGAGAAATACATTTTTTTTTATTTTTAAATTTGTATATCTTTTATTTATTAAAATGGCAGTGAAAAGTGAATTCCGAAAATAAAATATAAAATTAGAAAATTAGTATACATAACACCAAACAGTTAGTACATAGAAAATTAATATTTTTTGGCAAGGAAACCGGATATATGTACTTAATTAAAATTATGTTCTTTTAGCTGGTTTGCTAAAAAATCATCAACGGAAGAAAAATATCTTAACAATAAAGAAAATGATAGCCTTGTAATTTTCTTTGGAATTTATTTTCTGCTTGAAATATAAGAATTTTATAATCTGTTGACAGCAATACTTTTAGATACATCAACATCTTATTTAAAATAAAATCTCTTATATTTTGAATTGCACGGAAACCCGACGACTTTGTTAATATTTATTCATCGTCACCACGTCGGACGTGCAGTTGCAGGACTTTCACTTTTTTCAAGAAAAGCTTTAAATATCTAAACTAAAATATTACAATTTAATAAACAGAGCATTCAACAATAATTGGGCCTTGCAGAAAATTTTAAATATAAAATCTATATGTATGATACTTTTAAATTATTACTTAATTTATTTACTCACGATATTTATTAATCTCCAATCGGACATAGAAATATGTTCTTCTTTATGCAATAAATTAATGCTTATTTTTAAAACAATTTGACCAACTTTGATATATTTTATTTTATATTATGAATGAACTAACACATGGGTTTTACATACATATCGCCATAGTGGATTTGAAGAACTTTATGAACGCGAACATTTGTCTTAAAATTCAATTAGCATTACTAAGCATTTAAAACACAAATTAGTAATCCAACTTTAAAAAATTAACATACCGATTGATAAACGTTGATATTTATTGATACCCAATATACAAATATTTATGTAAGGTTGTATATGCTATGAATTTACCCAAGTCAAAAATACAAATACATATACAATTTACAATTAGTAATCTTGAATTGATGTACCTAAGCAAATTTAATTGTATCCTGAGCAATAGCCCAATTTTTTCCCATGCATTGCCAATGAAGCAAGCAGTGATCAATTGGCCCACTTGAGCATAATAATGAATTTATTTTTAGTAAGACTACATACTTCTTGAGGCGCCAATAAAAAATTACTTTGGCTAAAAAACATTCCTGAACAGTTGAAGCGCTGCATGTACATATGTCGTATGTATCGCACATACTTTTTCTACTGTTTGCTCGAACCAAGAACTTTCTTCACACCTGTTGGCTTCCTCATAAATAAATAGTCACTTTTTCACGTTTCCGTCACGGTCTCCTGCCGATTGCGATTACTTCGCCTGTCTGGTGCTTTTGTAGGCTGCATGGCGTGCATGCGAGTTCAATTTTTCTGGTACTTATTAGGCTAAATCCGGGGCTATTGTTAGTCCGTTTGCAGCAAGCCTAAATTTAGATTCTGGCAAAAGTATAAGTCTTCGTTGAGCGAGGATTTGATCACCACGTTACTTGACGCTTGAACTACGTGTTCGTATTCCAAGCATTCGGTCACGTCAAGTAAGATTGCGCAAGGACTTGATGTCATCACATCACACACGCAAAAAATACTTCCTGTTTATCTAATAATTATTTTCATGTATATGTACAAAAATAGTCTTATTAATGGATCTTTTTTCACTCGTAAAAAATCATGATTTTATCAAAAAAAAATAGATTGGAATTATTTTGATTCATGTTTCATATACAACTGTGGTCAAACTAATAGTAGTAGAGTTAGTAAGATTGGTAATAATATTATTTAATAATATAATTAAAGTTAAATTAAATTTACTAACTACACTACTATTACTTTAAACGCTGCTGTATATTTATTGTATACGTACATACGTTTGGTGTAATTCCAATTAGATGATTCGCTCAATCTCAGTAACATCAAAATAATATGTGTTTAAAGTTTTAATAAATGGAAAAATAATTACACTCACATTACAACTACTAAAGCTTAATCTTGTAGAAATTTAATCTCTTCTTTGTCAAGCAAATTACATTTTACAAATAACATTGCAAGTGGAAAAACTTCACAAATAAGTTTTTCGGCTTTTCTTGTCGACATCAAGAAAGTTTATTCTCAGCAAATCTAATAAAAAGTTTAAATTGCAAAATAAAACGTACTTCCTTTCCGACTTGATAACCAAAGCCTTAAAAAATCAATCTAATTGTAAGACCATCTGATCTGATCCGATCTAAATAAAGTTTATCTTTTACAAACTGTGAGACATACAAATCGTATTAAATTTCATAGCACACTTAAATACATAACCGAGGAAGAAAATCCAGCATATAGAAATATATAGAGAGCATATAACAGTTTATTTACTCAAAAACAATCTCTGAATTGTACAACTATAAAACACGTGGAACATTTTCAAAAGTGTGCTCCACTCAAACCCCTTTCAACTTTATATCCTTCAAGATCCACACTTAGTTTATCATTTAAGTCCTGCAAAAATCGAATTTTGTGGATCATTTCATTTTTCGAGTGTTCAATGGCAGCCTTTTCTGTTTCCGATTCCTCAAGCTTCTCAAGAAGAACGTGGAGATCAGTTGATTTTGATATTGGCGATTCTATCTTAATTTGATTGTAAGATGTGGTCTCCTTCACTAGGATTGATAAGCTGTCTCGTTGTTCAACTAACGACTTTTTATCATACTATTAAAACATTTGTGAATATTTTTTTTAAAAATTTCTTAAAAATCAATTAATTAACCTCTAACTCGGAAATCTGCTTTTTTAAAGACTCAATTAAACGAAATGATGAATTTAGTTGTTCAAGCTTTTCAGCAAGAAGTAAATTTTTTTTCTGCTCGTCGCTCCATTTTTTTGAAATTTCACCTAAATTAAAATAAAAGTTATATGAAAATATTTAAAAATATAAATATACTGACAATTCTTAGCTTTGATTGCTTGAATTTGCAAATTTTTGGTTTGCATAATATTGGAATTTCGTTCTTTTAACTTATTCGCCACATCTCGAAAATGCTCAAGTTTACGCTTTAATCTATTTACTTCGATGTTTTCAATGAGAAATTTCTTTAAATCAATTTCTGAAAGCCTGTGTTCTAAATTGTTCTTCTCTCTTTGTAATTGAGCGCAGAGTTCGTTTTGTAATTCAAACTCCTAAATTGAACAAACATTTAATTCTCAACTTTTAACCTTTAAATTTATTTAATAAAGATGTGATATCTTTAACTTACTTTTTCAACGGTTTTAAGCTGTTCCTGAATAGCAGATAGCTCATTGTTTTGTTTTTCAAATTTGTCCGAAAGATTTTCATTCTCTTCCTTTTGACTAGAAGTACTTTCATCGGTTGAATTTTTGGCTAAGAATTTGTTTGAATTATTGGAAGCGCACAATTTCCTGTTCCTATCAAAAAATCTATTAAAACGAGTTTCCTTTGCAAACAAACTGACTTTTTATAAATTGAGTTCAATGAAGAAGTCCTGGTTATAATTTTATCTCTTCGATCTGTGACATTCTCAGCTTCATTTCCGTCCACTGATTTTCTATAATTAAGTGGGTTAGTTTTTTGTTTAAGTATGGAAAGGTATACCTTCCAGTTTTACTGTCTTTTAGAATTGTTGAAGTTGAATAGCTCCGATGGCACTCGCTCAAACGCACAATTTTCGCAGTAAGGAACTTAATTCTTTCCTCGCATTCGTTGTACTGTCTTTTGAGGAAGAAGTTCTCATCGCAAAGCTCAATGTACTTGTCCTCAAGATCCTTCCTCGACAATTTTGTCACCAGCTGCCTTTTTTGAAGAAGGTCTCGTTCGTCCGACTTAAACGGGTACTTAAAGTTTTTCGAGTACGGCAAGTTTTCACCAGCTTTTCGAGGACTTTATGTTAAATGAAAAATAAGTAATATAGTTACAAAAATCAGACAATCGCATATCACTAACAAAAATGTTATTTCAACCTGAAAGTTTGTAATATTTCATAATGAGTTCTAAAGTCTTGGAGCGATATGCATTGGGGAATTAATATACCATCCGGAAAAAAAAAATTGAAAAAGTTTTTTCACAGGGCACACAAAAATTGTTTAATGTAGATGCGTTAATTATGAAATAAATTTAAGAAAATAGGTCTAATCTGTACAATTACCTGAAAAAATTTGATCCAGTCGTAAATTCAAATTATCATTGAGCATCGATATTTTGCAAAATACATAGAATACTACAATTTTTCAAAAATTTTCTTAGTCAATCGGAAAAGTAAGGTGTTACAAAAAAGAAAGTATGAACTAAACGGCTCTACTTCTAAGCACTTAGAAATAATTACACCATGTTTAAAATAATAAAATAAACGAAATTTGGACTATAAATAAATACTTTTTTGTCAGTGTAGTTAATAGAGCACAAAATAACAGAGCATCTAATTTGATCTCGGAATATATACTTATACTTATTTTTTGGATATTAACTCGTCCTCAAATAAATATAAATTTTCTGTGGAAAAATTACGAAAAATTCGCCTTGGTTTTGCGAAAGATTATACGACAATTCAGGAAAAAACACAACTTACAGTGTTCAGCATCAAAGTTAAAGAAATCTGATCACTGTATCACAATCGGGCTTGTCTTTCTAGATAAGATATACCCGTAAGATACGAATGGTCGTAAAGCGTACTACCAAGCTTCGATGGATATTGTTTAATGGTGTTATCTTTTAATGAATGATATTTTCATGTTTACATACAAACTATTTTAAATGAATTTCCACAAAACTCCAAAACTTTAGAAGTCATCACGAAACATTTCGCTCGATTGATTTTTTAATTGCTAAGTTGTACTTTTGCCTGCCAGATATTTTGCGTTCATATTGATCTTTTTCCATTTAAAATCCCGATAATTGCTTGTCATTCACTCAATTTATCATTTATTTAAGCATTCTTTTAAACTTTAAAATGCACACATGACTCAAAGTTGTTTACCCAAAATCGTTGCCTAGCTACCAATGAAAACTGAGTTTACTTATATATCTCGATTTATTTATGCATTTATATCTTACCGCGATGAAATTCATTATTTAATAGTACTTTAAATAATTTTTAATCATTAAAAGTTATTGTAATACAATTTTAAATAGAACACGTGCTTTTTTTGCAAGAAAAATGTTTTTCTTAAACTGTTTGTGTCGTTTCCAATCTATTTTATATTTTTAGTTAAAATAATTCAATACGAAAACGGACTATATTCAAAAATCTAGGAAATATCTAAAGCGTGGTAATTAAAAACTTAAAATTTTAAGTTTCTCCTCGCTGTAAAATTTTAAATGTTTCCTCTTTCATGTTCTCAGTGCCATCTACATTCAGGGATGGTAAGTTAAAAAGTCACAAAAAATCTCCGGCGAAAATTCTTTTACTTCATGTGTTTGCCACGTCGGGCGAATAGTAGCGCTAGTTAAGCTCAGAGATTTGCATGGAGTTGGTTTGATTTATAGTTGCATGTCGTGTGTTAAATTTGTGATTTTCCGTCAATGTTTAGCGGTAAGAATTGAATTAATATCAACGAAGGTCATCCGCGAACAGTTATCAACGGTACACCGAAAAGTGTTTTCAGATATTGTGTTATTTTGCCTGTGAAAATTGAAAACTTCGATTGGACCGACGGGACTCTGTTCCCTCAAATGTCATGCGAGCAACGCCTCTTCGCAGACCGAGCGGAATTATCAATTTTTTTGTTGATACACGGAGAACCCAACGTTTTGGTTCTGCAGTGTGATAAGTCCTCCGTTCGCACAGTGTTATCTAGAAAATTGCAAGGAAAATGTAAGAAATAGCAAGATAATGTCATGTTCCCCGATGACGGCAGCGGACGTGTTCTAGGACTGATTTATGTGCGATCAACAGACGTTTTTTTTCGGGAAGTTGTGTGGTGTGGACAGGAAATTCCCAAACATTTAGAATTCTGCGTCAATCGCCTCCGTCTTCTAGCCTCGTTAGCTTCTGGGGCGGTGATTCTGTTGACAATTTTCATGTGAGTCATCCGATCCCTCAGGGCCCGCGAGCACTCTGTTAGCTAAAACCTGCCCAAGTATTTCGGTAGATTTCCCCGAAGCGCTAGCTCCTTGAATTCTGGCTGTCTTTAACTGAAAATCGGCGTTCTGATGGGTTAATTGTTTAATAGAAGAGAAGCGATTAGATAAATGACTAATTCCGGTTAAGTAATGAGAATTTTACCGCAGGATGCCTCTGCTGAAGTCGGCCAGCTCTCTGTCTCAATTGTTTTGGGGATATAAGACGGATTATTCCTTAGCCTTAATGCAAATGCTCAGAGTGCATACAATCAATACACTTAAAGCGGCTGATTCAGCTCTATCTGGCGCTTAGTGACCCATTTCTTTACCTGTTGCGGCTACTTAGAACACACCGCAATCGCCTTGCTATTTTCTCATCTCTTGCATTTAGCGGGAAATAAAACATCTCTTAGTTATCACTGCTAATAAAGAAATGCAATTTATTATGAACAAACTGGACCTTGAGCTAAAAAGAAATATTAAAAAAATAAAAGTCGCATGACTACGATTACTTAACTCTTTGGTGCCGTACCGGTTTTTAAGTCTCAATCGGAGCGCTACAGGGGATTTTTTTAATTTTGCTAATAAAGAGTAGTATCTTTTTTCATTCAATTCAAATAGTATTCCGCACACTTTGCAGTTTTAAAGTCAAAAGATCTGCTCTGGATGCTGTCAGGCCTAAAATTGTTTATTGATTCACGCGCTGGGTTTGGCCCGAGCACTTCTTGCGACCTGTTCAACATGAGTGCAATTTTTAAACATTGCTATTTCTCATGATATCACGCTGAAAAGTCAATTGCAAGGCTATTCTCTATATATGTTATGTATCTTTGAACGTATGAATCTTCTATTTAATGTGATTAAATTTTCTCTTGAGGTGGCGCGAATTACCGTGAGTTCACAATGCCAGCGTAGCGTCCAGAGTTGATTTTGTTTCACCTTGCACGCTCATTTTTAAATAAATGTGTCTCACTTTTACCCCGCGTAGAGTAAAAGTAGGCAACGTCGAATTAGATCCTATTCCTAATCTGCCGCTGAGTATTTGAAAGCTTTCGATTTTGAAAGAAATCTCTATTCGAAAAGAGATGGCGCTTTCAAAAATAATTTTCAATATATGCCTCAAACAAAGCACTCGACATTATATTAAAATAGGTAATAGCACCAGTCACTGTAACTTGTCGCTGAAAATTCATTTTTTAAAAAAATGTGATATCGTTACACTCATTTAATTCTTGAAAGTAACTTTCATTTGTGTCAATTTTTGAATTTCCAAAACTCCAAGCTTTCACTCTACGCTGTATTTTGAACAACCAAACTCTGAGCCAAAGCTCACTGTACGCTACGCTGGCATTGTGAACTCACGGTTAAGCAGTTAGAGTAGAATTCCGTGTTGGTTTAAAGCTTTAGTAAAAGCAAATAAGCTTTTATTTAAATTTTTCTCACACTCCTCAGTTAGTAATTGCAATTTGCACGAAAACCTTCCATTTCTCATAGTTCAATTTGTAATCCTCACGATTAACAAAAAATATATTTGGTTTCAAATTAAGGAAATAAAATTTAAAGGGACATTTATAATTTTTTGCAAAAAACTTATTTAATATGGACAATGGCTTAACTTCAAATATTCATTATAATTTATAATATATTTGCGTCTTATTTACACAAGAAAAGAAATATTTATTACACAAGAAAAGAAATACAAAATTTCAATCACAAGAAGAAAAATGTTTGATGCTATCTCAATTTAATTTTCATCTAAAACAAAAAACAAAGTTCATTCTTATAAATCTAGGAAGCTATGTTTTAAAATTCCAAACAATATACAAATATAGCTTAATTAAGTAAAAATAAGTCATTTTTTGATCTTCGTAGTTCAATAATCTTATAAGAAACCCATGCTATGCTATATAAGTTTCCATGCATTTGTTTTGAAAAAATGTTTAGTTTCCGGAAAAGAATTCATTTTACTTTTCACCCGCGAAATAAAGCATCACGAATTATAATTTTAAAAGTAAAATTTCTTGAATTTTAAGAATTTGTAAGCTATGCGGGACACTGTTGTTAATTAAAAAAAATAATTAATGAATTCCTGCGAACAACACAGCCCTTATCAAAAACCTCTTGCTCTTGAAATAAAAAAGATGCTTTGAAATCTCAATTGTTTTTAAAATCTTAAATGAAGTAATAATTTCAATAGTATTTCCTCGTCTACTTAAAAACATTTATGAGTACATAGAAAAAATAGATAGATGAGTGAAAGCGAACACGTTAGTGTACATATGTTTCTATATTAATTGAATATCGGTTTAACTATGTACATATATTCTGTGTTCTGACTAAAGGTAAAGATTTTCGAATAAAAATGAAGGAGACGTTCGTTCTTTGTTGTGCGGAAGTTTAATTATATTTCACAAAGTGTTTCCGGACTGTTATCGATAAATCCCTGCACAAACTTCACCTGTCTATTAATTCCCGGCAACCCTGGAAAAATTTCAAATGAATCTTGATTTACATCTTGAATTGAATTACAGATAGAAATTTTAGGAGCTGATAGCATACTTAATAAAACGTCACTTTAAGTTATAGCTTTAAGGTTACTACTGTTCATTACTTAAAAAATTATAATAATAAAAACAAAATTGATTTTATACTTGACAACGTTTATACAAAGGAAAGAAGAGTAAAATTAAAGATCTAAAGGTGATCTTAAAAATGAGACTTGACTAATATATGATGCAAAAGTCCTGAAAATTTGCCAAGAATCATTTATTATAATCAGGGACCGTAACGGTTATAAGTTTTAAAATAAAAATCAGACAATAACAGTTATATTTAGCTGTAAATCTTATTGGTTATCGTTTAACCATTATTTTAAATTTTTTTTATTTTGGTTATGACAAAAGAGTTATCGATAAACTTTAATAATTTTTCTCAATAGTAAGAGTTATTTCTTGAGTTTAATTTTTTTGGTTCCGAATAACCATTATTCAGAAATTGTATTTTATTGGTTACCGGGTAAGAGTTATCGATCAACCTTTATAATATTTCTCAGTAATGAGAGTTATTTCTGAGTTTTATTATTTTGGTTACCGAATAACCATCATGCAGCAATTTATTTTTTATTGGTTACCGGATAAGTTTTTGGGTCAATTTTTTTAATTCTTCTCAGTAATAAGAGTAATTTCGGGAGTTTTATTTTTTTGGTTACCGAATAACCATTATTCAGCAATTTATTCTTTTTTTCTCACAAAGTTCTCATTTGAAAGCAATTTTCACCAACTTACGAATACAAGATCGCGGACTGTCAAATTTTGAAGTCCATGCGATTTTCACCCCCAAGTACCAATTTTGGTGAAAATCGCATGGACTTCAAAATTTGACAGTCCGCGATCTTGTATTCGTAAGTTGGTGAAAATTGCTTTCAAATGAGAACTTTGTGAGAAAAAAAGAATAAATTGCTGAATAATGGTTATTCGGTAACCAAAAAAATAAAACTCCCGAAATTACTCTTATTACTGAGAAGAATTAAAAAAATTGACCCAAAAACTTATCCGGTAACCAATAAAAAATAAATTGCTGCATAATGGTTATTCGGTAAGCAAAATAATAAAACTCAGAAATAACTCTCATTACTGAGAAATATTATAAAGGTTGATCGATAACTCTTACCCGGTAACCAAAAACAATTAATTGGATTATAACTGTTATTTGAGATAAGAATTATAAAAGTTAAATGATAATTCTTATCTCATAACCAAAAAAAAATAAATTTTAAATAATGGTTAAACATTAACCAATAAATTTTAAATGAAAATTAACCATTATTGAGCAATTTTTATTTTATTAATTATACTTTTTAAAATCACGCCGGAAATCTATAGTTCACTTGACGGCGATCAAATTGTTCCAAAGAAGCAAAAAGATCAGATCATTATTTCTCTGTGATTTTTTTGTTTTAAAAATACAAAATAACGGTTATTTTCGGTCCCTGATTATAATAACTATGTATGTATTCGTTTGAAGTGTTATTATTATATAGTAGGTTCTTAATTTTTCCACTTCTTGCTTCAAAACCCAGTTTTCGTTTTATATGTACAATTGAACCATTAATTTGTTTGTTTTATTATTAGTTTAAACTGCATGGATTTGGCCTGTTATATCTATTCTCAGCAGCAGGTGTTTGAATACTTTCTACGTACTTTGTTCAGCCGTGAATAACAATTTACAACCGTTTGCGGTAATTTAAGTCAGGCCATATCAAACTCATTCAATCAGCTTTTATGCGGACCTTCTGTACTTCTTTTTATTCTTTCATTTTCGCTGTTAGGAAATATATTAATGATTTTAATGAAGGTTGTAATTCTTATATATCCAAAAACGTTCGTAACTTTCCACGGTAATTTTATCGAATTCTCAAAATATTAAAATATGTGTAATGAAAGATTAAAATTGGGTATATTGATGGTTTTGAAAATTTTTTTTGAGATAAGATGATGGTGTATGCGTTCAGGGAAAATTACGTCCAGTTCATGATTTTTTAACGGCTTAATTAAAAGCTTAAAGCTCAATTTAGCTGAAAATGCAACAAAAAAAATTCTTTTCGACGCAACTAAGGTATAATTTTTTAACTTTTTCGCTACGGAAAACCTTAATAAAGCACGCGGTTTTAGCAAAAAGTGGCTAAATCGGTGTATACAATGCCAAGAATTAAGACCGTGCATATTATGCGCGGAGTGAAGCGGGGGCGGCTGAGGTTTGTGCGAGTGTTCCTCATCTAGACATTGTACACCTGTTCGACGCCGACTTTCGGCCCATCGGAAACCAACGACTTAATGCATCTGCATTGTAAGCGAAAAATGACTAACACTAACATCAATGAAATTTAAGGATTCTTTAATTCATTTTGCAATATAAAAGAGAAAATCATTTTTATAACACGTAATTAAATCTGCTTTTTTCGTTTCTTGAAAAGCTATATATCATTCCGTCTTTAAAAAATCGATTCATCACGTGGTAGTAATCAGCTGTTTGATAAGCTATAATTAATTAATAGACTATAAAATCATTAACTTGGGATCGTCAAAGCAACTTTATCGTATATTTTGCATCTTACACTGATGGTATTAAAGCTTATTTATCTCGTTTAATTATAGAAATAAGTTTTAAGGTGTAAGGTATTTAAAATTTTTAAATAACTATTTAATGCAGCCTTCCATTATATAAGCTTCAAAGTGCAGACACTGTGAATCCTTTACAAGTAAGTTTTAGAACGCTTCTAGATGGGGTATTTATTTTAAGTTTAGTAAACCGTGTCCAAGTGAATTTCAAGTTAAACAACTAATTGCTCATATAAAATTTCCGCGTAAAGATTATCAAAGTAAAAAAACTACTTGTTTTCTCCTTAAAATGGATAATTTTTTTAATTATTTATGTGGTTTAAACTTTCTCAATTAATCAGATTCTTCGATTATGGATCTAGGGGTTTCCAAATTATTTTAAACTCGATAATTTTTAGGTAGATTTCATATAAAATACTACCTATTGCAGCGTATATGATGAACAAATTTCGGAAAATTAATGATGCCAAAACTCGTTTTAGAGCTCGTAGACTTCAAAAATAAAATTTATTTGTGCATATATATTATATATACACAGTGGTGGGCAAAATAATAGGTATGAACACTGGAAATAGCTCAATTAATACAATTTGTTTATAAACTCTCCTCATTTCCCTTATCTTACTTTACCGTTACTTAGCCTATGCTTCATTTAAATAAACATGCAGCAATAACACGCTAAAATAGTTGCTTTATTGACATTAGCAGCGCAATAAATCATTGAATGCAGTAAGTAGTTGGCCAAAAAAATAGGTGTGCTTGTAAAATTTGTTTCATAAAGAGTTCTTAAAAATTAAAAACATTATATTATATTATAACATGCAGTTCTAAGTCATGTTACAAAGTGGTGGTGTCGATCAAAGGGGTGAGGGGCTACATCAGTTTCTAAAAGTGATTTTGTTACCGCGATAGCTACCGCATTTCTAAATGGATTTAGATCCAACTTTGTGTATGCATTTATTGGCTCGATATCTAGGTTATGTTAAAAAATTGTGGGGATTGGGGAAGGGGGAGGGGAACTTTCATTTCGCTATATTTTTTAATTTATTTCCATGTAGACCATATATTTCTTAATCGATTTTGATTAAACTTGGCTAACATATTCTTCATGGCAATATCTCAGCTATTGCTATTGCAAATGGGGTGAATCGGCCAAGGAGGTGGATAATTCAGCATTAGATTCCTTTATGTAAACATAATTTTTACTACATTGAAATCTACATCTTTCTGGCAGTCGCCAAAAGTTCTTGTTTTTTGATGTGTTAGAACTTATTAAATTTTTGTTTTTAGAAGGCATGATGCAATTAAAAAATGTTTTTTGGAAATATTTATGTAATATAACTTTTAGCCTTCAGGGACTACGGATCACTAAATCGCATAATGATATAATAATAGTTGTGCAGAATATGATTTGTGGATTAATATTACGTTGCTAAGACTATGAAATCAATTTCTCCCTTACACTTTAGTTTTAATAAGGTGACAACTTAGGGCTGAATTGTCGGCTTTTTTCTAGTAACAAAATTCGTAATTCAGCTAAATGGATTGACAGTTAAAATCAGGCCATTGTTTTGTATAATATCAGCCCATTGTTCTGCATAAAATTTTTTTGACTGTAAAAGCAAAATTAGACTTATATAAAACCTTTTCAGTTCATTTTTACTAAAGCCAATCATCAGGTAATAAATTAGCCAAGAAAACTTTTTAGATCTCCTTTTTTGTCTAATGGCGAAATTTTAAGGATTGCTATGTAAACGAACTTAAATTGATACAAAATGCATAAACACTCCTTTCTTTACCAAACTAATATTTATTATTCCAATACAATCAAAAAAATACTATGTAAGTAGTTGTTTTGCCGCCAAAACCAAATCGACGTTTTTAAAGATTACACACTTTTTAATTTACCACCAACACACGTGATCTACAAATTTTACAATTTACAAGATTTTTCATAATCATTATTTTATTTTATTTTATTTTCAGAAGCCCCGTTTGGGGTATTTAGGCGAAAATGGGAAAACTGCTATCTAAAATATTCGGCAATAAAGAGATGAGAATTTTGATGCTAGGCTTAGATGCAGCTGGTAAAACAAGTATCCTTTTAAAAACGGTTAATTATTATATTTTAACTTAATGAAATAATGCAAACAAAATAAAGATAAAAATTAAGAATATGATCCTTAACCTTTCACCTTGTAGCTATTTTGTACAAATTAAAATTAGGGCAATCAGTGACAACAATACCAACAGTGGGCTTCAACGTAGAAACAGTAACGTATAAGAATGTCAAATTCAACGTCTGGGACGTAGGAGGTCAGGATAAAATTAGACCTCTTTGGCGACATTATTACACAGGTAATTAGAATACTTAATTAAAACTCTAAAAAAAACTAATTTGATTTTTTTACAGGCACACAAGGATTAATCTTTGTCGTTGATTGTGCGGATAGAGATAGGATAGATGAAGCAAGAACCGAATTGCATAGAATAATCAATGATAGAGAAATGCGGGACGCAATTATATTGATATTTGCAAATAAGCAAGACCTTCCCGATGGTAACTTTTGTAAAACACCAGTAAATTTTTATTTTAACACCTCCATTTATCTTTTAATTTTAGCAATGAAACCTCACGAAATTCAAGAAAAATTAGGTTTAACTAGAATCAGAGACAGAAACTGGTATGTCCAGCCGTCCTGTGCAACATCCGGGGATGGACTCTACGAAGGTTTAACGTGGCTCACATCAAATCACAAGTTATGAGAATAATTGAAATTAAAGTGTTGCCAAAAACAAACAAAAACGTGGAGTTTTATCGGCAATGAGACTCCACTAAGATATAATAATTATTTAAATATTAAATATGTAGTGTAAATGTAGAAAGCAAATCATTCAATTACAGCGCAGTGGATGCATCATCAAACAGTTCTCTAGCATACTAGGTGTATCACAAACACATATTCCATTCAGAGGAACAAGTAAAATAAAATAAAAATAGTTGGTAACGAATTCTTGTAAATTCCATTGACTGTCTGCATTAGCATTATGAACGTATCTTAAACTTAATGTGAAGTATGGTTAGGAAGGAAATGCAGTTTTTTAACTATGCAAAATGTATACATACAGCAAAACCAGCAGAGTAATTCGCACTACGATATCTTTGCGCTATTCGCGCTATTCACAAACCTCTCGTTTAGTATATTCCTAAGTTCATTTGCGAGGATGTAGAATGGCGCAACAGCCAAAATGTATCATTATCTCTATCTCTTATAATCGAAGTGTAATTATTTTTAATGCTTTATTTATTTGGCGTGGCCGAAACACAGAATTTTAGATGAACTTTAGTTAGTATTCCCTTCATAAGTTTTATGGAGTTTTTTACGTTGCCATTTGCGGAAGATTAAATTTTAACAGTTTTATTTTTGGCATAATACAAATTTTTTTACAAAACTATTGTGTTTTCACTATCTTTCCGAAACCCGCTTTATGATGCAGATTCTTAAAAGATAAATTCATCAGTATTGATACAAACATTATCCATTTAAAATCCTCCGCTGATTTTGATAGACATTAATTGGTGAATTGATTTTTTATGTTTCTATTCTTCCTGCTTAGACTTAAAGATCAAAACATGTAACAAATTTACGTTCATGCAATAGACCACAGCTGATTACGTTTGGCGATTCTCCTCTAAAGTAGCATTCCAAATAGTATCTTTATTAACACAATATTTGGACATAGTTTTTTAGTGGCGTCTTTTAAACGCCCAGAGAAAGTGCCTTGATATTTAAATTTTCACACATCATCAAATACTCATTTGTTAATGAAGGTGCATGCCAACGTTCGCGAGGTAAATATATGTCTTTATAAATAAGTTTTACATTATAAATGAATTGAGCTATTTATTTTAATTTAGTTTTACATCGTTTATTCATTTGTAACAGAAGGATTTCCTTTACAGATAAAAAATCTGAGATATGCCACTTATTTTAGATTAACTTTAACCTGCGACTTTGTCCACGTTCAAGTTACTTCCACCGGCAGGTTTCCCGTCTAACCACATTTTTATGCTAAAGTATAAATTGCTTTTTCTAAGTCTAGGATGGCAGGTGGAAAACGTTTAATATAGAAATTAATGATAGGAATTTTCTAGGAACATTTTTAGGGTTCCGCGCAAGCCAACACAAAGTCTCATACACAAATGAATTTCATTTAATAAAGTTTAACACTGTACATACATATGTATTCCGTTCATCATTATTTGATTAATAATATTAGTTAACAATATATACCACCCATTGTTTAGAGTGGAAGATAATTTTAAAGGATAATTTTATTGCTAAAGGAACTAACCACATAAATGAGGTATAACCCAACCCCTATTTATATGAAGTAAAACCCATCATATATAAGATTTACACTATAAGTGCAACTAGTAAGGATATTGTAATTTAGTTAATGTGTAACTAAAAAAATTAAATACATATGAGGTTAACGTATCTATTCGGTGTGCAGTTTTCCTTACAAAGTATAATTAACATATCTATTATAATAAAACTTGTCTTTTAAAATTTAGACACGTTTCATGCTATATTTTTAATGACTAATTTAAGTAATGTAAGTAAATGTGTTCGCTTCATTTAAATTTAGCACGAAAACGAACAGAATTTATTGCTCTCAATCTCAACTTTCACATCTAGGACAACATGTGATTCGTAAATAACTTATTTCTGTTTTTGCACGATTGATTTCAAGGTCGATTTTTAAAACAATTTTATTTTATATAGTATTGGATCATTATCAAATAAGCTGTTGACTGCGCTGTTTGGTATATATTCATTTTAATTTTGTTAAGGCAACTAAAAATATTTTCTAACTCACAAGTTGTACCCATTCTAACTCACAAGTTGTAATATTCTAAGGTTGTACCCCTCTGATTTTGTTTTTTCATATTCACGTTTGAATCTCCATAAAAATCTTTCTAATTTGCTGATTAATGTTAAAGTTTATAATCCTTTTAAGAATAACCGTTTTGCTTGATATGAGTTTTAATCTCGCATCAATTCCCCTTGGTACGAATCTTTGCAGAGGTAAAATTTGTTCAAATTAGGAAATAATACTTTCAAATTTCTATTTTTTCAAATGCTACCACGTACTAAAGCTAATCATTGCGATTTGACATTTTCTATCAAATATTTTAAAATAATTGCTACCAGGATTTAGTAATAAAAATTTCGTTTATGGTTTAATAATTTTGCAATAGCGCTGGTAACATGAGTGATAAAGGCGCGTTACCTAAAAACGGTACCTTGAGTTTAAAGTCTGAATCATCTCACGAAAACATCGTTGGAAGCTCGAGTAAAGAACTGCAATCGAAACTTTCTCAAGATTCTGGATTTGAATTGAAGTCGACACCAAAGGTTCTGAATATACCACAAGCTGGCGTCAAGGGGGAACCAATGAGTAAAGTTGACTCATGTAAACTGTAAGTATGTTTAGCGATATGAAAGAAATTAGTTAACACCTAATTATTTTAATTAGAAGGAATTCACAAGATGTAGACGTCTTTTACAAATCAAAAATGCAAGACAGTTCCCTTTCTGTTTTGTATGTTGGATCAGCCAGCACTTTGAAAAGCAAGATAAAGGATTATGACTCAAATTAAAACTTACAAGTTCATTCTTAAGCTTGTATCATATTCTTAAAAACGAATCCCGAAAATAAAATTTATTATTTTTCTCTACTAAACTATTTAATGCTGTTACTGAAACTCGTGGGTGCTTTCGGGCGGAGAACAATCTTTGTGAGAGTTTTATTTAGATTTTTTTCGCCGATTTAAAAAAACAACAAACGACGAAAATGCACTCAAAAAATGTGTTATTCTATTCACTCATTTTATTCAAATTTAGATTTATAGAAAAAGGATTTTTAAGTTGGAAAAATACGCCAGTATAATAACATACATACACATATATTATATTTGTATTACACATATAAGAAAAAATTAGTCGAAATGCGGTTTCTTTGATTTAAGTTGATCGGGATCATCTTCGATTTCATCGTATTCATTCAGTTTCTTTGCCAGGAAATATATCTCAGCTAAAGCTATAGTCAATGCGCACATAATTCCCAACAATAGCCGGAATCCAAAGTCCAAATTTCCGATAATCAACTCAACTCCAATGAATCCAAACGCAAATCCAGCCGCCACAGAAAATATAAACTGCAGCACAGCAATTAGTTGGCGATTCATCGATTTGACTGCAAAAATTTATTTAGAAAGTTTTTAGAAATAAAACCAATCTGACTTACTTTGGTAACCAATAGTGTCGTCGGGCAGATCTTTCCGAACAGTATCCACATTCTTAGTCATATTTCGGTATTCCCTTGCATCCTGCTCTTCCCTCAGTTTTCTACACCGAGCCTCTAATTCTGGATTTCGAGGAATAATTTCATTTTCGGGTAAAATCAGTTGGCATTTATAAATCAGTTCATGCAAATAAACGGTGCACTCATTTGACTTTCGCCGTTCCGATAGAAATTTATCCAACCATCTGATGTCGCTCAGCTCTAATAAAATCTTATGTTTATTTTTTATATTTTTACAATTACCCTTGCCCATATCATGAATTTTGGATTCTTCAAATATTTCATTCGGTTCGTCCTCTCCTTTAATAGGATCGATTTCTTCAACCTCGCTGTTTTGTACTTCATCTGTTTTCTCTAAGCTAATACTTTTCAGAATTTTTATTTCTCGTTCAGTAAACTTTTCCTTTTCAGTTATTTCATTTTCTATCCTCTTGATATTTTTACCTTCTTCTGTATCAGTCTGATATATTCGTAAGATATTGTCGGGCATTGACTCAATATTCTCCAATTCTTGGACAAAATTAATTAAATCTTGCGATGGTTCTAAACGTACTCTGAAGTCCTTAATTAGTCCTTTAGACATTCTGATGCCAGTCTCTTTAGTTCTCTAATCCGAATCAATTTATTAGCGGCTAAATATATACAGATTCCTTTTATTACAAAGTATAGCAAAAAATTTTCTGTTTTCTTATTTGTGAATCTGCAACTTTCGCTCCAGGTCTGAATAAAATTCCACCAATTCCTCCTCTTTTTCTTCAAAAGTTAAATCGATTCTTGAGCACTTGTGGGTCATATCATCTACAAAATCTTGCCAAGCCTTCTTTCGTGTGGATCGATTTTTTTCTAATACAGAGTCCTAAGATGAAAGTTTTTGTTAAATTATATATTATAATTTTAAAATATTTATATAATATTTACATTTTGAAACTTTTATTCTTATGTTGAAAATAAAAATAAAATTAATGATGCGAATTTAAATGAAAGTAATACAGAGAAAGGACAAAAATAATGTAAATTAGATTATTTTAAGAAAATTCAAATTAAGATGCCCCTAATTCCATTTAATGAAGCATATTTAGAAAATGTTTTGGATCGTGCTTAAAATCAAATGATCGTCTTCTAATGCTGATAGGAAGAGAATTCCATAGTTTGAAAATAACTTTGAAAAAAATTACTATGTATTGCGCGCAAGGAATCAATAAATTTCCTAGCCTAGAAGAGGGCGAGAAGTGGATGATTTTACAGATGTGAGGGAACATTTCAAAATGTTTTGTGAGCAGAGTCATGCTAATAGTCTTAAATTGTATGCGAATCGTATACACCTATTAAAGGCGACATTAAGGTTACGGTTGCACTCAGAGTTTTCACAAGTTTAAGTATCAAGTTAGATGGACAACCAAACCTACAAACCAAACACCTCTATAAATTTTCTGTAATATTAAATTGACATGGTTGCAGCATTCCATTTTTGCGCTAAAATAAACCCATAGATTTCCTATCTTTGTTAACTTTACACATACATAAGTATATTGACATATTTTGATTGGGGAGATCATGTATAAACAAACAGAATAATAGTGGCCCAAGAATAGCCCTAGTAGAAAATATACATTTTGTCTAATTTAGATAAAATTTGTGGTCCAGAGTCAGAGAAAAATATGATGCTATACAAATTTTGTTAATGCGATTATTCAAATGATATGTATGTATTTAAGTTTAATGTATTTGGACTCTGATTTGCTAACAATAAGATGAGGACTATGAAAAGTTTTCTACTTTTATTTTCTAGTTTGTAAGGGTACATTTTAAGGGGTTAAGAAATATCACAGGAAATTGGTTATTTGTTCTGCCTGGAAATTTATCGCAAGCCGCTTATAATAAAATGCCTACCAGTGTTGGGTCCCTTTCTACCGCTATGATTTCTTGGCTAGAAGTAAAAATTGCCTCCAAAGCCTCCTTCAGAGGAGTGAAACTCGCTTGGCAAGACTGTGCGCACCTCGGAATTGTGTTCGCTTTGAGCTCGGTGAGTGTTTGCAGTGTAGTAAATAAACTTTCAACTTCGCGGTCGTTTCTTTCGGTCTAAAATTAAAAGAAAGTGTAAAAACAAGCGGTTCCCTCACTGCGACATTCGGCAACTTACCTCAAACTTTTCGAGGAGAAAATTGATCTCTCCGCTTAAGAAGGGCCTGTGGTTGAATATCCGTGAGTAAATATCGCCGATATCTGTAAAAAAAATAATATTATTTCTGCCTCAGAAACAAACTAGCTGACCTTTTACTATTTCAGTGGACATTTTAGATCCATTCAACTCTCTTTCAAATTTGTCATATGACTTTTGGCAGATATCATGGTTAGTGTTGCAAGATTCAATAATTTTGTTATTATTTAATTTTTCAATTTTATGGGTTTTGCTACCAATACTTAACTTTATAATTAACACTATAAATTAAATAGTTGTTACACTATAAAATTTGTTCTGTTTTTGTTTTTTACTTTTTGCAAGTTTGTTTCCGCTTAACGAGCAGAGCCCATTAAGTGTAATATCGAACCACTACTTTGAGACTCGATCGATTGCCATAATCAAAGAAGAAAATGCTGTTTTCCACCATTTAGTTTGACAGCGATATCAAATGCAAAGTATTTCTGCAAGTAGTGAATATAGAATCGATGCGGATAATGTAAATTGTTTAGGGTAAGTTCCACAATAGAAATTCGATATTAAAGTAAGCACAGCTGGTTTGTGTTCTGCCCGTCGAAATTTTCGGACCGATACAAATGGCGTTGCGGATCGAAGAAGTTTTTCGCCAGCACTGCGGAGGCGAATTGCAGAAAATATAAATTAAATCAGGCAAAAGAATGCAAAAGTTTGGATATGTTTCAATAAATTGCAAACGAGTCCACTGGAAGTGTCGTAATTCAGTTTAATTTGTGATGTGAAAGTTTTTTACCGAAATGGCGTTTCCTGCTAAGTGAGTCCCCCTTCGAGGAAAGTTGAAAGAGCCGCAGGGCAAGATGTTCGGAATTTTGTTTACATTTTCAATTATAATTTGATGCTCCTGCTCTCAGCTTTCGATCGCCTCTGTGGGCTCTCCTTTAAAATCCAGATTATTATTTAAAAGAGAAATCGGTCCTTTTGGCTAATTTAACCTCATTCTGCAGACTAATTGAATTTCTCTGCATTAATGAGCTGGGTAGTGGGTGCCAAACCCCTGTTTTCCATTTGGAGAAAGGAGGGGCCCGTGTGTGAAAAATCAATTACGAATCGAAAGAGGCTGTCCACTGTGCCGTTGTGCATTGTCATTTAGAAGACCAGCCAAAGGATTAATTATCAAAGTCCGTAGACTGAAAAGCTCTGCTTCAATGCCTGACGTAAAGTTTCCCACACATGAGCCTCCTCTAAGCTTACTTTTCGTTATTCCAAAGTTTAAGAATCCAAGTAAAATTCTGTTGATTTTCTTTTATAAATCCATGCTGAAACAACTGTTTTTCGGCTGTTTGTGCAGAAATCTATTTAAGGATCGTATTGCAAAAGCTGCTGTATAAATATAAAAACTATTCAAAATATTTTTCTTTAACTGAGGCCTGATCAATTATTTTTAGGAAAATCAACTGAAATAATTTAAGATGGCTTAAAGTTTGCCTTTTTAATTTATCTAGTTTATAATAATTCGAATTGAAACAAATCGAACTCTATTCAGTTTCAAAATCAGCTAGTTACATACATAAAAAGGAATATAGCTAATTGAGAAAGTTAGAAAAAAGTAAGTTTTAAAAAGGGAAAAAAACAAAGAAAATTAATTAGATCAAAGAAAGTATAATATAAAGAATTTGCAAGGCACACAAGAAATTTTGTACGAAATTTGTCAACTGGGGTCGCTATATAATACCCGTTCTCCAATGCAGAGCCCAACCAACCACGAACCACCCAAAATCGCGCCATCCCGTTCCTTATTCTTATTTGCGTCATCTCTCTCGCTCGTGTTTTACTCAACTTGGCTAACTTTTTACATGTGTGCGTTCTAACCAAGAGGAATAGTCACCCATTCAGCAATTATTTTGTACTAGAATAGTGACAGCGCCACAGCTGTCTCACTGGTTGTCAAAACATCATTGCACTAATTATTGTAAAAATGTGTGCGGCAATTCCAGCCCAGCACTGAAAGTGGTAAAAACTCTTCCAGATTAAACTTTTGCCCGAGTATGTTTTGACAGCCGGCAGCCACAACTACAGGCAAGGACTTGTACTTTACACTGGATTCAGCCAATTCAGCACTTTGGCTCGTGGTTGGTTGGTCGGCACCAGGGTGAAATAAGAAGGTGAACCAACTCCTATCCCTCACAATGGATGAGGCGTGCGAGAGAATCCGGTAGTTTAGAGATTTAAGCGTAGGGGGCTCTTGGGTTCCAGGCCCGTGTACATGTGTGATTTTTACATTTACGCGTGCGATTTTGACATGTGCGATTTTTACATGTGCGGGTGCGGTATGCGAAGAGGGTAGAGGAAGAATTGGAGAATGTAAATGCTAAATGCGGATGTAACCTCTAAATATGAAATACAAAATATCTCAGAACTTGATGTGAAATATAATTTAAATATAAAAATATTTTCCATAATAAATCGGAAACAATGGTTTGGCATTGCGTATTCCCTAAATTGTGTAAAAAGTTTGAGGAGTTATTACCAGAAATTCTACGGGTTTTGGCAGAGATGAGTTGTGGTGTACACTGATTTCAAAACGCGCGGGTACCTGGAACATCAACGCCTCTAAGCGGTGATTGACAGTACTACCGGATTCTCTAGCATAGAATCGGACAGGAGTTGGTTCACCTTCTTATTTCACCCTGGTCGGTACATTGGAGAACGCGCATAAGCACTGCAGAGATACAACTCAGCATTCAGTATATCGTGAGCCGACTTGATAGAACCTCCGTCCTGTATTGCGAGCTACTTTTCAACCGTTCAAGTTCTTGGCTATCTCTGAGCATAGACTATCCATAATAAGATGTAACACTCTCTTTACCACCTGAAAGCTCTAACCCATATGTAATTCCAAAAATGGGATCGAGAAAAATGTCCCTTTAGATAAGGCAGCAAAGAACTATTGCAACCACATAATGCGCACCTACAGCGCTTACACTGTAAAGAATAATGTGAAAATTTTTTTTACATTCGTTTTTAAGCCCAAAAATAATTACGAATACTTATGAATGCATGCGTGGTTGCTATTATTGCCCTCCCTTGCAATGTGCCTGGTATAGGGAAGGTATGAATTGAAGAAAAAATAGCTCAACTCCTCTCAGCAAATAAAGCCTTTAGCTATGCTATTGGGCTGCTTCTATTCAGCTCAACACGATATTTCCCCTTTAAAAATCCCCTTACGCCGATCGCACAAGGCCCTTTACAGCGAGAATTTCGTAAAGCACTAACTTTTACTGGATGCAAGTTCTTTATGTTTATATTTTTTTTGATTAGATGCACCGTGGTGGTACATTTAAAAATCCAGTTAGGATGATTTTCGTCTTGCACATTTTCACCGGTAGTAATTGAAACTAAAATTTTACATTAAAATTCCTTAAATTTCTGAAGTTAGAATCTTTAAACATGCTTTTCTCGAAACAGCATTTTAGAAGTTGGTTAACGTGATTATTAAAAATTATATCTGATCAGTTTAAAATGTTAATTGTACCCCCCGTTCATTCCATGATATATGGATAGAAGTTGGATTGTGTTTTTATTCCATGTTTATTTAAAAAGTAATAACATAATCGTATTTTTAAAATATAAAACCGAAGATATTTTTCCATACAACGTTCAATTTAAGAAGACCCACTTAGTGACCTCACTTTCAGATTTTAAGACGATTAACACCCAGACCACAAAAATCAAAATAACATGGAATTTTTCTAAATTACCCTAGGCGCTATTTAGATTGCATTTACTTTATTCAAAGAGGAACAATTTTATAACAACTTTTTTTTTATAACGAATGTACATAGGTATGTTATACAATTCTCCGTAGAATTATGTAATCTTAAATATGCCATAGTAGAGCAAACATTTAAAAAAAAGCACTAGCTGTTGGTTCTTAAGTAAACTAATTGGTTGGGTCATAAAATACGTCATTCTTTCGATAATTTTTTAGTCAATGTAATTACTAATTAGTTTGGTCATAAAATAGGCGTCTCGAGATGTGAATACAACTTGCAATACCTTTCGATAAATGATTTACTATATGTATATTTTTTGCCTTAGAAGAAAAATTATGCAGGAAAAATTTGGCAACATAAACAAAAACATAACTTTTTCAGGTGCAGTATAATTTAGATAAGCCCACTTTATAAAAAGTATCAAACGATGTCGGTGCATTACAAGTTTAAAAGTGCATTAGATTTCGATACAATTACATTTGATGGATTACATATTTCGGTCAGTGATTTAAAAAAATCCATAATTCATCAAAAACGGCTTGGAAAAACTGCAGACTTTGATTTGCAGATAACGAATGCGCAAACAAAAGAAGGTTTGTGTTGAATATGTGCATTTTAAGTAGGAGACTCACTTTTTAAATGTTGTTTTAGAGTATACCGATGATGCCACATTAATTCCAAAAAACACCTCTTTAATTATTGCCCGTATCCCACTTGCTGTACAACCTAAAAAACCATGGGATCCACAGGCGGACAAACTACAGGGTGTCAGACAAGCTCCAGAGCCCGACAGTGGCACATTGGATTTATCTCAAATGAATGGTACAGAAGAGGATAAAATTCAGGCCATGATGATTCAAAGCACAATGGACTACGATCCTAATAAGTAAGTGATATAATCGAATGTTTGTCCTAAATATTTTTATCATTCCGTTTATTACACGCGTACTTTGGATTTATCGTCAACTTACAGATTCAAACACAGGTAAATGTTTATCTCAGATACTTCAAACTGTGAGGATTCGCTACATAAATGCAGATATTTTAATAATTTAATTTGTAACTAATTGCTTGCCGGTTTAATCATATATTTTATTTTTCTATAAAGTTATCAGAAAATTCGTGGACAAGGACAAACAGGAGAAGTGCCTGCAAATTACAGATGCTTTAAATGCCATAAACCAGGCCACTGGATTAAAAACTGTCCACTTGGTTCAAGTGGAGAAACTGCAGATGTAAAGAGAAACACCGGGATTCCTAGGTCATTCATAGAACGAGACTCTCAGGAAAAGTAAGACTCATCATTCGTAAATGAATTGAGTTATAATTATTTTCCCATTTTGAAGGAATGCTGAACAACAACCACAGCCACCTCCACCTGCCCCAGAGAAAAAACAAGAAATTCCAGAGGATTTAATATGCAGCATTTGCAAAGATTTATTTACAGACGCGGTTATGATTCCCTGCTGTGGAAGTTCATTTTGCGATGAGTGTATGTAGATAGAAGTTTGAGTTTGAAATGAATCAATACAAATAAACGGTTTTAGGCGTGAGAACTGCACTCCTGGAATCTGAAGACAACGAATGTCCCGATTGTAAAGAAAAGGGTAGCTCACCAGGTTCATTGATTCCGAACAGATTTTTAAGGAATTCAGTGAATGCATTTAAAAATGAAACAGGCTATAATAAGCCTAGGCAAAGAAAAGGTATGTAATTTGAATTGAATTTCCTTATCGTTTTAAAAAGAACAAATGCAATGATCCACCTTTTTTATTTTTTAGTAGAACTTGATATTTTGATTTACAATTTGCCTTTTTATTCCAATTAGTTATATTTATGACCTAATGTCATAATAGAAAAAATATCACTGACTGTTTTTTAATCAAAGTTAAATCTCTTAATTGTTGGATATAAATATTGGTCACAAATCATACTTAATTTTGTGTCTAAGACAAATTGCAAACATTTTGTTGCAATATTAGGACATTGCAATTTAAAGCTAAAACATCGTGTATAAATTCTGGGACCCTAGTAAATCCAAATTTATTTAACATGTTTTTAGAACCTCCAAAGCCTCGGGAAACGCCTCCTGTATCAGTACCAGCACCTACACCAGTTCAAAGTGAGGAAATTAGCGCGCCTTTGGAACCACCTAAAGAAGTCAAAAGTAAAACTGAAGAGAAAGATAAAGAAATAATTAAGGAGAAAAAAGAACCAGAAGTAGTTGAGAAAAAAGTGGTAGATCCTGGTGCACTATCTTCTCACGATGAATCTGATTTTGAGGACAACATAACAGTCACCGTACCCCCGGCTCATCTGCAAGGCCCCATTGCCTTTAAGGAGCGCCAATACAACGGCAGACATGGAAGGCATCCAAGGCCACCTGGCATAGAAAACTCTCCAAAAAACAGTTCAACGACTAATGTAAAAATTCAAAAGGCTTTTAATAAAATTCAATTAATAAATTTTTTTTATAATAGGCTACTTCCCCAAGTGAGCGTCATCGTTCTGGTACTCCGACGGTAGATGAGAAGGAAATATCTGGGGATGGAAGCGAACAACCCCAAAAGCATCATCCAGTTCCATCGCACCATTCATCCTCCCGAGATAGAGAAAGGGAATCGATGCGGCCTCATCGGTCAACACCGTCTGACATGTACAACAGTGGGCCGCCAGTAAATTCTTATCAAAATCAGCCCATGATGGGGCCCGGCCGACCCTACGACATGGGCGTTTATGGCGTTCCTTCTGGACCTGGGTACCTTTTTAATGTCTAATTTTTTTTGAGTAATTTAATATTAATTTTTTTCTTTAGATACCCGCCTTACATGATGAATGACAGGATGCGCGGACCTTATCATCCACCACGTCCTGGATATTCTCATATGCATCCAATGCGCCCACGTCACATGGCTCCACCAGGGACATTGGCTTCTGTTTATCAAGGAGTAGCAGCTAAAGTTGGCACAGGGTAAGAATATATAGCGTAAATTTATATCGTAACAAAAATTAAATATTTACTGCTTATATCAGAATTATTGATGATCCTTTGGAGGCATTTAACCGGATAATGAGGGAAAAAGAAAAGAGGAAGGAGGAACGACGACGATCACCAGAAAGGAGGAGATCACGTTCAATTGAAATGAATTTAGGAAGGATGAGACACTCTCCTCCGGTTTACAACCGCGCCCGAATTCGAAGCCCCGAGGAAAGACGACTTCGTACACCGCCATCAAGAGAACGACGGGGACGGTCCCGTGAAAGAGAAAAGAGATCTATGGAGAGAGAGAAGCATCGACACCGCTCTAGTTCATTCAGTGATAGAAGTTCCAGGTAAACTCTACTACTAATTTATATTTATAAAATTTTTGTACTGTTAAATAACTCCCGCTGAATTTATATAACTAATAGGTCTCGATCATGGTCAATTCCACCACGAAGGCGCACTAAATCCCCTGTTGTTATTAGAAAGCGTTCCCGCAGTAGGTCACCTTCCTTCAGTATGAGCAGGTGAGGTCTATTTTATTTTCCTTGTAATTATTTAAGGCATTTATTTTTATTCATTACCTTTACGACGAATGTTTTACATACAGGCATTCATATCGTTTATCATTAATAATATCAAAGGTGTGTCGCTTGTTTTAGAAAATGCTTCATTCGAATTTTTGTCTAGTGTAGTATTTGGAAAATATATACATAGAACCTGATTCTGGTTGTCACCTCACTTTCCGTGAAGTGAGAGCTTATGGCTGAGTAACGAAGAATTTTTCTTATAAGAAACAAAACAGGTAATTCAGCCATAAGCTGTCACGTCACGGAAAGTGAGGTGACAACCAGAATCAGGCCCATAGTATAATTACTAATGATTCGTCATTTTTGAGATTAGGTTGAGCAATTAATGCTATGTAGTTTTTTCCAGTGTTTTTAGTTTATCTTCATTTACTTTCATCTTTTATTCTGCTGTTATACGTATACCACATGCACTCGCTGCAAACGTTTAACGCTGAATGGCATTTTTTAGATTACCTTTAATCTGTATAAGAAAGATAATGCAGAATTGATATTATGGGCAGTTTAAAAGAAACAGCAATGAAAAGCTCACACTTAAAAGAGATGTAACGTTCCTGTTTTAATTTTGATATGTTTAAAACAAATTCTTTCTTTCAAGGAAAGCACATGTTTTAAATTTTATCTTTGTTTTGCCTTGTTTTATTTCCTTAAAAAGAACTGCTTTGATCGCATTACATTAATAAAATTAAGACCACATACAAACAGATAATAGTAAATAAAGTCATTTATATTTGAAAGTGTATTGCATCAAAAACGTTGGAACTAGGGAACTCGAATTACAAACATTTTTATGTTTTTGTTTTAGTTTTGAATTGTGGACGCTTCTTCTATAAAAGAATTTATTTACTATTAATTTTATTTTTATACTGTACTCTAAAATATATTTAAAATTGGCAAATACATGCCATTATATTTGAAACGCATTCATCACTACGATATAAGTTCACTGAAGTAGAGCTATTTTTAGCTGTTTTATAGGATACTTGTAAATATTGTTTTTGATTTTTAATATTCTTTCTTTTGAAGCTATCCCGTATTACAATTATATCATTCGATTTTGGGTTTCTGTAAACTGTAAAAACAAATTAAGACATTCAAAATTATCACAAGCATGCAAATAGTTAGAGTATCATTGAATTGCCTTTAATTTTGTTACTACAGAAGAGATAACGACCTTTTTTATCTTTATGATTTAGTTTTACTCTAAAATCATTTGGTGTAGCCAAATGTCTACCAGAATATCGGTTTCATCGTATCTTTTTAAAAATTATTGCTTTACTAAAATACTCATAGTTTTGCATTTCGAGCCCTGTACCAGTAATATGAGTACATATATTAATTTGTAAGTTAATAAACCGAAATTTCATAAGAGGTAAGTAGTTTTGAGAGAGCCAATGAAAGGTTAGGGTATTCACGTTTTGTTGCATTTACCATTGTATCGCTATAATAGTTGTTAAACGTAAATATATGTAAATTATTGAAAGCGTTAAGAAATAAATAATATCGATTGCCATAGAACTAACTCTGAAATAAAAGTTTACACTTGATGCAACGATACAATAGAAAACAAAAGTAAATATCCCTGTTATATTAAAAAATGGCATCAAATAAAAACACCTTAATAATGTGTGAATAAAAAGAAAAATTAATTTTTAAGTATTTATTCAAAACTAAATTTTATAGGTCGCGTTCACGTTCAAATTCACAAGGTCGTTTTCGGGGGCCTGCGCCTCCTTTGCGTTACAATCGCTCACCAATACGAGCAATATCACCTAGGTTAGTAAGATGTTTTCTAAAATCGTTAAAACAGTTGGAAATTTGCACATATAATTAATGTTTCAGTACATTTTGTAATGAATGTGAGCTTTAGTTTTTCTTTTATTTTCAGCACTGCGTACTCTAGGCAGTTTTTTTGTTTTGCGTATTTAGAATATTTAGTTGTAACGTGAACGTTAGCTAATTTTGTTATTCTTAAATTCAATGCTTTATTATTACACTATTCAAGTTTCTATTTTTGTTTTACAGATACCGCCAAAAAGAAAACCGTCGTCCCGAGAGAAGGGAAGAGTTTCCCAGAGAAGAATTCCGGGAAAGATCACCGTACCATTATCAGACAAGGTTTGTTTTAAAACAATTTTGTAAATAATTTAAAGTGACGAATTTCTCACTCTAGGCGGCCTAGAAGCAGAGGGCGGATGATGTCACCTGGACCGCATAGACAAGACAGACCCCCTGTTCACATGCAGGAGCAATTTTTCCATCAAGCACCAATGCCTGGGATGTATAACGAGGCCCCATATGTTCAAAACAACAACAGGTACGAATATTTCACTTGCTTCAATATTTTTGAGAAAATGCGATTTGGCCAATTGAGTTGTTTGGAAATTCTGGTCAAAGTCATAAGAGTTGTATAATCGTTAGAATTTTCTTATGTGATAAGATAAGATGAACTTGTAAGTGTGACACTTTTGAAAATTCTTTGCTGTGATATTTTATATTCGTTTTTAAGAAAATGGTAAAGCAAGATTTTTTGAACTGTGTGAGGTCTTACCTTTGCAGTAGCAAATATATATTATGTGAGATATTTTTCCTTACATTGAACAAGAGGGAAAATAAAACTAATTAGTGGTCCTTTACATCTGTGATAGTAAATTAAGTTTTTAGTATCTTTTATAAAAAATATAAACTAATATACATAATTTCTCTAAAATTTGTTTTAAGTTTAACCTGTTATCCATAAAATTCATAATGAACTCGATTAAGTTTTGCGAACTGACGATTGGTTAATGAAAATTTTTATTATTAATGGAACAAATATTTATGTTCCTGTACTTTAAGTATTTATAATTTGCATGCTATTTAAATTTTGATAAAACGTCGTCCATGTTGAAAAAAACATAAGAATGATACAAATCTGTATTTAATGTTACTTCAATACTGAAAGATCTAAAATGAGATACTGACAGGAGAATCTGGTAAGCTAATATCTTTTATGTTCTATTAAATTTGATTTTGTTAAGAAAATATATTTTAGATTTGGTTTACAAATCTGAAAACAAACATTAAAAAGTGCATTGTTTTAACACTAGGAGGACAGGATTAAGCCGAGAGAGCTATTGTAATAATGTTCTCTTTTGTATCGCAATATTTGTTCTGATATTTTTTGAAGGGCCATTCTTTATTTAAAGGCTTAAAAAAAAGTGTAATTTTGCGATTTTTTTAAAAATGTTTTTGTAATTTTTCTATCCATACATTTTGTATAAAATAAAATCGTACACTCTAAATCTTGAACTTGAAATAAAATAAAGCGGTATTAACAAAAACAAAAATTTACCACATTTTTATGGCAGGACGAATAAATTAGAAATCAGAGCAAATGGACGTCAATTTCCTGCATTGTTATCTTAAGAGTTTTCATACCTTGAGAATAGAACACAAATCGGTTTTTTTTTCAATATTCTACAATCACAATATTATTAATTTCAAGAAATTCTTAAAAATAACTAAGATATAAATAACTCGCGCACTTTGCAATTAAATAAGAAACAAAAAGATTTTCTTTTTTAATTTTTGGATTAGTCTGAACGCATTTCTCTTTTCATTTATATTTCGTTAAGTAGTGAGTGGGATGTCTTTAAGGGAGAGTAAGGTTAATTCGATACAAAAAAAGCATATTTTATATAATTTTTTTTTACGACACAGTTAATATATATATATTTCTATAATTATTATATAATAACGTAACATTTGAGGAATATTCTTTGAAATTTTCATTAATTTTTATGAAGAAATGAGTCATTGACAGCGAATCTCCGCGGACGTTTAAAAAAAAAGTATTATTGCGGTGACCCTCATCATTGGATCATTTGAAATCAAAAACCCAAAATGATTTTATTAATTGATAAGTTTCTGCAGGTAACAGCGTCGAGTTTTTTTTTTTATTGATTTTTCAATTTTTTACAGCACTTAGAAGTCAATATGCCGATTTTTCATCAAAAAAATCGAAATTTTTTTTATTTTAAAATACGTTAAAATTAGAAAAAAAAACCCGACGTCATTACCTCGTCATTTATGTAAAAAAAGAGTGTGCAAAATTTCAAAAGGATCGGTGCAGTAGATTTTGAGCTACAGTGGGCACCGACTCTGAAAAAGCTAAGTGTGAGAAAAACGCGCTTAAACCACCACCAAAGAAATCTCCGTTTGTTAGCGCTGTCAGGTGGCTATCCCGTGAAGCCCGAAATCGGACCGGAGAGGCAGAAACTTACAACCCCATATCTCCGTTAGTTTTACTCCAATCGACTTCCAATTTTGACACAATAATCTTAATATGTTGTACATTAATACAGTAGGTGATCAATGAATTAGAAACACTAGAATTTCTTTAAAAAAAGTTTGAGAATTTGTGAAAATTTGAGGTATTAAGTAAAAATTACGTGAAATTTGCACTAAATATTTATTACTCAATTCATCTGGTGTACATATAAAGTCAAAAATTTAATATTTTGTTGTCCCCCCCTTAGCTTTAATTACTTCTGTTATTCGCGCTGGCATACTTTCAATACAACTGTTGATCATTGCCTTAATTTCAGGGTCATTATTCCATATGCCTTCGATGTTATTTTTCAAAACTTGTATGGTATTATTTGTTCTCGAGTACACTTTACATTTTAGAAAGGCCCAACAGTTCTCAATGGGATTGAGATCTGGGGAATTTCCTGGCCAAGGAATAACATTCATATTTTTTGAAATTAAAAAATCATTTACATATCTTGCCGTATGGCATGGTGCGCCGTCCTGCATAAACGTGTAGGAAGATGTTCTGGAAGCCAGGAAGTCCATATAAGGAAGAAGGACCGTTTCCAGGACACGTTTATATTGTTCCGAGCGTAACGTTCCCTCGACGAAATAAATAGGACCGGGGCCTTCTCCAGTAATGCAACTCTAAATCATTGTTGCCGGTGGATGTTTTACAGTTCTTTATGAGGCAGTCTTCGTTGAAATGTTCGTGGGGTCTCCTTCTAACAAAATTAGCTGCTTCCGTGGCAGCCTCTAAGCGACATTCGTCACTAAAGATGACCTCAATTTAAAAGAAAAAATGAAAAATCGTAACCCTGACAAACACAAGCGTCAACGGAACCCAAATGTTCCAAATTTAATTACCTTTTTCCAATCATCGATGGTTAAGCTCTTATGAAGTTTTGCCCAAATTAATCTCTTCTTCATTTTTTCCGTTAATTTCGGCTTCTTTGCAGGCCGCCTACATTTCAAACCTGCCTCATAAAATCTTCTTCTAACTGTCACCATTGATATGTCCACTCCCTGCTCATTTAGATCTCTAGCGATTACGCGTGCTGGTGCCCTGCGTTGTTGTGCCGCCCTTCGAATAATTTTCCGGTCAGTTCTCGCAGTGATTTTTCTCAAACTCGTACAGTTTTTCCGTTTATTACGTCGAGGAATTAAGCCAACTTCAATATTTTTTGAAATTCTGCTCACTGTAGCCGCCGAAACGTCAGCTTTTGTTGCTATTTGTCGAACAGAAAACTTTTGCAATCTGAACAATGTTGCAATCTCGATTTTTTTTCACTCGTTACGTCTTTTCGTCGTCCCACTATACGAAATTGACAAATTAAAAAAAAAAAAATCATATACACAACCTAAACACATACTTTTTAACTTTTTTTTTTCACAGGTCACTCGCAGATTCCTTCGCTCACAGTTACTGTTTATTATTGTTTACAAAAACACTTCACTTCCTCTATAATAACTTCACTCGATAATTGCCGTATTGCAAATGATTGCATTTTTTCTGAAATCGCCCTTTTTATACCCTTTGCATACCTCCTTTTTACCCTTTCTAAGAAGGATGTTATAAAATTTACCTGCCTAACCCAATGTGGGAGATTCCGTTACTTGTTTCATGAAAAAATCTTTTTATCAGACTTCATCACCAATGCATATTGCACATTATAAATTGAAACTGTGTTAATATTTTCAAGTGTTTCTAATTCATTGATCACCTACTGTATATATACAAAAAAAAAAAAAATTATAAAACAAAATACCTTACCCCCCCTTAATTAAAATAAATTAGTATTATTAGTTTTAGAATATTTCTGCATTTCATTTTCTTGTTCGATCAGTTGTCAGTATTTTATTGTCTTATTTGTTTTACTTTAATTAAATTCGATGTGACGTAGTTAAGAGGGTGAAATGAAGTGGTGGAATTTATCTTGAGACAGTTTTCTATTGAAAAACAATTTGAAAATACTCTTTAAAAATTATCCTCCTAGTGTTAATTTTAAAGCTGCATAATACCTGACCTTTGCATACAATTCAAATTTTTTTTAAGGAAATCCAACGTAATATAATTAAATCAATTAAATTTTATAACTGTTTCTGTGCTCTGAAAATAAGCCTTCAACTAATTTGTACTACTTAGATGTATGTAATTAAAATTAAGCTCTCAATTATTATTTTCTGTGTCCAAAAGATCAAATGATCGTTTCTACGATATGAATAAGCTAAGTTTTGAATGGGTATCACAAGCTCCATCTTAATAGTTTAACTAATTTGTTGGCATGTTTGCTCCGCTATATACCATTTTAAAGTTAGTCATTAAGTACGAAAATCTCGTGTCGGTTAAAGTTCTCGTCTCAAATAATTGGCTAAAGCTAAATTTAGACGACATTAATAACTTATGTAAGTACATTAATTCTTACATTCACGCAAATAATTAAATTAAATTTGTGTTTTGCTCCTTGTTCTATAGTTCCACTTTGAAGTTCTTGCAAACTTCGGACCATTTTCCTTGCAATTCTTGAAAGGAAGATATTTCAGCTGTAAATAAATTGGTTAACTGGTGAAACATTTTCTATACCGCTTGAATGATCCGTTCTACAATCCTTTCGAGTGAGGGTTGGGGATATGAACTTTTAAATTAAACATAAATTATAAATTTTAATTTTAATTTATCACCGTTAAGAGACGTTGTTACATTCGTGATAATTGCACAACTACATATCTCTTTTAGATTCAATTTATTTTCATTACTTCGCGATGTACACTGTGGGAGAATGCTTTACCGCATGCAATGGTTAGTAGAATGGCTAAGAGAGAAGTTGTTTTAAATGGTGTAGCTATTGTAGCTGAAATGTTACAGGAAAAGTTCTTTTTGTAAAGAAAGTGAGCGCTACTAGATTTAGCACACCGATATTGTCCTCTTTCTTATTTTGTCTCTTTTTGTATTTAAGATTTGTGCCTTTGTGTACAACTTCATAAATTTTAATTGGTTTTGTTTTTATCGACGTAGAGTAGAAATAGCACATACGACATTTCCCAATTTCGCGGCTTATCATTATTCAAACCTGCAAAAAATTATTACTATATTTTCACAACCCTCACCAATGGTAGAAGTTTAACTCCTATGAAGCGATTGTGAATAAGTTCATGCGTGTTTGAAGTTTTTGGCGTAGTTTTCTATAATTTTTCTTGTGAATGTTTAATGGAGTTTTGTGTTAGTTTTCAAATGTTTTTTATATTGTATTATATTGAAAAGTTATATATCTAATTTTATAAAAAAATGTGTCTTTAATATTTGATGTACCAAAAAAATAATTTCAACTAGAAAATTGAACGATATAATTCGATAGCATAATACAGGTTATCTTAGAAGACAGGGTTTCAAAACCAAGTTTCTAATTTCAAATCAACATTTTTTATAAAATATATTTTTAATAGATAAGCAACGTATTTTCTTTAATTTACCAATTTTAAACGTTTTTTGAGGTGCTAAATAAATAAATAATTCATCAGTTATAGAACAAAATTTTCTAAATTAAAAATCATTATAATAGCAAATTGTTCGGAAAGCACAGAAAGCTTTAAAAATCTTACAAAATATTCAATAGTAATTGTTGAAAATATCATTTTCGTTATTTTTTAAATCAGTTTCGGCACTGAACTAACTTTATTTAACATTATTATGCAATGCTTAATATTCTAAAATAAAACTGAGAAACTTCTACTTAACTCGTCTTCAGTAGAAAGGTTGTCTTACTACAACTTGTCTATCTTATAATTTTAATTTATCGAACTTATAAATTTCAATAATTGAACTATTTTCCAGAATATTTCCTCGTAGGAAATCGTACATTTAACTGATAATTACATTGACTATATATTTATTAAGTAAGCACAGTTTCGTTTCGTCAAATTCATACAATTCATTTAGTTTGTTATTAGTATCTGTTGCACATTAAAAAATGCTCGCAAGGATCTACAGCGGCTCAGAAGTTTTATATAATTTATTCTGAGCTGGAAACGTAGTTTTAGCTTCTGCTTTAGCTCCTTTCATCTGTTCGATCCAATTGGATCCAATTGGGACAGGAATACGAAAACGGATATGCTTAAATGAGACATATAACATTCTTACTATCGTAGTGTTGAGATTATATAAAATTTCTACTAGCAAGTAATTCCGGATTATATTTGAAGACATTTTCTGACGTAAATTTTTCAAAATTTCAATAAAAATTATGAAAGCAAGAGGTAATATGAAAATGTGGTTTTATATAATAAAATTAGCAATTTACCGAAATGTATTGGTGTTTCCAATGTATAAATTTCCTTTCAGATCCCAATACATGGTCGTCTTCCTTTTTGTTGATTGCACACTGCATCAGATCTCTCTTATAACTCTGTCAACTCCACAGTTTTCCTTCCAAAATTCTCTTGAGATCATCTGACCACCAAACACGAGACAAAACTACAATTTTTCTTGGCCAGCCTGACAGTGGCCTTTTTAATTTCATGATTGATTGAACTCACCCTCAGCAACCGAGAAACTCTGAAGAGGCCCGAATTTTTTTGTTGTTATAATCCTTTTCATTTTAACGGAAATACCGACATTTCAATATGAATTACAATCGATATATGTGGACTTTCCAAGGAAATTTTAATAATTTTCCAATTAATATTACAATCCTTTATACAAGTGAAAATTAAATCGATAGCAATTGTTTTTTTTATACGCGCACATTTGGATGGTTGGTGATACATTATTATAAAAGGAGAGGAAGTTTGATTTGAAGTTGAGTCACCCCAGAGTGTGTTTCTGACATTAAAAACACCGGCTACAATGAAATTTCTCTATTTGATCATCACACAGAGTATCTAAAAATCTCTTAATATTACTAAAATCCGTAAAAGTATTGCTGTTATAAGCGCCACATTTTGTTGTTGGTTGAGCGTTGTGACTGCACACGCATCGAAATACTCAACGCAGCGACATTCAACTCACGCCTAAAATCTACTATTCTAATCTCCTTTCCAAAAGTGTCAACAATACTGACCTACCACCACACAATCACTTTCGAAACTGGAAAAATGAATTTTATTTCCCTAAAATTCACCTTTTCATCGAAAATTTTCTCCGAAATTAATATAATTAACACACCTTTTTCTCATTTTTGTCTAATTGCCCATCATATTACCTTACCAAAAAAGTACAACATGTCGATATAGAGAAAAAATATGCTATAGGTGATCATTTTGTGACTGCCCATTTTTGTCTCGTTCGCTCTTATTGCAATTTATAGAAGGAATGGTCAGCAGTAGTTCTTTGCTGCCTTATCTAAAGGCACATTTTCCTCGATCCCATTTTCGGAATTGCATATGGGTTAGAGCTTTGAGGTGGTGTAGAGAGTTTCACATCTTGTTATAGAAAATATTTGATGCTGTAATATAATAGTTTAGCCAATTGCTTAGCTTGATGAGTGAGTCTAGGTTTGGGTTGACTTCATGAGACGGAATGAGAAAAACTGTAGGAGCATTCCTTGAATACTGTCGAATTGTGCATTTTTAATTTACTTTGATTAATTTAACATATCAAATATACAGCTAAGCAAACGAATTCGAACAGGTTAGATTTGCCTTCGTTTTAATTGTAATACTAGTTCAGTATAACAAGACGAAGACTTGGATTCAGGCAGGCCCTAAAAAAGGTTTGTATTTTCACCAGCAAGTTAGACACTTGATCTGAATACGATCGACACATATTACTATACCTGAAATCTTGCTTTTTTCATAAAAATATAATCTATTATCCTTCTTCTCGTTAAATGCCTAAATTTTTAGTTCACTAATTAATCGATTGAAAAAATTGAAGATTACGTTCAATATTGTGATAGGTTTACAAACTAAACGAAATTGCCTTTTCCAAAATTCACTACTTACATTCACTACATTCCTGTAAGATTTCAAAAAAAATAGTTGTGAGTGACTCACGAGAATAGAGGTAGTTGGTTTTCATAAAAGTTTATTCTTATTTATAAACTGTTATTAAGGGTATACTCCAATTCCACGCATTTTTCCTACACGATCTTTATCCACCTAAAATCTTTATTTTTCAATTTCCATTAATTCATTTTGAGGAATTTTATCTTTTCAATCTATAGATTTTTTTTTTTTTTAATTAAAATTGAGGAGCCTCCACCCGTAGCTTATGTGAGCTTCTTTTATTGTATCCTTTCTATATTTTTATCCCAACGTCCTTAGTGAAGTTTAGCACATTTTCTTTTTTTTGGGGGTCGTTTGCTAATATGTCCTTTAAACTTCCTTTGATGTCATACTGTTGTCTTTCTTGGGTGTATTTCGGACATTGGGTTAGTGGATGTTCGATGGTATAGTTTACTTGGCAATGCACACATCCTGGTCTAGGGCTTTTGTTTCTTAACCATTCATGTGTTGTTATTGTGTGTCCTATCCGTAATCTTGCGATGGTTATCTCCTTTCTGTTTTTGTCGTTTGCTTTTTCCAGTTCTCTGGTAATGGTTTATGTGTCGCAGCTGTGTATTTTCTGTATTCCAGTTAGATTTCCATTGTTGCGGTGATCATGTAGGTTTCGCTTATGGGTTCATTTAGAGTTTTTTTTGCTTCTTCATCGGCTTTTTTGTTCGTCATGTAGGTATAGACTCGGGATCCACATAAGAATAGCCTCCTTTTGCCTTTTTCTTATTTCCTCTGGGTTATTATATATTTTCTGGATAATTGGATTTTCAATGTTTAAACTTATGTTTTGTATGGTATTGATGGCACTGAGCGAATCTGTGGGGATAAGGTGTTTTTCTTCTTCGCTTTCTTTGACTATACTGGTTGCACACAAAGTTGCGTTGATTTCTGCGGTGCAGTTATTACTTTCTCCTGGTAATATTTGTCTCTATGTTTGTTCGTTTGTACAAACAGCGAACGCACTGATGTTGTGGAGCTGGAAAGATGATAGACTACCTCCCAATTAACCTTTCTTCCTTCCTAGGCAGATATTCAAAATGATCAGCAAATTATGTCGGACCGTTAGGGTGCAGATTAGATTCAGACTAAACTAAAAGCGCGCGCTTTCAGCTTCAACTTGGCTTCACCTTTAACGAATGTCAAGAATTCAAAACCAAAGACTATCAAGTATATGGAAAATCCTTTTACAAAGAATGTTCACTCTCGTCGCAGTTATCCACTATTGCCATTTTTCAGAAAAATTAAACAGAAAATTTACCCACGCTGTGAACTGGCCTCATGCATGCGTGCGTAAGTCGTCTGACAGTTTGACAATTTTACATTTTTAAACGGGTAATTTGCACGCTTAGGACATATAAGTTCAAATAAATTAAAATCACAGGGGCTTTTACTCCATATACGCCAAAAATATTAATGAATTTCTGGCGAAAATGCAGTAATTTCTCGATTCTGCGGTTCTTTTCGAAGCCAATTCGAAGCGATGGTAAAAAAATCGCGTACATTTGTTAGTGGTCCGCCGTTCGGGTTTTCTGTTCTCGGGTTTTGTATTCAAAAATTTTATATTCTTTGTTCGAAAAGTTGGTAAAAAGTCTTATGAATTAAAAGGAGAAATTCTTAGGGTAATCTTGAATGAAAATCATTTTTGGAAGCTGCTGCGAATTTGTTTCCCATTTTTACGACGTCGGTCATAAGGTGCAATAGAACGTCTTTAAACAGTCAGACCACTTTGCCCTATAGATTGTGTGCGTGCGCCGGACCACTTCACGGCTTGTAATCCCAGTAGGAGTAAACTAGTTCAAAAAAAAGTAGAATAACTAGTTCCTAAGGAAGGAGTAGTAGTTCTCAGTTGGATACCTTTTATATGGAAACAACTCATTACTTTTGTACAGCGATGTCCTACAACTGCTCTGCTGCATTACTATTGAACTACCTACTTAGAGAACTTATTTCCTCTGAACTACTTAGAGAACGTAATTATTTAGAAGTGGGGTTCCAGCCCTAATCGACTCCAAACATTTTGTTAACCATCTAGGGCAATTTTATAGTGTACTACTAGGTAATTTAAGGTGGAGGAAGGGGTTTAAAAAATATATTTAAAAATTTGATGGATAATTATTTTTTCCAATTTTTATTATTATCATTATTGCTATTGCTTTTATTTCAAAGAATTAGTTTCTGACTTCAGAGGCTGGCGCGAGGACAGAGGTGAAGCTCGATTCGTGTGCGCCTGCCGCTGAGCGTGGCATCGAGCGAACGAGTTGTGGGTAATTCCTGCCGAGTGCGGCCGAAGCCGTATATATACACTACTGGAAACAATTAAGGGAACATTGCCGTGCCAAGGAAAAAAGTGGTTAACTCCAATCGAAGTGATTTCGAGAAAAATGCAAAAGTTTGGAGTTAAAAAAATCGTAGTTGAAAACATTCTTTTTTTATGAAAATTAATATGTTAATTAATAATGATATTCTTTATCTGAATATTAAAAAAAATTAAATTTTTTTATTAAAATCTATGCAAAAAGGCACATAAGGCTTTTTTGCCTTCCCAAATACAAATCCAAAAGACCCCTAAAGTACCTTAGTAGCTATGAATTTGTAATGAACATAGAGAAAGTGGTGCTTTACAAATCAAGAAAAGTGTTAACAACCAAAGGAGCGCTTAATAAATATATTCTCAAAAAAGAAGTTAAAAATAAATTGTACCAGTTGCATAGATTTTAATAAAAATTTTCAATTTTTTTTTTAATACATATTCAGATAGAGAATATCATTATTAATGAACATAGGTATTAATTTTCACAAAAAAAGAATGTTTTTAAGTACGATTTTTTTAACTTCAAACTCTTTCTCATTTGTCTCGAAATCATTTCGATTGGTGTTAACCACTTTTTTCCTTGGCACGGCAGTGTTTTAACTTCATATAAAAAATGTACTTAAGGCTGTTTAGTTTTGTTTTCAAGCGCTCCAGGGATGCTGCATACAAAACAAGAAAACCTTAAGTACTTAAGGCTTTTCTGTTTTGTATGCTTCTGAATTATGTGGGATATTTAAAGTCAATAAAACACGTAAAAGCCTTTAAAGGTCTTTTGTTTTTGTATTCGAACTTCGAATCGCTTCTCTTTTCAATTTTTCGAGTTACTTAGCTTCTTTTTTGATCTACATCAGATTTCTTAATCATTTTTATACTTGACAGCTCTATTTCACCTCAGCATAAAACTCGGTGTTAGTTGGAGTGCTTTGCGGCGCTCCGGGTTTGCTGTCAAAATTCCTATCGAACGATTTTTATTCGCTCTGTGGCGCTCTGCTTGGCAGTTTTTCGATTCGAACGTACCTATCTTCTTTAGTTTTCGAATTACATATGTATTTTGAAAAAAACTAAAAAATTTTAAAAAATTTCAAAATTTTTTTCTAGAACATATTATTAGTACATAAATAAAATAAATCGTAAAAGGATTACGTTCAATTTCAATCCTTGTGATAAACCCATTGGTTTTAGTACTGATTTTGTTTCGAAAAAGCGAGTAAACAATTTTATTTTCATCATAACTCCGTTAGTTTTTATGCTAATGACTTCTACCAAAGCTCATTTTAAAGGTATTTTCAAGTACTTTGAAAAGTATTGTACATGTTTTCCCCGAAAAATTTTCTGGTTGTGTTATTTCCAGAAATGGTGACTCTAATTGGCCGCTTAAATATTGCGGCATGCCGCCATGCGATTTTTTTCTCTCGGGTTTTGTAAAATCTAAGGTCTATGCTAACCATCCACAAAAAATTCCTCAACTGAAAACATAAATCCGACGTGTTATTATTGAAATTGACCCAACTGACTTGGAAAAAGTTTTCGAATAACTTTGATCAAAATGGTCAGGTTATGCTAGCACAATCCCCGATGGGCTACCCTATATATATTGGACAATATGACAGGAGACCAATGAATGCATAACAATCCTCACTACGTTTTTCAAACCATGTGAAACATGTTGAATTAAAAATTAATACCACAGGTTTATTATACTGGATGAAAGGAACATGGGTGCTAAAATCTACGTGAAAATCATGCAAAATGTTAAGCTACTGAATGTCGAGTTGAATATGTATGCCTCTCAAAAGAGTGTTCCAACACGATAATTATCCCAAACATACCAGAAATTATGCTGCAATCTTAGGAGGGAATTTTTCAACGAAAACCTAAAACTGTTCAAGAACTGTGGCTGGTGGCACAATCTACATACATCTACGGGTATTTCTCAAAAGAAGTGCCAATGTTTGGTAAATAAATATTAAATGTACTAATTGTATGTTATAACAAACCACTAAATAATAAAAATTTTAACAAAATTTGCATGATTTCATACAATATTCCCTTATTATTTGAACAAGCATACATTATGAGTTTTGTAATTTTGATTTATTTTTTTGTAAACAAAATCAATGTCCACTTCCAGTAGTTATTATTTTGAAGACAGATGTACATTTTAATTGATATAAAATATTAAAACAAGTTTGTTATGAATAAATAGCTTTTTATTCCGGTAAAAAAACCTACGACACAGTACTGCTATTATTTTGCACGTAAGTGTATAAGAATATCCATGCCCACATTTTAAGAGTTTTTCAGATAACTTATTTTTAAGGAGCTACATACACCTGGATAGTTGGAAAACTTGGACGTTTCTAAAAATTCATATTTTTTTACTCAAGGCTTTGTGAATTGCAATTTTATATTCAACTACAACGATTTTCCAAAAGCCGCTACGATCTATTCGTAAATAGAATATCATACGAATCGATTTAGTTGTTTTCGAGGAATTATGGTTACCACATCAAAAACTGGTATTTCAATAACTGATGACGTTATCAATATGGCGGCACCCAGAATTTATTTTTTTATACAAAACAATTGTAAAGATACCTTTAATCCAAATATTTATTTATTTTATTTATTTATTTTGTATACAGTCTACAGTTACAAGTAACCTTACAGACTAGAATATAATTTAGGTATTCAAACTAAGAAGGGGAGAATACAAGATAATGAAAAATTCAACAATATATATTAAAGATAACAAAATAATCAGCTAAAAGTGACATTTTCAAGATATATGATTTGTGATTTGAAATTATGTCTTGTTAAAGAGAAATCAACATAATCATTGAAGTGATTAAACTGAACAATGCAATTAGTGATAACCTCTCGTGACCCATATTTGGTCCTATGAGAAGGAGGTATATGTATATACCAATATAACTGCAATTCACAAAACCTTGATTTAAAAGATATGATATCTTAAAAACTTGCAAGTTCTCCAACTTTTTAGGTATATGTATGTAGCCACTTAAATAAATTAATAAATCAAATCGTGTTTTAAAAATATTTATATTCATGCATGTTCATGATCTTATAGTAGATACATTTAATTTTTATAAAAAAAATTGATATTATTCATTACTTTTTGAATTACCGCCATCATCATCCTTTTCTTCTTCAAAATGGATGTCAAAATCATAGTAATCTGAGAATCTAAGGCTGCTCGATATTTTAATAGAAACAATGGGACGTGGAGAGAATGAAGTATTTTACCAAGACGTTGCGTTGCGTTAGTCCACAACATGTGTCTTCTGTGAATTCACCTGCGTCTATCACAGTGACACGGCTGAAAGTGATCCGTTTTAACCGACGAAAAAAAAACGGAGGAGGTTCTCAAGTCGACGCATAAATTTTTTTTTTCCTGCAAAATTCCATTATATCATCATGTTTCCGATTAAAGTCCTTACATAGGTGTTGCAATCCCCTAGGCGAATTTATTTAAAAAAATGAAACCTTTTGCGCATGTTTTAAATGAATGCAGAACGAAATTAACAGTATGAAACATCTTGTTTAAACTTTTCAATGGCTCATCCAGGCCCAGCACGATGTTCTGGGGGTTTAGAATGAAATCAATCAACTACCTTTTCCTTTTCAGTTTTCCGATTAGGAGTATCTTCAGCTCTTCGTCAGCAAACAGATGTGCGAACGTTGTTTATTTAAGTTTTTAACAAGTATTTGGCTCAATCAAAGTCATCTATCAATTTGCCAACCCCGCAAGTGCTGGCGTAAACTTCTGCCTCTCCTCTTTCGAGTTCCTCAGACATCTTCAGGCGATTGTACAAGACTTTCTCTGTCCCGACAGAACTTAACCCTTTCGCGGACACTTAGTTTATTTGGTGGTTTCTGAGAGAGCCACTTGCTATATCTCCGGTTTTAGAGAAGATAGAGACTTGCCGTAAAGACTTATAGATTTGGATTGATACACAGAATTTTTCTGCACTGTTAGTTGGAAGTGGTGGGGGTGACGTGTTTAGGCGTCCTGTCCCATCAATAGGTCAAATAATGTCTGGAGGGACAAGACGTCTATATAAGTCAACGTGTTTTAACGTCGTTGTCCTTTAAGTCACATTTCCACATTATAGGACAGGACGAATATTCACGTTTTCATTTATATAATATGTATTTTTCGTCATTTCAGATAATAAAACAATAAAAAATAGTAAACAACTTAACAATTTTTCTTTGCAGTACAACAATAATAAAAAAAAAATAATAATAAAAAAGAAAACAGAGATTCTATGAAGATAAAATAAGTCATTGCCGCAGATTATTATGCCATATTTCAAAACAGTCCAAACAAAGTGGCGGCTTATCCACACAACCTTGGCATTGAATAGATGTTTCTTTTCTATTCTTTCTTTTTGTGCATTGTCTACATCTACGATAGACCCTCTCTCCAGGCTTGTCACAGCGTGTAATTCTTTCTGGAATATGCAAGGAAGCTGTACCTACGTTCGGAATACCATCAGATGAGGTAAATGGTGCACAAGATGAAGTTGGTCCAGGAGCTGATGAAGTTCTTGAAGATGATGGTGTAGATGGTAGACAAGATGAAGAAGTTGGTCCAGGAGTTGATGAAGTTCGTGAAGATGATGAAGACTGTGCGTGAAATGAAGATGAAATTACCCGAGAAACTCCGAGGAAATCTCTTATAATTGAATCTCGAAATTCTAAAAATGTGAGATTTTTTTCATTGAATCTCTTTTTGTAGATAAAGAAAGAGTTGAAAAGCGTCACATCAAGTAGGTGGAAGATAACTTTCTTGTACCATCGAATGGTTTTCCGTGGAAGTGAGTAGTATGAAATTATTTGGTCTGTTCTATCCACTCCTGCCATATTATTATTGTAGAAGGCTATTTCGGCTGGTTTAAGTTTTAGTTTCCCGCGGGAGTTTTGGACTGTCTGCATCTTTGGATGAATAAATGTATTGATAAATAGTACATCTCTGGTATCCCTCCATTTAGAAACATAAATTTTACCACAACGTTTCCAAATATACTCTCCCTTTTTCAATTTTCTGTTGGTGACTTCATTAGGGTTGTTCTTCCTATTTTTTCTGAGAGTACCGATTGTGTGCGTCTTATATAACAAAAGCGTTTCAGATAATTTCTTACTGTTGTAGAAATTATCCATGCATAAAATATGCCCTTTATATAAATATGGATTCATTAATTTCATTACCAATCTATCAATTTTGGATGAGGTAACAGTGCGTTCAGCTTCAAAGTCTACAGTTTTTCCTTGATACATATCAATGTTAAATACATACCCAGCGGGATCACAAAGTTCAAAAAATTTTATTCCGTATCGTCCTCTTTTGCTAGGAATATATTGTCTAAAATGAAGGCGACCTTTGAACAGCAATAAGGACTCATCCAGAGATAGACATTGTTCGGGTTTGTAAATACTTCTAAAGTTTTCACAGAGTAACTTTATTAGTTGATTGATATTCTTACACTTGTTTTCTTCCCCAAGTGTACAAATATTGAAGCATCGAAGAATTTGTTCAAAACGTCTTCCAGACATTGTTTTTCCAAAAACTGGATGTTGATACAAAGGATCTGACGAAAATAAGCTTCTGATTTTCGGGGCTTTAATTTGAGCTTGAAGAAAACAAAGCCCAAGGAATTTCTTCATTTCTTCAGTATCAACTTCTTTAAAAAATGCACATCTTGAATACCTTAATTTTGGTTTATTTGTCCTGCATAATTTCTGACCATATTCATTGGTTGAATCGACCAACATAGTAAGTACATCGTTTGTAAGCATTATTTCAAAAACCTCTTTTGGAGTAGCATTGCCTGGAATGGAAACCTTAATTCCAGTATTCGTGTTGTCAAAGTTGAAATCCAGAATCTCTGTTGTATCATCTTTCCACTCTTCATCCTCTGTATTCTCAGCATCACCTGAATAGCCTCCACCTTCAGATAGAACAATTAGGTTTTCACGAATCCTCACGAATTCTTCGTCTTCGTCATCGTCGTCGTCATCTCCTGAGCTAGGCACAAAATCAGGATCAATGTCGCTGCCCCCGCTGAACGGTTCAGGTTCCGATTCGTCAGTGTCTGGTAAATTTTCCGATTCCTCAAAGAGTCTCAACACTCTGTCACGCTCCTGTTCATACCTATCCATATTCCTTCCTATACGTTGAGTTTATAACAAAATTATTATTCACAAATTTTCAAATTCACTCACTCACTCACCAAATGTTTTTATTTTCGCATATTACAAACTACCTTTGCTAGCCAAACGACCACTTTCTAGGACACCTACTGCAGAACTAATGCATTTCAAAGGCATCTACGACGGGATATCATGTCATGACGATATGGGAAGAATCATTTTGAGACATGTCCGTGCAAAAAAAATCTAGACGTTAAATGCTTCTGTAGGGACATTAATGCATTTGAAGTGGTTTCAAACGGCTGACAACGTCTTCGCTCTTCTCAGAACACATCGAGATCGTGACGTAATGTGCCGACATGACTCTTATATCAGTCCAAAAATTGAACGTGAAATGCCGTCGTGTCCCACAGTAACCACTCATCCGACGTGATTTCACGTCGCTGTCCGCGAAAGGGTTAAGCCTCATTTTTTCAACTGGTGACAAAGTTCTCTTACTGTATAATTTTTTATGTTTTCCATATAACTTGAAATAACTGGATGCAGCCACTATATCTCACAAATTTCTGAGTATCTCAATAAGGAAAACTTATTTTCGAATAATTAAAATTAGAATGCAATATCTTTTTCTTATGATCCCAAAATTATTATTAGAGTCAAGAACAAAATATTTGATTTGTACACCAAAACACGTCTCGTGTGCGGCCGGCTAATAAACCTCTTTTTGTGCTGGAATTAGTAAAGATTAGTGTTGTTGTAGAATGAAGTATTATCGATCAACTTAACCAACATTCACGTATCATTCGAATTTCTAATAGAAACTGAGCTTGTAATTTATATGATATTTGCTATATGACTAACACTTTTCCAAACATGCAACGCGCTTTATTAAACATTCCTTTTTTGTATGGTATAATAACAAAGCGAAAATAATATATTAAGTCAACTTGTTTTCAGTGAATCGATTAGAAATAAAATTCTATTCAAATTATTAGGTGGTGCTCGAAATTGTATTTTTCCTTAAAAATCAAAACACGTTTAGGTCATTATAATAAGAATTTTCATTAATCTTTATTTTTATTTATTTTTATTTTTGCTAATAAAAGCTAAGCAAAGAGTTGTCTGTATCGAAACTTTAGAAGAATTGTTAATAATTAGAAAGAATATCTTCCATAATTTTATTTTTGCAAGATATGTGACACTTGTTTTTAAGATGTACAGGTTATTGTTGATTTACATGAATCCATGAATTGTAATAAAATTTGAGAGGATTACCATTAAGATTAAGTTTCTACTTCACTACTCCGTAATAAATTGTATTATTCTTTTATATAAAGTTCAAAGAACTTGCCACAAATCAACAACAACATAACTTTGTAAAGATATCCTTATAAATGCATTTGTTTAGTGTTTATGTTTCATTTTAGTTTGTTTTTTATTATCTCAACAATTATTTATGAACATGTAAATGTAATGAACTGTAAAACTAATAAAGGATTTAAAAAAGAAAAATTTGTATGTTCTATTTCCTTTCAAATTTAAGTAAAAATCGTCATGATCAACGTCTGGAACAACTGTGATGTCATCGCTTGAGAAGCGCCCAAAATTTGAGGATATTCTAGATTTCGTGGGTACGGAAGGTTTGATGTTTGGCCTCACTTCGTTTCGATTGAAAAATTTAGATATTTACTATAAGTTTTCAAATTCGTCTGCTATTCGAAAATATTAAATATATTTTTTTTACCTCGCAGGTACGCACGGGAACCGCCAGTAATGTTACACAGGGAGCCCTACGGCCGTGAACGTAACTCTGACTACAAAATGGAAAGATTCGATGACGGACCACAAGGCCCAGACGAACCCCCGCCCCCAGGATTTGAGAATTCACCTGAAAGAGTTCGTCGCAACTCGTGGAATCCTGGTCAATTCGACGATCACGGGTACAGGGATGAGTACAGGAATAAAGATGCACCACCGAAAAAAGATTACATAGAAAGAGAAAGGGCCCATACTCCAGAATTGCACGAAATGCAATCCGTAGAAAGGGAAGAGCGACATCGTCATGAAATGAGGCAAAGAGAGGGGAGATCATGGTCTAGAACAAGTCGGCACAGCTCGAACAACACTCGAAGACGCAAGAGTCGCTCCCGGTCCCCAATCAGAATGGAAAGAATTCCAGAACACTTTTCTGGAGGAAGAGACTGCAATTCGAGCAAAGAAAAGCACGCCAACCGAGAGCGATACAGCGCTGAGCGAGCAGCTCACATTGAAAAAGAACGTGCTGAGCATGAGAAACGTGAGAGAGCTGAACGAGACAGAAAGGCGTCGGATAAGAAGCACGGTGAACGAAAAGCTCATGAAAAGGAGAGCCGACATGCGAATAAGGAAGAGAAAGAGAAAGAAAAGGAGAAGCACAAAGAACAAGAAAAGGAAAAGGAGAAAGAAAAAGAGAAAGAAAAGCGAAAAGATTCTTCAGATGATGATAAAAAAGATAAAAAGACTAAAGAAAAAAGGAAGAAGAAGAAAGAAAAGGATCCTGAGAAGAAGAAAAAGAAGGAGAAGAAAGAAAAGGAGAAGGAAAAGAAATTGAAGGAAAAGGAAAAAGAGAAGGAGAAGGAAGAAATTAAGGCGAAAGAGAAAGAAGCTGAAGAAGAAAAAGAGAGAAAGAAAGAGCAGCAGATTATAAGAGAAGCTTCAACTGAAAAAATAAAGGTCATTCCTGAAGAAAAACGACAAGAGGTAGAGATTCCATTAACAGTTATAAAAGAACCAGAACACAACAAACCTGATGAAGAAGATACTCCATCACAGGAAGAAGGCGAAATTGCCGACGATGAAGAAAAAACTTCTGACGATAAAAATAAGGAAGCCGAAGTAATTGACCTGTACGGAGATATCTGCCAAGAGGAAGAAATTCGTTACGAATACAACCACAGCATGTCTGAGAATTCGGAATCTGAAGTGAAAGCCCCAAAAGATGCCAATAAAATAAGTCCAAATGAAATTAAGCGATTTGATTCAGTCCTTGATATTCACGACTTTGAGCCCGATTTGGAAGATATTCCAAAAGAAGAGAAGAGAGATCCCGGGGTCCTTGTTCCACTGCCAGAATTATCGAAATGGGAACGTGAAGAGGAGGCTCAAATTAGGGAAGAAAAGCGACCATCATCGGGGTCAGAATCATTTGCTGTGGGTGAAGAAAAGACTGGTAAGGTTACTACAGAAGTTATAAGAAGGGCAGAAAATGCGATCTTTGCTAGAGCAATTAATGCAATTCGACCGATAGAAATAAAGAAGATAAGCGTCGAGCGACAGAAATTATACTCAAATGAACCCCTAAGAGATTTATCTTCTCCACCCTCTGTGGCGATTAAGAGTCAGAGTCCGGGAAAAGATTTGCCAACCTTCCAAATCACTGTTCCGACTAATAGCAGCTCTGCGGAAAGATCAGTTGAGATAAAATCGGAGAAGCAAAAGAGAGTAACTCCTGTAAGATCGGTTAAGGATCGCTTGGGAAGTAAGGTTACTGAGCCACCCCCAAAACGGAATAGGTCTCGATCAAACACCCCTCCAAGAAAAATCGCTTTGGAGGGCAGCCGCATTGAAAAAATTCGACCTCCAAGAAGCCGATCAAGAGACCACCATAAGGCGGTAGAAGACGTTAAAGATGCAAGACGAGGCAGTGAAATTAGACGCGCTAATGAATTGAATCGAAATAAAGAAAGGAATCAGAAGGATTATAAAGCGCCAGACAATAGCCGAAGTCGCGAACCTTCTCGAAATGAACGCAGAGATACTGAAAGAAGGAGAGATCATCCACAAGAGCGATCTAGAGATCATCAGTATGATCAGGAGAGAAATAGAGAGCGCGAGAGAGAAAAAGAGAAGGAGAAGGAAAAACCGAAGGAACGTAGGAGAACGCCGGAGAGAAATGAGCGAAGCAGAGAAAGACCGCGCGAACGTGAACGTGAGCGAGAACGCGGTCATGAGCGTGAGCGGAATGTACCGCGAGAAGTGGAGCGAGTGAGAGATCGACAGCCTAGCCCAAGCAGAGAAAATAGAAGCAAGGAAAGGCCCAGAAGCAGGGAGCAGGACAGAGCAAAACCTCGTCAAGAGAAGAAGGAGCGATCACGAACAAGGAGCTCAGAAAGAAAGGAGAAGCGAAATAAGCGGGAAAAAGATACGAAGCGAAAACGCAGCGAAGATAAGTCGCAGGAAGCGGAAAAGAAGTCCAAAATTGAGAAAGTCGAACCAGATCCGAAAGAGAGGAATATTATACGAAAGAAATCGTTGATCGATGAAGCTAATTTCGTCCCTGACTACGACGAGCAACCGGACCAAGATCACCAAGCCGCGCACAAAACGGTCGAGAGCAGTGAAAAGAAAACCGAAAGACCCGCCAAGGAGAAGGTGAAATCGCCCGAATCGAACAAGCGATCTCACAGCGCAAGTCCTTCCAGCTCGTCCTCGTCCAGCAGCGAATCTGAATCTAACTCAGACTCTGAAGATAACAAGAAGAAGAAGAAGCGCAAGCACAAGAAAAAGAAGACTAGGCGAGCTTCATCTGCTGAATCAGCAGCCAGCACGAAACGCAAGAGAAGCAAAAGCAAGAAGAAAGCAAAATCGGCGAAGAAGAAGAAGAAAAGCAAAAAGTGAACTACTAGCGCGATCGTTTTTAAATACACAAAGATGAAGAGCAAAGAGAGATAGCGGGCTTGAGTCGGTCTTTTAAATTATTGTATTGTAAATATCTCTCCCAGTACTAAGAATTCAGTTAAACCTATAATTTATACAGTACTTGAAGTAGTATTTAGACCTGAGTTGAACATGTATAATATAATTCAAATAAAAGTTTGAGAAGTAGTCTAGCATTTCATATTTATTTCCTTTTATATCTAACATTAAATTGGAAATTTTAATTTATTATACCATTTCGCATCTATTTCCCAGTTTTAATCTTAATCTTAATTTTCCTACATAAATTGACTTGAGATCCTACAAGAATTTCTAACAAATTGATTGCACTGCATATTTCTGAAGAACCTTACTTCAGGGACGTATTAAATTAAACAGGTACGGTAAAAAGGGGTTTTAAAAGAAATGTAACAATTTCAGTTATTTAATTTTTTTTTTTTTTCAGCAGAATAAGTAACGCTTTTTTTCCATAGATAATTTGCATTTTTCTTGAAAACGGATGTGAACTTAAGAACTATCGTTTGCAAACAATTCAGAGCACCATTTTTGAGTTTTTGCTTTTATAAAGTACATAGTATCGTAAAAACTAGAACTGGTCCAGTATAATTTACTGTTTATTTAGCTAAACTCATATTTATTTCATATTGGTTCAAAATCCATCACAGTAAAGCGTACCTAATAATTTAATCGATCAGTTGATTGATTCAATTAATTTTTTATTTTTGAAATATTTAATCTTAAGTCAAAATTGATAAATGAAATAAAAATGAATCTATAATATTGTTATCAAGTATCAAAAATAAAAATTCTCGTAATTGTAGCTCACAATTCAATGGCTTCAACAAAAGCCATTCAATTATTATTATATCACTGTTCGTTCTTTTGATGTTTGGTGAATTGAAATAATCTACAATTTCAAATTTCTATTGAAAATTTTAAAACAGCGACTCTGAAAACCCCTACGTACTCGTTTCAAAAAAGATTTTTATTTCTAATATTTTGTTGTCAAATAAAATAAAATTGGAAGTTGCACTCCGCTTTGGATTTCAATGAAATTCAATTAGAAAGATTCTTCGTTATATTTAACCATCAAACACTTTGATTTATTCAACGTCAGGAAAAATATGAGAACGAAGTTGGGGACAAAAATGTTGAATTGATGAAATGATGTTGTAGGAATTGCGTAAAGATATACATATATATTTGAATTCATTAAATTGACCTAACTTTACAATGGAGTTTTTTAAGTTAATTTTTAGACGGTTATGTTCAAAATGAATTTTTAAATACCCCGCTAATTTACCATCAACTTAAGTTTTGAGAGCCACTGACTTGTACGGTTCTCTTGCAAGAGTAGCGCCATTCGGCAAAAAACGGTAGCTTCATTTCAAACTTCAACAGCGAACAACAGATCGAAATTTGACGCGGACCCTTAAAAGTGACTTCTTCAGATTTTGCGCGAATATTGTGGTGTTTTAATGAATTTGGTTTATTTGTGGTACCTGAAAAAGTTATTTTATCTAATATAATTGAAATAGAATGGATCCCTTCACGCAGGTTTGTATAAAATTGTTTTAAAAAAAAATGGAGTGCCTCGAGTGTTTGCATTTCCAGAGAATTTTGGAAAAAGCCGAGCAAAGAAGCAGAGTTCTTGGAATAAGCAAAACAACCAAGTTTCCTTTAACTGAAAATGAGACAAAGACCGAAGGGCATCAGAGGAAATTGCACGTGATCGAGAAAAAGGACGCCGCGAAATCCGTGGGCTCACCGACGAAGGTTACTCGGCAGTTCGCAGTAGATAAGGAAAATATGGACGTTGGGATCGAAATAAACATCACAACAGGGCCCGATGTTCAGGTAAGCCTCGCCTTTCAACGATGGCTGCGTGGGAGGTAAATTTCAGCGATCGTTTACAGGTACAAGTCGAGGTGGAGGAGCAGGATGCCCATCAGCAAGGAAGCAGTTCCGCCAGTAATGAGTCGGGTGGTTCTGCAGTGAAAATTCGCGACTCTTCGCGAAATCGTTTGCAACGGCTAGGAAAACTTTATTCGAACTCTGATCTCTCTTCTCCGATTCAGCGCACAGAAGGAAGATTTCACGAGGAAGCCAGCGGGGATAGTGAAAATTTAAGGCGACCGAAGCAAAAGTTTGGCAAATTAGCGGCCCTTGCTGACTCTATTAAAAGCTGGGAAGATGACACATCACATCCGGACTATAAGCACACAAATTTTAACGAAAAACAAGTTCTGGTGGACGTGCACAAATCGCTGGAGGAAGACAGCAAGCGGACAAAATCTGAGAGCACGGAGACCACATCAGAAAATAATGCGAAGTGCGACAGGGCTGCTGGAGCCAAGTTGAAATGGGACAAAAACGTTTTAGACTCTTTGGAGGCACAAGGGTTTCAAAGGCGCGAATCCTCAAACACAAAGCTAAGTTACGAGTACAAAAGTCCGAAAAAGACTGAAGAAAAACCGAGGGTTGTTGTTGTGGAAGAAAAGAAAACGCCGATCAACGACAATAAACAAGTCAGGGAAGAAAGAAAATTTGGTGCTATAAAGAGTGGCCTCGTTTCTGATCGCGCTGCGGCTTTTGAGAGCAAGGCTTCCCCGAGCAAACCAGAAAAAGATCCAGCTGAAATGTCTCTTAAAGAAAGAATGATGCTGTTCGAGAAAAATAAAGGCGAAGCCTTAATTCCTAAGGCTGCTTTCGCAATGTCAGCTCCTGTCGAAAAGAAACGCGAGCAGAATTTTATAAACAAAAATGCTCCAAAAAATCCCAGTGAAGCTATTAAAGGTATGTGATTATTTTAAGGTCGATTTATAAACATACATGCTGACACGTTATTGTTCGGAAAAAAGCTAACATAATTAGCCGAGGCATAGGCATACATCAATAAAAAGACCTAAAAAAATCAGTTAAAATGATCGCTCAAAATAAGCGTCTTTGATAAAAATGTCCTTAAGCGTGACTTTAAAATTTCGGACTAAGAATTTATTTTTTTCCAGGTGCATTATTTTTTTTTTTTTTTTTTTTGTAATAAAACATTAAAAATAATATAATTGCAATTGTTCAATTCACTTTAATAGATATGCCTGTCTTGGGATTTATCGTCTTTTTGAATTGTTAGACTTTGTAAAAATTGCTTTAAAAAGTAATATCAGTATTATTGCGAATTTTACTTTGAAAATAAAGAGATATTCTATTCTCCCATAATTTGTTATTTTCGAAATTTATTATTTTATTATTACAATTTTGAAATAAAAGTGAATTAATTTGCCTATTTCTTTCCTTTAAAAATTATCCACACCAAAACCGTGGGGACTAACATTAATTTATTTGAAAAAACCTCGAATCGCACAGTTTTTTCATTTGTGACGTTTTAGAGAAAAATTCAATTAAGTTATTAAAGTTTTAAAGATCTATAAAATTGGTAAAAACTTTTAGATTAAATTGAAGTGTTTTTATGTTAAAATCCATTTATTGCCTTCTTAGTAGGTATATGAAGCGAGTATAAAAATTATAATAATTAAACAAATTATGATGTTTACAAGAAAAAAAGTTCTCACTCAATTTTCCATTTTTTTTTAAAACATTTAATCATTTAGTATCGTATTTAAATAGGCGTTTTCTCCACAAGAAGTGAAATATAAAAGTCGTATATTAAATACTGTTCCAGATTTTCCAATTTCCGAAGTCAATATCCGCGATAAAGTTGCTGCACTTACAGGAGCATCAGCTACAATTTCAGAGCAAAAGATCCGAGCTGATATAATAAAGAAAAAACAAGAAGACATGAAAGTCTTAGCAAATCGTTTTAACAAACAGAAAGAGTTTGAAAAATCTCCAGAAAAAGCAGCGAAAACAAATATAGCTTCCGTTCCGCCACCCCCACCTCCAATGCCACCGAAAAACATTGAAAACAAGAAACATTCCGATCTCATATCCTCAACAAACAACAAACGAAGGAGCCGTAAGTTGTCCTCTATTTTTAAGATTTCGCTTTCCCCTAACAGTGTTATACTTTAGCCGGAGTTGGATTTATCGGAGAAGAATCCCAAGCAGCGCAAACTGAAGACAGTAAACGCTTGAAAACAAGCGGCTCAAATGCTGGACGTCTTTACCCAAATCTATCGGATCTCGAAACCGAGATAGAGGAGGACTACACGACGGCGACAATATCGGCCCCGTCGGAAGAGAAGTATGATTCCCAGGATAACAATGACAGGTGGGATAGCTTTGTTACGTGTTTGCTGTTTTTTCTCTGCATTGAATAAACTCATTCGCAACATAATCTCCATCTGCTTTATTGCCTCTCTCCGCCTCTATTAACACTTGCTGACCCCGCATTCAAACTTACAAATGATTTACTCGCATTCACCCTGGGGGCCTGGCTCATTTCCTGCTACAATGCGTCTTGGGGATGTGAAAAACTTTTCTTAACTAATTAAAACCTTTCAGCTACATGGAGTCGGAAGATAGCGACAGCACAGCATTTGGGGATGTGAGTCTGGGACGTGAGATAATGAAAGTTGTTAAGTCGAATGAGTCACGTAACGGCGGTAGAGCAAAGGTACTGTCCTTTTAGTGCGTTTTAGAGATATTCATTAACATTTGTTTGCATAACTAGACGATGAGATATTCTGATACGAATGGCGACGGCTACTGCGGCGATAGTTCTGTTAACAGTGGCTCCTTCGGATCCGTCGGAGTTGACGACTATCTAGATGAGGCTCTGGCTGAGGAGGAGGAAAGCGAATCTGAAGAATTTAGCACCAGCACTAGGAGAAATGTATTATTATAAATCTTTTTAATACAAATATCAACTTAAATTTTATATTTTCCACAGAGCCACGGAACTACCAGCTCCAATAGCTTCTCTTATCAGAAAAAACCACGGAAATATTCTGGTTGCGAAGCAATTTCCGAGGAGAATGACGACTATGAGTGCAATCCCAGTACTTTCAAAAGTCCAGTAAAATCTGCGCTCACTATAAATCCGCCTAACGAGGATAATGTCGTTACGTTAGTGCACACCGTAAGCTTTTATAGACGACAGCAAGCTTCCAACGTAAGCCGATATTCTCCTTTTTTATGTTTTAGTTGAATTTTATTTGCCTTATTCATTTTATTCACGAATTGCAGAGCAACAATTCAACACCCGTCAGAGTTGCTCAGAGAGATGAAAGACACGTTCACATGGAAAGAATTGCTAAAAAAAACGATTCTGAAGATAATTCCAGTGATGAGCCGGATGATGAGGAAAAGCATTTAGTTCAGGAAAAAATCAAAAAACTTCTGGATGAGGTTTGCAAGCAGCAGCAAGTTATTGCACAAACGAGTCAAGCCCTTAATTTGTGCGCTTCAACTATTGAATTTTCTGGATCTACTGAATCTGTAGAGGGAGAAAGGCATCTCTTGGTTGCAAGTAAGTCTTTTTAGTATGCAAGTGCTAAATACGTTTTTAATATGCTCGGAAATCACAATTTGAGGCTCACTTGTTCTAAGAGTGTAATCTGGTCTGGGGTGAGAATAAATAATCTCGTTTTCCAAACTTCTTCTATTTCTTATTATACATTTAAATAATTAAAATAAGGTTTTTAACAAAACAAAAAAAAATAAATAAAATTAAAGAAAAACGTTGCTGCATTTTCAGTGCTTCGTACTTCTCCATTTGTATAAAATGTGAGGGTTGTAACATTTATCCTCAAGAAATCACGGCCAAATGACAAATTTATTTTTATATTTCGACCTATAAGAAATAGTAAACTCGTAAACAAATATTTATGACTGGAAACAGGGTTTGGTTGCTTTAAATGAAACTTATTTAAATTTTAAACGACGAAATGAAAAATATAACTAGCAATTTTTATAATTAGCCTGTGTATTTAAGGACCGTGAGAAGAGTATGTGTGTCATTAAGGATAGTTTTTAATAATTTATAAAAATTTTTATTAGCAATAATAAAACTAAAGAAACATTTAAAACAGCGTGTAGATTCGCAAAAAAAAATCGTCTTTCAAAGTGCTTGTTTATAGGGAAAAAGTCAAAAACTAGTTTCCATATATACTACGCTAAGCAATATTATTTTTGCTATTATTTCAGCTCATCGTCGCCAAGCTGCTTTAGACGAAGTTCAACGTTTGCGTGTCGAAGGCAGACTCCTTCCGAACAATGGGGCCGAAGAAAAGGGTCGCCTGGTTATAAAAGATATTACAGTGCCATTAAAACAAGATTATATTCGAAAACTTTCAACTGATGCAATTTCCGGCCATCACTTGGTTTGCCTCCTCAAGTGTAACGAAACAGTTTTGGCAACAAAAACTGTTCCCACCCTTCCAGGATTAATGGCCGTTAAATTCCCTGATGTTTTGCAAATGGATGTCCACGCAGACTTTAAGGTATGCCGCAGAAATTACAAAACTCAATAAATTACACATATTATTAAATTTATAATTTAAGGCCGTCATTGAAATTTATGGAATGACAGCACAGAGAGAAGTTTTGCCCCATGAAGTTAAATATCACATTAACTTGAACAAGAAGAGTGGTGTGAAAACACCTAAAAAGAAAAATACAGATTCTAGGCTTATTATGCCTATGGTGCAATCGCCAGCTGGACCTCATGTTGTACGGACACCGGCGCTCGTTCAGTATGGCTTTGCAATTTTCTCACTAAGAGAAGTTCAACGTACAACATGGACGTTGGCAAAGGTAAACACAATTAAACTATACGAATTTTTTATAATCAAATTTCATATTTAGTCTTCTGGAGTAAGTCCTTTGGAAGGCACAGTCCACATGAAGATGAACTGTGAACTCACAGTCGTACTCGAATATCGCGGATTCTTAACAATGTTCGAGGAAATCTCTGGCTTTGGTGCTTGGCACAGACGTTGGTGTTGCCTTAATGGCAATATCATCAACTACTGGAAATATCCTGACGATGAAAAGAAGAAATCACCAATGGGCTCGATCGATCTTGGGTCTTGCGTTACTCAAAAAGTGACAACTGCTCCAAGAGATCTTTGCGCACGCTTAAATACACTTTTATTGGAATGTCAACGACCCGCTCAGAATAGCGATGTGGAATCGTTTCTAATTGTTCCGAAAGGAAATGTAACAATAATAAAGTATTTGCTATCTGCAGACACTAAGGAAGAACGCAATGAATGGGCTGCAATTATTAATAAAACGATTAGCCTATTGCGCGCCTGGAAATGCCCCAATCATTCTAGAAACTAGGGTCAATTCGCCAGTATTCTAAAGTATTCTTCTATTCGTATTGATGTTATTTTTAATGTTATCTTTTATATACTTTCGTATTTTATCTTTCAATAGAAAAAGTGCTTTGTGGGTTTAACACTGTGTACATATAAACACATGATATATTATGGAAATTATGTAAGTGATGATTATTAGTATTTATAATATGCTATGCAGCATTATTTTATGTGAATTCGCATTTCTTTTATTTATTCCTTAAGAAACCTGATTTTTTGTAATTTAGGAAGATATACAGGTAAAGGATTTTAACTTTTAATCGATTCTTCTTTTTCGTGTTATATTTATTATATTAGTTTTGGTTGCATTAAAAACAAACTAGGTAAGTGATATTCTTTAAAGTAAAATTTGAATTTAAAAACGACATATTTCAAATTATATACTCAGTGATTGATGATACATTTAAGTGTCAACGTATTATCCCGTATGCTGGAATTTTAACAATGAAACATGTATCAAGTAATATTTGGAAATCTTGAATTTACGAAGGTAAAATGGTTCGTGTGCGTACGCTTACAATAAAAATCACCCTAAATTTCAAAGTACGAAGTCGAACCATCGTCCAAGAAACAATTTTCTGTGGTAAAGGAGGGGATCGAATTTACGATATGACTTGGAAATATTAAATCCCTTATAAGGTAACAAAACAATTTTAAGTTTAGCCCGTATAAGGTCGGATAATCAAGTTAAGGGCATCCTACGGATCGGTTATTCGGAAATCGGTTAAAATCGCAGAATCTGCAAGGTATTCAATTTTAAATTTAAATATTGAAATGGTCAAAATCCTGAAAAGCAAAAATTCGAAAGATCAAAATTTCCAAAATTAATCTCAAAATATTTATTTACCATATATTTTGTGCATTCACCGTAGTTTTTTATAGAATTGTGCGTTTTTAAATTTAATTATTTAAAGAGGTAAAAATTATTGAAATTTAATTTAATTATGATAGAACACAAATAAACGTTATCATGTAACATTTATCTGACGGTTTTAGGTCTGGTGGAAAAGAATTATTACGAAAAAAGTCATACAAATTTAAAATATAAGGACAGGATAGATAAAACCAAAAAAAATTAGATAGTAATCCTAAGAAGTTTTGGTTATAGGGTTAAATAAAAAAGGCTTGATTAAAACATAACTAGTCAAATTAACTTTTATTTCTTACAATTTCTTGATAAACATGAGAAAGTACATATTCGTTAGGATAAATCGTAGGTAAACGTAACAGATACAGAGGAAGATGCGATAAGTCAAAAACTTTCAGAATTTTATACTTTTTGGCCTATAAACGTGGTGCAGGTGTTCCTTGATCGTTAAATTTTACACATATGACCGTTACAATTTTTAACTTGTATTTATTTCATAGCCATACGTTTTCCAGTACACGACTTCCAGATATCTAAACTTTTTATATTTAAGAATTCCGTGTCAAAATCTGAAGGTTAACTGAGCTTCTAATCTACTCGTAGTGACATAATCTTCCGTAAAACGGTTAAGTGCTTGTATATACCTACACTACATGTTCTTAAAATATACATACTTAAAACGTACAGTTCTGGATAAAATCACCCTGTCTACATTTGATATGAAAACTAAGTTATTTGTCTGATTTATTGTTTCTCCGGGACACTTGACGCTATTCATTATACATAATATGCTTCTACATTACTTACACGTAACTGGGGGTGTATGTGAATTTAATTCTACAGATGCTATACCATATATACCTCGATCCCATCTCATTAATAGGTCGGCGATGGGTAAGGCTTCCACCGCTGCCGAGGACTACACTTGTGAAACATTCTCTCGCTGCTTCGTGCTTGCGTTAAGAGCGATAATTAAGCAAACGATTATTGTGTGCTGCAGAACGCGGTCGTCTTACAGAAAGTAACGAGCAGGTCGGTTTTAGTGTTTAATTTTATTTTATAGTTAAATTCCAACATCGTCCACGATTTAAAACAAAATAAATTTTATCCGATTGCACCCTCAATTTTATAGTTCAAATATTTTTTGGGTGATACGGGCTGATTATCGTGGTATTTTAATATAAAACGAATATAAAATAATTTGCTTCAATTATTTCCGAACTGTTAGGTGGCATTGATTCCGGTACTCGATGGGAAATTAAACCACCGAATGGGTGAGAGATTCAATTTTAAATTTACGCTGAATATATTTAACATGTTAAGCCCATAATACAGAAGCAGCATTTGTGGTTTAATTAAAGTAAAAACTTATCAAACTTGATACTGGCGATGCGGCTCTAAAAATAAAACCACATTATTCATACTGGATATCAAAGGTTTTAAAATTTTGAATTTAGGATATGTTTGTTTTTTTATATTCACACCTCAAATTACTTTTAAGTTTTTTTCTCTATCTTTTTGATTCATTTTATTGCCAAATCGTTTTTCATGCTCTCGTTCCAAAAAAATTTATTCAAACGACAGGAAGAAAGTTCCATACACAGCCTTCGCATGTGAATAATAATAGACTGATCACTAAACACTATTAATAACAATAATGCGTAAATTATTCACAAATGGAAGTTTGATTTTCATATATGCATAAGTTTAGGTCCATTAGTATCCTGTTGTGTCGAACAGATCTGGCAAAATCAGCGGCGGACAGTTGTGGGGACTGCACGTAACTCGAGGTGAATCGTTTTCGCTAGCACCTTCGATGCAAATACATTGGAGGCAGTTGCCTGTTTCCTGCGGCAGGATTGTGCCTATTTTGTATGAAATTCCTGGGAGGAAAGAATGGAAATTTATAAAATAATTTTAAATATATATATCATGGGAGAGGAACGGAGAAATGATTGGAAACTCGTTGGAACGGGCAAAAGGTTCTTTAACTGACATTACCTAAGCAATCTAAGTACGGCTGAACCTAACCCACTGCAGTGGGTAGTGTCAGTGATTTTATTCTGTTTCAAAACTAACAAAAACAATATTGAATTATTTTCTTCATTCTCAATAAAAACTTAAGGCATGTCATTACAATGTACAAATTATATGAATTTCTTTAATCGAAAATCGTTCAATTTCATCTTGCCCAAATAAATAAACCTCTTGGAACAAATCGAAATAACAATATTTATCCCTTAAAGTACATCCGATTATCTTTCTAATGCCCTAGGGTAGACCTCTTCTATCTTTTTTTTTCACGACTCGCTTTTTAAAATTTATTTTCATATTTCAAGTATATCTATACTCATAATTTTTCCATTTAGTTATTCTTTTTGCGTCGGACATATAGATTAAAGAGAAGTTTAAAATTGATTAGATCAATAGATATCCGGGATTCAAATCTCTGGGTTACGCTAACCCAGTGCGGTTAAATCGGGTGGCGTCAATAGTGAGGTGGCTGAGGATTAAATCCATAACTTTGTTGATATCCTCTATTAATTGCGATTTTGTTCTCATTGCTATTTAATTAGTGCAATACAACGAATATTACATGAAGTTGCATTAAACAATTTCTGATACCAAACGTTCACATATTTGTTTAGAAGAATTATGTTTTAAATTAAGATTTTAGAATGATGTATTAACCCCCCTTTTTGTAATTAAGTTCATTTACCTTTTGAAAATTGACCTTATTCGAAGTAAATTTAAAGAGATTGGTTTTGCACTTTTCAAATACATATGTAGTTTTCCATAGTAGACGAGAATAATCCGAACTAATGAAGGCAGTCTTTCCTTTAAATTGAACGACCAGGTGAAGTATCGGCTCTGCTCGGAACGTTATGAGTACTTCGCACTGCAGGAAAAGCTCAAGTCGGAAGTTTTCACCATTCAATAGGAAACTAATGAAAATATGTGATTCAAGTGTTAGTTCTGTCGGCGGTGAGCACTTCAGATTGCTCCATGTAAATCTCAATAAAAAAAAAATTCAAAAAAACTATCCTTATAATTCTATCCTTTATGGTAACAAAGTGCCTTCATATGCAAATGAGTACTTTTTGACTTTTTTCCATATTTAATCTCTCTGCATTACCACTAAAAGCGATTGATATAATGGAATGTTGATTGATGGTTATAAACTTTAATATGCATCAATGACTAAGGACCTTCATGCTTATACATAAAATAAATCCAATCAAAATAGTTTCACTCGATGCTTTTTGAGGACAAACCGAATAATAAATTACGAGAAATGTATGCATTTTTTCGATTCCTCTCACATTTGACCTCTGTTTGATGTAGCTGATTATTTTATTGACCTAATTAGTGCAAAGGGCCAATTCGTACGAAATAAAATCGTGCATTATATATATCTGCAAGTTGTTGGTTTTTCTGGATATACAAATGATAGCATAAGTCAGGAAAATCAAGTTAACATTTTGTTCTACTTTTTGTTAAAATGAAAGCATTTTTTTTTTCAAAGTTAAACTAATTTGAGTCTGTGTGTTTTGAAATAATTTTTTGCTTTTCTACATAACTTGCAAGTTAGCATGTTGAGGAATATAGGTCTATTTTTCATCATATTTTTGTTGGGTTTTTTATCCATGAGGTTTGAGATTTTCTTTTCGGATTATTTTTGCCGTAATTAATTTTCTGGTTTATTCACTTCTAATTTTTGTCCTCACCCGCAGAAAGTGGCTGCTTTTATTCGCTTTTTTTTATAAAATGTAAAGCTCTTAAGCACTCAGCTTGGGCTAACGTCTGCCAAAAGTAATCAAATCATAAACCATAAATTAATTAAACGCCTACTACTCTGCTTGGTGTTTTTTTTTTTTGCATCGATTTACTTATATTGAACTTCTTTAAGAAGTGTTTTTGTTTGGAATTCCTGATGAGAACATGAACCGAGATTGAATGTACGCATCTGGCCTCCACATTCTCTGATTAAATTCCAAGTCAAATGATTGAAGGCAGAATGTGCTCAAAATCATCCCCTATTGATTCATGATAAATCATTATACATAACAATATCGGTGCTTTTGGCTCGCTTGGTATGTGCTCAGTATGTTAAAAGACTTAGGGGCATTGAAATAAAGCAATTATATTGAAAAATGTAATTAATTTATTAAGTCTGTACATATACCTGGCTTTCTGTAAATAGAGTAATTTTTGCCCTGGAAAACTATTTTAACCGCCATTTGGGGGTTTCGGTGATTGTAATGTACATTTTAGGAAAGTATAATTATTTTTGATTTAAAAAATCATGGTTATGGTATAGCACCATAAGGAATCATGATCAGCCAAAAACCAAATGTGTGTTTCTGAATTGTTTTTATCGAAACCATAATTTATTTATGAATAATACTTGCTCTATATCTGCCGGACGCCCTTTACTATAATTCCGCATATTTTTGTCGGATCGTATTCAACATTTTCAAGGATACTCTCGACAGTTAACACTATTACGAAAAATCGTGTTTGTGTTTTAGCTCGATACGTGCAAAATTACCATTCTATACAAACAAATCTTAATAAATGCGCTCTCATTGTCAATTCCAGGCTCGAATTTTGACTCCACATAACAAAAAGTACCTAAATTGATTGCAAACCATTTCATATTTTTATTACTAAGTTATGTGGAATAGAGATCAATTTTGTATACAAGTTCTAAATATTATCTGCACCATTCTGCAATGATGAAATACACTTCCCAATATTATTCTTCAAAAGCCTCGCACATATGTTTCATATATCAGATCAACCTAGTGTTCTATTCATACATAAATGTATGTATGTCTATCTAGCCAGATTTGTTTGTTTACAAGAAAATGCATAAATGGAAGACACTCCCAAGGAATGCGGGCAGGACTAGCTTATCTGTCAGGGTCAGCTCAAGTAATTTATCGCAATAAATCACCTTAATGCGCCATAAGGAGAAGACAACGTTGGAACGCTCTAAAATATTTGGAGCGCACTTGAGCCCAGCTCGATGAGTATTCAAAATTAAATATTTATTTCTTAGGGGAAATGTTCTTGAAATAAATTGGAAGGGATTTATGTTTTAATACTTAATGCTGACTCGGCTTCTGAGTATAAGTAATTACGCATAATCTTGTTGTTGTCGACTAACGCGGCCAAGTTAACACTTTCGCGAAGTGTAAAGTCCAGTCACAAGAAAACGGAAGATTTTTGGAATGCTGGAGTCCATTAAAATTGTTAACCCTTAGTTGATGTTGCTGAAATCTGTAATTTAAGTGGAACTTTGCAGGGAAGGAACCTGTGAAAGTCATATTATATCACTTGATCCCATTTACAAGAAGATGCCAAATGAGTCGTAGCAGTCCGTACGACGTAAGTAAGCACCTGAAGGCTCTTTGTAGAAGCAAATTCATCACGGCTACTCTAATTACGGGTTCAAGAAGTTATGCCTGGAAGGCGCGAGGCACGCTAATCGCGAGCGAAACACAAACAAATTTCACGGCACGTATGTCTACATTTTGGGAGGTCTGATGCCTACTCAGCTGGTGTATTTCTTAAACTTTTTATTTTTTTTTAAATTAGGCTAAGGATGTTTTTTCTAGACCTCATTTAAGGGAGTTCTGTTAAAAAAAAATTAATTTTTTTTCTCCGCTGCAGCCCAAAGGGTTAATTTTTCTTTTCTTAATTAAACTGCATCTCTCTTACCATCGCGTGGGTGCTTCGCGAAAGGGATTTCACCACACGAAAGGAGTTCATAGCTCGTTTAACTAAAAAGTAGCTGGGGTGGAGGCTAGAAGGGCTAGAGGGCCATAGGTTGCTTACTTACCCATCACAACACACTCCTGCTGCGCTGTGTAAGTGGGCACGGGGCTCGTATCAGTGGTTGAAGTAGAGGCAGCAATTTGCTGGGCGCCTTGAAAGGGTGAGCCTGATTGCGGGGGTGGCGAATCAGGTGCGATGCCGGGATTCGAACGACCTTCTATCGGTGCCGATGAGGAGCGCGTCCTCAAGGGCTCGCCATCAGCGTCGGTCGCTTCTCCTGCACCAGCAGCTGATTCTCTGCGCAGGGTGGTGTCCTCGGCCGCGTTACCACCTTCTACAGATGGCGAAGAACTAACAACTTTGAAGCCGTTTCGAAATTGGGATAAAACGTTCTCGCTCGCCAGGATGTCCGTATTTTCTATGCTCCCCGACGAGGTGATGATATAGTGTTTAGCGAGCGGAACGTCCACAAATTGAATTTTTTCTGGTTCTTGTTTTTGCTGGGACTCGAAGCTTCCCTTATCTTCCGAGTCCTGAGTATTTGTTCCGCCACCAATAATGTTATGGTTACCAGACGAATGTTCTCGTTTAGGTAGTTCATTGTCTGGATAATTCATTTGGTTTTCGTTTTCAACAAAAGTTCCATTACCATTTATCAAGCTTTCCTGTCTGAATAGGTTTAGTTGGAGATTCTCTTCGCCGAGGCCTCCTGGTCGCTTTATCTTATTTTTATTCTCTTGCGCTGAGCTCGTCTGATCCTGTGGTGATAAAACAAAAAAAAATACAAAAAATTGAAAAAAACGAATACCTACACTTACCCCCTGGAATTTATACAATTTCATAAAGTGGCTTATTGTTAGATAAAAATGTTAACGTCTACTTAAGCCTCTTTTCAATAACAGGAGCAGAAGGAAAATTGATTGGGTAACATGATATTTTTTGCGCCAGGTGCATTTACGTTCTTGAAAATTAAGCTGAAAATTCTTTTCTAGGTCAACTACTGCAGGTGAATATGATAAATGAAAGAAATAAAAAAATTCACCACATGACGCGTTCATTAATAATTTGAAGTAGAACAGGTAAATTAAAATACCTTCCCACTTTTCATCAATTTGTTTTTGTACAATTCAACACCTTTTTAAACTTTTAACGAGAAGTAAAATAAGGGTAACTAAAGAAATAGCCAAAATTAAATTTGGATTGCGAAACGAAAACTATATGTAAACAATATCGTTCTCTAAAGTTTGTAGTTTAAAATAATAATAAATCTCGAGATTTAAGACAAACAACAACAGAAATATTTCGATATTCTTCTACATTAGACATGATAGCCACATCATGACTACAATTTTAGTACTAAACACAATATATGTATTTGTAGAGTAAAAAGAAACGTATTTTTAAATTTAAGGAAATTGAGATGATACATATTTGCCCTAAAAATATATCCAAATCGCATCGTTGTACATAGAGAAAAAAAATACCCAGTTAAATTATATATTTTTGTAGTTTATTAATATATTCAAATGCTTCATTCGACAATACTGAATTTGAAATTTTAAAATAAAAGTGTAATTAAACCATAAAAACTCAAGATTGTCGGATTGATTTTAAGACAACATCAAATCGTAAAATTTGATTTTCAAAGAACACGAAAGTAATCTTCCCTTCTCAAAATCCTTTTGATAATTTTTGTATTGTCTTGATTCGTTCAATTTCGTTATGATCGAAAAGCAATTTGGTTTTTTTAATATATGTAAGTGATAGAGAACATCGACGTTCCATTTAGCCTAAATAAAAAAAGTAACAAATTGTATTACATAATATTAATGGTTGCGATTCCTACTTACACATACGTGAAATGTGACAAAATGGGCTTTCTGGTACACCCCCATGTGCCATGTGCCATGAGTGGCTTTCTTGGCAATTTTTTGGGGATTAAATGTATGCAGAATCATTTCTTTTTCGACTTGCAAATCATGACCCAAATAAAGTAGCATTACGGCACGAAGATAAGCAGCATAATGCTCGAGCATCGATTGAACACTCGCCAGATTAAAATAAATTCCCACAATTCATAAATCCCTGAATTGTGGTTCTATTTGGGGAGGGCATGAACTAGGATACTTACCGACTCAGTAATGCTCGAATCGTCGAAAAACACATTGTTGGCCAAGGAAGGACCGTGCTGATAACTTATTTCCGCTTTCATTGAATTTTTCCTGTGTGACTTCAACGATAATGGAGCGGCTCCAGCTTGTGTTTCATTCGAATTATAGTCGAAGTGAAGGATCGCCGGCAGATGCTGGGGGAAGCTTAAGACTTTTTTAGGAATAAACTTTATCATTTTGAACTTTTCTGAACTTTTCTTCCTCATTTGTCTCCGACTGGCGTGCGAGATTTTTTGTTTTCTCGCTTTTTGAGCCTCCTTACCCCACTTCCGGTGCTCTGCACAAAAGAAAAATACGAGCAAAAATAAGGAATAAAAAGCTGCTTTCTTCCTTAACAAGAAAATTGTATATGTATGATCTTTTTTACTGGCGAATAAAATTTTCTGCACTTACCACACTTCTTCCACCAGCAGAATATCTCCCCGTCCACGCAGAGGCACATCTCACACGGGTCGGCTCTCATCACCTGGAATGATCCAAAAATACACAGAAATGAAGTGAAAAAATAAACCACGCCGACGACACTAAGCCGACATATAGAAAAAGGAGGTTTTCCGGACCGGGAACGCCTTCAAGAAATCAAGTAAATGTGACTTTGCTGTGTCTGATTTGAAATTGTGATGAAGCTTTTATGTCCATGAGGCCGCACGGGCAAGTGTCTAGCCCTCGTCAGGGCTTGGAATTTATTCAACGGATGTGGCCGGACGCCTGCAGGCATTTATATTTGCAAGTTTATATTTTGATTTGAATAGTTTTATTTTACCGAGGCAGTAATGACAAAGGTCCCTTTCATCTGGCCAGAGAATAGTTCGGGTAACGAGTGATTCTTACTTTTGAATTCAATCTATCTCAGGAATAAAGGAACCAAAAGCACAAAGCACCTTAGTTTGATTAAGTGAATCCGTTTAACTACATATCATTCCACTGCAGAACATTACGAATGCAAATTTCGAAAATTCAACATCCCAAGAAAATCTCGTTAATTTTCATTTAAGATTAGCTTCCCTATTATTTGACTTGAGTATAATATGTAGTTTTCACATGCACTTGATAATATTTTAACATCACTGTTCTTCCCACGCCAGACGAAGACGTCCGTTCAGGCCTATCAACAAGATTAGAATTAACCGAACAATTCCAATTTCCAATATGTATTTTAATCAAAGAGGCAATTGGTTGGGAAATGGGGGATAATATTAAAGAATCAGTGATATTCATAGAGTTGAAAAATCGATTTTATGTCGAGTTATGCGGAAGAGAGTCATTAGCACCATAAACAATTCATTATTTCAATTAGTTGTCGTGTGGCTAGACGATTTAATTAATTAAATGTAACTATGTTTTCCAATTACAGGTAACTGACACCTGTAATGCTGTACTAGTACCTACATACAGTATTGTGCAAAACAAACGCAACACTTCATACATCTAAGATACATATTGAAAAACCATCATGATTCAAAATTATACAATAATTTTATTTATTTATTTTGTTTCAACAATAAGTTCTAAGAAAAATTAAAGCAAATTCTTTGTCATCAAAATGTAAAGAAGAGGAAAAAAATAAATTTATATTCACTTTCATAGTAAACACCTGTGCAAAACAAATGCAACATCAGTGTTTTTTCAATATTTCGTGTAAAAACCTTTATTTCTTATTACTTCTGCGCATCTTTCTGGCATGGACCTTACTAGTTTGTCAATTGTGCGTGGACAGATTAATTCCCATTCTGTTTTTATGGCCTCCATAAGAGCTCGTTTGTTATTAAGCTTCTGACCACTGATTTTTCGCTTAATAATACCCCATATATTTTCAATAGGGTTCAAATCCGGTGACTGTGACGGCCATGGAAGGACTTGAACCCTATTTTGTTCAAACCAGGTTTTCACCAACTTCGATGAGTGTTTAGGATCATTATCCTGTTGAAACACCCATCGAAGTGGCATTTCCTCTTCAGCGTAAGGCAACATGATAGATTCTAGTATATTTCTATACTTGAATCTATCCATTATTCCTTCGATATAGAAAAGGGGACCCGTTCCCCAAGCGGAAAAACATCCCCAAACCATAATATTCCCACCCCCGTGTTTGACCGATAGCCTGCAATTCTTTGGATCCAGCCTTTTACCCTGAGCTCTACGAACATGTTGAATGCCGTCTGAGGATATCAAGTTAAATTTGCTCTCATCGCTAAAGAGAACTGTTTTCCATTTGGAAACAGGCCAGTCGATATGATCTAGAGCGAATTGTAGCCTAAAAATTAAAAAAATCAGATTTTTTTTCAAAAAGCAATACTTTTGTCATAAAACAACCTGTTTTTCGCATGTCGTTTCGTCAGTAACGGCTTTTTGGCAGGACGAAAAGCACGCAAATCATTTTCAATTGCGCGTCTTCTAATCGTAGACGAGTCTATGCTCAGTTTCATAGATTGTAAGATTTTGTTGGAAGAAATGAACGGATTCTTTTTGATCATAGAAACAATTTCCTTATCTTCTGACTGAGTTGTTGCACGTGGTCGACCACCCGAATGTATTGTTCTTGTGTGTCCTGTCTCGTGATATCTTTTGACAATGCGATTTATAGTACACCTTGGAATATCATATTTCTTCGCAACAAAATTTTGTGAATATCCGCGATTTATTTCACTAATTAATTTTAATTTGAACTGACTACTGTATTTCGTACGCGCCATTGTTCGAAAAGTATGAGAAATTATTTAAAAATGGGCAACGACCATTGCCTTTGATAAAGAACTGAATAAAAAGAGGCATACTACAAGGTCAAGTTGATAACGCATTTGCGTTTGATGAAGTACCGTTTTTAAATAACGGTTAAAGAAATTGTTGCATTTGTTTTGCACAGGTGTTTGGCATGAGCGCGAATAGAAATTTGTTGCTGTCTTCTTCTTTACATTTTGATGACAAAGAATTTGCTTTAATTTTTCTTAGAACTTGTTATTGAAACACAATAAATAAATAAAACTATTGTGCAACATTTAATCATAATTGTTTTTCAATGTGAATTATAAAAGTATGAAGTGTTGCGTTTGTTTTGCACAATACTGTACATATAAAAAACATTCGCTTCATCATTTCTTCGATTTGTGAGAATTCTATTAAAATTGGACCATTCTAATTAATTGACGATGAACAAAATGATAGAATTTTAGTTTTTTATAGATGTAATTTTTATATCAAGTACATATATCATATTTTCTTTAAAAATACCGAGAAATGTCGAACGAGCTCGCTTAGTTTGTGACATTTCAATTATATAAGCACAATCTACGATTAATCTTATTTAAATAATTTTAACTTAATTTACCTTCTGACCATGATCATACTTGGTATTGGCTGTATAGCAGGGAGTTGAACGCTTCTGTGATGACGAATGATGTTCTTGAAGTGCTTCTGATAGTAAACGGGAGTCATATCGCGCCTTCGATTGCTCCGTGTCGAAATCATAGTTTGATTCACGATCCATACCCATTATATCATACTCTGCGGGAACTGCAATCAAATCGAAATAAGATAATGTTGAGATGGGTTTACGAATTTATTGCAATACAGAGGTTGAAATTCCCTGACTTTGAGCAAATTACAAATCTGCCACTAATTACAACAGCCTCAGTATAACAAAATTAGAACTACCAAAGTAGGTAGAGGTTTGGGAACTCCGTAATCATATTATATTACTTTGTAGAAAGACAAATTTATTCGTGAGGAATAAGTGAAATAAAATAAGAAAACAATGAAAATGTATAATAACAAAATAATAATTTGTCATATCGTATAAACGTCGTCCCATATTTGAAGATTTGTTTGAAATCACATAAATCATTTAACAATTCGATAAAACTTATTTCGTATGAACGCATGGCCGGTTTCAAAACTGCACACAGTCGCTGAAATTCTTAACTTTTTTTAAACAATCAAACCTCACCTTGCAAACCCGCCTCCCCAAAATGAAGAGAAGCGGATGAACCTGTTTTACCACTTTTTAATTAATAATGCAAATTTTTGTAGTTATTATTTTAAAATGAATTTTGAATTTGAGAATTCAGTAAGACCAAACCAAAACTTTTGTTGTTTTATACAATTTCTAGTTACGGGCGAATTGTGTTCAATCCTACTCCCATACAGTCACGAAATAGCTGACGAATTATTTGAAAAGGAAATTTAAATCTACGTTCAAACACTTTAATTGCTCCGAATAAAACTTTTCTAACAAAGGACTAAAATAAATTCGAAAAAAAGCATGAAACTTTCCATTGTTACCTTCGCTCATATTCTCACATAATAGAAATAATCTGAAATCAAAATTATCTGTACCGAGGAAAAGAATTATGAGAGCTGAAAACACGAAAAATTCCGTGACCTGTGGATAATGCTTAAATGAAGAGAAAAATGTCACTTCACCGTCCGTTATATCTAGCTTCATAGCTTCAAAAGAAGCTGAAATAAATAACGAAATTATCTTTAATTGAAACTACCAACACTTTAAGTTCGTCTTCATCATAAAGTAGAGGAGAGTTTAAAATGTTAGGAAAGTTTGCTCCACTTCAAACTACAATTCCTGTCAAACACCTTCTGAACACGCTCACAAGTAGGGCATGGAACAGCTTTTTGGGGTCACTGAATTTATAAGAGGAGGCTTGCTTGTGTGAGTTTCAAGCCTAAAACTTGCTTTTTAAAATTTATTAGGCATTTACCAACGTTTGCCGGGTACTGAGAACATTCGAGCAAGCCTCTTCTAAGTTTGCACAAGGAAAACTAAAAAAACATAGAGCTCACGTTTTTATTCTAGAGAATGATAAAATTAAACTAGCTCATAAAATATTCAGGCGAAAAAGACGCTTTTATCAGCGTAAAAGGCGTTTGTTAAAACATATCTGATGAAGGAGTACATGGCTGCAACGTTTCTCAGTTGAAGAGCTAATTAATTGAAAGTTTTAGATATGTACGAGTATACTCAAGAAGGATATTTAGGTATATACAAATTTTTATTCATTTAATATTAAATATGTTTTGTTTAAATAATATATACGGAGCTATTGCGAATATCGTTTTCCAGTCGAATCGAAAGCCAAGACACTAAAATGCCTTGCATTCCAGTCTTCAAAATGAGTCTTCGGTTTCGATTCGACTGAAAAACGATATTCGCCAGAGCTCCCTATATATTATATAAAATTCAAGAGGTATTTAATATTGAATGAATAAAAGTTTGCATATACCTAAATATTCTTCTTGAGTATACTCGTACATAACTAAAACTTTCAATTAATTACTATTATCAGTGCTATCCTTGCGTAAAGAAATTCAAATTGTTTGAGAAATAAATCAAAAATAAAAACAATTTATTCACGTAGAAAATAAAGGCAAAAGCCCTACACCTGCTTGATCAATCCTCCTCATGTTTAAACTTCGCATTCTTGAAGATTTTCAAAGTGGAGCAAATGAGTATCTCTTGTACGAAAAATACTAAATATTTAAAAACTCGAAAAATAATAGAGACTAAGAACAATTGTGTTGAAAAGCAAGCACATGGTTCAAAGTTAATTATTATTTTTAATATTAGGTACGGGTGTAACTAAATATATTCCATATATTTATCAAAATATTTTCAGTTCATGTAAAAGCAAATATGTATTTCACATTCATTTGAAATTAACATAAAATAGAAAAGGGAGTATGTATTTCATATGGCTGCATCGTACAGGTATTCAGATGCAGTCAAATAAAACAACATTTAATTAGCATACATTTACCGCCCCCATGAACAAAAACACGAAAATTTGAGCTGTAAAATTTATAAGTACATAGAATAATCATTAATTGCAGAACTACAAAACAAAATTAAAAGCAAACAAAATGATTAATTGAAGCCGAACTATCAGTGATGTGAGTTTTTTGTATTTGATCAGAATTACCAATAACCGAGCAAGCTTCCCAATTATTATTATCATACAATTGTATCATACAAATGTTCAAATAAAAACACTTCAATTATCTTTTCGGGCGTATAACTTGTTCATTTGAATATTTGCGGACAATAAATTTAAAAACAGGAAAGCAAACATTATCTTTTAAATTGAAGCACATGTTTAGTCAGCAGAAAGTATTCGAACAATAATAAAAATAGTATTCTAAGCCTTCATCAATTCATGAAAATTTAAATATTTTTCAGTGTCTGAATACTTTTCTGAAAAACAAGTTTATTTACATTTTTAACATTCTTTAATAGTAAAGTGCTATAATGACGAAAAGGTAAAAGAAATGTATTCTTATTTATGACAGTATCTGACCTTACAACACTTTAGTAACTGATTAGGTTTATCTCGTACCAATCAGATTAGTTTCGAACTAGATATGTATATGATGAATAGGAATTAGAACAAAAGTCTTATACAATAAAATAGTAATCTAATAAACTAATGTATCTGAAACAATTTTGCTACAGTTGCAGGCGAATCCGATAAATCAATGAAGAACGTGATTTTTTCGTCTCTATTTACCAACGCACTTAGCGTTGTATGTTCCGAGTTTGCTGTTGGGTTTCCAAAAAATGCCCTACCAAAGTACCGACAGGAGCAAATAGCTAAAGACCATAAAAATATTTGAAGTGAAAAAGCAGTAAAAGGGGGACTAAACTCCCAAACGAGATTCAAAAAACAAATAGCCCTGGCTACCATAATTGATCTCAAAACGTTTTTCAAGGGGTTGCAGAAAGTACACGGCTGGGATATGTGGGGCCAAACAATAGTCGCGCACAAAATGGCAACTACGCAACATTTCATGGTGCTCCGGAGCAGGAAGGAGGCAAAACATTCCGAAGATAATTTGCATGTGAAACATTCATAAATACAGCAGGCGAGCACAGACACACACATCATAATTCCCAAGTGGGGTTCCCGCAAAACTGAGAATTAAATTTGCGTTTGGATTCCGAGCACATTAATCATTCCAAATTCGGGTTGAGATGATTTTGAATTTTCTGTGCTCGCGCCCTCCTGATGAGCTAAAATGCGAGAATTTATTTTACTGGCCTTTCCGAGCATTTGGGTTTGGGTTCTTCCACTTTGGGGCAAATTAGTTTGTCTTTAAAATTTTCCCTTTAAAACTCCTCTTAAACTGACTTTGACAAATTCCACCGATAAATCAAAGTTTATTGAAAGGTCCTTTATCTGAAGCCACTTGGTACCTTCCGGAGTTTGTAACAATAGCAAGGTTTACTTAATTAAGGACGTCTCATTAAGACAGCTGCGAGCAGAGGCTAAGGGCCAACAGTTTCTGAACTCGATGTGCAACGCTCAAATTAGTTCATTAGAAACATTTCGGCAAATATCTTTGGCCTGCCGGGGAGAAAACTTTGTCCGCCATGCCACTAGACTAAAATTGAATCTGTGCAATGTTCGCTCTGATTGGACGAGATACTCAAAGAATTTCCCCAGCTCGTTTATTTAGTGCGTCCAATATTCGTTTCAACAGGGACCCAACGTTCCAATGTTTGCGGATATTCAAATTTCTCATATCCCCCCAAATTGCCACACACGACATTCTGCAAGACGATATCAATTACATTTTTTGATTTATGTATAGAGGATAGATTACGCTTACCAAGTTTTTGACAAACGACCGGGCGGGTTGTAGGCAGATTTGGTGAAAATTGAAAAAGCGTCTTATACTTGTTAAATCACAACCTTTAAGATATTGAATTTGGGAATTTTTTTCTAATTATGCTGTAGTTATTGTACACATTATGTTTTTAATTACATTCCCGAAATCTTAATCTTGTGAATTTGAACCTTTTTATTAATTAAAAAATATAATATGCAATGGGACCAAAATATAATATTAAATGAACGTTTTAATGGCAAAACAATGCAGGACATATGTGTGTGTCACTTTGTTATTTTTAGTCCTAGAGAAACTGCGAATTTACTGTACAAGTATCAAAGACATTCTGTGCAATAAATTCGTGATAATATTATACTATTATACAATATAAAAAAATAGGTTTCGCTTCTTTCCCTCTATTGTTGCTAACAACTTTTTAAAAACGAAAATTAAGAAAATAACATACTTCTGAATTTTCTATTGCGGCATTTTTAATTTTATCCAATAATCTTTTATTTAAAAAAAAAAAAAAAATAAAGTTGTTCAAATAATGATGAAATTATGATAGAGACGATAGTCAATAGTCTACAGCACAATTTGCTCAGTAATGTTTTGAGTTCCGTAGCCATCTAGGCACCCTTATTGTTTGGGTCTGTCCGCCTGTTTGTCTGTATCTTTCCATTCTCTCATTTACTATCAAAGTTGATAAAAAATCTATAAGATTCAAAAATAAATTATTTTTTCCCTTTAGAAAAACATTCTCTTGAAATATTCAGGGAATTTTTAAATATTTTTACCTGAAAATGAGAACTTTTATAAATGCTAGCTATTAAATTAAACATTGAAAGTAATTTCTTAAAACTCATTTCTTGTACCTAATGTGTATACGCATTAAATACATATAATATAGGATATCTCGGAGTCATTATTGAATTAAAGCTTTTGCCCTAACTAATTAGTACTCAGCTTAAATTGAGAGTAACGACAAGAACCAGCATCTTTCCAGCAGTTTCCTATTCAAAAACTAAGCTCCAAGATTTCATTAGAGGCGATAATTGTTAAATATAGAAGGAGGTAGCATTTTGTCTGGCATTATTACCTGAATGTTTGGCCGTGACAATCACAGCCTTAATCGCTTCTGAATTATAGATAAATTACGTTTGCGCCGTTGGAAACTGGTGCCCTTTTCAAAGGAGAACCGCCATTTAGGCTATATATCGGTCGTGAACTAATGATTTCCGCAAAAAGGGTTCTTGACATTCTACAGTTTGCCCGTCCCCCTCCGTTCGGTCCAAGATAATTTTCGTTTCAGAACGAAATTCCTTTATAGAAATTTCCATGAATATCTGATGTGTCCCCGTACACGTATCGCATCTATTCAGTTGGTGCCGTAATCCTTTCTGGCAAATCTCGTATGATAAAAAGGCAAATTGCTGCCATTGTTTTTTGCGAAAGTTGGGCACCTAAGGAAAGGAGGTAGTCACACTTGCTTCTCTGCCGTCGCGCACCCCTCTGATATATTGAATATGTGAACTGATATATTTTTATGCAAACTGTTCCCGACGCAGAGGACCATGTAACCTAAGGAATCCGATAAAGTTATGTTCGCTCCGCTGATTGAATTCAAATCAAGTTCTTTGCGGTTCGGGTGACTGATAATATAAAAAGTAATTTCTAGATTTGCATAAAAGGCAATTATTCAAATTTCTGGGTGGCAATTTTTCAGTACTACGAACGAATTGTCGATAATTTAATTGTGCTCCTTGAGCGAGTCAATTTGGTTTATGTCTAGAGATCTTGGCGATAGTTATAATTGTGATAGGAGCTGCTCCCACGAACTGGATTGGGGATTTTCAATTATGGAAATGAATTAATAATTATTGCAATCGTTGCAAAATAATACTTTAATGTTTGTTAGATCTATAAGTAATTAATCTTATTAAAGAATCTTTCAACTTGTGTTATTTTTTCTTACTACCTTGAGTTATCCTTACGCACGCTGGGTATGCGATATGCCCGGAAAAACTTAAGCTACTATTTATAACTCCGAAACTATTCATAGACTATTTATGCTATAACTGTCTACTTGTAGTTTAAGGTTTAATTTAAATTTACTCCTTCCCTTATAAATTGTCCAAAAATAAGATTTCAGTGTTGTATGCTCAATAGAAATCTAATATTTAGGTAAGAAATTGAATTTGCTTAATATATAACAAAAAATTCAAATTTTACGAAAGAGTGTTTAGGGATTTTCAGGATCACTTTAAAAAATGTAAGCACAGTTAAAATACAATATTGCAGTATCCATTACCTACAGTTGTAGTATGACTGATTTAACTAATGTATCGTAAAAATATAACAAAATTTTCCATACTGAATAATAAAAAATTGGTTTCTAAATAATTTCAACCAACATCGATTAAAATGTTTTATTAATTTTATATTATTCCACTAACCAATTTAAGTTGAATGCGTGGATCCATTGTCGATCTTTAATGTATAAATCAGTATACTGACGGCTCTCTATATCATTCAAAATTCTCCGTGATGCGTTTTACTCAAAATTAAGAGCAAAATGTAATTTCCATCATATATAAAAATTTATTATAAAAGGCAATTACGCTACATTAAATATTGAAATAAAAATTTCCTGTATGTCTGATTGTTGGAATGCATTTAATCTTGTTGCTGCGAAAACTATAATACTTAATTCCTGTCGACTGTATTGAAAACCGTCAGTTGTATCCCGTCCCGGGATCGATAAGGGGCCACTGTGTGCTAAATGTTCCCACAGCTAAAAATCCTTGCAAAAATGTGAAGGTAATTCCATTAAAATAAAAATCATCTCCCCATCGATCCTCGGGGGATTTCGAATTAATCCATGTTCATCGAGATGACACCTTTGACGAGAAAATCGAATTTTGGTTGCATTTTAGTAAAAACCGCTGGCAACGAAGTAGAATCGTCCTTTTTATTGGACGCTCATCCATAAAATTTTCAAAACTTTTGCAATAAATTGCAAAGCAAAGGGCTAGTTGAAAACGTTTAGCCCTCAAATCTGACGGTCCTCTCGGAGAAATTTAATTAAGCCTGAAGGGGTGCGAAAAGAGTGGTCGCAATAATTTCATTTTCGTCTGATTTTCCTGCGATTTCCCACACAAGTACTTTTTCCAGTAACGCAAAACAAAGCGGAATAATTACCTTTACTGAATTACCCGACAAGTCGATCGCTTTGCGCACTCATTTTTCTGAATCACCACCCTGCTTTGATTTCCCCGAGATTTTTGCAAAAAGGATTATGTCCGTAAATTGGATTGAACTTTATGAGCTTTACCACCATCAGTTGCTCGTGCGGTATTTTTGGAGGGCTTTTGTTTAATATTAATGGGATCTTGGTTCTTACTTTCTTCTTAATTATCGAACATTTTCTAGAGGGAGAAATTCTTCCGAAAAAAACATTTTTAATTATGCTGTAACTGTTGGATGTAATGTTTGATAACGCCCCCGTAAATTGAGTCAATCCAAAGTAAATATCCAAGAACAAATGATGAAACTTGAAAAACAGCTGAATTGCATAAGAACTTCAAGTTAAGTATGCTTAAAGAGCTCTGTCTAATGCCTTACCGGATTTGTCAGTCTTATAACTTTGTTAGACTTGTTTTCGGACAAATATGTTCTGCATGTTTCTGCTTTCGATTAATTAAGTTCCATAAAAAGGAAGATTAGTTATTGAGCATGATATCTACGTAATCCTTGAGATCTTTTGATTTATTGGAATGTAATATTTTTTAAAATAGGGATTTATCTATGTACTAAATACGTGTAACTACCGGCATGATAGTTCAGAACGGAAACCCTGTAATTAATGAGGCCCTTTTGTCCATCTGTCCACAGCATAATTCAAAAGCTACTGGACCGATGGAGCTTAAATACCTTGTCGGATTTCCTAATCCCTTTTTACAAAGTTTTGAAAGGATTCACATTCAAAAATAATCTCTTAAGTGGGATGTCAGCCAGTGTTAGTTTATTGGCCCGCATGTTTTCACCGAAAACGGCTTAAGATGGAGCTGAAGAGGGACTGAACTATCTGAACTATGTGGTTGAAGCGGTGCAGCAAACTGCGTTTTAGGAAATGCTAAAAATACACGCATTCATTTAAATATTTTAAATGGAAGGAAGCATCCAGTGAGGTGCGGCATTTTGCGTTAATTTTTTGAGGAAGAGCACATCACCGGATTACCATTTTGGTTGAGGGAGCACATGCCTTCGAATAGGACTTTCATACTTGCCACAATAACCGGCTGCCTTTTACAGGTGCAACCAAACTAGAGTCTGAAAATGTGGTTTTATCCAGCAGAGTGAACAATTTGATAAATTCAAGTAAATGTACTGCGGTGAATTTATGATTCGTTGGTCTGTTTTACCTCATAAACATTGTACAAACCTCGATTATGTCAGCCATTTTGTGTGAGACATATAACGACTTAAAACCTACATTTCGCCGGTGAAAGAGCAATATTACTACAATTGATAAATAACGCGCAATTATAGTTCAAAGAAAAATAATTTAAATTTTCGATGGAAATCTTAGGATTTAACGATTTAGTAAACCCCTGTCTTACCAATAAAGTAAAATATGTATATGTATATTCCATTGTAGAATTGAGTAAAAACCACTAGTTAAAGATGTTTCCACCTATAAACTATAAATTATAATATTAATAACCCTCGAAATTTACAAAATAAAAACAAATATTCGATTTATCGGTGGCGTTTAAAACGGCAAACCGACAAACCGTACTGACCAGTTTTAAACAATCAACTGTATAATTCTGGTCATAGTTTCTAATATTCAAAAATATGTTTGGTTGAAAATCGCATTAGCAAAATACAATTTTTTGAAATTCTAAAATTAAATATACTTCATTACTTTTATTTAAAATCAATAGTAATTGTTGAGTTTTGGAAAGTTTTAAGTAAAAGTATTAAAATATTAGGTACCGATTGAATTAAAAATTAAATGAATGAATGAAAACTACAAAGCACTTTAACTTTCCTCTAAAACCTCCCTTCAATGCATTATAAAACAGCTATAGCTGCTCAGCAACTTTCTTGCGGACACGCTCCATATTATAATAATGAAAGCTGTTATATTATAATATAAAGGTCCCTTAAGTGCTGATATGCAGTAACAAAAATTGTAACCTTTTTCTGCAAAATAAATATGAAAAGATTTTTCCTTTCTGTTGAAAAATTTGATTTAATGAGCAAGAACCCCTTTTATAAAAGAGATTTAATTACACAAGCATCAAAATTATTTTAATTATTCTTAATGAAACATTTTCACGCTGAAGTAAGTTATGACAAAGAATTTACTTGCCGAAATGTATTCATTATCGAATTAATTCTGCAACAGTCATTATAGCAAAATTAAATTTTGTTTTGTTTTAAAGTATAACAATTATATTTTATCATTTGCCTCATATACTTAATTGTAAATGTTAATGAACATTAACAAGTAATCTGGAGAAATTCTTGAATGTAAAAAATATTCTCCTAATGAATATTCCAAAAGTTCGAATGAAATTATTTCGCTAAACACGCAAACTTTAATATTTATAAAATCTTGTTCGTCCGAAATACATTATTTTCAATATTATGACTCGGTTAAGTAATTAAATATGAATGTGTACCGTCCCTGGGTTCAGTTTTGTACAACCGTCTCATGTTTGGACGCTGCAATTCATTAAAATGAAAATGTTAAGGGAGCAGGTGCAGATACTACGGTCGTCTGTTTAGGAAGCTTTTAGCCGTATTTGCATTTTAACTAAAAAAGAGCAAATAATGCATTTATCTTCGCAATGTCCTGTGCTTGCAGGTTTATTGTTAACTGCGAACGCGGACAACTGTGGACTCTGCAAATGTCTACTTTATGATTTTTTACGTCCGCCAAATATATAGATACACGTGGGTTGGGCAATTTTAACGAAATCGAACAAACGGCACCTTTTAAATCCTTCGTGTAGAAAATATTTATGGGAAAATGAAATCATCACAGAGCACACAGGGCGTGAAATATTTGGTCCAATAAATAACATTGACAGGAAACAGCTTTCTGGTTCCTGCCAGAAATGGTAAAGGCTGAACTATTCAAAATGTGACAAAGTTTCACAAAAATTCCTGTACGAACCGAAATCGTGCTTATTTTATTAATGAAGGCAACAAACATACGACAGCCCTTAAAAATGTTTACAAAGTATACATAATTTATTTTCGCAACAGTGGCTTGGCTGCACGGTATTGCGACAGTCTTCTTAACCATTGCTATTATTTACTTCAAATTTCCATTTTTCGCAATTGCTACGTCGCTTCCAACGACTCACAAATTAAAATTCGTTAAAAGTTATAAGAGTCGACTTATAAATAAGAAGTCATTTATTTCATCCAAACCATTTCAAAATTAGTATTTGACTGCATGTTTGTGTTTCTAATTTCCATTCCAGTGTAGTTAATTGATTTTAAATAAGGTAATTTCCATTGACTGTAGCAACAAAGTAAAATTAATTATCTACAATATTTCTAAGCGAGCGACTTTCAACAACACGCGATATAAATTAAATAATTTGTACATCTAAATTAAATTTTTTGCAGATGTAAATTAAAATTTTGATATGACTTTACAATTTCTAAAGATTAAAAACTCTTTTTAGCTTCAAAAATTGGTTAATTGGTTTGTCTCTTTGGCCCAAAATTTATACTAAAAATATATTCAAACTTTAGAAATTTGAAATAGGAACCTCTAACTTTTATTGCAGATTCAGATTTTATGCAGACAAATTAGCAACTTTTGCCTGCAAAACAAAAAGATTTAAATTTATATTTTTAAATATACTTTAAGTTCAATTTAAAGGTCCACCTATTACCAAATTTAATACTTCCTTAAAACAACAACCTGTTAATAATATAAGATTATTATTTTCTAGGGTTCTAGGATTCTATTTTTTTTATTCAAATTATATAAAGTGTTCACGGTTTCGGTTGCATTTATTAAGAGTATTTGCTACTCAAAGCTGTGCGTTAAAATAATTTAGGTGGCTTGAATTTATTAGTACCTAAGTTTTTCGTAATTGGAATTTCAAAAAGTTTTCCTAACAATTTCGAAATAGTTATGTCCTACATAATAGAACTATTTTTGAATGTAGTAACTCAAACGAGAAATTTATTTGATGAACAACTCTCGAAAATTTCATTAATTCTCCCACAGTTTGCCGTCTTTTCAGCGACCAAAAGTGGAGCACTGTGCTTGACAACACTGTTTAGTGGATTCTCTTGTTTGATCAGGAATGCGTATATAATTCAGGCCAAAGTGATATTTCCAGGGCAACCAGCACTCGGAGCCCGCTTTGGTGAATAGTGGAATTTTAGGATGAATTTTTTAACATTCAAACCTCGGGAGACGCGCCACAGTCACCCATTAAATGATTTATGCTTCCAAATAATATGTGAGTACATCAAAGGAGTAATGTACGTACATACATAGAAATATGATACTTGCACGTGCACGTGCACTTAAAGTGTCGCAACGTCTTTGGACTCATTCATACTATGCACTGCCCCACCACGAGGTGGAAAAAAATGCCTCATAATCAGAGATGTTTAAATATTTAGCACGAAGTATTGCTCCCGTTGAGGGCAAAGAAAGCGCATTAATCTTTCTCTCGTTTTTTGATATCCTTGAAAATTTTAAAGCAGCCGAGGACATAAAACTAAGAATTCAGGCCCCCTCCGGTAAGATTGATGGATGGATGGCTGAGTGAAAATATTTTGTTTTTTGGCTTGACTTTGTCTTAACTGTTTGCCAAATTCTTTCACTTTAGAGAGACGCGTAAATGCAAATTTATATTTATCAATGAAGCCTCCTCTGCCAAAACTAATGGGCGAAATATCCTTTTGATGTCGACAACGTTGACGTGTTGTCGACGGCCGTTCATCAGCTCTATTTAATTTAATGGTTAATTCGGACAAAGAATTAATTACCAATGAATTGCACTGGACAGAAGTACTCGGGGTCCCATACTTTTATTTTCCTGGGAAAATTGGGAGAAAATGAAGTCCTTCGGGATTGTGCTTGTGATTAATGGCAGCTTTGCAAGGAGAAAACATCTGCGGCTTAAATAAATTAAGTTTTATATGAATCCCCCCTTATCTGCCGCTTAATTGGATTTCGTGAGCCAACACAGGTTTCTCGATTGAATATTACATTCGTTGCCAGCCTGCTGATAAATCGAAACTAATGTGATTTACTTCTTTAGGAAACGAGATGAAAAGACCTTGTTTGTACTCTCCTCCCACCGACCCGACTGCTGTATTGAACCAAGAAACCATAGGCACTTGCGACTTTTAAGAAGCCAAGAAAAAGGGCAATACACAATTCATTAAGGACTTATCTTACTTATCTTGTTCCTATACTTGTTAAGATTTTGTTATACAAAAGTTCTATAGTAGTACTCTAAGCCTTTTTTTATGACTTTCCCAACTCTCCTCGAGCCCTAACCACAGCCCTTGCCGAGGGATAGAAGGGCCAACAGGTCAGTTCAGGTGCTTTTACGTTACGCAGTATATTCTGCCTTGCTTTACATCCGTGAGCGAAATTAAATCGGATCATAGAATTTCACCCTTCGACATGAACTTGCAAAGTCAAAGATTCATTAATGGGTTTGTGGTTATTTCGGGATCGAGTAATTGCATAAATTAATTGCAGCAATAATTAAGGAATAACGTGATTTAGAGCATGAAAACTAGATTCCATACCTATTATGAGTGGGTAATGTAGGCACCTACTTCATTCTTAATTGAGTAAAATTTCAAATAGGTCCCTATAAAGTTATTTATACTTAGGTTTGTAATTGTTAAATATTCATGCCTACCTTTAAGTAATAGCACATAAATTTTTGTTCCAGCGATCATTGACTGTAAATACCTTTGCTAGGTTGGCTATCGTTGGGCCTTAAATGGAGCAGTTTATTATAAATGGCTATGCAAAATAAAAAGGACACTTCTTTCTTTGAAAACGTAAAAAATCTAGCGTGAAAGAAAATACAAATATCATACCTAAATGTATGTATATTTTTTGTACAAACACAAACGTAAAAAAGAGTGAACAATTGTTTTTAATATCAAAGAATATATTCTGGTGAAATAAATTTTGTTGTCTTATGCCTACTTACTAGTACCTAGTATAAAGGAAATGAAAACTGATAATTTGAGGGGCGTCCTGTTGGTGTACACATCCTCATTTTATGTTACGTAAATATGTGAGCAAAATGGGGTTAGCAAGAACAATAATGCGAAGCGTAAAAATAGATTGATTCTGGCACTCTGCCGTAACCGCTTAAAGTTAATGTAAGATCATTTTCTCCTTGAAAAGTTTTCATTTTTATATACTTGGTGTGCGATATGTTGCATACGTGTGTACATACATTTGATTTTCATAAGGGTTTTTACTGTAACAATAATTTGTCCACGAATATTCGCACGAAATCCTTAAAAGCCCTAAACAAGTCAAAACTCGCAAAGTAAAGGCACTTCTTCGTTTTTGATGCGAAGTCCAAAAATTGTCGACGGTGTATTCTTTGGAAAAGGGGAGTAATTTACTATACATGGTTCTGATTCTATCCCCAATTTTTAGAGCCCCAAATCTCTACGACAAGAAACTGGGTCTGTAGAAGTCATCAGAGGGTAGCAAATTGAAAAGAAAATTTCGTATTCCCCGAAAGAAACCAGTTGAGGAAGCTGGAATATGCCGCAAAGAAATGCCTTTCACCCGAGCGAATATTAAGCGAACCATGTCAACAAAAGAAACTCTCGACGACATCTGTGATTGATACAAGCGATAAAAGGCAAATATGTCTACATTGTATTGAATGTCTTATCTGCAGGAGCTATATTGGATAATTTCCGATGCATAAAGGGAAAATCGCTTCCACATGAAATCTGTTTTATACCAGCTCTCGCCGAAATTAATTTTTTTTCTTTGCTCTTGAGATAAGCTCGGCATGTGTTCCGCTTGCAGCTGAAAGGCAATTTCGCCTAAGATCAAGTAGATCCTACTAGCGACCTCGAATAAAAATGGAATTTGTTCTACTCTCGATAAGCCCTTTTCTACGAAAAACTGAGTTGCCCAATAATTATGTTATGCTGCAAAGTTTTGATTTGTTCCCGAAAATTACAAGGACCCTTTCGCATCTATGTAGGTATATATAAATTAAATTTGGTACTTGGGCAGAATCATAAATTGCCAACAGAAAGTTTTGGTGGATCAAATCAATAGAACTAGTCGTTATCGGGCCTGAAAATCGAAAGTAACTTTCGAACATTTTTCAACTAATAACTTTCCTGTAAATTTCCAAGTTATTCTGGTATGTGATACCATCTAACCATCTATCCGGCCTTCCAAACTCTGAAATTATTTTACTGAGAGATGTCTGTGAAGCGGGCACTTTAATTCATAATATGCGGGCGAGAATTCACCACTGCAGCACCAAGGCTAAGAGAGCTAAGCACGCCAACTGCTTCTGAAATCTGAAGAATTATTTCTTGCAGTGGAGGCTGCCAGGACCCGCATTCGTGTATGCATACCGGGCCAGCAATTTAAAATTCTGTCGAGCTCTAAAATAGGAATTTCGTCCTTGACAGAAACTTTCTCGGAGGTTTTTCATCTCTCCGCTTTGATTTTGACAACAATAATAATGGAAAGTTTAATGGCAGCACTTACCCACAAAAACCAAAACTTTTCAATGGACCGCCGCCGTGATTTATTGAGTTGTGAGATTACTCACAGTTACTGGCTAAAGTTATCGCCCGCCCTTGTTTTGTAATGCGAATAAATTCCTACGATAGCGCACCCAATGGGACGTGACTCCACATAAAAATTTATATTATACTATCCATTCGTCTTTCGGAAAACGAAACAATGCAGCGGAAGTACTTTAGATTTCCCTAATAGAGGACCGGAAATTGTACGGAGCATGTATTTAAAATGTTGTTAACTCTCTAATGTGCTTCTGAACTTCCGATTTCAGATAATGACTTAACAATTTACGGTCGAGCATTGTTGTGTTATTTTAATTGAATTCAAGAAACCACATTACAGCAGCTACCAATAGTTGAAATAAATTCTGTATAAATAATAGTTAATGAATTCTTCAAAAAAAAATCAAAGTTCATAAGTAAAACGGGTAAAAGTTACTTCTTACAAAATTAAAATTAATGACTTAAAATTAAACAAATTAATATTCTTCACATTCTAGTGAAGGCTTTTCAAAGTCACTTATTTCGATTCTGCTGTAGATTTCAATAATTAATTGCCGCATCAAATGTGACAATCGAAATTTCTCAACTTCTATTAAAAAAACTTTTATAAAAATAGGACCAAACAAAAATGTTTAGTTCGCTGAATACGCCAGGTACAAAAACGGAAGGAACAAATATGGTACAAATTATTGTTTTTAGTAGCATTTTATTAATTTGTTACTATTTATTATTTTCAAAAGAAACTTAAGCACCATAAAAGTGTATAGAAGCACGGATTTTAAATCTTTCTCTGTCGCATGCAATGAAGCATAAAATAATAACTAAACAACTATAGAAAATGCAATAGCAGCCAAATTGAAGATGGTAAATGAGATAAATCTTTAATAACATTTGAAATGCAAAGGAAACTAAAACAAACAAATTAAATGAAGTTTGACTTAAATTGTCATCTCCAAAACAAGTAAGATTCCTCTAAGAACGGAAAAGTGGAAAACTTGTTCAAGAGGTGCAAGGTAAAATTGTCGTCCTCATTTGGCACGTAATCATTAAATAAACCGACTTCGCGAGGGAGGCAGACAAACACTAGTGCCTCGCACATTTCACGTCTCATCTGGCGCATAGAAAAATTGCCTTGGATTTAATAAATTTCAGTGTAAAAGACGTAAACCTTGTAATCTTCTTCCACCCTGAGATCATCATGGCGAAGTAATTAAAGCCAGGTGGGATTCCCACTCGAAAGAATTAGATTTAGCGCGACAGTCAGTCAGTCATTCTAAACCAAGTGGTTTCAGCAATTCATGAGACAGTCAATGCGAAGTAATTTCCGTTTGTTTGTAATCAGGCGTCGAAAGGGGTAAAGGGCAGGCACTGAGGCACCTTAATTGAAGAGTGGTTCTCTAGAGGCATTCCGGTAAAAGAATAAATTTCGCTCCAAATTCGTTAATTATCCGTCAGGAAAAGTTGCAAGGAAATTCTCGTCCTATGTAAATGTTTAATCAGGCGTTACAGCATAATTTGGAAAGAGATCCATCTTTTTTCGGATAAACTTTCGGTTTTAAAATTGCGTGCGCGTTCAATTTCTTGGAAGTACGAATTTTGAATTTTGCCCAAAAAGTAAAAGACTTAAAGAGGTATTGCTTTAATTTCTTAATTCTGCGTGAGATTTTTATTGGTATTGGTCTCCATTTGACCAAAATTCGCTTTTCATTTATTAACACTTTTACGACATACTATCTGTAAACCATCCGTTAATTTTCGATGACACCACTTTGGTACCATATGCGAACCTACACACATTTGCGGATGGCACCACATCGGTGTCACATGAAAATCAACAGTCAATTGCTAAAAGCTTTTTATAGTTTTAAATTTGCAGCGACAAATAATATATATAATCTAAGTGTGGAATACCGACGGTAGAGAAGAAAACTTATGGTGGAACATTCGGTATAGACGGTTTTAATTTTTACTACTCATTTAAATTGAAGCCCCGAAAAAATGGCGAAAATAACTTAGTTTTTACAATCCCAACGACATTTAAGAAGTTAAAAACGTGGCAAGGATGTTTTATTAGGGATGGGGTAAGAAAATTGCAAACTTATTCCTAAAGTAGAAGATTTTATTATAGTTCCACACAAAAAAATATTATTTTGAGTCAATTTTAGTTAGTTCTTTTTTTTTCTCGTCCCAGATTGAAAAATAATTTTAAGAAAATATTTCAAAATATTCGTACGGAGATTCACTCCAGAAAGACTATAGATTAATAACCGCTAAAAAAAATCTATAGTTTTGTTTTGAGAAAGGAGAATACTTCTCAAGATTCTATTCAAAGATAAAAACACCTTGCTAGAACCAACAATCCCTTTCACAGAAATGAACATGAAAAGCATCTTTTGTAGGAGGTTATAAGCATTCAAAGCTTTAGTTGCACGAAATAACATCAATATCAGTAGAAAAAGTTTTTTATATTATAGTTACATGGATTCACTTCCCGACAACCGAGCGGATTTGGCTTTTTTGCGGAATAATGTACCGTCTCATGCCATAAAACGAGCTTTACTAGAACGTTTTTTAATTTTAAAATATTTAAATTACTTTATGGTCGTCTAGTTTCCTATTTAATCTTTGTAATCAACAATGTGAAATGAATATAAAAAGTTCAAGTTCTAACACAATATTGTTGTTGTTAACAACTTTATGCTTTTATTCAATAACTCTGGAACAGAACATACAAAGAATATACTCACATTTTTTATTAGTTATTACGCATTAGGGCACCATTATGATATTAGTTTCTGAATTCACAAAGGATTATACACGTTTTTAGATTTGGGTAATAAGAAATATTCATTGAATGCCTAAATGGAAAATTGAAAAGCTATTCATAAAAAGTTTTAAGGCTGAGTTTTCTCGAGAAGCGGATTTAACAAACGGCACAATAGTGTCTTTTGAAATTCCTAATATAATAAAAGTTTTAATCTTCAGATCAACAAAAACCAATGTAACGAAAGCCTTATTTTATTTACCGTTTTACACTTTGTAAATTATAAATAATGAAAACTACGAAGAAAAAACAAATTTTAATTTTTGATATATCCAAAAAATTGAACCGAAACAATTTTGTAGATTGGATATATTTCACCCTTTAAAAACGTACACATATTATTATATTTTACATTTGAGGTCCAGGAATTAAGCAAATTAATTCAGAGAAATACAAAGTTTCAAATATATGATGGTAGAAATACTATTAATAGGTACATATGTATGTATAACGACTAGGCTTAATTCTTTGACTTTGGTTAATGGAATGAGGCACATTATGGTATGTATCCTTTGTGAGATAAATTTCGACGATGTAAACCTGCAGTTTGCAATGATAAAGGCAATGAATAAAATATAGTCTTTTAATACACAAGACGAATTTTTAATTTTCGTCATGTTGTTCTTTAATTAAGGACCTGCATACTTGTAAAGCAGTTCAAAATTGTTATGTTTTTAAAAAATAACGTTTTTACCAAGCTTCTGTTTATGCACTGAGGTTTTATATTTGCATGATAAACAAAAGTCTGCACTTTACTTTTGCATGCAGTAATAGTCTCTATATGTCGTAACATAAATGATGTCATTTATCATTTAGAGAAGAATTTTTGATATTGTACCACTAATGACAGAAAAAATCGATCAATTGCATTTCCATCACACATAAAAGTTAAGGAGCCGTAGGTGATGTTGGTTATTGTTTTAACAATCGGTCTTCTAGCGGTTTCATATTCTTATTAGATATTATAATTTACAGATCTTTCTTTTTAAAGAATTACGAATATATATATTACATGCAAAGGCCTTGAAGCTATGAAAGCATAGAATTTAGGTCAACAATATTGTGAGGAACCCAATCAGATAATAATTAGTTAAATCTATTGTGGATATATAATTATAGAAACTTTGTATTGCCGAAATAAGTTTGTCCTACAGGTTCGAAACATCTCATCTCCGTAACTTTTGGCTATGAAGTTATTTTTAAATTTAATATTTTAAAACATTCTAAGAGAAAGGGCAACAAATTAAATAAGCAATTTGAAGGTTGCAATTGCGGATATACCATAATCCGCAAAAATTATTTAAACAAAATTAAATCCACGTCCCACTACAAATAAATTTTATAATTATGAACAAATATACACCGCAAACTTCGCATATTTTATTTAAATGTACAATTCTACCTAACATACTCTGTGCTTTCAGTCGTTTTCATGCTGCGTATTAACAATTATTAAATTTAATTTTTGTCGTACGTTGCAACCACTTCAGTAAATTGCTGCGGTAACTGCAAGTTCCGACTCATAATTCGCATAATTTTAAGGGCTCAAATAACTAGAAATATTTTCACAAGAGATTACATGAAACGCCCTGTCCTTTAATTTTTCAAATTTTTCAGTCTTAAGCTGAGATTATTTTTAAATAGTCGTACCTTAATTAGAAGCAATTGCTCCGGGGCCAAGGTTATTTTTTTATTTTCTTAATGACGAAATAAAAATATTGATTAAAAAATGTCTCCCTTAAAGCCCTCTTAAGTCACAAATCGCAGAATAATTCCCAGGGGGCAGAAGTAATCTAATAAAAGTCCTTTTTAATAGGTCCTCGAATATGTTTTTTTTTTAATATACATACAATCTTCTTGCTTCGCTAATTAGAAATTGTGCCGAAAATTTTCTAAAATTTAATTTAGCAAGACGAAGCGTGCTCAATAAGCGAAGCATCAGCTCTTCGGAAATAATCCAGCTCACATGAAAATTGGATCAGAATCAGAAAGCACATCGCGGCACAAAACTCCGGTTGGATTGAACCGGAAAAAAACAAACTTCTGAATTTTGCCAAAGCCAAGTCCTTCAGCTATATTTTATTTTAATTGGTCTGTGAGAAAGCAGAAAAAAATGTCAAGAGCAAAGCTTTTACTACAACCCGTGAACACAGTGGCTGAATCGTAGTAGGTCTCAGCATGAGGAAGTAATTAGGAAAGGGCGCAAGAAGCCGATGCAGCCCCCCCAAGTGTTTGGGAGGAGGAAAGAATACGAAATCTCAAAGCAAGGACTTAGGGCGATTAGAGAAGAATAAACCCCTCAACAGATAGTAAGAAACAAAGCGGAGTCAGCCGTGAAAGGTTTAAGGAACAACAGCGTTTTCAAGAATATTTCTAGAACGAGGAACCATTAAAAAAGACGAGTCTCTGGTGTTGGGACGTTGGAACGATGAGGTGGTGAGGCAGCCAACATCTATTTGGAAACACATATGAATGACACCATTAAGGGATGGGGGTGCGCTAAAAAGAACAAACATTCGAGAATGGAGCCAAGTGCCCTATGTGCGGTAGTCAACCATCATAGTGCAAATTGTCGCCTTTACTGAGGTTTACGCTTTTGGTTGCACATACCTGCAGCTGTTTGGTATCCAATTACGGAGCACAGGTAAATCCACAGCAGCTTCCCCGCTGGCGGCAGCATTTTTGTGCCCTATGAGTCGAGACGCTCAACTCGACTATAATATAAAACCCTAGACAGACGACGTCGACGGTGATATACGTTCAAGTGTTTGGTTCCTCTTAGACAGCTCGCACTGTTGCAACTATTGATCTCTGCACTCGCTACACAAGCGAATCTGCGGAAGTCAAATATATATAGCTTTACAAAAATCTAACCAATCAACCACGAAAACCAAGTACTATAGGTATTGAACTCGAAATCCACTATTTAATACTTTCACCACAACTGAACAACGTTTACTATACAATTTGTCTGGGTTGTCTCACTGCAACACGGAACTATTTAGTCAGCCGGGAAGCCGTTATCAAAACATATAATATATACCCTAACGATATAATTAATCGGATTTTATCGACAAAACAAGGCGCGAATAAAATTCCAACAAGTGTCCCAACCCCATCAGAGACAGATGAAATCGCGGTCAGTATGGTGCGAAGCGCCGAGCATGGCACCCTTTCGCTAAGAATATTTTGTTCCTTCTGATTTCTGATGTATGAAAATCTGAGCAATATCTATACCATATATATATATATAAAATTATTCGCTCTGGAATATCTTTAACCAGCCACCGGAGTAAAGAGAGGATGCTGAACTGAAAGCTTAGAAAATTGCAATCGACACACATCCCAGAGATGAAGCATCCTGGTTGTCGTTCGAAACCGGCGGGGTAATCCAGGCGCATGCGTGGTGGAACCAACCAGCATACAACCGATTTCGCGTTGTCATGTTCCAGGGGCTGTTTAAGAGCTTAGTGGAACTGCTAACCGCCCCAATCCCCATAAATCTAAAAGGAACACCACTTGTAAGCTTTCAATGTCAAAACCAGTAGGTCCTGATGTAAACAGTCCCTTTGATTGGTGGACCTTCACGACAGCCGATCACAGCCACAACCAGGGTACATGATCTCAGGAGCCGGTGCTTGCTGGTGGCCCAGTTGGAGCTCCAAGTACAACAAGCAGTACTCTGATTTTCTCCCCAGGAGTTGACATAATCAATCCCTGGAAGAAAATTCAAACACGAAATAGGTAGTCTAGAAGTTGCAGCTCATGAAATGGATACTTGCTGCACATAATTGCATACGAAGTGTGCCTCAAATTGTATTCAGTGCACTGTAATTGCTCCCATAAGCTGCGATTTCATTTTTTAAAATTACCAGAATAACTGCGGATATGGTGGATTTTTAAATTTAAAACCTTTTAAATTACTACTGTGGAAAGTATGTCGGAAACAGACATTTATATCATAGCTGAACAAAGGAAAATAGCATGGATATGTTCAACTAGGAATTTATTTAACATGTTCCTTTATATTTTTATCGAATGCATTTGGAAATTCTTGATAGATGTTCTCTTTATAATCATATACATAATATTACTAATGTTTGAAACTAATCCGATAAAAATATGCGTTTTTCAGGTATTTTCAGAATTTTTAATTATATTTTTTTTTTTAATTTTTGGTTGAAATTACCCCCTATTGCAGGGGTGGTTTACAACCCTAGTAGTGGATATTACTTCTATCACGAGTCCTTATTTCCTAGACAAATCACCAACTAGAAATGTTTTCCAGATATTTTTAGAACTTTTAAGTTTTTTTTTGTTTTAAGGAAAATTCCCCCAATGCGGGGATGGTTTAGAACCCTTAATAGTCGATTTTACTTCTTAACCTATTGCGACCTTATTTCCTACACAAATCACCAAACAGAAACGCTCGCTGATTTTTTGTAGGCATTTTTATTTTGGAGGGCCATTTTTTTCGGTTTTTAGGCCATATCTCAACAATTTGAGGGTCTACGAATTTATGGCAAATTCGTGATCAACGCACAAGTTTACATAAGAATATCATATTCGAACTTACGGATCAGAACTTTTTTTTTGTGGAGCTGTGATCCAAGCTTTGTATAAAATATCACTGGATTTTAAATTAAAAACTTCTATCTCGTGCCATATGCATCCGTATGCATATCCGCAACCACAGAAAAGAAATATATTACTCTTGAAAATAAACACCCAACAAAAACAATTTTGTCACATCATTTTTGACTTTTTTTAAATTAAAAAAAAAATAGCAGCATTTCAAATTAAGTTTCCAAGTGGATTTCCTTAAAACGAAACAGTAATTAAAGGAAGTCCATTAAGAGGAGCTTGCCCATACCTTTCAGAAACAAAGAGCAACTTTTTAAGACTCACCTTACATCATGAGGAGACAAAATCAAAACGTTGGCGAATACCTGCTGAAAAAACTTTTCGGATTAAGAAAAGTGGAAGAATTTATAAAAGGAAAAAGAATTTTTATATTTTCACCTTTCTAATAACACGGCAACTTTGCATAAACTACATACATAGATTTTAAGTTTTGGTATGAAAATAACTAGGACATACGAAAACTAAAGGGGAATCAAGTACATTGTATATCATTGCACCGTTTTTTTAAGAATATTAATTAACACATGTATAATTAATTTGAAAAAATTAGTTCGTCTCAAATTAAATATATAAGGTCACTGCCACCACCATCGTAGGAGTTAATATTCAATTTATCTAGCAAACTTGTCGTTGAATAACAGAAATATAGCACAAAAACAAATAAGTACAAAGTCAAGTATTCAGTCAACCTTTTATTAGTCGTTATAAATTATTATAACTGCTTTTAACTAATTTAAATAACATTGCCCAAAATAGTAAAAAAAAAATGGTGTGAATTGTATATCTAAATTTATTTAATTAAATGTTGATTGTTTCAAGGTATAAAAATAGAATTCAAACACTTTTTTACTTAAAGGCTCAATGGAATACTTCGCGGATATGCATAGAAAACTCTAAAAATCACTAACTCCATAGATGTGATAATTTTGAATGCTTAACCTTTTTTATCAATTCAACTACTTCATTGCACAAATAAGAGTGCGTGTCCTCTATGCTTCTAGTTGCATCCACTTGCAGCCAATTATCTTTTCCTGCTTTGTAAAGCTTTTCGTATACCGCTACAACTTTGCTTTGGAATTCTAATTTCTCGTATCTTAAAGAAAAAGCAAAAAATTGTTTAATAGTAGCATATCGGTCGCATAATACAATTTTGCTTTTAAGTTTTGTTTTTATAAGACAATTATTAAGTAGTAGTACCTCTCAGTCCCGTATTCGCCTCTATTCGTTAATTCTTGAAGGGGTGCCTTCATGTATACAACAAGATCAGCTTTTAATAAGCCAGCTTCGGGAGCTTTGCACCAATCAAAGTCGAGTCCTTTATGATTTAAAAAAGATAAAGTAAATATATATATTTTCCTCTGGTATTTGCAATATTTCCTTTACCTTTTGCAGCACTAAAGGCAACCCCTGAGTAGGAGTACCGATCAACGATTAAAGTCGTTCCCTTTTCCAGAAGCTCTTGCATCTTCTCTTTCATCTCCCATCGATTGAGGGTGAACAACAGATGGATGCTCTGATCAGGTAAATCTTGCTTGTTGGTCAAGTAAGCGTTTATAATTTGCCCGCTTGGCGTGTTTCTTGCAGGGAAATTAATGTACTTAGAGTCATACCCTTTGCTGCTGAGGTATTCAACTAATAAAGAAAACCATTGTTAAGAAGAATACATTTTGTGAACGTAAGAGTAAATATATGAATTGACGATTAAAGCTGGATTGAACCTTTTAGTACTCCAAAAAACATAAGACAAAATTATTATACAGCAGAAACTTTTACATACTAACTTGATTATGTCCACTTAATATTTAGAATTTTATAAGCAGTGAAGGAACAGTTTAGTGGATTATATTTGTATCTCGAGAAATGACAAATCACTAAACGAAAGATTTGAATTGCATATTATATTTAAAATTAAAGTTAATTTTTGAGTGAATATGTATAGCCGAGTACCCGGATTTTGTAAAATTTTATTAACTTTTGGTTTTGAGCTAAAAGCAGCTGGGTAACATATCACTAGCACTTTTAAAAAGCAAGTAGTAAAGAGCAGATCTGGTAAAAGTAATTGGTATAGTGCAGTGTTGTGACTTTATTAACATTAACAAAATTACATGTTGTGCAGCCTTAACTAAAAAAATTTTTACATGTTTGGATTCTTACCAAGCTTTTTGCTTTGTGTCGATTTACCACAACGATCGCAACCTTCAAAAACAACAAAAGCCCCTCGACTCTTCATAATTTTAAGTAATATAGCAATTTCGACACTATTTTCACTTAAAAAATAAACCAAAACAAATTAATTGCCTGCGTTGGAAGTTTGCCGCTAAAAATACTTGTCAAAGAAATGTCAAAAAAGGAAGGAGGTGATGAGCGCCAAAAAGAATAATACGACGAGTAGGCAAAACTAGAAATTTAAGGATCTCTTCAAAATCTGCAATTTTGGGTGTCGTTTGGAAAATTTAATTTATGTATTTTATTTTTAAATAGAATCACGGGTCAGTTTAAAATTTAATCAAATGAAAATTGTTTACCTAAAAATTCGATTAAAACGTTTCTAGTTTGATGATGATAAAAGATTTAGTTTTCTTATAGATTAAATGCTTCCATCTTCTAGCACTAACTTAAAATAGATTTTAAAATATTCCTCCCCTTTATAAATAGTATTCAAGTAAAATATAATGACTTGGAGTACACTTTTAAAAGTATATATCATAGTGATTAATTCTTTTCAATTTTTTATATGTAATACATTATATGTATAATACTTAATATACGATATCGACAATTTTGAAAAATTCGTTTCAAATTAAAATTTCCAAAAGTTTAGAATTTGCATGTTAGGATCTTTTTCCATGATTGTCTGGTTTTTCTATTAAACAAGTCCATTTTCTATTGAGCGTTTCGATTTATATCTAACTCTGTTATACGCAAAGTCCCATCCCAGTTGATTGTTTCAAGGAATTTTTGTGAAAACAAAAAACATAAAATTTACTGTATAAAATAAATCGGTTCATGAGAATTGAATTTTTCCTATTTGCCTTTATTTAGACATGGGTTTGCAATATTTTTAGCCATTTTTAATAGTATAATTTGTCCTCAAAATTTTGAATTTTGACTAAAAATCGTCTAATTTTTAAAGTTCCATACCTCAATAGGATAAAAAACAGAATCCTTATAAGATCGCAATTAGATACACCATTTCAAAAATTTTAAATCCTTACACGAATGCAACGATTAAAAGAAGACCTTTCGTCGGCAGCCAGAAGGAAGAGGTAGATTTCAACGTGGTAAAAAGAATTTTTACATAAGGGAATGTAATGCTGAATTCCCTACCCCCTTTACCAATTCACCCTATTTGCGAATATAGCTGAGATATTGCCACGAAAAATACGTTAGCCAAGTTTAATCAAAATCGATTAAAATATATACGACATGGAAATAAATTAATATATATAACTAGGTGAAAATCCGCCTCCCCCATCCCAAACTCCACAATTTTTTAGCACGATCTAGATATCGAGCCAATAAATGCATACGCAAAGTTGGATCAAAATCCATTTAGAAATGCGGCAGCTAACGCGGTAACAAAATCACTTTTACAAACTGATGTAGTCGCTCACCCCTTTGACCGATTACCATCATTTTGTAACACGACGTTTGGTTTGGTCAATAGCGGTTAAGAAATATGAACGATTTGGGGCCAAACCATTCTTATATAACTTACGTAGCCCCTATATCCCCGCCCCCTTGACCAATTCAACCCATTTACAAATTTAGCCGAGATATTGGCGGGATAAACGTATAGGCGAAGTATAAAAGTAGTATATATATAAACATACATTTGGAAATAAATTTTATTTTTGAAGTCTACGACCTCTAAAACGAGTTTTGGCATCATTCATTTTCCGAAATCTTTTCATCAGATACGCTGCTTTCAGCTGAATGTGAAATTGTCTATTGATATGAATACACGAAAGAAACGGAATTGAGGTAGATTGGATTTCGAAATAATATTATAACAGAGAAATGAACCCATTTCAAAGATTACTTATATTTTCTGTCAAAACTTGTACCACCTTCCTACCGACATTCCAAGGAACGTAGCCCCAGCCTTACAATTACTATATTGTCGTCCATCGGTGACTAGATGTCGTTAGCGTTGTGGCAATACGGAGCACTACTTTTTCGACGCTAAGCGCCATTAAAATTTTGGCATTGTCCGAAAATTATTAACAACTGTCGTCTCCCGCACTTAGAGCGAGTTTTGTTAAAGAATTTCATTTTCAACAGCGAACAAGCAGACATCTGTGACTGCAAAGTGTTTCTGAAATGTCCGTGTAGCGCCTGCTGAGAGTGAAAAAACCCCAACAGTGCTAAAACAATTCACTGAACTTTACGCGACTGCTGCCCTGCAACTTGTCGAGGAAAAATTCTCCTGGGTGCGAATGCGAGCTGCGTTTTCCACCCAAATCGATCATCAATGAATGAGTTTACGCCAAGGTGCCGCTGAATTTTGTGTTTTTAATATTTACCAGAAGGCGTAGGGCGAGCGGAGGCCCTGCGGCCCCTCTCAAAGTTGCTTCGATCGAAGTGGTGGTCGTGGTGCGCGAGGATCGGGCCTGCTTGTGACATATGCGAGAATCGTCGGCTCTGGGCCTCATTAGTTGTGAAAAGCTCGCTGTTTTTCGGTGATTATGCTTGTGTAGATGGAAATTAATTGATTTGCAAGTCGTATTAAGGGACCGGTGTGTAACTGCGGCAGGCTCTATTAAATCTGCTAACAGGATTGTAGGAAATTGCGTTTTTTTATCGACGGCAGGTGGCGGTCCACTCGACACCGAATTTTTTATTATTTTAGTTCCTCGAACAAGGACGTTTTGCTGAATTGTTGCTAATCTCAATTTGCACGGCCGACCCTCCTGCCGGTGTAGACTTTTGGCAGGCATTCCAGACTGCACTCTATTCATTTTGAACAAGTAAACAGAAAACTCGTCATCTACATCTATAGCTAGTTGTTTTCGTGTTCTCTCTACCCCGAAATTGGGTAAAGATTTGCACGTTATTAGTTTTTACACGACATACGCAGTCTTAATTCAAATTAAGTATGAGGACCCTAAAATTACTACTTTCGAGAACGTTCCTACATCGTAAAAGAATTAAACTCTATTTGTAAACGTATAAAATTAATTTTTCTTTAAACTCATTTCATACAGCTGTAGTGCTGGTAATTGTCCTGAACCCTCAAAAGATGAAAATGTGCTCACAACCTTCAAAGAAACAATTTAGCAAATCCCGCCCTCTTGTCACCAAGGGTGCTGATGATTTATTCAAGGAAGAGAGTAGATAAGCACAATTAATGTAAATTTAGTTGGGAGAATATGGTCAGGGATTTGAACAGGCGTAGTGATTGTTTAAGGTACTAGTACACTTTAGAATTTTCAAAAAATCGATTTTTTTTTTCATTTTTTAACTCCTTAGACCTCCAGAAATCACCTTCAAAAAAATATTTTTGAGAAATTCGTGAGTTATAACAGTATAAAACAACTCGATATCTTAAAAAATATTCAATAAATACAATTTTTAAAAAAACTTCAAACGCGTTTTGCTCGAAATGAGGTTTTTTCAAATGGCAGACAGTTATTCTCCGTATCCGCTGAACTGATTTTTTTGGCGCGTTTTGTTTATTAACATGTCCTGTAGGGCGATTAACCACAATTAGGCCAAAAAAATAACTAAAAAAAATGTAGCAAGGAAAAAGTAATGAAAAAAGTAGTTCGATTTTTCAGATATGTTTTCTAATATACGCAATTTTTTCTATCGATTTTATATTAACGGTGGTTAATAGTGCTGTAAGAAAGCTTCCTCTTTAAGATCCTCTTTGATTTTTTGGTTTCACACTCGCCAATCCTGTCCGCTATGGGACAAGAATTTTTCGAGGGCTCGCACCAAAGCGCCCTGTATAAATTAAACGAAAAAACAAAACAAAAATTTTGTATTCTCGAAGGATGAAGTAATGTGTTAAGACCCATTTTACGGACATATCTAATAAAGGAGCTGAGAAAAAATTCTTAAAAATGTGCTTTTTTTTTTGCCTTCTAAAGTGTACTAGTAACCGATAATTGGTTTTAAAATGTAAATTATAGACAAAATTCGTAATGATTTTCTTTTAAAACTACACAATTTAATCCTTTCAGCACTTGACTTGTGGGAGAAAGTGCCTACATGAACCTTTAATGTTTAAGCTCGGTTAATCTACACCATCAGTGGTTGCCATTATCTGATAAGGTCCATGACAAAATAAAAATCCGGCTTAATATAATTTATTTTCATCCCAGAGAAAGGCAGCATTCACGTAAAAATATTAAGAGATAGTAAGGTATATTTAACATAACTCTTGTGGCCACTAAAAATGTAAAGTTGTGACAATTTTTTTTTGCAATTGCAAAACAGTTTAAAAGAGGCACACTTTGAAAAACGATTAGTTTTCAAGTTTCATAGTAGGGCTCCAGATTGAAATTAACAGAAAAACGCATTTAAAATGCAGTGCGTTCAATTTTATTTGAACGTCTTCAAATTCAAAGCGCGATTAAACAATCATGCAACCTAAATTCTTCTAAAATTACACAATGAGCTTAAAAGCAACTTTCAACAAATTATAATTAAATTGCTTGTATTTTTAAAAATTGGCGATTTAAATATCTCAATTATAATTCATTTCACTTAATGCCACACGCTATAAAAAAAACAATCCTAAAGAAAACTTCCTTTAATAGAGATTTAAAAATAAATGTCGAATATAGATTTTCATGAGAGGTTCAAATGTTGGATATTTTCTTCCAAATATATGTATATGTATTTTATTTAGTTTAAGATTGCATAACTTAGTATATACGTATATAAAATAATTCATTATTTATTTATAATAATTCATTTATTACCATTTTCGTCTTTTTTCATTCAGCTGTCGTTCCTAAAAATTTATACTTTAGAGAATTTCGGAGATTGGAACTTTTCCAGATTATTTTTATTAAAGTTGTTGACCTAATCGATCCATACACATTGTGGCAATCCATATAGGAAATTAATTTTCTTTGAGTTTTCGGGAAATGCAAATACTAAACAAATCCAGTTTTATTGTTTATTACTAATTGAAGTACAAAAACAGGTACGTGCCTGTAAAAAAAGTTCGAGGAATTGCAAATTTATTAAATTTATGTTAATTTAAAACAATTGAAACCAAATGAGGTAAAGCACAAAGTCATCTTAATCGTAAGAACCATTTTTATAACTTTAAAAGCTATTAACAAACTTTTTCTAGTTTTGCCTGAAGTCGTTTCAAATAAAAAATGTTTGTTCATGGATGAATGAAATGCAATTATTTTGTTAACACACTTTCTTCGATGAAGTCTAAGGGAGAACCATAACAGAAACTTTTTGATTTTCACAAGTTATAATTAACACATTGTTTTGTTCTCAACAATTTGAAAGTAGTAATATTAAATTCTATTATTTGATTAATGAAAGAGATGCATGTACAGCAGAGGAATTAAGTGTAATTAACAATGTTTGTTTTCTTCAAAATAATGAAATAACGTTCGATTTAATGAATATTAATTCTGAAATTGATTTATTGACCAAGATGTAGATTTATTTTAAATAGATTTTCCGTTGTATTATTTAAATTAACAATTGTTCTTTATATTGTGAAAAACATTTTTTGACTTATTTCACCAACCAGAGCTACATTTAACTAAAATTAAGAGCTTTAAGAAAATAATTGGAAACTATTGCGCTATTACTTGGAGGAATCCTGGGATGCTTCTATGTACAATATACATATATTGAACTTTCTGTAGAGAATTTCTTTTTATTAATTTTGTAATAGCTTGTTTTATCTTATTAATTAATTAATTCATTTTGAGATATTTGTGGAAAAAAAACTGGTTTCTTGGGCAAATGCCCACACTAAATCCCAAAGTTATAAAATCATATTTACATTAAGAAAACCGAAATCAATAGGCAGCAAAAATTATTAACCCTTTCGTTCACCACACTCGTGGTAAGTCGATTGGCCCAAAAACCATAACCACGAATCAGGCGCGTGGTGATCGCGGGACAACAGTAAAATAAAACGCGGTTTCGTAGATATTGAACGCTCAGCTCAATCGTGAAATGGCTCGACGAATGGTAGACCGAACTGTTGAGTTTGGCACGGTTTGCTGGAAGTTAAATCGTAAGCAAGGAATTAGTACTCTTTTTTAGTATTATGTATTATTATTGGAATTTGAGGGGGAGGCGGCTAACCTCGAGCGTTCAGACGTTGGTTCATTGCACTCGTCTCCTACTCTATCCGAACATCTTTGTTACCGTAATAAACCTGAGAATGTTAAAGATTGAGAATACAATTTTCCATTCTCATAACATTAGCGCCGAACGCAGTTTTCTTATATACCTGAATAATCATTGACCTAGTGGAGGGATTGAGTAGAGTTAGAAGAGCAGCCCTACTGCAGATGCTAATCCTCTTGTTAGGCCACCTATAGTCATCTAACCCACGGTATACAGACCGTGTACATAACCCATTCGCTACCGAGAGCATATTCAGCTATTGCCAATCACGAATATATTGGCAGTGAATGTATTGACCAGATAGCCACAATCGTTCTTCCGAAAATTGTAAGTGGGATCATATCAGGCGTCGTATCGGGATATTTAGCGGAGCACACTCCGGGATATGGCTTCATGTCCATTATGTCAAAGTATGCACTTTTTTAGTCGACATATGGCTTTCCTGTTGTCCCAATACAAATTTCTCTCTATACTCTGTTAAGATTAGAACAAGTAATTTTTGCCTCCGCTCCACTCCATCAGACCACTCGTTCGTGGATTGGATCTAATGACAGCTGTGTACATCTAATGCACGACAGCAGATTGTAGCTCATTTCCTTAATAATATTTTTGTTAATTTTTTATGATTTGAATTTACATTTAAAATTTTCGTTCGTTCTCTTACAGATCACAAGTCTCTTCAATAAATGATTGTGGATACATTAAAAGAGAAATGTGAACAATTCTCAGGCAAAGTACATTAATTTCCCCAAGTTTTAAGTAAAACGAAACAAGACGTAAGAAATGTCGGGTCATAATCCACACGGGCACCTCAGCCAGCCGAACTCATCATGGAATCCTTTACAAGTAGTTGACGCGATTCCATTCCCTGCAAGGATTCAATTATTTTGCTCAACTCGCTTTCAGATTCCATCGTACATTCCAAGGCAACCACAACTAGCTCATATGTCAAATGAAAGGCCTTTGGTTAGATCACCCTTAACCTGGCATACTCCAACACCTCCAGAGGCTTTATACAGTTTTATATCAGCTAATCATAAAAATGTGAGACTTTCCTTTTAAAGAAAATGTAAAGATTGCCTTCTAATCTGTTTTTTACTTGATTTGCAGTTGGAACTTAATCCATTGTTGCCATCTTTCGTAAGGGGCACAGCCCCATTCGGATCGGTAGATTTGACCATACAATCCGCTAGAAATAGCACAACTCCTTCGCCTAGAAATTTAACTTCACCCCCACCAGAATTTGTACACAACAAAGGTATTCCTTGTAATGTTTCACAAACGAGTCTACCAAAGTAAGTAATTAAGTAGTCTTATTAACCGATTTATTCTAATTAAAAGTCTTCAATTAGCTCAATCTCACCGAATCCAGGCGTAATACAAACAACAGGTAGTGTTAGAGACAAGTACGCTAGTTCGAATGGCAATAACGGCGAACTTCCAACGACAGGTGGCCTGTTCGTTCGAGATGCTAGGCAAATTAATAATGAATTGGTTAAATTGGCCAACAGAGAAGCAATGGAGGTAATGCGTTTTTATTTACTTTAAAATTGATTCTATACACCGACATAAACTTTATTTCGTTCCAGGATGTAAGTCAGCCAGTGGAACTGGTGAAGGAAAGCCTTTTCCATGCAACGAAAGGCCTACCTGTGCCAATGTCACCTAAAAGATGTAAGTGAATTTTTTACCTGATTACGTACATATAATAATATTTTAAATTAATTAATTAATTAATTACACATCTTATTCACAAATCTAATTTTGTTATTTCCTTTCTTTTTTTTTGTCATTTGATTTTAAAAATTTTATCATGCTTTAACTGAAATCGTAAAGTATACTTTTCTTTTGTTTCAAACGTACACTAGGACATTAAATTAAGAATTTCACGCTTTTTAATTCAGCGCCGTAAATTTTGAAGTTTAATTATGTATTCAAGCAATTTTTAGGCGTTTTTGAATTCACTCAAGGATTTTCATATTTCATAACCCGAGGATTAATTAAAGATTCATTAATTTCATTTAACGCTTTTCAATGATAATTACAAATTACACCAAACTCCTATGACTAATTTATATTTTATGTTACTTCGCTCTCCACCTCTTTTATTAAAGTCGTATTTCTCTTGCTATGAGCACTTCCGTTTTTACTACGCTCACGTACAGGGCTTTTACACGATACAGCGTTTCCTTAGGCTTTGTATTCAAAGCTCAAAACAAACTAAAAAAGATGTTTTTTTTTATTCTTTGCTCAAATTGGATCCAATAAAAGATGTTCCTTAATTTTTGCAGTATCTCCTACTAGACCGCCTTCAATACCTAGTAGCACGCCAGAATCGCCTCCACCCGAAAACCAAGGTATTTCATTGGCGACTATTAACTCCGTAGGAGAGGTAGTAAATAATCACGTTGGATCAGTTTTACCGCAAAAACCAGCAGTAGAGACAATAAGCACTGAGCACTCACCAGTTTGCTCAGCTATCCCTTCGCCATCAAATACCACTTCGAACGAAGATTCCGTGGATTCAAGTGCTAGCAAAACGCGGCGAAAGCGCAAACCAAATAAAACTGTTCGAGTATCAAATGATAGTGATGAGAGTTTACCATCTAACAATGAAATCGATGCATGCCCTCCTAAGATACCAGACGTAGTAATACCACCAGCTCCACCAGAGTTTGAAAAAGAACCGATTCCCGTAAAAACTGAGGTAGAGCCCGTCAGTAATGGGAATGAAGCAGTTCAGCCAATCCCCGAAGAAGAAGCAGAAGTTGCTCAAGAAAAAATTATAGAGCCAATAAGTTCGGTACCAGAATCAATTGAAATTGTGCAAAATACAGAGAATGGTACATCTGAGCAGATCGCTTCCCAAGATGAGGAAAAAGATATTTCTTCCAAGTGTCCGCAGAATGAGCCACCGAGCGTTATCGTTGACAACACCGCTAATCGAAGTAATAGCACTGAAGAGAAGTCAGAAGAAGCCATTGAAATACCTGTAAAAGAAATTGCCCCTGAAGAGCCCAAGGAACAAGTGGATACTAATTGCCTGGATAGTCCCATGAAACGAAGTAAGCGGAAGGGTGACTCCGACGATATTGAAACAATAGACAAAATAGCTGCCATGATCGCAAATTCTAACGATGCTGAAGACGAGATCCCTGTGAGTAATGTGAAGAACACCGAGCAAGCAGGAGCACAAAATGACAAAAACCAGGCACAAAACATCAGTAGTAGTAGCAATAAAATTAACGACTTAACAGAGATCCTGACCGCACCTGTTAGTGAAAGCAAACCTAGTCATGAAACCGTAGAGAAAAATAAGGAAAATAGCTTTGAAGAGGTAACTAAGCCACATTTTTACAAAAATTTTATACAAATCGAATTTACTTGCAGGTTGAGAACAAGTTGGAAGAAATGTTTGCAGGTATAGAAGATGAAAGACCTCTATGCGTGGATCCCCCTCCACCAGAAACCTGCGAGGGAACGACATCACAAGAAGGTGCTTGTGACTTAGGTCTCGAACTCCCATTGCCTGATAAAAATGAAAACATATCGGAGCAGAAACAAATGTCCATGCCACAAAAACGAACACATTCCAACAAGCACGACCAAGTTCCTCCAAAAAAGAAAAGGAGAATCACAAAAAAACCATTGTCAAATTCAAAAAGTGTAAAGTCAAAGACGAAGCATGCCATTAAGTCCACTTTGACTGAAAAAAATTTAAAAGATAAAGTAAAAGACGAGCCCACAGTAGATGTGAGGTACAAAGGCCCCTATGTTCAGGTTAAACCTGATGGGTCAATAAACGTCGTTAATGCACCGATTACCGAGGAGGATTCAGAGAAGCATAACAAGGTTAAAAAATCTATCCATAACCATACTAATAGTGAAAGAAGCAAAATTCGAGGATTGCACGTAAGTACACTAAGTACAAAGTATGATGCCGATACAACGGATGCGTCTTGGATGTGCGTCTTTTGTAAGAAGGGCCCACATAAAATGGGGCTGGGGGATTTATTTGGGCCGTACATCGTCACAACATCTTGCGAGGACTTCGAACTAAGTCAGATTGATCCCTCGGAAGATGAATTTGTTAGCAAGAGAATGAAGGCGGATATGTTTCAAAAGCAGCCTAACACACTACCTGTTGTGCCCTCTTCACATGCAGCCGCAAATCTCTTTCCGTCAAGTGTAAGTATTGTATTTTGGTTAAATACTCTTGTTTTTATTAACATCGGTCCGTTTACTGGTAACGAATTAAACTGCCGTTTTTATTAATATATTGTATATATTTATGAGATTATTCCTGAAACGCAAAGCTTAACTTTCTATTTGAAGTATCGATTCTAAAATAAGATTTTTTAAGGACAAGTTCTGTTCTACCTCGGCAAAAAAAAGGGCATTTTTAAAATGTCCTGTTTGCAATCTGGAATTTTATATCATCATCATGGAGCAATGAATGCTATACTTCGTTGCAATCGTAAAAAAATCCTTTCCTCAGCTATTAATGTTTTCATTTTTAAATTGCATTAGTCAAGGCTAGGTGTAAAATCCATGCAGCAGATGTTATCTTAAAGACTCAACAAACTAAATAAATCGATTTAAAGGGTATGATGATACAAGTTTTGCCAATGATTAAATCATCGTTTTTACTTAGGAAATTTTTATGGAACTCGGATATGAAAACTGCTGAGGCTTAAATTTCGCTATTTTCTTGAATAATGTAAACTTGCCCCCAAGGCATTCATGGCAGAAATAAATATTTAAAAATTATTCAATCATCTTCACTCCTAAAAACATATTTTTTTTTCTTTACTATCCGAATGCAAAAGCTAATAGTTAACTTTGTTTATATTCATTCTAAAACATTTGATTAGTTTCGAATGGGTCTTCGAAATCTGAGATTGCTAACGGGAGAGTTAGTACCATAAAACATATATCTTGAAAAAGAAAATTCAGTTAATGAGATGTTAAGATATTTTTCTCTAACACTCTTGAAGAGGCTGTGTTTTTTATTTTTAATTTTACGTATTTTGCAGTTAAAAAAGAAGCGAAAAAATTCCGATTCACCAAATGTGACGAAATCCCAGCAGCAGACCACCTCGAAGGAGATTTTATTCGGGATGTCGAAGGTATCAGATACTTCATATGAGGTATGGGTTCACGAGGACTGCGCAGTGTGGGCCCCCGGGGTTTATTTGGTCGGTGCGAGAATTATTGGTTTGGAGCCTGCGGTGTGGAATAGCACTAGATATAAGTGTAGTATTTGTTCGTCCAATGGGGCGATCATCTGCTGCCTTCAGCGAGGATGCTCAGAGAAGGCGCACATCCCGTGCGCTCGAACCCAGAATTGGGCCGTGGATGAGAGCGACTTTAAGAGTTTTTGCGGCTGCCATTCTGATTCCGGTTCGTGAAACATTGGACTCAACGGTGTATTATGTATGATATTAACTAGTGGTAGAAAGGAAATGCTTTAATTTTGTATTTCTCGTAAGGAAAAACATAACTTTAAGTTTTAAGACTGTAATTTTATAAACACGTAAAAGATCACTAAGAATTTCAACTCGTCGTAGTGCAAACTCGTTACATTAATTTCCTATCATGATCTGTTGCAGAGCGATCCGGCGAAATTGTTTAAGTTTAACGTCCTGTTCTTAATTTATTCAAACTCTTGTACATAACGTCTAAACTGTTCTTAGGAGTATAAAATTAAGATTTTTAATTAAATATTAGTTAATTAAATTGTAAATTATAGAAGAGGAAAGAAATACAAAATCTCTGTATAATGTGAGACCGATGATTGACTAAAATAAAAACTCCAAACGTTACTCCTTTTTAAAATGTTCCGCAATATATAAATTAATAGAAATTTAATACTTTCATAGAAAACTCAAGGCAATATGTACAAAAATTCCTTTTTTTTATTTTTCTTTGTGAAAGCAACATACATCCAAAATTTTGATGCGCTAAAAATTCAAAGAAACACGAAGAATTAAAATCTTACAATTTAAGCATATACGTATGTACTTTTTATAATCAATTTAGAATATTTTCTTCCATGAATGCAATTTTTACATAAAAAATATTTATTTAAAATTAGATTAGTCTTGGTATTCGAAATCAGTGAATTTGAAAATCCGTAAGCCTACGTCAAAATGTCTACAAAAAGATAAACGTTTTACAAATCTAAAGAGGAGAACACACTGTTTTTAACTGGAGCCTTATAGAAAATTGAGTCATTGATAATATCAGCATCAGTGATAGTATTCACTTAAGTTCACTTTAAAATTATTGTAAAGAATTTAATACCTGAGCTATTAAAATTCTAAAGACCCCTTTTACTATCATGGGCACGAGTCAATTTCCGGACCGTTACGTCACGATTGGTCGGAAAAACGCAGGAAATGTAGGGGACGAGGTAGTGATGAGTCAAATATTTTCTGAGGTGGTTTCTTGTTTGATGCGTGCCCATAAGCGAAAATTGAGTAGAGGTTCAAAGTCTACTATGTAAAAAATGTTCTACGGAGTAGCTTTCATGATAGAAAACGTTCATCAAATTAACTCACGTCCTAATAGTGTAAATTCAACTTTCGTTTTCATGACAGAAAGTGCTCATGAAATTGTCCCATGCCCATGGGGTCAAAGGAATGCAGCTAAAAAGTATGCGATATTCCTCTTATAATGTTCAATGATGAGGATGTTTTTAAAATGAGGATATTTTTCTCATAGGCCAAAGTGAAGTTCTTTGAGTAAAAAAAGGTCATCATGGTCGAGCGAAGAGCTTTTTGGACTCAGAATTCAGAAAGCTTAAATTCGATTCTCTAATCGAATGTTTTTAAGAATATAAAAGTGTGATGGAGAGGAAATTGCTAAATCATTTTAAAATTTACTTGTTTGGAACAAGTTTAGCAATATTACTGTCTTCTTAAATCAAAGTGATTACTATTAAATTTTTAAGAAGAATGCCCTTTAAAAATACTATCGGGTTTCTTTTTAAATATTTGAGCCCGCTGAAAACAATGAAATTTTTGAAAAGATTTTCTCCAGTCTTAAATCAGTTTCCTTCCAGGATAAAAACCATGAATGAACCCCCCCGATTTTCTCCATTTTAGGTGAATTGTTGTCCAAATATTTAAAATTTCAATTGCCAGTTTTTAAACAATAACGTACCAGCCAACGATAATCCAATTGTAATTGTGAATGAGCGGAAGTAGTTGATTCTTTCGTGACCAATTTTTGCCAGCCCTGTTCACGTCTGACAGCATTTTTGGCGGTAAACACAAACGTAAAGTTGACGTCCGTTGCGAGCTGGCGCCAGAAGCTGGTTCCTGGTTTTATTCGCGTCGCTTTGTTTTTCTTCGCTCTCACGGTGACCGAGTTTTTTTTCGCTGACCAAAGAAATTGCAGTGACATATTTTTTCGAAGCTGAAGCAAATTTTCCGGCGCAATGGTAGTGCAAAACGACAATACGCCGGAGATATTTTGGGTGGGTGCTCCGCTCAAGAATGTGAAAGAACCCAGCCTAGGAGAAGAAGACGTAGAGTTTTTTAGGTAAGTAGGAGGTTCTTGAAATTATTTACATATTTTCGATATGAAATTCTCGGTAATTTAAAGAAAGTGCATTTTCGGACATCTGTCGATTCAAATCGGGGACTTCGTCCTAATCTCAAACGCTGACTCTCCGGATCCTGACAGTGTCCTGGGCTGTGATGTAGCCCGGATTATTCACTTATATGAGGTTTGCGATGAGTTTTCGAAAAAGGACCCCTGCAGAGCGATAGTACAGTGGTACTCGAGGTATTTTACTGTCTAGGGTTTAAAAAGTAACCACTAATAGACTATTTATCAAGGCCCTACGATGTCCCAGCCAAGCTCTTTGATGATAGCATTTGCATAGACTTCGATATCGAAGTAATTGAGGATTTCAGACCTTTCGATCAGAACGTTTCGATAGAAACAATTTTCAGCAAATGCTACGTTGTGTCTGGAAAGCCCGAAGATTCCGCTATTAAATTGTTGCAGAAACACAAGAAGGCATCGCCAATGTTTGTGTGCCGATACAAATGCATCAGGGTTAAAAACAAGTACAAATTAATACCTCTAGAAGTGGCTGAGGCTCCAGCAGATGCTCAAAGAAAAAAAGCCACAAGTTCCCTAAAGAATACTCCAAATAAAACACCAGCAAAAACTCCGAGGTCTAGCAGAAAAACTAAAGGAAATTTCACTAATAGCCCTGAGCCGAAAACAAAAAGTTCTAAAAAGGAGAAATTCCCTGAGATAGAATTTGTTGATGTTAATGCTCTTCGGGATAATGAAATGCAGAACTTGGTCTCACCGATTAAAATAGTTAAAAACACAGTCATAAGAATGTCCAGGAGCGGCTCAGAATACCCCACAACTTTGTCCGGCAAAAAAGAAGTTAATGCAAACTATCTAACTGAATCTCCGGTCGCGACCGCTTCGAGGAGCGCCACTCCCATCCACAAGGTCTCTGCGGCTCGGCGGAATCTCAACATAAGCCTCGAATGTGAGGGAAACGCAACGGGTGATTCTCACATTTTGAACTATTCTATAATAAAGGACACTCCTGATGAAGCCCAGTCAAACGAGATGAAGATCAAATTGCGGGTCTCGGAGAGACAGAGGAGCAGCAGGTCCGAAGATCCTGAGATTCAGAAATCTCCTCCTGCTAGAAGGACTAGGAGATCCTCTTCGGCGGAGTCTGTTGAAATTGCTAGAGGAGTTTTGACTAGAAAGCGATCTCAGTGTGAAGATCCTCTTGAGAGCAAAAAACTTAAAACCCCTCTGAAGAATGTGAATGAGAATAGTTTCGAAAAAACTCAATCTACCAAAACTATTGATATTCAGCGCAGAAAGAGCATTTTGAAGACTCCTGGAGATCGACCATCTCTTGGCGGAGGTATGTATGATTTTTATTTTTACTATGTATTTTAAGTGGTAGGTCCAGTTGCCTCAATCCCAAAATTCTATGGTCATTCGGCCTTTTGAAAATTTTATATCCATATCCTTAACCCATTTGCAAAGGTAATATATAATTACTGGATTTTTTGCCATTTTTCTTATCTGGATCAAACTAGGTTTCAAAGCAAATTCTTTATTGAATTGAATTTTACAAACCGTCACGATTTTAAGATATGGAAAAAGCCAGTATTTTTGCCTATTTAAATAGAAAGCACATTTCCTTTTCAAACTTCACTCTATCTTCTAATCGATTTATTCCACAAAAAAATATATAAGAACCTTTTTTGGTGAGAGAATTTTATGATCTACAATTTTCATAATAACTACTTTTCTCCCAAAATTGAATTGTTTCAGTTTCAGAAAGTCAGAGAAAAAACTTAAATATTACCTGAAACATCGGGGAAAATCAGGGAAATTCGGTCTTGAGTTTTCTCAAATTCAAATTTAAGAATTTCCCAAAGACATGTAATATTTAACTGTTTTGGGTTTTATTTCATACGCGTTATCTCGATTAAAATTTGTAAAGTAACAATTTGAATGAGTGAGAGAATCATATGAATCGGGTTGTCCATTTCGAAGCAATCGGTTTACTTAAATTAAAAACGTAAGCAAATTAAAAAATAACTATGCAATGAATATAGAACCTTCTCATTTATAGAAATGGGTTAATATTGGATTCAGTATTAGCGTACCAAAAAACTTCTTTTTCATAAAGATACGAATAGTTCCATATTTTTCATCATGTTTTCTTATTAACAAAATGAAAAGCGTCTCACTGAAATCTGTAAAGTAGAAAACAAACAGCTAAGGGTTAAAAAGAGCGGTAATTCAAATTTTACGATTTACTATTACGGTTTTTATTTGTAAGTATTTTGTTAGGTTGTTTTGTTCCCGAGAGAGTTAAAATATATCTGGGAATGAAAGATAAAAAAACTTTTTAACAAAAAAATTAAACCGCCGAAAAAACTGAAAAGCAAAAAATAATAAACCTTTTTTATTTAACCTTAATAACTAAGTTCTTAAACTAATGTAAGTACATATACCTAAGTAATTTTGAGTCGGCGCCAAACATCGTCGGATTGCTGTCTCGCTGACATTAACTTCGTGAACGCTCGACATTTTCCGGCCGCGTCGCCGCCGCGCATCACGCTTTACGTAATTATTAATTAATGTGCTTGTTTGGCGCCGACTCAAAATTACTTAGGTATATGTACTTACATTAGTTTAAGAACTTAGTTATTAAGGTTAAATAAAAAAGGTTTATTATTTTTTGCTTTTCAGTTTTTTCGGCGGTTTAATTTTTTTGTTAAAAAGTTTTTATTTTATAATTTTTTGTGGCTATAATACAGAGACTGAGAGGTCTACACATAAGAGATTGACAGGTCTAAAGCTCATTCATCGTGAGGTTTTTTTTTTAAATTAATTGTAATACACAACTCAGCATTAAAATCTGTGAGTGAACAATAAATCACCCCTATTTTCCCACCTTTAAGGTAGGACTTTTTTTTCCAAATTTATATGGGACCAACTTCGAGGTATATCCTATCCAATAAAAAAAGAATTATCAAAATCGGACTACTCTGTAAAAAGTTATGCGTGGTCATACATTACAATTAGTGAGTGAATAATCAATCATCCCCTGTTCTCCTACCCTTAGGGTTGGAATTTTTTTTCCAAATATATATGGGACCAACTTCAGGGTATACCCTTTCCCATAAAAGAAGAATTATCAAAATCGGACTACTCTGTAAAAAGTTATGCGTGGTCATACATAAAAAAAAAAAACAAAAAAAAAAAAATATACGCATTGAATTGATAACCTCCTCCGTTTTTTTCGTCGGTTAAAAAACGTTGAATTGCATCTTCTATCTCCGTTCAATTGTTTATGGCAAGAGCCTTCTTTATATTTATTTAAAATAATCAATAATTAACCAAACAAATAATTGTACTTTGAAAAATCAAAAACATCTTACGCTTTAGTGGACACTCCGAAAAGGAATATTAAACTGTCGAATATTGTGGAGGAGTTGATTTACTATGAAGACTCAACGCTAACACCAAGCAAAAAGGGAACTCCCCGGCTAAGGAAGCAGGTCGAAGATGAAGATTTCGTTTATGAGTCAACACCGAGGAAGCGTAAGAGCGTTACAAAAATCCAACCGTCGCCCAGTCACGCAGCCACACCATCGAAGAGGCCGAGAGGAAAAACGGACGATCTTACTCCCAGCATTGGAAAAAGGGAAAAATCACTACAAGGGAGGAAGTCAGAGCTCGAAAAAGCAAGGGAACTTCTCCATGTTTCCGCTATCCCTGAAAGCCTCCCCTGCAGGGAAACCGAATTTCAAAATATCCACTCTTTCCTAGAGGGGAAGATCCAGGACAAGTGCGGCGGTTGTATGTACGTCTCTGGAGTGCCGGGAACAGGCAAAACGGCCACTGTAACTGGGGTGATAAGACGCTTACAGCGAGAAGCAGAGTTAGAAAGGATCAATGAGTTCGATTTTATCGAAATCAACGGGATGAAGTTGACAGAGCCAAGGCAAGCGTACGTACAAATCTACAAGCAATTGACTGGAAAAACCGTTTCTTGGGAGCACGCCCACTCCCTTCTGGAGAAGAGGTTTACCACTTCAGCGCCGCGACGAACCACCACAGTTCTCCTCGTGGATGAGCTTGACATCCTCTGCAATAGGCGGCAAGACGTGGTTTACAACTTGCTGGACTGGCCCACAAAGGCCCCTGCGCGCTTGGTTGTGATAACCATTGCTAATACAATGGATCTTCCTGAAAGACTGTTAATGGGTAATGTAATACATAAAATAGAAATTTAACCTTTTTAGTAAATTTACTTCAATAACAGGCAAAGTCACATCACGGTTGGGATTGACGCGTTTAACTTTCCAACCATACTCCCACAAGCAGCTCCAAGAGATCGTTACAGCAAGACTGGCTGGCTTCAGTGGTTTTAAGAACGACGCTGTGCAATTAGTAGCCAGGTAAAAAAAATATCTATACATATAAAATAACATATCCTGACTGATTAATTCACCAACGCCGAGCCGAAACTGTTGAAGCTAATTATGTATATGAAATTTGGACAGTAAGTTTCTTTTGTGACGTAAGAACCCACCAAGAAAGTTTTTACGAAATTCTAAGGGGGTCAAATAGGGATTGTATGTATGAAAATCCTTCATTTTTGAAGATAAATCCATGAAAATTGGTATTTGGCCTTTAAGTTAGAAATTAAGAAAGACGTATTCAGTATTTTTGGAAATTTATTCCTTAAGGGGGCAAAATAGGGAATGAAAGTTGTATGGGAGTTCTGTTATTTTTGAAGTTAAACCAATGAAAATTAATATTCAACCGTTTGGTTGGAAATTAAGAATGACCTGTTTCAGCGTTTTTGGTAAATCATTTCAAAAAGGGGGTAAAATAGGGGAAAGTTTGAGAGTTCCGTCATTTCTAAGGTTATAACCATGAAAATTAGTATTAGTTAAGGGTTCATTTTCCCACAATCCTGAAACACAAATACTTAATTTCAAACCAATAGTCTAAATGTACCAAATTACACCTGTGTAACTTTTGAAGCGACAGCCTTCCATACAAACGTTTAACCCCCATTTTACCACTATTCTGTTTCTATTTCGTGATCCACGCGAGCAGAAAGCTAGTGTTTTACTAAAAATACATCACAAATATTTAAACTGAAGATTAAATTAACATACAAAATTTAGAACCCTCTTTTACTTCTCTATGCCGAATTTCCCTTAGAGTGGATAAGAATTTAGAGTTATGGATGGTAGAACAAAAAAAATATTTTCAAAATTTTCAATTTGCATCATTTACAAGGGAATCTTCCTTTCCATTTTTATTATTAGTATAGAATTAAGGCACACACTTTTAAAATGATAACACCAAATTTTAATGATCATTCTTGATTTTAAGGAACGTTGTGGGTTCTCATTTGTGCTGTTTTTTTTTTTTATAATAGAAAAGTAGCTGCCGTATCTGGTGATGCCCGGAGAGCACTGGATATTTGCAGAAGGGCAACTGAAATTGCTGAAGATAGTTTATCTGAAAAAGATATAGGGTGCGTTAATATGCAACATGTTTCTCAGGCCCTTGCTGAAATGATAGCTAGCGCCAAAGTTCAAGCAATTAAAAAGTGTTCGAGGCTAGAACAAATTTTCCTTGAAGCTGTAGCAGCAGAGGTAAGATTTCTATTAAACTTTAGACGCCCTTACTAAAAATTGTTCCCTTTCATTTATAGGTAACGAGGACAGGAGTAGAAGAAACTAATTTTCTAGGCGTGTACTGCCAACTGGAGGCTATAACAGCTTTTATGGGGATTCTTACACCAACACCAGGTAAACTTTTTGTTTTTTTTATTAACGTACATATATTAAATAAAGTTTCCAAATAGACTCGGGAAAACGATTATTTTAATTTTATAAACAGCTCTTTATGCTGTTATGAATCTTTTGTGTTATGCTCACATTTTTTTATGTACGTTTTGAACTCGAGAGTACAAGTTATTTTAAAATTTATTATCTATAAGATTAAAAGATAAATATAAAATGCGTTTAATTCAATATAATCATTTTTTTTCTCAGGTCAAGCTCTTAGGATATGCTCCCGACTTGGTGCAGAACGTCTTTTAATTTGTGAACATTCAAGGAATGATATTTATCAGAAAATTTTACTAAACGTCAGTACTGATGACATACATTATGCCCTGCAAGTGAAGGAAAATTAGGGCGAAACAAAAAGACTGTTTTTATCTGAAAATATTTTACTACTTAACTTTTTATTATTATTTAAAACCGTGTAGACATTTATGTAACGTTAATAAAAATATCAGTATAATGCAAACGATACATGTTGTTGAAATTTCGTACAGCAATTTCGGAGAGAACACACTCCAGATGAATAGGTGCGATCGAAACAGTACCATAAAAAAGAGGTACACGCAAGCAGGAAATGTATAGAATAAAGTTGTAAGGGACATCATGTTAGATATGTTGTTTTCACTAAGAAACACAAAATTTAAGTACTTACAGGATATTTTGATGCACATAATAATTCTTACTTTCTCCCAATTTCATCTTTTTCGTAAAGGTCATAAAAAAGTATTAAAAGCGAGCATATGGGTCCAGAAAAAGTGTTAAAAGCTATTAGAGCTGCGGCTATGTAAAAATTATATTCAATTAATCCTACAAAGCCTGGGTTGAGGTCTATTGATGCCAAGTTGTTTGAATTACCCTTTAAAGAAATTATGGTATCAAAATCAGGTGCTTATAATAATGTGCAAATAAGTGCAAATAATTTTTTTCAAAACTCAGGATGTATCCAGTATATGGTAACGTATTTCAAAGTTGTAAAGTAATAATAGTGATCTGGAATCATCAAATTTTATGCTCCTTTATGTAATAATTTCAAAGTGAGTTGAATTCGCTAGTATTTGGGCTTTTAATCATTTTTAAAAAATCAGATTTAGTGATAATTTACCTGATAAAAAAAAAATGCCTTTCCAATCCACAACGTCGAGAGTATCTTGTTTGCGATGCGTTCTTCCCTTCTTCTCCAGATATTGTTACATGCTGAAAATACTGCCCTAAGTGTTAAAACACACATAGGAACTAATATTGTGTTATGTTGTTTGTGTAATAAAATTGCTATCAAACCAAAAGTGGCAATATTAGCGCCTAGAAAATCTTTTATAAGCAAAAAGCGTTTTCTATTGCTACTTTTTGCTCCATAAAATAATGGAAGGGCGTTGATCATAGATATTGTGACAATGCACAGCCAAAAGAGTTTTAAAGGTACCCTGTAATATATAAATTAAATAATTATGAACACTTAAATAATAAGTATGGTGTTAATTTAATACCTTAATTTGAAGTGAAACAGTAGAATTAGGCACGATCCCATACTGCCCAAAACAATTGTTGATTTACGGCAAATTTTATGAATTGAAATTAAAAATAATAAGATCCCTATAAAAATAAAAGTATAGACACATTAATTATGCATAACAGTTTAATTACCGAACACACAAAAAGAGATCAGTTCTATTTCGTTCCCTTCGGTATTTAGCCAGTCTCCGACATCGGTGAGGTGAATCCATTTATCCCCTGTTTGGTTTAATCTCCTGATGAAAATGTGCATAGTCAAAATAAACATCCACTTTAATGCATTTTGAAGTTGATTTGCAACATGCATTGTTCCTTTGTAAGGATTTCCTTGAATGAGCCAATTATCGAAATCGAAAACACATTTCCAAGTCAATGGTTTCCGTTCGTCTGGAGACGGCTCATTCTTAATCTGCTTTTGATTTTCACTTAACAATTCTCTGATGCAGAGATATATCAAAAGTGAGGTCACCATGTAATACCATGTTTGATGCTCTTCTTCTATGAATGAGCTACTTAACAAAGACGTAGTATATAGAATGGTTCCAGAAAGCAGAAAAGGTTTTCTTCGGTAGTATGGCTAAAAATAAAACCATTACTAAGTAAGCATATTTATCCATTAAAATTTACCTGCCAGTCTCCATCAAAATACAAAATACTTCCAAAAAGCCAAACAAATGCTGCAAGAAATATTATAAAGAATCCAATCTTAGAGTTACAAAGCTGTGATTGTTCAATTAACAAATCACAAATGAAGTATTGTCCAAGAATCCCGAATATTAGGGATAACAAAGCCGTCCAGAGCATATTTTTTGACTGAAAGTGGCAGGAATACAAGAATATAGCCCCAGATAAAATAAGAAGGTTAGCCTGCAAATTCAAAACGTATCTATAAAACATAATTTCTCAAAATGAGTTAATACTTTCACTTACAATTGTTGCTAGCAGGATACCAATTGTTATGGCTGGTATATCAAAATGATTTAATTTAGAAGCGAGATTATCAGATAATTCTTTTGTTGACTTCATGTAATTAAACTTTGCTTTCTCAAAAAATTGTTTTGCACTCCTTGAATCTTCAACTTTTAAGAATTCTTCATGGTATGTTAAACCCAAGTTAAAAGTTGTATGAGCTGTGAATATTATCATTGTATTAGCTTATTAAATTGATTGAAAAGATAATCCTCTAACGACAAATTCAAATATTTTTTGTATTATGGCAATTATATGATTGTTTTCGGGTTCTTTATTTTTTAAAATTTGGGTTTATTAAGGTCTTGATGTTTTATGAGATTTTATGCACTTGGATCCGTTTTTACTTAACACCCTTTAATTTGTTTTCTAATGCTATGCCATGCCTTTCTGCCTGTCTCCCACATACCTGTACTTTTTGTGATATCTTTTCCAAATTGGTCTATGGTTTTATCCACCAGTCGTCTATTGTTGTAATACAAAGCATACAACTGATCTTCAAATGGCATGAAATTAATAAATTCGGCGATAATGCAACCAATACTTGGCTCTGGAATTGGAAGACCCAACAAAATTGAGACGGTGGGAGCAAAGTCGATTTGGTTGTAAACGTAGTCACTAAAAACTATAAAATTTTATGTATTTGTCTACAAACATAAATTAGTACAAACGTTTTACAAGATCCTTTAATAGTTAGCAAGGGCACAATTATTTCCGGATTTGAGTTACCCCCATGTCCTCCTGAATCTCGCATTCCATGATCAGCAGTTACCAACAGGATTGATTTGTTCTGCATTTTATTTAATTACAATAAAAGTGCTATATATTGATAAATTACCATGTTCAAACTATCTACTAGTTTGTTAATGACCTCATCCATTTCAGCAAGCTTTGAAGGAACTTTTTCACTAAATGGGCCTTCGATGTGACCAATGTGATCCAAACCAAGATAGTGAAGAATTAACAAATCCCAACTATTATCATGTACATCCTTCAACACATCATGAGTAATTCGATTATCTCCCTGTTAAAATTTTCTTTATTTTATCCATTTTAATAAGAATACGAAAGACAACGCACATTGTAAAAATCGTGCACAAAAAACGAATCGTTGTTTGCATATTCCTTGAAAAATTTCTGAGGGAACAATTTTGTCCATGTGTTGTCCCCATAAAAATTCACTTTATCCTTACGACGAAACATTTGATGCAAAATAGAGTCCGATTGCAGTTCTGAACTGCCAAAATTTAAAACTACATCGATAAAATTGGATAAAGTGCCTGTGGTGAGGCTCTTGATTCTGGGCATGGTCACTGTCGGTGCCTCCACTTTCAGTCTGTGCAAACAAGCCTCGTCTTTTCCAATTTTTTTCTTAACGTAATTCATATCTGAGCCGGTAATAAAGTCGAATCTCATAGCATCAATTATCATTAAAATAACCTTTTCATACTGTCGTCTATAACGACTTATATTCCACCTGTAAATAAACATTTACCTTGCCTTTTAATTCTTAAATTGATTAAAAATAATTACTCTCAGTTAAATTACAAAATAAATATACATAATATAAATTAAGAAATGTTAAATTGATAAATAAAAATAGTACTTATATTGTAATTTTCTGCATGAGGAGAGGAAAGCTAACTATAGTGGTAGAGGGGTTAAATACTTAGTTTAGTTTAGAAAAACACGTTCTGCTTCTAAATTTGAAGCAAGACCCACAAAAGTTTAACAATTTTAGAAAGTATTTTTGAGTTTACCTAGTGCTTCCGACAAACTGAGGGAGATGCCTTTCTTCAGCATACGAACGGTCCTCATTGTAAGAAATCGGAAAAAAGCCCAACATAAAAGTTAGTTCCCCAATGATAAATAACACGAACAGTGTTACAGTCAGAGAAGGCGACTTTGAGTCCATTTCCACTTGAGGCTCCGGCGTCCAACCTTCTGTTTATCTGCAAAATGACATAACCTGAATTTGTAAACACTTCAAAAAATTCCGCCTTCTTCTTTGAGCAAATTGTCATCCGCAGGAAGCAGTAACAAATTAGGTCCACTTATCGATAATCACTTTATTTATTAATCATTTCCGTTTCCTGTTTGTTGGGTCCTTTTCGCTAGGATTTTTAGATCAGGTATTTGTGCTTGCAGTGATTGGTATAAAACGCTTAAATCAACCGCTAAATATTATTTTATAGCATTCTTTCATAATTCACTAATTATATTAACTCGAAATCACTAATTTTATTGCAAAAAACACATGTTAAAATATTTGAGAAATGCCTCTTCTTGGGCACCGTAACTCCTGTAGCAGGTAAATATTTTGAGAAATGCCAATGAAGTATTTTTTCGCTTAACATGGTTTTTATCCAGGTTTTTATGTGTTATGCGAATAATGTGTTAAAATTGCAAAGTAAAGTGTTGTTGTTCGGTTATTATAAATGTTGTCTAAATTAAAAGTAAAAAACTCGAAAAGTATTGCAGACCGCCACGACGTTCTTTCAGGGGAAATGGAAGGTTGCAGGAAAATGTCCCCGAAATGTAAACTAAAAAAATCATGTTTGATGCGATCTGATTGACCACCCTGTGATCCGACCGCTCGTGCTGACTCACTGCGTGTCTTTGCTGGCCGTCAGTCAAAGCAAAGTTAAATTTCGGAGTGTTGTTGTCGGCGGTGAGTTGTAGTGATTATTCTTTTTCTCGGACCATAAAGGTGAAATTCCCGGAATATAATTGACAAAAGATCTTGAAAATCTGGAAAAAAAAAACAGTGGAAAATATGTCGAAGGGATTCCAGCCGTTCTATAATATTTTTTCGAAAAATAAATCGAAGTTAGAAACCGATGCAGTGCCCACGAGCGAAGAGAGTGATCAGTCGGACCCGATCAACACAAATTCATCCCTTTTCAGCATTCCCCCGGACTCCGAGGGCGGCTTGGAGGTGATCAACAGGGCGCCAAGTGAGTCCAGCGTGGAGCTGTTCAACCCCATCCCAAATCCCGCCACAAACAATCTTCTGGCAGTAAACCACACTCAGGGCCAAGTTGTAAATCAATTTTCGCACATTAAAAGCCTGCACTTGGGATCGAAATTTGTCTTCAACGGCGGAGGAGGCACCGCTCCGAACGGTTCGGGTGCTCCGCAAAAGCAGCAAAAGACGAGAACCGTTGACGTGATGATGCGATCACAAGATAAACTGCCCCTGTGGATGGTGCAAGTGATATCGGAACAACTAGGCGAGGGCTGGAAGTTTGTGGTGAGGAACCTCGGCTATTCGGATGCCCAAATTCACCATTTTAAACACGATAACATTCACGACGGAGGCCTCCAGGAGGTAAGATTCAAGCCACGCATTTTTATTAGGAACTCTGGTTTCTCACGAATCAATTCAATTCCAGATAATCTATCAAATTCTACTAGATTGGACTCGGAACGACGATAATCCGACCTTGGGAAAGATAACGACCGTTCTTTGGAATTTAGAACACTACGAAACAGTGAAAATAATGAAAATGGCTTGGAAAAAGAAAAACACCAACTTAGCCAGCGAAGGATCACCCAACGTATCATCAGCGCCAAATTTAGTACCACGTGGAAATTGTTCAAAAGAAACACCCAAAAAAGGTCTGCATTAAGTGCAATATTTCAAAAATTATTATTCAGTGGAAGTAGACCACCACTATCATTTATAAAAAAAAAAAAACCTCGATGCCGGCTGATGCAATTTTATCTACATGTTGTGGTCAAAGTAAGAAGCACGGTCTCCTGGATTAAAATCCCGAGGATTAACGATGTCTCTGAGTCAAAACCAGTAATATTTTGTATTTCGACCTTTGATGCATTTTTGGTTAATTCCAAGATTAATCTTAAGCAAAATACATTAGTCTTCTAGTATTTACGGCTCGATTAATCAAATTATCGATTAATCGATTATTCTAAGATTTGTGCTTTCTCTACCTACTTAAACACAAATTGAATCGCAATTATTTCATATATTTAATCATACGATTGATAACCCTTCCGTGGAGAGACCACACTTCGAACTTTGACCATTGCAAACACATTCCTTTACAAACCGTTCAATTAGTTTTAAAGACGCGTCGAGTCGATGTCGAGTAAAAGTTCCCAGTGAAATGTTACCTTCAATTTTACATGGCTAAATGTTAAACTAGGTAACTTGTGATAACTTTATTTTTTGAATATAAATTTTATAATTTTACCTTGTGTCGTTTTGAGCAATTTATAATAAAAGAATATTATTTCTATGTCAATCGCCTTTTCCACATTTTCTGTTGATTTTCCTATATTTAAACGCAACCTTGATTAATCCGCCAATGATTCGTACGTTCACGTGAATAATATAGGGAGCTAAATCATGCACTTTTTTCATAACTTAGTGATCGCTATTTGGAAGTCGTATAAAACTTGAACTATGTACTAATGCTTGTTACGTACAATTTTCATTTTCTCCGGTGCCTACAATATTTACACATCTTTCATACGCTATAAGCGTATGTCCGTATATTACGTCCTGACTCTTTATTACACCTATGAGGGCCAGATCAATTAAAAATTTTGCAATTTCGGAGTCTTACGAAATACATGACATTTAATTTTTATAACCACGCGTATCTCCCGAATAATTCCTAGAATTACCAATACTTCATCATTAATTATATACATATTTAGATATAATATTATTCTCGACCTTGTACAACTTTTAACCGTAATTCTTTATTTGTCGCTTTGAGCGAAGTGTTAATAATTTTTATTGTTGCTATTATAAAGGAAATCACGATATGTCTTCAAATAAAATTCTTATGTTGGCAGCCTGGCCATTGCTTAATTTTTGTTTCCATTCGGGACTGAATACTGCCCCTTATTGGACGTATATACACGTTCATAGCACAGAAAGGGTTAAAGGGCTGGTAGCAAATTATTTTCCAGTATATTATTTAAATAACGCATATTTTTAAATACTTCTGTGAAATGCGCGTACAATTTTGATAAATCGCTCTTGGAACTTTTAACGAACTGTTTAAGTTTTTATCTACTACCCAAATGCAAAAGAATTCGCTCAGTCGTTGCTTTTAGACTTTTTTTCGAATTGAACGCCGAAAACTGCCAACCCATTTATCTAACTGCCCAATCATTCATTTAATGGCTCAAATGCTAATTGCACAGGATATTTATTTAATCTAGGAGAAGATGGAGCAAAACCGGGTACAGTAATTTTTTTTTTAATTTTCGAAGTGCTAGGTTTTACGAAAAGTCAGTTTCCCAGCTATTGTCTTTCGACAGATGTGGACAACCAAAACTTAACCCATATTATCAAAATAATTTACTTATAGACTCGAAAGAATAAATTTCGTAGATCAAGCCAAACAATCATTTTGAAAAGGGGTCGTGTCAGTACCGAGTACTTATTTTCAAAATGATATGGTTGCTAGCCATCCACAGATCTACGCAAAAATTTTGTGTTGGTGGCAAATAGTTCTGAATAACCTATAGAATAAAGAGATTTACTTACCAAAAATTAGAATCACAGAACCTGGTACTCACGTAAGCTTTGTACTGCCGTTGTGGGATTAAATAATTATTCATATTCTTTTATGTTACTAGCTACATGTTACTGTCACAATTAATTTAATTACCGAAAAAAAGGTTTAATACTGCCCATATGAAATCTTCATTTTAATTTATAATAATTTATTAAAAACTTTCCAATCTCGCTGGAGAACACCCAGCCAAACAGATGTACAAATGTAATTTGGCATTTCTTAAATACAAAATTATTTTTTTCTGCAGTTAAAATTTCAAGTCAATTTGATGAAATTTGCTAGAATAAGGTTGCCGCTCCCAGTGCTGCTTGAGCTTTTAAAAATTACAACTGCACATAACCCCTGAAAAATGTGCCGCTTCCACCTTAGCTGCTTGCAAGATTCTGAAAAGTGTCCCACACTTCTAGATTTAGATAGACATTCAGATAAAAAGTTTAATAATAATTAAAAATAAGGCTACTTAAGAAAAGAAAATACAGTTGGTACGATCTGACTGATCGCTCTGTGAGCGATCGCTGAACTGACTGGGTACCTTTACTGACCGTCAGCTAAAGTTGAATTTCCGAGTGTTGTAGTCGATTTTCCTTTATCTCAGTGTGGAGCTATTCCACTCCATCACAAACTCCACCGCAAACCCTCAGGCCCTATCTTGATTCCGTTTTGTTCTGACTTAGCCCTATAGCCAACCTCCCTCATCCCTACCTCTCGAGTCTCATACGACAAAAGTTCGATCGTGTGAATTAGTACATATCGTAAATTTTAACAATAGTAAACAGTTAAAAAAAAAAGTAACCTATGTTACTCCTGACAACCTCCTCTTCATGTCTGTAAAGTTTCATCAAAATTGGTTCAGCCGTTTCGAAAATTAGCTTGGACAGACACTTCAATTTTATTTGTATGTATAGATAAAAATTTGAAAACGAAAGTTTGCCATTACAATATATTGCGATCAAATTAAAATAAGATTTTCAGCTTTAATCTCCTCGTAACGATACACTAGCAAATACAAAAAGAAAATACTCAATACCCTTTCACAACAAAAAAGCATAAAAAAGAAGAAGTGAAGAACCCTTCAGATGTGGGCTATAGTTCTATATCACATACCCATATTTTAGTAAATCTCCTAAACTAGGTGAAGTATCAAACTTGAGCATTTGAGAAGACTTTAACTAGCTAACTAGTAAAAATACACCGAGTGAAACCGGATTACTCAGCTAGTCATGTTAATAAAAAAGCATCCTCAATTTTGGAGTTATCATTATATCATAACCACAGATTTAAAATGCAGCAACACAAAAAAAAATTATTTTGTTTGAGTTATTTTATTTTTCAACACTGTATTTGTTCAGAAGTAAAAGAATGAAGGGAATTAAATTTTAAGCGTTACTAAACCAACTAAATAGTATATGAATTGTTTATTTTAGTTTACTAGTATTCTACAGTCCTTAGAGATAACTTATATGATAGGCAGACGCTTTTATAAATAATACCTTGGAGTATAGAATTGACGATTCCTCGATGGGAGTTATAAATACAAAATATATATGTACAGCGTAATGACTTTAGAATAATGAATAAAGATATACAACGCACTCATATCGATTGGAGTTTGGACAGGGGCTTTCTATGATTTGAGTAAGTCTACAGATCAGCGGTAGTTGCCTTTCTCCGGACATATTTGGTAAAGTAATCAGGACGCCAACATTTGCAAGAGCCGGGAATCAGGAACCAGTCGTAATAAAGGCGAACTTGGAAGCAGCCTATTTCATCGATTCCGTCGCAGTGTGGCTTCGATTGGTCCAGCGTCGTAGCATCGGACGCTGTGGCCACACCTGCTCGCTTTTGCAAATATTGCTGATAAGCCTGAAAATCTTGAATAGACGGAGTTGTCGTGCTAGTTGTAGAAGATGTGAGCTCGTCTTCATTAGGATAGAAAATTTCAGCAACAAGTAAACTGACCCATCGAGGTGAAGACAGACATCCACCGTCCAAGTAGTGACACCTACGAAATTATTTCATATTTATAATTAATAATAGTATAAGACATATTCCTGTACCTGGCTTGCAAACACCGAGTAACTTCGACAGTTTGAGTGAAGTAACCTTCGTAGGGGATCTGTACAACATAACGCCAAGAACCCTATATGGAAAAATTATTTAGCAAATCTACCAAATTTGGAAAAACCCATTAAAACAATCCCCACTGACTTCGTTTAAACTTTTCTTATAAGTTCAGTATTTTAAAAAAGAGAATAATGTGAGTCTTTTGCTTATGAAGATATTTTAAATTATTATTCTCTTTTTAATTTCAAAACTTTAGAAGCAATTTTTAAATTGATGATCCCAAAAACCTTGAATTTCGTTGTTGCCGTAGTTTTCTATTTAATATGTATTTCTTTTTAATCTTACATGCTGTCCTCTTTAATTTGATAACACAAAAACAATGAGAATAAATTCACAGCATTCATTGATTTTTCATGAAATGATCCAAATGGCAAAAAAATTACCTGATAGTTTTTCGCAAACACTGGTGTAGCATATTCAACCTTCGCTGGACAGGGTGTTGGAGGACCTTCGTACCTCACTGGACCAGGTTCTTCACGTCTTTCGGCTGCTATTGGTATTGAAGAGTCACCCTGTATAGCTCGATAGAGCGTGCAAAAACTGTGTGCCAAAAGAATTAACTAGTGAATCCAAATAAAGGTTTTAAAAAAACATCTTACACGCCACCGCCATCGCAGAATTTCCTAGCTTGTCGAGAATTACTTGGGCTTTCTTCCTTTTCCGTGGTGTCTCGTCGTGCTCTGCTTAACCTTCGGTCAATTCCATTATTACTGATCGGTTCCCTCAGCTCTTCGGGAGAAATTTGGGTTACTTTAGGCAAAGTATCATCCGCCTTTAGCACCGGTAAGGTTTTTGATAGAAATCGAAGGGTTTGATTTCTGATCAGCTCACTGCATATTGAGATTATTTGAAATTCTTTTTTAATCTTTAACTATTTAACTTACAAAGGGTAGGGTTCTCCTAGAACATTCTGACCCATAGGATTTCTGGGTATTTGCCCTTTATTCAGGTCACCACATAAGTTATTTACAGATACATACGATTTTCGGTTGAGCATGTTTTTACAGTCAACATTCACGTGAGTATACGGCGGAGGACGTACCTTCGGAGGGACTGCCAGCGGTGATTCCACAAATGCGTAGTACCTGTTCTTGCAATACAAATTTATTTTTCCGTAGGTAGATGAATAACAAAGATATAGGAAAAGGACAAAGTTGTTGATATACAAGAGTTGTCAAATTTCTTCCGGCTTAGAGCTTTCGTTCAGGGCCCCAGGACCCCATCGGTTTAATATTTATTTGTATTCTTCCAATTATTAAATAATTCGGTCTAAACAGGCGTTCCATTTTGTGACCGGAGGACTTTTCACGTCTTTTGTACTTTTATAAAAATCAAAAAGTATACTTTTGATTATATGATTTCGCGATAGGCGATACTTATATCTTCTATTCGAAATTCAAGGTCATAAAATGGAATGCTTCACATTCAAGTTTAAATATGTACATCTTTAGAATTTATTTATTTTCTTTATTATATAATACTTTCTATAGTAGTACAATATTATGATGGCTGAATTTATATACATACCTTTTTTTTGTACATGTAAATCAATTTCTATTTTTACTTAGAGATATTTAGGGATTGGTCTATCTTCTATTGACGACTATAAGGCAGATGACAACATTGAATGTTATTTCCACTTTAATTTTATATTAACTGTTATTGATGAATGTTTTATTCGGTTTAGGAGATTTTTGAGAGATTCTACAAAGCGGAAGAAAATAAATGCTCTTTCTTTTTGGAAGTATACCCAAATGCTTGTTTGCATTGCAATTATCTTTGCTATTCATTAGTGCATGATTTTATTTTTGTTACTTCTGTAATACCAAAAAATATTTACCCTTCTGGTGGCTCCTCGAGATCTGCATTTTCTTGTGCCTTGGCTTCGCTGATAAGCACAAAGCACAGAACCTTCTGCAAAAATGGAACAAAATTAAGAAAAAAATAATTAGTTGAGTTGGAGCGTGAATCGCGTGCAATATGGGACACTCCTCACACAATAGTTTCTGGGCCAGGCCAAATTTTTTTTCCCAAAAAGATCCCAGCTACAAGTAGAAAACACGGAAAAGAATTTGCGCGGGATGTTAATATTGAAAGCGATTGGGTGCGTCTTTTATAGGAGTCTTCGGAGGGCTCATTTAACAAATTTTTTTGCCGTTTATCGCTTTAACAATAACAAGGCGTAGGTGGAGTGAAACAATGTCAGAGGAGAAAGTGGCACATTCACATTCATTGCCGATGATTTTATTCTTTGGAATCGTTGCTTTTCTTTATTAGGCTTTAGTGTTCTTCCATAAATATTATTTATTTATTCGCAGTGAGACTTACAATGTATATTAATAACAAAATAAACCAGTCATAATTACAACAAAGTTATTTACGAAAGATATACATTGATAAATAAGTGCAAAAACAAAAGATAAATTTAATCAACTGAAATATTTCTTCAGCCGATCCTTCAATTTAGAAACCGATACATTAAAATTGACAATATCAGAATGTAAGTTCAACAATCTAGCGATGGATGTTATGCGCTCATGTAAACCATAGTTGGTACGGTGCTGAGAAATGCAAGGTAAGTTGCAATGCCTGCTTTTGCTATTATATTATAATTACACCTAGAGATAACAGGACTTTTTGCAAGTTTCATAATTATTTGCATTGTATATTGGTTTGGAATTGCAGTTCATTTCATCACGAATGACTTTCGATGATTTTGGTTTCTTAGGCTTCAAGTACATACAAGATTTAAAACTTTCAATAAAACTTTAAATGTTCGAGTTATAATCTCGAGCCTAAAAGTTTAAAAATTTATTTTTTCAGATTTTAAAAGTAGACATAACTCCGAAACCTAAAAAGTTAAAAAAGGTAAAACTTGCCGCCCCGTAAGACTTTCCTGTTTAACTATCGATGTGTAAGGTAACCGCGAACACAGCAGAGAACTTCCAAATGAGTATAGATTTTTCTAAATTGTGGAATTAAAGAGTTAACATAACTTACATATATTTGGGTCTGGTTCTGGTTTGCAATGGATTTCAACTGATAAACATATGAGGGGCTCACCCTATCTAAATGCTTACATTATTTCTCAAAAGGTTAAGATTGTATCTAACCATGTAGCAAGAAGTAAGATATGTGGCAGAAGTTAAATTTTTATAACGTGGAAATAATATGTGCATTTGTTATTCTGTTCTTCATAACTCGAGAGTTCAACAAGTGTAAAAATTGCCATTAAAAATAATATTAAACTTTTAGTCATAAATCTCTACTTCTTGCCTTCAAATCATAATTCTCTATTTTATTATTTCAATGATGGATTTCTGCTAATCATGAAGTAAATAGATAATCAATAGCAATAACATAATCAAGATTCCACATATGTATATCCATAGAGATCAATCGCTAACTTATCGGTTGGTGAACTTGAAAGACCAGAAATTACAATCCACAGAGCAACAAGGAACATATTTATTATATAAACGCGATGGTTTCCATAAAACTTTAGCACATACAACGGTTCAAATTGGTTGCGAGAAAATTAACACTGAAAGCTAATGAGCTCGAAATAACGCAACTTCAGTCCATTCCACAAAGCAGAAAACCATCTTCTTGAGCGTCTTAGACACGGGTTCTAGAGAATTATTTTCTGTTCATGCTTTTCCGGTTTACGCAAATATTTGGTTATCGCATAAAGGTACCGTTATAAGATCACTTGAATGCCGCACCTTGGAGGACTTACCACAAACAATTTCATGTTCATCTTTAGTTAGCAAGTGTAAGACACTTTCTAGAACTGGTGTAGCTTTTATCAAAAAAAAAAAAATTGCAACGAGAAGCGAATAGGAAGAATCTGAGCAACTATTTCATTGCGCTTAGCCCGACGAATAGAACTGCACTGGATGTTGGAAATCGGAAGCACTAACCATGAACGCTGCATCTCCAAGAAGGCTGAAGAAGCAGTCCAGACAAAATTCAAGAATATTCTTCAGGGAGAGTTGTGAAAGCAGAAGAGTAAAAAAGACGTGAAGAAAATTTAAAGAAGGTAAGGCAAGATATCGCGGCAATTGTCGACTCACTTCTTCTACCTTATGTAACGGGTCTCTGGATACATAGAGTAACTCTGAGCTGGCCTGGCATGACGACGACGAAGCCAAGACATTCCAACAGTCCAAGATTGAAGATTGCTTTGCGCGAAATTGTCACCAATTCTAGCTGATGGTGTCGATCACCTCGAGGCAGTGGGATCGATAGATCCCATGACCTTCCCTTCTCTGACACAAAACTTAGTCAAATTGAACCATCTCACCGAACCGGTTTTAGAGATCCAGAGAAATCCAATCAGTAGAATTTCTACTCGACCTTGACACATATCCGATGAAAACTTGTGCTCTCTAATATTTTAAAACCCCCATTCCTTTAGTAATTTTTTGCCCAGACCGCTCAGGGCTCGCGATAAACTGTAAATAACTATATAATTCTGATGGGTCATAATTCGCGCCATTTAACCATGTCATCCTTTACAAAGAAGCTAACGAAAATCAGGTTGCATTTAAGATAAAACTCATTTTCACTGCCGCCGGAGGTTCCGACTTAATTCCGTGAGCAGTTTACTGTTATTCTTCTAATTCTAGGTGAATAACTATAGTTTAGAGGGCACCCACACAGAGCTGCGATTTGACCCAAATAATTAAAACGGGAAAGCCGCGCGTTGCGACGACTTTTAATGAGCTTCATTCTTTTTTTTAAAAGGAAAACTTACTGCTACTGTTTTGGTCTCACAGGTATGCCAAATTGATCGAGTTCGATCGTAACTGAATTACCACGTCATCCTACAGCTGCAATAAGCTGTTTTATTTCAATCAGAAGTTTTATGTCTTTTGTGACAAATTATCGAAATTTGTTATCGCTTTGGCTTCTCACTTCTCATTTTATTTTTTGGAGAGCCATTGACCTCAAATTGGAATTCAGATGTTTCTGGAGGCTGTTAACAATTCAAAAATAAGTTGTTTTTTTTACCATACCACCACCGAAAGTTCCAATGTTTGCCCTGTTGTTGCGGGAGCAAAATGCCAATTTTTTACCTTGGGAACAAAACCGGCGCCCGGGTAAAAATGTCCTATATTGTGCCCTTGGGGGCAAAAAGTGCCATTTTGCTTCTGCAAAACAGGGAGGAAATTCGAACTTTCGGCAATTGTATGGTAAAAATTAGTATGTTCACCTCGGGAACAAAATAAGACATTTTTACGAGAGTGTTTTCCACAATGCAATTTTACACCCCGATAAAAATGTCCTATTTTGTTCCCTTGGTGAACAATATACTATATACCAAGTTCAGTAGCCCTTTTATAGATTGCTTATACGAAACAACATTTACATTTAGGAAAAAATGATTTTCTAATTCTGCTCCGTACTGCATAATCGCTACCTTTTACTGAATATATTCAATTTTTCTAGTTATTATTCTCAATCGCCAAACTAAAAGTAAATTAGATAAAGTTACATTGAAATTACTTACTTTAATTTATAAATCAACCGCTAAGGGTCTTGTGTTCCTGTCATTTTGTACTATTCCACGGCCTCAGTCACACTTTGACTTAAAACTTCCATTTTTGTTAGTAAAGTACTTAAAATAGTGGCATTTGGTTTGTCCGCTGGATTTGAAATCAGCGACTTCGAAAACCCCCATGTACTAATTATCATGAAAATATCCATTAAGGTACAAATTTTGAGAGACTGCCATCTCGAATTCCGAATGGGATTTAGCTACATACATACATAGATCTATTTCTCGCCCCGAAGTGCCCTATCCTGCAAAATTCTGCAAAGACGTACATAATGTATGAAATAAGATCTGTGGGCTGCTGGCATTTGTGAACTGATTTTAGTTATTCTTTTGTTATTTAAAATGGGTTACCTTCAGGGTGGGTTAATCACAGTATAAAGTATGAGTAATATATCTTTTCTAAAGTATGCGTTATTGATAATTTACTGTACGTTTCTAACTTACCTATACTTACTTCATTTTGCTATGTTGGGTATTCCATCCTTTTTGTAAACTTTTAGTTGAATTGTGTAGTTGTTTTTTTTTAATTCTTAAACATACGAAAATATAAAAATGTTGTAAAATGTTACCTTTGTTAAAATGTCTTGCACCAATGCCATATACACAAAACGTATGAAATATTTATTTTATTTAAAAAAAAGAAAATTACACGAAGAGGCTAATTTATTCCAAGCTGTTTAGACCTATTTCTTATTTCAAGATCAATTTTTTTTCAAACACTCACTTTTCAAAATTGACACAATTTACAAAATAAGAACCCCGATGTATTTTAAACATTTTAAAAAGATTTAGCACAAACAAGATCTTCAAGTCGAATGCTGCGAATTTATTTTCAAAAAGCATAATCGAAAGAAAATCAATTAATTTAAAGTTTCCTCTCCTTCAATTTTCTTGCAATTTCATAAAAATCGATATGAGGGAGTCTTTGGGGTTGCTGATATCAATTTTAACACACTGTTCTATCCCTCGTACAGTCATGTAATTTAACACTAGATTGCCGGAGCGAGTCAATTTGACTCATTTGCGATTTTATTGCTATATATTTGAAAAAACTTAAATAATTTTTTTATAAACATGTGCTGGTTTTTAAGAGAATTACGAAATGTATGCAAATACTAATTCCTTCCCCTCCCCACTCCTTAGTTCCAAAAAGCCATATGTGCTATACTTATTTTGACGGATGTGAGTCAAAATGACTCATTAAATATTTTTAAATTTGGTCGTTTTACATACATGTAACTTATTTCTTGTGCATAGTAGTTTTTTGTAAACAATCTGATGCGAGAGTTTTCATGTTCAAACTTGTCAATTTACTAGTTAGAAATCTATTACTATGAAGCCTAAAATACTTTCACGCCTCTATCTAATATACGGAATATTGAAAAACGGTTGAATTGTCAAGTTCAAGTATCATGCAAAACAAATAGAAATAAGGCCGTCTGTGCTAAATGTAATAAAAAAATCTGCGAAACTGTATTTTTAAAACAAAATATACACGTAAAAACTGTTTTGAATAAAGTTTCTGGAAAATAAAATATAATTTTTTTTTAAATCTTCAATTTTGATGTTAAATAGAAGTTTGAGTTAAATTGACTCATTTCAGGCAAAATAGGTATATACCCAACATCCGGCAATCTAGTGTTAAAGAAAAGCAGACAAATGAAAATGTAAATTATATTAATTCTTTATTTATAAAAGAACTTAATAATATAAAAATTATTCAAAATGGCCACTTTTTGCTTTCACACACACCTTCAAACGATTCGGCCACTCGTCTATCACCGCGGGCCACTTCCAGCGGTATAGAAGCTACTACTTTAACCAACCCGCTTTTAGGACCTCGATATTACGGTGAGGCTTAGTACAGTACAGGCCTTCTCTAAAACAATCGGTAGTCCAGCGGATTAAGGTCCGGACTTTCGGAGAGCAGCGATGAACTTAAGTAAATTTACCTCTAACCAACAACGCTGTGTGGATTTGGCGCAGAATGCAGATCCAGTGCTTTCCCGCAAACATAGTATTGTTTAATGGTTTCATAACTTTCTCTAAAACGTCACTTTTACAGTTCGCTGCACGTGTTTTGACCTACGCCTCATCGCAATATCGAGTCCCTAAAAGCTGATTTAGTTAAAGTAGCAGCTTTTATATCTCTGGAAGTGGCGCGTGCGACGATAGACGACTGCCCGAAACGTTTGAAGAAATATGTAAAAGCAAAAGATTGCCATTATTAAGTTCTCTTATAAATAAAGAATAATTATATCAATTTCAATTTGTATTGTTTTTCATTAAATTACATGACTTTATGCGAGGGACAGAACTTATGGCCGAAATTCTTACTATGTATTCTAGAGAATAGATCTTACTTATTTTTTTATTTACGTTTACTCACTTTTTATCTGCCCCAAATTCTACTACTTTGCCACGTTTCAGCAATTTAGTGATAGATTTCTGATGATAACTGAGTCATTGCGGAAATAGCCTCTCTTTCAGTTTTTCTTCTGGAAAGCATACATAAGTAGTTAAGCTTTATAAATTTGAGATATGAACTGTTTATTTTGAAAGTGGTACAAGTCCAAAATGTCATAAGGTCGATTTTTCTATATTCTTTTAGAGTAAATTCGACCTTATGCCAGTTTGGACTTGTACCACTTTCAAAATAAACAGCTCATATGCTGTAGCTTATAAACTTTTATTTAAGGAGCCATTCGGAACTACCTAAACGTTTTTAGTACGAAGTTACTCCCAAAAAAAAAAAAAAAAAAAAAAAATTATTTTACTGACTGAAGATTTCCCCTTATAAGTGTTGGTTTTTTTTTATTGATTGTTTTAATAAGGAAAGGATTATATGTTTCTATTTCGTGGTACTCTTTGAAGAAATTTGGCTTTTATTAAAAAAAAACGCTCCTATTTTATATAAATAAATTAAATAACAAAAAATGACTATAACATAACGAAAAATGAATTTATTTTTTGCCAAATTAGGCATTCTGAAACGATGAATTATAAACGTGTTTGAAGATTATATATTTGTAAAATAATGTGCAAAGTTTAAGCGATTATAAGGAATTGTTGAATGTGTTCCTCGAAGAATTTAATGGGGAGCAATGATATTAACAAAAGCTAGTATATACTTCTCCGCTAAACAAGGGAGAAGGTCGTAGAACTTACCAAGATGTTGGTTTTATGTTCAAGGAGCCTTTTCTAGATCTTCTTACATGTTCTTCTTTTGAAAACTTAAATTTTAGATGCATCACTACACAACTAAGAAGTATTAACAGTTTTAGGAAAATTAAAAGTTTAAAAGGTGGCCACAGTAAGTAGAGTATTTAGAGAGCTAGGAGGAACAATCACCCACGATGGCACTGCACGAATTTCACAAAAACACCAACATCACCAATCGCCGATTCACTTGATCGCCGCCTCGCAGAGCAAATAAAAATGTTTAAAAACTAAACTTCACATAGTCTTATGGGGGGAAATAAACAAAACCATTAATTCGAAGATTATCTTATATTTGCATGTAATGCACATTGCTAGAATCGTTTTTAAACATCTGTATTTCGATTATTTATGAACTAAACTATTGTTCGCACGTTTCACATTTAAAGTAAACCTTCACAAACTAAACAGTGTATTGAGCTATCATTAAAAAATCGGCCTCATGTTTTTTCATTTAACAACAATAATGCATGTGTGTTGGGGCGGGCAGTACTGAAAAATACAAGGTAACATTTGTAAAACCATTATCTAAAAATTTAAAACAAATGCTACGTTGTGCTCTCGTGCTGCCAAAGGCTTTAGGTGCAATTGTGTTAGAACTGCACGAAAGAAAACTTCACTCATGGCTTCAATTGGAATTTAGAACTTTTTGAAAACTTTAGAGATTTAAGAACTGTCTGCCTCTCACAGAACACTCGTGTAACACACACACATTGCGAACTAATCTAAGGATCTTAGTACAACACAGTACTGCTGATATTGGAAAAAAATAAATAATTCTTTTTTTTACATCTTCATGAAATTTCACTCCGTTCAGAGGATTTGCGAAAATCTTCATCGTTCCATACACTGCACAAAAACCAAAGAAAACAATAGAATTAATCTCAAGATTAAGGAATCCTTGAGTCACAAGAGTAAACAATCGGAAAAAACTAATTCAGGATTTTAACGCAAGATCATTATCACTGTATTTTTCAAAGCTGGAACTGTGTGCTTGAGACCACAAAAAAATAGTATAGTCTAGTCACTGCAATACTGGGAGAACACAACTCACAATCTCCGAAGCTTATTTCACGATTCTATAGATGTCTACTTGAGAAAACTAAAAACACAACACAAAATGCTTGGAAATTAAAAAAAAGAAAAAGAAAACTTAAATCACACCTAGATTCATGTAAGTCTACTTATTCAAATCGGTATTGAATTTTTAAAATTGGATCTTTTGTTCGTCGTCACAATGCCACATTTCATGTGCCAGAACATTTACGTCCTGCTCACTTTACAATTTCTTCTTATCTTCTTTCCTTTTAAAGAATACTATTAGTATGAATCAAACTAACCACTAATAATCCAGTTTTCCGATTCAAAAAACTTATGCGGCGATTTCACATTTTGGATACACTTCTTATATTTTAATTATGATCATAAAATAATTCTAACGCCCATTCCAAAGCACGTTTTACCTCATATTGTATGACTTCTACATGTAGGGTGACTACATACTGTGTTTTTTCAATAGGACAAATGTGCTTTCTTAACGGACTCTTAAATCTAAACCTTAAATATAAATTAAAATGAAAATCAATACCACTGCTGCCTGGTGTCCGCTCTGAAGTCAGATGGGTTAGCGAGTTCAATCCAAAGAATATCTAAAACAAGTATATTAAGAAATATTATTTAGGATAACATAACACTATTTAAAGCAGTATACGAAACTCATGAATAAGCATAGCATAATGAATGAACACCACCAAAACCTTCGAGTCAATGCGTAAGATTCGAAAGAAAAATAATTCTATATAATCGTCTCTATCCGTAATAAGACTTAAACATTAGCTGCGTTCTTTTCATCGAGTTCTGGCTCTAGTTCAGACGTCTTACATGCAAATACAACAACACCTCCTAACCCACATATTTTTCAGATTCTTGATCAAAAATATATTAAGAGAGGCGGTGGTATCGAATTTTGTCTCGCAAATGTTGACGCCCTAACATTCTGATTGGAATTCTATACTGTGACAAAAGTTAAGGTATGAAATCGTTACCTCATCAAAAAACAAGATTAATTTTTACTCGGTGTTCTCCGCAAACAAATAGAATTGTGAAATTTTATTCATGAGGCAGGCAGGTATACCAAATTTTAAATCACAACGATTCCCTAACCCAGATCGTTCATTTCACATAACCCAGAACCAGAGCTGGAACCCGATGAAAGGAACGCACCTATTTTGAATAAACGGATCAAATAATTTTCGAGATATTTTGGCAACTAATTTTCAGAAAATAAATATAAAGAACAGCAGCTACATGATAAATGGTTAATGTATTAATTTAAAAAAAACTTTCAATTTCCTAGACACTTATTTTAGAAAAATATTCTTAAGTCAGAATTGACATTCTGATAATATTACTAAGCCGAATAACCAATGATTTTCAATTATTAAAATTTACAGAGTGAACAAAATATAAAGAGATTTAATAAAAAAAATACAATAGCTTTTGGTTAAAATAATTTAACTCACCTTAAGCAGTGCCTCCTCGAACAACGACAATAATCAAATGATCTTCCTTCAAAGCATCTTCTGTAACGTTGTGGCAGGTTCTCTTTAGAAGCTCCGCTGAAAATTCACAGGGTGGGAATGCATACAAGACCCCTGTCGCTTCAGTTTCCTTATTAAGGAGCGAAATAACCCCAGCCGCCTCTTTCTGCTTCAAATAAGAAACCAAATTGCGAAGAGGACGTGTCTGCACCCCGCTGTCGTCAGATGTGATGGCCGATGTTGACCCAGCTAATCCAAGGAAAATTGCATGCGAAGACGAAGAAGTTATCCTCCTTTGAACATCGTCTAGTTTTGGTGGATCTAAACGTAATCTCTGGGTTATTCGCAAGTGGTGCTTTCCTTCTTCATCTTTCATTAAGGAATCCACAATGTCTGAGTCTCCATCTGTTAAATGGAATTTTGCTGGAAATAGAGAACTCTTCAAAATGAGTGCACCTTGCCAGGTGGTTGTGCATTTCCTGGCTATCTCTGGCAAAGTTCTGGCTGACCCCAACATGCCATTGCGTCGGGATGAAGAATCTGAGTCGGAATCTGGACTTCGTCTGCGTGGTGAACGTGATCTTGATCTGTCTACGCCTGGCTCTCGCGAACCAGATCGCCGTCTTTCGTAGTCTTCAGGACGCCTCCACTCTTCCTCGGGAGCACTTCCAGGTGCTCGATGTGCATCATTGTGATATCCGCCGCGGTAAGCGCCCCTGCCCCTGTAGTTACCACGACCGCCTCTATAGCCACCCCGGGGAGGGTAGCCATAAGCATCGTCATAGTGAGTTTCGTGGTATTCATACTCAGGTCTTCTGTATTCAAGACCATCTTCATAAGCAGGAGGTGTCTGCTTTGGTCTGTAAGGTTGCCCAGGAACCACATCAGCAAAATCTAATCTTAAACGTCGCTCTGGTCCGCCCAAAGGAAAGCCCCTCATTTCCTTAACAGCGGCAGTGGCTGCGTCTATCGATTCGTAAAGGATATAGGCGCTTGTGTCCCCCTTTTGATATTCAATTTTCTTAATAGCGCCAAATCTGTCGAATTCTCTTTCTAATTGCGTGACTGAAGTCCACGCACCTAGTCCTCCAATCCAAATTCGGGTGGTGGGCGTCGCTTTTCCATATCCAATTTTACACTGGAATTTTCCGATGTATTGTCCAGACAATTCTACCTTAGCCCTGTGCGCCATATCCAGATTTTGATAGCGAACAAAAGCAAAAGCATTTCCAGTTCCTGGAGGTGGTCTTTTGATGTCAATATCTTCCACTATGCCATATTTACCGAATATGCGCCGGAGTTCCTCGTCTGAGATGTTAATCTCCAAATTTCCAGCAAATAGGGTTCTCGTGGCCAAAGGATCATCTTCAGGCTGAACGTGATGCAAATAATTAGGGAATTTGTCCTTTTTGCTCTCTGGCTTCTCGTAGGGTACATGCGGACGGGGCAGCATGTGTCGGGGCATGTAATGATGATGCGGTGGTGGATGCATATGCGGGGGCACATGATGCATTGGGGGACCGCGTGGCAAATAGTCATGATGAACAACTGGTCTGAATTCCCTTGGATGATGCATGGGGACTGGGGGAGCGTACCTTTCGTAGGGATCAAGAGGTGGCCTCCTCCGCTCCGGGCCTGGTGATCTGGCATAGTAGTGTCGGTCATATTCTGGGGGAGGAGTAATAGACCGATGCCTAGGTCTATAGTCGTTCCTGGTGGAGGCTTCGTAAACAGGCTCAACGAGGGCTACTTTGTCGTAAAGTATGATTCTCGGCTTGTGGTGTTTCGCCTCCCTAGCATCTTCTGGCGTACGGAAGCAGACGTACGCCACTCGCTCGTCCAAATCGTGGGACACACGAATGCTAAAATCTCCAAACTTCTTGTACTCGCGGTACAAAGTTTCTTTGATGAACTCATCTGACGCCTTCGGGTGCAGGGCACTCACGCACAAGACCTTGTACGAGTGACGCTCCGCTGCGACCCGTACGTATTCCTCCCGGTGCGGGGAGATGTACCGGGGCCGCGGACTCGGCGATCTGGCGACCCTCCTGCGAACTCTTTCGGGTGTAACACGCTCATCAGAACTATCGTCGTACCTTCCCATGCTACCTCGTCTTTTGGCTCTTGGGGAATCGCGCGATGCGCTACGTTTCATATTATGAATTTTCACAGTAATTCGATCTAATTCTGCCTCTCGGATACTACTCATGGGCTAATCAACAATATATAAGGACTTATGGTGCACTATTTTATCGGTTCCTTTTAAACTTTATCCGGCCTGCAAAATTTTCCCTGTAGCAAAAATAAAACACTGATAAAGTTTTCTTCCTTTTCTTTGCACATCATAAACTACCCGAAATATTATTTATATGGGTTTTTCTGTGCAATCGAAAAATTCACAAAAAGCCAAATTTATGACTAATCAATTTTTTTCTGTAATTCACCGCTTTAACAGACGCCCCAAAATGGCGTCGACTGGCACACAAAAGAATTTTATTTCTCTCAATTCATGCACTAAGAAAATTATTGTTTTTAGCTCACCATTAGATCCTTTTAGAGGCGATAAACACCAAATGTAAGTTTGTTTTTATTATTTTATTATGTTTATTGTTATCCACAACACCAAAATCCACCCTCACCACACGGCTGGCCTTTTTGAGCTTTTTACAGAGAAGTCTTCTTTATCTCTTCTTCTTTATTTATTCGTCTCACATACATGCTACAGTTTAGGTTAGGCTATGACACTTAATGCTACGATAGTGAGCTATAACGTTTTGCTCACAGGGCTTGATATCATGTAACAATAAAGAATTTTCTTACATACGAGCCTAGGTTTACATTATACAGAGCTATGTATTGGGAGGTGTACACACTTGCGACCGGTGTGCTTATTTCCTGCTATTTGACTCGAACGGTCTAACAAACAACACAGAGTAAACGAACGCTTAACCTACACTAAGCTAAGGAAGGCATTTACATGGATGCCGCTCACTCATAACAATGTACATGAGGAGAAGCTTATGCCCTCTATCACAGTGGTGGATGTACAGTCTGTGTAACAATTATTTAAAATATATCTCTCAGTGTTTGAGTACAGTAAGATTAGAAATGTACATTAGTTTTCCGAGTTCACTTAGTGGTTACTTTTATGATTGAAATTTTATTATTTCCTCTTGTATCTATAGTACTACGAGTGTCTATTACTTTACTTAATCTATTGCAATGATTGGGACATTGGTATTAACAAAGTAAGTATTGTTTACAAATTGTCTAATTAACATATCGAGTGCTTTATCATGTATTATAGTTTTATCGTTTTATCCGTATTATTTTCTATTGCTTTGATAGTTCATGAACGACGAATTATAAAATTTAGGGGTTCTATTATTATTATCCGAATCTGTAATTATAGCATTGCTTTCCTCCTTGATAAGGGCAAAGGGAGATGGATAGTAGTCCAAAAGTTTAGCAGAACTGCTTTCTAGGTATACTTTTTTTATTAGAGAATTACGGTGGTCAGGTAGAGTTTTGAGAAATTTTTGACTTATCTTAATCATATACTTTGTAATGGGTGTTACCCCGGCTGCGTCATAAATATAATTATTTGAGAAACGTTTCGTTCTTGATTGGAAGTTTTTGTTTACACACAGTCTGAGAATTTTTCTTTCGAAGATTTCAAGCCGTCGTGCAAGTGTAGGAGAGATTGCGAACCAGGTTATGAACCCATAGGTAATTATAGGTCTTATTAATTGTTTGTAAATGAGGAGCTTGGTTCGCCTGTGTTACAGAGAAGTCGGGTTCCTGTGACGTGTTGATTCAAAATGGCGTTTCTCCGAATGTTCCACTTCCGTCACTCAATGATAAGGCTCCGTTCATCACTTTGATGCCATTCGATTATATTACCAATTAGAAATAAATATGTAATTATTATCAAATTTGAACCTAAGTAACGATGATAAAAACGGGCACAAATGGAATTAAATAACCAGGCTCAATAAAAAAAAACGTTTTGCAGTAAGCCGAACATTGACGTATATATACGTCACCTGGAACAGGTAGAAACCACCTGATTCCTAATAACTCATAAAGTTAATCAATTCGCATTGCGACACCTCCGTCTACCATTGAAATGTCAAATGCAGGAGACGAACGTTCGGTAAACAAAAGTCGTGCGAGGAAAAATGAGAAAATATCAACAGCTCTTCCTCGTGATTATATCACTTATCAGTATTTCGGTTCTGCTAATGTACAAAAGTGAGAATAATCGCCTAAAGTACGTACTGCAAGTTGTTAACTTCTTCGGTCGCAACGATGCCGCGGTGCTCTCCCGTCTGGAGAATGGAACCAAGGAGGAGCTAACGCAAGAATTTTCTAATCCGTTGCCTGTCTGGCAGCGAATTTCAGATGATTTTTATCTCTACACTGCGTTCTGGGAGGATTTGGACGAAACCGTGGGCGGTAATGCAATGGCAGTGGTTGCGGGACGAAAGGGGGCAGTCATAAATTTTAAATGTTCCTTCCGATACGAAAATGGGACAGAAAGTCGGGGGAATTTCGTGTTTATGCCTATCGCTGGCCAGCAGAGTAATGAGAAGCAGCTGGAGCAATTCGCAGTGTTTAAATTTATGTGCCATATTGGTCGAGACGTTCAAAAACTCGGCAAGGAAGCTCCGGTAGCGGTAATTTTCACTGAGAGCAAATCTGGCAGTAAACAAGAAGTTTTGGTCCATAGATTAAATAAAAGTGCCCTACCGAAAGTTTCAAACAGCTCGGTGGTTGCCTGCCTCAACTTAGTGCCCTACGGCAACCAGAAGCCCGGGAAGCATTTCCTCAAGAAAAAGAATCTCGTCCAATTCTTCATGCACCATCAAATAATTGGCGTTGAGGATTTTTTGGTGTACAACGGAGATTTAGTGCCTTCGGAGGTGAAGCGGGTTCTCTCAAAGGCTGGCATTCGTGTGACTTACTTCCCATTTAATTTCCCATTCCCTTCGAAAAGCGCTAAGATGAGGGAAATCGTCGAATTGGACTGTTTAATGAGAACGTTCGGGGCTTCAAAATACGCCGCCGTCCTCGACCCCAATGAGTTTATTTACCCAAACATGAATTTCCATCTTAAGGATTCTGTGCTGGGATGGGGTCATTATGACGCAAATATTAATCGATTAACGCTCACCACTTTTGCGGTTTGTCTGGATTACAAAAATAAGCTTCTGGTGGATAACAACTTCTATGACAACGATTTTAAGGTGGGGCACAAGATTTACATCGGACGGTCGACGTTGCATCCACAAAATATTCAGAGCACTAGTCTGCCTGGGTCCAGGATCTTTGCTCATCACTACATAAATTGCATGAGCAGCAAGGACCTCTTATACGACTGGAGGAACTTTGCTAAGGAGGATTTCATGCAGTACATACAGACGATTCGCAACGAGATAAGCTTCCTTTTTTAGTTGTTCCCCTTAAGACTGCTTAGCTATTTAACAAGTGCTTTATTTGGATTTTTTAACATAATAAAGTTTTTCTAAGTAATTTATTAAATAATTTCTTCTTGAAAAACTAACTATCTAAAACAGGGTTTTTTCAAAATTTCACCTTTGCAGCTGATGTACTTTTGTGTTCATAGTTCTGGGATCAATTTGAAAACCCTCAACGAACTTAATTCCTTTAGATTGAAGTCTGTCCAGGTTAATCAGTTTAGCGTTCGCTTCAATTTCTTATTCTTTGCAAAGCCCCAACTAAAGGAGTTATTTCTTTCAAAGTTCTGTGGTTTCCCATGTAATTTTATCGTCGTCAGTTACTTTGCTAGCGTTTCTCCAGTTTATCAATATTACGGTTTATTGCAGATCCAAGGTCATTTCCATTATTTTTTGTATTTATAAAAATTGTCTGCTATATAATTGGCTCCGAGATTTATAGTGCTGCATATAATGTAGTTCAACGAAGTCAAATCGAAAGTAATAAGTTCGGAATATTCTGAGGCCCTTGGAACGTTTTAATATAAAGGTTTTTTGTTATGTTCTTAGAATTTCCTCAGTTTATTTTTTTTTTCTGGAATAATCCAAGGTACACGCACTCCATAACACACAAGATAACATACCAAAGTTTTCTGCTAGAACATTTTCAAATGTATCTTGAATTTTTTATTTTTATAAACAAAATAGCTCGAACTTAAAAAGACTTGCAAGTCAAACTTCAATCCAAAAGAATGGAAATGCATTTACTAAAATATCTAAAACTTTTCATTTTGAATCCGAAATACTTTCTTTTTCCACTCAATTTGAACATTTTTCTCATTAATAGTAGTTAATCGTTCAAGACCGTTCAATACTTCAACGGAAATCATTCTGTTAAAAGAGATTCTGAATCGGCACTGTTATTCTTCGCACAAACGTAGGATATCGGTAATGCAGTTCATTCAATTTAGCTGATTTTCGTTTTGACAATTGGTGAACTTGGTGTCGTTGGTGTTTATGCTTGTTTCTGGCTAAAGATATCGAAAGGCAAAAAGAAAAATTTTTCCGCGCACCATGTCCAGTCAAGACGAACTAATTTCGCAATTCAAGGACGTGACGGGCACCACCGACGACAGAGCCCGATTTTACCTGGAGTCATCCAACTGGACCCTGCAGGTGCATTTAAGGTTATGGGTCGTGGGAAACTGCACAGTAATACAGTTTTGACAATTTCTAGGTGGCATTGTCTAGCTTTTACGAGAACCAGCCGGAGCTACCGGAACTTGGCGCGTCTGGCATTGATATAGATGAAATCGTGAATTTGGGGTCCGATTCGGGATCAGACGCTTCCCTAGCCGACAAAATGCCGAAGACTTCTGTCGACAAAGACGGAGCCAACTCTTTCAAAAAGTCTGCCATGAAGCCAAAGTAAGTTGCCGTTTGTTTCCAATTTAAAACTCTAGGAATAAAAGAACAGGTTTTGTTCCCTATTTCGCCCCTAACGTAACTTTAACACATCTAAATCATTCTAGAATTCGCACCTTTGCAAAATTCATATTTTCATTGTGTAATTTTCCACTTTCTGGAAACTTTCCGAACAGTAAACACGTGCCTCTGAAGGGCACTAGCATCTCCAAAATCAATAAAATTTAAACTTTTATAAAAAAGACGTTTGTATTTACATTCCCTGAATTAATTCCAATATTTGTGACGATAGTCTAGACATTTATATTGGGGCCTGTAACTCGAACACGACTCGCAGTAAGCCTCGAATCATTTTGCGCAAAGAAAAATGTTCTGCGCTATTCAAATTAGTCATCACCGCTAAATTCATCAAATTGCATCAAAACACCTGATGATTCAAAGAGCACCGCGCCGAATTAGGCATCACTAGGTTTTGGAGCTTCTTTGATTTCAAGCTGCTACTTGTTTAAAAGAAATTTAAATTAAAAAATCAGGTTATAAACATGACTGAGGACAACTTCAGTATTAAATTAGTCGCCTCACATGATTCTAATTTTTATTGTTATAAGAGAAGTTATATTAATAATAAAGTTAGAATTTACATAATTCTCATCAGCTTTATTTTTTTGCTCGGACGTTCATAATTTTGTTTTAATTGTTAGTTTTTAATTGGCTTTTTGTGTTAATTGCATATAAAGATATTAGGTTTAAATATTTCGCATTTTCGTACGTGAATATAATTTTCAGCAATCATGTTTAAATGGAAAATGTTTCTATGATTAAAAATTTTAAAAAGCGATATTGTAAATTAATATCGTGCCAAATTTGTTTGACTTTTTAACTCATTATTAAAGCAATAATTAAAAGAAAATGGAAATTTGTTTAGGATAGCGACATTGCACAATATGTCCCAACGCTCATCAGATGATGAAGAGGAAGGGCAAGCTTTCTATGCGGGCGGATCGGAAAGATCTGGGCAACAAGTTTTGGGACCACCTAAAAGGAAGAATTTTCGGGAGCAACTAACAGAAATGTTTAGAATGGCTCATGAAAGTGGTGCTGTAGTGGATCCATCTGCACAACAATCCGCATCGAGCTCCTCCAGAGATATGTACCAGGGGATTGGGCTCCGCTTAGGGCAGACAGAAAGTGACCACACATTAGTGTCCGAAGGACCTAATCGTCTTCAAAATACTGGGCCGGTTATGTTGAAACTATGGAGCCAAGGTTTTTCTATAAACGACGGTGACCTTAGGCCTTATGATGAACCAGAAAATAAGGAATTCTTAGAGAGTGTGATGAGAGGGTAACTCTTTGCACTATTTTTAATTCCAACTATAACACTGGGAAATTTTTAGGCAAGTTCCGAATGAACTCCGTCAGATGGGGAATGTTGTGAGTGTTGATCTGGAAGACCGTAGGCATGAAGACTTTAAAAAACCAGCCACAAAAGCGAAAACTTTTAAAGGCTCCGGTCATACTCTTGGAAGGTACATCGCTTCTTTCAATTTTATTTCTGTATCATGCTTATTTGCTATATTTGCAGTCCGGCTCCTAATGTCGAAGGAGTAATATCTACTCCTTCCATTAGCTCGTCTGACGAAAATAAGGAGAATCAAAAAAAGTAAGAAAATATGCGGAATTCACCTTCAATTTTAAATTTTAACATTATTTTCCTTGACAGAGCTACTGAGCAGTTGAATCTAAATTCCTCGCAACCAACAACTATGCTGCAAATTAGGTTAGCCGATGGATCTCGCTTATCCGCTCAGTTTAACCTCTCACATACCATCGAAGATATCCACACATTCATTATAACGTGAGTGCTGCTTCTTGCCATAATATTTACTATATTATAATCTAATTGGAATGCATTTCAGTGCTCGACCACAATATGAAAATCGAACATTCGTACTGGTGACTACGTTTCCCACCAAAGAACTTTCCGACACTACTCAAACTATCGAGAAGGCGGGTCTCGCTAATGCGGCTCTTATGCAGCGTTTAAAGTAAACTTGGACCATGTGATGGTAAATGATATAAGCGGAGCGCCTATACTTCAGTTAGTTTCGTATAAAAAATCAGCAATGTGTTTTCTTTGAAGCGATTAGTTGTACAGCTTCGTGGCATAAAAGCTGTATGCTTTTTCAAAATTTTGTAACATCATTACTTTATAAAGGATTACGAATATCAAAATTGCATTGTTTTTTTTTATTATTGATATTACGTTATAAAGTAAAATTATGTGCACTTGATGTAGATTTATGACGGGGGGGAAAATATGGTGCAATTTTTAACAAATACAATGAACCTGATTCTGGTTGTCACCTCACTTTCCGTGAAGTGACAGCTTATGGCTGAGTAACGAAGAATTTTTCTTATAAGAAACAAAACAGGTAATTCAGCCATAAGCTGTCACGTCACGGAAAGTGAGGTGACAACCAGAATCAGGCCCTTAGTGATAGTAAAATATTTTGTAAAGCTAGTTCTTTGCTGTGCTGACGATTACTTCATAATCAGGGGCCTTCGGAGAATTGTGGTTAATTACATATAAGGTAAAATAAAGTTGCGAGTAGAAATTAATCTCCAAAAGTTTTGAAATAAAAATACACAGAAGCAAGTATATTTTACCTTTTATTGCTGTGTTTTTGCTTAATAATATAAAAAAGAGTAACGGTTTAACAAAAACCACCAAGTAATGCAAAGTTAACTATATAACGGAGCTTAATCTACTGTATATTGTACAGTCTAATCCTCATATTTGACATGCATGTATGTGTGAAAGTATTTACATCGTCCTTGGGTTGCTTGGCGCACGCACAACACGCGATTTCTTATGAATGCCTCTCCTCCTGAAAGAAGAAAAATTAAAGAAAATATCAGTAAGTTAGAGTAAGGCAAAAGTTTCTTATTTTTTTATTCTCTAATTGTTACTGTTGCTTCAAAACAATAAGACTTAACTGAAATTATATGGAATTCAATTTGAATGCAAATAAAAAAAGAAAATCCGTTTTCTGTGTAGTAAAGAAGGAGACCTATTTGAAAGTTAATGAGGCATTGTAATTGATGTTATTACCAAAATCGTAAACAAACTATCACTCTTTATCGTTATTTGTTTTTCTTTTTAAATTTTTTTTTTCAAAAATTAATTGACCTCTGAATTTTTCGTATATTTGACCAGTCATTAACCCATTCGCTGCCGAGAGCATATTCAGCTATTGCCAACGAATGGGTTAATACGCTGAATGTCCCTTTTCTGTTTCCTTAGCTTAGTTTAATTTAAGTCATCCTTTGTATGTAGCTTGTATTAAGCGAATGAATAAATAAATGTAATGGGGCTCTGAGACCGGCATGGCACTTGAAAACTCTCTCTGGCAATGGATTTTAATGCCCTTTCTCCAATGCGCCGCGCCGACCAAAGTGCTGAATTGGCTGAATTCCGTGTAAAGTACAAGTTCTTGCCTGTAGTTCTGGCTGCCGGCCGTCAAAACATCGACGGGCAAATGTTTAATCTGGAAAAGCTTTTACCACTTTTTGAGTGAAAAAAACTGCTCAATTTGACTTTTAGTGCTGGGTTGGAATTACTGCAACGATGTTTTGACAATCGGTGGGACAGCTGTGGAGCTATCATAATTCTGGTACAAAATAGTGCTGAATGGGTGAGGAATCTCTTGGTTAAAACGCACACATGTAAAAAGCTGGCTAGGTTGACCAAAACACGAGCAAGAGAGATGACGCAAATAAGAATAAAGAACGGGATGGCGCGATTTTGGGTGGTTCGTGGGCTCTGCATTGGATAACGGGCCTTATGTCATAGCTATTCCACCGGTTGTCAAAACATCATTGCAATAATTATAACACAAGGCACTTGTAAAAATGTGTGAGGTAATTCCAGGCCAGCACTAAAAGTCAAATTGAGCAGTCTTTCTCTCAAAAAGTGGCAAAAACTCTTCCAGTTTAAACATTTGCCCGACGATGTTTTGACAGCCGGTAGCCACAACTACAGGCAAGTCTTGTACTTTACATGGGATTCAGCCATTTCAGCACTTTGGTTGGTTGGTTGGTCGGCGCATTGGAGAACGGGCATAACATACCATTTACTCACAAAATCCTTGTTGAAAATTATAGCATTCAAAGTGTTGTCATTTTAAAAGTATTAAAATTACATCAGTTATTATGCTTCTTATGTCCGCAGTTTTTTACTTTTACACTTTTAAATATCAACGACATTTACGATATTTATTTTTATTTTGTACGTAGAAAAATATTACCTCATTTTCAAAATGATTTGCTATAACTTATCCAACCCAATAACATAAAAATCCGAAAGTAACACATGCTTCACAAATAAATTAGTGAGTATTGAAAATATTCGTGCTAATTTTCATGCAAAACAAGACGGCGACTTACAAATATGTACATAGTTTGAAGATGATGAATCTGAAGCAGAATTACGCGTTTGTTGGTAATTTTATTTGCGCCTCTATAATGGAATCAAATAAATATGAAATTAAAAATAGTCAAAATTGCTTCGCGAGATATTTTGAATACTTTCTGCTAAATTGAAAATGAAAACTAGAAATTCAGTTAAAGATAAAAATTGAGCGAAACTCAATAAACTTTACACCTAGCAATATTGTCGAATTGGTTATTTCTAGTTTACTTAAATTTGTAATTGACTGTGTTTATATTATTATTCACCAGATTTAATTTTATTTTAAAAGAAAATTTAATATTATAATATGGTAGACGTAAATATTTAAACCAACTGATAAGCCGAAATGTCATTTTTTAAAGAATTTTGAAGCAATGGTTCTCTACCTGTTCTCCTTAAAAAATGATAAGCCTTTAAATTTGAAAAATTTGATTATTTGTCCGATTACTCTAATAACAATTATTTCAAGAAGATCCATTATATAAAGAAAGGTGCCGTTATTAGTAATATTTTAAAAATTCTTAAAGGATTACCTTTCATTTAACCAGAGGTGTTATACCTTACCTCTCATTAATTCAATCCTACGAATCATAATCTTTGAAATTGAAAAATCCTAAAAACAGGAGGTTTCCAAAGCGAAGTTGATGCCTTTGATGCCTTATGTTTATTATAATCGGCTGTCTTTACCATTTCCACGCCATGTTACATCATATTTATGCATTTTCATTCGTATAGATTCCAATACTAATTTAAGGTATTAATGGCTTAACTTTTTAATGGGAAAAGTAAAATGACAAACATATCAAAAGATAGGAAAATGTGTTTTGTGTTAACCCACATTATTTATTGTACACTGTGTGCTTCGAATAATTAAACGATGTTTATACACATTAAGAATACAATCGTGATCAAAATATTACAATTAGAAGGTTAAAACCAATTTGATAAGTGTACAATAGCTTCCCTCGACAATTTCGCAAACACCAAATTAAACATGCTATAATACTTCCAGTGTAAATGACAATTTTAACGCGATAATATCGATTTCGCCTTTAAGTATTTAAAATATGTTTAACAAAATTTATATGAAATTAATGTCCATTTTATACCTGAATATAATGACTGGCAAGCAATGCTACTCCAACTCCAATGCCAAAAGTAATAATGTACGATAAGTATAACTTTGGGAACGGTCTGCGTTTTTTCAGGAGCATCGATAGGAAATTCGCCTTGCTCTCTGAATATGGAGGGTATCGTCCACTGCAAGTATTGAAACAAATAATAAAAACTTAATGTTTGTTGTTATTTTATTTAAGAAAAAGGTTTACTCACGACGCTAAAAATTCTCCCAGAAAATTAAAGTTCTTTGCTAAGCAGGACTTTTTGTGCGTGAATGTATCGAATCCGTACTTTCCGTGGTAAGATCCCATTCCACTGAATCCTACTCCTCCGAATGGCAAGCTTTCAACTGAAATATGTTTAAAATATTAGTTTTACGTATTCAGTTAGAGATGCTAGATTAAACTATACAGCTGCGGTATATGTGCTTCCTAAAAAGATACATATTTATATTTCCAATTGATCACAAATAAGTTAGTTTTCATTAAAATTTTGGTTTGTTTAAAAAATTCTAAGATTGATTTCAACACGTTAATCTGTTGACTCCAGACACTTTTAAAATGCATTACCAATTAACACGCTTAAGAGCTAATTTATATCTTATTATGGATATCAGCCCGATTATTAATTGCTGAAAACTACTAATTTCCTTATTAATTAATGTGACGACTTTTCCGAAGACTATTATCTTGTTATCTGATACTAGAAATTGGTGTAGGTTTGTCACGTACATACAATTTAATTTAAAATAAATAGATGGATCCATGGCAGATTTGTTTTAATTATTCAATTTATTTTAGAGGATTTAGGCATTCAACTAATTAAGTGACTACAAAGAGGTGTCCAGTCCATCATTAAACATTTTGAATAATATCATAAACGCATAAAACAGGAAAACCCCAATTGCTTCCGGTTTATACAATTTCGTTTACTTATTCCAACTTTTGTTTTTTTTTCTTCTGAAATTGGCCAAATTTTATTTCAGTTTATAATTAATTTTTATACAAATTTGTCATAAGTAAGTTTATATTTAAGTATAAAAATGACATTAAATAATTAAACGTTTTACAGAAATAATATTTTAATCCTCCTGAAGAATCAATGTTTTTGATATTGATTGTGTTCTAGTGTATAAAAATAAGAATGCTAGTTGTGCTTTAAACAAATTTGCTACTAAAACAACTAATTTTATTTAACCATGAAATAGTATTTAAAAAAAAAAACACCCTATGCGTTTCTGAACTATTCTATGTATGACGCCTGCCAAACTTTTATAACATCTTATTGCATTACGACTTTTATTGTAGAAATTATATTATAATAATTGTTCAGAAATTGCAAATATGACCATTATATTGCTTGAACCCCTTAAAATATTTATATACATATATCATACACACTTTACCTCACCAAAACACAAAACCAAATTAATTTTTATACCTGTAAAATGCATAAGAGTATCGTTGACCATTAGTCCACCAGAGTGAGTATTTTCTACAAAAAGCTGAACTTCTTCCTTTGAATTGGCGAAGATATAGATTGCTAGTGGTCTCTCCCTGTTCCGTGGGTTGTTTAAATTAATTTATTTAAAAAGTTTCATTAAAAGTGCCAATAAAATCCAATGAATCAAAATGATTTAATATGAGCAAAGCCAAATCTAAGGTTCAAATTTTCCATAAATTACTAAAAAGAAGGTAATGAGGGAATTCTATTCTTATACATTTGTAATGTAAAAATTGCAGGATAATTAAAACAAAAATTGTACGATAAAGTTTCAAATTACTAGCATTAAATGGTTTGGCGAAAATTAAATAGTATTGTATAATTGTGAAGTTCACATTGCTATTAAAATATTTATTGGAACTAAATCTTCAAAATCCATTTGGAGAGTTTTCGGTTGGGCTATTTATCACTCGGCAATTTTTAAGGAATTTGTACTTCAATAACGTGTTAAAATCATTGTTCCGGAACGTGCAAATGCCTAAGTAAAACTAAAAAGGGTTCAATACCTGCTACATGCAAAACTGTCTCGTTCACAGCAACTCCACCGGAATGTGTATTTTTTATAATTAGCTTTATATCTGATTGTCTTTTGCTGAAGATATATAACGATAGTGGCTTCTCCCTGCACCATTTACATCAGAAGTTATATTTATTTCCATTAAATTTATAAAACAGTGCGTAGAAAATAAGCATTAATAGTGTATCAAGATTTGTGCACATGATGTGATAGTAAAAAATAAAGTTTTGCGAACATTAAATAGCTTTATGTTATTTTGGAAAGTGTGTGAAATTCAAAGAGTGTTTTATTTTTATCGTTTTTTAATAACGTGTTAAAATCAATTTGGAACTGCTTAAATAAAACTGAAAAAATACCTCCGGCATGCATAAGTGTATCGTTCACAGTAGCTCCACCAAAATCCGTATTTTCTATAATTAGCTTTATATTTGATTGATTTTTGCTGAAGATATATAACGACAGTGGCTTCTCCCTACACCATTACATCAGAAGTTATTAATTTTTAGAAAAGAAGTTCGAATGAAATTAGTGGTGGAAGCGATTATGTATTATACATGTTGTTATTTGTTTTAAATAAAGTGCATTGCATTCGGTACATTATCGTTTTCAATTGATAATTGTTGGAATTTAACCGCTGTAAAAAATAATTTTGAATTTGGCAATAATCATGCTTCTAGTGCTATAATTTCAATAAATAATAATCCTTCACCAGCCAATTAGTCAAATTTAAAAAAAAATATGCACGAAATGAAACTTAATTAAATATTTACAAGTGTACAGTACTGTGCAAACGTAACATTTTTAATTGTACTTTTAGTATTAAAGAGGGAGATATTTTCAAAATAAATTTATTATTTTTTAGAATGATTAAGAATATAATTGATTACTTATCGACTCGTTGACAAATTAACAATAAATGGAATTCTCAAATCCAATTTCTTAATTGGAAAAAAAGAAATTTATTTTCTTTTAAAATGACCTCGCAAAATAGTCGCCAACAAGCCAAATTGAATACCGCCGGGAGAGTCTGCGAGAGTCTAAGAAGGTTAAAACCCTGGAGCATACACAGGAGAAAGTGACGCGTTTAAGATTGTACTTTCAACTCATTAGACCTTTTATTTTTCTATGGTGCTTTCTAATCGTGTTTGGGCATTTTTAACAAATAAACAATATGTCAATCTAAAACCATATTAATAGAATTAAGAGGATACTATAAAAGTAATTGAATTTTTGCACAGTACTAGAACTAGAGGTTTTTCTTTTTTACAAAAATTAAAACATTCAAAACAACCAATCACCGGAAAATAAATTGAATTTTCACGTTGCATATTTGTTTTCTTACCGGCATACTGCATAATTGTATCATTTATGCAAATTGATCCCGATTGTGTACCGTGAATGAATAGCTCTTGCACTTGATTTTCCGTTGTGAAGATGTACAAGACCAGAGGCTTTTCTCTATGAGATGATAGCGAAAATCATAGAAATTTCGATATAGGAGCCAATGTACGTAGCGAGATGATTTATAAGGAAAACGATGAAAAATGGTATTGAGTGCGAAAAATGTTTAGCTTGTGTGTAGTGCTTATATCATATAATACCTGGCATTAATGAATTCTATGGCATCATAGGCATTTTCTACATTAATAATGGGCAAGATGGGGCCAAAGATTTCCTCCTGCATGATTGGGTCATCTGGCTTAACGTTGATTAGTATGGTTGGGTCGATGTACCGCTCGGCGGCGTCATGGTTGCCTCCAACAGCAACTTGACTATTTTTCATTAATCCAATCAATCGCCTGAATGGGAAGGGGCATTATTCCCGTTCAGATTTAAAATATTGTAGAAATTTACTGGAAATTTCGTTGATTAATGATTCTGCATAAATCGGGGCTGTCCTTTGCGTTCTCGCCATACCATTCCTTCAATACTTTCTTTGCTTCTTCAATGAATTTACCTTGAACTTCTTTGGAGCAAAGAACATAATCAGGAGCAATGCAGGTTTGTCCCAAATTGATTAGTTTTCCCCACAAAATTCTTTTCGTCGTAATCGTTATATCAACTGTGTTGTCGATGTAGCAAGGACTACAGAATGGCTTAAGCTGTAAAATGTCTGTTTTAACTCGGCGTACTCACCTTTTTCCACCCAATTCAAGTGTGCATGGTGTTAGGTAGTTATTGGCAGCTTTATGAATGATTTTGCCGACTGTAGTTGAACCTGTGAAAAATATATAATCAAATCGCTGCTTCAGCAGCTCTGTGGTTTCTGCAACTCCTCCAATGGCAACAGGATAGCAATCCTAGAAAATTTTTAATTATACATAATTTTAACCAGTTTAGCTTACATTAGCCCACATTGTCTAGATATTTTGGTACGACTTCAGCTATAAACTTCGCACAGTTTACTGCCAATTCGCTGGGTTTAATAACCACACAGTTTCCAGCTGCAATTGCAGATGCCACCGGCACCAAAAGAAGTTGAAGAGGATAATTCCAAGCTCCTAATACCAAAACTACACCATATGGTTCGTTATAAATTACAACATCATCCAGCATATTCACGAAGGATTTTTCGGGCTGAAGAAAATAAAAAAAATATATACCCCGCAGGAAAATTGTAGGTGAAATGTCTGCCTACCTTTTCGGGTTTAACCCAGTCTTTTAAGTTGTGGAGAATATTATTAACATCGTTCTTGAGAAAATCTATTTCTACAATGAGATTTTCTTGTTTATGCCTTCGTAGATCTGCTTCTAATGCACTTATCATTTGGTCCTCACATTCTTCGTACATTCGCTTTAAGTTTTCTAGCTGTTTGCGACTAGAAAGAAGTAACAATACAACGATTTAAAATTAGGCGCGACTGAGAATCGTCTAATAAAGTATGCAAACACCTAAATCTACTTATGGGATTTACTGTATTTCTCTAATAATAGCTAGAATTGTCATCGTTTCAATATTTCTATTCAACTGCCTCGACTTTGTATTGCCATATGACTCCAAAACTACAAAAAAATGTGCCGAACGCGCAATATCAAAATAACTCATCGAGTAATGCAAAAGCTCGATTTTTGAAGACCGTTTGCGAAATAGCAAAGCTACATACATTACTAGCATTTTGAAATAAGTCTGTTTTGTTTATTTGGGTGATTCGATAAAAATGCATAAAGAAATGAAAAAGCCTTTAAGAAATTTACATACCTATTTTTTTTTTACCTATATTATTTATTATTCTTTCGATTTTATAATTCTACGACTGTACTTTGGAGAGAGATAGAGTCACATTATAGGATGCTTTGTTATGAGTTGTTTTTATATTTATTTGAAATACATCTGGTACAAGTTTAATTTTTATTTACTTAATTATGGTAATTAAAAGGCTTAATACATTTTTGTTAAATTTTACATATTAGGCAATACTAAAAAGTTAATATAAAAAATTTCCAAAAATAAGAAACCTCCTTAATCATCACTTTTGACTTTGAAAAGTGCCTGGGTTAATTTTGATGAGTGTATAAGGGAAAACTGAACATTGAGAATTGCGGGTCTTTAAAATTTAAATATTAAAAATTGGATTTTGTTTTTGACAGAAATTCCCATTTTTCCCCATGTTTTTTGTTTTCGCAGTAAATCCACTGCGTTCAGTACAATGATTAATATTTACGTTCCCTCTTTAAGGTCTAGACCTTTGCATTAAATTAATAAACGTAGAACAAATTATGGACATGAGCATGATTACACATTGCTCAAGTAAATTTAATAATATTTATAATCGTGTTGATTTGGCGAATATCAGACCTGTTTTCAAATCGGTATTTGATTTTCACTAATAATTACATAGGTCTCTTCGTTGACTGTCCTAGACCGATTTACATCAGAAAAGATCAAGATATCCGTGTTCGATGTCACTGGTTTTTTCTGATCTAAACTGATCTGCTTCATGTTCGTTCAGTCCACTCTAGGATGATAATTATCGATCTTTTCTGATCCACACATTTTTGTAGATCAGGTTAGATCAGGAGGGCTTTTGACAATTTGTCAGTTTGTGGCAGTTAACGGTTACGAAGTAATTCAACGTGTTTTAAAAAAAAAATCTTATTTATTAAAAAGTTATTTTTCAAATAGAAAGGTAAAAATTAATGACTTTATGCAAAGCAAATAAAAATACCTTTTATTTTAGATGGAAAAGGTAAAATTAGTTTCATCTACTGGAAATAATCAGGTGACCGTGGAATGTTCTCCAGGCACAGCCAAACGATTTATTTTAATATAATGGCCTTACTTTTATTTTTAAAATAATTTACTTCAATAATTTCAAATTTTTTCGTCTTCTCGTCAACTTACATATTTTAACTGATCGATTTGCATTCATTGAGACTTCTGATCTTTTTTGATCTAATCTAATCTGGCAATTATTTGACAGCTGATCTAAGTTGATTTACTTGGATCTGATTTAATCGAGATCAGGGCTCAACGAACAGACCTTACTGTTTTAAAAATTGTTAGTTCTTTGCTCTTTGCATTTATATTAATATATTGAATTTTCTGTTGGACTTATACTCTGTAGAGTAATATATAAATAAACTTAAAAATTTATTATTTTACTAGCTTCAAGACTTTTTGGGGGTCACGTTGGCACGTTGTGAAGAGTAGTAGGCAGCCCCACTCTGCACAAGGCGCAACGACTGCGTCATCGTTTCACTTTCATTCCCACCGAAAAACTCGCAGCATTAAATTATGCACCGCAAACGTATTTTTTCATAAATTATCTAATTTCCATTTGTGTAGCGTTAGAGTGGTCAGGCGCTTTGGGAAGCAGCGGTTAATGTGATTCACAGTGTTTTGGCTAATTAAGACTGAACGGTTTCGCGGGGTGGCAATGTCATGGGAAGCTCGCCCGTTTAGGTGGGCCTTCTGCTGACCTTTACATTGAATTTAGCTAGGTTTCCGCTCATTTGTAGCTTAGAGCTAAGATTTTTTCGTGAATGAAATAAATCGTACTTACCGGAAGTCTAGGTTCCTGCTCTTCCCGCTTGCGTAGGCAGCTCGGGCCCTCTGAATCATCTGGAAGATTTCGATGAGAAAGGGATTAGCTAGGGTTCTGCGCGCTATTTCAGGAAATTATTTTTGGGGATTTGGCAAATACTTACGTCGTCGTAATTAGCCATGTTTTGTGCGTGAATGTTATCTGGAATGAATAAGCGAAAAAATCAAGATTAATTACGGACGCAGGTCCGGAGAAGCGACTTGTAAAGTGAGCGGACTAAGGAAGTTTATAAACATCGAAGACGAAGTTCGGGCGGAACACTGGCTGACTGAAGTGAAATTATCATGGACTCTCAATCTCAGCGCAAAGTGAAGCAAACACCGAGTACCCGAGGCCGAGTGCTCGCTCGCTTTCACGCGAATTGTTTAAGATAAAATTAAGTGGCACTCACCGCGGGAACTCTGCTTCGCAACCTTAACTCGGAGCCCGACTTGCGGTTCAGCTGTTGATGCAGTACCCCTTCGCCCCGAGTGCCAACCCAGTTGAGAGCAATTTTAAATTGTAAAGTCAGAGCCGCAGAATTGCCGACAAAAACAAAACGTTCAACCGATGACTCACATGAAAGGAAACTGAATAAATGTCAGTGCAAATGCAAGAAAAGGAAAAGTCAACGCTGTTTTTTTCCACAAGATGTCGGTGCGCACACCAACAGGTTATTTATTTACTGAACAAAATTAACATTTTTATAACAAATTTATTTGTGGCCGTGATTTGTCGGGTATGCTTTTTAAAACATCTTTCATTAGGTAGATTAATATGAAATACTAAATACTAAAACTGATTTTGTTATCGCGATAGGTGCCGCATTTCTAAATGGATTTTGATCCAACTTCGCGTTTATTATGAATACCAAAAGATCTATAAGTGCATTTACACTTTAAAGTGTGGTGGTCGATGTTATAGATGTTGTTTCCATGTTAGACTTTGTTTCCGTCGCGGAATTTATTTGGTTTATTTAAATTGCTTATTTCTGAGTGTATTGGAAAGAGTAGAGTAGGTTTGAGATTTTTACTTGAAAATTATAAAAAGCGAGAAGGCGTTCTAAAAAAATAAAAAATAGAAGTAGCTATTGACTGATATTGTTTTGAGTTAGAAAATATTTCCTGATCTAAAAGGTTGTTTAAAAACTTAGAAAATAAAATATATTGTGCTGCCTAATTAAATATAAAAAATAAAAATAGCTTAATTATTTGAAGAAGCTGTTTATTTATGTAAGAAGAATAATAAAAGCTAAAAGCTGAATTTATTAGAAGACAGTGAAGGCTCTCTTCAAATTGGTGACCCCGACAGCCTAGTGAACAGGCTAATTTTTTTACGAGTTCCACCCTGAAGACATCACAGTGCTTTTCAACAACATCAATCAGCACCCGCAGCTCATCAATCAGCACCCGCAGTTCATCAATCAACACCCGCAGCTCATCAATCAACACCCGCAGTATATCAATCAACATTAAGATAAGTTTTTCTTTCAAATAGTTTAGTTGATTTTTTGTAAATTTCTAATACACTCCGCGGAGTGTATTAGAAATTTACCCCTCACTGGAGGGGGGGTATTGTGGTGGTCGATGTTATAGATGTTGTTTCCATGTTAGACTTTGTTTCCGTCGCGGAATTTATTTGGTTTATTTAAATTGCTTATTTCTGAGTGTATTGGAAAGAGTAGAGTAGGTTTGAGATTTTTACTTGAAAATTATAAAAAGCGAGAAGGCGTTCTAAAAAAATAAAAAATAGAAGTAGCTATTGACTGATATTGTTTTGAGTTAGAAAATATTTCCTGATCTAAAAGGTTGTTTAAAAACTTAGAAAATAAAATATATTGTGCTGCCTAATTAAATATAAAAAATAAAAATAGCTTAATTATTTGAAGAAGCTGTTTATTTATGTAAGAAGAATAATAAAAGCTAAAAGCTGAATTTATTAGAAGACAGTGAAGGCTCTCTTCAAAAGGAATCTTTCAAAGATTAGCCTTCTTTAGCGTTCTTTTGAGTCACGTTAGGGATCCTAACGACGTTATTCTAATATCGAAACTGTGACATTATGGAACATTTTATTTTAGATTCGTAATCTGTAGGACATATAAATTGCTATAACATTGTCGTCAGCCGTAAAGTTTCCCAGCCTTCGAATTATTTATTTGTTTATTTATTTAACGAATCTATACTGGGCTATTGAAGCATTTCATTTGTGACTTTAGAGTTCTCCGATGAAAAGACATTAAAAAAGCGATAGACGAATTTTTAAATTTTGCATTAATATCTGCGATGCTATAACGAAATTTGAAAAAAATTGATTTCGTGATAGCAATGTCGTGAAGTTAGTAATTAACTGATATTTAGAATAAGAACTAACCCCTTGTTCGATTTAAGTACATACATAAAATTTAAATTGCAAATAGCTACTTTTTTAGCTATAGAAGATCATAAAATTTAAATTTAAAAAGCGTTATTAGTCGTCAGTTTTATAAAAAAAAAACATCCGGTTGCGGCTGTAAGTCTATAACTATAATATAATTTTAAAATAATTGATTTACTTAATCCCTGTAATATTCTGCGTTCCGGCAAACATTCTTAATGACTTTGGTGGTGTTTCGTTAGGTATTTAATGACATCATTGCCACACCTACATTGCACTTAAACGTACTACATATAATTAATCAAAAAAAAATTTACATACCTACTGCTGCGGTGCATTCACCAAGATTACTTGAAATTAAATTATAATAACTGGGTAGGTGTTTTAAGCCAACTTATTTTTTTCGTGACTTCCACTTGATGAATAGCTTTCTTAAAAAGATTCAAAAATTTCATCATCTTACTAAGATCTCTAATTATTAATTGCAGTGCACCAATGAAGTCGTTAGTAAACTGCATACTCACCAAGCTCAAGGTGAACATGAAACTTAAGAGGCGCATTACGCAATTGAAGAAGAGATGTTTTAAACTATTATTAATTAGGTACAGATAAATACATCAATTTCCTTACACTAAGAATCCACGTTACATGAGATACGAAATATTCTGTTTGAAAGGGTTTTGTTGTAAACATTTAATTATTTAACTACATCAAACGCTTTAAGTTAGAAAAGTCTCTTGAGTGATGGATCTTTAAACAAATGAACTGTCTCAACAATTTACCGAATATGTATCTATAAAACATAATATTTTCTATTCGTAGAATTCGCAAAGTTTAAATAAACCACTCAAAAAGGAGCTCGGCGAATAAAAACAATTTTTAAATCAATCCAACTATGGGGTACTACTACTCTTACTTCAAGTAGGTACTATAAAAATAACAAGCATATTTTGTAATGTTGTTTTGTAAGCTGCTTACTTTCAAGGTCACTCAATGTAATCATAAAAAGGAAAGTCATAACGCACAGTTTATTTATTACTGATTAAAACTATCTGGGTTAAACTTAAACATTATAAATCTGATCTCTATCTATCTATCAGATATCTATGCAAAAATTTAGTTGGAAAGTTGATGAAGTGAAAAAATAGTTAGCATATGTATTTTAAGGCGTGGTTCTGATTTGCATTTAAATAAAGTACACAAGTATATACTGCTTACATGTTCATTCAGGACGGAGATAAAAATTTTATTTTATTTTATTTTATGATAAATGTATATTAACAAGAAGCCAATAAAATTATGATCAATCTTCAAAATGTTTCTTGATCTTACGCATAAAATTATTTTGAACAGTTTCCCACATTAATCAGTTTACTATTATGCGGATAACCTCAACGACCCAAAAAAACTTTGAAATAATTCATTCATAGGGCAACAACGTAATGCCGCTTAGCGCCATGTAATTTAAATAGACGCGTTATGCGTTATCAATCAGAAATAGCTGATAGCATTTACATATGTATGTACATATGTTCGAGTTAAATAATAAATAAATTGTTCGGAAGTGTTTTCGAAAATTTGGGAAGCATGGGAGTTTATATCTCTTTCATTGGCATAAACATAACGTCACTATTTGAAAATTGCAAGGTTAAGAAAGAAATGCGATTTTAGGCCCGGAAATCAGTCGGGCCCGGAATTTGCAGGAAAGATCATGGTCTGAGTTGTTTAGGTAGGTAGAGATTTTTTTTCTGAATCATAAAACAGCATATGTGATGTAATATTAGTATATATTTTATGTGGACTTCATTTAGTACAAAGCGGCTAAATTTGAAGCAAATCCATAATAAAATCTCAGTAACATTCTAAGTACGAGTATTAGCCTTTCGAATGCTTAGTAATTTTAATTTTCATATAGGTAAGAGATCGGATATGATGTGAATTTTCAAGAGTAGATCCTTTTTAGAAAGGCCAGAAATTAATTAATTTGAACATGCTAAGCATACCGATTAAAATATGTACGGTTTTCGGGATAAATTTCAAGGTAGGTATTAAGCTTAATATACATATGTTATAGGTATAATTAAACATAATTAGAAATTTACTGTCCCTTTACGTTTTAATGTAAAACATTTTATGTTGAAATTTTCATATTTGAACTCGAATTTCGAAAGCTATTGAAAATGGCATCAAGTCGTGTAATGATAAATAAATAATAATAAGTTGTTGTCTATCAAAAATATCTGACTATTTGAGTCAAATGTGAAAATCTATAAAAATGTCTGTTTTGGCAGGTAACTTTCCTTCGGCATTTTAAGTTTCGATAGTTTTTGTATGAAAACTTTCGCTGATTTTTAGTAAGCTGTCTTATATTTTTTTCAGTGAAGTTTGAAAAAGACATTGTTCGACTTTATGTAGAGAATCACACTTTTTCCCAGTCTGCATATTTTCGTATAGGATTTGTATGAACCGAAAAAAAAAAAAATATTTAAAGTGATATCATATTAAAATGTAAGTTGCTTCAATAAAGATAGCGTGTATTAATAGCCGTTTTGCAAGTAAGAAAATTTAAATGGAATTCGTGATAAGATTCTGAAAACATTTTGAAGTAGTGATAACGATATTTCATTCCTTGTGTTGTAGAATATGTTTGTGCCATCGTATAATACATATTATGTATTTATTAGTAATAAAAATGTTAAAGATGCTTAAAAGTTGAGATATATTAAATTGTTGAATACTTATTAGAAGGTAAAACCTCTATGGCTTGATATCTGTCTTCAGTAAAATAAAAACATATTACCTAAAACGTTGCCTTTTGAAAAGTGTCGACGTTCAAGGTTAATAAAAACTAGATCAAAATACGCTTGCTACTTTTTTGCAAAAGTGAAAAGCTTAGAAATGCACTCTTAATTAAACTGCTCCACAGAAATTATAACTGCTTATTAGAGCGCACAAGCCCAGATTATACTCGCGCCCGGATTTTTAAATGTACTATTTAGAAGTGACTTCTTACAGAACACTGTAATTGGAATAATGAAAACTTTTATATTCCGTGACTTGTTCACCCCGCAAGTTCCTACCAACTGAATAAAACACTTTTTGCAACATCACCAGCAGCGGGGACTGAAAGTTCATCAAAATGATTCAAAGGCATTTCGACGTCGGCTTATCGCGGCTGCTATTTATTTTATTAACAGAAAATCGCGATTCTTATCGGAAAATGAATTGCCTTTCTTTAATTGGTTTAATGATTACACTTTGAACTTAGCGAGCGATCGCCGCAGTGCATGAATTGCTAATCTTTTCTTCGGCTGTTTAGACGACCACTTCGCTTCTCAAGTGTTCAAGATATGCAAATTGGGAACCAAAGATTATTTTGGGACTAGCGCCAAATAATGCTAATTTACGCTGGCAGGATTCACCGAACGTGGAAACGCGGAAATGAATTCAATCTAACACATAGATCACGTTAAAGTTTAGAGTTTACTTGTTATTTTATCATTTTCACAAAAGTTTGTTTTGGCTGAGTGAACAAATGAGTCAAAAAGGGTTTATGCTGAATTTTGTAAATATGTATGTATACATACATGCATATAACTCATTTTGTGGCACTTTATTTGTATTTCTACCTTTAGATGTTCAGTGTATTTGATGCGGGGGCTTTTCTTTTATTTATTATTTATTTTATTATTAACTAGCTGTACCCTGTGCGCGTTGCTACGCCACCAACTAAAATCAGCGAACCCAAAAACTCCCAAGTACCAATTTTGGTGGAAATCGCATAAACTTCATAATTTGACAGTCCGTCATCTTGAATTCGTATTTTCTGACAGTCGGGTTGAAATCGGCGACCCCGAAAACGCACAAGTACCAATTTTTGTGGAAATCGCATAAACTTCAAAATTTGACAGTCCGCCATCCTGAAGTTGTAAATTCTGACAGTCGGGTTGAAATCAGCGACCCCGAAAACCCCCAAGTACGAATTTTGGTGGAAATCGCATAAACTTCAAAATTTGACAGTCCGCCATCTTGAATTCGTAAATTCTGGAAGTTGGGTTGAAATCAGCAACCCCGAAAACCTCCAAGTACCAATTTTGGTGGAAATCGCATAAACTTCAAAATTTGATAGTGGCGCGCCATCTGTCGGAAATTGGTCGTACCATCTCAGTAATCTTCTTTGGCTCATGCACAACAACTTTGCTAAAGATCATCACATGATCAAATACATAGTTTACGATTCTATAAAGGACATACAGACAAACATTCATTTTTATATATATAGATTTGTTTTAAAACTAACTTCTATATATTTTCGCTACGTCCTTTTGTTTGTAACAGTTTTTAAGCTCCTGTAGTTTACATTAAGAATTAGTTACGTGTTATCAAAATTTTTATAGATATACCAAATTATGCAGAAAGCGTAAAATATGTGTCCCTCATATTTGTATTAATACGTTAAAAATGTACGATTTGTTGAATTAACATTTCAAAAATAAAAGTTGTTACCTAATTTACTGCTGATTTGTTCGAAACTCGCAATGAAAAATAACTCAAAAAACCTCAAAATATGTATTAAAATGAATAAATAATCGAGTCTTGTTTTTAAAAAAATAATTAATTAATCAATTAAATTCAATTTCTTATTTTGTTATTGTACTTACACTAGCTTTATATCGTCATAATTATCTTTGATGTGTCATGTCTTAAAATAGATTTCCGGCCTTATTTAAGGCGATTCATTTTATGTAAAAATCTATATTTTCACTGTTTCACAGTGGTTACAGAAAAAACAAATGCTTTTGTAAATAGAAAAATTAAGTAAACAACTTAAGTAAGGAATTTAAAATACACAATAAATTATATAAATGTTTCTCTTTTTTTAAGTACATATAACTCAAAATAACACATACCGATTTCAATAACAGCGGCTTCCTTAGAGATAGCACCATTTGTCTTGCCATTTTGTGATCCTGGAAGAGATATTAAAATAAAGAGAATATACTTAGTTAGAAGTTAAACTGCAATCAAACATGATATTTTCGTTCAGTGATTTCTAAGCACAGGCATCTTAGAAATAAATAAATTCTACTTTAAAATAATATGTTAGATTGAATCGAATAAGGCCAAGGGTAAATAAACAGAAAATGTTGGATGTAAATTTTGTTAACACATGCTTCTGAGTTCATAATACATATTACAGAAATTATGGGTTCAACAGGAAGTTTATTGGTTGGATGTTTTTTTAAGTTAAAATTGCATATCGGCATAAAATGATTTGGTTAAGCAAAAGCATACAGATAAGTACTCTCATGGGTAAAAACACGTCTATGATATTCTTAAATCTTGTAAACATATTCATTAGATGCGGATAAGAGCAAATGTATAAAATAAAATTTTGCGTCAATAACTGCATAGAATTAAAATATACCAAGTCGACTACCCTGAGATGGGAACAATATCGGATAAGTGAGATTAATATTCGATATATATGTATATGTACTACATGTATAAATATACATATATGTACTACATGTATAAGATACTTTAAGATTTGTTCAATGAATGAAAAAACTTTAAAAATAAAGCACCCGATAACTAACCAAAATTTTTTGTTGGATGGCCAGATTGGACCTCTTGGCCTTATTTGGGAGGGAGCCATTACGGGCTATAATATTCAACAATAACTTTGCATTAGTTCTTAAAGAACCAAGCTCACTTTGGAAATATTGTTAGTAGATATTGTTTACTTTACTTCTTATTTACATTTTTATACTGAAATCATTAAATAAATATGTATAAAATATTCATTAAAATAACCTTTAGATGCTTTTCGCATTTTGTTCTCTTCACCAAAATGTTCATCTTTTGGTGGGACTTCACCAAAAAGTGTTGTTTCTGATGATGGGGATGGCTTATCCATTTCTGAAAAAGAAAAACATATAAAGTGAAGATTTTTTCAATCTAAGACAGTTTTAAACGTTGAATACTTCAAGTCAACAAATTAGAATTTAATACTTTAATTATTTTGTTAATAATAATTATAATATGCAATACAATAAGATAAAGACAGCTTTTATTTTAGGGAATAAACTGTTTTACTCTCAATTTAACTGTAAATCTATTAATATATAATGGAAGAAAATTTAACTAACTTTTATATTGAAAAGCAAATACATGAAGCTGCATATCGCATATGCATCCTAAACTTTTTTTAAGTGATATGTTAATAAGAGTATGCTAATGCTCAATATTTAATTCCATATTCATTCATTCAATATACAGCTGGAGCTACAAATTAACCAAATCCGGTCATTGACTTCGTGCGCCGTCAAAACGAAATAAAACATTTTTTATGCATTTACCTAAATCTGCATACAAATATTGTTTGTATCTTATATTTTATTCAGATATAGATAGGTACGCTCCAAATGGGTGATATTTTTATTTTGCGCCAAAATTAGTTTTCATATTTAAATGTAGAGGACACTTCACTTTGATCAATAGTATTTATTTAATTTTATTCATTAATTTGCTTGAAAATTTTAATATGTTTTGAAGAATAGTAATTCCAATACCAATTTACCGAAACAAATTAATGTTTTCTATATATAATTGTATCATTTTTAAAATCAGCTATTACGAATAATGTTCAAAAAAATGAACAAGAGAAAGTAGCATCGTGTCGAAGTTTTACCGACAAGTTATTTCTCTGCGTTAACTTAAGTATTTTTTGTTTTTTTTTATATTACAGATTTTTGATAAAGGCTATTTGCTAACTTTCCAAATTAATTATTAAAATCTTCAAATCGTTTAGAAGTTCAGAGGGTCAGAGAGTCATTTTAAAGTAAAATTAGTGAATATTCTTTTTTCAAGAATTTTAATGAATACCTAACGAATTCTTTAGTTTTAGATTACAAGCTTTTATTTAACTTCACCTGCTAGTTTTAGTATTTTTGGGTCAATTGTTGTAACCAATTTTGAAACCAGTTCCCCCAACCCAACCGATTGTACTAAAATTTTGCACACACGTTTGGTTTTGGTGAATACTATAGAAGCTTATTTTTAAAAATTAAGAAGTAATTTTATTTTTACAAGCGTTCGAACTTTCAAAAACTTAACGTTTTTAGGAATTTCTCTACAAAAATAATCATTTTCACATACATATAATAGCAACAGGTATGTTTGATTTCTGATGTATTTTATCGTGTGGCCATCCATAAGGTGGAAGTCGACTTCATAAACAGAATATTTATTCCGTATTTGTTCGCTACATTGATTTTATAATTGCAGCATGGCATGAAATTCTATTGAATCGCCTTATTATGCATGAAACTAGGACATTTTAATAAATAATTTGATGCACCGCCAGTCAACTAGGTCCTAAACTATGAGTTCTCAAGAAAAAGAAGCAAATTACTGGACAGCACGGGAACCGTTTCAAAAGTTTCCTTTTCAGGCAAGTAGGGCAGGCGTATTAATAAATTATAAGTCGTAAGAAATTATAAAATTGATTTCATCATTTCTAAGTTTCACTTTACTCTGCACTAAAAAATGTCAAAAGTTTTTGTAGTTCTTATTTTATGTAGGTTTTTAACGAAATAGGGATTATATGAATTAGGAGCTGGAATTTAATACAAATACTTTATTTTAAATAAATACCTAAAATGTTTGCTTTGCAGCATCAAAAGCTTTAATCATAAGAAAAGTATAATAATATAATTTCAACCTTTCCGAAAAGGCAAGACAGACTAAATGTCGTACCTCTATTAAAATATAAGATTTTTTTATTTGCGGCAGACATATTCCTCTTGACATTTTCATCTTGCTAACGGCCATCTAATAAAATTATAATTGAACTTAACATTTGTGCGTAAAATTTCAAATTGGATTTTACTCTTCCAAATGTCTGAGAAAGCATAACAAAATAAGAGGTAACACCTTGGTTATGTTTTCGTACTTAGTTCCGGCAATTCGACCTTAAAAATTAAATACCAAGTCTAAGGTTAATTGTGATTTCGAATTGGTTTCTACTCTTTTCATTTTTGTACATAGATCAATTACCTTTAGAAAAAGGAAATGTAGGTTGTGTATTTTTACACTTGCTTCCCAATTAAGCCTTTTTTTGATATGTTAACTTTAATATGCGGTACTTTTAGCATGTACTACGGACAAAAACATCTTCTATATAATTCTTGCATTATATATAAATAGTCAGCAAAGTGCACATCGTGCGACAATAATTTCCGAAATTAAGGTTAACGTTATTTAAATAAAAATTTAAAAGTGTGAAAGTCGCAAAAAATTCAAAGAAAGGATGTCTGTATTATATTTAAATTTGCCGACATCCTTTTACTGATTTTAATGAAACAATTATACTTCGCAGAATTACGCATAAAAGGTAGGTATATATACATATACATATATATAGTATGATCGATATTCCAACCCCCTTGTTAGGTTTCGATAATATGTCCTTATAACAGAGTGTAAAAAATATTGTCTCATTTCATGAGGCATTGGCTTGATAAAACCGAAAATACACCTTTTATACCTTGATTTAGTCGAAAGGGGTAGTTAAGTACCCATCGCAAAAAGTATGCGATATAAAATCTGCCAAACTCTGTAATAAGCAATAACAACTTTAAATTTAAAATTCTTTAAATTGCAGAATCAAGATTTCACATATCCTTCGCTTTATAATTGATTTTGTGCAATGCCATTTCAGACTATGCTTACACCATACCCACACATTAACAAATTTTAAGTGACCATCTCATACTTTGTATCAAATCATTCATTAAAGTAATTGTGCGGCACAGATGCCGTGTAAGTGAATCTGGAAAAGAAGATAACCTTGGATAACTCGAATTTAACTTATGGTCACCAGCACGATTCAAGTGCATTCAATGATCACGGTCAACATCCAAGAGCTCTCCACTACGAGCTGCGGTGATGCAAGTTCTTTACGAAGGCTTATATCAGAGAACCGACATGCTTACTTTCGATTATTCGAGAATCCTACAAAAACAAGTTTCAAAAATTGAATGTTAATAATAGTAATTTCAATTTTCATAATTCAGGTTTGTATTGCTCAACTCTTTTATATTATTTAGTTACAATTTCCTCTGAATATATTTTAAAAGGAAATATTTTGTAACTAGTTAGTATTATGCAATAACTTATATGAAATGATGTTATGAAATTAATGAGTTCTTGAAATTCTGGATTAAAATTCCTCATTTCATTTCGCATTTTTATCATCCTAAACTAACATTATAGTGCCAAAAGGTGTTAAAGTAATTTGATGCCAGCCAGCTCAAGTTAACTCAGAGGTGAACAAGTGGTTATTAGGTATGAACGAGAACGAATTCGAGGTGTAAAAGAAACATGTTTTTATTCTTAGCTTGGTTTTCGGTCAAAGGCTTAAAACCAGTTGATCACGGAAGAATTTTGGTTGCGAAAATGCCTAAAACATTAAGATTAAACTACATAAGTTTACATCAATTGAGTTATAGATTTTTAGTTAGATTTACAAAATTAGACCTAATACAAAACTGCTAACTGATTGAGATCTATGCTTAAAAGATCATTAAGCGAATACAATTTTACTATTGAAAAATTGTCCTTCAGCATTATCAGGATTACCTTGAAATATGCAATAGTAGGTACATGTGGCCACTCTTCCAAAATTCTTTCAAAATTTGATCAATGAACATTCTTATTAGTAGAAATAAAAAAAAAGAATAGGTACTTTTTTAATATAGCGAATATTTCAAACTAAAATATCAGTATTTAATGGAATGAAGTCGTTTTTAATTCATTAATATATAAATATTCACCGAAAGAAGGAAATCCAAGAACTAGTCTATTTAATATTATTGTTATCGCATTAAAAAGACGTCAAATAATTGCTTTTCTTCATTATTTATTAAGCAATTGGCGATATATTCAATAAATAAATAATGGCAATAACTTAAATAAAACTCCAAAAATCATTTAAAGATGTCCAAGATTTCTGACACTTACCTACTTATTATGAAGCACATTTTTAATGTTGTTAAAAGTGTCTACATTCGAATTTAGTAAAAATGGATTTCTTGAAGGTGTTTACTTTCGAATTACATTAACAATTGCTTGGAGCTGTTCCGTTGTTGTTCCTCTGAATCTCCAAGCCCTACAGTACTCGTAAAAAAGTTTTAGAACGCCCAGCTTCCACTCGAACAAAATTGTATATACCGATAGGCTATTTTGGCAATAAATTAAAATTCCCCGAATAAGCAGAATAACGAAATCGAAAATTGTGGTGGCATTTTTATGTTAAAATTAGAACAGGAAATTCCAGTTTTGTTTTTGTGTCTAAGTTTATTTTAAAATTAGTTTGTTAATATCTTTATAAATATATGCATAAAAAAAGATCGAGAAAAACGAAGAAAGTATCTTTATTATCTTACAATACATCTACATACATATAAAATTGCTAGTTTTGTTCAACAAATATTAATATATGTAGAAGTCGTTTAAGTTTGGTTATCTAACTTAATGAGGGTCTTAGTATTAGATAATTCAAGAAATTAAATAAGGGACATTATGTTTTAAGTTATCAAAATAAAACTTTAAGTATGCCGATTTTCTTGAATTCCATGGTCATGAAGGAATGTGTGCTTTGGATGTGAAATTAATTAGTACTAACGACTAACTACTAACTTACTTAGATGGTTTGATGTTTAACTTGTATGCTACATTCGAAAGACCTCATTTCTTCACATTTCGTTTAAAAGTTTGATTATACGGAATCAGGTTAACAATGTATTTAAAACACGTTTGGTCGCAAGTGGGCCTATATTTAAAAGTTCGCGAGTTCCCGTAAAAACGAAGTTTCGCTAACGTTTTTTCTTGGAAAATATTTTCTACACTCCACACTGCCAGTGTAACACAGTAAAATTATGCAAAACTCCCACAGCGTGCGTACACACCGCTTTTTAATATGTTATTTTCCTTTCGCTTCAATGTTTTCGTTATCAAAAAATCGTTTTTCTAAGCGGTCAATTTCGAATTAACTTTAAATATATGTATGTAGATAGTTAGTTGCACAGAAATATTGGTGCATTTAAAGAACAATAACTTGGAATTACTACTTAATTAATTTGTAACTCCAATAAGACGATATACATAGTTATTATTTTCTTAATTTGAGATTTAATCCTTACACGCCATTTTAAAAATTGCTTTATTATTAACGTATCGACTATTTCAAACAGGATTAGATTTAAGATTTAGAAATTTCTATCAAAATAAACACATTCCTTCAGGCCTTATACGGTAACATCCATGCACATAATAAAATCAAATAAAACCTACTGATTTTTACTACCTTATATGTATAAAGAAGGTAATCCATCATCAGCGAAGAAGAGACGTTTCTTACAATTTAAGAAATTTTAATTTTCAACGAAATATAAAGAATAAAACAAGTGTCGCTGATAATTCAAAAAAAGAGAAGTTTATAAAAAAACCTATCCTGTTGGAAACCTGTTTCATCATGTGATAAATTTTTAGACTCAGAAACCATTAATTTAGATGATGTAGAGATTTTATGATTTGTTTCTGTAATTTTAACCATTGTAATTCTTGCCGGTTTTTTTTTTTATGAAATAGGTACAATATTTACATGGTGGCCACATTTATATCTCAACATTTCAACACCATTTCGACAGAAAAGCGTTATGAAACCGAAGTGCAGCTGTTCATTTACCCTGCCAGATGAAAAGAAAGAAGTCACGAAACACGAAACAACATATAATGCAAAAACTATGCATATTTCGAAAAGTATTTCTCCCTCCTTTAAATTATAGTTATTTTCATTTTCAATTAATTTTTAGATTTTTTTTTTATATTAAGGTATAATTTAATATACTTCTTGGTTTGATATACTGGCAACAGCGATCTATTTAAAAATCGAACTCTAGACCGGTTTGTGTAAGCTCTGCGCTTTCCTGAAAAAAAAAAATTTCGAACTATACAAAGTCTAAATTGCGTGTCAATTTTTTCCTGAAGATGAAAAACAATCTTTGCACTTACAGAACATTTGATTTGCTTAACCTTCTACCCTATTCGCAATTAATTACTAAGTTCTTGCAGATAAATAAAACTGAAAGTAGGTACAAAGTGCACAAAATAAGCAGAAAATGCGCAAGAATTTATCGAGTTTTTATTTTTTATAAATACAGTGAGAGGTAACTATTTTATAAATTAGAAAAATGTCCCGGAAAAGTTTAAATTTTGTATGGTTTACTAAAATTAATGATGCACTGATATCCTAGGTGGTTCTAGTAATAGTTTAAAATAGTTAGTAAATAAACGCACAATTTTAGACGTTAGGAAACGCACCTTTTAAATTTCCAATGATGGGTAGGCTAAAACCGGTAAAACAACTGCTTTCACTTTCTATTGAAATCTCACAGCTAAAGCACAGGTATCACTTGCGCACTGATCACTTTTATTAGCACTGAAGCGTATGTGACTTTAATTAAAATTATGCTGCGACACGCTGATATCGTTTAATACAATCGCGACGCGAGACCCACTGAAAGGCGATTAGTACAGCACAAGAAAACTTAACGAGTTTTATCGACGGTATCAGAAACGAGCGTAAATTTCGTCCACTCAGCCTAAAAGCTCGGTAGTAAATCGCAGCAATGACCACAAGAACAGGTGATAGAGGTAGATTTTGAGTTAGCCAACAGCTTTGGTCAGGTATTCATAACGATGGCACGGACAGGTGAGGAGCTGCGCAACCACGCCACGGATTGCTCGAAGACGATCAAAAGAGACGTCGGTTGCGACTTGCTTTCTTTTCCTGTCGGGTTGTTATTGAAGGTAAAACCTCAGAAATGCGTTTTTCTACGTTCAAAAAAATTGTTTACTTCTCTTCAGGGACTCGGATTTTAATTTTATATCGCTAACATATTCTGCGAAACGGTTAGGCTGAGGAAAAGTGGATCTTAACTAAATTCAAACTACCTTTGACCAATTAGCTCTCCCCGCTTTATGATGATTGATATACCTGCTGCCGTAGAGGCTACGCGAGAAGGGACTTACTGTATAACAATCAGACAGTCGCAACCCTCTCGACCTTATGGGGATTATGAAACTGGTTTAAAGCCGACTTAGTTATATAAAATCCAGAAAGTAAAACATACATATGTAGTTGCAAAAAGTCAGCTCCACGAGCGGAAAACTGTTTTAGAAGGTGTAATATAAAGTCTTGTTCTGTAACCTTGCTATATAATTTGAGATTAAAACGGCCTTACAAGAAGAATGAGAATCTGTGGTTGCTTCACTCTGTTAGCGTTATATAATATTTTTAGCTATAAATAGCAAGAATGAAATTCAAAAATCAGTCAGTTTTATCACAACGATCAAACAGTCCAAATAAGCACATATTAGAGTTTTTGTAAATATACTTATGAAATCAATTAAACCGATTTTGGACCAAGTTTTATTAGCCGCACATCTCTTGATCCAACGAGGGATATGGGATATAAGAAAGGTTATTAAAGAATAGTAGTGGTAAAATGCTACTATTTACGTTTCCAATGGTATTTTTAAAAAATTCCCTGTGTGCAAGAGTTATTTTTTAAAATAATGGCAAAAAACATTGTTTCAATTAAAACAAATTAGCGAAAAATTTCGATACACCCGCAATTTATTTAATACTTATAAGAAATTTGAAATTTTGTTTATAGTTTAGCGCATATTTAATGTCAATATTTCATTTAAACAAAACACATGCTCAAACTACGTGTTTCATTAATTCTGAACTTCTGTAAGTCTTACTCCGGTCATATTTTAGGTGATTAATCTGATGAAATTTTCAAAATACGACTTTTTTCTATAATATATACATATGTATATCTTTTTTCTATAAATTTATTTTCAAACAAGACATTTGCACAAAAGTTCAAATTTTCTTTATTGTAGGACTTCCGCGAACATTTTGCATGCGGACATAATTCTAAACCGTCTTCAATGTAAAACTGTTAGTTTTATATTATGTTTAATCTTATAAGCGTGCAACATTAAAAAAAAAAAAAGACTTTCTAAAAAAGTTTTACAATTGTACATTTTATGACATTTTTTCTTAGTCCTTTAAACATATTGATAAAATATCCCTCCCGAAAAAGGTATAAAAATTTATTATTTTTAAAAACAAACATTGTTTCATGTACTCTTGTAATTGTGAAATTTCATTATACAATTTTATATTTTTCGACGAATTTTACAACTTAAAGATCTTGAAGGCTATTTTTTTAAATTTGAGCTGAAAACCGGTGAAGAGGTACATTTGTAAAACTGCTATTTTAATGCATGCAGATGAATTCAAGAAAATTTCAGTAAAAATACCATTTTAAGGAAGCATTGATCACTAATATTTTTTTAAATTGACAAAATGTAACGCTTCACTATGCGTTTGAATGCATAAAATCTAATTTTAATTTACCTACCTAATCTTGAAAATATTGTCATCTTGAAACTTCTCATAATTGCTGAATATGGTTAAGGTGTTTTTATTAATTTACACAGTTATAAAAAACAAAGAAGGGTTTGAATGAAAAAGATTTGCAAAATAAATATGCATGAAACCGTGACAATGACAAGCCGCGAGGCTAGTGAAAAGAAATGAGATGCTGGAATTGTTTACGCTAAGCAATAATACGGTAACTGAAGCTTCACAAACTTCATTTAATGGTTGGCTTTATAAACAGAATTTGCCGTAAAAGATAAACAAGGTTACAGTGACTAGCTGAATTTTAGAATGAACTTGGTCTCCCGCATTTTTTTATACTTAGCTAAAAGTTAATCTTTTTAACTTTTTTCAAAATGAATACGTATAATATTAAAAAGACTTAAATTAATATTGAAATATTCCATTTTATGTTTCGGAGCTCAGAGGATGCCCACAAAAATGGTGGGTTACATCTATTTAATTTTTGAATGCATTTCAAGTTCATCTGAAAAAATTCTATTTCTATTTACAGTTTGGACTTATCGTTTGCGTGTTTGCTAAGTTTGCTAATATTCTTTGATTTCCTTCTTCGTTTTATAACTTTTCCTTTAGAAACTCATCGAGATTGGATTCCAAAAGTTTTGGAAGTTTACTTTTTATTATAACAGCTCGCAGCAAATCACGTTTTACCCTTTTCAAGCAATTTCTAAATATTTATAGATATGTAAATAAAATTCAACAATTGATTTTAATCATTCCATTTAATAATGAAATTTGGAAAAAAATACAATTATATGTTTGATTTCTTCTTAGACTTGGTTTTATTTTACTAATTAGAAATAATCATGACACTTTGTTAGTTAAGTTAGGGAAGAAAATGCAATGGTAGTTCATAGTTTATGTAGAATTAATACCTTAACAGAACATCGACACTAATGTAAAACTATCAATACATATAGTAATTAATATTATTTTCTTTAATTCGATTATTTTTTATAATATAAACATATAGTCTTACATATGCATATATACTCCTCAAATTATATACTATCCGAAATTAAGATTTTACTATTAAGTATGATAGAGGGAATAATTACTGAAGTTTAAGTACAATAGTAAGAAAACTTTTTAGAGACTGAAATAAATTTGTAAGTCTTTTCAAGCACATCAAAATATTACTTTTATTGTTAATAAATGAGTTTAAAGAATAGCAAAGTATGAAAAGGACATACATACAAGTAGTTAGAAGCAATAATGTTTTCGTAAAATTCGTTATTTTTAATTTTTGTTTTAAAATTATTACAGAAAACCTTAATCTTTCTTTATTTTCTCACTTTTATAAAATTACAAAATTTGTCCAGATACATTGCATTCACAATGTGCGTACAATTACGTTTTTTATCAGTCTTAATGGAAATAATTTATTATAATTGCGTCAGTCTCTTCTAAACAGTCTCGTGTAGATTTACTACTTCAGTTAAATTGTTTTTATTATTAGTTTTATCCTAACTCTATCTCAAAGAGGTATGTTTTATATTGCTTATATAATTACAATTTATTCGACTTATTTTTGTATTCCACTTCATTTCACTAAAAGCGGCAATTTACAATTTTGGACAGTCACACGCAAGGTATCTGTAGCTTTGTAAAATTTCACTACTTGATAAATTAAATAATTAAATATCATTACATGCATTATTTTTAGTCCTTATTTATATTAGTTCAGCAAAAAACACTAAGGCTCAAAAGAAGCCTCTTTTGTTTCTTTTAGAGAACATTTTAATTAAAATATTTTTCTAGGCAAACAATTTATGCATCTAATTGTAATATGCGGAACGTAAGATTCAATGTCATTTTCGAAAATAATTTTATTTTCGTGACAACATTTTTATTCTTGGAAACAATAGCAACTAAGCAAACTATAAGTGAAAAAGAGCTACAATTAGTTGCTTTAATTTTATTTCAATTAGAATCTCAAAGCTTCACGTTCCACTTTAGATGCCATAATTGTATCTCATTGCATTTCTATTAATACAAAATACGTATATTTCAAAACTATGTTCCTTTCAACATGTTTTTGTAACCTAATCAATTTATGTTCAAGAAATCTCAAATTCCCCTCCCTAGCATGTTTTTTTTATGTTTTTGTTAACTTTACAACACAAGAAGCAGCCGAAACATTTTCAACGTCTTCTATGTTCCTACAGCCTGCAATTTTTTTAAAAAATTTAAAAATTTTCGAAACCAAATATAAAAAAAATTTATTTTATTTTGCTTTGCTCATTTAAAAGATAGTGAGCAAATAGTACAGCCAAATTTTTTGCAAAAATTTGAAAAAGTTCTAGTATTTTTCAAAAAAGGTGCAAAAATTTACTTTTGCCCCCGGCAAAACATTCAAGGAAAAATGTATCACCTAATCTGTAAATCTTTATGCTATGAGCGATGACGTACAAATTTATTTAAATGACAACATCCTGCTTATGTTTTATTCATCGTACAAGGATGCTGCTTAAATTTCCACTCATGAAACAAAATAGGAAACCCAAATAAAGCTGATCAGATATTCGTTTTAATATATCGTTTGTGGTTTTTAGACCACTGGAAAGTTGGTTGTACAGCAAACAACTTTAGTATCATAGTTAATCATCTCAGCTTTTTATCACTATTGTTTAGGAGTTTTATGTGGAACTTTTATTAAAAATCACTTCACCCACTTAAATAGGCTCACTAATTTTCACCTCTTTTTAACCAAGTCACTTGGAGGTCTTCAAATATAATTCTTATGACTTAAAGTCAGTAGTCATTGTCGAGTGGGCAAAGTAATTGATATGAAAAATGTTTTTCTTTTCAAATATCACAAAACACAAAGTGAAAACAAAATTTTCGCATAAATTCGAATACGAATAGAAATTCCAACTAAGCTTAACATTATGAAGTTATTCAATAATAAAAATTAATAAAAAGTTTTAAATCAAAACTGGTAACAAAAATTAAGTTTTTAAATGGCTGTGTTCCATGGAAGTTATTTCATATTACAAAGGTATCACACGCAAAGCTCTTCAAGTTTACTGCAGTTAAATGTTCTGAGAATAATTAAAGTTATAAAGGGAATAAAACCAACATGTCTTGAGTTAAGCCAAAAAATTAAATGCTGGTAGAAATTAAAAAAATTTGATAGGAATGTGTACTATTATAGATGAAATTTATGAATGATATTTTAAATATTAACCTTACCCCAACAACCTAACCTGTTTTTACTTTATCCCTAATATTTCATTTTAAGGCTATCCAAATTTTCAGTTATAATAATCTGGAAGTTTTCGTTCAAAACATTTTAAATGTTATAGTTGTTAAAATCGTTTCTATACTCAGTCTTGAAGGCTTTTCCCATCAGTCTAATATGTATTTAAGTAATTAATTAAGAGCTCGCTAATTAATTATTTAAGTTTAAATTGTTTGTAACTTGCTTTTTTTTTTGTTTTTGTAAATTGCTGCAGCTGAAAGAACTTCTTATTTTTCTAATTCCGATTAAAGTATATGAATAAATTTTTTGCGAGGATTTGAGCCATCCTTACAATCTGGCGAGGATTCAGAAAGAAAGACGATATGTCCGTCTGGCATCACGTTCACGTAGCAGATGCGGTCTTTTTCGCTAACTACACCTTGATTAATATCTTCCTTTATTGGTTGAGCAATGGTTACCTGTGGAGACAAATCGTATAGGAATTGCAATAAACTGAAAATTTTGTATTACAGACTTATATTCCATAATTTAGTACAAATTACTGCACTTAATCCACACTTATTCAATTATAATTAAAGTACTTACATGCCACAAATGTCTCATATTTTGACAAAGAACAACGATACGCTGATTTTTAGAATCAGCAACAACGATTTGTCCCAAATCATCGCAGCAAACACCAGAAGGACGGTTGAATTCAATTGGATCGAGTCGGCTTCCCTCTCGTCCTACAGCTACAAGAATCTGAGAGGGAGATTAATAAAAATTATCTATAGATAAAAGAACGAAACAATATTTTTGGTGTTTACCCTATTCTCTTCCAAATTGACGCGGTAAAGGCAATGATTATCGAAATCCGAGACGATAACATGTCCTTCTGGAGTAAAACATACACCTCTAGGGGATGCTGGAAGTTTATTTATAGAGAAATTGTCTAAGACAATTTTTCTAATAAATCGACCTTCGGAGTCAAATTGCTAAAAATATTCAAAAACAAAATTAGTTAAAAAATCAAAAACTTTGCAATTAATTAAGAAGAAAAAACTATAAAAGCTAATATATTTAATTTCATAGAATTAGGTTTTTGATAGTCCATATCATGGGCCCCGTGAAATTTTCAACAAAACCTAAAATAATTTCGTTCTTTAATATATCGATTAAATTTTTAAGAATATTGCCAACCACTTAAAATTATACGGATATAATTGACTCTGCATATAAGTCAATAATCTTACCTGTATTCTATGATTCCTGGAGTCAGCAACAACAATTTGTCTACGAGTATTAACTGCAACATCCCAAGGATATTGAAATTGACCGGGATCTCTCCCAAATCCACCGAATTTCAGTAAAAATATTCCAGCAAAAGTAAAAATCTTCATAAAAAAGCCATTTAAATTAAAATACAACAAATAAATTTATTTCAATATTGTCTTTTACCTGCACCCGATGGTTGTCCTTATCTACTACAATTATGCGATCATCGACATCAACACAAATCCCAGCGGGGAGTTCGAAGTGACCATCCCCGGTACCCTTCCTGCCGAAACTGAATTTAAATGTTCCATCCCGGTCGAAGACCTGAACTCGATTATTGCGGCGATCCGACACCAAAATCCTCCCAAAACGATCGGTGCAAATTCCCCAAGCACGGCTGACTTCTCCGTCTCCATGTCCTTCAGGGCCAAATGAACGGAATGCGTTTATATTTTTAAGGGAAACATCCTTAACAGCCCCGGGAATATAGTTGAATTTGGTCCCAATGGCCGACGAGAAGTTTTTCGCCCCCTCGTCCGAAGCATGTGAGTTTGGAGAATTAGAGTTGCTCGAATGATGGGCATACTTCGTCCAAGACAACTCTGGAGGAGAAGACGTTGGCACACAGAAGGCTCCGTCACGTAAAAGCATCTGTCTTTCGATTCCCAGCCCAAACTTCTCCACCACTGCACCATCTCCATTTTGAAGTACAACTTCTCCACGAAGACCATATTTGTCTAAAAGACGAATATCAGGGGGATAAAAGACGAGGTGCTCTTGCTTGGGCTGAAGATCCATGTAAGTGGTTTCCAGCTGCTCTAGTTGGCGCTCAACCTCCATGATTCCTGAAATTAAATCGACACCATCCGAATACATGGTCTCTGCAGTAACTCTATTCAGCATGGTGTTAGTTTGCCAGAGGCCGGACAAAACCGATTTTAGGCCCGCCATCTGATCGTCCAAAGCCACTAATTTTCGGCTTTTAATCCTCTCTGCTTCCTCTAGCAGTTGGCGTTCTCTTTCTTCAATTTGAATGACCAATTGGCGGAAGGACTTTTGGATGCTATCCTTAACTTCGATAAAGTTATGCTCCATTTCACGTTTCATTTTAAGGGAATCGTCTATGCTACCTGAAATTAAAATTTTGTTTAATAGGAAAATCAGCAACTATTCTGGCAAATTAGGCGAAAAAGTCAGGGGTATTTTTCGTCCTAACTTCCACTTCATCATTGAAAACGAAACATCAAAAGTCGTTATCGATCTGACTTTAAAAACCTTACTAAGAAATTAAACAAAATAAACCAATTTACATAGGAAATGCTGACATACATAAATAACATATGCATAATATATAATATCATGTTCTTTAATATCCTTTTAAGAATTTTGAATAAACTGGTAATAACTTGGTAATAAATTTATAGTCGAAAAACTTGAAAACGGCTAATATAGCCTTAGAATAGTAAAAATATAATAGTAGATATATTACCTGGCTGGAATCATAAACCACAGCTAAATTTTAGAGTTTAGAGAGTGTAGTTTTGCGTAGGACTATTATTCAAAAATATACTATCGAAAACTGTTTGTAATTTTACACAGAAGCCAGATTGATAGCAACTTTTGATATTTTGTTTTCAACAAGAAGTGCTATATATTTTTTATTAAATGAACCTTTAACGGCCTTGATGTCCTCGTTCATTTTGTCCATAACTCGTACGACCCTTGTCGACGCATGTTCATTTGCGTTTGTAATTGGCACCACTAAATGGCCACGATGAGCCTCCATAAAGCAATCTTCGCATATCAATTTTTTGCAGCAGTTGCATACAACTGAGATATTCTTCTTATGCAACTCGCAGCGGTCATTGCTAATTTGCTTACTGGGCGAACCAATTGGCGGTTGAAAGTAGACGAATCGATGAGGTCGGTTGATCTTCAAATGCTCGACTAAGCAATCGCTGCACATAAATTCATTGCAATTCAGGCAATTTACAGTCGGTTTGGCGCATTTAGGACAAGGTATCTTTGCATTAAATTCATCGAGTCCTAAACCGCCAAAACTTTGACGAGTAACTTCTAATCCGGTGGGCTTGCTGTTTCCAATTGGACCATCGCCAAAAAGAGGACGACCTAAAGGTGTAGGTGACTCCATCTTGCTAACGTTTTTAATATCGCCGAATATGCTCCTGTTCGACATAAACATCATGTCCTGATTATTGCCTGCAATAACTTCAGCAAATGTAGACCGAGGTGAATTTATTGAAATTTCCGGAAGACCACCAGAAGATAATTCACTGAATGTCGATCGACCGGACGACAGGGTTAAATCCTGGTTCATTTTGCTAACAACAACGTTAAGCATGGAACTTAGCATCTCTTGATCGCCCTTTGTGAGGCGGGAATTGTAGTTTAGGCTGCTTGATGTAGTGCTAAGTATAATTAACATAATCTTGTTAGTTAGAGATTTAGTGAATCAGTGATTCGTTAATTACGGTATGGTAGAAGCGGGGGGTATTAATGGCATTGTTGAAATTGTTGGAACGGTGTGCGTAGAATATTGAAGTCCACAATTATTCACCCATTCAAGGACTTCCCAATCTCCATTCGATACACCGCCTGAGGATGAGCTGCTTTCTTCGTGGTCCGAGGGGCTATTTTGTATGGATCGTATTTTGTCATGATCCATTCTTTGCCCGACTCAAATCACTGAACCCTACAAAAAACAAATATTTATATAATATATATATTTTAATATTTATATAATATATATATTTTATCATTTGCACCACATCAAATTAGGTCTTTTATAAATAACACTACATAATGCGCTCGGAAATGTAATCTCATGGATTTGAGGGGATTTTAGTTGAATTGTTATACTATTTCTGTTTTAGGATGACAACTCTTTGTTTGGGTATATCATAGTGTTATTCTAGATCCTATCTGAATGATGGGAGCAAGAACTTAAAGTAGATAAAAAGTCATACAAAGACCTTGAGCAGTTATACATGTTTGTTTCTGGAAAGTATGTATGTTGTTCATCTTGCAAGAACAAAGTTTTTTTGTGCTTTCTAATGAAAAAAATTGCCATAGATAGTAATATAGCAGACTGAAGTATCAATGAAGAAACCTTAGTTAATAATTTCCAGGTCCCTCAGCTTTGTCCAAACTAGAACAAATTTATAGACTGGGCCAATTTTAGGTATTTAAGCTGAAGGTCCCGCCTGGTTCATACTCGTATTTTTATAATATATTACAATATGTTTAAAATGTTAAAACAATTTTAAAATTTCTCACAATTTGATCAGCAGAACTCTAAGAGGTAGTCACTAGATATGTATATCGCTATGTTGGTTCAACAGCAGACACCTTTTGCTTGGTGTAGTATTGGATTATCTGTCCAAGTGCAGAGTTGAACTCGGCACATTACTACTCTCGGATTGTTCAGCCTTGTGATACAGTTTGAAAGATTAATGAAATCTTGATAAGTCACTGCTCAATGGCTAAATTCAGGACCGATCTATTTCCTCGGGACCATCATTCAGCGCATCGCATAAATTTTATAATTCTCAAAAATCGCAGCAAATCAACTTTGTATCTTGCCGATCAACTAAACTACATATGGTTTTGTCTTGCTAATTAATCTAATATGAGACAGGCAGTAACTGCGAAATCGTATTCCTTAAATTTCGTCCGAAACAAAAGCTTTAAAATTAAAATGCTTGGAGTACATGTAGAAAATTTAGAAATCTGCAATTCAAACTTTACAGCGTCTTTACAAAAGCCATCGTAACGATATGCAAATTAGAGCTTAACTCAAACTATCTTATTAAACTCAACTCTATAAGTAGGCAACAGAATTTCACAAATTTGTAGTTACATTTTTCAAATAATTCCCACTGAAGTTTACAATCAAAAAATGTTTTCTAAACCAATTTAGTATTAAAGTATTGATCCTCTTCCCGGCATATTACAACTACTTTACAAACGCCGGTAATCTCATCATACAGTGAAAGAATCGACTTTAATTAAGTCTATAAAACTTGAACATTTTCACAATTTACTCACTTCCATTTTACAATTTGCACTTTCACCAAATCTTGAGCACTTCTTCAAAAATGTCGCTATACTTTTAAGGTAAGAAATCGTAACCGAAATAAAATGGCTGCAAGGGAGTGAACTGAAGTCGTCAGGGTCATGAACAAGCATGTGCATTGTAATATCGATCAAAAATCGCACCCTCGAAGGGAAATTCCAAGAAGCTTACTATATTAAGAAAATAGCAAGCAGTATCCCACACTCACACAGAACAGTTTTAAAAGAGCGACCATAAATTTCATTGTGTCTGTATGCGTAAGGATTACCTAGGATATTTGGTCATAATGCGTTTCATTATTTTAATAAAATTCGATTTTACAAAATTTGGAATATTGCAAATTTTTGGAAAGGTATTTGCATTTTATGGAAGATTTTTCAAATCAAAGATGCTCGAAAAAAATGGTTTTAACAAAGAGTTATTTTTAATTTAGGTACGTAGCTGAGCCAGTCAATCAATTAATGCCTAGTTATGGAACATAATTAGTAATTAATTCAATTTGGTCTTTGCAATTATTAATTATCCCGCACACGAGTAATATTTTAGGTATTTTATTATTATTTAAGTAGACACTTTGAAAACCCTGCGACACACTCTTTCACTTATTCTTGCATCCTGCACACCTCCTACTGCTTACCTTAGAAGGATTCGTTACAATTTTAGAAATCTCTAATTTGTCTGAGATTATTAAATTTTCAAAATTCCCACAGTTAATCCTCATTCGTCCACTAATGCACTCAATTTTAAAAATTTTAAATCTATTAAACTTGAAAGGGGGTGTTATTCATAATTTCTAAAAATTTTGTAAAACTGAAAACCGAGTATAAGGTAAGTGCTGTACAAATTCTCGAAAAGATCTACTGGAGGATGAGAAGAAATTTAAACTGATTTCGCTTCGAACCTGGTTTCCTCCACAAGTGCATACAGCCTTTTTGCTATTCGGACAATAAAAGATTTGCTCTACCAAGATGCGCCCAAATCAGAATTGCCTTTACATCTTTTTTTTTTTCTATTATTTACTAGCCGAAAAAGGTCCTACAACTTTATATACAAATGCATCCCGAGAAGGGTCGCCGTAATTTCTTCCTTTCAAAACATAAATATTTCTCGTTGTGTGCGTACGCAACATGTACAAATGCAGTTTCAATTCCTGTACAGGACACGTTCTGCCTGCAGAATTTCTTACCTTCGGACTACACTAAACAACTTTTTTTAAGGGAAAGTGTGCAACCGGTAGGAAAGAGGAGTGCAGCAATAGAACTAGATTCGGATTGAAGCAAAGCGGCTGCGCCTGTGCGCACAAAAATCCACCCTATGTACCATCTTTCGCTAAGTTCCCTTGTTTTTGAGAGCGCCTTTCACTTGGCTAGATGGAGCGGATATTTTTGTTTATTTGATTAATTATGGTTTTCAAGTTCAAGGTGAGTCATGCCCTTCGTATTATCGAAGTCATCAATTCTTATTATCAAAATTATCAACCCTTATAACAAAGACATGACTTGGCATGTGATTAATTCATAAAAGTTATTACACATTATTGTACAATTTATTTGATGTTTTTGCTAATTCATAACTGATAAGGTTTTTATACAATTTTTAGATATGTAAAACCAATAAAACTAATTAATAAGTACGAATAAACCATACAATACATAATTACATATGCAGTATACTTACCAACAAAGTTATTTTAGTTCAATTAAATTTAACTTTCACTAGTCCTGCAAATACTTATATAATATAATATCAGGAATCATAATCAATTATGAAAATTAAATATAAACATCTTGATAATTCAAGTACCCCATTTCTCCTAGTTGAAATTAAGTATATAAAACTTTTGAGTTAACCCTTATTGTTCGTATTCAATTAAATCGCATATTCTTTCTAATGGAACAATTGTTGAGAATACAAATATTTGTCTTGTCCTTTTCTATAATTTCCCTTCTGTTTATAATATACCTTTAAAAATGTACTTATAATTCAATCCACTTCTGTTAGGCTCGTGCCCACTTATAACGATTTCTTTAATTTTTAGAAAAGTTCATCTGTTTCTAACATTTCCCTCAATTTTTAGAACAATGAAAATTGTATAACAGACAAAAGAAAGAAAAAACAATTGCAATAATTTTCAAGATTGAAAAGTTAAATATGATAGGTAAGGTCGTACCTGGGAAAATTACAAAAAACAGGAAACGCTTGGAAATAGTTTTACTCCTTTATTATATGTATATATTATAAAAAAAAAAACAATAGTTCCTTAACACACGCAAAGAATAAAGTTCTAAGAGAATTAGCAAATCCGGATCGTATTCTTTCCCATCACTACGACAAGTCCTTCATCCTGCAGTTCCTTAAGAGCATCCTCAAATTGTTCTCGCGTGACAAGCTGAAAAAAGAAGAAAAGAAAATGAGCATAAAGAATTCTCCAAAAATAACATGCGGTGCATTTGTGCACCCACAACAGCACGGATAGTACATAAATTAAGAAAGTAGCGAGGAACAGCTGACGTCCTTCGCAACATCTAGAAGCAAGAATTCAGCCTCTGTAGCAAATCGGCATAAAAAAGAAACAAGAAAACCTTTAGATCTAAAGACGCGCTGGAAACTGGTTCTGTTCTAAGTCTTTTTCAGCAACTGTACCGCTGAAGGCTAGCAAAAAAATTTTGAGCCTGTAACTCTAGACCTGAAGAAGATTTCTTTATAAATTAATTCAACGACTTTGCCTTGCACAAATTAAAAATGCACCACAAATTTATCAGTAGCATTTAATTGAAAGCGAAACCATCTTTTTCTTCCAATTCATAATAAGTTTAAATTTCATATCCAGAACTTCTTTTAAAACGGAAATTGCAATTTTTTAGAATTAATAATTCTCTAATAACATTTGCCACTTGAAATAATTAATTGTTTCAAATTTATCATCATTTAACAATGGGTAGTTAGCGTAAAATAACAACATTTTCTAGGATTTCCTTTTCTTTTGCTCGTATCATATCCACCCAGATTCCATGGCAACAAGTATTTTATACTAATAAGCTTTTTAAATTTTGTATTCATCCAAAGAAATAAACATTATACTATTATTATTATTGTTGGTGAAAAATTAAAATGTTTTAGTTTTTCGAGGCGTAGTCATTTTGAAATTTCAAATTCCCTATGACCATGACATTACACGATTTTTTTGAGGTTTTGAAGGCGTTAGCACAAATGAAGCAAATAACTTAAAAGCCCCAATATTTTCAAAATGAAATTTATCTCCCTCTTAAATGTGCTACTTAAATACATAAAAATAGCGTGATCACTTACCACTTGAGAGTTTTCCTTAATCTCGCCGAAGAGCTTCTGGTACGCAACAGTGGGTGCCTTTTCCTTCTTCTTCAAAAGTTCTTTGATGCTAGCCACGAGATCTGCTCGCTTCTTCCTGGCCGCAGTTGACAATCCTGTCGTTAAAATTCCAACGTCGATCTTGCCAGAAAGCGGATCGGTGGCCGATTGTTTTAGAGCCTCACGATGCAATCTATTTGAGAATAATTGATTTATAAAATTTCCCATATCGTGGATTAAACCAATTCTCACCTCCAGGCCTCCTCAACGTCTATAACTTCGACTTTTGCACTTAATCTAACTTTTGCATGAGCTTCAGACAAACGAATGAGACTCTCCAGTTGTCGCGGATAAGCAGATATTTGCCCTCGTCCTGCGCCCACTTTCCGCATATCGACGTAGGCTTGAATTAGGCGTTGCTGCGCTTCTTCAGACAGCACCGGATGCATGTGTTCACGTGCGTATGCGATGTAATCCCGCAAAATGCTCATGTCCTTTTAAATATATACAAATATTACATTAATTTAAGTTAGCACGTATGATGTAACTTGACAAAAAATTTGCAATAAAATTCATATTAATAGCAACCTTCCCGCTTCCGATAACATTTTAATAACATGTTTGAAATCAACAACTTCGAAAAATGTTCTTTTTTAAGATTAATATAAATATTGGTCTCTTAAAATCGAGAGGTTTCTATCTTTAACCTTACAAATATCCTATAAAAGAAAGTAACAATCTGAACGAAATTAATAAAGCAGGGCAACTATTAAATTTGTCATATCTCTGAAAAAACTAACTTAGCTAGTTCAATCATAATAAATCCATATGACTGCAAATTAAACCGACAAATGCAATTGACCTTTAAATTTAAGATTTAACACTCTAATCGACAAGATCGAATCTCTGTAGTTAATATGTATATTGACAAAATTTATTGCGGGGAATATATTATGAGCAGACTTTTCAGCCACTCGAACTAAAAATAAAAACTTCAAAAATAGCTGCTTTTGCCAAAAGTTAATTGACTGAATTCATTGCATTAGTAAGGCAACAAGTTAGCGAAAGAGCTATGATAGAATGATACGAGATTATGAATGTTATTGCTATACAAATTTGCACTAAAACGGATATTCTCATTTTACTATAATAATTTATTACTTACAAAAAGCGTATCTTCTTCCTCTTGCCGCGAAACGTAATAAAGCGACACCAAATGCGATGCCAGGCGTCTGTCGAACAACTCATCTTGGGGATCGAGGACCAAAAAGATTAGATCAAACCTCGACAAAAGTGTGTGCGGGAGTTGAACGTTGTCAATGATATTCTTATTTTTGTTCCACTGGGACTCTGAAGGATTTGCGGCAGCTAAGATGGAAGTCCTAGCATTCAGCTGGCAAATGATTCCAGCCTTCGCTATGCTCAGGGTTTGCTGCTCCATCACCTCGTGGAGCACACTGCGGGTCGAATCGTTCATTTTATCGAACTCATCAATGCAGCAAACTCCATTGTCAGCCAAAACCAACGCTCCTCTGGATTTAATAAAATTAAAAATTGCTAGTTTTTAACAGAAAATATATTTTCTGATTTCTTACGTTTGCAGGACTAGCTGCCTAGTTTCTGGGTCTTTTGTAACATACGCTGTCAAACCGACTGCAGACGATCCTTTTCCGGATGTGTACTGTGAGCGCGGCACTAAGTTGTAGACGTATTGCAGCAGCTGAGATTTGGAGGTACCGGGATCACCACAAAGTAAGATGTGAATTTCGGATCTGAAATTCTGGCGTCCAGAAGTTTTGTGCTTTTTCTTAGTTCCCCCGAAGAGCTGAAGCAAAATTCCCTTCTTGATATCGGTGTTTTCGTAAATGGAAGGAGCCAGAGCTCTGGCCAATCGGTCGTAAACATCCGGCTTTTGCGATAGTGTCCTTAGCAGATCGATACGCTCTGGCGGGAATATGTGGTCTTTTCTACAAATAATGAATTTGGTAATATTCGATTGCATCTTTGCTATATTAGGGTCGTTTTACAAAAAATCATCCATCATTAATTTTGTTGAAACCTTGTTAATAAATTATTATGACGGTAAGAAGGAAATTAAATGGTTTTAAATATGAACCTTATAGTTTAGAAAGATAGTGCAAATTAAATATTTTAAAAAGGGAAAACGTTTTTCATTTACGGCAAACTTAATAAATAGTATAAAATATTCAGCGATTACACACAGTTTTGAAAACCATTTTTCGCTTTTTCTACTTCATTAAATTTTTAAAGTGTATATACTATGCTCTCTATATCCTATTTGTTGAAGTAATAGAAGTAGTAAAACAAAATGTAGTAGTTTTTAACTCTTTCAACGTTTTTAAAAATTTAATTTGGGGAAACTTTCTATAACTAAATAAAAAAAATTAGTTTGCACTTTTGTGCAAAGTTTTAATAAAATCAATTTAGGTGAACATTTAGGTAAACACTTACCCTTCCTCCTCTTCATACAAACGTTTGTTATCAACTTTCCTGAAGTGGACAACATCAATGTGGGTTTTATAGACACTTTTTACGTTCCTCGCCCGTGGATTCTCCTGGATCGGAATAGCCCTGTAAATGCCGGTTACTGTGACCCGGTCTCCAGGCTGGACCTTGTCGACTAAATCGTTGTGAGCAAAAAGCACCACGTTGTGCGGGGTCTGACCCGCAGCCATGTCGTCTGGAGACTCCTGCAGCTTGACCATTTGTTTGTCGGTGAACTGGGACCGATTGTGGACTAGTTGGAAGCAGTGATTCGTGTTGCAGTTTGTGCATAGGGTGGGTTCGGCGATGCGACCCCTGTCGATTTCAACGGTTGTAAAGAAGGAGCAGATCATACACTTGAAGAACGCCTCCCGCATTTCGGGGATAACGTTCGAGGTCCTGATAACCATTCCACTGATCGTGATAAGTTGGTCGATGTCTTCCGGATTCAGAGCTCGCATATTCCTAGTTTTCTCAGCGTTGAAAGGTCTAACTTGAATTTGATGCTCTAGGACCGCGGCGGGATATCGTTCAAAGAACATTTCGTTCACAGCCATATCGAACGTTGGAATTACTTCTTGGGGATAGCAAATCAATTGCCTGTACAAATTTTCATTGAAGGTTTTTAAATGCGAGCAATTCACATTTAAGTAGGGTTCTTCCAAAGTATGAATCTAAATTAATTTACTGTAGCTTACAAGAAAAAAAACACGAAATTTTGTAACTACCTCTTCCAACTTTTGCATATAGAGTGGTTGGTTGACATCGATATTTTCAGATATTTCATCTTGTTCTGCATCTGGATCAATGTACCGCAATAGAAAATTTTTAAATGTTGTTTTGCACTGACTAACGACAACATTTGTGCCCCAAATAACCAACTGAGGACCTGTTGAAGCTTCTGAAATAGGATCTGTTTCTGATTGCCTTTCAGGTATTGGGTCCAACTACCAAAAGAAATTTGAGAATTAAATTTAAATATAGCCATCATACACAGCCGACAGGCAACATCATGTGGAAATAAAAAATAAAGAAAAAAAAATAAACTTTTTATGATAATTATTTCATAAATTGTACTTACCCTGTCCGCTCCTATTGCTACTTGGCGCATTCGCTTGTCGGTGCGAATGTCCGGCCGCACTCTGACTGGAGTACCGCGTATTCCAGAGCGGGGGGTTCTTATAGAACCCATGGAGCTGAAAGATAGACAAATTAGTTAAAACCTGGTCCTCTTTAGAGCCTGCGACTTCGGCGGGGATCTTTCTATTTAACCGATATTGTTGTCTTGTACTTATAAAGGTTATACTTAGTTATGGTGGTAAAAAGAGCCGTATTTATGTGAATTTTAGTTTAGCAAAACGATACCCTACGTAACGCTTTTAAACCCACATAATTCAGTCAATTTAAGGCTGATGTTTTATAAACTAATAGCAAATGTAATAAACCCCTAAAAGTCGTTATTAATAAGAAGCTTATGATTTATCAATGTTTTGTAATATAGGGTGCTTTTTTGCTTTAATTCTGAAATTAAAATGAAAATTGTTCATCTTATTTCAATCAGAATAGCTTACAGAAATAATATCTAGTTTCTTCTATACTTTGTGTGTGTTCCATTAAAAGCATACATTTTTAAACATATTTTTTTTTTTTTTTTAATTTTAACTCTTCCTAAGGTTTTCTTTACTTCACAGTAAGTATTTTATTTTTTAAAAAATGTGCCTTTAGATCTTTGCATTTTTTTAAATATCTATAAGTAGTCGAGGACACGCATCTTAAAATCGTTTGCTTTGATTAGTAACGATTTATACATAAATTAATTTCATATTTTGATGATAAAATACACATACTTCTTTTACTTAGTCGGATTGTCGTTTTCTTTAATTTATTTTTTTTCATCTTTATTCTAAACCTTCATCTCACCTTGGGGTTCCATAATTAAGAGGTGAACTGAGGTCAATTTCGCTTATTCCAGGCGCCAGGCCTCTAGGACTTGTTGGGGGAAGAGTTTGGGCCCCCGGCGAAGCGGGATGCGGTGTTTGGTTCCCTGGGGAAGTCGGTGGCAAAGTTATGTTCTCGCTTTCCGACATCCCCCTGGAGTGCACGGCTCTGCTGCCCATTCGCATCGGAGTTTCGACCTCCAGCGGGTCGATCTCTAAAATATTGAAGACGGTTAGCCCAAATACTTAGAACCACATGACTGGCGATTACCTTGGTTCGGAGTTCTGTGACCCTCCGACGAAGCATCTCTCTGTCTGGATGATGTTCTAGGTGTTCCTGTCGGGCTGGACATTGTCTTCCACTCACTAACTGCACTGCACGACGTCTATTTTCTAACTTTCCTATTAAGATTTTATCGCATAAGAACACAAAACTGCACAAACACGCAACTATGAAGCCAAACGAAAGCGCGGGAAATTTTTTGTGAGAAACGTCTTTTTTATTGGAATTTTGCGATTGTGCTGCTGCGTAGTGTGAATTTTTGTTGTCAAAAGTGAACCATATGTTTTTGGCATTTGTGTTAAGGAAGAATTTCAGAATACCAAATCTCCGATTGTTTGTGAGAGGATGAAGGGAAACTTTCTTTTTCTAAGGATTTTAGCCAATAAGAACTGTAACTATGCCACAAAGCTAGTATCTAATGCAAGGACCACCGTTTTTGCATGCTCCAACTATTCAACACTAGCGAATGGACGGAAATTCGGTAATCTCTTGGACCGGCTTTGCAGAAGTAAGTTAAATTACGCAAGAAAATATTCCAAGCAAAGCGATGAAAAAGCAAACTGCAATATTGGAACTATCGGGCACGTGGATCATGGGAAAACAACTCTTACAGCTGCGATAACAAAGTTTTTGTCGAAGGCCGGTCTAGCACAGTTTGTTCCCTACGAACAAATTGATAAGGCCCCTGAAGAGAAGGCAAGAGGTTCTTTAACACAGAAATTCGGCCTAACTTGATTTTGACCAGTGTTTTTACTTTAGGAATTACAATAAACGCTTGTCATATAGGATACTCTACGAAAAAGCGAACCTACGCTCATACTGACTGCCCGGGCCATGCCGATTATATAAAGGTAAGAATTCTTAATTTAAAGGTTTTGTAAGTAAGTATTGTTGCAAAATTTGGCTTTTCTGTAATTCACACTTGAGATTTGAATTAAGTGGATTGAGGACTGTCGTGGTGTCTTTGGCAGGGGCACCAAGGTGTAACCACACTGATGAGATCTGACTAGTGCCTCGGATCAAAACGCAGATCATTTTTTGGGCTCGTCTGCCTTTGAAAACGAGCCAGAATCCTTAAAAACAAATTTTGAAAAGTGCAAAGCATGTTCTGATATCGGAGGTGCAGAGGAGCCCGGTCGTACAATTTTGCCACCTTACCGTTCGGCAGGCAAAATTGAAACCGTATCATACATGAAAACTCATACGAAAATCGTAAAAATCAAGAAATTTTTATGAAAATGGGTAATCAGGTGTTTCAAAGATTGTTATATAATATTTATAATTAATTAATTAAAATGAGTTCATGCAACAAATTTCAAAATCACAAATTGCATAATATATATGACAATATTGGAAATTTGTATAAAGAGAAATGTGAACATTTTTAAGGACAATCTAATAACTTAATAAAGCCCAAGTAGAAAAAACATTTAAACATTCATAAAATTTCTATTTTCAAAAAGAATATGATCTCTGGTGCATCTCAAATGGACGGTGCGATACTTGTGGTTGCTGCAACGGACGGACAAATGCCGCAAACAAGAGAGCATTTACTGCTGGCGAAGCAAGTTGGTGTTGATAAAGTTGTCGTTTTTATCAACAAAGCAGATTTAGTTGATAAAGAAGTACTTGAACTTGTCGAAATAGAAATGAGAGAACTTCTGTGCGATTTCGGTTTCGATGGGATTAATTGTCCGGTGATATGTGGATCTGCACTTCTCGCACTGAAGGAAGATCAATCCGAATTTGGGGAGCCGGCAATAAAAAACCTCTTAGCTGTTATAGATGAATACGTTTCGATTCCTACTCGGGATTTGGAATCACCATTTATGCTACCAATTGATAATGCTTTTACCGTCCCTGGGAGAGGTACTGTTGTCGTTGGTACTATTAAACGCGGTATAATAACAAAAAATTGCGAAGCAGAATTATTGGGATTTAATGAACACATCAAAACCACTATTGGTGATTTGCAAATATTTAAAAAAAATGTTGCTCAGGTTGGTGTATAATATGAATCTTTTGTTTAGTGCATTTTAATACATGAATCAAATAGGCAGCAGCCGGAGAAAACGTTGGAGCACTTTTGCGAGGCGTTAAAATTGGAAAAGTTCAAAGAGGGATGCTTCTCTGTGCTGCTGGTTCAGAGACAACGTCTAACCATTTCGACGCCTCCATGTATTTACTTACTAAAGGGGAAGGAGGACGTTCCAAGCCGCTTACATCAAAATATATTCAGCAGCTTTTCAGTAGAACATGGAACATACCCTGCAGAGTCGATATAGGTAATAACATAATTGTTTTTTCTATTCAAACTGATTAAAGTTATGTTTTGATAGTCCCCTTTGATTCAATGCTAATGCCTGGGGAACATGGACAAGTTCGGCTTACATTGCATCGCAAAATGGTTATGATACTGGGACAACCCTTCACGATTCGAGAAAATGGTACTACAGTTGCCACTGGAATAATTACAAAACGAAAAGAATCAATTCTCTTACCATTAAATAAGTTGTCTAAAGCTGTAATTTCTGATGTACAATAAGACCAAATAATAATTATTTTTACCTAAACACGTCCTTTTTAACCTTTTTAATTCAACTTTCAGAATCATATTCGACCCTTTAATTACGTTCTGGATCGGTCAGAATTACAAAACAAACATAAAAAATCGGATTTTTGAAATCTTTAAACTTTAAAGGAATTCCGCCATCAAATAATATTATAGCTTATTTTTATTAAATAAAATCTTTCAATTTTTATTACTAGTTAGTAAGTAAAAACGGCAAGTTATTTTAAAAATTGGATGAAGTCACCAACAAACCTGCAGAATCTTTAATTATTAAATTAAATAAAACAATATTTGCATTTATAATACATAAGTACCTTTATTAATATTTTCAGTTTATATAATAATATAAATAAACATCTTAAAAATAAATAGCTTTCATTTTTACTTTCGTTAACCGTTAACAATAACTATTCATAAATATAATTTCTTCTAACATTGATAGGACATCTTTTACTAAATCTTCAACAAATTATGCTATGCATTTTTATTTTCATCTAAAAATTTCTTACTAATGTGTTATTGCAGGGCTTTTCACAGGTATTTAGTGAAATTATTTTTATACTAAACAAAGAGCAAATTATATTAAACGAAAAGGTCATTTCTGTTTTCAGTCTTAGTAAACGAAAATGATATGCAGTGCTGTTTCTCTGGAATGTTGGTGTATTATTTATGTGAAGTAGTACTCATGTTTCAGAAAATATATTTGCTCTGAGCGAACAGAAAAAAGACAAGTCTTTTTTAAACATTTTGCAATATCAGCTTAAAGCTAGCAAGATAATCGAATACTTATATTGCATTGACTGGAATGCCCAAAAGATGACAATTTTCCATATTATTATATTTTGCTAAATGATCTCTAGTTACTAAACCTTAAACCTTAAATTTCTTACATTAAAAAAAAGTACTAAATGGCATAAAACGGGCTTCGTAAAGGCCGTTTGTACTAAACATGTTTTCTTGGGCACTAAATGTAACAATGGAGATTTTCTAAATGAAACATTCATTTTGTTTTCCATTCCTCCTACGAAAGAATGGCTTCAAGAAAATTTGTATAGAATGTATATTGCTTTTTGTCTTTTTGAAGCCTAATAATTTTGTAATGATCACTTGTGGAGCAGAAGAATTAAACGAATTTGTTGCATAATTAACCTATTCATTTTATAAAAATTATATTTTAAATAAGATATGAATATTAATCATTTTGGAGAAATCTACCGAAATAGCTTAATTCCAGATTTTTTTTAAAGAACACATGGCATTTTATGGCACATTATTTTTTCGAATTAGAATAAATTTTATAATTTAAAATTTTTACTGCTTTTTTTTATTAATTTTTAACTAGGAATTTGATTTGACTGATAAATTAGAAGTGGTATTTTACTACAAATTCATTTAATTCTTTTAAAAATATTAGCTTAAAAGCAAAGTCCACTTGTTTGGTAACAATAACACTTCCTGTATATTTACGAGAAACTAAAAACTGAATAATTGCACTAGTTGGCAAAAGGAAACAGTAATACCTTCCTTGGTCTACCATCACACTCATGATGAAACTCGTTTGCTTTGTTTCAGAATCTATATAATACTGGCTTAGAGCTTCATAGTTAGACAGTTCTCTCATAATTAAGTACTTTGCAATGAATTATATCACAATCGACAGAGTTTAACAGTCTTATAGACTGTTAAATGTTAATATTTATAAAAAATATACGTTTCGTCTCATTTTAGAAGAATAAATCATGTCTTCATTCTATTTAAGGCAACGATCAAAACAAATAGTGGTTATTGGTCAAGGCAGGGAATACATACTTTTATCTTACAATTGTTTTTGAGCAATTGCAAATCCTTTTCTTCATAATTAACAAATAAATAAAAACAACGCGTTTAAATTAAACTCTTAAAGTACTAGATGAAATCCATTGATTGAATCTTATCACATCGATTCAACAACGTATTCTTGTTGAACAAAAATAGGTAGACACACTCCGTTCTTACTTATCTCACTTACCTGGAAATTTTGTTTTATTCATTCAATTTAATATAACTGAGTTTTAGGGTAAACGGTAATAAATTACAGTGGAATTGCTTGTCGTCAATTGTAGGTACACTGATTTGCACTATAGTCGTATTCGCTAGGGAATGGCTTCTGCAGGTTTAATATTTACAATTAGCTGTGATTTATATCGATTTAAGCTTTTTCAAGTAGCCCGTCGAGTTTTAAGGTTTTAGGTAGTTCGATTTCCTCCAGCTTTATATCACTGTACTTGTAAACTACAGAAATATGCATCAAGTCATTTTCCTCCATCGTAAAAGTGTCTTTACCGATCTGTAATGAGCAAATTATTAGTAATTATTATTAAAATCGGAAATTAAGCACATTGAAATATGTAAAATAGTTGTTTTAAACCAAAAAAGTGACTTAATTTAATTTCCTTGTTCTCTCTAGTATATTTTTTGTCTTTATCATTCAAACATTTCGCCCAAATGAGGAATCGTAAACTATACTGATCTAGGTCTTTTAGGGGATACTTAAATTCTCAAGGTTAATTTGATAAATATACTCACGTTTCCATATTTTTCATATAATTTAGCTGTTAACTTCTCAATGAAAGCATTTGAAATTCGTGGTTCACAATCATCGGCATTATATGACTTTATTATCTACAAAGAAATTTGTTATTAGTTTTCCGCTTAATACGATGCTAATTCATTACCTTTAGAACTTGTGCCGATGAGAGATTTGCACATAAATCAATCAAAGTGTCCACATCTTCTTCACTTTTTCTGGCTTGAAGTAAAGATGAGGCTTGGGTTAATGGAATTAGTGGAGTCAGTACATCACTTGCCTATAAGAGAATGTTATTAATTTTTTCTTAAAGAGATATACAAGAAATATAAATACAAACCAATTTTTTCTCCCGTGCCCATTCTTTTAAACATCTGGTGTTATAGCGTATCCTCATACCAGTTTTCCACATACAGAGCTTACCACTAAGCATTAAGTTATTCATAGAAACCGCGCAGATGTAATACATTAGTTGTTTCATAATTTGTTCAATATAGCAATTATCCAAGGAGAAAAACTGAAATTGTTTTCTGTAGAGTTCCAGCTGATTCAACAATCCCTTTAGTTCCGGAACAGGTTTGCTTTGTTTACTAGGAGATGAATCCAGAGAAAACGTTCTTCCTTTGCCGGCGGCGCCAGTTCCCATTTCGTCGTGCTCAAGAATAGCTGGCACAATTAACTGTTTAATTGACGTCTGAATTTGCACAACAAGTGCTCTATATATGTTTACAATAATATCGTAAACGACTTGTCTGGAAAAAATCTTTTATTTAGTTCGGTTTGGTTATAGAATTTTTCGTAAAAAAACCTGTATTCGGACAAATCGAAATGGTTTAACTGCTGTTGATTTTGACTCTCCGAATTAAGATATTTAAATTCTGCAATACCGCCGTACTGTTTTAGAAGATTGTGGAGCCTGAAGAAAAATATATATTAAAAAACGGAAAGCTTAACTAATTTCTGGCATTACGTTAAAGAATTGACTAGCCATAGGACACGGATTTCAGTGGGATTCGGAAGTCTGTAAAACTTCTTCATTAAAAGAACAAATTTGGTAAGCAGAGTCTTAACTCGATTGTCTTCATTTAACAGATCAGTATATCTGAAATTGTTTTCATTAATTTTCATTCATATTTTAAGAAAATATAATATACCTAATGCACATGAAAATTATATATGCTGGAAGTCCAGGAAGAAGACCTATGGCAACTCGTGGCGAAATATCTGTTATTAGACGTTGGAAAATCAGATCTAAATTCTCCTCATTATATTTGAAAAAGCCTAAAATGGAAAAGTGAATAAGAAATTATATTGAGAAAATCAAGACGTATACCTTGGAATGTTTGTGCAGTTTCCTTTTTAACAGATAGCATTTTCTGGTCATCTGTTGTAACAATGGTTTCAGCACCTCCATATTCGCGAAGTTTTGTACTCAAAGTGTGATTAGAGCGAGTGAGTTCCGACAATTTATTGTTTACTATATTCATTTGTTCCTGAAAAAAAAGTTTCCAATCGTATAAACAATTAAAATCGTATAAACATGGCTTTTATTTTTGAAAGCCGAGAAGACAGCTGTGTACTCCCATCTTCCAAAACAAAAGTCTAGGTAGCAGGAGCACGAAAAACCCCGGCGAACAAATTATAAACGAAATTCTACCTGTAGAGTTATATAATCAGCATAAGCCTTCTCCAACTCATGCCGTAAATATTGCTCATTTCGCCGAAGCATCTCAATGTTATCTTCGTCATAATTTTGTAAGCTGTTTTGGAGTATATTTTGCAGTTCAATTTTTTCGGTCTTCAAATCCTCGAATTGCTTTGTAAGTTCAGCAAATCGTGCATTATTTTCCTCAGTTAACGCTTTAAGTTCCGCTTCCAAAAGCCTGTATTTTAAAATAATACATTTTAATGGCCCAATAGATCAAATGAATTATAATTGTACCTATTTGCTATTTTTTGTGCTTGGAACGCCTCGGCAAGTTCTCCACCAGGGATACTACTTAAATCTTTGTTATTAGTTACGCCTCCAAACGATTTGATAGATTGACTCTGTTCAGCTAACACAGTGCGCAATTGTAAACATTCGTCCCGCCGCCGATTTAATTCCTCTTGAAGCGCCATAAACTGAGCTGGAAACGGAAAGATGTTTTAATTCAATTGAACAATTTTTTACAAGCACCTAAATACATATCTCGAATTCACTGCTTTAATTTTTCTAGCACTTACCTTCCAGTTCTTGTTGATGCACTCCATGCTTAATACTGCTACGCAATGATTCATAATCCTGCCGTAGCCTATCGTTTTCAACTTCTAGCTCGGATGCTCTGTTAGTTTTGAAAATTTCATACCATTCGGTTAGTAAAAATTAATTGCATTCCCATATTATTGTAACAAACGAATTAAATTTATTTTTAGTGTGCAATAAGAACTAAAACAAAACTTAAAACACTTCTTTAAATACCTTAAAGAGTCCTCCAGCGGTTTTCTGCCCTTCCACCGATCCAACTGCTTCACCAGTGATTCATTTTTATTTTTCTCTTCTTCAAGGACCTTACGTAATTTCAGGATTAATGTAGTATGCGAGCTCTTCGGAGTTGAGGTGTTATCTTTGGAAAATATAAAAGGTTGTTAAATAAAACACCATATATTTTGATATAAATTTACCAATTTTACCAAAGGCTTCTGTTGAGACACTTTCGTTGGTGTCGATTTGATTGTTGCGTTTTAGATCAAGAGTATTCTTAGCGGACGAGTATCCATAATCTTCTTCGTTTTGACTCGATGCATTACTCAGTGAACGTGAATGAGACGAATACTCGATTATATTACCATTTGATCTCTGAATTCTTCTTAGCTCTTCCTTTAACGAATGATTTTCTATTTCAAGAATTTCTTTATCTTTTAGAGCTCGTTGGTATGCTTGATGGACTTCATTATTATCTATCTCTGAGAGCAAGCGAGTGCGATTAGTTGTTACTAAAAAATATACATTCTCATAATTTTGCAATCGTGTAAAAATTAAAAAATACAATTATCTTTACCTGATTCTTCCCTCTTAGCCATTTCGATCATCTCATCTACCTGTTTCTTAAGTTCTTCATTTTCAAGACGCCAAGTTTGTTTTTGATCATTCCATTCCTGAGCTTCCCTATCTTTTTCATCAAGAATAGTTAATTTTTCATCTCTTTCCACATCTATCTGCTTTCTCATCGACATTATAGAATTGTCTTTTTCTATCAGCTGTAGCTTGAGGAGTTTGAGCTCGTTTTCCAGGCTTTTTTTTGTTTCAATTTGACGTCTACGGATTATGATATTCAAAATGATAAATTTATATAATTACGTTTGCAATATAAAGCTTACCTTAATTCTGGTATTTCGGTATTTTGTATTTTAAGTATCGTGTTTTCCTTACAGAGTTCATCAATTCTTTGTTGTAAAGAAATAATTTTATTTTCAAGCCCTTTATACATTTTCTGCATATGAGAAATTGTTTTTGCTTCGGCCTTCATCCTCTTGTAAAGTCTACGCGCCAGAAATGCACGAACTAATGACTGGCATTTTACCAGCGAATTTAACTTTTTCTTAAATGATTGACGAGCCAAATAGCCGCGACAGAATCGCTGTATTTGGGTTGCTCTGTAATTATCCAACATGTTTTTAAACTTCTGTCGTGCCAACATTCCTCTAGCACATTGCTGCATTCCACAAACTGTACGCCGTAATGTGTGATACCATAAACGAGCATACCACCCACGCATATATCTTTGTATAGTAATGGCGGATCGATTTTCCCGAATTTCTTTCGCCTTTCTACAAGAATCATAAACAATTATATATTTGCGCCAAAATTATAAGTTAATTGTTACCTTCTTGCTAGTAAGCCCCGAGCATATCTCTGAACGCCTAAAACTACCTTCTGTAGGCGAAGGTAACATCTTCTGTACACAAACCTTCGTACGGCAGATTGCACAATTATAATGTATTTTCTTCTAATGTTGGTACGAACTTGTTCTAAATAAGCAACCTAAAAAAATATATAGAACAACAAATATTAATCAGCAAACCTCAAATCCTTAATACTAATTTTCATTGAATTCGCTTTGAATTAGATATGTTGGCCACCGAAACCAACACGGTATCTTGAATTTCTAATTTGGATAATAGGTTCCAAATCAGTGTGTCTCCGTAAACCCCGACAAGACTTATTTGGAAAATTTAGACTAAAATTGGATTTATTTTGTATTTCAAAATTTAATTATGTATCGAAATTTAAAAGCAGCCACAAATCTAAATTAAGTAACTATTTCTTTAAAATTGATTTCTAGATTAAGTATTTTTATATATGTATATTGATATAGCTTTGAGGAATTATGGATCCAATTCATTGAACATGCATAGCACTAAAAATCTACTTTAGAAATAACTTGTGTTTTTACTATGCCAATTTTGTATGTTTTTTGATAATAAGAATATCATTCAATTTACCTGTCCCGCTCGGAAGAATATTTGAGTGAGCCCAAATCGATATTTATCGTCATCTGTAATCCACTTCAACACTATTGTTTTGCATGTTGACTTCAAATCGTTCTCTATGATTTGATTCAGTGTGCAGAGCAACCGGTAGCGATTGTAAAAGTCCAAATAGGCCCACCTTGAAGGAAATCCTGCTGCGGAAATTCGCACAGTTTCTAAAACACCGCAAGCTCGAAGTTGTTGTACAATTTTTGGAGCTTCCCATTTGAAAGCAGCCTTATCATCATTAGGCTAAAATTTATTATTACAAAAAAACTTCAAAAACTTTGCGCTTTCCTATAATTTACCTTTATACACCTCACGTAATGTGGTGTAGTTGCATGCAGTGTGGTTATCAGCAAAGTTAAACTGTCTCGGAATTGCGACCCTACAGATTGCTTATGCGTTTTTGAAGGTAAAGCCTGAAAATATTTTAATAAACAAAATTTCAATTTGTTTGTCATATATAAAACATAATACGTTAAGCTTTAATTGCTCTTGAAGAAAGAGTTAAATGTGTAAATATGTAAGTGTTTTTTTTTAAATTTTTTAGTTATATATTAATTATTATATTATGAAGAATTATTCATGTAGCATTTTTAGAAACTAACGCCACTATTGTCGATGAAAGGAAGGGTTTAAAAATTCTTCATTATTTTAATGCAACTGACTAAAAGAGAAAGTATTTGTCGAATTTATAAAGTTTTTTGAAAAAGCGACAAGTTGAAGTACGAAGCCGCGGCCAACAAAGTTTTTGGAATATCAGAAAGCTCGTAGTTCAGCCTAAAACTTAATTAATGTACCCTTGTAACCATTAGTAGAAATTTGTGCGCATCAAAATCTCAATATCATAAAAATTGTGTAAATTTTAAAAAAAGGCATTAACTACTTTTGAAAATAACTATGAACATGCTTAAATATTTTGAAAAACTAACTCTTCTTCTCTTATCCAATGGTAGCTGGAATGGTACATTAAGATATCAATTTCGGACAGCAAATATTATATAATTGTTAAAGTTACTTGTGATTTAGAAGCACTAATTACGACCCGTCCTCCTAGAGATGTCTTTCCCTCATTCAGAGTATCCGCGTCATCGACATTCATTAATTTTTTGCAAAGATTCATCTCCGATAATCGTATAACATTGACAAGCTCCTTCGATACCGTATCCCGATTTTTCTCTAGGAATCCGAACACATCATATTGCACTGTGTCAGAGAAGTGTTTTACCAGAAATGCTAAATAAGAATTAATTAACATATGAAATTAAATGTTGTTTTAACGAATTCTTACAAGAATTTCCGAACCGAGGGCGTTCGAAGTGTTTATACTTCATGCATTTGTCGTACAATTTTACTGCCCAAGAATCGTCACTGCCTTTAGGCATCTAAGATATAAGGCATAGAAATAATGTTTTTAAATTTTATAAAATCTTACCTTGCACTCTTCGTCCAGCAGATCCAAAATTCCAAGTTTAGATTCAATGAGGTCTATGCACGGTTGATTATCATAAAAGTCAATCATCGTCCAAACTATTCCTTCTTTTAAATACTCTTCCTGCTCCAGTGTAAACACATGCTGGTTGAATTGTTGTTGCAATTTTTCGTTTGCATAATTAATGCAAAATTGTTCAAAAGAATTTGTTTCAAATGTTTCGAACCCGTAAATGTCAAGCACGCCAATGAAGCAGTTTTGGGTTTTGCCACAATTTAAGCTCTTGTTTATGACCCCAACGATATATTGAAACAATTTCGCGTATATGTGCTTGGCTAAAGCGTCTCTTGCTGCTTCAGCAGTCGTTGAATTATTCGGAATGTGAACGTATTCATTGACCGATTCAATTTGCCGCATGACCAACCATTTACGCAGTTCATCGGAACTTATTCTTAAAATCTCAGCCATTATATTTAAATGGAGATCGTTGGCCTATTGAAAATAGAATTGTGAATATTTAAAGAAAAATATTGACGTGGGAATGGGCGATGGACCTAACACTTTATTGTACGGCGGCTAACGCAACATAGGCGAAAATCAAGTATAAGATTATGTTCTCCCTTAACCTGAAAGGTAACTTTTCAAAAATTTAGAAAAAATTATTTTGAATAAGTTATAGTATAGTAGCAAAATAAAAAAAAGCTATATTTTACTCTTTGCGTGCGATTTTAACATAGAGCGCAAATTTGAAACAATTTTATTTTGCTGCGCTGCAATAACTTACCGCTAATTTAAATCATGGAGTATTTTTCGTGCTTAGAGTATGCTAATATTTAGGACGATTTTATTAGAACCCCTCCTTCAAAATATTTCAGAAGATATAGCCATTGAGTGACTAAAGCTCTTATGTACTACATTCAGAGAAGAAGTACATAATTATTTTGTGATGAAACAAAATTTCCGTCTTCAATCTATATTTTTTATTGAGTTTTTAAGGCATGACACAATTTTTCCAATTCACCTCTGTTGTTTTAAATATTTTTATTTTTATTGAGTCAAAGGCTTCTCCGGACTAATGCTTGAATTAATTCTTTCTAGTCATTAATAATTAATAAAACCTTGCCCCGAGTTCCATTTATTTCTGTATTATGGACATCCAATTGACCAACTTACAAGTTACTCAAAACTTTTTACAAGACCCTTACAATTTTGCCCATTTTTCTTTAACAGTTTTTTTTTAACTTACCGAAATATCGCAACCATCGTGGTCGATTTCTTCTGTATTTCTTTTATACTTCACGTCGAATTTTATATTACCCAAATGTAGGATTCCTGCAAGAATTTTCATGATATCGCCAATCTAAAAATATATATTTTAATTCAAATTCATTAATAAAAATCTGAACGTCAACCTCTTGGGAGCTAAATCCCAAAGTATGCAAGGCCCCCACAGTTTCACTAAATTGTTCCAAATCGGAAATTTTGTGTATATCAGGTGATTTTCCAAAATTTAGATATCTGAATTTATCTTGATGATCTAAAAATATTATGTTATGTATATAAAGAAAGATATATTTGTATACATTTACCCAATATAAGCTCTGGCCATTGATCGCGAGCTGAACACAACTGGTAGAAAATATGGTAGTTTCTTTCTCCGAGGGCTTGGAATACAACCCTCGACTTTTCAAGGAGATAAGTTTGCATTGTTGCACCAGTGAGTGTCATCGTCCCTAGATCATTTTTGAACAGTAGCTTTGTGAACTTTCCAAACCGAGAGCTGTTGTCGTTCCTTGTAGTTTTTGCATTCCCAATGGCTTCCATAATTGGACTCGAAGCCAAGACCTTACGTTCAATTTGTGTCTCGGATTCACTGCCTCCCACGGCAGCAAAATATCTCATCGCATACTTCGCAGATACTGTTTTTCCGGCCCCCGATTCCCCACTCACGATAATACTAAGGTTGCATTTTTCTCGCTCTAGTTTTGCGTACGCCTCTTCGGCGACGGCGAATATGTGAGGCTCCAGTTCTCCCATAGAATGACCTCTATAGGCGCGGATTATATCTGATCCATAGAGCGGCAAGTCCGCGTATGGATTAATGGCAACCAGAACAATCCCGCAATATGTGTAGATGGCTTGTTTCTGTCGGAATCTCACTTCTAGATTATTAAGAACGGCGGGCTCGTGCAGGTACGAAAGGGCTGTGAGGTCATTTTGTCCGATGAGAACTGATGGATTGCGAAGTGGGGGCAGATCGCTTTCATTTTTCAGTTTCAAGTCATATTTTTCTCCAGTTTCTTTGACAAGTTTTAGTATAATGTCTCCCTTTTTGTAATCCGTTTCTAGAGCCGCACCTTCCCAAACGGTTTCCGGATGTGGGAGCCATAGCCTGGCGCCCTTTAAAAATAAATACATAGATAATTTCTTGTAGTTATGTTTGAAGAGGGTTCGAAAATGTTTGATGCTTTAAATATTTGTACGCTTTCTAATAAAGGTAAATTTTTTTCTAATCGTATTAGATTAGGAAAAGGACATTTATAGATATGTTAATTTTTTTAAAGAATGATTTTCCATGGGGGGTGCGCATAATTTCAATTTTTCTATATTTTTCCTTATTTTTATTTGTCTGCATCAAAACGGCTGTTAATTTCAGATTGGACAGATTGCTTATTAAAAAAAATCATTAGAAACAGTAATTAGGCCAAGTTCACAAATAACAGTCTCTGAATTGATAATTCAGCTTAAGAAATCAATTTAATATCTTCTAATTAAGGGTGGCGGAAGTTAAATCACAGATTCATATTAAAAATTGTTTACAAAAACTGTGAATCGGAAATATAACCAGATTCTAAATGCCACTTTATAAATTCCTGTTAGACGAGCTTCGTAACAATAGAACTGCAATAATCTAAGTGTAAATAGCAAAAAAGCATATTCTTGACCCACCAATTGAATCTTTCTGGTATATAATTAAATATTCAAACCGCATCACAGAGGTGAATCAGCTACCAATTTTTTAAATTCTCGGGGCATTAAAGAGTTTTGGACAATTCCAGTTATGCTAATTAGGCCCCATCAATAAAACGGACCTAACATGTAGAAAGATTAAGTTTCGATTAAATCATCCTTTATCAACCCTTGGTATACTTTTACTCCCCTCGCCGAGGCCGTTGCTGGACGAAGAGGCTTAAATTTCGTGTGAACCTGAAGCAGATAGCCAATTGAAAAGAACGTGTCACCGTTCACTTGACCAAAGGGAAAGATAAAGCAATGAAAAAATAGGTCGATAAGAACGGATTGTCTAACACCTCTTGGTATTTCATATGCCGAACGAGTTGGCCGAATTGTTTCAACGTGACCGTTCTTCCGAGGTCCTCAACGACAACCTGAATGCGGAATTAGGATCAAAATCCTCTTCTAATTACAGAACTAATAAAAATAGTAGCTTAACCTAAATCTATTACTGCTGGATGCGAAAAATTAAAGTATGAACAAAATAAGCACCAGTGATCAAGGAAAAGGACATTTTCAGACCTTAAATCGCATATTTTCCGCAAGGAGAAAAATCAGCTGGAAGGAAAAGGCAAGGGAAAGGGCTGCGGGAGAAAAACAAACCTTGACGTAGAGCAATTCGTTTGATGTCATTGTCCCTGAATTTTGAGGCTTCGCAATTTTGGTGGTTTATTCCAAATCGTTTGTTGTATGGTCTGCACGAGAACTGTTTATTCACATATTGTTGTATAAACTGCAAAATTTGTTATCAACCGAAACGATTAGAATGTTTCACGTAAGCTCCCGGATTGTTTGATGTTGCAAAAATTGTTACGAATTGCAGTGAAGTCAGCTGCATGTCGAAGGGCATTTCGAATGCTTTCCAATTTGTATTGTTTATGTCATAAATTAGGAACCGTTCCGATTTTCTCGCGACTGTTATACGAAGAATATTAAAAAAAGTTTTCTGTTTCTCTGCACTTCCGCATTATTATTATTACTATATTATTTTAATTTGCTTGCAATATTCAGTTTTACCGAATTCTTTAACTGCAGCTTTATGTCTTTCAAGTCTATTATGAGTTATTACCAAGATGATAATTATATAGTAGTATATTTGCTTTAAACTCCTTCAACGAAAAAGAAGTTGGAAAAAATTTGAAATTCTGTCGTATACACTCGAAATTGAGTTCACGAGGATTTTAAGTAGTTAATCGCTGATTTCAAATGTTACCAAATCATAGAAATTCCATGTGGCAGCATCAAAATGACCAGTAGAAAAAATCGAAATTAAAGTTGTTTTAAATTTTGATATTAACAAATTAAAAATAAAACGCCCTTTCGTTTGCGTCGAGAAAAATGGTACATTATATATATCAATCTTAAAATTAGATGTTTAAATTACGCATTTCAAGTCAGCAAGATTTAAAGCCCTTGGACCAATTTTTACCAGAAATGTTCGGTTTTTAAATGTTGGCCAGTCATCTTGAATTTTTAAATTAAGGAGCAACCTAATTATATTAATTATTAAGTCAAACATCAGTCAACGAAAACCCAACTTCCGATTTTCACATTATCCCATAATAATAACAACACTCCAACAGTAATAAAATAAAAATTTAATTTTTACAAAAGTTGTTTATTAAAATCTATAGTTGGTCAATGTACCAATCTGGCATAAAAGTTAACTCATTCCTCCCGACATATTTACTCACGGATAAAACGTTTCTCTCCCTTGGATTAAAATAGAATTTATACACCGTGTAAGGGCAGTCCAGCTCGGCTATCTTGCGCACGATTTCTAAAAACTGCACCAGATAATCCATGCAGACATTTGGATACCATTGGCCCTAAAGATTAGATATTAGGGAAAAGTTTACAATCAATTTTTTAACAGTACCATTGCTTCTTTGGGAAATGATCTGACATCCATTTTAGTAACTTCGTTAACAAGTCCCTTCGCGTCTCTGAACCCCACGAATATGTCCCTGATTCCTACCAAAAAACTTTGGCACCACCAATTTCGTAACTTATATTTTGCGTAGTTCCTTCTTTGATTGTGCGTTATTGGGGTGATGGACGCCTTCAGTTCGATAAATCTCTGCTTATTCAAGTCAATTGTGGTGCTAGTGATAATTAATTGGTTGAATATTTTTAGTAGGTTAGATATAAATCGCCTTACAAATCTTGAAGACTATCACTGATAATGCCATCCATTTCAGCACCATAAAGCACCCGATTGCCTTCCAGCGTCGTTTCGTAAAGACAACAAAATTCTTCGGATTCAATTACTGGCTGATTAGTATCGGGTTTCTTTTGGGGATCGTCTGTAATAAGAGCCTTTCATGTAACATACCAAATATTTTTTCTTATATCATTAATGTGATGGAAGTAAGATACCAATTCCAAAGAATAAAATTAGAATAGGTAATGAAATTTGAGATAACATTACATGAATTTTAAGAAATTTTTTATTTTTTTAAATACCTGATAAAAGATATTGCTCAAACTTAAATCCATATGAGCAGAACTTCTTCGAATTGTCATCCTCTTGTAAGCGCTTCCAGCGTTTCTGCTCGGTTTCAATCTGGCATAAATAAATGTTTCCGCGATGTTTCGTGGCCAAAATGCACCAATCGTCTTGGTTTTCATAAGGAGTGCACATGACCTGTCTCAGCAATCCTCTGAAGCATACGAAGTCGAATTTTAAAAAAGTCTCGCTCGTCTCGTAGGCAAGTAAATTTTCCTTATTGACTAAAATAAACTGCAGCAGATGGTCAATCTTCTCGTCAAGCGCTGATTCTGGTTTGTGAACATATTCTTCATATCCTCTATTTAAGTCTAACGGAAAATCTATTTTCTCAGGTAACTTCAAATATTTTAAATTTTCCGCCGTGGGCCTGTAGTTCCTTTCGTTGTCTACACTAAAGTGTCCAACGATGTTGGGTTTGGACATATTTGGAAACTTGCAATTGTGTCGGTTTTCCAATAATTTGACTTCTAAAAAAAAAAAAAAAATCGTACATTTTCAAGTTTTTCAAGCCAAAGCTGCTTTATTTAAGAAAAATATCGATTCAAAAAATTATATGAATTTTTAAATATTTTTGTTTTTTAATTTTAAAGCGACAATTAATTAATTTCAAAACAGAAAGAATCGACTCCACATTTTCTACATTTGGGCTTAAGCTCAGAAAATGCGTACCACCTGGAGTGAAGTACGTTTTTTTAGGAAATATTTACTTAATTTTAGTCCTATTTGCACTTAAGTCTCAGATGGTTTTAACAGATATTGGAGAAATTAGGTAACTCTTATTATTACAATAATTCCCTAGCACAAATACTACAAAGGTTTTTTATGAGGACACGTACGACATGTGAAATATGAATACAACAGATTTAATATAATAAATTAATAAAGCTAACGGTCCTATTCTAATATGCAATTGCGAAGTGAATTAATATTATAAATTGAAATTTTTCGTGTCCACAGAATTTGTTCGGCGTGCGACATCTTTATAGTTATAGTCTTTGATTAAAGGCTTAAAGGGGAGTCTGTTATTTCTGAGGTTTCCCGATTTGAGAACAATTTGGGAAACACTTTATAGTAGAGAAGAAGGAAAAAATAATTAATAAATGAAAGCCTTCCGCCATTGTTTTCGATATTTCTATTGACTGAGAATTTTCCTTAAATACAAAGGGCAGTAAATATGTAGTAATAAGTAGTTTAAATGCACTTCCATATTATTTTTGTTTTAAAAACCGACCATTCTCAAATTGAAAAACCTCGGATATAAAGGCGTACCTTAGGAATCGATCTGCTTAAAAATCTTTACCAGAATTTTCGCGAAGATAGTCCGGGAAAAAACACCCACATTTTGGATGCGAGGGAAAGTGAGCCAAATCACCTCATCCCGTTCGGTCTTTAATAGGTTAACCAATATATTAAAAACTAAAAAGAAAATTGATACTCAAATTGAAAGGCAACTACAGATTTATGCAAACAAATATCTTCTATCATTAGTTAATTAAAAAGTAGATATTTATTTAAAATGGTAATAAAAGTAAACTCACTTCGATCGCCAGCATTTTCAGCAGATATTCCAGGGCGGGACATTTTGTACTTATTGTGTTGTCGCAGCTTTTGGTTCCTATCCCGAGGTTGCACTTGAAACAAATTTGTTGTTTATGTTTCCCCCATATTTTAATTTTAGTATCAACATTAAGTTCAAGCCCATGTCAAATATGACAACTGACTAACAGCAGCTTCCACCTTTGAATATAAAGCCTTAGGAAACGCTGTATCGTGTGAAAGCCCTGTACGTGAACGTAGTAAAAACAGAGGTGCCCATAGAAAGAGAAATACGACTTTAATAAATGAGAGGGAAAGAGCGAAGTAGCATGGGCGCTCGTTCATTTCGAACGGTTAGGGGTGGCCTTTTTACAGACGGCGTTAAAAAAGAATTATTGGGGGGGTTTGTGCATAAGAAAATTTGTTTTATTCCTGTGTCCACTGCTGACTAATCAAAAATTATCTGCACTAACCTAGTCGGACTTTACTACGCTTGAAGAGTGATATTGCGCATCCTTAGGCTTTATTTTCAAAGGCTTCCACATTTATTTTACCCCACCTATGTGTTTTATGCTCTACGTCAAGATGGGTTTTTGAAAGTTAAACCCTAAACATTGTTATTTTAGCCAATAAATAATAAAAATAATCTGAAATTAATAACATTTTATTTATTAGCATCATTTTAACATCTAGGTCAAGCTAGCACTCTATTTCAATCATTTAAATCAATGTCTTGCCGAATGACAATTTTCATATAAACATAAGTTGGATAATTTCATTTTCACCGGACTGTACATCCGTCACTACAAGTTTGACTTTTATTTGTCTTAACTCCTGCGGATTTCGAACATTGCAGAATAATTGTGGAAATTAGTGGAAAATGGTTAATAAGGATACGATAGACAAGGAATTATCCGAGAAGAAAAGGCGGAAAGCATCAAGCAGTGATGTCTCTTCGACAAAACCCTCCAAGGAAGACGTATACGAGGTAAAGTCCAGAGGCTTATCACAATTTTTGTAATTTGAACCAAATTTTCGATAAATTGCAGAATGTTATTTCCCACGAGGAGCAAGAGGCTCAAAAGAGATCACCGGAAAAAGACATTGCCCTGTTTCATCATACCTGTGGAGAATTGAAAAAGCTATTCGAGGACATAGCCTCACTTAAGAAGGAAAATACTGAGAGAGTGAGTTGGTAAACATTTTTTGTGTAAATCGCCCTTTTCAGCATCCCTCCGCCCCTTAGAAGGTAAAGACGATAAATTTTCATACACCAAAAATTCGTTACCATTTCTGTGTAATCTTATTTAATCCTCGTCCTTTAACGCTCATCTAAACATAGCATTAACGTTGACAAGCGCGTTTTTAAAACAAACTGCTATTTTTAAATACTTTGCATCAAGCAATTTTAGCAAGCGAATGCCAGTTTACCAGATCTGACAAAAGCTTGGTCTTTCAGCACTCTTTAATTTTAAGGAGCAATAAGCCGGGAAGTTCTTAATTTTTGCAGTTTTGGCACCGCTAAAAATGCTGATCTGCATTAAATTCGAATAAATACCCTGAAGTATTAGAACACATAATTTTAGAACAAACATTGATCAGGAGGCCATGTAGAATCGATTGGCATACCCCTGTTCGGACCCTAGCAAAACACCCTGTACAAGTTTGCTCGCAAGAGACTGATTTAGTAAAAGTTGTATTCGTGTGTGGATCTTTACTAAGAGTCTCAATATTCGAAACCGCTCAATCTTGTTGAAACTACTAAGAACTCTGCAGACAACTCTGTACATAGAGAATTATTATTTCCAGGCAAAACAGGAAATACAGGAAAAGCGAATTCAAGGATCTCTTATATTTGTGGTTCTAAAAAAGCTCAACCGTTTGGATAAGGTAAGAATTCGCGCCGGTCGTGATGCCCTGCATAAAGAGAAACTCCGAGTCGATAGCAATCGGCTGCAGTTGCAAAATTTGTTATATGAAGCAAACCACCTAGAACGGGAAGTTCAACGCTGTTACCAGTTTAAAAGCCAGGATGAAGAAATCGATCTTATATCAGAAGACGAATTTTATGCGAATGCACCAGAAGCAATTTCAAGACCTGCAAAAACGAAAAGTGATGAGCACGCCAGACGATTAGCCCGACTCGAGTGGGAATTGCAACAGAGAAAAGAACTTTCTACGTTATGTAGGGAACTAACTGTAGCAAAGGAAAGTGCGGCTCAAGATATATCATTAAAAACAGACCGTTTAGATTCTTTGGCTCCTTGCTTGGAGGCTCTCTTGAAAGCCACTAAACCTTTGCAAACTGCTCTTGATATGGAGATTGAGAATGAGTGGGAGGTGCAAAAATCTGCTCGACTTCTTCCCCGTCCTCTATATCTTGTTTATGCTAATTTGTCTGCATACAGCGAGGCTTGTGAGCCAAATCTTGTCACAAGTATAGAAGGCGATGAGGAAGAGGCTAGACAGCTTGAGGAAGAAGGAAAGAATGAGAGGCAAGACGATGATGACAATCAGGATTCAGATAATGAAGAAAATGACGCAGAAAATAGAAAAAAACATTACAAAAGATTATCGAAATCCGACGTTTTTGAGATCAAGAAAACCAACTTGCTGAAACCCCATCCACTAAGCGTAACTTTTATGGTAAGTCAAATACTTTTTATATTTACTATGGAACTTATAAAAAAGTCTGATTTTAGCTTAAGAAAGCTAATTCCAGTGGATCGATGTCCATCACTCTTCGGTATTTCGCAGGCTTAGGTTTTGTGACTGCCAAACCGGAAATTTCTATAACAAACACTGGAGTAACTGCTGGGTAAGGTAAACCAGCTTGAAAATTGAGTAAGCATTAAAATATTATTCTTGGAACAGAGATGTAATTTCCTCGGACAGCATCTTTAATTGTCTGTACCCAGATGACTTTGGAGATCACAGTCCAAATCCAAAAACAATTTTTCAAGTATGTTGTATTGAGATTTAGATTTATACAATACATATTCAAAGTATATTTACATTTTGGAACTCTAGCTTAAGGAATGCGGTTTGGACGAGTCAAAATTGATGGAGTTTTTGTTGGAACAGAAGTTTGGAAAGCCCTACAAGTGGACTCAACGCCTTTGTGGACTTGATTTTATTCAGTCTAACAAGCCTGGAACTTCGGGTATTGGTGACATCGAGGTATCCCATGAGTTGGTTCAGGACACTGTGCCGACATTAATCAAACTAATCAAATCCCGTTGGCAATCACGTTTGGGGCTGTATAAACAAATATACGCCCTAGAAAATAAAAACATTGATTTGACTGGCTCAAATGAAAACATTCCAGTGCGAATTTCAAGCAGTTTGGTTCAATGGACACCAATTACTTGGGATGATTACATTTCGAATCCGGTCACCCAAAAATTTGCTGATGACAATCTTGTCGGTATATACGATATGTTTTATAGAGCTGTTGTGACTCGCGGCTCCGCAAAATTAGAATGCTTGATAAGTATTTCCTCAAACTTTCCTGTTGATCAACCTCTTTGGGTCTTGTGTCTCAGCTGGAACGGCAAGCATGATGCTTCAAATAATCCCGCTATAAGGGTATTTTTTCTCACTATTTTTTAACCGGAAAAACATTTAACAAGACATTTGCTTTCAGGATATGGAGTATTGGATAAATCTTCCCGTTCCTCCCAAATCACCAACTCCTGTTTTGGCAGCACAATTAAAGCGAGCAATGTCCAGCTTGGATATTTTCTTGGAGACAGAAGGACCTTTGTACAATCCAGCTGAATTTACTCAGGATAAAACTTTTTTGAAACCGTTTCGAGGACGACAACGGTCGCGTCCATACAAAATTGTGCAAACTGGTAGCACTATAATTTATAAGCAAATCTAAATTAAGTATGTCAAATAAAAAAAATTGTGGAAATTCAGGACTTACAGATTATTTTATTTTTTAAAATACATCGTTAATTTTTTTCGAGTATTTTAAGAACAGCTTTTAGTTTTCTTTAGTTTGGAAATATCTGCAATGAACAAGTAACAATTAACGTCGAAGTAAGTCATAAGACAATAGCGATTTGTTTTATATTTTAGAGTTTTTTAGTTTCAAGGGATCCCAAGAAAAGCGGAAGAATTTGGAATTTTCAATATGTTTATTTGGCAATGCCGGTTATAAAATTTGATACATTCAGCAGATTCAGTTTTGTTTACAAAATTTTTGACAATTGACAGATATCAGCTGGAGCGGTTAGTTTATCTTTTTTCCTAGTTTTCTGGTGTTCATAAATGAAATACCTTCGATAACATGATAAGCTGTGAAACTATCAAACACGTGAGTAGTTGATGCGCTGTAAAAATGCAGTGTCTTGTGTACCACCGTGAATTATAATTATTCATCGGATCTTTGATCTTTCATTAATAAACTGTTCATTTGAGGACGGTTCTGTCCAATTTTCATGGTGGCTTGATTTGAAAATGATTTCTGAAGCATTTTGCAGTGATAAAAACAGGAAAATGAATAATAAAATATTCCACTTGCTAAATTTAACCCTCGCTTCTTAATAAAAGTTGAATTCTTACCCTCTTAATTGTTTTTAAAAATCAATTTTATTTAGGGGAGAAATTGTATTTTCAGAAATATACACACAAATAATGAGAAAGCAACATTTTTATCTTTAAATGCTGAAGTAGAACATTAATTCCTTTAAAATCAATATTCTATCGGTTTTATAAAACTTATGATCCTTTTTTTTAATAAAAGTTTGGTAAACAGACTAATAAATAAATTAATAACAATAGTAAAAATACAACTTCACTGTTACGCCTTCTCGAATCCTACTTGGGGTTTTCTTTAAAGCCTAAATATCTTGCTGCTAACGTGTAGATAATTGAAAATATCTTACTTTATACACAGTTGTAATTGTTACACTTTTGAACAATCCATGAAATGAATCAAAGTATTTAAATAATCCATAAAGAAAAATGATAGGTACATGGCTTTAAAGTTTAATTTTTTCAGGGCTGATTCTTTCTTGTAATAAACAATTTATATATTATTTTATTAATGTTTAATAAGGGCAAATTAATTTTCATATTTGGCTTTTTCAAAAAAACAAATTTTCTTCACTCTGATTATATCGAAAAATTCAAATTTATAGCTGTAGTTTAAAGTGCTAAAATTTCGATCTATAATTTAATGAGTGTATTCTTTTAAATTAGGTAGATATCCTAATTATTACACGAGCAAGTTTTTTTAAACATGCGTGCAGTGCTAATATCCGTCGGTTTCACTTCGATCTCCCCAATCTGCAATGATTTTTTGTCGGAATAGAAATATTAAAATAACTAAAAGGAAGATATTTGATTTGTCCGTTTTCAATAATAGTTCACTTTAACTTCGAATATTTTCGATAATCACCCTATATGAAACTCATCACACTGACAGATATAAACAATAGAGGCAGTTATTTCTTAATTAACTTGAAACTTATAGAACAAAAATTAATCAAGCCAGTTAAAATAATAGCTTTATTTCAGGTTCAAAATGTGGATCATTCAAACGATCTTGATACACTTCTTCTTCCTGGGTTCGATTTTTGTGATGTACTTCAGATCTCCCATAATTAAAGGTCTAACACCTCAGAATGACATTGAAAATCCTCCTGCGAAAAGGTATCTATTTGTTTCCATTATTGTTTGTTTTCTATTTTTTAGAATCTAGAATTTTAAAATATCTACTATTAATTTCTGCTAATAATATATTTTTTTATACAGACTAGTTCTTATGGTTACTGATGGGCTGCGGGCGGAATCGTTTTTCAAGGAAGACTGCAAACATGTTCCCAATATTAGGCGAATTTTTAGCGAGCGTGGAATTGTTGGTGTTTCGCAAACGCGTGTTCCAACGGAATCTAGACCTGGACACATTGCTTTAATTGCTGGTACATATATGAAAAATTGAATTTAAATTTAAATTTGAAAGCTTCTATTTGTGTCATTATAGGATTTTACGAGGATCCATCTGCTGTGACCAGAGGATGGAAGGAAAATCCAATTGATTTTGATTCCGTTTTTAATCGCTCTGGGGTAATTTCAATTAATTTATTTTCGTTATTGTAGAAATATTTTAAAATTATTGTTGTAATTCGTTTATAATGTCTTGAGTACTGGAGAAATTTAACGTGCATTGTTTTAATAAAATATCTTTTAAACAAAAAAAATTCATAACAATAATGCTTTAAACGTTTATGTGATACAGATATGTTTCCACTTTATTTATTTGAAATTCGTTTAATTCTTATTTTTTAGATTAGAATTAAAATCTTAATTTTTGTGATATGAGAAACAATTTAGAAGATAGTCTTTTTTGTATGCATTATTTGTTCCAGGTTTTATTAATGTGATGTACTCAAAGTGTTAAAGGGCTTTATTAAGTTTAAACATTTTTTATTGCAGAAAACATTTGCTTGGGGTAGTCACGATATCTTATCGATTTTCTCTCAATGTACAGATAAAAAAAAACTGAACATATTCTCATATGACCATGCATTGGATTTTTCTGGAAAAGATAAAACTTATTTACTTGATACTTGGGTTTTTAGCAGATTGAAAGCATTTATCGAAAGAAAATTTAGAAGATTAAGAGATGAATCCAAGGTAATATTCTTTTTACACCTTTTGGGATTGGATACTTCTGGACATGTCCACAAACCACAATCGAGGTAAATAATTGTTTCATTTTTTTGAATTGAACTGAAAGTTGTGTAATACACAGTCTTTTTTTGGAAAATTTGAATATTACCGATCACGGAATTCTTGAAACTTACAAATTATTTGAAGAAAGTTTTAATGACAATAGAACTGCATATGTTCTAACTTCAGATCATGGAATGACAAACGCTGGTATATTTATCAATTAACATAAAGACTATGCATATAAATAAAAAAAATGTTTTAGGCTCTCATGGATCTGGTGATGATCACGAGACCCAAACTCCTTTTGTAGTCTGGGGAGCAGGCATAAAAAACTGGCAAAATATGAATACTATTTCTTCAAAGTAGTTATAAATAATCATATGTACTTTTATTAAAATAATACATTTGCAGAAAAAACATGGCTTGTAACGTTCCTATTTTTAAAATAGAGCAGGCAGACATAGCACCTTTAATGTCGTCATTAATTGGAGTTGCTTCACCAATGAATAACTTTGGCATTCTTCCCGTTGAATTTTTAAACGTTTCGAAGGTAATACAATGACTATTTTGGGAAAATTTAAGACTTGAAATTTCTTTTGCAGGAATATCTTGCTAGTGCTTTTTCAAACAATGCTTTACAAATATTATCTCAGTACGATTGGCTTCTTTCTAATTTTAAACAAGGTTACTTTTCGAATTATCTCCCAGAATTTTATAAATTCAATTTGAAAGATTTTACACTCTTTCGAGATAATTTATATCGAAATATGTCACTTCTGCATTACGAAGATGTGGTAAGTTATAAATTGAATTAGAGCAACTATGATAAATCGTAGGAGATCGACTTTATTATTATCCATATATTTTTAGATGAAGTCTTGCAAAAGTATACTACCTCTGACGCTGGAAGGAATTGACTACTACCAAAATTATTTTGAAAAATTACTACTTTTTTGCACAACGTTATCATTTTTCGGATGGATAGCTTACCTCTTTTGTCTTCTACAGAAATTAGAAATACAAAATAATTCAAAGATAAATCGGATTTACAGTCTAGCGTTCGTTTCAATCTTCCTTATTCTACTATTTGTATATCGTAAGTTTTTTTAAAGAACTAAACGTTTTTTAAAATATAAAGTTGCTAATTGTTGATTAAACTATTTATGCCCAAAACCACGGACTGCAATTACGTAATAGTAACAATGCATCTAATCATCAGTAAACATTTAAGTGATGATTAAGTGAAGAGAAATTTGACGGCCATTAAATTGTTAAGTTATTAGCACTGCAAATTCAGTCAACTCTGAGAGGCATAAATGGTTTAATGAAAAATTCTGTCAGGTTATTTACTACCTAAAGTTAACATATGGTTATTCTTTTCAGTTCAAAATATTCCCTACGTCGTGGGAGCATACATAATTTTTCCAGTGTTTTGTTGGCTACCAGCTCTATCAAGAGACGTTTTCAGGCACCTTCAACTTTCCATGACTTCCATTCGATCTACAGCTATTTTTGTAATCGGAGCTGTTTTATTGGTAAGTTAAATATTTTATTTATAAGGATAGTTATTGAATTTATTGTTTATAGTTTAAAGTTAAACAATATGAAATTCCTAAACAATTTCGGGAGTATCTCAAGGTAGTCATTTAGATCCATTGTTACTTATAATTTATGTGAACGATATTGTATTTTAGTGTGTTTTTCTGTCGACTAAATTGCTCGTGTTTAAAATTCATATTTTAGATGGAACTGTAGATCGCTATCATTGTTTTCACACTATTTATTTTTATTCTAGGTTTTATCGTTTTACAGGAGAGAAGTTATATCAATAGCATTTGTTACGTTTTCTTTTTATGAAGCGAAACCTTTTGCAGGTAATAGAAAATTCGCTTAATTATTTTAATTTCACATTTATATATTTTACTCGAAAGGTGATAGTGCATTTCAACAATATAAATGGATTATTTCAACGCTGTTATTAGCAACATTCCCATTTTATCCGAGTGCACACGGAGCAAAAAGTGATGTCTTGATGTAAGATCTAAAATAAGATTAATTACGAAAGTAACAAAATGTTCCTTATAGGTTTTTAGGCGTTGCCTTGTGGTTGGTTAAAGCCTACTTTAGTAGACTATTTATGGATAGACTGTGCTGCATTTTTACAATTTCGGTGGTAGCTAATTTGATGCTATGTATTTACACTAGTAATAACTTTATGGGAGTTCCGCTTTTGTTACTAATGGTTTCTTGGATATTAGCAGGTAAACATTATTCTTGACGTACGTTCTGAAAAATTAACTTTAATCGATTAATTCGTAGTCGCATCGTATGTGCTGCCCTTGTTAACAAATTCAATCCCACAAATCCGCCTAAAGTATATTTTCCATTACTTTGAGGCTACTTATATGCTCTTGTCAGTAAGTTACGAGTTTCTTTTTATTGTACTGCTTGGAATGCACTTAAATATGCTTACTGACTTCCGAAAAAAGAGTACAGACAAAGTAAGCACATAAAATATTTTTTTTTTTTAATTTTTGGATTTAACTATATGCCTAAATATTTTTCAGAATAAATATTCAAAGACACCAATAAATATTTTATCGCAGTTCAAGATAGCTTTTTCGGTGGTAAGATAATGTAGCATCTTTTAATTATTTCCTGTTTATTTTCTTTAATATCCCTTTAGCTACTATTCACAATGTTATCATTCTTTGGTACCGGCAATATTGCATCTATCAGCTCGTTTGATCCTACCATCGTTCGATGTTTTGTAACAACGTTCTCACCATTCACCATAATGAGTCTTGTTATTCTAAAACTTACTATACCGATTGTTCTTATTATGTGTGGCGTCTGTGAATATACAAAATCCAAGGTGAGAATTATATAACAGTTTTTAACACGTTGACGTAAATGACGTCTATAGACATCAATTCAGCTTATATAGCTTATAGCTGAATAGACGTCGTGCGCGTCAACGTGTTAATATTAATAATTCGTATTTATATTCCCTACTTTTCGAACGGTTCTTTGTGAAATTGTATTATATTTAAAGTGAATTATAAAACACAAAATATCGTCAGAAGTACGACTAGCTGATTTTGTTAATATCAATGATACTTTATCCAAAATCTATATTTAACAATTTTTCTTCCCTTAAGAAAAAAGATTAACTAGATTTATATAATTTTGCATTTAAAAAACTGCTGATAAACATTTGTGTTTTATCGATTTTTTAGAGCTAAGTATTTTGGTAAATAATTGAATTTGATAAGAAAATTTAGCAATTTTTTTAATAAATCATTTTTATTTAAAAATGCTTTTCTTATAGTGGGACGAAAAGAGAGTATTCATCAGCATTCTCGTGATATGTGAAGTTATGGGATTGAATTTCCTTTTTATGGTTACAAATAAAGGATCCTGGTTAGAAATAGGAACATCAATTTCTCATTTTGTTATTATGGAAGTAACGACCTTAATTCTTCTAATAATAAATTATGTATCCAAGTGGCTGACAACTTCTAAATTGGAGACTATTGAACATTACTTCAGTAGAATTCTAAAATATTAGTTTAAAGCCAATTTGTATAAAACTGTATTTGTAATTTTGTATCATACAAAATTGGTTGTCTTTTTGTAAATAAAAATTAATTAATGCGCATAATAATAAACTTTCATTTACATCACTCACTAAAAGTGGTAAGAAGGCCCTTTTACAGTAAATTTGTCAATTTGGTTGACTACGTGTTAGTAAGAAAGGATTTTCTGTTTCAGCCTACTGAAATGAAAATATTAAAAAGTTTTGTCTGTATTGAAATAATCTTTTGGAGTACGTTCCATAATTTTTTTATCAATTATTGTTAATGCAACTTAAACTAATCGAAATTAATGAAAATATGAAAAATGCACATTCTTAAAGCGATTAAAGATTCATTCCTTCTAACAAAATAAATGTATTTTCTAAATTACAATTTTTATAGCAAAAGGTAATTCATTTTTCTCATGACAATATTTTTCAAATAACGTTTAAGAGATTTAATTGAGAATCATTCTTTTTACTTGTTTAAGTAGCTTTTACCTGGAAATCCTAAAAGTTTGATTTGAGGGTAGGATAGAAATAAAATACTTTTCTTTTTTATATGTCGCGTGCATTTGAGTTTACAACATAACAATTTCAAAATGAAATTTATGTACAACAAATAGCTTAGACCTAAAAATTTTATAAAAACAACATAAGATGACATCAATTCATATAATAATTATTACAATTACACGGAAGAGTCAATAACTGCTTTTATGAGAATCTAACTAATTATAAGTCAGAGTGTGGACATTCCTTTTTTCATCTTGGTGGATGTAGCGCTTGGTGACAGCAATAGAATCGAGAACCGCCTGCTCCTAGAGCCTCTACATTTTTTTAAATGATCTGCTGGACGGATACAGTGAATCTGCTTCAACAAATATAATGCAACGAGAAATCCATACAAATTGAGGAAAACTTTAAAAATAGACATTATTTTAAAACGTCCGGGCGGAAGGGTTATACTCACACCAAAAGAATATAAACATTTTTTTTTTTAATTATTATGTGGAAAGGCACTCTATTATTAAAGGTTGCTTATACAATTGAACATTTATAATTTTTTTTTTAGAAATTTTTAAAACACACGTAACATATACATATTTCTATATTGGTCACAAGTGCTCCTAGCATTATTTTAGATTTTTTTTTTCAAAGATAACTTTATAATCCTAATACCGGGAATATTTAAATAATTTATAATGTCTAAAACCTAAAACAGTCACGATAAAACTTAAATTATAAGGAGACCTGGTCGCCTAGCCCTGTTTCCCTCCATTGAAGTAGCTTACTCTTATTTATGTATTTTAATTAAACTTAATACTCATAGTTACATACACTGTACAATTAATTTAATTCAGTAATCCTTTTACGAGTATCTTTAAAAATTATTTTCTTAAAATTGTAATTTTTTATCTTGTTTAAGTTTAAAGAAATTATCTCCTACGTATACAACAATTTTATTCATTATAAATGTATCTAAAAACAAATAAACTTAACGGGGATGATAAAAAATTAAACTAATATTAATCGTGGAATTGTTTGCTGGAAAAACAAAATGATTTCTTAAAATTTTAAATGCAATTCCTATATTCGAAATTTTTATTTAGTCCTAGAAACTTTTATAAACTTTTCCATTGTGAAGAAAAAATTTTCTTTTGGTTAATTTTAAATTAGAAAATATAAAAAGGAATTTAGTTATTTTAGTTAAAAATCAAAATAGGTGTTCCTTTATTCCCAAAAGAATTCATATTAGAAACTATTACAGTTTTACTTTACTTTTAAATGCCTATAGTCCCAATTCATAATCAAACAATAATTAAAGAAATATAGTTTTTATTTAACAGCAATTTTAATAAAGTACATTGAGCTGATTTAAGTTAGCACTTTGTGATCAATTGGATTACTTTTGAACAAGCCGCCGTAGGTTGCCTCTAAAACGGATTAGTAAATTTTTGACTATAATTGTCGGCACCTAGCAGAAGGTATATTTTCTTCGATAAATGTGCTTTAGAGCTAAATATACATACATCTTTATATAAATGCGTTAATACTTTTTCTACCTACGAGTATAATGTTCCTCATAACCTCTAAAGTAGGAATGCGATTTCAGCCGTTTTTTCATATTTATTTACATATATGCTATCGACGCCGTAGCTTACGTAATTTCTTCCAAAAACGCTGGTTTAAAAACATAAAACTAGTTTTCCTGTTGTTTAAATAGTGCTTTAGTTTTAAATCTAAACATAAAGGGTAATTATTTGAAATAACATTTATTAAAAAATATTTTGGAAATCAAATTGAAATGCCGAATAGAAATATCAAAATTAAGCATGTATGTTTAAAATGTTAGCATGTTGTGGAAAATAAATAACGCGTATATGCAATAAGGACCCCTTTTTTTCTTTCTCAACCACTTTTTATTTTTAATGCAAGTCAAGAATTACGAAGAATGAAATTGATATTCGGATCCAAAAGATGTAAAATGATAATTAGATATTTTCGGACTTGCAATTCGAAGGGATATGGTAATGTTATGTTAATTATCTAGAAATCATTGTCTTTATGTAAAGGATTCTTAATTTATAATTTATTATTAAAACAAAATTGTGCTATTAGTCTAATTAGTATAATCTAAAATATCTGCTTTGTTGTGTAAGATCTCATTGATCAAAATCGACCGAATCAGTATAGACCCTAATTGGTAACAAACGACCATTATATATATATCCCAAGATAGAGTTTTTTTAAATATTATCGGCATGATTAAGAACTACCCAAACCAAAACCACCAACCACCATATCGCTTTCTTAATAAACATTTAATTTAAAATTGTGTTTGATTCCGTTTTCCATTAAGTCATTCTTTAAAGTTTTAGTACCAACTTTGAATAAAATTTTTGGCTTAAATTCAATTTTAATGTTAACAAATATAAAATAATAAATATAATATAAAATAATATTTTTTGTCGATCGCTCGTACTTCCTGATATATTTAACTTTAAACTTTCGAAAAGTGAGATTTTTTTTGCGAAATATTTTCTAAATTAAACATGTTTCAATTCGTCTTCGGTAAATAAATCTAAAATTCATTACTGATTTCAACTCAAAACATTGGCTTATTTTTTTGTTTTTAATACATACATACTATAATATATTCACATATATACACTTTTAAGCATTATGTATGGATCTAAATTTAGTCTAAGAATTTAAAGAAACTGTCCGAAGCTCTTAAAATTTCGAGTTTACTGTGAGTTGTAAAGTATGAAAACTTAAATTTGTTTACCAGATTATTATTTCTTAAAATTCTACTTTATCGGTCTTCTTTAGAATCAAGAGTAGCTATTTCCATAAAAGGCATCAAAAATGTTATGAATTTGACTTGATGGAAAATTAAATAATAACAATATTGTTCAAAAATTAAAAATATACTATAAGAGGAAAAATAACGAATTTCTTTCATTGGTTAGAGTTGAATAAAAGTCGAGCATTTTAACTTATAGGAGATTTATAATCGCGTTTTTGGAAAATAATATAGTATAGTGCGAAAATATTTAGAAAGGCAAAACGCCACATTTACGGGAACACTTAAGAATAGAATTCGATAAAAGGTGGGGAATCCTTCGACATCATATAGATAGGCCTTTACATGGCTTTAGAATAACTCGTCTCAGTAGTAAATAAAAAATTAACTATAAATTTTCTTTTCTGCTTTACTTTTACTGACTATTTTGGATGTATTAGTTAGTCGGGGCGCATTTTCCTAAGAGTGACTTGCACTGCTTGTTAGAAATCAATTCATTAGCAATACAGTAAAAAGGATATTCATTATCACAAAGTTCATTACAAAATACATGTTCTTTATAAAACGTGTAAACCATCTCTTTTATAAAATGCCGGATCTTTAGGGCAATTAGTGTTTATGTGTAGTATATACAGAAGGATAAAAATCGGAAGACAAATATTAAAGAAAAATTATTAAATAAACTATAACGCCATCTTCGGGCGGAAATTACAGGGTTGGCTTCTAGACTATAATTTCTACTTTCGTACAATATCATTTTTAGATTATAGTGGAAAGCATTTGGTCTTTTTATTGAGGTTGTTCAGTGACTTGCTGCGATTTTTCTTCAGTCGAGGCTTTGTCCCCGTAGATTTCGACGACGCCTGGTTATCGTTCCCGCTCAATTTCTTAAAGTCGTTGGAAGGTTTTCTTTCAGGGCTCTCGCTGCAGTCTCTTATAAAGTAGGGTTCCAGCTGTTGCATGGAGTACCTGGATGGAATTTCAGATCGTGAGGGTATGTCCTCTAACGCATTTGAGCAACTACTCTGCTCAAACTCTTCCGCTTTCGAAAACAGGCGGTCGAACTCCTTCGTTAACTCGGTTGTGAATAAAGAAATCGTATGTTCTTCATCGTCGTAGAGATCAATAATGGTAAAATCACTTGTTGTTATTTCGGTGTTATACTGCTCGTCTGATGTAGATGCCACGTTGTCGTCAACTATAGTCTCAACATCTATTTTAGTTTCTAGGTAATCTTCATTGTACTTACTTCCCGCTGCAGAAGTTTTTCTCTCATTTTCAAGAAACTTATCAACGAGATCGACATCTTCGTTTTTACATTCTTCATCCATTGCAATGTCGCTCTTCTCACTTTCGTTAGATTTTGTAAGCGGAGGGACATCTGTTTTTTGGCATATTTCGCTAAGTGAACCTTCTGGAGTTAGTGTAAAATCCTCAAAATCACAGTTTTGAATTGGCTTCAAGTCATCGGGAGTAATTGTAAAATCATCAAAAACTTCACTTTTAAGAGACAAACTCAACTTCGACGTGCTGCAGCTGTCCATGTTGAGATTTTTTACTGTATCAAATGCGTACTCAGTTAGCGTACTATGAGTATGCACGGTTCCACTTGAATTACTTAGGAGCTCTAACGATTCGGTTCTGTCCATGCTTGCATATTCGTCTTTTATTAAAGAAGTTTCTATAACCGATTTAGACTGTGTCAATTTAACATAGTCTAGAACTGGAGCAGTTGCACCGTCTCCTCTTGTTGTTGGTACAGGTTCCTTTAGTTTTTCTGGGTTTTCTGCATTACGGATGACATTTTCTTTGGAACAAATTTTGTAAATAGTTAAAATATCCGAATGCGTTTGGTCTTGTAGGTCATCAACTGATTTCATGACCTTCTCCTCCTTTCGGCGGTCGTAGTCATCGAAGGAATTTAAGTGATCCAAACTTATATTTTTGTGAACCAGTCGGCCTATCATAGACTGCTCCAGCGTAAACTGTTTGTTTTCAAATCCACATTTTTCGTATTCAGAGCACTTGCTCTCTTCAGGCATTAAATAGATTTCATCAACATCCGAATCACCGCCGACGTTAACATCAATCCCGTCCTTGCTTATATCTATGTCTCGTGGAACATTTCTTCCTTCGAGATTTTTATCTTCTATCAACTCAACTGGGCAAGTTGAGGGACCTGGATGATCAATGTATGGAGGACCTCCGAGGGTCTCTCTAATGTCGACCTCGTCGTAGAAATCACCTTCATCGTAAAAATCACCCTCTATTTCCTCGCCATATTCATCTTCGAACGCACCATAGTACTCGTCCTGTTCATTGTAATATTCGAAATGTTCTTTATCTTTCCGATTGTAGTAATACTCCTCGTCCTCTTCCTGGTAGTAATCACTGGACGTATTCGGGCGAAAATTAAATTTGGGCTCACTTTTCTGTTTAAAAAGTAGTGCATTTTTATTGTAACGCCCAATTACTCTTAAACCCTTCTTCTCTAAGCGGTACTCATGTTGGTTTATGTATGACCCATCTTTTCGATCATCACCTTTGAAATGCTCATGTTTGTAAAGACCTCCGAAATCCTCGGAGCAAAATTTTTCGTATAACTCCATCGCACTTAAGCGTACACTTCCAGTTTTATTGTAAAATTCCTCTGAAAGGGGGGAATGACACTGTTCTGCATAAACACAAGTTGAGCTATTATTTTTCTTACTTTTCGAAGATTTCCTACTACCAAGACGAGATGGACTTATCTTCGACTTGTTAATTTCTGTGTTCGACTTTGAAACTTCCGATAATTTAGCTTTAGAGCTGGATTTTGAACAAAGCTCATTTGTCGATCGAGAAGAATTTGAGAACATAGATAACTTTTTCGAAGAAAAAAGTGAACATTTTCCCTGTTTTTGGCTAAATAGTGAAAGTTTCGACAAATGAATAGCACCCCTTTTTTCTAGATTTTTACCACCTTTTGCAATTTCCTTATTACCAGCCTTATGAAGTCCGGATTTTTGTACTTTTTCTTCATCAGCTTTTTTACGATCATAGAGAGTAGATGTACTAAATCGTTTGCATTTAAGTAATTTGTTTACTTTTTTGAATTTACCAAAAGGTTTATCGAATAAACTGGTCTTCCCGTGCTCACTGGGGCTCTTTGATTGGCCCTCCGGCTTAATATCTAAAACGCTTGGACGCAAGTTTGAGCTTCTTGAAGAGTATTCGCTTAATTCAATTGGCACCGGGGATTTCAGTTCAGTTCTATCATCCGCAATATAAAGCAATCGTTCCTTTTCTTTTGGAGTTTCTCCTAATCTCGAGGATGAATAAACTCTTGATCGCATTTTTGAGTAGCTCGAATATTTATTATCTAATTTTCTTACCCCCGAATCGCTCGATGCTCCATTGGCGCAACTTTCTGGGCTGCAAATTCTCGATATATCTTTAACATCGCCGGACGTTTCATTCGAATGACTGCTAAGAGTTTGATAGCCAGTTATATTTATAAGCTCTTGATTAGAGAGTTCAAATTCATGTTCCAAACTTTGATTTTTCCATTTCCCAAAATCAGACCTTTTCTTTCCAATTTCATCCAATGTATCCCCATCGCTTTTATATTCTCTTTGCAAATTGCTCTTTATAATTTCTTTATACTCCTTTTCCAGCCTCTCCAAATCCGTTGTAGAGTCTGAAAAGACCGCATCAATTTCATCGGTTGATGGATTTTTGGAACTTTCATCCGTTGATTTTTCCACCATTTTCCGAAAACAAGTATCATCAAAATCACTGGAGTCTTTTCTACTGTAGACTGACGAAGCTGCGGAACTGTTGCGATCTTGTTCTCTTACAGAGATCTTTTTCTTTCCACACTCGGCAAATTTGCCCTCGTGCGAAAAATTCGGACTTATATGTACTTGAAATTCACCGTTACTTTTCAAAATTATTTCGTTTCGATCCTCGAAAATACCTTCACTTAAAATTTCCGAATCTGTTCTTATAATACGCCTAGATTTTCTTAACATTGGTTTACGAGTTTTATATGTAGCTCCATGCTTTTCATCGCTCTTGTTTAAAATTTCATAGCTAGAAATATCTTCTTCAATTTTCTCCGATTCTTTTTCATTTCGCAAAATTTTGGAAGAAGGCTTTTCATTAAACTCGGAAATATCATCACATTTAACGAGCTGAGCTCCTTCAGTCGACTTTATGCTTGGTGGAAAAGATAAATCAATTCGCTCCTTATCTAGATAAGAACTTGTACTTAAACTCCTAGATTTCTTTTCGTTTACCGCAGCCCACATGTTTCTCTGCAGGCAATCGTCAGCAGAATGCTGAGTTTTGAACTCAATATTTGATTTTGTCTCATGGGAAGGTGACCTAACGAAAAATTGGGTTTCGAGTCGACACGCTTCGTCTAACTCTTTTTTTCTAGTTAGTGGAGTAGTTCTTCTACTGTTGTGGACTGAAATAGAAGCAGACGACGTAACGCTGAGGGTTTTCAAACCTTGGTCAGAGTACACGAAGGGCGGTATTAGTCCCATTTCACCGGACATGATCTGCTTGTTAAGGTTTCGAGCAACTTCGGTTAAAACGCACATTTCTGTGCCTAAATCGAATGTCCCAACTGTTTTTAGTCTATCTAATCTACCTCGATATCCTTTCCGCTGAGGCTCATTTCCACCCAAACTGTACAGACGACCTTTCTTCTTTCTATCGATCGATTTAAAATTTCTATCCAATATCTGTCGGTTTAAAAATTCTTTTTCGGCTTGCAAAAGGGTCTCCCTTTTATCAATTTTATCAATGTATTTATTCACGACAATTCGGCCTGTGTTGGATATTTCACTCGGGAGATCAACATTTTGATTTTCGGGCGTTAAAGGTATACATTTTCCACGCCCAAAAGCAATAAACCTGCAATTAATAAAAAGGAATTTACAGTTATTTATTTAATACATGCTGTAAATCGAAAAGCAAATGGCATTTAAAATTCGTACTTAAGCTCATGCGGGAAACGATCATAAACAACACCATAACTCTTAACATGAATTAATGCATTGTGATCGGATGAATTTTGATATTTTTGTAGAATTGTTTTTCGTAACCTGAAATTTAATCATCACACTTTTTCTGTTTGTTAATGTTAATGTTGAGGTTCTTTTATATATTTATATTAAAACACACTTACCGCAATTACGCACTATTTAGTCCAATTTTGGCAATTTGTTAATAAACTAGAAATACATACGTTTTCACATCGAGCTAATTGAAATCGGTAAAAATAAATTTTAAGAAACACCATCTGAAAGTCTCAAATAATTTTAAAATGTAATACATAGCTGCGAAGATTTAGGAAAACACTTTGTTTTTAAATATACTTGTACAGATGTTATTGATAATCATGCAAAAATCGTTAAAACCAGAGCAATCGGAATCTTATTTTATTATATGCAAACATTAGGACGTATATAAAGGACGATTTAGAATTTACTTTTATTTCCAGATCCACGAAAAAGAAAATTACAAAACTGTAGTGATTTTATTCCTAAAAACATTGTAAAATCATTCGATAAAAATAAAAAATTATTCTTGAGGGTAACAATAAATATCTCAAATTTGTAACTTGATCTTACTGCCTGTGTATATTTTTAATACACATATCATTTAATAAAGGCCATCGGTAAGTTTGTTATCACTTACATAAAAGCAAATAAAATTCCACTTCCCCAATTCATTAGAAAATATTTCGATATTTTTTTAGGTTTGATTAATCAATTTGAAGAATATGCTTAGTAAATAAATTGTCATATATCACAATTTTTTATATAGATACACTTGTTTAAATAATAGAACACGTTGATTTAATAATTTCTATTCGACAGTTACATGACGCGGAATGTGTACGATATTCAAAATTATAAAGATGAATGAATGTTACTTGTTTGCTAATTAGAACGCAATTCTGTAGAAGCATTTTTTACATTTGCATAACATTAAAAACATCTTAATATATATAAACTACACATAAACTTCCTTGCTGGGAGGACAACAGTGCAGAAAATAAAAAGGACTCCATTTGTTTAAACATTTTAATACATTTATACAAAATGTCATGCATTAACTAAAAATCAATATTTAACTTAAAATTAACACTTTCAGTATGTTTTTTCTTGTCCAAAAATTGATTTAACAAAAACAATACATCCTACAACATGAATAAAATTATGTACGATGTGACACTGAGGAGTGAGGACCCCAAACCTGTCTGGCCACTGTGAATGAAGTAAACGTATTTACTATAAATGAAAAAGTGCCATTCAAAAATAAAAGTTACAATGTCATAAATTATGCTTACAACTTAACAATGATACAAATACATGAATTGGCTTTCGTATTTACGTATAATATTGAAATAACATTAAATAAGCTTCTAATACTCTCGTCACGAACACAAATTAAAGAGCTTAAGAGCTTATGGAAAACAAGGAAAATTTTTGGATTTTTAAGTAGTTACCACAGGCCGTCGTGTAATTCGCTTTCTCACTTCTTTTCTTTATGCTCCTTATCTAAGAAATGCAGCACGTAGTGAAGTACGAGATCGTAGCAGTACTTGTACTCAGTCTAAAATAATAGTAAAATTAATAAAACATAAGTCTCGGGAAAACTAGCCTTACCATGTTTTCTATTAACTGGGGTCGGTGCCTCCGAACTGTTTTCACTGCTTGGAAGACGTCCACTTCGCCGTGTTGAATAACTTGTTCAATGCAGGCATTTGCTGCACAGTAAACCCCAGCGCGACTTCTTCCATCGCTGTTGAAAAGAAACAAATTTAATAATATTTTAATTATATGATTGAAAAAAGAAGTCAGTCTTAAAATTAAAGAACCAGGCCAATTTTATTTAGTAATGTACTGACATCCGTTATTGGAAAGTTTTAAATTAACTTTTATATCAAAAGTCGTTTTAAAAATACTTTTAAGTTATGAGATATTGGACAGTATTTCAGTATTTATGAAATGTCACATAATTTGAAATTCGCATTATCTTGAGAAAATCCTACCAACTTGGGTATGAATAAGGAGCCTATACAAAAATATTGTTGAAAGAAAAAGAAATGTTAAAGCAGACTACCTTATTTAGATTTAGCTCTTTACCTCAAAATATTAAACATTTTTCAATAACCAAATTTTATAAACATTTTTGAATTTTAAAGTCTATAATTATGTCATGTTCTTTATTTTTGCAAATACTAAGTTTTATGCATTTTACGACGAGCTCAGTGAATTTTCCTAATCAGTTTGCTGAATTATTTTTTGGTTAAAAAACAATCAACACTTATTCAACAATTCTACTTACGGAGATACCACGCAAACTGGACCGTAATCAGTTCGTTGCCTCCACAGCTCTACCATATTCATTAGAAAAACTAATGAATTTGTTGAGGTCGGAACCTAAAAGAGGCAAACACACTTATTTAGTGATTAGCTTTCTGTCTAATTTTAAAAAATATACTACGATAAATAAAACTAAAACTAAAATTAATCCTTTCGAGACTCCAGCAAACATTTGATATGTTTTTTGTAATCAAATGAAAAATAATTCTGAAATACTTGATTGAAATTAATCTCGAAAGACTTAAAAATTAATCCAGCGCAGTTGACTTTTCCTCCGATCCTTAAAATAATGCTTGTAATTTGCGCGCCTCAATATGTATATGTGTTTGTCTGTATAATAATGTTGTTATTCAAAAATTTGGATCCGAGAGAATTATGTGATTAACATTTAGAATTTCTGGCGTGTCAACAGTACCAGGTTAATAAGAAACTTATGTTTTAATCTTACTGATTCGGTGGAGCAAACATTGTAAACTCTTACAATACAGACGCAAGACACTAGGAAACCATAAAATTAAGCTTACGTTCTCCTAAAGTAGGAGACATTCCATGCTACAAATAGATATATCGATATCTAATATTCTAATTTATATATTATAATAAAACAAAGCATATTATAATACCCTTAGGTCTAGTAAACAACATTAAAGGGTGAAAATACCGTCACCTTATGGCCCATGGGCCAACACGTCAACTGAAATAGCTGAACAGTTTTCGTCGGAGCTTTTACACCAGCCATCATTTCCGTCAAGGAAATGATCTGAAAGAATAAATAATGTAATGTAACTTTTACTCGGTTATTATATACTTTAGCACATTACCTTTTTATTTATTTTAAATTCCCACTGTTTAATGTTTTGGTAATGTTTTCCTGACACGAAATGAACCGAAAATACAGGACCGTATTTTTCCATCTTCGATTTCTGTGGCCAAAATGAAGGATATTGTTGCTAAAGTAATACAGAATATAATAAATAGAAAATTATATTTAAAAACATATTTTTACAGAATTGGGAGGAGGTTGACATAATACGACAACAGCAGAACATTCATGATCGTATACAAGGGACCAAAATTCTCCTAAAGTGTGTTTTAACGGCCATTCTGTTACAATATATTCACGTGGTTTCGTATAGCCCTGAAAGTAAACAATTTTTATAAAAATAAAAATTATTTTTTGTACAAATTTAAAACCCCGTACATCAACAAAAACTGAATTAATATAGTCAGTGAAAGCATTTCCTTGGAATGATGTGAGATATGGACGGAAATTATCAGCTAAAAAAGGATTTAGTATACTTATTAAATATTTAAACGAATATAAAATTATTACGAGGAACACAGAGGACATCACGATTTTTTTCACGATTATCTGCCCGGTGTCCACCAGCGCAGTCCCCTATTGTAAACCTAAAAAAAATTATTAAGATTCTTTTTTAAAACAAACTTACATATTTACCTTGGCGTTTGTTTGCAAATTTGAGCGTATTCCTTTTGGTACTCATTCATTTTGGTCAATGGTTCTTTTTTGGCTTTAAGTTTAAGGCGCTCTGATAACTCCATTACAGGAAACCATGTTTTGCCGCAAATAACATGCTCTTCAAGAGTGTCATATACGAATTTATATTGGTCCTATAAAGTTAATCAAGTATTGTAAATGTTTTACTGAGAGGATATGAATTACATACGACATTTTCAATCAGTCCTTTTCTAGATTGCCTTAACTTCTTTAGATATCCAAAAACATGGAAGCAGTCTTCTTCCTCTGCTAATTCTAAATTGGCATCAATTGCTAAATAAACTCCCGACCGTCCGCCTCCGTCACTAAAATATTTGATGTATTAAACATTTTGTAATCTGTAGTCTCTTAAGATTTCTCCAGCCATACTTGCAGTGCACCAACATGGGTCCAACCATGCTATTCGGTTTTATAATATTACCAACAACGGCTCTAACACGTCTTCGAAACTCCAACACTGCATTCGAAAAAGGACACGTGTGAGAGTACCATTCTGTATAGTGGAATTGAAGTATTAGCCGCTCCTCTGTTACTTTCTACAAAGTGAATAAGTTAATATTTTGCTTTTTAAGAAATTTAACATGTTCTTACTTCAAATTCCTTTCTATAAAGTCTAAAAGTCCGTATGTGAAAATTGGCAAGCTGTTCCTCTTTAACAATGTTTATATGAATGTCTCCGTATGTTTCATGAATTTCTACATTCGGCGGCCAATACTGAACGCACATTACCTTAAGAATCAATCATTGCAGAAATTAATAAAGAATAATATAAGTGGAACCACAAAAAATGAAATGAAAATCTCGACGAGAATGCAAATACATATATACATACAAAAAAATTTTAAATGCCTTCACCATTTTAGCCCAACCGCTTTCATTTAGTCTTTCCGAAATTCCCGAAAATGAATTGTTCCGATTAAAAACGAAAATTTTACGAAAATATGTGTGCACAAATTTTTCCTAAGTAAAAATAAGTATAGAGGCACTCAGGGTGGGGAGACCCAAACTTAATGGGTTTAGCATTTATAAATCATACAATTTGGGGAGCGCTGTGGCGAGGGAAAAAATTTTAAGATCTTAATAAATTAAAAGTAGGCAGTCATCAAATAGTCTATCAAAGTTTCGGAGTTATAAATGGTGTAGTAATCGTTTGTCTAGTGGTATCGTATACTTAATTTTAACTTTTGTTTATTTATCGTTCTTCTAAACCTTTGCAATTAAAAAAAAATTAAAGTATACATATACATACTTACTTTTGTGAAGTCAAAAGTTTTTGTAAGCATCACAATTGCGCTGACGTTCTCTTGCCAAATCATCCTCCAAAAATCATTGGCTGTTTCTTCTGTGGGCCCTTGTGTTACAATGTATGCATTTGGCTTAAGTAAACTCTGCAAAAATTCATATTAATTGAATGTGTTTGTGGTTTTAGGAGTTTTTCATATTTACATCAACAAAAGATGCATTTATGTAGTCTGAGTCAGGTGTACCCGGTACTTTTTCTAAAACCACTCGGTTGTAATCATAAGGGATACATTTTTGATTTTGGTTTTTCTCCACGTTATTTTTTCTTGTCGCATGTCTACATGTGTTTGTTTCTACCTTAACTGCTGTCTGATGGAACAAAAAGTTATTTTATAGGTATTGTAAAACTCTGTATTTTATATTAGCCATACCTGGAATTCTAATTTATAAAGTACAGGAAATTTTCTCCTCTGCTCACATAATTTTGCAAAATTTCTTAACTCGATGGGCTTATCAGGAATTGTTTGTGATAGAGAATTATTTTCGTCTGTAAAAAATAATTTAGTAAAAACGATTTTTTTTTTTTAAGAAACAAAGTTAAAGTTTAACAATTATATTACACAATTTGGAATTTCAAACAAGCAATTTGTTTCTTCTTTAATAGTATAAATTACCATAAAACTGTTAAAAACTTGCCTCTGGCTTCCAACTTGATCTTTTCTGAAAGAAAGAAAACATAAAACCAAATAAAAGTTATTAATATTAATAAATATACGATAGTAAATAATATTGTACATTTTTATAGATAAAAACTAATAGGGCTTTGTTTATACAAACACTTTAAATTTTATGGCTTATTAAGTTTTTAAGTGAATTTTCCTGCGCTGGTTGCCGTAGAAAGGATAGGAATTAATCGAAATAATTAGAATTAGACCGTACAAGTTCGCCAGGACTATGAAAATGTCCAATGCAAATAAAAGAAAAGTCGAAAAAAGGGTAATAAAATAAAATTGCATTTGTCGTGGATGTTTAAATGCAAATTAATTCGTTCTGCTATAGAAAAAAAGAAGGTGACATTCTAAATCCCTCGTGGCTACATCATTTTTAGTCCAGCAAATAATTCGTGGTAACTTGTCATCATTTCTGTAACCTTTAAGGTTCGCCAAAATTAAACTTACAATAGAAGATTTAAAAAAGCCACGAAAATGTGTATAAAAGATTTTGATAAGTTTTTTTCTCTCTATTCCAACAATTTCCATTTTTAGTTAGGCGAGGATAGATAGATAAAACAGATTATGCAAAATCATCACTCGTTTCAGAAAATGTTTGTCAGTTTTCAGCACTAAATCACAGGAAACCTGTTCGCACGTGATGATTTCATCAAGTCAAAGTGATAATTTTTGGAATAAAGTTAGGAAAACTTATGAAAACATAAATTGATGGATTGCAATTTTAATGAAGTGATTTACAGCTTTATAAATATGAATATCCGAATTTTTCCATTTCTGAATAAAAATATTGTAATGGTAGCTTGCAAAAACGAACAAGTCAAAATCAAGAAGTTATGTTTTATATAGAACGGAGAATCTAACATATTAATTAATTATCGTGAGTAATCGTAGAAATATAGTTATTTCTTAAATGTATTTTTTATTATAAGAATATTGACCCGTATTAGCAAATAATAAGAAATTTATTAACAACAACGCTATGACAGACTGTCAAAAAGAGGAAAATAATTTTTGGCACGAAAATAATGTTTTCTAATTAGCATCAAACTATAGATTTACACACATATCAGACAAATTAAAAGTGGCAAATTTAAAATATTAATTACCTTTTGCGAAATATCCAAAGAATTGCCAAATTAAAATTTTTTCTTAAGATGAAGGGAGTTTTAAAAATTGATTTTATATACAATATTTTGGCGGGACTGTTTATGCATATTAAGAAATTATATTCACTCACAAAGTGCTCCTCAAATTGAGTTTAACTATACCCATCTTTGTTGTAAAAATAGCTCCCCTAAGTATTGTTCAAAATTCTTATATTGCTAAATGCTCAAATATTCCGTTTTTCGTGCTAAATTAATGAATGAAATGTTTTATTACTAAAATTTCATCCAAAATACTTTCTATTAAGTGGTCTAAAATGCTTTGAAGTTGAAGCTAAAATATTTGAAACTTTGTATTTTAGAATAATACATTTCTTCCATGATTAAATAATTTTTTGATTGGTTAAACAGAAGATACAGTACAGGAATATCGACTGACATTAACTAATTGTTGATACTATTCTATCTGAAATGTAAATACTATCTCCAAACTAACAAATGACGCAATTGCTTTTAATCTCTAGTAACTAAATATTGAAGAATTAAATATTTTTCCATTCCAAACCACTCGTTCGATTCTATTTTATTTTTATGATAATATCTTTCTTAAAAAGAGATTTATGAACTTGCGCCTTTGCATTTGCGTCATTGTGCCACCGGAAGTGCGAAATACGCAGCACAGCTTTGTATATATGTATTATATCTATATATATACATATGTATATATATAAATATATAGATATTTTTTTTAAACGTTTTTATTTTCCGTCTACGAATTGTTTTCATTGATAAATTGTTCTTGAAAAGTTGAATTGAACTGAAAATAGCGACACACAAAAAATATGACAAACATACATACATATCTATAACACGACGAGGAACTAGGGCCTATTTTGAGTGTCGCTTATCAGTCGACTGGAAAATCAAGATAAAATGTATCTATAATAACAAAATTTATCTCGACTGGTGAAACGATGAAAAATTACGTTCGTAAGATGCTTTTTTATATATTATTCATTTATATAGTTTTGGGTCGCAGATTTACACAATAAATAAAGTACCTAAAATACATATTTTACATTTTCCTAAGCAATAGGGTGCAAAAATGATTTACAGAGTACAGACATAATCTTTACACCCTCTAAACCTCTGCTGCACAGGCAAATTATTGTAAATGCAGTTGCACCCACAGTATTATTACACAATATCTTTTCGTTATATGTGCTCTGCACTGCAGTGAGAAGCATTGCTTCTTTGAACATCCATTAGACCGCTAAGAAAGTAAAACGATATCTCTTAAGTTCCCTCGAGAAATTGTCTAGCGTAACTTGGAAGTTTGTTAATCATTCTAGATTTAATCCTATAAATATGTCAGTGTTAATAAATTTTATGATCTTTTCAAGGGATACAGAGTACACATTTCCTATTTTTCCTGCCTTATAATGTTTACTTTGTACACATTCTTTGGTTTCATGTGACTATGATTGGAATAAAACTTTACAGAAAGTGGGATGGCTTTCACGATAATTGTTTGTGATTTAAAATTTAGTATTATACAATACAGAGATCATTACCAATATTCTCAATGACCAAGTTATAGGGAATTTTTAGAAGTAAATTACGATTTCGAGACAGAAAATTGATTTCTTTGCAGTTCGAGAAAAATATGTAATTTGTAATTTTGCATGTATGTGTATTCGAACGAATAAAAACACAAAATATAGTTTTGGTTAGTTTTGAAAATTTAAATGCTATTAGCCCGCCTCAAACGACAGTTTGGACTTTAGTCCTTGTGTAAAATATAGCTTGGTGATAGCTTGCGTAATCGTTATATACTTTGTTTTGGAAAGAAAGCATTAATTTTATAAGCGTGTAGGAATTGATACCCTCACATTTTGGAACCGAACAAGGGAAAGGACATTTCGATTAGATTTTTCTTCTAGATTGTGTCCCGGTAAACTAAAATGTTTTATCAGCTCATAATCTCGAAGAAAACATAGTTAAGGACATTTCCGCGCAACTTTAATGTATGAAAGGCTATGGAGAAATATTTTTTCTTATTGATTTAAAAATTTGTTATTCATTGATTGTACTGTTGGTGGCTTTAATATAGGAAAATATGGTTTAAAAGGAATGTTTTTCGCCGGTAAGATAGGTTCAATAAAAATGTTAAATAACTTACCAAAAGATAACAATCCACTATTTAGCATGCTCAACTTAATAGTATTTGGAATAGAAACCAAACTTGTTGTGGCAGTAAGTGTTTTTTTCTTTTTAGGCTTGTCCAAATCTGCATATCTGGATGTTGATCTGAAAGTAAAGAAAAAATCATTATTAGAAACTTCATTTAAAATCACATTAAAGAAACTATGCAATAAATCTTTTGTGTAATTTAGGAGAATTAATAAAACAGAGAAAAAACAATAGGTATATAAATATATTGGACAGCACAATAGTGTTTGAAACTTTAAAATTTTGATTTTTTGTAGATAATGTACGAATTTAGCAACTAACATACATACATTGTTTTCATTTTAGAGCAAAAGGATAGAGGCGGCGCACAAAAATTAAGTCACTCAGCGCTATTTGGAATACGATTAAATTTTTTCAATGAACGGCCGCGGATCTCATTCTATTGTTTGCAGCTACATACATACATACATCATGGCAGGGAGCTTGATATAATATTTATTTTTAGCCTTCGCACACACGCGATTGACTCAAATGACCTTGGTAAACAATGCATTTACGTACGTAAACAGAGTTTCTGAAGAATTTTCAAAATATAAATAAATTTCTTGAGATAGACGCCATTTGGTCCCATTTTAATTGATGAAAATACTCGTGCATATATGTAACTCTTTAAAAAGGTATTTTGGAATTAGAGTTAATGATGCAAAATTTATAACACATTTAATGTTTATTTTACGCAAGTAATTTTATCACCTGCGTCATTCCACGGGGCATAAATTTCTTTGCATTGTGGAAATGTCTTCTAATGATACTTTAGCACGCAATGGTTTTGTTGATAATCTCTGATGCTGTATATAATTAGAAATTAGACAGCCGGACTCCGATTTATTTGCAGAAGAAGTTCATTGAATGAATAGCAGATGAATTAAATTGGTATTTTATATTTGTTAAATTTACTGCATCACTACAAATCAATATTTTGTTTTACTTTCTATCTGTTCTTTTCTTTGTACCTATAAATTTTCGATAAAAGACACTTTGTAACTCTTTGTTGATACCAAAAGTGAGCAAGTCCGATCTTTTTAAAAACGACAAATTAATGTTTTTGTTTAGAACTATTTTTGGCGACTTCTGTGCAATTCGGCTTAAACACGGTTGTCTGACGATTTGCAAATGTATGTTTTATGACCCCGGTATATTTAATTTAGAGGGAATCAACAATCAAGCAGAGTATATTTTATTAATTTATTTTAAGAATTGTTTTTTTGGTTTTGAATTTTCTATTAGATTGGTGCGAAAGGATAGGAGTCTATATAAAGTTAAGTTTTGGCCTTAAAATTCTTCATTTTGTCAATTTTTTAGAGGTTCATTCAATAGTAATACTTTTTCTTTTCCTTATCAATAATCGTCTTGTCGAATTTGTGTAGGTTGAAATATTACCGAGGCGAAACTTTCCTGAGGCGTCAACTTCAAAAATTGATATTGGGAAAACTCAACAAATCTTCTTTTTTTTCCAACTATTGTTTTACATTGTTTAAATGTGTAATAATACAGAAAAACGAAATTTATAATTATGCTTTATTTATTTTCAATAAGAAAATATTCCAAAATGTATATTGACCACTTTTGCGAACTTCAAACCAGAATGACTTCTTAAATGTTTCTGTTGCTGAGAAATTACTTATAGAATCAAATTATAATGTAATCAAATTCAAACGGCACGAAGAGACAGCTTCTCTTCTCACTCAAAAACATTACTTAAACAAAAATCCTGTGTTAAAGACATTTGTTCATAAGATATAAATAGAAAAAGTTCAGGAAAGAAAATATTTTTTAATAACGCCTGCTTTCTACTGGACATAAAAAGCGCTATTAGCTTTCAACTCTTTCTGCCATTGTAAAATGTTTGAATAGCATCCTTTTAAGACTATGAACAAAGATCCTTCTGTAATAAACTTTGCAATAAGAAACTCTTTCTCACTCGGTTTTGGTTTCAACCGCTGAGTGAGGCTCTTAACCTTGTTGCGAGATAAAACGCCACGTGCTGAAAAGCTTTCAAGATAGGAGAAAGGCGGCCTAATTGAATGTGGTGTCATGTGTGGGGTCTGAGAAGTGCGAATATGTTGCAGAAGAAATATATAACATACGATACCCCGTGCGATATAGTTTGAAACTTTTAAAGAAATATGGGAGCCTGGAGGATAAATTACTGCAGGATCAAAGAATGAATAATTAATGCGAAATTTTACTGCGGAAATTTGAGGGAAATGCGAATCGAACGTAGCTTCGTGATATGTGACTTCTAATTGCGAGCACGCAGATGATGTTTGCAACTGTGAAATCGAATTAATATATTCATGTGAATATCATAAGCCGTTTAATCCAAGGAGAGAACGAATTCAGGTTCCTTGCTTATAATGATTACTACGAAGATTAGGAGTAGCTTACACAAGATTAGCAAAAGTATCACCTACATATAGGCAACTTATTCTCCTAAAGAAATCCGCTTATAGTTTCGTAAAGACCCTTAAATAATCGCTTGCTTAAGATGGGATGGGTTGGGTTACAACATTTATAACAAGTTTGAGGTTGCCTTTACATTCTCAAGAATGAATAGGTCCACCTGTTGCTTTCCCTAAGAAATTGTTACCTAATCCTCTTCTAACAAAACAATGAAACGGTTTAGGTAGAGCACTTGTTCAGCGGCTTGAAGTGATAACTCTTTCATTTAACACTTTAATGGCTGACAATATTATTGTGCAAATTTGGAAAACATGATCAATGTTATTCTTTATTCCTTGGAACCGAATTTGTCTGGCGTTTTAAAATAAAGCAATAAAGTAAAGAATAAAATATTATTAAAATATATGAAGTTTTTGTTTTCATTGTTGAAACATAATTCTATAAAAGATTTAATTTTGCCTGATTCTAATTTTTTCCAATTCTAATTCCAGGAGAATTCAATAACGCGTTAAGATTCTTTGAAATGATAGGAAGTTATAGTATGCATTATAAATAATTGAAACTGCCATAGAATAGTGACAGCACCACAGCTGTCCCACCGGTTGTCCAAACATTATTGCACTAATTATAACATAAGGCACTTGCAAAAATGTGTGCGGTAATTCCAGCCTAGCACTAAAAGTAAAATTGAGCAGTTTTTCTGCTCAAAAAGTGGTAAATCTGGCAGACACAACTACAGGCAAGGACTTGTACTTTACATGAGATTCAGCCAATTGAGCACTTTGGTTGGTTGATCGGCGCATTGGAAAACGGACATTAAGGTACGAAATCTTAAAAACCCCTTTGAACTAGATATATGAACACTGTTGTGTAAAACAGTAGAAACCAATCCAGTACAAAAGCTCAATGAATTTTTTTCTTCATTTTATTTAGTGGAAAATAAAAAGCTATATCCTATTATTCTGCTTTCATGAACATTATAAATAGTTGACTTCGCAATCAATTGACAATTTAATTTAATTAATTATTTATTTCGGAAACGCTGACTGAGACTTTAAGGATCTCCAAAGAATTTTCAATCTGGTGATTGAGGCGGCCAATCAAGAACTTGAATTCCATTCTCATTTACCAGCTTTAATATGTGTTTTGAGTCATTATTTTGCTGAAACACCCATCGAAGCTGCATTTCCCATTCGGTATATGCAGCATTTGCGTCTCCAAAATATTTTTTTAAATAAAACGGACCATTATTTCCTTTATTTCAATAAAAGGACCCACACTCCAGGTCCAGGTCATGTATGCAGTCTGAAAACATACTTTAAAAAACATTTTAAAGAGCTACAGACCAATCAAAATCCTTTGCTTACAAATAAACACTTGCAAAAAAGGTAAATTTGATGTTATGGGGTGCTTTTCTATATGAAATTAAATTTAAATGCTGAAATTTGTTACAGACCATTTAACATTTAAACTGGTCCTTAGAAAAATAGAAAGCAGTGCTGTTCAGCGATGAGTCAAAATTCAATTTAATAAACACAGACGACATGACAACTGTAAGAAGACGCAAAGGTGAGCGACTAAATCCACGATATTGCAAGGCAACAAGCAAGCATGGAAGAGGTAGCGTGATGTTTTTCGACGAATGGTGTGGGTCCTTTTTTGAAATAAAGGAAATAATGGTCCGTTTTATTTACAAAAATATTTTGGAGACGCAAATGTTGCCATATAACGAATAGGAAATTAGTAAATGAGGACGGTATTCAAGTTCTTGATTGGCCGACCCAATTACCAGATTTGAATCCAATTAAAAATTCTTTGGGGATCCTTAAACGACGAGTCTCAGTCAACATTTCCGAAATAAAACAGAACTAATGGAGATACTGAAAATATAATGGAAAAGCATACCTCAACCTACTATTATGAATTTAATAGCGTCTATGCCAGGAAGGTGTGCTGAGGTTATTCAAAATAAAGGCTACCTTACGAAGTACTAGGGAGGCAACTAAAAAGTTGCTTTAGTTTCGCACACTAACATGTTTTGTTAAATTATTTTAATTAAGTTGAATTGTGAATTTGTTGCGAAGTCAACTAATTATTTGTAATGTTTTTTGAAAAGAGAAAAATAGGATATAGCATTTTATTTTCCACTAAATAAAATGAAGAAAAAAATTACATTAAGTTTTTGTACTGGAATGATTCCTATTGTTTTGCACAACACTCTATGTATATACTATAATATGTATGTGCATACTCAGGAAAAGAAACCTTGAGAAAGAATTTCAAATTAAATAAAAATTACGTATCATCGGTATTCTTAAATAGACCAAGCATCAATAGAAATTTATCAGAAAAGTTAATGGTGGAGAAGTGTGAAAAACATTACGAAAATAATGAAAATCGTGAAGGATCATTTTTGGAAACGATCAAAGAGATTTCGTCATTAAATCAACTCATTATCATCAACAAATTTTTAGAGTTACAACACTTGCCATGCCACAGTCACAGATTTAGCTCTGATTTGCAGTTTAATTGCTTGATAATGCCCTCAAAAGCAAAATGAGTCACAACTGAAACTAATAAATATTTTGTTTGGAACAGTAACATTAATTATCTATCATTATTTAACGTAGTTAATAAATAAGTAGACTCAGCAAACATTTAAGTGAAGTCACGAGCTGGTGAAGCATTTCTGAATTCGGCATTTCGAGTATACTCCGAAAATTATTAGATATTAATTGAAATTGCTAAAATATGTCCATGCTTATAACATTCGCCTTCGTCGTCACTAAAAATGTGCATTCATCCGGACGTTAATATAAATTTTTTTTTATTATTAATTTTAGCGAATGTTTGCCAATCAAATAGCGTAAAGTTAATTAGTGCCCTTTTTCAAATCATCGTAATATTTTGGCATAGTTTGCTTTGTCGTTACGGCTCGATCTTCTCTAGCTACAGATCAACCTGAATATAATATAATTAAAAACATTTAAGTACATTTTTCAAAATGCTACCAAAAAAATATAGTTAAAGATAAATCCTACTTTTAATTGCTAAGTTATTATTCTTGTGCGTAGAAAACAGATTCTAAACAAATATTTTAAAATTTCCAAATTTCCATGAGAGGGTCGAAGTAAGTGATGAATAAGCTTGGAATTCGGAATATAAATTCTGTTCAGTAACTTCAGTTTTTCTGTAAAGTAAACAATATGTTTGCAGCCTTTGCCCCCGCAGCGGAATTTCCTAATTTCTTATTTCTCGCATAAACACACTGCCCAGGGATATATGACCAGAACCGGAAATGACTATCTTGCAAACGCTAATGAAGCATGCGAGGAATTCAATACGAATTTAATGGAAATTGGCTCGGCGTTAGGAAAGCTCTATGTAACTATAATTAAATAATTCTAAAAGCATTTTCATAATTAAAGAATATTGAAAGTGCGACCTACCGCGACCTATGCCTCCGCTGACTGTTGGATTGGCTCGAGCGAGATTGACCCCCACAGCTCACAGTAAGTCTAGAAGACATCACGAAATTGCAAAACGAGAAAAACTCTTCAAAGGTTTTTTTTTTAATTTTTCACTAAAAACTAGTCACTATGAAACACAATTCACACGAATTTCTGCCAAGAAACACGTGAGCACCCTCAATTATACGATTAAATCAAGTCACAATATTGTGCATTATAATTTAACTACAAAACCTTATATGTCTTTTTTTCTTTTTACTAACTCACAAAACAGGATACACGTATTCCGAGAGACTTTTATATAACGAAAAAATAAATAAAGTGTGAAATAATTTGCTTCAGGCAAAGTTCCTACATCCGAATTTTCTTTGAGAAAAATTTGTTCTACATCGAAAGGAATTCAAGAATATGTTAAAGGTAGAGATATCTTCCCGTGTTTATTAATAGACACAACTCTATTGATTTTCTCTGTCTTGCCAGGCATGTTTTTTGACATAAGCACAGAGTGTTTACATGCTCCCGTATCCCCGGCCGAATGGACCAGGAGATTTTAGAAACAATGCACGGCTGAATTCTTTCAAGCCCCAGAATAAGCCTCAAGTACTTGCCAAGAAACAAAGAATTTCGGTTCTCCTAATGAGGGAAACTACAATACATAGGGAAAACCCAAAAATTATTTTCCTATAGAATGAGATAAATAACGATTTTTTTGAGTATATCGATACGAATCGAACATTCTTTCTTATTTTTCTTCCCTTTCAAGGTGCGTTCTTTTATAACTTTCTCACATTTTTCTGTAACACCCCAATGAACTCCTTATGTTCACACTTCACAATATACAATAGATTTAAAAAAAGAAACAATTTCTATTCCGATCGCAATATCACAAAGAAACCTCTATAAAATGCTTCGATTGGCACTGCAATTATCTAAGTTTCAATATCAAACTGTTCAAGAAAATCTGTAGAAAACGAAAGCAATTCCTTAATGATCCGCGTATTTAAAAAGCTTTGGATTAACTAAATGTTCGATGAACCTTGCATAGCAATACCAAAGAAAGCTCCGCGTTAATCCAAAACAAACGTGACGTTCATGTGCAGGACGGGAAAATTCGGTTCTCCGACATACGCAGTCCTGTTTTCGTGAAGCTTCTAAAAAAAGCTCAGCATAAATAGTGGAAATTGCCAGGTCGAAACGTCCAAAGACGATAGAACCAAGTAGGAAAACATCGGTGAAAAAGATATTTTGAAATGAAAAGCATTCAACCGGTTTTTATTATTTACTACATTAAACACACCCACTCCTTGGAATTAAAATTATTTATTTACATTCCTTTTAATTAGTAATGGAAACCAACAATGTAGTAATTTCATTTATTTCTAATTCCTCATATATTTAACCGGAATCAGGTATGGAATTCGAAAATGAACAAAGTTACAGCCTAAAAATTACAACTAAATGAACTCTATCTACTTGCATACGACACAAAGGTGATACCGTCAATTAATGAAGGGTTTTTCGATGGCACCACGTTGATGTCACTGAACTTGAAAACTTTAATGGAACACAATAATTTTATTTGTTAAACAATCCTAGAAAATAGTTGTAGGTTAGAATTGGATACGGGGATTTGAAGGAATAGAGGGCAATGAAAAAGTGTATGAGCTCGCGAGGAAAGAACAAACACCCCTTTCATTAGATCGAAATCCTACTGTGACCTGTTAAGTTATACAGACTCTATTCTCAGATCTTTAGAGAGAGAACTAAGCCGGGCTTAGACAATCAAAAAGATTTAACAACACCTTTCAAACAGAATGCGACAAATCTGCTCTCTGTAAATAATACGAGTCTAAAAACCATCATGAACTTTTGCCGTTTGAGATATGTATCATCTTAAAATGATAGGCCTGATTATACGAGTATCTGCGGTTTCTGCCTCGAAAAGGAGGAAATAGTTTCCAATCTACATCGACCCAAAAGAAAGTTTTGGATCTGGTGTGGTTCAAAAATGTTGGTAACCCTCTTTCATGATCTACTCCCCAACAGACTAGACGTTTAGAAAAACTTAAATTTAGACTTATCACGATTCATAAGAAATAAAATTACATAAAACTAGACAACAGTAATGAAAATCGCTAATTTTTTCACGAATTCGTTAATGAGAAAAAAGGCATAACTTACCATTCAAGAACCCAAAGAAAGGAAATCATTAAATACATTTTTTTTAAAAACTAATTGAAATTTGCGCTTATTTGAAACGAACTGCCTGAACAAATGAATGGTTTCACAAAAATACTCCGTGCCATTTTATCATTACTGAAAGGTCAGCTTAAAAAAAAAATTTCGACTTTTACAGCGTAAAATCAAGGTATTCAGAAAAGTATTTGAGCCACAAGGTCTACAGCTTAAATAAATTGAAAAAACTATTCAATTCAAATTAATTAATAAATAAATAAATACTAGCTAAATTTCTTAAAAAAAAAATGTAAAAAGCGGTCAAGAACAATTGGGTCATGCTTAGTGTAGGGTTCCGTAGCTGGACTACGAACGTTAAAATACGAATACTAAAATGTTAAATAGAATAAACAGACACACACACACATTCAAATGCGCGCGCGGTTTTTCCGGAACAGTTGCTTGAGTCCAAATAAGTATAATTTCGTCGGCTATGTCTCGTAAACTATTTGACTCTAGTGAGTCGTGTTATTTTTAAAAGTAATTTCAGTCCATATGCTAGTATTCTAGCAGGGTGATACCTTGGCCAACCTAATCGAAAATGGCCACTTTGAAGTCGAATATTTCAAAAGCGGGGCGTAATTTTGAAAAACTGTTTAAGAAACCTCATAACGATTTTAAATTCCCTTTTCAACGATACCTCACCCGATTCTAAAAATCTTAACACATATCTTGGTAGCGGATATAATTATCTATACGTGTACCAATTATCTATACGTGTACAAATTTCAGCGCTATAGTCCTAATAGTCTCTGAATAAAATGACTGTGACATACGGACGGACAAACGGACATGGCGGAACTATAAGGGTTCCTTGATTTGCTACGGAGCCTTAAAAACGAGAAAGAGTCCGTCGAGAGGATCTGTTCAATTTAAGGTTAATTTTGTTAGATTTTTTATACTTAAACTTAGCCAATTCACAAAAAATTGTTTGAAGTTCAAGGAATGATTCACGCAAACCGACTTACGAGACCGACTTCAAATATAACTTACACTATTGATCAAAGTCCTCTAAAATTAGTGAACAGATAACCTTACAGACTTTGATAAGAAATGCAAACGAACATTTTTTTAGCCGTAGAAATGAAAAACGCAATTTGAACCCAGTCATTGCCGGACAAAGTCGTTTAATTGTAATTTTGAAAATGTCTACAGTTCGTCGAGCGATTTCCATGTTTCAAGTCCTGTCTATATTACAGAAAAATGTTTGTCTTACGTCAATTATGAGATTTTATATAGATAAAATGAAATGGGAATAACAGTACGTGGCGACTTTGGTCTTATAGCATTACTTCCTCGAATGCAGCTTTTATATTACTCTTTTTTATAGATTGCTATTAACGACGAATACAATGCAGAAATTTTGTAACCAGCACGAATGAATGAATTGATATAAACTGCAGTTATTTTCGTTAACATTACTACCTTAACTTAGGATGCTAACACAAAATGCAGTAGAATTATATCTTAAAATAAGGATGCAAATCAGTTGCCAAAACAGCTGCCTTGGATGAGAAAATAAATCAGTTTATTGAATCCACATACAATTGGCTCATATGCTGTCATACAAATATAAGAAATTCCCGAGTTTTACAGACTTTTTTGTTTTGTACCCAAGAGAAATAAAGTCATCGGCGTGCGGAGAACTTATAAAAACAATACTTCGCTTACAATATTGGTATGTTCCTTTAAATAGAGATAATATATAAAAACTAAATTTACATTTCCCTCTCGAGCCGAGGACGCTTTCTACTGTTGTCGCCGCCAATCTCTGATGAATGATCTCTTTTCCTGGGCGCATTCTGTGGAAATAGAAGTCGAATTAATTGAATTTTGCACTACAGCCAGACTGGGTCAAGGTATACCGACCTTTTTATCCCATTGCTGGTGAAGGTACCGCAGGAGAATGTTCTTCTTCTCAGTCACTATAACTGAAATAAAATGGATTCTAAAGTTTCTAGAATTTCGGAGACAAATTAACCAACTCACTTTGTTCGGAAGGCAAATCCTCCGTTGGCAGGTAAACTGATGGCCTTTTCAGAGAAGTGCGAATGCCATTTTCTGTGTTAAACAGGGAAAAATTCTGCTCATTGTGGCAAGGAAGATCCTTTAAAAATTCGCTGACGGACTGCAGAAATGAATGTCGGAGAAGTTACACCAAATAGTTATTTTGATCAATTGCGTTTAGTTACCATTTCACCATAAATTCTATGTTTACACACGAGTAGCCAAAAACCAGACCACAATGTTACTTTACTTCAAAGTGACAATCTGTTCGTCAAAATGTGATTGACAGCGACTTGCAATCGAAAATTATTCGAAAATTCCAATTAGCTCAATTTTCGAATTTTTGCATTCGCTGAAGTGACATTCGGAAAATATAGTCGAAATAAAGCCGTGGCGCGGCGCTAGTAGTTGTTAAGAAGCGGAAGTGTTGTGCTTTATTGCAAGTTTAAAAGATCTTCGCCTGATTCGAAAAAATCATAAGGCCAATGGCGGATAAAATATAAAAGTATAAAATATCGGCAATTTTTCCTTTAAATAAAGTAAACTTATTTCGATAAGCTCAGAAAAACGGCCTTAGCAAAAGCAATGAAAAAAATAAATTTTCTATTTTATATATGAGGCTATCAGCGCAGAAGTGGTGTAACCCATAATTTTTGTTGGGTAGGGTTTTTGTGTAAAATAAATTCGTTAAATTATGATCTTTCAATACAATAGTGGCGTAAGCCACCTTTTAGAATTATCAATAGATGGCAAAACAATTGAAATAATGTTCACAAATTAAATGCAATTCAAAAACAATTTAACCACATTTTAATTCCTCATTATCTCCTAAGATGTAGTCTGGGGTTACACCACTTCTGCGCTGATAGCCTCATATAACACTGTAGGTTTTTCATTATTCACCCTTTGGAAACAATTGAAGTATTATTCAAAAGCAGACGTTTAGGACTCTCCATCGATATAGTATTAAACGTCTTCGTCGTAAACTCCTCGAGCTATCGAGCTAGAAAAATTAAATATGGGAGTTTAATTTTTTCCGCGATTTTGTCCCTTTTATTTCATTTCCGTAATTTGAATTTTTAAAAGTACTAACATTATTCCCTTTTATATGAACTATACTTATTGTTGGAAAGGACGTTCGTAAAATTATGTTAGTAATAAATAACTTACCTTAAAAATTCACAGTGGTAGTATAGAAACAACCTTTTATTTAAAAATGTTCCTAAAATTAAGAAATCGTAATCCGCAACCCTGAATTCGAATTTATCGAATTTGATTGTGATAAAGCCATAAATAATTCTTATACATTTTAAATGAAAATACACTTGTGAGTTATATCATGAGTACCTATGTTAAAAGATAACTTAAAACTATTACCAAACAAATCATGTTGTTAAGATTAAAATTTGAAGAATAAAAAAGAAGACCGTTGATTTTACATGGAATGCTCCATGTATATTATTATTAAATAATTATAATTTTTTCTGTAATTTTAAAGTTATTTCGGTTAATAGTTCAATTTCATCGTTATGAGAATATCTACAATACCTTTTACTACTTTACAATTTAGCTGACAAAATTTTTCGTATAGATTTATTAGTCTGTGAATATTCCATTTATACATATTCTACAAGTAAAAATGTTCAGTCAAATCAAACTATTTGAAATTGCTGAAAATATGTTTTTATTTTACACTACTCTTTACTTAGAGATAAACTGACAGAACATTTTTATTTATGGACCCATAATCTTATAAAATTAACTCGTATTAACTCTTAAAATTTATTAGCTGGCGCACCCACCCATGAAAAAATTGTAGTTAAGAAATTCAATGTACCGAAACGATCCTTTTGATTTTGCTTTTCTTACTATTCATTTTTTCTGTTACTTTCGCTATTGTTTCAAGATTTTTAATTAATATATAGATACCTATACAATAATTCGTAAAAGCTATCTATATCTGGACAAAAAGGGTAATAAAAATATGACGAAAATCGTTTTCTCGAAGTTACCTTTGTCTTTTCCGAATTGGATTTGTCGAACATTTCTATAAATTTTAGTAGAAACGCTAATTTGGTATTTACACAAAATTAAAATATCCGCATTGTTCCAACAGCAACGAAAATGGGGAAAGTGAAACAGCACACGTAGAACCAATTAAAAGTGTGACAACCTTCTTCTGGTCAGTAGCTTGCAGAAATTTTCTAAGAGAAATAGGAAGCGGCCAGTCGAAAAACAGACTGTCGCCCGCCTCAAGTAAACCAAATATGAATTTGCACGCGTGATTGGAGTGGCAATGTTCAGTACGTTGACTAGGTCGAAATTAGTGTGCATGCCGTCATGAACTACTATCGAAAGTAATATCACTTCACTATCGACGCAAAGTGCGTAGGAACTGCTCGGGCAAAAGGTGACTTTGGAAAGCCTCGAACTAACGCGATGGACAAATTACCGTGAAAGACAATTTACACTTTTAGGGTTTTACGTTTTTAAATTTAAAATGGGAAAATGTTCCACGATGATACTTTTAGAAAGGTAATTTTCACTTTTTACAGATTTCGATAAAACGAAAGAATAGCACACAACTATTTTTTTACACGCATATAGAGGAATATCACTAAAAAGAGTGGCGATATTAAGAAGTATTTAAATTCACGCTTCAAATGGCACTGCAAAATATTACCACACGTTTCCACCGAGTGCATCTTTAAATGAAAACAAAACAACTTACCATAAGATCACGAACATGCCAAAAGAAGAATTTCAGCATGCTCCAAATCTTTTGAAAATTGATAATTAACTGATCTGCTTCAAAGATTTAATGAAACGTTCGAGTGTTTTATGAACAAAAAAATTTTTTTTAGCGATGACGTTGCAACCTTAAAAGACAGATTGACCCTTAATTCAACAAAAATGAAATACTTTTTGTGAAAAGTTTTTAAGCATTAAAAGTTAAGCCATAAACTCAATGAACAGATCAATTTACATACGATCTCAAGATAGGTATCATGTTGTGGGACTAATTGAAAAGGTTTGTTACAGTTCATAAATTGAGCCTTTTCCAATAGGTTTTTTTTTTAACTATTAATTATTTTAGAAATCTGAGAATAATTTTGAAGAAAACATTGATATAAAACTGAAAAAAAATTCGAAGAACATTCACAATTTTCCCTACAAATTAATTTTCGTAGGATATTGTCCGGCTAGTTAAAATCAATCTTTCCGGAACAATTATTATTAATTATGAATGCGAAAAGGAATAAATGAGATAAGTAAACACTTACAGACTAATCTAGCTTATAATTATGCTCAATTGGACGCAAAATTCATTGTCTTGGAGAAATCTTTCTAAAATGAGGACAAAACCACATACCTGCTCAAAGAAATCAGTTGGCAAAGTAACTCAACTTCAGTTAGAGACAAGCTCAAGACCGAACAAGAAGCTCTCGAAGAAGCGAGTGTTATACAGCGCGAATGTTTTGCGGCGTTTCCAACTTGTTCGCACCTGGTCACAAATTCTTATCTTACTTGAGTGCACCACATTTCTTGTAAAAATTTAATTTGAGGGGACATCACACAATCATAAAGGTAGCATGCTCTGCTGTGCGTTCCGTTCGACGGTGCTATGTGCAACAACTTAATAAGTTTTTTGTGATTCGTTACTTAAGTGCTGCTTTATTATGGATAGTTTTTGGATAATCTGTTTGTTTGGTGAGTATTTCGTGACCTTACTTAAATATGTAAATATTATTTTCGTCAGTTATATTTAGAATCCTACTTTAGCATTCATGACAATAGCTTCATTTAATTTGTAAGTGTTGTGTTGAAGTACTCACTTTATTTACCTCAAAGGTCTAAGGCATTTTCTGTCGGTTTACATTTTTACAAAAATTGTTGTAAATACTTACAAGTACTATTTAGTTAATCCTAAGGGCTCAATAAATTTAATTTTAATTTTCAGAATTTGTTATATTTAAAGAATGCAAATATGGTATTTTATTTAACTAAAATGTCACTTCCAGATCCCCACCATTTGCAAAAATTTAAAAAATTATTATTTGTTTTTTATTTTTGTAACTAATACGAAAATAATAGTTACCATCTGGTATATTTGCTTATGTATGTAGTTATGTAGTGTATGTTAAAAGATATATACTTATGTTAAGAGAAAAAACAATTTAGAAGAGTCATCAGTCAGATATGTTTTCCTCTCAAAAAAAAAAAAAATATTATCGGGAGACTTCGATTTTGTCCAAGATGAATTTTGGAATGGCTCTAAAGCTTGTTCCCGAATAAATAAATATTTGTTTTTTTTCTCTTTGAGCGGACAAATATTAAAGATTTTTTTTCATAATATAATATTCAAAATTTGTGGGTCAAGAAATTTCAAATTATATACATATTTAAAAGTAAAAAGAAGTTGTTGACCACAGATATTCAAACTGATGAAGAGATCAGTAAAATAAAAAAGCAAAATCGGTCAAGTGCGAGGGATTGTTCCACGGATGATAAAGGCTCTTTACTGGAAACTGTTTTTTTAAAGATGTCTGTAATGATGAACATTTCGAAATTGTGCCGCACTCATTGATCGCGTTGTATGTTTTTCAATTTATTAATGGCTGCGATTTTGTGTAATTTATGCGAAAATTATGAAAATAAATGTGGACTAATTCCACTGTGATCTACATTCAGCAGTTTTCACTGGAGTCATTAACTGCACTTAATGATAGTAATTTCTTGCAGAGTGCCCTTTATGCGCGCGATTGTGGCTTGACTGATGAAAAGAGAACTTATTAAATCTATATTAAATACAAACCTTAGCATAGGCTCCGCAAAAATATTATAAATAGTGCCTGAATTGTGAAGTAAATGCATTAGTAATACTATTAAAAATTAATCTTTTCTGGACTTTTCGGGAACAGGAGGGAGCAAGAGTTGGCCAAATCCTATTATTTTGATGTCGTGCGTTGAATTACTGTTTATGGGAAATTTTTATTTTATTTATAACTTCTGAATAAAATCTTATTGAAATTTGTATTCATATACTCATTTTTTTTAAATAGTTCCAAAACCGATGCATTTGTTTGTCGGCAAACTTTATTAACATTAAACTCGTAACACTCCACAATTTAATTCCAATTGAATCAAAATCTTGATGAATAGACTCCAAACAAAACTATTCACATAAAAGAAAACTCTCTCCAATTAGAAGTTTGTGCAAACAATTTAAAATCTCTTTCATCAACATTTTATGAGTATATTTGTGCATTTTTTGTTATCTCACTACAATTACGAACGTCTTCCTGCAAAGCAACTTAGCCAAATTAGCAACTAACTCTTCTTAATCTTTCCTCTGTTCGATCGACTGATTAAAAATGCGTCGCGCTTGACCGATCTTTTTTAAGGTTTACTCAATGAAAGCCACTTGCATAAAAAGGGGAAATAATCAGTTGTAGGTAATTTTATTAATAATTTTTTACTTCTGATTAAGTTCCCACGGTGCAGGTGCTCACTTCTTAAATTGTACATTAATTTAATTTTGTCGCGCATAATAGAGAAGAGAAAAAAGCAGTGCTTCAAAGCTTTTAATATACATATTTTCTCTTTTCAGGGTTTTTAGCTGTTCTTGATGGTTGTCAGTGTATTTATGAAATAAAAGCAAAAAGAACACTGGATGCTCAGGTAGGACATCATATAGCACATATTTTTTTATAAAATGGACGAAGTTTGCTTATTTCGGTATTTTTGTGTTTTCAAAACTTTGATGTTGAAATACTTTATACATATTAGAAAATAAAACTCAGAGAACAAATCCAATTTTCAGACCCACTGGAGACCAATTACTTCCATAGGGGTACAAGGTCCACCAGCCCAAAGGTTCTTTAGCTTGCCTAACTTGGATACAGGAAAATATCGTCTTGGTCAATTAAATAATAATAACCCATACATGTTTCGTCATGTTAAGCCACCTAGTCCATCAATCCAGCAATATCGCAATCCCTATTCGTTCTATCAAAAGGCAAATAAAGCATTTTTGGGTGTACAAAAGCCGTCTCAAAAGTTTTTAGCTACAAGTACATCTCATGCAGGTTTGCACACATTTATAATATAAAAATTATGTACAAAAAACAACTATTTAAAAATAGTTTTCGGAAAGCATGAACTACCTTCGTTGATGAATCCGCACTATTACAACGATTTTCATTCATCAGCTAATATCGCTCCAGCGTTTAAACCGTATCCAGTATTAAAATCACCAAACCAGCAAAATATAGGAATTCATAATCCGATTATATACAGGTTTAAGATAATTTTCTAGTTGAAATTATATTAGAACTAAACTCTTTTCAGAGACATTGCACTGCAACACCTCCATAGTACTACGTATCCCGCACTACTTCAGCATCAAATATACAACACGCCTACGACCCCGAAAATGGGATATGAAAATAATAAAACTCCCTTAAGGTTTCCAGCAGATGCACTAAGCTCCTACTCGTTCTTTGGACCAGCAGCGCATCTCGTAAGGAATCAGCATTGGCCTTCTCAAGGAATTCTTGGAAATTTACCTGAGGCTAGTTTCAAGGCGTCAAGCACAGCTCTGCCTGCGATCATACCAAGCACCAGCTTTCGTCTTAATTTGTTGCCTAGTTCATCAAGTACTAGTACGATGGAAAGTTCTTATAACTGGGATACAACAAGGAACCCAATAAATTTTGAGCAAGAAATAGATACAAGGAATACAGGGAAAATATCTCAAAATGTTAATTGGTCACACACCCCCGATCCATTGATGCAGGATGAATTTTCTAAAATTTTGGTACCTCCTCCACCGTTTTTAACTAGAGAAAACTTCAGGAATATCTCCGAACCGGATAGAGGACACCAAAATATCTCGCCCTTTGGTGATCTAAAGGATGTAATTATTTCAAATCAAAATATCATTTCTACATCGACGTCGACATCACGTACGCCAAATGAACATTTCACAATTAAAAGTGAAAGTGGATTTCCAGCTAATAACAGAGACGTGTTTTCCCATCTAAATATCGCTCTAACAACGGAGAAGCCAAATACTTTTAATTTTAACCACGTCAACCAAATTATCAATGAGCTCGAAAAGGTTAAAGCAAAGAATTCAATGACTAACAACAAGCCGAACATTGAAAGTGACTTTGATAGTGGATTTGCTCCAGTTCAAGGTAATTACAATACTGCCCACAATTTTTTCACCATCAATGATGCAATCACAATGCCACCTTTTATGAAATCTACTGTGCATACGCCAATTGTACATAAACCAGTTCTCATTGAACAAACCCAGGCAAAACCTTCGGTAAGCAGCCCTACTACTATTGATATACCTGTTGAAACTACCACAAAGGTTCAAACTGAGGTACCAAGTTCAGAACCTGCGAGCAACATAAAAATGCGAAGAAGGTATCCAGTGACGAGGACTCAAGGAACGAACATTGAAAAACAGACTCAACCAGTAAGGACTATGAATAATGAAGTTCCTGTTGGAAAACAAAGAAATATTAGTTCGACAGTACCTCCAAATCGAACAATTAAAAGACCTAAAATAAATCAAAGGAAAAGAACACGTACGAGGACTACAACTGAAGCAACTGTTCGAACATCAGCTTCAACTAGAGATTCAATTGTACATAAGGCGGAAATTAATGTCCCAATCGAAGGGACAATTTCAACCTTCACAGGACTATCAAACAGACTACCAAGCAGAGTTCTTAAAGACTCAGTAGGAGTAGAAAATACAAACTTACCAGCGATTACACAAACAACCCCTGCGTTGATAAATAAGACAAGAAACATATTTGCTCCTTCGCCTTCAGAAGAAAATCTTGGAGATGTGCCAAGTAGCGAGCAAACAATTTCTATAGTTGCACCATCGACGACACCTATGTCGACGCAAATTTATACAAGCTTAAATACCTTCAATTTAGAAACGAGCACTTTAGACGAAAAGAATGTAGAAGAAAGTTTAACGAAAGAGCCTGTCCTCGAAGCAGCTCTATCTACTGCGAATTTAGAACGGCTGAAGACAATTAGACTAAAGCAACGAACTAGAACTACGACGCCTAGAACCACTCCTCCTCAACTTCCAGAGAAGGTTGAAAACCCACCAGATTTAACGACGAGTTCAACAGAAGGACCGAAAATCGTAAAACTTCGACCAGTTACTACATTCGAATTGAAAAGACCGCGATTTAGTGTGAAAGACTATAAAACACGTTTAAGGACGCAGTTAAGAAGTACAACCACATCAACTACTCAATATCCGTTAACTACACCATCCAGCGAAAGACCAATTAGTAAAATACCTCCTAGAAAACGCTTGTTAGCAACATTTAAAAGTAAACTGCCTTTGAACGAAAGCAGCGAGAAGCCAGTGGAATCTAAAATGAAAGAGATCCTAAGCAACAGTAGCCTTGAAACTATTTCACAACGAAAAAGAAATGATCAAAATAGTGAGTCCTATCGAAATGCTGTAAGAATGAGGACATCTACAACATCAACAGAATCTAGTTCTAGCGGAGTACCCAAAATCCGAAAACAATTATCTCGACCAAGGTATAGCACCCTCAAGGAAAGGATCCAAACTTATAAAAGTAGAAAACCCAAACCCGAAGAGTTGGAGCAGCAGATCTCGGATGATTTGGTTAATATTACTGTAGAAGTTAAACATGATCCAACCACTGAAATGACTAAGTTAGAAAGTGCCATTATGAAAATAGCAAAACAAGATTCCTTCCACAGAGGTGTTTTTCCAGCGCTTGCACCGCAGGAAATGTTACCTGAAGAAAACACTAACGGGGACTCTACAAACAATTCCGAATATGTGGCTCAACTCACAAGCGGTAGTTCGAAGAAGTTTAATAAAATGAAAATAGGCGGATCCAGAGGAATACCGGAATATTTTACGATAGCAACAGATGACCCAATTCTTCCGATTGAAGCCTTCTTCCCTAATGTGAAAAAGGAGTAAAGCCGTGAAATAAATTAATTACTTTTTAATGCTCAACCCGATACCAAAAAAGACATAATTTAGCTGTAAGATTTGATTGTGTAAAATAAAAGATGTTTATTTATGCAGTTGTAATTTAAAATTATTTTTTTTTTATTTAGTTTTCAGGAGTTGCAAAATTCTACTTTAAAAGACAAATAATCGGGATTGCATATAATTCATTATATGAAAAGTTCCAGTGGATTTTACCAGATATACGGTACGCGACAACTACAAAACTGCAAAATTGCACCTCCTTTCCCGCAAGTTTTTTAAGATAGTTAACTCAAAATATGATCCAATTTTAAACACCAATTTAAAATCATATTACTATTTCGTTCCGTGCAAGCATAATGTGTTAACACTTTGTTGATGGGAGGGGTGAAATATTTTTGTGCAAAATTGCCTTAATTTATCGCAGATAACAAGGAGACAACTGAAATTTAAAATAAAATAAAAGAGAAAATACCTTAAAATTACAAAATCTTTAATTCTGAAAATGAAATCCTAGTTAAACACCAATTATGAAATATATGTATATACAAATTCGAACCATGCCAATGATTATATTAAAATAATAAAATATGATTCATAATTTCTACTCGGCGCATATACCTACTGTTTTTCGAAAAAATATTTATTATTCTTGTCTAATAACAAAATAAACTATACAACTATGATGGTATTCTGTTAAAAAATATTCATAATTACTAAGGCTTTATAAATATCAGCCCGATACCTTAAATACTGTATTTAGAGTAAAACCTTCTGAGCAAGAAAGGTTTTTACTAAGGTATGTAGTAATATACGTCTTAATATTACTTAAACAATGTACATTCTTATTACGAGAAACATTTATTTCTGCCTACCCGTATATTTATTCTATGATTCTATGTATTTATTTATATTTACGATGAGCTATTTCGCCCTTGCACTTTTTATGCGAAAAGTGAAAGATTCACAATTGCTTTTTACAGTGATTAGCCCTTAATTTGTCTGTTCCTTCTATCGGACGTGTTTTTATTTAGTTTTCTTTAATATCCAACATTCAAAAGCAGTTGCTTTTAAATCTATGGTATGCACTCGAAATTCTGCAAGAATTTGTAATATTTAAAATATTCAAAAAATGCTTCCCTAAAATGGATTAATGGTGCTTTAGATCATTCAAGAAGACTAAAAATTTACCATTGCAATGAATTAAAGAACACATATTTCCTTTGGCAATTTTCTCTTCATTCATACATGACAAAAGAATACAAACGTTTGAGGAAATCACGTGTTTTATTCATTCTGGCTGTAATTTTTCTACAATTATTGTTATACTGTAATAAATAGTGCAGATAGAAGTATTTAGATATACTCATACTAAATTCGATTAAATATTGTAAGTAGATGAAAAACACACTTCAGAGAAAAATCTTCATAAATACTAAACAGAAGTTAGACTCGAACCAATTTAGAATTTAGAAAATGTATTTTATTGATTAATAAAATGAGCAATTTTACATATTGACAAAGCCAATTACAATTCTTCACAACTATAAAAACAAAACACTACGCTGTTATCCAAGAAATTCTAATTGAAATTGGCCATTCCTGAAAATATTTATTTTCAATTGAATTGAAACTTACTCAGTTCCCTATTTATTCTTTATTAATTTTTAGAATTGTTTGATAACTTGCTTTTGCGTTTATGAACGACTAATTTAAGACAACAATTTCCGGTTCTTATCCGTGACTTCTCAAAATATTCTAACATTGTTAAAAAAATAAAAGTCTTACGAATTTAACTGCGTTTTACTTGGTTGCATAAAACAACAGATAATAAGAAAATGTTTCCCTTTTTTTATTTAGGTATGAATAACTTTATGGATCTGAAATGATTTAAATGCAACCAGAATTCAAAAAATAATAATTCTAAATTAAAATTATCCCTTGCATTATTTGATAAATAGTTGCCATGGGAATGTTAATTTGGTATCTACATGTTGATTAAAATATAGTAAACAAAATAATATATATACGTGTTGTTCCGCTTTAATAACTATTGGAAGTATTTTATAATTTTTTTATTTGTAATATACATTCACATTTTTTTAATTTCGAATGTCATACGAAATTCTACAATCTACACGACACATACGCAAAAATACCCAAAATGAGCTCGATTTCAATTTACACATTTACCATTTTGTTATTCTAAGCAATCATCTATAAACTATCACAATTTAAGAATGATACATGGATTCGTTCTTTTCTGTGACTTTTCTTAAACTGCTGTACATAGGGTATTCGTATAATTAATATCTAAATATTTAATGTGGAAAATAAAAGAAAATATTGGAAGCAATAATATTTAGAGAATTGAAAAGAACTTTAATTGTAGGACACAATATACGAAATTAAATAATTTGAAAAATTGTAATTGAAATCATAATTGTAAGGAATTGTAAATTAGAAAATTCTCATTATAATTGCAACTCAATTAATTATTGAAATTATACTGTTTAAATTAAATTCGCTAATTAAGTGTTAGTTTATTTAAAAAGTCGAGATCAGAAAATGGGGTCTATTAGATAAAAAATAAATAAAAATTACATTTCAGAAAGCATTACAATTTTTAGTTCTTCGTACGAAAATAGTAAAACCGACTCATACTTTCAACTTTCCGAGCTATCTGATCTAAATTTGAAGTTTTACAGAAATGTAGAATCGAATAGACCGATGTTATGAATTTATTTTAATCACAGCATTTCACTCCCAGCTCCATTGGTTGCATTTTGCCATGATGAGGGAAACCCTTTTTTCGTCGAAAAGTAAGCATCAGATAAAAATTTGTTCGATTTAAAGATTTATCTTTTAGGGATTTAGATTTATTCCCATAAAAATCAGCCTTAAAAACTGGGAAGCTGATCACTTACAAGTTTCAAATCTTCTGAATGTACACTCACTTGGCCGGTTTTTAACAGAATTTTCTTGATATATCGTTAATATACATATTTGGTTGCATTTGTACATAATGAACCATTATACAAATTTATTTGTGTATTTTGTAATTTTATTTACTTTGAAAAAAACTCTACATTTACCCAAAATAACTAATAAGTAAATTTGTAAATTATTTTTAATATTGTACTAATTCATTATTGCAATGAAGGTGAAGAAAGCGAAGAAAAGTTAGCAGAATATACATACATATGTATACGTTTTAAGAATGAAATTATGTATTCGTCTATTCGAAATATGAAAATGTCGTTTTTTACTCTAAAAACTAAAAAGGATTGATGTCCCACAAACTAAATATATCTCACGGTTGGAACTTAATATTATAAAATCTCTGAAGTGGAGCTTGATAGAAAATAAAAAAATAAACGAAGCCTTGTCTAAAAAAAAAGTGTATAATATAAGTAAGTATGTAGAATTTTTTGTAATGGGAAAACTAAAAATATTTATAATTAAACCTTTTAAGTGTTAATTAGGGGAAATTAAAGCAGAAGAAGTGAAGTAATAACAAATCTTAATTTCTTCTTAAACCATATGTATTTTCAAAAGAGGAATGAATTATATTTTTTAAAGGACGCATTTTTAAAATATAATATTTGAAAGACAGAGCTTGCAGAAATAAACTAATATAATTCAAATTCGCTTAAAAATATAAAAAGAAAGCTTAAGACATGACTTCGAGAACACCATCGATTAAAGAAAAAAATTAATTGCAAAATTACCCTTAATTACGCACAACACTTAAAAAGTTTTATTGTATCACTTCTCAAATTTAATGACGAATTATATATTTATTACATTTTAAAATCTTTACATTGTCTGCCGATTCGATGAACTTCATTATGTTTCCCCATTCCCACTGTCGTCCCCATCGGCGTAATCAGACTCATTCGATTGCAGGTCATCGTCTTCTGTTTCGAGATCATAATCATCATCGTAAAAATCGGTCATGTCAAGCTGAAAGATTCCATCAATCAAAATATGTATTCGAGTATTTAAATTAAAATTATCCTGCAAATAGCTCAATTTTATACAGCTGACGTACGCGCCGTAAAAAAAAACATAAAATAGAAAAGTTGAGCTACTAAAGACTAATTTAATAATATAGGGATTTTAATCAAATCAGCTCAGTAGTTCCAAGGAATTATAAGCAAACTAAACCAAAGATATATAAACTCCGTTTTATGTAATAAACACAGGTTCATCAAATAAAGTGATAAGCTTCGGCAGAATGAATTGAACACTTGAACACACGCATCCTAAATCTGTTTTTACTGGAAAATGAGAAAGTGAGGCAATTTCAGAAATCCGGAACAATGTAATCGATAAGACTTGATAATACCTTGTCCTATACTGCAGTGCATTACGCATCGCTGGGGTTAATAAAAAGCACACATTGATAGCGATATGCATGCATCACAGCTAACGTATTTAAATGGAATCAATAATTTTTCTTAAAATGTTTCATTCTACTTGTAAAGATAATATGCCGGTTGAATATTTCTCGTGGATTCTTTAGTATTACGTATTCTTTTTTGGAGGCTTCTATAGTTATGTAATTGAAAAAAAGAAGCATTTTACATTCCTCGAAGAATATCATTTGCTTCAAGTTGCAATATATGGATGTACTTGAATTTATGAGCAATTATTTTGCAACCAAAATAAAAACTTAAAATTATTTCAATCCTAATTTTGTCAACTTATTACTAAAAGAACCCAATTATAATAACATATAATAAGTTTTCTCACCTGCGGTTCTTGAGTTGTTGATTTTAAATTTGGCTTGATGCAATAGTCTTCTAATGTTGTTGGAACAATAATTCCTTCTTTTTCAGCCTCTGCTTTTGCGGCCAGAGCTTGTTTTCTAAAAATAATTTGGATTAACAAAAATCAAAGAAATAATTATTTTTAAATCACAAACCTTATAATATTGGGATATTCATTATCTTTGCCATGTGAATCACGCCACCTTCTATACATTACGGAAGCATCAACATTAGCCGGAGAGAATGTGTTTGGCTCATTTAGCAGCGATATTACGGACAAAAGAATAGTTCTAACATTTTGCGTGGGATTCCAACGTTCGCATGGCAATTCGCCACTCTGTGGATCATCGACTGGTGGATGTAATATAGAAATACACAAATCACCATTCTAAAATAATAAAAGAAAAGCGCTTGCATGAATCACCCGACTAAATCTTATAGATTTATAATAATAGCTTGAAAGATCGATGATTCAATGTTGGAATCTTTGTATTACTATTGTTTTTACTAGATATCAGCATATTTAGAAAACTTCTTTTCAATTACTTACCTCGTAAACGTTCGGGTGCCAAACTTTTGTCAAAAAACGAATTGAAGGCGGTGAGTACGGATAATCTGGAGGAAACTTCATGTGGGCCTAGAAAATAAAACAAGCAAAAAAGGCATTTTACTCTAATCGAAACAAAGATAAGAAAAAAATATAAGTTTTCAGAATAAAACATATAGATAAATTATTATAAAATTCTATTTCTACGTGTCGGTTTTAAACATTTCAGCCAATTTTCAAACTTTGTATATACCAAACGGATTTAGGTTTCATCAAAAACCAATTGTGGTTGAAATAGTAGTATTTTTATTTTGGGTGAGTTGTTCTTCGATATTCGACTTAATTAATGCCAAAACGTTTGTCTATAATAATAGAAAAAAACGATGGCTTCTTCAAAGTTAATTTTAATAATTTTATTACTTAATCAATGAATGCAGACGTGTTGATTTCATTATATTCAATTTATTTATCTTATACAACATTTAATTGCTAAAATTTTAAACGAGTTTGTAAAATTAGCTAATAAACTAATAATTTTCTATTGTATACAAATTTATCAAAGTATAAGCGCATGTGCAGGAAACGCAAAATTCATAACTTCCTGCCTATGAAATTTTCCTTCGTAATAATTCTGGATGCCATACAAGAATTTTTAACTAAAAAAATGAATTTAAATTAAATTCACTCCCAACTTATTGAAAACCACCAGTTGGAAACTAGAGGAATGGTTGATAACAAGGAGTTTTATTCAAGGTCAAAATTAAAAAATTTAAACAATGAAAAAGGCCAGATGATGCGGAAGATGATCAGTAGAAAAGCAGGTACTGTACTGAACCTGAGAAACAATATCTAACAACAATCTTTGGCTGAGAACAGATTGATCCGAGAAATATTAAACTATATATTTTCCCATGTAATGTAATTTCATTCATTTACATTTGCCTTCATTCCGAGGGTCTTTTCCTCGATTAGTTGTGGCAGTGGGCCATTGAATATTTTGCCGGTTTCCTGTGCAATTAATTAAACTTCAATGACCTTTAAAACTATTTCATATGAAAAAAAAAATCATAAAGCTTTGCTTGCGAAAAAATTTCCTCACTCGTGCGAGTCACATCCAAATGCGTTCTTTAAAGGTCGTCGAACTCCGAGGAATTCACGGTGCTTTGCAGCGCTGCAAAGTATCTCAATCTGTGAGGCAAATATATTTTTACAAACTCAAGTCCCCCGAGGGGCCGCCGTTTTTCTTCAGCAAATCGAACGGGGTTTTTTGAAGGCCGCTGAACGGTTTACGGCTGACTGACCTAGCGAAATGCATTCTGGGAGTTTTCCAATAGTACGTCACCAATGATCGATGACATTCAATTGGGCGGGCAGCGCTTTCCCCTGCGCAAAAAGAGCCCCCAGCAGTTCAGATCAAATTTAAAATGCTATTGGAATAAATTGGAGCAGACTAATTCGGGCGTCGCAATAACTAAAATTATCTTCGTGCGTATTTTGTTTACAGCCCAATTGTTTACCAACATTGCGAGGGGTGCGCCCTGGTGCGGCAGTGCTCCCAGAATGAGGTGTCCCGACTTACCTTGAAGTACCCCCCTTGATACAGCGTGTCTGGGGGCCCGAATATCGCGACCTCCCATTCGAAGAGGTTGTCCTCATTAAGGAGCTTCACGCGAAATCCTTCGACGGGCTCCTCCTGGAGGCTTTTATACTCTAGGGCCAGTGCTCGGACAGCAGAACTGCTGGGAGTGGACATTTCTGGGGCTAATTCGGGCTCCTACGGGACGAGCAAAAATTTTATTCAGCACGAGCGAATATCAAAGTCATATACACAGTCCAGTCAATTTTCTCAGTATAACAAAAACTTCAACGAATATGGCGGCCAATTTCGGATTAGACTGCACTCATTACGGTAAATCTCACGTGGTGCGGGGAATTTTTGCGGGAGTCTTTTCAATTCTGATTTACACTTTCTTCGGGCAATCGGGGGGCGATTAATTTCGCGAATATTTCCTTCTAGACGGAGAATTCTTTGACAATTCACGGAAGAAACAGCTGTTCTTTGTATTGAACACCACTCTTACCATCACCTTAATTATACTTGTGAACTGCCATACGGGCACCAATGCCCGAAATCGTGAAGCTTTTCTCTTTCCCCGAGATGGCGCGACGTGTAGTTTCGAATTAAAACAGCTTCATTTTGGAAAACAAAATGTCCACATTTTTAAAATAGGAAAGCGGGCCTGATTCTGGTTGTCACCTCACTTTCCGTGACGTGACAGCTTATGGCTGAATTACCTGTTTTGTTTCTTATAAGAAAAATTCTTCGTTCCTCAGCCATAAGCTGTCACGTCACGGAAAGTGAGGTGACAACCAGAATCAGGCCCAGCACCTTAGCATTTATTTTATCGGAACGGCAAAATATGGGATGCACTTTAAATTTTGTGTATCTCATAACAAATTCGTAATATGCCGAAAAATCATTTAGAAACGGTACAGAACTCCAGAAAACTAAATTGTTGGCCAGTTTAAATTGTTTTAAATAATTTATATTTTTACATAAATTGAATTTCTTGCATTTATTTCAGAATAATAACATATTCAAATAAATGGAAAATCAAAATCAACAAAACCACAAGCTATATACTTCACTACTACAAGGTTTCTGCTTCCCTCTGTAAACAAATATCCTTGAGTCATTGAGCTAATAAAAAAGCACAAAATATCTGATAATCAACCTCGATCCAAAACTTACACTATTGATCCAACATCTGAATATATTTGTAATTTCATTGGATTTTTGCTAAAATGAGCCAAGAGTTTTTATGGTCACTTATTTTCTGTTTTCAAAATGAAGAAGCACCTATATTTTTAAATTCAAATGCGGATAAAAAAATTTGAAAATTGTATCTGTGAACAATTAATTTTTCAGACTTTTTCACCTTTCTGTCCTCAAACACAATAAAAGACGTACGAGTTTTTTGAAGACGGTATATTCCCAAAATCGTCCAAATATTTTTTATATCTTCGTCGCTCGGTTCAAGAGCAAATTGATGTTCTTCTCACAAAACGCATTTGAAATTCTTACTAGAGGTTATTATTTACAAATTTTGATTCAATGATAGTTTTACTGTTTTATGAAAATACAAACGAAACAGCAACAGATACACATATTTAAAAGGTAACCTGCCGTTCAGTTCTTTTCTCAATATGTGTATCAAATCATAATTTCCGTTTTGCAATACTTCTAGATAACAACCTAAAAACACGGCTAAATAAAGTAAATTGGATATTGAAGTAAGAAGTCAGGGTAGGGTCCTTCGTTTCAACACCTGACAATGAGAATCTCTCAAAATACTTCGAAGATCAACAAAACTGAGATATTTACGAGGGAATCTTTTTAAACAATTTATAGACCTGAGTCAAAAAAGCTATCCTTCAAGCGAAAGGTAATCGAGAGAAATGCACACTTCCCGCAACGAGTAGGAATGAAACGAAGCCAAATCGAATAAAAACGCACGTGCTTTATTGGGATTCCATTGATATCTTACACTTGAATCGACCTGGAAATGAATTGTCGAAGCTTCTTTTGGTCCCCAAATACCACCGCGTTTTCCTCGTTCTAGCGCAGTCTTCTGGCTTCACGTTCAGATTCGAGAAGCGTGAGGATGTCGCCCTCTCGGACGGGTCCCTTCACGTTGCGGATGATCTGACGATTCTGCTCCCCGATGAACTCCACTTTGACCTGGGTGCACTGTCCCTGGGACCCAGTCCTGCCGAGGACCTTCATAACACGAGCGCAAACTGCGGGCTTATCCATTTTTTGCTTTTATTGGGATATTTTATCTAGAACAATCCAGACACAGCTCACACACTGACAGCCGGAAGAGAAAGAATGAGGCTGTCCATTTTGCCGTGCTCGCTGCCATGCAAAGTGAAGTTGGTAGCGATAAGTTGAAAGCTCCGTTCGCACTAACAGATTTTAACCGATAGATATTTTAATTTAACGCTAACTAAAATTCCTTTCAGAAAATTATTGTTAAAATGTAGAAATTATTCCTCATGTGTCTAAGGCGTTCTACTTTTCACGAATAGTTTGAAAATTTATTTCAAAATTTAATAATAAATAATTACGAAATTACGAAGAAGGGCAATTTATTTTTATAAAACCCGTAGGAATAAAGTAAATAAATATCTTTGGGTACTGCCGATAACAGAAACCTTCAGTAATAATTGGAAATATGTAAAAGAAAAAAACACCAACAGTTGTAGCTATTACATATGAAATATTGTCCAACTGAATTTTCACGATTTAAAAAAAAAGTCAATTTAGTAATAAGTAGGCCAGCACCCGATTTCTGGAGCATTGTTTATATTTTATTTTCTGGCTGGCCTTGCTTTTCTTATAAAAATGTTTACAAAAAAGCTTTGTAGTAAAATACCATCTCTATAAATTTCGTAATTCTTACTAATTCATAATTTTATTCTAAGACGTATGGAGGATGTCCGTATTTAAAAAACAAAAAAACCTATTGCATGCACTTTATCCCAAAATTAAGACCATCCGACGGTGGAGAATGTTTCCTGCTGCTGGAATATATTATAAGACACAATATATAAGTTTTATTTAACCTATTTTCCAAACAGCGAAGATCGCAAGTTTATTATTTGTAAATTTACATCATCAATTTCTTCGAGTTCTTTCGGTTGCCGTAGTTGAACACAGAAAGTTCTTCGAAAGTGGGTAGAGCGCAAAGAAGTAATTTCGCAGCATGAATTCCACCACTGCACCGTAAAAACCAACATTGCTTAGTTAGCTACAAAAAAATAGCTAGTTGCTAGAGGCCCTTAAACTTTAAAGTTTAAGTTACTGGTATTTGTATATAAATTCATTATTTTACTCTTACTGACTTAAAAAAAATACTTAAGTAAAACAAACTGTGTGCGAATCAAACAGGTTTTAATTCCGTAGTTCTTTATTTGCGTTTCAAAAATAGATTTGTACACAACGATTAATAACTACAAAAAATTGGCACATATTAATTCGTTTAATTGAAAACGCCACATAAAAATTAAAGGTACATTGTAACAAAGTATTATTACTGGGCGTTGGTTATGTGCCCAAGCGTGTTTTTGTTTCACTTGACCCACATTTAGTTGATCCCTTCTCCCATGTTAAATATGATGCAATAAGTTATAAATAATAATGAATGATTGCGACTTTTAGAACAATAAATCAGTTAAGTTTGTTAAAAATAGTAAAACAAAAACACACTTCCACAATGATTTTAGCCTCAATAAGTAAGTTGGATTAGGTTTATGGTCTGAAATTTCGCGCCTCAGCATAATCGCGACCATCGGAAAAATTTCTCTCTGGAGGGATGAAGGTTTCGCCTGAAGATGCAAAATGTCCATCCCATTCAGTTGGAAAGGGCTCTGTGTTGTAGGAATATCCGTGGAGCCCCTCAGCATCCGATCTGTTCCTCTCAGGTCGAATTCGAACTTCTGAACCCTGTTCAAATTTCCCAGACCATTGCGTAGGCAAAATCTCAGGTTCGTTGGTGTATCCAAAGAACTGATTGGCGTTAGATTGGTTTCGTTGCTCACCAAACGCCCGATGTATGGGAATACCATTTCCTTGGTTCACAAAAGTCCCATCCCACTTTGGGGGCAGTATTTCCGTTTCCGTGCATTGTCCGTAAAAATCGCGCCAATCGCTACTTTGCGTCTGTCTATTTGTTAATTTTGCGGGACCACTTGGTGCCTGGTCGTACACAAATTTGCCATTCCATCCCTCTATCTTTATGGGAATGTATTCATCTTCACGACGTCGTCGGGGCATCTTAGAGGTAGGTACGCACAAAATCTCAAATGCACAATAGCAACTGTCGTCTCTGCAACCGTAAGATCGACTGATCCTCTCTATTTGCTATTATGGAAAATTCAATAACGATATTTTTGAGTAGGAGACGCTGGCGACCGCCTACACACTCTGGTTCAACTTCATTTCCTGAAATGTACATGTTCAGAAAACTTGTCAGACGACATGAGTAAGCCCGATATTATTCATTTTGAGCGGTCTGCAGAAAACGGGCGACTGGAAAACACTTTTTAGCACCACCTGAATAATATGGAAGTTATTGTTGAGGAGTTACCCGTGACCCTCTTCGGACAGTCTTTTTATGGAAACTGCTCGAAAAGCTGTCGTTTAACGTTCATCGAGCATTAACGTGAAATCATTCTGTGTCACGCACTCAGCAAAGAAAATGTAAAATGGGAAATTAGCACAATTTCGTTTACCTGGCCATTTACTCCAAATTGGTTACTTTTATATTTTTTTCTAAATCCCGCAGCGTGCCATCGAAGTATCAGACCATTTTTCATTTAATGACATTCATCTTGTCCACCCATATACAGATTCAGCTCGCAGGCGCTGTTGGTGTCAATGGACCATTTTTGAAGCCGAACCCATTTGTGCAGGTTTAATTACTCCTCACAAAAGAACACCTCTAGAAAGAAGCTGAGGAAGACAGTAAAGATAATTTTGATAAATTTTAAAGTATTTCTAGGGTCAAGGTGCTTGGGTGGCTTCATTAATTTTATAGTTAACCCCTTGCATCATTAAATTAGAGAATTTGGAGTTGCGGTAGTTAACTGATATTATTGCTAAAAGTTTAAAAATTGCCATGAAAGCGGAGTGATGATTAATATGGAACTCCGCTGTGATTAATGAAAAAAGATCCTCTTCTGAAGATATTTTTGGGAGCTAGATGTTTTATTTAGAATTTTGGAAAAATGTATGTTTTCCTGCCCGGGTAAAAATAAACGATGGCATCACGATGTTTAGACGACGGTACGATGGCCGCACGAGGATCGCATTGATTTTCAAAAATTTTCGTCGTTGCACCACGGCCGTAACGCAGCCTAACTGAGTAGGAATAGGTTGTGGCAAACTTTTAAGGTTGCACGAGGGCCGCACTCGTCTAAAAACGAAAAAGGCCGAAGCACGGCGGCAATACGACCGCGCCAAATTTAATTCATTTATAAATGCGCTTTATGCTTTGCGTTATAAACGCGCATAAAAATATGTACGCGCTTTATAATTTGTTTATTAATTCCTGAATCGTTCTGCCGCATACATATACTTTAATCTCGAATGAATTTTTTATGTTAAGTATTTAAAAAAAAAAGTTAATTAAATATTCCAAAAAACCTGACTGCTTGTTAATTATTTTTGACATACCAAATAAAATTGATTCATTTTGCGACCGAGTAAACAACATTCAAACATTCAAAGTGCCTTTCGAAAAAATCTGAATATTTTTACCTGGGTACTTCGAAATTTTTGAAAAATCGTTTATGTTTTTTCGCCTTAAATTAGTTTAAACATTTAAAACCAATCAGTAAAAAATAAAAAAAAAACGAAGTCAATATACGAGATTTAGTACACCATTTTTTTGGTATCTTGAATTCTGAATTTTGCCAGAGATGGGATCTAGCTATTAGATCAATTTCTGGCCCTCGAAAATACCTATTATGTAAAATTCTTCAAAATCGTTAGAGCCGTTTTCGAGAACGTCATTACATACATTTACATATGTACATATATATTTCGCTCGTTTAATAGTATAGGATTTTGGTGTGCATATGGTGTTTTAGTTTCACTTCTGTTGTTTGTCCCGATAATAACTATTTTTATAAAATCAATTAAATGCAACGATATACTTATTAAGACCGCGATTGATTTTTGACTTCAAATTTTTTCCAGTTGAAAAATTAGCTAATTACGCTAGCGACGAGTATATTTAAATTGTTTAACAGTATCGGTCACTTTTCTGTGTTGTCGGAAATTACTATACTTTTCCTTTTAAGTTTGGGAAATAACTTAATTTTGAATTAAAAGTTAATTTAAGTTGAGGGACTTCTCACCAGTTGTCTATTGAGATTTTACTAATGTTCACTGCTAATTCTATATTTCGGGATTTGAAGTGAAAATAGTCTGGTGGGAATTCTAAGTGTTCCAAATGGACCCAGAAAATAAGGTAGAATATAATTAGCAACATAAGTTAGCAAGATTCATATGAAAGACTTATTTTAATAACAGATAACATATTATAAAATCGTTTCGTTTAAATATGTAAATAAATAAAATGAAAAAGAAACATTGCAAATCAGTTAAGGGTTCATGCTCACGTAAGATAAAGTGACTAATGTTTTAAAATAGAAATTAATACATTTTTCTTATTTTTTATAGAAGCAAATTATGGATTTAATTAGAATATAATGGGGAAAAAATATAAATTTAATGATTTCTCAAAAGAATAACAACCGATAAAGTCTTGTGATATTCTTCCAAATGTCAATCAAGCTTGTGAAAATCGTTTAATTAAATGAACTTATTTTGGTGTTGTTAATTGTACGAAAATGTAATTCTTTTGTGACTCTTTGCACGTGTTTCTTAAAGTTAAATATTGTTGTTATTTAACTTTACTATTAATCTATCCCAAGATGGGGAAAATGCGAAGCACAAACATTTTATAAGAAGAGGTTATACGAGTTAAAGAATTTCTCCGAAGAATGAGCAACTTTATAAAATATACAAGTAACTAAAAAAAATGTAAGCAGTATTCTGCTTTTACCATTTTTGTTTACCTATGCCTTTTTCGATTAATTAAATTCGTCTTATATAAAAATGATGTTATATGTTCACGTGGTAGCGTTTAGTGCAACTCTTTGAAAGTATGTAAGTTATATAAATTTGAAGAGTTTTAATTTTATAATTGCGTTAATTTGAAAAATTGCTGTATTATGCATTAACAGATTTTAAACAAAATAGACATTCGACCCAAAAGAGTTTGCATTAAAAATCTTCAGAGTTTTAAGAACATTCTGACTACAGTTTAATGGCTTACCCATATCCAAAAGCGGAAGTTGAAGTCGGGGATACATTCTGAATAAACTTCCCACTGAGATTTGCCTTAGTTGGATATTTATTTGAATTTTCAAGAACACTGTCTGCACTTTTGGTGATTTTCATGCAATGATTCACCCATAGTAATTTTTTTAACAAACGAATGATGTCAATTTATTCATCTCCCTTGATTGGAAGTATTTCTGGACTTTACATTGAGTGTTATCACCGACCTCAGACTAAGATGTTTTGAACGACTGTATTACGAGATATAAAGATTGTAGCATGCCGGCATTTAAGCTAATTTGTTTACATTAAAGCAAGTTTTTTCTTGCCTCAAGAAATGTTTCTTGAAGAAGCTTGTTTAAAAGTATACGCGTGTACGTCTCGTCCACGTAGAAAAGTTTGTCATCCAAAAATAGTGTATATGCGTTAAAAAAAGCTTTTATGGATTAATGAATAACGCTGGCCATCTCAAGACATGTTCTAAAGACACGGGTACACCTTATCTAAATAAAAATATAAACATTGTGCTGGTTTAGAGCTTAGACATTTTCGGTAGACCGATTAGATAAACACTTTGCCCTTGGAACCGCAAAATAGCTGTTGCAGTGTTAAGCTGAGAGCCAGACTCTAAAAATGAAAAAGAGCATCGCATACTATATGTATATAATATACATGTTAGTGAACGATGATCTCATCGAAATTTTCAGAAATTTAACAATTTCTTGTCGACGACACTGATGAAAATATATATAAATTCTACTGTGACGATTTTTTGCATTGCGTCAGATATATTTTGGCCAAAACTTAGCAAAACAAGCAGTAGCAAAAGCGATATGGTTAATATGCGTACCATATGCAAAAAAAAATTTAAAAAAATTCCATCGTATGGGCAGTAAATACTGCTCCAACCAAGATCGTCTGGAGTATTTGTGTGGTGTGGCGTTGAGCTGAGGCTCTTCGGAGCTCACTCAATTTTACCTTGGTGTCTTGTCTTTGGGGCTGATTGCTCGAAATTAACACAACCGTAGGTAGATGCCTAGCAGAGTGGTGTACATAGCGCCTGTAGGTGGAAGACGTGGAGCGGTGGAGCTCCGACTGGTGCCCCCCACGACCTACAGTGAATGACTTCACTTCGAAGCTGCCCGCGAGAACCCAGTTCACTTTGCGCATTCACGGAATGCGGTGGTATTTCTGTTTGTGAAATCTAGAGAATGTGAAAATTAATAAAAGTGCTTTTAGCAGAAGTTACTGACAATAAGGAAAAATTATTTTCCCTCTCAATACATTCCTTCCTCTGTGACTGAAGACTGTGATAAGTGCTAAAAATTGTGTGTTTATTATCGTTTCAATTTTTTATATAAAAATATTCTCTGTTAATTAAGTTTCGAACGAACTTTGAAGCCGCTCAACTTTTCCTAATCGTTAATTTGTTATGAATAGAGTTCGAGCCTAATTCAAGATGGTTGTGAATAATGTTAAAGTTAAGAAGGCCGGGAATACGGAAACAACAAAATCCTCCACATCATCGAAGTCGACAGCCTCTACAAAAGTAACGAAACACGAACAGAATACCTCGTCGGGTAGCAGTAGAATTCACTCCACAAGGGGTGATGGGGTTTATATGACAACAACAACCCAACCGGTCGAATATGTGGTTACAACTCCTGATGGATCCGGCGATTTCCATGGACAAACCTTCCTCCAGCCAGGAGGAGGAATGCAAATCAGCGAAGTCAGCACCGTTTACAATGCCGGAAATACGAAAAGAGCTACACAAAACCTATTGGATTCCGAAAGGTCAAGAGTCACGACAGTGGACCCATCTTTAATTAAAACAATAGAAGAGGTTTCGTCCGTGCCATCATCAGATACAGTGATTATATCCGAATCGTCTTCCAAGAGTGCTCACTCCTCAACGCAACAAGGATCTTCTTTTAGCCAAGTAATTGAAATTGTGGACGGCAAAGAACGTATTGTTGATACGCAGGACAGACAGTGGGGATCTAGTAAACAACAAAAAGCAGAAGACCATTCAAAATATGTTTCGGAGTCCGGAAAACCAGCGGAATTCAGTTATGCAGCTAAGAATAGCGATAAATCTATGAAATACGACACTGGTAAACCTGGCGGAGTACCTCTTTTGGAGGAATCATCAGCTGCTAGCACAAAATACTTGAAGCAGAAGGGAGATGGTCCTGTTCAGGAACACAGTACGCATGAATCTTCTGGTACAAAGTCTATTGAATTGGACGATATCCGCCGAAAAGCAAATATGTTGGATTCAAAAACCGGAATGATAGATACATCTTCTCCTTTCACAGCAACTGAAAGAGGTATAATAGGAAGAGACCCAAATACAAGCAATGCGCATACTACTGATAGTACATCGAATATTGTGAGGAATAAAAACATAAGGGATACTTCAAAAGTTTCAAACGTTTCTAACGCTTCTAATTTTTACGATGTTTCCAACACCTCAAATTTCTACGACGTTTCCAACACCTCCAATGTTTCTAACATATCTCATAAAGACATACGGGATACTTCAAATCTTACAAACGTTTCCAACGTATCCAACGTTTCTAACTTCTACGACACTTCCAATGTTTCTAACATATCAAACATTTCAAACCTTGTTCAAGATTCAAATATTTCCAATATATCGAATATTGTTAAAGACTCAAATATTTCCAATATATCTACATCCAACGTTTCGAATATTATTAAAGATTCAAGCATTTCCAATATCTCTACGTCTAACGTTTCGGTGTTGAACGAGACGAAATCCAGTAATGTCGTTAAAAATTTAGCAGCTGCAACAACGACTTACACATCCAAAATATATGACGAGAAGACTAATTCTTGGAAAGTTGTTGACGAAACAATTGTAAATGAGAATGACAGCATAAAAAATGAGTTAACGTCTAAAGTAAAGCCTACCGACAATGTGAATACTGTATCGAGGAATTTGGATAAAACTAATTTGATTCGGAAAACGGATAATTTAAATAAAACCGAAACTAAAACTACGGACAAGTCCACCAAGTCAGAGCAGTCAACAGAAACGACAAAATCGACTAAAACTTCGAAGCAAGTTTATGACTCAAAGACAAAAACATGGAAAGAAGTGGATGAAAAAACTATTAAATCAATTCGTCCTTCATTGGTTCGGTATGTTAGTCAGGAATCAGACGGTTCCTTTACAACAATTTACAAGAGGAAAATATTTGACCAAAAGACCGGCAAATGGAAGGTGGTCGATGAAAAAATTATACAAAGCAAAAACACTGTTGAACCAATTCCAGAAATAATCGATGATGTCACCAACATAACCACTACGACCTACACGACAAAAGTTTTCGACTCCAAGACTGGCACTTGGAAAGTTGTGGAGGAAAAGTCGTTTGTCGACTCCCAAGCATTCGTGCCAAATGATATTGTACACGAAATAGAAAAAGATCACGCCGATATTGCGAATATAACCACGACAACAGAAATAACCAAGGTAGGTAGATTCTTAAGTTTTTCTTAGCCAGATACCAGTAAGAGGTATCATTCCACACATCTCAACGCAGGTCGGTAGACAGTCGATAGAAGCGGCAAAAAAGCATATATTACTCCGCTCGCAAGTCGCACCGCATCGCGTCGCACGCCTAGCCTAAGAGCGGGTGACGTGATAGTGTGTGAAATCCGAGCGCAACAAGTGGCATTGATTGCTTTATTAATTAATGCTCCAGAGGTTGGATTTTCCTATATTTAGATTTTATTCGAATCAGTTAACTTTATGCACTTCAATTCAATCGGGTGCCGCTTGTAGGAACAGAAATGCAAGTTGAGCCCAAGTGCGGCCAAATGGAGTCATCATTTTACTGGAAGTGTTAAACAGCTTTCGTTTCGAATTACTTTCGCAGTGAAATGTTGTTATGCAATTTATTTGCTAAACGCCAGTCACTCATATTTCGACTCGGTATATCTGATATTATGCAGGTACTTAAGCTGCCATCGTATTTTCATATGCCACGAAAAAGAAAGTGTGCAACTACTTTTATAAAATATTTTGGAGATTTTAATTTTTAGTTTGAATTAAAACCGGATATTGTGTGACGATTTCTTTAAAAAAAATTAATTTTCAAGCAAAAACATTGACCCATACAAGGTCTTTTATATAGTCTAGAATTCCCACTTGTCTTTCTTTTCGTCTTTTTAATAAAAAAAAAAAGACCACAATCTAAAAAACATACTGTCCCTTGCCATCAGTTTATAAGTTGAAAGAACTGGTAAATCCAGCTGTTAAAGAGTTACAGAGTACATATCATGCAGTTTAATCGGATTCCTACCAAAAATGATCTATGAAACCAGTATTTTGGAAATCTTCGTCCACTGCAGATTTATTACCTACTATATACTACTTGCAAGTTAAATGACTGCCATCCTACACATCTTATTACTTTTTATTGTCATAGCGTCTGTGGACAAAATCTGAAAGAATTAAGATTGATTGAAAGAAATGCGAACTTTGGAACTTGTGCTGCCTCGTGCTTACATAGAACGAGTTTTTGCAGCTGATGTAGATATCTAAATTGAAACCATCTTGATTAAAATTAAGTCTTAAAAACATCGCTGCATTTCATGCAATTGCAAAGTCTTTTTATGTGCTGCTTTGGTATAGTTTCGTTCTACAATCTGAACCATCTCTAAAAAAAAGCAACATACATATATACATACATATATGAATTTCCCAAATTTCCTTTATTTATTTTGTGATATATCAAATTATAAAAAGAGAATTTTTTTGAGTTTTATATTAACGTGTAACTATTATTGTATTTATATCGCAAGTGATCTAATTCTTTAATTTAGAAGACCGAATAATTTCTCATTTAAAAGACAAAATAAACTATCGTTTACGTCCAAAAAAATAAACAAGAAAGAGTGTCACTCACTCTGTATTAAAAATAATTTGAAAATATTCAAATTGATTTCTTTTAAAAATTGCAAAAAACACATTTTCAAAAAGATAAACTTTTGATGATCATTTTTTCTTAACCGCTTAGATTTGAGCATTTTTAATCGCCATTTCCTTTAAAATTCTTTGCAATTATTAGACTATTTAGCTAATCTCTGAATTTTTATTTTTTCAAAAAGATATTACTAGAGAGATTTTAACTACCAAGTTTAAATTAAAATAATAATGTTTCCCATACTCTCTACTTTTATGGTTTACAATGTTATACAAATTAATCAATTACATAATAATAGTTGAAGGCATTGGCAGCTTTCACTTTTTAAAATATTTTCGTCCCACAAAAACCCAATTGTCCACAAATAGATTCCTGAAGCTCTAGCACATTGCTCTAATAAATCATCTAAGGAATTTCCATACCGGATAAGTTAGGGGTAACTAAATTAAAAGTTTTTATGGAATGCGTTCAAAAATGAAAATATATCTCCTTTTTTATGTATGTTCGAAATAAAATCGACTAGCAACGACTTTTTCAACTGTTTAAACTGTTGAACTTTACCGAACAGTCTTTAAAATATATAGCAAACAATCAAGTGAGTGTTCCGAAATGTATTCACCACTGAATTGTATTGATTAAGCTTTCTCAAATTTTGTTGTACTTTTCTTAAATATGTTTTTCTTTCAATAAAAATACCTAACTGGGATCTGATTCATCATGGTGTAAATAATTTAATCATAAGTGCAATTATTCAGTTCCTATTTTCATCACATCGTGATCCGTTCATTTTATTCCTAAATTAATCACCATGAGTGAGTGCAATGAAGTCATTCAGGCGACAGATAATTTTATGATTTAAACATTCTTATCACTACTGAATTTCAGCAATTTTGATCAAAGTATTGCAATTATAAATCAGTAGTTAATATTGGAAACATTCTAATATATATGTACATATATGAGAATTTTTGAAGTATGTATACAACTTAGTACCTATCTAAGTCAAAAAATGACTTCATATTTTAGATAGCATGCAAGTATGTATTGCTTGCGAAAATACTCCATATTTCCCATATTTTGAGTAGCAAAGACTAAACATTTCACTTAAGTATGTAATATAAGCTGTTTAGTTTGTTTCCTTAAAGTAGATAATTGCAAAACAAAAACAGAAACACGAAGAACAATGTAGGTCAGCTTTTTTGTGCAGAGTGTCATTAAAGAACTTTGCTACGAATGGGATGTGCCTAAAGAAAATTGAAAAGTATTTGAATAACATAGATCTATCATTTTTCGCGTTATAGCGGCCAATATTTCTTTATTGTTCAGTAAATTAATTTTATCAATATGATGACTAGACACATCTTTTACTAAAGTAAATTAGAATGAAAATATATACATATGTACGTATGTATGTATTTAAATAAAAAAGTTGTCACAATCCCTTGATGACTAATGTTGATATCTCGAAGAAAATATTTAATAAACTGAATTATTACGAAGAAGTAAAGGAACCTGCGTCCACTTCTAGTGCTGTTCGATGCATGTTAATAAGTCTGATAAATAACTACGTGGGCTGTGGATAGAATGGGCAAATGACAACATGCAGAAGGCAGAGTTAAAAGTGTGGTTGACCACCCATACGACTTTTAGGAAAAATTTGCTCTAAGCTTATAAAAAAAATCATCCTACAAATAGGTGAAACTTTGGTAATATTTGCGATTAAAAATGCAATTTTAAAAGCAGAACATTCACACTATTAGTCAGATAAACATTACCTTTATTGTTTTATGTACATACCTCATCGCTTGCTGCTTTCTAGGAACACATTTTGTAGGCTGCGAGATGCATTTCGTGCACGAAAAACGTAAACAAGCCAACTTATTCCGTGCTGCCCTTCATGTGCTCCTGAAAATAAAATTATGTTCATATGTAAGTATGTGTTTCCTCGATGTTAATTACTGGGAATTTTACTTTCTCCTTTAAAATACATGTGTTTAACAACTCGTCAAGCATTACGTCGTTAGTAAATATGTGCACTAGATTTTCTCGAGATAAATTCTCATAAAATGACTTTTTTCCTCCAGTTAAAAATCTTGATAATATCACTCAAGTTATCTTATCATGTAGCTTTGATTTAAGCATTTTGATTTGAGTTCAAGTGCATTTTCTTTGTGGACGGTAGCAGAGTAAAACGATTATAACAAATTTAGGGTGCTGCCTCTTCATGATTGCATTGCTTTCCTCCTAATTGCAATAAAAGATAAGATAAAGTGGAAAAGTTCAATTGGCTTCTTAATATTTACAAGTGCAGTCGTCCAGTCTAAATAGCTTGAGAAAATGCATGGAACATAATTGAATGTTCATTGAAGAGTTTGCTTGAGTACATGCATATTTGCAGCGTATATAATTAAATCATTTGCTATGTATCTTTCAAATATGCCGATCGTTTAAGGCATTATTAAAAAAACGGTCGAATACGACCTTTGACTTGTACAAACATACTTATAAAAAACATTTTAGACGGATAGGCTTATTTCTTCGCAAATATTACAAAACTACACTTTAAAAAAATAATCTTTGGCTGATAGACACACTTTTATGACACTTTTTCTAATTTATATCTTTCTCTATATATTTGAGAACAAATTATAAAATTATAACGCTAAGCCGCCGACTGATTTCCGTGAACTTGAGTTTTGAAAACGCTTATGTACCTGTTTTGATTTTAATTCAAAACTCACAAATTGTGCTAGCTTTTAGATTCAATATTGGTAGCATTATTTTTTTATTTTTAACTAAAGCATTTGTTTTTGTTTTTTCTGCGGCTCTCCTTGTATAAAATTCTACATAAATACTATTTTATATGTCATTTAAAATCAATTTTTAATACATATACTTAAATATCTTTGTTTGAAGTCTGTCTAGGGTTCCGTCCGAAATATTTTGATACGGAATCCTAAAAAAAATACTAATTGCAAATTTGTGAAACTATGTATGTAGTTATTAATGTGTAGAAAACGTACTCTACATAGGTATGCTCCATATATGAACATAGCTTAAAAAGTGTTTTCGAACTCTTTATCTCAAATTTAAGCATTTGAAGAATTATGCTGACGCAACGGAATATACATATTTAAAAAGTTTTATCTAGTATCATTCATACACTGAATATAAATTTAGCATATTCCGAATAACAAATTCTACAAACTTAATATTCTATTGAAGTAGCTTAGAAAACATCTAAAAAACAACTTAATAGACAAATCAATCGTTTTATTGAAAAGTAGAAAATAATCCAAAGTATTATATTTTTCAAACCAAAAGCTAATCATGTTCTATGCTCTGAACTGAACTGATATTAGTGTAATGCCATGGTTTTGATAAGTGAACATTTCAAAAGTTATCTCCCCTATATCATATCTTATCATATATGTATGTATATTGATCATCTGGCTGTTTTGCTACCTTTTTTTAAATCCCTCAAGATAAAGATTTTTTTTTCGGGTAGACTAAAAGTGACAAGAAAAGTTCCAAGCAGCAATTTAAAGCTATTTTGAAGTGGCAATTCACTTTTATGAGAGATAATTTGATCAAATACCTTTGATAAATATATTTTGGTAAATAGTTGTTATGATCATGCAGAATTATTTGAGTTAATAAAATTATGAAATTTTGTGGATTCTCCCTAACTTTGGCGCAACGATCGTTTGCAAATGAAACTACGTTTAAATGTTTACATGATGAATGGGTTCTGAAATTCAATCTAAAAGCAATAAAAGATACAATTAACATCATAATGTAAAATAGGGTTACTTGTCTTCTCCTTTAGAAGTAAAGTTAAATCAAAGATCAAGCTAAAAACTGAAACAATTACAATTGATGATTATTAAGCAATTCAAAAGAAGAAAGTTCCTTACATGAATCAATCAAAACTTAATCATACGTTCAATTCGATCGTCTACGACCTACATGAATTTGCCTCTGATCGTTAGAATACCTTAAACGGCGCATTTAACGATTGACTAATTTACTGCCTTTTTTCTAATTATAGATATTCGATGCAAGCACAAATACATGGAAAGTGGTCGATGAAAAAACTCATACAGATGTTCTCGAAAAAATTGTCGAAGTTCCTAAAGAGCGAATTTACATTGATGAGAGTACTGATATCGAAAAAACCACCAGAATATCAGATATTGAGAAAAATCTCTTGGATATTTCCAACATTTCATCAACTGATGAAGTAATATACAAGACTAAAAAGTTAACAGACAACACAGAAATCATCACTACTGATAAGACTGACGTCATAACTTCGGTAAGTTAAATTAATTTCCAAATATATTCTTATTTTTATGTAAATAACACCTTCAAGCTAGCTATATCTACTGAAAATTTACACAATCAGTTTAAATGTATTAAGTTGCTTTCAACGTTTTTAAGCGTTTTTACCATTATGAGAATGTTATCCGGCGCAAGTTTTTTGCGGTCAGTTTAGTGTAACCTTGACTAGTAGTTTACTGTTTGCGCGATTTCATGAGATTTTAATGATGCCGGTATTAAGCCAATGCTGCCAAAAATCTGGCGTTTTTGAATTGCTTCACTCCTTTCACTTTTCTTCAATGCTTAACAAATTAATTTCATGCCCCGAAGAACAGAAAAATTACAGAAAATTTGTTAAAAATTTGACATTTTAATGGTTGACATTGTGAAGCTATTACACAAACGGAAATCTATGCAACAAACGTTGAAACCGTATTTAAATAGATAATTAATTAAACTTGACTCTATTATGCATTAAATAGATGCATTGCTTTTTGTTAAATGTTATATACTTATGTAGAAATTGAGTACTTAATTTTGTATTCGAATTTCAATTGGGATGAATGAACGTTTGTTAATGCAGATTTTTGCGATTGCTAAGTATTTTAAATCATGCATTTAATTATAGGAGGATGTCAACAAAATACGAAGATTGAATAAAGTAACCGAAGATATAGTTGACCGTGTTGACACCGAAACACGTGACATAACTAAAAAGGACTTAAAAGTAACTAAACAAAAGATAGTTGACACCACCGTCCATAAGGAACAATGCATCTGTGAAATATGCACCTGCGGGTAAATTTATTTCAGATAAAAACATTTTCTTGTTATTATTTATAATTAATTATTTAGTCGTCACCGTTGTCCTCATGATGAGCCAAAAGAACACCAAATTCTGGATGTGGAAAGCACAACACTCGACAAAACTTCCGTATACAGAGATACATTCCACGAAAATGTTACAGATATTTCCGTCATTAGAGCTCCTGTTAAAAAGCCAGAAGACAATTTAAAACCTGAAGGACCTTTTTATCTTCCCGAAAAAGAAGAGTACAAAAAAGTTGAACGGCCCCTTCCTTTTAGACCAGTAGATAATCTCAAACCAGAAGGTGATTTCGTAGATTTCAGAACAAATAAGGAAGACTACAAGCAAGTCACTACAGAAAGGCTTACTACTATTAAGAGAGAAGATAATTTAACTGTTTCCGGAGAGTTTACAGGTATGTTTCCATAATACTTTATTTTAAACTTTTTCGTTAAAGTCTGAACAGGAGTATGCCAATCGATTCTACATGGTCTCGTGATCAACGTTTGTTCAATTCCGATTTTAGGGGTGATTAACCAATTTTAAGGAGTGGAGGGGGAGAACACCGAACAAACGTTGATCACGAGACCATGCAGAATCAATTGGCAACACCTTGTATATAGTATTAAAAATTTATTTATATATTTCAAAAACAGACATCACAACATCAAAGGCCGATTATCCCGAGTATAAAGCTGAACCACGGACACCACTACGAAGAAACACATGGACTAAAGTCGAAGGTGAATTAATTACAGATACAACAAACAAATCAACATTTGTCGATCTTTCGAAAATTGTGGAGCGCAGAACAGATATTACAAAACACACTGATAATCTAACGTGCGATGGTGAAATTACATTTACAACTACAAATGAGGAACATTTTAATGAAAAGGACGCTACCTATATTCGACCTAGAAAGCGAACGTGGACCAAAGAAGATTTCACAAAGTTCTTTGATCGAACTGACGAAAATCAGTTAACCGTGACTCAGGAAACATATAAAACAATAACAGATGTGAAAGAAAGGCCTAAAGCCATAAAACCAGTTGATAATTTAAAACCAGAAGGCGAATTTTACACTCCAGAGAAATCAGAATACCGTACTTCGGAAAGACCAAAGGCAGTAAAACCTGAAGATAATCTTCGTCCTGAAGGTGAGTTCTATTCTCCAGAGAAACCAGGCTATCGCCCTGCAGAACGTCCAAAACAAGTAAAACCGGAGGACAATTTGAAACCTGAAGGTGATTTTTACACTCCTGACAAACAACAATTTCGTCCAGCAGAAAGGCCAAAACAAATCAAGCCTGAAGATAACCTTAAACCTGAAGGCGAATTCTATTCTCCAGAGAAACCAGGTTTTCGTCCTGCTGAACGTCCGAAACAGGTAAAACCAGAGGATAATTTAAAACCAGAAGGTGATTTCTACACTCCTGACAAACCTCAATTCCGACCTGCCGATAGACCAAAACAGATTAAGCCAGAAGATAATCTTCGTCCCGAAGGCGAGTTTTATTCACCAGAAAAGCCTGGATATCGTCCTGGAGAGCGTCCAAAACAGATAAAACCAGAGGATAATTTAAAACCTGAAGGCGATTTTTATACCCCTGATAAGCAACAATTTCGCCCAGCGGAAAGGCCAAAACAGGTTAGGCCTGAAGACAATCTTCGCCCAGAAGGTGAGTTCTATTCGCCAGAGAAGCCAGGTTTTCGCCCTGCGGAGCGGCCAAAACAAGTTAAACCAGAAGATAATCTTAAACCTGAAGGTGATTTTTACACTCCTGATAAGCCTCAATTCCGCCCAGCAGAGAGACCAAAACAAGTAAAACCCGAAGATAATCTTCGTCCTGAGGGAGATTTCTATTCCCCTGAAAAGCCAGGCTATCGCCCAGCTGAGAGACGAGAACAGGTTAAACCTGAGGATAACCTGAAACCAGAAGGAGATTTCTACACTCCAGACAAGCCTAAATTCCGCCCAGCTGAGAGACCAAAGCAAATTAAACCAGAAGATAATTTACGTCCTGAAGGCGAATTCTATTCACCTGAAAAGCCAGGTTACCAACCAGGTGAGAGGCCAAAGCAGGTTAAGCCTGAAGATAACCTTAAACCAGAAGGAGATTTCTATGCTCCGGACAAGCCTCAGTTCCGTCCCGCTGAGAGACCAAAACAGGTCAAACCCGAAGACAATCTTCGTCCAGAAGGCGATTTCTATTCTCCAGAAAAGCCTAGCTACCGCCCAGCTGAGAGACGAGAACAGGTTAAGCCTGAAGATAATTTAAAACCAGAAGGAGATTTCTACACTCCTGACAAGCCTAAATTCCGCCCAGCTGAGAGACCCAAACAAGTGAAACCCGAAGATAATCTTCGCCCTGAAGGAGATTTCTATTCACCAGAAAAGCCAGGCTACCGCCCAGCTGAGAGACGAGAACAGGTTAAACCTGAAGATAATCTCAAACCAGAAGGAGATTTCTACACTCCTGATAAACCTCAATTCCGCCCTGCTGAGAGACCAAAGCAAATAAGACCCGAAGATAACCTTCGTCCTGAAGGCGACTTCTACTCCCCAGAAAAACCTGGCTACCGTCCAGCTGAAAGACGAGAACAGGTTAAGCCTGAAGATAATTTGAAACCAGAAGGAGATTTCTATACTCCAGACAAACCTCAATTCCGTCCAGCTGACAGGCCAAAACAGGTCAGGCCTGAAGACAATCTTCGTCCAGAAGGCGACTTCTATTCACCAGAAAAGCCTGGTTATCGTCCAGCTGAAAGACGAGAACAGATTAAACCAGAGGATAATCTAAAACCAGAAGGAGATTTCTATACTCCCGATAAGCTTCAGTTCCGCCCCGCTGAGAGACCAAAACAAATCAAACCAGAAGATAATCTTCGTCCTGAGGGAGACTTCTATTCACCAGAAAAACCAGGCTACCGTCCAGCTGAGAGACGAGAACAAGTTAAACCTGAGGATAATCTAAAACCAGAAGGAGATTTCTATGCTCCGGATAAACCTCAGTTTCATCCTGCTGAGAGACCAAAACAGGTCAAACCCGAAGACAATCTTCGCCCAGAAGGCGATTTCTATTCTCCAGAAAAGCCTGGCTACCGCCCAGCTGAGAGACGAGAACAGGTTAAGCCTGAAGATAATTTGAAACCAGAAGGACATTTCTACACTCCCGACAAGCCTAAATTCCGCCCAGCTGAGAGACCCAAACAAGTGAAACCCGAAGATAATCTTCGTCCTGAAGGAGACTTCTATTCACCAGAAAAGCCAGGCTACCGCCCAGCTGAGAGACGAGAACAGGTTAAACCTGAGGATAATCTCAAACCAGAAGGAGATTTCTACACTCCTGATAAGCCTCAATTCCGCCCTGCTGAGAGACCAAAGCAAATAAGACCCGAAGATAACCTTCGTCCAGAAGGCGACTTCTACTCCCCAGAAAAACCTGGCTACCGTCCAGCTGAAAGGCGAGAACAGGTTAAGCCTGAAGATAATTTGAAACCAGAAGGAGATTTCTATACTCCAGACAAACCTCAATTCCGTCCAGCCGACAGACCAAAACAGGTTAGGCCTGAAGACAATCTTCGTCCAGAAGGCGACTTCTATTCACCAGAAAAGCCTGGTTATCGTCCAGCTGAAAGACGAGAACAGATTAAGCCAGAGGATAATCTAAAACCAGAAGGAGATTTCTATACTCCCGATAAGCTTCAGTTCCGTCCAGCTGAAAGACCGAAACAAATCAAACCAGAAGATAATCTTCGTCCTGAGGGAGATTTCTATTCTCCGGAAAAGCCTGGCTACCGCCCAGCTGAGAGACGAGAACAGGTTAAGCCTGAAGATAATTTAAAACCAGAGGGAGATTTCTACACTCCTGACAAGCCTAAATTCCGCCCAGCTGAGAGACCCAAACAAGTGAAACCCGAAGATAATCTTCGTCCTGAAGGAGACTTCTATTCACCAGAAAAGCCAGGCTACCGCCCAGCTGAGAGACGAGAACAGGTTAAACCTGAGGATAATCTCAAACCAGAAGGAGATTTCTACACTCCTGATAAGCCTCAATTCCGCCCTGCTGAGAGACCAAAGCAAATAAGACCCGAAGATAACCTTCGTCCAGAAGGCGACTTCTACTCTCCAGAAAAACCTGGCTACCGTCCAGCTGAAAGACGAGAACAGGTTAAGCCTGAAGATAATTTGAAACCAGAAGGAGATTTCTATACTCCAGACAAACCTCAATTCCGTCCAGCTGACAGGCCAAAACAGGTCAGGCCTGAAGATAATCTTCGTCCAGAAGGCGACTTCTATTCACCAGAAAAGCCTGGTTATCGGCCAGCTGAAAGACGAGAGCAGATTAAGCCAGAGGATAATCTAAAACCAGAAGGAGATTTCTATACTCCCGATAAGCTTCAGTTCCGTCCAGCTGAAAGACCAAAACAAATCAAACCCGAAGATAATCTTCGTCCTGAGGGAGACTTCTATTCACCAGAAAAACCAGGCTACCGTCCAGCTGAAAGACGAGAACAAGTTAAGCCTGAGGATAATCTAAAACCAGAAGGAGATTTCTATACTCCCGATAAGCTTCAGTTCCGTCCAGCTGAAAGACCAAAACAAATCAAACCAGAAGATAACCTTCGTCCAGAAGGCAAATTCTACTCCCCAGAAAAACCTGGGTACCGCCCAGCTGAAAGACGAGAACAGGTTAAGCCTGAAGATAACCTGAAACCAGAAGGAGATTTCTACACGCCGGACAAACTTCAGTTCCGGCCAGCTGAGAGACCAAAACAGGTCAAACCCGAAGATAATCTTCGTCCAGAAGGCGATTTCTATTCTCCAGAAAAGCCTGGCTACCGTCCAGCTGAGAGACGAGAACAGGTCAAGCCTGAAGATAATTTAAAACCTGAAGGAGATTTCTACGTTCCCGACAAACCTAAATTCCACCCAGCTGAGAGACCAAAACAAGTCAAACCCGAAGACAATCTTCGTCCGGAAGGTGAATTCTATTCTCCTGAAAAACCTGGATATCGTGCAGCTGAGAGACCAAAGCAAATAAGACCCGAAGATAATCTTCGTCCCGAAGGCGACTTCTACTCTCCAGAAAAGCCTGGCTACCGCCCAGCTGAAAGACGAGAACAGGTTAAACCTGAAGATAATTTGAAACCAGAAGGAGATTTCTATACTCCGGAGAAACAGCAATTTAGACCTGCTGAAAGACCGAAGCAAATAAAACCAGAAGATAATCTTCGCCCTGAGGGTAAGTTTTATTCTCCTGATAAGCCAGATTATTGCTCGGCGGAAAGACCCAAGCCAATTAAACCTGAAGATAATCTGAAACCTGAAGGCGATTTTTACACTCCTGAAAAGCAGAAGTTTAAACCTGCTGACAGGCCCAAGCAGATAAAGCCTGAAGACAATCTTCGACCGGAGGGTGATTTTTACTCACCAGAAAAGCCAGGATATCGTCCTGCAGAAAGACCAAAACAAGTGAAACCAGAAGATAATCTGAAGCCAGAAGGAGACTTTTATACCCCTGAGAAGACCAAATTCCGTCCAGCGGAAAGGCCAAAACAAATCAAACCCGAAGACAATCTTCGTCCAGAAGGTGATTTTTATTCTCCAGAAAAGCCAGGGTATCGCCCAGCTGAGAGACCGAAACAAGTGAAGCCTGAAGACAATTTAAAACCAGAAGGTGAATTCTACGCTCCGGAGAAACCAAAATTCAGATCCGCTGAAAGACCGAAACAGGTTAAGCCCGAAGACAACCTTCGTCCTGAAGGCGATTTTTATTCCCCAGAAAAGCCGGGTTATCGTCCAGCTGAAAGACCGAAACAGGTTAAACCTGAAGATAATTTGAAACCAGAAGGCGAGTTCTACGCTCCGGAAAAACCAAAATTCAGATCTGCTGAAAGGCCTAAACAGATTAAGCCTGAAGACAACCTTCGTCCTGAAGGCGATTTCTATTCACCAGAGAAACCGGGCTACAAGCCAGCAGAAAGGCCAAAACAAATAAGACATGAAGATAATCTTAAACCTGAAGGTGAATTTTATTCTCCGGAGAAACCTGGTTATCGTCCTGCTGAACGGCCTAAGCAAATTAAACCTGAGGATAATTTGAAAACAGAAGGTGATTTCTACACTCCAGAAAAACCTAAGTTCCGTTCCGCAGATAGACCGAAACCAGTTAAGCCTGAAGATAATCTCAAACCGGAAGGAGAATTTTATAGTCCTGAAAAACCGTCGTACCGGCAAGCGGAGCGGCCAAAACAAGTGAAACCAGAAGACAACTTAAAACCTGAAGGCGAATTTTATGTCCCCGATAAGACGACGTTCAAACCTGCCGAAAAATCTAAGATTGTTATACATAAAGACAATCTTAAAATGGAGGGTGACTTCTATAAGAAAGAACAGACTACCTTTAAATCTGTTGAGAGGCCCAAGCCAGTAAAGCCAGTAGATAATCTTAAAGTGGAAGGTGAGTTTACTGTAGTGAAGCCGAAAGATTTCACTCCTGCTGACCGCCCGAAGCAAGTCAAACCTAAAGATAATCTAAAACCAGAAGGAGAATTCTATGGCCAAAAAACTGTTATAAAAGATGCTCTGAGGACAGAAAAAGTTACCGTGGTTAAGAGAGAGGATAATTTGAAACTTGAAGGAAACTTCGAGGACCACCGTCGTCGAGATGATTTCAGTTATGTGAAGGGCGAACGAGTTGAAGTGGTTAAACACCCGGACAACCTTCGCCCTGAAGGAGAATTCGTTACCCCAGAAAAACCGTCAGCTCCACGTGGCGAAAAGCGAACACCGATTAAACCACAAGACAACTTAAAAATGGAGGGTTCGCTCATTATTACTAAGGAGACAATTCATACTAGGGGTGAGAAACGAACTCCAATAAAGCCTTCCGACAATCTGCATCCAGATGGTAAGCTTCAATTCCCTGAAAAGACTGAATTTAAGCCAGCAGAGAGGCCAACTGTTAAGAAGCCTAAAGACAACCTTTCGTTGACCGGTGAGTTTGATATCAAGACTTCTAGCCAGTCAGATTTCACTACTAAAAAAACAGAGCGCACTGTGATAAATAAGCATGTTGATAATCTTAAAATTACCGGAGATAAGATGGACACAACCACTACAAGTTCTTCGACTTATAAGAAAGTTCCTTCGCCAGGGCCTGTACGTCAAGAACCAACTCCCAAACGGCGTCACATGGATTCTTCGATTACACTGGGAAGCGATGTATCGATAATGAAAACTACAAATCAGATAAATTATAACACTGCTGTTAGCCGCACTGCTAAAGTTACAAAGGAAACTGTAACTAAAGATCAGACGGATTCTAAGACACTACAGGATGGAACTATTCTTGTAACAACAAAGAAGGTAACTACGGTTGTTGGGACAGAGAAAAGTAAGAAACCAGAAGTGGAAATAATTAGAAGGACTGGAGATGTAAACGTGAAAGAAAAGGTAGAGAGGACCTCACAAAAATCAAATGTTATAAACGAAGAAAATATACACAAGCAATCGAAAAGAATTGTGGAACAAATTTCCGATCAGAGAACGATTAACAATTTGGGCATAAGTGATACAAATCACATCACTTCTCAGGTGACGACGAGATCACCCGGAGGTCCTAGGACAACTGAACGTATCGTAACTGGACAAGTTGGCTCGGATCACAGAATTCTGGAACAAGGATCGAGTCAAATATCATCTCAGAACATCAGTTCTAGTAAGACAAGTCATACTACATCCACAAGTGCAAAAGTAATATCAAGCACAACAAATCAGTCTGAGTCTATTATCGATAAAACTACAACTGGAGGAACTCATACAAGTTCCAGAGTAATATCAAGACCTGATAATAATGTTACTGACAAAATCGGAGGTGGAACCCATATAACTTCTAGAGTAACAACAAGATCTGATCAAAATATTACTGACAAAATTGGAACAGGAGGAACCCACATAACTTCCAGAGTAACAACAAGATCTGATGAAAATGTTACTGACAAAATTGGAACAGGAGGAACCCACATAACTTCCAGAGTAACAAGATCTGATCAAAATGTTACAGATAAAATTGGAGGAGGAACTCACACTAGTTCCAGAATAACATCAAACGTGGTTAATAGATCTGAACAGAATTTAACGGACAAAATTGGCACAAGCGGGACGTATACTACCTCAAGAGTAATATCGAACGTGGCCAATAAATCTGACCAGACTGTTTCTGATAAAGTCACTGGTGGAACCTATACAACTAGTCGAATATCAGTTGAGAATGGTGGTCCAGTTCCAAAAGGTTCAGTGGCTAGTGTTACTTCAAAAAGGGTAGAATCAAACGAATCTCGTTCTAGCAACACTAGTACGTCTAAAACATTCCATCACAAGAGAAGTGAACTATCCTCCGAAGCAGACATTACAAATGCAATATTCCATAGGAAAGATGCAATTTCGACGACTGGAAATGAGAATTTGCATCCCTCCAGCAGTCTAAGCTCCACCGGAATGATCCAACGGAAAAGTATCTGTAATCTGCACGACCAAAGTATGTACTCATCCAACACTTCAGACCGTAAAAGCTACAGCAGCATTCATAGGCAGACCCAGAGTCAGGGAAGGGAGTTAGACTCTCGCCAGGAGAGTCACAGGAATTACTACGTCGTCGAGCAGCCCAAAAGAGTCATTCGTCGAGACAATTTATCCGTCGGCGGAGAATTTTACTCGGGCTCAGAATCCAGAAATTATGGCAGTTTTACAGGGGTTCATAGCACGGAGAGAGTAACTAGGCGATCAACTAACCACTCGACAATAAAACTTGGTGATGAAAACGCAATTAACCCAAGTGTTTATAAGAGGGAATATGTTAAAGTACATGACGGGCCCTGTCCAGCAACTCAGATAAACAACAAAGGTGCCTTCAAGCATACACGAGATTCGAAGGAGCATAAGTTTTATAAGTCAAACTTTTACTGATCATATCATATTATTATTCCATATTAAACCGTGGTGCTAACTCATTTTTTATATTTATACCTATATTGTACTAACAGTAAATTTAAGACGAAGTGCCTTTAAAGAAATATATCATGCTTAAAAATGTTAAATTTGTCTTATTCTTTTGTCTTACAAATGTGTTTGAAATGTTTACTATTTCACTTCTCTATGGATTTTCTAGAATCTCCAATTTTGCTAATATGACAATTGAATTTGCAGTTGTTGCACTAGTTTAGTTGAATTCGATAAAATTGTCCAACATTCCAGATCATATAAAACTAAAAATCAAAATATATTTTTCAGCATTATTACTTTGAATAAAATTAACTTAAAGTTGCCAAGAAATGCTATGAATTAGATTAATTAATAAAAGGCGGGACCAAGTAAAAGCAAAGGGCAAAGCCGAAATTTCCGTAGTGAAATGAAATTAATAGATCATTAATTTTTTCGCTCTTAAGTCGAGGCGATATTATTTTGAAACGACATTTTCCGGCTCTTATGTATACTTATCATATTTGCCCATTTAATAAGAATTAACTATACACGATTTTTATGATTTTAAGAAAAGGTATATAGTATTATTGATTTTAAAAAAAGGGTTTCAAGTTAAGAAATCAAGTTCGATTCGTTTACTGCATATTGTGCAGTAACATGAAACTTCCTATATGAAAACTGGTGAGAAAATTATAAATAAATATAGGAAAAGTAATTTTGTTTACATACTTTCTTTTACAAAACAGTTATAAAAATAAACATACATATTATGTAGACACCCTGCATCTCTCTAAAATTACCTGGTAAAACTATCATAACTTTCAAGGAACATTATTGTGGCTCACCTAAGCATAGAAATTTGCTTGAAAAGCGTACCACCGTATTATTATTACGTAAAGCTTGTTGTCAAATAATAGCAAATGTTTAATTAAAACCTTCTGTGGCTTCGTGACGAAAATTGGAATCCACCACGATTTATAATCGGGCTTATGCAACAGTGTAGAACATTCAGCATAACAAGGAATTTGTTTATATGCATATACATATACATGCATACATACATTAAGTGTAATAGGAGTTGCGTTAATAAAATTCTTAAAATTTTTAAGATTTAATAAATTTAATAACGTCAGAATGGCGTAAGTAAATGTTACGAATTATAGAACGTTTCCGTACATACGTAAGTGCAAACGCACAAACTTACGTACATCGCCAAATTAACAGACAAAATTATGTACGTTATACATTTTTTTACCATCAGTCTTTCTTTATTTCATGAACTAATATAACTTTCATGCAGTAGTTATTAAGGAAAATTAAACTTACTGTCGGTCATTACGAATCTGCCATATAGAATTTATGAAATTGGTCACTAAATTTGATCAGCAAAAACCCTTTATTTTATTTTATTGAATTTTTTTTTTTTTTTTAAGTAGAAATTGAAGTAGATATCATCGTGAGTTTCTTTGAGCAAACTTAAAAATCCTGAAAAATAAAGTCTCGTGGGAGTGTAGAAGTAAATTGTTTCAAAATCGTCTTTATACGAATTTTTATTAAAATCCCTGGAATTTGAAAAATTGAGTCATTTTGAACCTGTCATCTTAAGCTTTAAAATTATGATAACAGTTCTGTAATTAGAGCTCACCAGAATCCAAAACTCTCCATGCACCAATTTTTATGTCAATTGCTTAAGGTTTAAAGTTTTGAACTCCTACAATGGAGATAAATGTAGGTTAAATATTAACTCAGAGCATTAAGCCAAAACTATGGAAAATTTTATTAAAGTAGTGGCTTTTGCGTAAATGAATCATTTGTAATGGAGATATTACGGTTACAGTTTTATTTTTTATTATATGTTCATCCATATATAGATTAATAATCAGTAGGAATATTGCTTACTTGTTGTTGTTTACAAATAGTATTTGAATTTTCTAAAACTTTGGGCTAAGTTCTGGAATCCGAAAGGATTATGAAAAATATATTCCCAAGCTAATTTTAAAAGTTTATAAAAAACTGATATTATATATAAATATATGTATATATGAAGAATTCTTTATTTTTTAAAAATTTCGGAAAATCGCCAAAATATGGCTTTTTCATATTTCAAACCCATGTTTCTCGAAATAGTGTGCTGTTATGTATCATTTTTATTTTGGGCGACGTGATTCACAGAATTTTGTTTATAAAATTAGCCTATCAGATATTCAGGGCAAAAGTTGTGTAGATCAGTGTTATTTCTTGGCCTGATAAGACATACGCGCTAAAGGTTGTTTTCTCGCAGTTAAACATCTGTTCCAACATTTTTCTTCGCTGAAATCACCTTAAACTCTTAAAACTAAAATGATAAGCTCAGAGTTCTTTGCCCGCCCAACTAACCGACCTCCTCTGAAAGCGTGCAGTAGCAAAGTAACTCCCTTAAAATCGGCCTACCGCCGTGCAACACGTACATAGCAGCGCTCCTGCTTACTGTTGAAGAATTATTTTTAACTATTGAAGAACGCCGACGTCATAACTGCTCCATGAGGTGCTGGCATTTGTCTACATCGGCGGAATTGCGTATGTTAAAGAGCAGCTCGGGCTCGAAACGACGCGCCATCAGCCGCATTATTTAAGAGAGTTTAATGAAGCAACTTAGACTTGTTGCTTTTTAAACTTTTATGTAAAGTTTTATGTTGTCAGTGTAATTCTTTCTTACCTGCGCTCCGTTACTCGTTTCGGAAATCTTTATGAAGGCTGTGTCTCAATTCGGAATTCGCTAAAGCTAATCTTTTTTCCAAGAATTTATTACGGTCATATTTGAAAAGCCCACAAATTGGAATAAAAATTTGGCTTAACATTTCACTCGAAATTGCTAAGCAAAACCACGAGAAGTTAAGTCGCACATCGAATTATGCGTAGCATGTGAATCAAATCGAAACGTTCTCTTCGTGACTGTGTGGATAGCGTTTCGGAGTGTTTTTGATAGCTGAACTCCGTGACCGAAGTCGATGCCGCCATGTTACAAAAGTGATTGTCATTTATTATCAGTGCAGTTGGATTCCTCTGTGTTTTGTGAAAGTTTGAAGGGAGGTAGTGTTTCCGGAATTGGAGTGTTTATCGTGAGATAGGGCAGGAAGAAACAGTGCCGTCACCATAATAATGTAATATTGTGCACACGGGATAGCGAAAACAAGGGAAAATTCGTTTTGTTTTTGTCTCAAAATCAAGTGATATAATGGCGAATAATCCGCGAAAATTTAGTGAGAAAATTGCCTTGCAAAAACAAAAACAAGCCGAAGGGACAGCTGAATTCGAAAAGATTATGAAAGAAGTGTCGGCTGCTACGTCCAAGGTAAAAAAGTTCCCGTAAAATATACATGCAGTATTTATATTGCTTTTGTTTACCACTTTCCAAGTTATGTGACAAATGACAGTTCTGGGAGAAAATGGCTCAGAAAGTAAACAATTAATGCGATTTTTTCGGTGTCCTGCGGCCAGAATGCGGCTCCTGGAGGCTCGGGCCCCGAGTGAATAGGTGCTCTTTTGTAAGCATATTGTTCATTGCAGTGACCGTGCGCATTCCTGCTGATTGTTCTATGTTTGGATAGTGCAAAAAATCACCTCCTTGTCAAAAGAACACAGCAAGTGAACATTTTTAGAGATACAATTGGCCTTTTTGGGAGTTGACATGCGGACAAACCTTTCGATTTCAGTGCGAAATATGAAAATCCCGTGCATCTGCATGTGTCGCTCTGCAGAGAACCTTTCCTTTTCAACATGTGGCGCCTTTCCCTTTAGTTTAGGTAGATGAAATTGGAGACCGTCAAGGGAAAAGCGCTCAATTGCACATTTAATAACTTTCACATTGATGCTCGTAGGAAATGTAGTCGGATTTTATTAACCCTAAAAGAATAATTTTACACCATTAACTAAATGGCTTTACAGATTGAATATATCCATAAAATAATAATATTCTTCATGGGTTGATTTTGCAAATTCTCCTTATTAAATGCGCTTTTACACTAGTACTCGAAAAATGTGTTCACACATTTATAAATTTAAAAGACGGATGTTAAAGTTCTGATTCTTTCATTTGATATATGAATATGAATTTTAAAATGTCTCGATTAATTTAATTAAGTTATTTTAGAACTTATAAATGCTATAAGTACTGCTTATAAAGCAATGAATTTTTTGCCAATATTTTAATACTTTCAGATCTGAATTGTTTTCGTTTGGATAGAAAGATGAATTTCCATATTAGAAAAACAATGTTCCTTTTTTCGTACTTCATTTAAAAGAATCAAGATATAATTACAAATAACTTCTGTTTTGAATTCCCAGTTTAAGAGAGAAAGATTCGTTTTTTTGAAAGAGGAAAATTATATCTTATATTTTTTGGCAATTTCTTTAAATGTAATATATTACTAAAAGAATTTCTGAGCTAACTCTTTAGTTTTAATAGAAATCGGCTTTGTTATACTATCTCATTAAAAACCATGATATTGGTGCGAATTTTACGAAACATTTCCGAAATTATCCATCAATATTTTTTTGATGGCCGTAGAACTGGGATTCAAATGTTTTGAAAGAGGTAAAGGCGGCTTAATCGGAAGGGTTGACTGAGTTCACTTGTTGAAAATGCTATATCTACCTATCTGTATACAAGCAATTTATTCCATACTGCAAAATATACTTTTTATTTAGAATATTTTTAATATTTCATAAGCGTGAAACTTGAATAAGTACATAATTTCCTATTGGATCATTTAATATTTTTACAACAAATTTGCGTTATAAACTAATTAGTGAAAATCATTTTGAAATTTCAATTCTAAAACTAAAAATAGAACGTACAAGGTATCCACCTGTATTTACACAAATTTTATTGAATGTTTGTTCGTTAGCGAGAGATGAGGTTGTTTAACTGCTGCAAATGCCTTTTGACGAATCCAAGGTTCTATTACATCTCTCGTAGAAATATTATGGTACTTATTTAGAAAAATATAATTTAATTTGCATCCACACTATATTCATGTTTTGCTTTTAAAGAACTAGGTTTTTTATACACGTGAAAGAATACGGATATTCTTCACTTTAAAATTGTAAATTTCTCTTTTTATCGATAGTTTTACTAAGATTTATAAAATTTTATTTTTTATTACATACATATAATATATTCAAGAAAAGCCAAATTATACTGTCTTCGCCAGTAACTCTATTTAATACTGCTAAGGCAGCCAGTTTGGTAATTACGACATTTAAGCATGCAAGAACATATAAAGAAATTTAAAACGAAATAAAATTTCTAAACTGAGATGCCTCTCTTGAAACCCGATTCATGCAATGCATACTGTAAAGAAAAAGAAAGTAAATATTTTGCTTTTAAATATGACAATTTTATTTACTTCCGCTTAAACCTTCAATCATTTTTATTATTAATTGTATCTAATAAAGCTTTGAAGAGTTCGATCGATTTTACATAATCAAACTGAAAAAGCAGGGAACACTCTTAAGCTTTTTTATGTTCTTATCTTTTCCGTGATTTGGAGTGCCAAATAAATCGTGTCGGAAGAGCTCCTTCATACATTAGGTATTTGCTTAATTATATCAATTTTTTCTACAGGAAGCACGTTCAAGTTTATACAGCTCTTGATTACAAACCTACATAGGTTCATAAATTTTCGAGATTTCTGGTTAATTCTTGTGAAGGATGGCTTGTAGGTAGACGAATAAAAAACAAAATAAAATATTCACGAAAGTACGTTATTATTATTATTGATTGGCATTTTAAAACAAAAATTTTAAAAGTCGCGCTACAATTCCCTTGTCTCGGATTGAAATACCCATCATTTTCTAAAACTCGTTTAACTCATCCTCTGCCAGTCATTAGTGTACTTGTGGCTGCTTATGGCTGAATATAATTTTGGCAGCGAATGGGTTATGTGACGACATTTAAGTGAAAAAAGCGAGCCATATTGCTTTTGTTTTCCTTTCACAAACCAAAACGCTGTTTCCTTCACTCAAATGAGTCACTATCAATCAAAGACTATAGAACTTATGTTACAAAGATTTCATTCCGGCAATTAGCACTTTATCTATTTTCGACCTTAGTACCGCTATTCCTCCCAACCCCACAATTTTGCTAGAAGTCGATATAATGCTCAAACACTGTGGTTGAAGAGAGATAAAAAATTGTCGAGGGTGAGCTTGGAATGTGAAGGAATTGGTAAAATGTTACAGGGTGCCGAAATATTTTATAACTGGCCCTTTATGCCAAAATATAATTTTTAATTCAATATATATTTGAGTATAATTGTTTTAGATACTTACAAAAACAATTGGGGAAATATGCCACAAATTATCATAAATTCACTAAGAAACTCAATCTCAAAGAGCCACCCTTTAAAGCAACCGATCGCTAGCGCGTCTCACCATACAATCGCATTTGCTTCCTGTGCTGAGTTGGAGCGCATTAGAAAACCTGTGGACACTTTCAATGTGTGAGGCAGGCATTTTAATTTCTACCTGTTCCTATTTGAAAAGCACGATCAGGACGGCACCAACACAGTGCCACAAAAATCAATGCTGAGCTGGAGCGTCTGGTAATCGGTGAACGAACTCTTGTTTCATTGTATTTGCGGCAGTTTTTACTGCAGCCGTCTCTTTTGTTTATTAGGCAATTTAAATGAGAATTCGGATTTGGAACAAACCGGCAAATATTCTCTTTTTTTTTTACTAATGAGTAAGTTTTTTGTTTTATTTTTCTGAAAAATGGCAATGGTGGTGATAATTGCATCGCAGGATATTCTGTTCATTGTTGAATAACATTGGATAGATTAGGGTGCCATCGTGAGTGATTGGCTAAAGACAGTTGTTTACTTAATTTAATTTTCATTTGATGCTGCGTTCGATTACTTGATTTAAATTTGTGGGTTGGTAAAAAATCAAATAAAAAATGCCATCGGTTAGAAAACGATCGTTTATTTGGCAATATTTTGATATAAATAGTGATAGTCAGTGTCAGGATCAAGAAAACCGGTATTGCAAACGAGAGTGACTAATTACTTGAAGACAGTTCGGATCGATCACAGTCGCGATCCTTACATTTGGTGGTCAGTTAATTCGAAACGGTACCCGCATTTGACAAAGTTTGCCAAATTGTATCTATCAGCTCCTTGCAGTAGCGTTTATAGCGAAAAAATATTCTCCGAAACTGGACTTATTTACAAAAATAGGCAAAATCGCTTGTGCCGGCAAATACAGAGAATTTAATCTTTATTCACCATAATTTACCACTTGTTAATTTTGAGTATTAATTTTGTTTCTTGGTTTAAAATAAACGGTGTCTGTAATATAAGCTATTGTGGTATTAGTTAACCTTACAAATATTTATGTATAGCAGTTGATTTGATAAATTATTGTAATAATTTTGAATATCCGGTATCCGGCTGAATTTTGAATTATTATCCGGTATCCGGAATATTGAATTATTATCCGGTAGATTTTGCAATTTCTGAGCTTGACCCTCACGATTCAAAGCTGCAATCTTTTTAACGAGTTCTTTATTATTTTCAAAACAATTTTCGAAATAAATAACATCTACGTACCAGGGTCCACTAATTTCTGCTGAGTTTTTGCCAATTGTAGGAAATGTTTATGAAAAATTTTAAAACTGCCGTAAAAACAATACCTTTCGCAAAGCAGATTATTCCATCCACTGATCTAATATAAGCTTAAAAATATGAGCCACAATACATATGAGTAACGGAACATTTATTTGGAAAAAAGTAACAGCGAAAACACGTGGCGTCTTTAGAAATAACTTTCATGCAGTACCTGAAGTATATTTAAGTTTACAATTTTTGGTTTTACTGGTATAATGAAAAATCAAATATAACATTTTGTTACAAACATCGGTAAGGACTTTGTTTACCTAATTTAGCCTCTTCCAATTACAGGACTTTAAAGAGCTGCACGCACTCAAAGCTTGTGGATGAGGTAAATTGCATAATGGTCTTAAACTTTCATGCAAGACTGTATATTAGATCCATAAAGCTTACAGAACAAAGCAAAAACGTTAAATTCAAATCAATAATTAACGTTTTGCCTTTTTCTTTTGTTTAAATTGGCGTATAATGATGTAACTAGACCGGTTTTACACATACTGGAATCAATAGCTTACTGTGATCAAATATTTTAAATCGTATTTTAAAAAAGAATCTAAAAAACCTCGTAACTCGTTTACATGAAAATTGTCGTAAATTTTAACTTTTTAACGAGTAACAGCTAATCGCCTATGCGATTAAATTCTGAAGGGCATTGACATTAAGCTTAATTGATATTCATAACATATTCTCAAGTATCTTTTTTTACGGAAGCTGTAATTAAAGGACTTTAAATTAATGAATAAAAACGAATTAAGATTTCATTTTAAATTGTATAGTTGATCACTAGCAAAAATGCTTTTTCGAAAAGAGCATGTCAACATCTCTGCCGTCCCCACCTGTTCGTTTTTATGTTCGAACGATGAATAGATAAAAATTAAACAATACACATTGTCTACATTTTTTACATTAAATTTTGATTAATTTGGGCAACGGAAAAATCGAAATTTGTTTCCCTCTGCAAAAATACTTTTTACATACTGTGAGACAAGTTTTTTTTCTATTAATATATCATTTCTAAAAATCACTTAATGACCAATAGCGTAGGATTATATAAAAAAAATAATAAAACTTATTTTAACACGATTGGGAATTTCTTAATGTATTCAAATATAGATAGATAAAAAAAAATTATGTAATTTTGTTATTATCTTGGCGAGGTGAGTGAGAGATTAATTGAAGTCGTTCACTGGACTATTCGTGAAGCGATTTTTACATATGTATAATTAGACGACATAGAATAGATTAAGAAAGTATAATCTACATAAAGAATGATATACAAATGTATATAAATTTTTTAAATTATTCCGTAGGATGAAAGTAAAGTTGTTAGTTTTTTCGTAAAATGTTTGATCCATTTTCCACTTTGTGTTTTGTTTTTATTTTGTTCTATAATTATTGTATGATTTCTCTATGACTTGCATACCCACTTTCAAATATCAAGTTGTGCATTTGCTAACTATGATATTTCACATGGAAGTGAAAATAAATTATCCACTTAAAACGAGCGATTGGACTGCTGGAGAAAATGCTTAAAATCAAGTTAGTTTGTATCTGTTTGTTAATATGCGATGGAGAAGACTAAGCAGTTAGACTAGTCTCAGGTACATTCCAGCCGTGAATGATTCATTTCAATGGTTATTTCTTTTATATTTATGATTCCTGCTTTAGGCTCAGTGGTAGTACTATGAAATGAAAACTAGAAAATAACTTCGTAAGCCACTTTAAAGTTTAAAGTCATACATACATATTTTTGCTCACGATAATAAGTCGAATAATATAAAAAAGCCATTTTTCCCAAAATGTTACTAAAAATTTAATTTTTTATTTATTCTTTTCTGCAACTTCAATCACGCTTAAATTATCTTTTCAGCAAGATGAAATGTACTATAACCAGCATATAAATGATGGTGGAGTATCTCCTAGTTCTTCAATGCCAGTAAATAGAGAATCTAGAGGTAATTGTTTTGTTTTTAAATTTCATTAATGTTAAAGAAAAATATTCAGCAACGTACCGTTTATTTCTATAATTTAAGAAATGTTTACCTTAAACTTTCAAAAAACAGTCTTAAGGTCGTTAACAGCACAAGATTCGGTAAACAAATATTTTTGTCCAAAAAGACTCGGGTGGAAAAAAATTACTCGGCCAATCACCTGTGATTAATTTTTCTTGGGAACGCTATACTTGTGAAGAAAGCATTGAGGTCGTCCATGCATGTGTTTTTCTTGCCGTCGGTCTGGATTCAACTCCTGTCTAGGGGTTTCGAACCATTTTCTAGGGCCTAGGGGAACTTTTTTTAATTTTTCACAATTGAAAAAATAATTGTAGCACAAATGTAAACCACTGAGGCGATCTTGCTAAGAATAAAATTAAACTGTTTGTTAGAAGAACTAATAGAATAAGTATTTTTTCCTATGAAAATAACGATGTTTTTTAATCTTCGTTAGTTACGATAAAATTAACTTCAGTATCTCAATATTCAATATTTGGATATTTTATCTTACTTAGTTACAGGTAGAAGCGTTGGTGTGGGTCCTATGCGTCGTCCGTCAGACAGGAAAGTAGACAGGTCACCTTATAGTAGTGGGAATATTGCTTACTTAAGTCCACCAAGTGATTCTTACTGGAGACGAGCTAGTTCAGATTCCGCTATTCATCAGAGTCTCATACAAACAACAGTAAGTACAAATTTATAATATTAGGAATTTATTCTGCAACTCTGCGCACTTCATAAAAATTGTTATCACATCATTACGAAAAGAAATTAAATTTAGTAACATGAGTAAATCTCGAAAGTTGCCTTAGTTAAATTGTATTTTAAAGAGGTCCACTCACGTTAATGCATAAAACAAAATTACACTACTACCTGTTAATGGTCCGAAAACAGTACGAAACAATTTCACTCATCGAGTGTCACGTTTCAAATTTGACATGAGGCGTTCGACTAGGAAGAAACTAAGACGATGGTAGAGGAATTATTATTTTTGCCGTTTACAGGATAAGCATCATGGATCTCACTCGCCAATAAGTTTGAGCCCGACTGCTCATCGGAGGTCGCCTCATATTAATTCGAACTTAGAACATAGACATAGTTTAAGCAAGTCAATAAATAGGAACTCATCAAATGTTGACATTCGGCAGGTATCGCCAAGTTGTTCACCCCGACTGCCCTGTGTAAAGTAAGTATTTAGACAATTAGAATTATATTTCTTATTCAATTAAATTATATATTTAGTCCTTATCCGTCGCCTCATGATAATTCTTTATCAAACTCTGTTGGGAACAATACTGGGTCTCTGCCAGACCTGACATCTGTGCATTTTTCTCCTGCACAACTTGAGAAGGAAAACGAACATTCAAGCAGTCCTTTTAGCTCCGTAATTATTTGTATTGATTTAAATAAATGTTATTAATCCAAAAGTACTAATTTTCAGAGCCCATTAACGACATCGCCAACAACGTTATCTCCGACGTCAATGCCAAATAGGTATCAATATTCCCCTGCGCATTCGCCTAGTGATAGTAACACATATAGTCCTACGCACATCTCATCAAATGCTCGTAGGGTAAGATAACAAAGAGAAATTGCTTTTTAGTGCTGTGGACGATATTGCATTTTTTGGCCTTGTGTCCTATGATTGCAGATTAAATCATTTAGCTTTGGTTCAACTGGTTTTGTTATTTTAATAGATATAGCCTTTCGTGTATTTCAGGACAGCTGGAATTATAAAATTAATCATATCTTGCAGGACGGGTTTGATCAGTACCGCTCTCCTCAAGGACAAACATCTCATTTGTCATTTACGAATTTACCGTTACATGTACAACAGAGTAACAACATAAAGGATTCAAACATATCAAACAATAATATTCATGGGTCGCATGGACATCTATCGTCTATTGGAATTGTAAGTATATGTTGAAGTAATTATTAAATAAACTTTAAGCTTTTGTAAGGCCGCAGGTAATCTAACGGAATACAGGAATCCTCAGAATCGACCGAGTCCAGGCTCCAGTCCAGGGTTATTGCCTTCAATTCCACTAAACGAGTCTAATCCAAGTGCTCCGTGTAGTCCTATTCCACAAAATATCAACAATAGCAATAGGTAAATAATATAATTTTGTATTTACAAGCCATTTCAAGCTGTTCGACTGACTTCTTTTCCGTTTGATAATATTGCACTACTTTAGAATATCGGAACAGTGTTCTTTAGAATATGGAGAAGTCACAACAGAATGCCCTAAACAATAGTAAATATTTTTTAATCAATATATTCATTTCATTTCATAATAGAACTTTGCAACATCTGTAAAGAAAACTGCGAGTTTATTTAGTTCCTCATAAATATTTAGGTTACCCAAGTTGATTTCTGGATCATTGGAAATACTTTTTTGAATCAAAAACAGCATTATAAAATCTTGGCTGCCTGTTCTGCATTCGCGGTCAAAAGACGTATATCTTTTTAACGATTTCATGAATTGGGCTTTAAATGGTGCGTCGTTATTTCATTCTTCTGTTATGTTGCTCTTAAACATTAATTCAATAATTAAAAAATCAAACTTAGTTATTTTCTAATCAGGTTCTTGCAAGGATATATGCAAAAAAAAGTATTGATAATCAGAAAAAATTATAGAGCGAGTAATCGAAAATACCAAGAAATTATAAAACCGGAATCTTCACACATTAACGTTCTAAATGAAAATCTATAAATAGAAAACCATACAACGACCTTGATCTTTACATCTTCATGCTTTAACGAAACCTTCCTCAGCAAATATGGCGAAACGATAAAGATTCGCTTTCTTATAACCTGGATGATAAAATTTTTCGCGGATGATATCGCCTGTGTATCCCATTTCTAATTTCCGCCGGAAGAAACTGTTACCCCGAAGGTGATACATCTACATCTTGACGAAACGAATGCGTGTCTTCGTTCCGATACGAAGAAGATGCGTTAGAGCAACTTGCTACCGTTTCTTCTTGGCGATTCAACTTTGAAGTGAAAAACACATCGCAGCTATTACCTTCTTTCCCTTCGCATTCAAAATAAGCGAACAGTTTTGTATGATTTCACCTATTGTTCGCCTTGGCTAACCAAACGAGAAACCATTTCAGCCTTTTCGCCTATATTTTTACCTCAGGATAGTTTGGCAATATCATCCATATATCGCTGTGATGATTTTTCATCCAAATATTTGCTAGGTCTATATTACAAGCCAATGCATTAAAACTCAATGGAACTTCTTTAGATTGTTAGATCACTTTGCCCTATAGACATGTGCGTGCGCTGGATTACTTCACAACTTGTAATATAGAAGGTTTTGACTTTAACTATGAATTCTTCCAAAAAAAATCGTGTCTGGTTACCGGTGGTCGTATGAAGTACATATAGGGCTCTAAATAAAAATGTCTAGTAAATAGATTATTTGGACGTTATTTGATGGTCATTTGATCAAAACTCTGAATCAGCATTTTATATTAAATTAGCTGCAAAAGTTTTATAACCGTAACTTGATTATCGATTTAGCTGCGGTTTCGTTCGTTGGACTACTAAGGGTAAGCGCTTTCTTTTGATACCGGTATCGTCTGACACAAAAACTTTCGGTGTTAAAAAATCATGTTTTTATAATTTTCAGGTTATTCCGAAAAACCCATTGTAAAGTCAACTTGCATAAAATTTTTCTCTTTCTTATTTCTTATTTGGGATATAACAGCACAATCTATTAAAAATACAAAGACTTAGAATAATAATTAAGCAATAATTATGTAAGATCTGATTTTTTTAGAACATAAATAGTCTGCTTTGAAATTTATTATTTAAAAATAACAAAAATATTATTTACATTAATTTTCCAATCAAATTGCAAGGTCGATCAGACAAGCAAGAAATATTCAGTTACAACAACATTGCAACAATCTCATTATTGTCGCATTCGATTTTTAAAATAGAATTCCGATCCTTTTTTCCAGTTTCGACACATAATGCCTGAAAGTTTGTGTAACAAAGCTATTGTAAATCACAGTTTCTTTATAATAAAGGCTTCCAACCTTTACTCAAATTATTTAGTATGGAAGTTTTACAGCAGTAAAATTATTCGAGGAAGAAAAAGTCTAATTATTTGACCTAATAGACAACTTTTCCTATTTCTAGCTTAGAAGATATCTAGTTTCACCTTTCACTAATTTGATAACAGTCAAGTCTGCTTGGCAAAGTAATGCCTATGCAGATAATATTTAATTGAATGTCCGTTTGATATTTTCAGTTGCTTCACAGAAAATTTCTTTTGTTATTCTAGCCAAACATACGATAAATTCCAAAATCAAACTAACGACGGATATAGTTTGAACCAGTCGTTTCAAAATCATTTTGAACAATTTTCCTTGGTAAGTGTTAACTTAAGCCAATAATTCTCGTTAATGTTCTTCATTTTGAACCGAATGCTTTTTGTTGCTTGCTAAACTACTTGAAAAAAAAATTAACTAACTCTACCTGGTGTCCGCTGTTAAAAGCATATTTAATTGGATTGTTTTAATTTCGTTTAGTTAAGTCATTTCGGATAAGGTATCTATTAAATTTCTTAGTTGCATAAAAGGGAAATTTGTTCACATTCTGCGAGATATGCTTGCGCTATAAACATCTCATCATGTCTTTCTGTATTATTTTCATACCTTTTGGCATTTCCTTTCCTAATAACATAGGTACTTGCCTCGTTGTTGTGTAGAGACGAGATCACTAATTTTTAATGTATAAATTTTTTGCTGCTGTGATATGAAAGGATTGGGCAACATTATTTCAGAGTTTGGTTGAATCAGGTTGTACATGGACAGCACAAGTGCAGGTGGAAAAGAGCATTAATTTCATGTTGCTTTTTGCGTTTTTACTATCCATTATTTTATATCTTCTTTTCTCATATAGTGCTTAAGATAACTCTACGTTTAAAATAGAAATATTGTATAAAGTTTTTTTAGGTGGACAATTCAACGTCAGAATATATTCCGAATCTGCAGACAGCACAAAATAGCTTTAACTCTTTACAAGTAAGTGTTTTACTTAGAATTTATTACTTTTGGGTTATAAAAATTAAATTGCATGATCATAACTTAACTTTCCAGTTCGATGAGACTACTTACGCACAAATAGGCTCTCTTTCAAATCCTAATCAACAGAACCATCAAATTAACAGGGACGGCTATATGACTAATAGCAACAACAGTGTTAAAAATGATAATGGAGTGAATACGAGACGCAGCGGTAATGAATGTACTTCGGAATCTTATGCATCACAACAGCAGAATCACTATCAGAATCCAGCGACTCCGACAAGTATACCGGAGATAGTGTTTTCTGGTACTAAATATTTTCGTTTATAAAAAAGATCAAATTAAAATCTTTCCTTTTTAGATTTTTCCTCTGGGAATCCCGACTTTCCTAAAGGTATAGTATAGATAGCTTCCGACATCCCTTAATAACATCAAACTGTACCTCATTGTTTCAGAGTTATTTTCTATATTCCCTTATTGATCTATTTTATTTTGGATTTTATTATTTGGATTTTATTATTTGGATTTTATTTTAAGTGAAATTCTCAAATTTTGAAAATTGTTTTCTTATATAAGTACAATGTGACTCAAGAGGTATTTTGTACGTAAAAGATACGTAATTATCGATTGGGTAAAATGTAAAACTTAGATATATTTTTACTATAAACTTCCATTTACCATATATTACTTATGTTGTGAATATTTGGCAAAGCCAAGGAAAGGAGACTTATCTGTATCATTACAACATATTAAGACATAAATAAAATCTTTAAACTTTAATTCATTTTAAACGCTTTTTCAATAACGAAATCACGACGTACTTGATTACTATGCTCTTTTTTAATTGATTTTAGTGTTGTGGTAGCCCTTTCAGACCTTATTCTCTTCATTTTGAAAATCTTTATGGGTTTTAATTCAATATCCTGGATTTTGCGCTTAGGTAGCAGCTTTTGGAAATTCTCATTGATTGTTGCTAAATAAAATCGAAAGCTTAAAATTAAAAAAGAAACTACTCAACTTGAATCTATTACAGGTCTGAAAGAGTTAGAGGACGGATTTGCTTTGCATTTTTAATAGGTGCAATATTTCATAAAAGGCCATTATGACGTCTATTTGGTTGCAGATTATGTATCTGTTATAAATAACATACGAAATATGTAATTCGAAATGTGAAATATTCAAATATGTGATTTGTCCAAAATTGCAAATTATAATATGTATTCCAATTATTGTAAAAAATGGCAAAAATAATGTATGACACCTTAAAAATTTGTAATTCTTGACATAGTTTTCAAAACATCGAACATCAAAATTCTGGAAACCCAAATCTCGAAATGTTTTTTGAAAAATATGAGTAATCTTCCTTAGATGAAAAGTGTACAGAAAATAAAAGAAAGAAGTGCATCAGCATTACTATAGAAAGGTAATTAAATACATTTAGTTTTGCATTTTATCAATATCTTCTGGATATCACATATAGTTCCAAAAATAGTTTCAAACTTTATTTTTTAATTGTAACATTTGTCCAGATATAGGATATATAAATTTTAATTTTTATTAGCCGTGTAAAATTCTCTTAAAGAATTGTTACAGGTAGTCGTCGTAGGAAGTTTGATAAAAACCATTAAGGTCGCTTTTTCTATTTGGCACATGCAAGTTTCATTTTATAAGTAAATGCTTTTTTCGTACATAATTTGTATTGCATTTGATGCTTCTCGTGTGTTTGTTAATTTATTCGCGTGCGGTATGGTGTCAATGTGCTTTTCTGTGTCCTTGCTTCTTTTTGGTGCCGAGCATACTTGTCTCAGACCATATTTATTAAATCGAAGGCTTACTAGCTTACAATCTAGAAAATTTAAAGAGAATTCCAAACAATAAAGTGCAGAAAATTAGGATGTCAAAGCTTTATTTTGAACTGGATTAAATATATGCGGCAACTCTGGTTATTAATTGGGCTTCCAAACAGCAACACAACTTTAATGTGTCAAGAAGAACGAAAGGAAAGAATTTTCAGAAATCATCTGAAGACTTAAGAAAATTGAATGACACGTTTTGTATGTTGAATACAATAACATAAAATTAATTTCAAAGAGGAAATGATACGTATCTTTATATAAAAATAAAAAAGAAAATCAAGTTCCGATAGGAACTTATAGACGGACTACCAGATTTTTTCCAACAATACTTCCTAAATTTAAAAGTAAGTTTAATTTTAATCTGTGTACAACTTAAGTGTACCAATTAAAAGAATAATTATTTGTGAAATTCTCATCTGGTAACTTATAATTGTATGTAATTAAAACTTAAATGTAAGAAATATACATTTTATATTTTTATATCACTTTATGCTTATGAGGTTTGTGTATTTCATTTTGTTTTGAAAGTACTATCACATGTGTTAATAAAATCTGGAATATTTTTAGATAAATCGAAAGTGGATTATTTATGTCTTTCGGTTATTGTCATGCGTACTAATAACGCTAAAATATCAATGATAACTTTAATAAAGTGGTTGAAGTTTAAGTTAAATAATATTTGTTCCATTACCTTTAAATACAGATAATATTTTGTATTGTTGCTTATTATTTTGTTAATTTTACTTTTTAAAATATTTATAGAAAACAAATTCCTTAAACAATTATTTTTATTTGGTCATCCTTATTAATTAGTGTTATTAAAAGCTATCTTTTCTACTCTTTTCTATCACTACTAGTTTGCGCTCAAATTGAAATTTGGATAATATAGAGCTGTTGGAACATGCAACTCTAATATTTTACTTACGTATAGTTAATTTTTCTTTTAAATTAATTTAGTTAATTTTAATAAATTCATTAAATTGTGTAACCTAAAAGTTTGAATGAAATTGAATTCTTGAAATACATTTTGTGATCTGAATTTCAATTTACGAGCAAACAATGATTTTATTTAAAGATTCAACGAAAATTGATTGATAGACAGTTTTAAAACAGCTCATTAAATTTTCATGGATTTTTAAATTTATTTACTACATTTTTATTGAGTCTAAAATTTCTTCCACTTGAATGAATTCATTTTCTATTTCAGAGATATTTGGTTCGTTGGATCTTGAATTGGGGCCTATGGATGTAGCAGGATTACAAATGCTATCTGACCCGAATTCAACAATGATCGCGGATCCAACAATTGAAGACAGCTTTCGACGAGACCTTAATTAAATTGTTAGAATAAAAGCAATTAAGATTAAAACGTACGAGTAAGTTTAAAGTAAAATTTTTTATGTTGCGAACTTGGGAATATTTGAAAAATTCTGTAAAAAAAACTTTAGCTGAAATTAAACATAAATTAAAGTCAGTCTGAATTTTATAAAAAAAAAAAAAAACCAAAAAATCAAAATAGCTTTAATTTCACTTCCCAATCCCGAATTTGCACGAAAGTGCATTTGCTAATGAGTGTGGGTGATGATCGTGCGAATATTTAATCTTTCCTTCAAGCTACTAATCGGTTCCAAATGAGGTATGTACAGTGACTCACAGTGAAAGTCGGGCAGCCCTCTCAGTTATTTTAAAAATCAAATTTTTATACGAAAATGCAAATATTATTTAAAATTTTTATTTACTTTGGTATCAGTATTTTATAAAGATTATTTTTATGGGACAAAACCAAATCAAAATATACGTTGAAGGGAATACCGACACAAAAACCATTTCGATCAGAATTATCAACTCACAGTAAAAGTCGGGCAACCCTAAACATGTTAACGGGAAATGATAAACCGTTACCCAAATTGGAGATTTTAGGATGCAAAACTACTGCATTAGTTCTGTTGTGATTTTGGACGAGACCAAAGCAGAAGAGTTTATTAGAGTTTATTATGGCGCGAAATACTAAGCAAACGTCTTTAGATGAAAGAAAAATAATAATTGCAAATTTTGAAAAAGGTAGAACCGAAAGAATAATAGCTGAAATTGTGAATAAAAGTAAATCAACAGTACATGATGTAATAACACGCTATAAAAAAGAAGGAAGAATAGCAAATAAACAAAAAAACAGTGCGAAAAAAATATTATCCGACAGAGATGAAAAATTTATTTTGAGAGAAATCAAGAAGGATTCGTTCCTGTCTGCAGTCTGCACCACAGATTGCCAAACTGGTGAAAGAAGACTTAGGAAAAGATGTCCATCCTGAAAATATCAGAAGAGTTCTCCGTCGCGCTAATTTAAATGGTAGAGTTGCCAGAACGAAGCCGTTCATTACCGAAAAAAACCGAAAAGCTAGGCTTAGTTTCGCTCGCGACTATCGAAACAAGGATTTCACATTTTGGAGTAGCGTAAGTGTGCACCTAAAATACCTTAAACATTTGTTTACTTTTTATACACCAGGTTTTGTTCACCGACGAGAGTAAATTTAATTTCATTCCAACTTACGCTACTCCAAAATGTGAAATCCTTGTTTAGATAGTCGCGAGCGAAACTAAGCCTAGCTTTTCGGTTTTTTTCGGTAATGAACGGCTTCGTTCTGGCAACTCTACCATTTAAATTAGCGCGACGGAGAACTCTTCTGATATTTTCAGGATGGACATCTTTTCCTAAGTCTTCTTTCACCAGTTTGGCAATCTGTGGTGCAGACAGGAACGAATCCTTCTTGATTTCTCTCAAAATAAATTTTTCATCTCTGTCGGATAATATTTTTTTCGCACTGTTTTTTTGTTTATTTGCTATTCTTCCTTCTTTTTTATAGCGTGTTATTACATCATGTACTGTTGATTTACTTTTATTCACAATTTCAGCTATTATTCTTTCGGTTCTACCTTTTTCAAAATTTGCAATTATTATTTTTCTTTCATCTAAAGACGTTTGCTTAGTATTTCGCGCCATAATAAACTCTAATAAACTCTTCTGCTTTGGTCTCGTCCAAAATCACAACAGAACTAATGCAGTAGTTTTGCATCCTAAAATCTCCAATTTGGGTAACGGTTTATCATTTCCCGTTAACATGTTTAGGGTTGCCCGACTTTTACTGTGAGTTGATAATTCTGATCGAAATGGTTTTTGTGTCGGTATTCCCTTCAATGTATATTTTGATTTGGTTTTTTCCCATAAAAATAATCTTTATAAAATACTGATACCAAAGTAAATAAAAATTTTAAATAATATTTGCATTTTCGTATAAAAATTTGATTTTTAAAATAACTGAGAGGGCTGCCCGACTTTCACTGTGAGTCACTGTAGATAAGTAGTCTTAACGAGACATACAGTAGATAGGAATAAATTGTTATACCCTAATTTTTTCCAAAAGCCTTTGAGTGAAGCCACTTGCTAAAGTGAAACGTTTTCTTCTTTCAACCCTGTACTAATGAAGCATGTAAATATAGCAATTTTATTGGGCTTAAGAAATAAACCAGAAATTGAATTGTGTTCAGATGTAACCCCACCAAAATAGAAGCTAATTTCGAAATAAGATCGTAACATTTTTAAGGACAAATAAATTTTGTGCTGCTTGATTTTAAACAAGATACATACTGATGAATTACTATTAACTACTAACAAAAAGGTTTTTATTTATCTCGCATGAATTAAAGAAATCCTATGTTATTCTGAAATGTCTAAAATGTGCACTTAAACCGCCGAGCTTATGGAATCTATGTTATCTGCTTTCAAAGGTATGTAATCAAAAGAACTTGTAGAAGAAAATGTTTTGGATTAGTAATGGTGTAACATTAATGTTCATTGAAAAAAGAATGCAAATAAAAAGACGATAAAAAGTGAAATCGCAACATCTTATTCTATTTTATTTTTATTAATCTACCTTGAACTGGATTTATATTTACCTAACACATTGTAAAAATTATGTGGGAATTAATTCAAAATTTTATTCTGTTCAGTCTATTACTTTGAATTCCAAAGTTGAAGAGACATGTGGAATCAGCAATCCTGAAAACCGCTCAATACGAATTTCTATAAAATTAATTTGAGGATAAAAATGAAAAACTTTTTGAATTTGCCTGAAAATTCATGTAGAGTTTCTTAGAAATTGAGAAAGTTTATTTTTAAGGGCTTGAAATTTATAGTATCTATTTTGTGATAAAATCATGCGTTTTATTTCAGACATGTCAAACTATGATAAAGATATATAATATAATATATAATACATTGACTGGATAGATTTCAGTATGTTCAAAAAGATAAGACAAGACTTTCAAATTTACTAAAATCAAAAGATAAATAGTCATGTTTTGAAAAGTGCCTCTTCCAATGAAGAATTTCTCTTCCACAAGAAAAAAAAATTAAATTACACACATATGTATAAGAAAAAGTTTTTATACGAGTAGTAAGTAAAAATTTGATACCCTAAATTTATAATATATCATATACTTAAATGGCATTTGTCATTATTTTCCACTAAAATATTAAAAGTACGTTTGCAGCAAGTAAACAAAAGTATTTCAGTTTTCAACGCATGAGCTACTTTAAATAATGATTTTGTTATTTTTAGATTGTAAGGCTTCGCAACGATGGCTTATCTGAGCGGAAAATTGCTTAGAAATTTAGATAACAAAATTCTCTGTCCTTCAAACTATTAAAAACGAAAAAAACCTAGTAAAAAAATTGATTTCCCGGAAAATTCCCATAATCCAATTTCATTACTTGCCAGGTTTTTGTTTAGAATTAGAGTTTTATCCCTTTCAGATCTTATTGCCTTTTCGTTTGAGCACACGAGTTTGTTTTTATACCTGTTGCTATTATTGTTGTAGTGGTGTATTCACTATCGTGCATGTAATAAAAAATGATATATTTGTGTGCATACTTTATTTTTGTGTAAATTGTTCATACAATTTTAAATGATTTGAAACCATAATGCCTAATTTATATATTTTTATGACTATTTTGCATTGCACAAATATTAAACTTTACTACTTTTTGAATGCCCGTTCATAATCTCTGATCTGTAACCATCAGGATTCATTGTCTGCCATCTCCAAAAGTCGGCACCTGCAACAGAAATATAAAATATTAAAATAAAACAACTATACATCATTTTAACTAAGTTTGAGAAAGGCTTGAGCTAATTTTAAGCTAAATAGGTTTATTATAATAGGTATATCAAAGCAAATCAAGGAACAGATTGAGTTTGAGGTCTCCGTCAGGATTTTGATAAAACTCTGTAGGAATGTTCATTTGGAGTCAAAAGTGACGAGTATGCAAACAAAATTTGTCGGTAACTTGTACTTTCCGAGATATTTAACTTTGAAATTTTGAAAATTGACATTTTGCCGCCACGATTTTTTACATATTCTCATAAAATTTCGTTGCAATTTATATAAATACCATAAATTAAGGACATATTCATCTTTTCATTATAAAAAATTCTTGAAAAATTTACGCATTTGTCTTATGTAATGATAAATCGAAGTAAAGTAAAATTTTCCTTATTTTCAGCACTCGTGTAGAGTTTTTTACAAAAATTTGTGGAAACAATTTTAATTTAAGGTTTTTTCATCACGCGCGCTCGTTTTGGGGCCTATAGCGTAAGGTTTTTTTAGGCGAAAAGTGTCATATAGCGCAATAGCGTGACACTATTCCCATTGTGCAACGCTACAGAGTTGCGCAATGTTGCGCCTGCGCGTCACTATTCCCATTGTGCAACGCTACACCAAAATGACTCGCACTTGTGATGAAAAGTCATATGTGAAACTCGTTCGAAAAAGTTGCCAATAGCGCCACGTGGGTGCTTGCCGCACTCGCTTCGCTCGTGCGTCAACTGCACCCGTGTGGCGCTATTGGCAACTTTTTCTCACTCGTTGCACAATGCACTATTCCATAGCTTTCACCAAAAGATTGTGAGGGCATGCAGAAATTGCGGCGGAAAATTATCACTTTTCCGAGTTTTAAAATTATATATCTCTGGAAATATAAGCGATCGACAAATTTTTTTTGCATATGTGTCACTTTTGGTCCTAAATGGACATTACTACAAAGTTTCATCTCAATTTATGTCCAAATCAATTATTTATTGAATGAATGAATACGTACACATCTCCTCAAGGGTCTTTGTTGCTTTCCATCTCAATTCTCGTTCAGCAAACGATCTGTAGAAAATATATTTGAAAGAGCTCTTTCTCTGTAAATAAAGTTGGTACTTACGCATCAGCATACATTGAGGATATATCTCCATGTCTTCTTTCTTCGACCGTGTACGGAATTTTGACATTATTTACTCGTTCAAAAGTTTGAATAAGTTGCAGAACAGAAACGCCTTTGCCAGTTCCCAAGTTGTACATCTAATTTAAATTCAAGCATCTAATTGTCAATAACGTTCAGGGATTTAAGAATAATTTACCTTAATTCCCAAGTGCGTTGAACTTAATTTGTTGAGCGCTGCTACGTGACCTGTAGCAAGATCCATCACGTGGATGTAATCGCGGATTCCTGAAAAATTAAAACTGTAGAATAATTAAAAATATAACAATTTGCATTTTCAAACCAGTCCCATCGGGAGTTGCGTAATCGTTGCCGAATATTGTAAGCTTGGGTTTCCTACCAACTGCCACCTGACTTATGAAGGGCATCAGGTTAGTAAATTGCTTCGTCGGATCTTCTCCTATATAACCAGATGGGTGGGCGCCAACTGGGTTGAAATATCTTAAAGCAATTATATTCCACTTCTGTGAATAGACGGAATTTTATTAATAAGAATTTCCTTATAATTACAGATTCGCTACGAACCGGATCGGCAGTTGAAATATCTTTAAGAATTTCCTCAATGAAAAACTTTGTTCTTCCGTAAACATTTGTCACAGTCCCAGTGTTATTTTCTTCTGTAATGGGTAAAGTTTTTGGTTCGCCATAGACTGTACAAGAGCTAGAAAATACCAATTGATAAATGCCATACTTCTCCATCACCTAAAAGGATATTTTTGAGAATACACTTTATGCCAATTGAAGGTAATTTGCTGAATTTCATTTTACACAACATAAAATTTATTCGTTAATATTAAAATTTCTCAAGAAATTTTAATTTACCTCTAAAAGATTTATCATTCCGATTAAATTATTCTTGTAATATAAAAGCGGCACCTGCATTGATTCACCTACAGCTTTCATAGCTGCAAAATGAATAACGGCATCGATTTTATGCTGAAATTAATTTGATTTTTATTAGTAAAAACGGAAATTGAACAAAAATATACGAATAGGCAAAATTAGTATGATTCGTTGGGACATAAATTAAAACTTTTAGTCAAATGTTTAACAATTTACATCTTTCTGTAGAATAATTTGGCATTTACCATTTATAGAAGCATATACATTGTTCCACGCGATTATCTCTGTGAAGATAATTAAGACAATTTGTGTTTTTTATTGCTTTCTAATTCATAAAAATGGCGATGAAAACTTTTAATAGGATATCTTTTAAGCAACCAATTTAAAATGTTTGTAATTATTATAAAATCTCACTACACATTTACAAATTTAATTAATTTTAGAATGTTTTATTTGTATCTGAATAGTGTGGCATTTTTCTCAAAGAAGACGGCAATAAAATTCATTAAAACTAATTCTTACTAATTATCACCTCTTCACACTTTACGTTTGAACGGCACCACACTTGATTAATTGCATATTTTTATTGCTAATTGTTATGTCACTTACGTTGAAAGCTATGATGTAATTTATTTCAAATTGAGAAAGTTAAGCTAAAACGTACGGCTGTTATTTATTTCCAGCTACATGACTGTTTTCGAGTTCGCAATGAAGACACTTTATGAAGTTGCTTTCATGCATCTTAAGGGCGGATATTTCTTATTACCTTATGAACGCAATTACACTTATTCTTTAATATTTTTATATTTCGAATATAACTGACAATTATTTAATTTTACCATTTTATTTAATAAACGTCTTTATTTTATAAGTACAACCAATAAATAATATTGAATTATTCACTTATTGTTTGTGTTTGATAAGATGATTAAAAATTCGCTAATTCCGGTGAAGCCCTACAAATTCTTTACATGATTTAAATTAAGCGCTAAGCTTCAGCAAAGTAGCAAAATAAAAGTGCTTTAAGACCGCTCTCTATGTTAAAGTCGCTTAAAATTTGAACTCATACGACTGATATTTGGAATTAAGTTTGCAATTACTTGAATCTCAGTCAGAATAATTACTAAGTATGCTTGGTTATTTTGTGCCAAAGATTTTTTTACCTAGGCATTATGAAAAATCACCAAAGCGTTTTGGTTTCGTATACAGCCATAATTTAATAAACAGTGTAATCAATTAATTAATATAATTGCATATTACTTTTTTTCAAATTCAAATGTGTTTTCTGTTACATTTAGTTATTTGGTAGTATATTTAAATTGTAACATAATGCTGTTTAGTATTCTAAGAATAAGTAATACCGCGTTTTCAACAAACATTTTAGTAACATATAATAAAAACATGAATTAAATCCTATTAGCTTCAAGCAATGGAAAATTATGACTTACATATATTATATTATAAACATTTGAATTTGAATAATTTTCGTTAAACTTTTTAAATATATTTCATCCGTTCAAAAGCCACCAGTCCAGTTTTGGTACCCTTAACACTTGAAATCGATCTGCCTTGAGACGAACGTGATCAGTAAGCAGACGATGTGATAATTACCTCCCTACTGTCGAGATTTAGTCACACACATGTAGAAAATATCAAATTTCTAAGAAGACAACGTGATGAAATATTTCCTGGTTTGAACAGATTTTATTTTCTATTCTATTGGTCAGTAAGGTAGTTTATTGTTATTAAGAAAAAACAAAAGATTGCGATTTACGACTGAACTTTCTGCATTTGTGACAAATTTTTCCGGTTAAAATGGATAAAATGTATTTCTATATATGTAATTAATGCTAAACAAAATTCTCATTCTTCCGAAATGCCAAAATTAAAATAAAAGAAAGTGCCTGGCAACATATTTCCATAGACGTGTAAAAAATGGTCAAGTCAATTACCTTTTTGAAGATATTGTCAATGTCTTCAATATTAAGAAGATCGCACTTATAAAAAATAACAGGTTTCCCAGTTATCTTCTCGACTCGTTTTAGAGCGATCGACTCATCTTTTGTGCCATTGACAGAGTTTATGAAATTATCCAAAGCGATAACATCATAGCCGGCTTCATTCAGCGTAACGATGCAATGTGAGCCTATATATCCAGCTCCACCCGTCACAAGCACAGTCTTTAGTTCTGGCATTATATAGCACTTGGTTTTTGCAAGTAATTAGCACAATTCTCGAAAAGATTTAGAATGATCGCGTTGATTGAGTTCAATCTGCACACGTAAGTTAACAATAGAAACGTGGATTCATGCACTAAAACTCCATTTTAAAAATCCTTAGCAGAACTACAAGTCCATGAAAAACTGTTCTTCAACACATCTTCAAGATGATTCGCTTAGTAGGAATTTTCGTTAGTTACACTCGCGTGTCATAAGATATACTAACAGCCAGACGGTTCGTACTGGAGTCTCGGAGTCACAATAAGTTAGCATGGTGCGTTGCTGGCTATTAGACTCTGGATGTGGTGTGAGTTGGAGACCGGAATAGAGAATTTCTTAGTGTAAAATTCTGAAGTGGACGTAGATGTAGCTGACACTTGGCGATTGCAATCCGCCACAAAAGAGAAAAGGTGGCTTTAAGAGAGAAACACCTGTCTCAATTAAATTGCAAGATATTTGACCTCTGTTGGTGTCTCCACCAAAAATGCGCAAACATTTTCGAAATGATCATTTTTTACATTACCTTGACGACGCATATGGTTTTTTCAGCCTTTTTGTAATAATGTCGTGTAGTCTTTGCACGACACGGTAAGAAATTTAAGATAAGATTTAATATTCAGAATTTTGCAGCGATGGCGTCCTCCAATTTTAAAAAAATCCAGGAGCACGTACACGTTCTTCGGTTTTATTGAGAAAGTGGTCGATTGCAAATAAATTTTGAACACAGATATTTTTTGTTAAATTTTAATTAAAAACATATCTTTGATCTTATCACATAGGTAAGAACATTTGCGTGGTTTTGTACAATAATAATTGTAATTATGTATGTGATTTGTTTCCAATGAACGATAGAATGTTCTGTAAGTCATCAATTTTTGGATGAAACAAGTTTGTTTATCAATACGTAATTTATTTATCATTATATTTTCTTTATTTCGAACTACAAATTGCCCAAATTTCTTTAAAACATCCAAAACATACTCGTGACACTTAGCAAACTCTGCATAATAGTCGTTTGTTCCACCGGAGACTTATTCAATGAAATTCTTTTTCCATCGTGCCAGATTAAAGCTCCATTTAACAATTGGTTATGGCAATTTCAGACAATTACTAATTAGCACACGTATTTCTTTTGTTTGTATTGTAGTAAAGAAACAAACTTTCTACTTTCAAATGTATTCTATTTAAGAGTACTATTTCGAATTATCCATGTAAATTTAAAGATAACTATAAATCGAAAAATAACGACAATTGCATTTAAAATTTGTTATGCCAGTTTGGATAGTTTTATTATAATATTTTCTACAGATATATTTTCGAATTAAATTTAAAATTGGATGGAGCTTGCAGAGCCAATTATACATTAATTTGTTGTTTTGTTTTACTAATTGAATTGTCAATGTTTGGTATTCAATATTTTACTGAAATTAAAGTGTTGTAGCAAATGGAAGTATTTTTTAATAGCACTTCAATTTAAATCTTATTACACCGAAAAAAATCTTATTCTTCAAATGTTACTGTAAACATTTAGTGCGAAATTTATAATTTTTATTGTTTTAGCAAACACTTAAAAATTTGCCAAAAAGCTTTATTTTTAATCACTCGGTTGAAGACTGCTAAAAATATTGAATTTATTGAAGATAAAATTTTTTTGTTTTTTATTTACATACATACCTACTCAAGATTTTCGCCTTCAAAATAATTTTCGTGAAACTTGATGCCAATAACGTTTTTTACAGCTAAAATTGTTACAAATGTATTAAAGTGTGTAATTAATTTAAATAATGTGAAAATTTGGGTATTCATTATTCACACCACATGTGTATTAACTAATCATCGATCAAATAATCATTTTTCACATTCATATTCAGTTTCACTGCACTTTAATGCGTGTATTTGATGGTGTGATTTTTTTTTTTTTTTTTGATTTAGTGGGGTATTATATTATATTAGAAAACTTTGTATTTTGTTTAATTTTGTAAGAATTTAATATGTGAAACGATTTTGTACATAGTGTTAATAGTCTTTATGACAATTTTCTATTTAACAAGTATTAAACTTTATTACTTTTCGAATGTCCGTTCATAAGCGCAGTTCGGTACTCATCAGGATTCATTGTTTGCCATTTCCAACAATCAGCACATGAAATATAGAAGTCGTATCAGATCTTCTTAATGGGCAAGGAGTTTTTCTTTTTTACTAAATTAGTTGATTGAAATTAAATTTTAATTAGAGGTAAAAGTCATAGTGAATTTTTGCTCTCAAATGAAAAATGACAGAAACCATAATTTAGCATTCCCCAGACTTCTGTATGTTTTAAATTAATATGACAATATGCCATTAATACGTAAACATCTCTTCAAGAGTTTTTGTAGCTTTCCATCCAAATTCTTCTTCAGCTAATGATCTGTAAAAATATTTAAATCGATTTTTAATTTGCCTATCGATAATTCAAAACATCAAATAAATTTAGTGCTTATTTATTCGTTCGAAATTGTGAATAAGTTGCAGAACAGAAACGCTTTTATCAGCCTCTAGGTTGTACATCTAATTTAAATTCAAGTGTTAATATCATTTAGGACCGATTTTTCAATCGACTGATAACTTTATTCTTCAGATAAACAATCAACTTGGCTGTGAGGAAAAATTATTTTTTAGTCAATTTGTCAAAATTAACCGACGACTAACAGTTCTATCAGTCGACTTAAAGAGCGAATAAGTTTATCCGTCTTATAGCTATTTTAAATCAGGGCCAAGTTGATTATTGGGACAATTTTATTCGACGAATGGGCACTTAAGCAGTAAAGAATATTTTGAAAATAGTTTTAAACTTAAATTAATTCAACGAAGACAATATAATTACCAAATACTGGTTAGAATTACTAAGAGAAATGAGATTTATATTAATCGATCGGTTTGTTGATTCAAGTATCAAGCTTCATTCAAGCATTGTATAAATTTGAATTAACTAGCCTGTTTTCAACCCTATTCTAAATGTGGCTTAGGCCTAATACCCAATTGTGCTGATTTTAACTTATTTAGTACTGCAGCATGACCTGTAGCCAGATCCATTACATGAATAAAATCACGAATTGCTAAAAAAATTAAAATTTTAAAATAGGGGAAAATATAACAATTTTAGTTTTCAAACCAGTCCCATCAGGAGTTGCGTAGTCGTTGCTTGGACTTTTTACCAAGAGCCACCTGACTTATGAAGGGCATCAGGTTAGTAAATTGCTTCGTCGGATCTTCTCCTATATAACCAGATGGGTGGGCGCCAACTGGGTTGAAATTGAAATATCTTAAAACAATTATATTCCACTTCTGTGAATAGACAGGCTTTTATTAATTAGAATTTCCTTATATTTACAGATATATTTTAAATATATATTTCTCCACCACCTAAAAAGATATTTTGGAAATTTCACATCGTACTAATTATGGGTAATTTTTTTTTTAATTTATTTTTGCTAATATCCAATCCAATAAATTGATGATTATGATCAAATTGTTCTTGTAATATAAAAGCGGCACCTGCATTGATACCGACAGCTTTTACAGCTGCAAAGTGGATAACAGCATCGATTTTATGCTGAAATTTGAATTATGTATAATGGTAAAAAACATTAACAATGTTTAAAAATATGCCCTTTTAAACCTTCGTTTTTAATAATGTACTCAGTCAAAACTGCCTGCAAAGTTATAATAAACGTTTAAAGATATTATTTTCTGTTCATATTATCTAACACATTTTAATTAAAGTCCATATTATTATCAAACTGCCCATGAAATAAAACGAAACGCTTAAAAGTATAAAGACAAAATCGTCGGCTGTTAACAGTCATCTAACAAAAGTGTTATTTTCTAACTTCTCTTATTTCTCTTCGAAAAATTTTCTGATTGAGAAAGTGCAACTCATGCAACTGCGACCTTGCACAATCGATCTCAAGGGAATAATAGAAAATGTCTGTAGACACGACGATTATATGAACACATTAAATTTTCACAATCCGCAAAATAAAAGAAAGTGCATGGCAATATATAAAAAATAGTCAAGTTAATTACATTTTTAAAGATATTGTCAATGTCTTCAATATTGAGAAGATCGTACTTATAAAAAGTAACAGGTTTCTCAGTTATCTTCTCGACTCGTTTTAAAGCGATCGACTCATCTTTGATACCATTGACAGAGTTTATGAAATTATCCAAAGCGATAACAAAATAGCCAAAGCAACGATGTAATGTGAACCTAAATATCCGTCTCCAGCAGTCACAAGCACAGTCTTTACTTCTTGCATTGTACAACATGTGATTCTTTCAAATATTCTATGCTTATGTTTCTTCTATTGTAGATTCTACGTGCAACCATTTTTCATGTTTTGAGGACAATACGATTTGTTAGAATTTTCGCTAATTACACTCTCATGTCATTAAACAAACTAAAAATCTGGTAGTTCGTACCACCTAAGCTCTTGACCAAAAAGATAGTACCCTACATTGGTATTAAATTGTGTGAGTTGAAGACGCGAATACATCGAATGTCTTCGTGTACAATTCTGAAACGAACGTGGATTTGGCGGTTGCACTTCAGACGTTAAGAGAAAATATAGCCTTAAGAGAATGAAATACCTGCCGCTGTAAAGTTGCAAGATATTTGACCTCTGTAGAAGAAGAAGAAATACACAAACGTCTTCAAAGATGATCACCTTTTGCAATCGCATGATTTGTTTTTTTTTTGTACTTTTTGCATATGTATGGTATATATATGCATACTTCATCTTGCCAGCAAGAAGTATCAATATGATAGTATTAAATATTTAGAGATTTTAATATACAGCTATAAAATATATCTTGTTAAAAAACAATGATCTGTAGAATTGCACTTTAACAAAGGTAATATTTGCCTATTTCATATATGTATGTATGGGGAATCAGAAACTAGTGGTTTCAACTCATTTGTTAGGTATTGTTGAAGTCTACTGGCAGAAATCATGATAAATCCAGAAATATAATATAAGCATTAAAAAAATACGTATTCAGGTAAAAAACCTAATAAGAGTCCGAAATTTTTAAAGTTTAATATCTGCCTCTTGTAAAATTAATTAAATGGCACTTATCATTCTCTATCCCCCTGAATCCTTCATATATTTAAGGATTATGATTACATGAAATAAAATAATTCTTTTATTTGGTAACACAGCGAGATATAAACTTTGTTATCGAATAGATGGCAGATCGTTTTTAGAGGACTTTTCCCGTAGACTATGAATTTGTAAATGAAAATATTCGGTAATTTTCTATTTTCGAAAATTTTTTATTAAACTTGCATCTTAGGTTATTATAACAAAACACCACACGGTTTAAAACGTGTACGCCAAAATGTTTAAAAACGGCTATAGCGATTAGTTGTATCTCAATTTCTTGGTAAGGATTCAGTCTTACAAATGATTTTTAAATTATTATTTTTTTTCAAAAATGGCCAAATACGTTTTTTGTTGTTTTACGTTCGCGGACGTGAATGATATAGCATTTATTTTACCAACGAAGTTATATGACATAAAAGCTTTACTGTCCACGAAAGTGTTAATCCCATTTTTATTGAAAATGAAAGCTTGAGTTTATCAGCTACGTTGCTATCATGTGAGTTCTTTTAAATGATCTTAGTACTTAGTACTTTTTTTAAATTTAATTTACATTTTTTAAAATACATAGGAATTTTAGTCTGTTATTGATGTGGAAAACAAAATACAATTTGAACGTTTCATTTCAGAAATTGCATGTCACAATACTTAATGCGTTAATCGCGTCAATCGATTAGCAATTTATTGATAGCGAAACTTGGACAGGTATATCGAGCTTAATCGAAGGCAAAAAGTGCTAGAAGACGAAACAAACATTTCTGGCAGCCAAAAGCGTTAGTCACCGGCAAGCAGAAAAGCGAGAATGGGACTCCACAGGTAAACCATTCAGTGAGCGGTAGTCCCGGCATAAGGTAAAAATCTAAAGCTATATGCAAAATCAAGTCACAACGGCGGGCGCCGCGATCCAGTGCTCCTCGATGTGTGCAGTGGTTGAGTGGTTACTCATGTTCATGGCAATGGTTTCCAGCTCGTAACTGGCATGTGAGATGTTTTCGTGGAGCTGAGTATTTTGTGAATCCGATCCATTTTCTCTGAATAGTTTCGCGACTTGCTTTCACTGAAAAAATAGTTAGTATTTAAGCGAATCTTACCCAGTGCAACTATTAAACAATAGTGCTTTTTCGATTTTTACGCATCCAACTAATAAGAATAGTCCGAGATGACTTCAAAGCGGCAGGTTTATTGTATCAGCTTATCTGAGAGAGAGGTAAGTTCGCACAGTTACATAGTTTTTATTACTATATAAAGAAACCAGTATGCCTCGTGCTTTTTGCCACTGTTGGCGTTCTAAACAATCTGCTAAACGTCTAATAAATACACTATCATTGAGGACAAATAAGTCACTATCTACATATTTAAGCTTAAATGCTGTTTGTTAAAATAAATCTCCAGTTAAAGATTGTTAATATTATAGTCACCACATTGGTACATTAAGAATACTTTTTGCTGCCTTCTGCAAAAATTGGTTACAATGAAATATGACCTCTGTGCTATTATGAAAAGGTGTATACCTAACGACGTATTCTTAGAAAAATTAACATCCGCATATTTATAACGTCGCTTAGTTTGAATTAAAATTTCTAGTTTGGCTGGTGACTTCTTACTTAAAATTAATCTTTGTATCATCATTCAGAGAGGCTTCTGGCATTTCAGATATTTACTGACTTCTAAATGCATCACACTGACCGTGATTCATTAAAGTGGTAACTAAGGGAAATACCGCTTTTTTAGTCGAAAGGGCTACTAACATGAAATCGTCATGGATTTTTCTTAGAAATTAAAACTGAGATATAATCTTCGCTGAGATATTTTCACCATCGGGTCGTGGATTTAAAAACAAAATAATAATTCCTTTCATTCTGATACCTCAGCAACAAAAAATTATGCTTCCTCTGTATTATAAGTTGAACTTTGACTAATGAAGATGAACGAATATTGCTATTTAAACTTATAAAAACGTAATTATAGTAAGTACAGAAAATATCACATATCTTTTTATGTGTGACAATTACATTTAGTGTGAGTAACAAATACATATAAAAATGTTAAATTTATAGTTAATTTACCTAAAATAGTTTGCTCTAATATATAGATATGTATCTATATGAGGAAAAAGAAGGTTTTATGAAATTATTTAACACATTTAGATAATATCACCCTGAAAATATTAAACATATAATGTTACGGGCAATAAAATTGAATCGTCTTCAAAGAATTTGTTCTATATACATATAAAAAAACTAAGAAAGAATTCGAAATCAATTTAACAACAGAAACTATTTTACTGCTAATATGCGCCTTAAAACTACAATATAAACAAAATAAAAAATAATTAATTTCATATTAAAAATAAGTAAAACAACTATTTCAGGTTCTAAGAAATCAGGAGGCAATAAAATAGAATCATCAATTTAAAAACCAAATAAAATCTATTTTAAGTAAATTATTCTAAATATTCTCAATACTTAGTTGCGTAACCTTTATTAGTTAGCACATCCCGACACCTTTTTGGCATGGACTCTACCAAAGCCTCACATGTGCTCTTTGGTATAGCATACCACGCCTCCTGAATTTTCGGCCACAATTCGTCCTTGTTTTTTGGTTTAACTGGTCCAATTTTCTCCTTAACTATTTTCCACAAATTCTCTATTGGATTTAGGTCCGGAGATTGTGCCACTTCACTTATCTTAACTCAAACACCAATTAAAAATTCATTTCAAATATAACTTTAACTTTATTTGAGATCTACCAAGAATACTTGCATAATCCAATCTTTTTTTAAACTCTTTCAATGAAAATACCTTCACATAAATACCCAAAGAATACATAGAACATACGCTTTTAACGTTTCTTTACACACAACATCATACTATACTTTTTAACCCTTAAAAGGTATTATCCTCATCGACGAATTTTAACAACAATAAAGATTATGTCATTTTACGAACTAATAATTATACAAATAAATTATTAAGCATTTATTACTATTCAATGCTACATTTGAAAGTATGGGCATAGTTGTTTTTAATGAATTCAAAGTAACATAACAACAGTAACAACGAACAAAGTTACTAAACAAAATTCACTTGGGTGAAAATTCACCCATGATACCTTTTAAGAGTTAATTTAGTGGTTAGGTCTATCACCCCATCACAAAAAATGAATCAGGAATTTACAATTATAGAAGCTCTTAATCCTCTGAAGATATTTGCTTGGCCATGGACTTCGCTTTCTGTAAAATTAGTTTTGACCAATAACGAATATAATGAAAATTTTTCAATGTATTGAAAAATCATTTTTATCAAATATATTTCCGTAAGATTATTAAAGTTCCTTCTTGAACTGAAAGTTAAAAAGTAACTAAAAATTCTTTTATATGATAATATGTTTTCGTCAAACTAAACCCAACAAAACGACAATAGAAATAAGTAGGTAATTTTATTGTTCACTTATTTAAAAAACGTTACAATTCATTAGCAAAATCGCTCGAAGAGTGATTCTGCGAAAAAAAACCTTAAACATGAGCTTGAACCTCGGTCGTGAGTGCGAAAGTAAATAAGATCTAAAGCAGAAGAAACCTCGGTAACAGAAAATGTGCCGCGATATGACTGAATAAATATAAAATGACAAACATGTGGTTACTGTGAGAGCACAAACATGCAACCGAATTTCTGTAAATAAATTTTACGTTATTTGCTTATCTTTATATAGTTATTCTAATAATTTTTCAGTTTAAGATGTCGCTTATATTTTGTTAGTTCTTTAATATTTGTATAAAGGACATTTTATTATACGTCGGAAGATGAAGTGTGATTGTCATCAAGATCGTACTGATTTTCCTGTAAATCGAGCACATCCATAAAAATTTGAATTTCTATTTTTGTGGTAATTACATATAACTGAAACTGAAAACTTGTAATATCAAAAAGAATATTTATTAAACTCAAATACTTTCCAAACACTACACAACTCTACACATTCACGCACTCACATACTCTACACACTCAATTTATTTTTATGTTTATAGTTATGCACTGGTTTAAAACATTAAAAAAATGGCATATTTATCTTTGGAATGACTTCTAATTGTATAATTGCTGAAACATACGATAAGCGTGCAGGTGACGAGATACAATGGAATTTCTTAATTTCATCGTACGTATGACTTTCGATTCGAGGCTACAAAGAGACACAATTTGAAAACAGGTGTGCTAAGTACACGTCTCGGTGTCACGTGTAAAAAGATGCTCTTTCCCTAGAAAATAAACAATGACGAAGGAAGATAAACATTTTTGGAAGTTCATTCACGAAATAAGACACGGTTACTCATAAACTTAGTTAAACATTATAAAAATTTAAATTATATAAGATATTGCCACATTTCACAACGATTTTATGAGAAAATTTTGTTGCCTTAATGAATCATGTTAGATCTCCTATTTATACAAAATTGCAGTACTCTTGAATAAAGAGAACCTTTAACTTGATACTGCCATGCCACGTCGTTACGCTTGGTTTGTTTTTGCAACAATATAGAATTTCAACTTATGTCAAAGACCTGAAAGTTATCTCTTTTAAACCATAATAAACTGATTGGAACAAATTTTTGTTAAGCTTCAGCTGCTTCTCTATAAAGAAATTTGGTACGAGAAAAAAATGAAGAAAAATTATATAATATATTAAATATTAATACCGTTTTCTTGTTTTTTAAATTAATTTTAAATGGATGCAAAGTTTCGTGAATTTTTTTGCGAACCTTATGGTTTAAAGAAGCTAAAAAAAGCTTTAACAAAAGTTTAAATCAGGTCGAAAAACGCCTGGAAATATGCTTCACCCAAATTTCTGCTTAGATTAAAAAAATTTACATTATGCAAGGGGGCTAACTCGGAGCTTTAAAAATTTCCTACTTTCTACTTCCGTGTTCAAAGCGTTTTTATTTATAAAACAATGAGCTTTTTATTCATGTTGGTGCAAATTCCCACACAAGGGAATAAAACTTCATTTCCAGCATGAGCTTAAACTTTATTTTTTAATCATGTAGTAATTGGCAATTATAATGATAATTAATTATTAAGTGCATGGGGCATTATACATTTTTACAATGTAGCTACTTGTAACATAATATGATTTTAAGTGCCGTGCTATACTCGAATCAAAATCCATAGCAAACTAGTAAAATAAACAAATTAATTTCGTAATTTGCTTATTTAAAGTTACTATTTTGGAGATGCCTTCGGACAGATCTTCTTTTCAAAAAAGCATTAGAATTGGGATGAACATTTTTCTTTTTTAATAATAAATAAGGGTTATATAAAAAGTATTACACTTTTCCTTCTACCGATGCACTTACATCAAAACTGCACTTACATTAATTTTTGAGTTTGATAAAAATAAGATTTATAGGTACAAGTTTTATCATTTTTCTCAGAATTGATATGTGCTTATAGATGACTACTTAATCATTATTCCGATTAATTTATATTTTATATGATAATAATTGCTTTAATATACTTATACATTTATTTAATTTAAATTACCGATGTATATCTTTTAAATCTCGTGTTCAACAGTATTTTTTTCGTAAGCATTTGATTTAATTCATCTAACACAATTTGGAAGCAAATATGCTTAAGTCAAACTATGACGGTAGGTGGTTACACTTAAGTTAATCTCCAAACGAAACGAAACGTAGCGGCAATAATGAAATTAGTTTCCTTACCAAAAATGTGTCTAAATTTAAACCAAACATCGTCCGGTTCCCATTGTCTTTTTCTATTCTAGTTGTGTGGGACACTTAAATCTTGAAATTTCTGATAAATCATCCAATTTAAGATTTTCCTCGTAGATGCGTAGGATGAATCCATTCCATTCCATTTAAGTTAGAATGCATTCTTTCCCAACTTCTAAGTGAGATCGAGAGAATTGATTTATGTAAGCTAAAGAAAAATGCATCAAAGAATGAATGAATTTAACTGTTTTTCATTTAAGCCTAAAAGGAATTTTGTGTTGAAGTTTTGTAAACCAAATGTTATAATACAAAGTAAAGTAAATATAAAAAGATGAGGATTATGCTTAGAAGGGGAGGTAATTCGTTGAATACGAATAAATTATTTTAACCAGCGCATGGCTTCCCTGCATCTTTAGTCACATTAAGCTAATTAAATTTTGGAACTGTATTGTAAAACTCCTCTTACAATTTTCTTAGAACAATCGTATAATCGTTAATAAATTCTTAACTTTTATTTATTTACTGGATTTGTCTACGACTACGTAAATATTATGGCAACTATTTGAACCATGAGAAGAGTTCTTAATTAAACTGAAAACATTTTTGACAGAGGAAATGGTAGTTGAAATTGGTTTTTAAGCTATAAATTACAGAGAAACAAAATATATACTAGTCAAATACGTTTATAGTGACATCGCTCATAACGATTGGGGCTAAATCTCTTAAATATGAACATCAACCGAAAGATCGCTATGGGTAAAATTTAAAAAATTCTGAATTTTAATATCTATAATCAGTAAAATTAAATCAAAACTTTCTTTAAAGATACTCTCGTATAGATACCAAAATCTTGTTCTTTGCTTTAAAATAGGTATATTCAATTAAGTAATGTAATACATAATCTTCATTAACAACAGCTAATTTACAATATTGATTACTAGAATTACAAGCAAATTGTAATTTTTTTTAGCTAATTGAAAATCACTATACGGGCAGACATATAATTTTGTACATAAATATCTTCTCAAAATATAACTCATCATTGCATACATCATTCCAAACAAAATTTATAATACGAGTACCATCTGTCTATTAATTAACGACAATGCCCGAATTTCTTCTATACTTGTTTATTGCATTTTTCCTCACTATTTCCTTAGTTTCTCGTAATCCAATGTTGTGAAAAATTTAAATTATGTGCAATTGTGTATGGATAAGCTCCGTCGAAAGAGCACCCAACTGTTACATAAGTTTAATTCCCATTCAGAATGCTATAACATATAGGGGTGTACTGTGCTTATGACACACAAGAATTTAGTAGAACTGTGTGAACCCTACCCGGCTTAAGCCACAAGGGCAAATGAACCCAAGAACTTATTTATCCATTAAACTCTAAATCAAATTAATGGGAGCCATGCGGAAACCGGCGTCTAACGTTGCGCCGCTGCGTCCGTTTTATGCAGACAAAAGTGTGTTTCTCTATAGAAAATTTGCATCGCGGTTATATAGTAGTTTTGAATTCTTGTCCTACTTTATTAACGCCAACAAAACTGACGAGATAAGTGAGCCGCAAACTTCTTTGAGCCGCCCTTTTCATTACCGGGACAACAAGATAGTGTTGGTACAGTTCAAATGTCTTTAATCCAATTTTCTAGATTGTGGGTATAAAAGGCGTGCAGCAGCCAATTTTCTTATTCAACAAGAAAGAAATCTAAACACGCTCCAGCAACAGCTAAAAGATTAAAATAGAGACCGCTTTAGTGCATGTTTAATCATACTAATCCCAGCGTACGGCGGTGCACGATGCCACCAAGATCCAAGATTCGTGCAAGAGTATGGTAAGAAATCCCGAAGAAAGAATCGAAAGTAAAGGTCTTGGGAGTTGGATATACGATTCTTCCATTCATGTGTGGAATAAAGCGAATTACAGCGATAGTTGGACTATAGACGCCGCTGGTTAATACACCAAACATCGCATGAGGAGCACAAAGCTTTGTATTGGCGTTGGAGCTCGGAGCCCGCATGCACATATAAGTCCGACGTAGGCTGGGGATCCGAGCTAGCCAGACTGTAAAGACTGAAATCAGTTTGTCGGGAACAGTCAGAAAATCGTAAACTTATCACCGATGATAAATTGAGTTTCGCTTCTATGACCCTTACTTTAGATATCGTGCACCGAGCTCATCGAATTCAGTGAGTGATAACGCACGAACGTGAAGAAATGTGTTAACCGCGGAAGTCTTGGACGAAGCGCAACGCAACGCAAGAACCAGCTTGCACACGCCTTACGCAAATCGACTAACTTTAACTAATTGAAAGTGCACTCCTCCAGCAGCAATAAAGTGCTTGGGATATTTGAAAAGCGGCGTTCAAACTGCCGCCGGTCGTGTTTTTAACATCTATGCAATTAATCAGATTAATTCCAATTAATTTCTTCCTACAATTTTCAAGCAGTTTGCAGTAATCAGCGAATTTTTTAATCCGCACCATAACCCGTGTTTTTTCGCTGTTACGCTGGATAGTGCGCTTCGAATGTTCCGAGTTAAATTCATTGCGCAGGCAGTTTTAAAAAGGATGTGATTATTTTTTTAAATTGCTCGAGTTATACGAGGTGAGGGTAGGCATTGTGCTTCGAATGAATTGCTGCTTTGTATGATCTCCGTATTCATCGGATAGAATGATGAGCACATGTTTTGTAGTGTCCAGCTGTGTAATGAAAACCATAAATCCCTTACCCATATGGTAATAATAGCAAATAGTGTCGTTACGCTAATCATTAAAGATGTCATCATCAGATTAACGTGATGACTTTACAACTTGTTTGTCTAATCAACCTAAAATTCAATTTATGCTTCAATTGATAATAAAATACAAAACGTAATAAGTTATCACTAAAACTCCACGATTGCCTTGGTTGTGTTAAGTGATTTTTGAGACAACATCAACATTATTCTTCCTTAAGGATTAAAACCCATAAGTCAGCTTTTATAGTTGTATAGATATTTAAAAGCTTCATCTCTCCCACCATTTCTACAAATTCGAGAATATAACTCCCTCACCCCTATGTAGAAAAAACAGAAAGTTTAGAGTCCTTGACAAAGGTAGAACGCCATGAGTGGTCAATATTTACCTATCTTTCAAACGGTGTGAACGTAAATTTAAAAACAAAGGTTTTGAGAAATCTATGATCTTTGTACACAAGGTGATTTTTTTTTTATATAAAAGTGAAAGTTTTTTATTAATTATAGAATTAAAGTTGTTTCTTTAATGCTGGAGTGTGTGTGTTTGTCTCAATTATGACAATTTTAATAAAAATTAAAACATAACAATAATCAACAATAATTTTTCTACGACTTTTATTACCACAATAATTCAACAACTTTAACTTGCTTGTTTACATAAAACAAAAAGTTTTGGAATTTAAAAAACTCAATTTTAAAAGGTACTAGCTTCGAAAATATGCTTCACAAATTTACCTATGCTTAAATCATTAAATATGCATTGATATTCATATTTAAGTCTCAATCAATGTTAGGAATTTTTATAATCTCTATAATTTATTGCTCTAGTAATTTGTAATTTCATAATCTACCCACGGACGGCAGCAGAATTTTCGCCTGACAAATTTTAACACTAAACCGACGCACGACCGAATATGAATACCCGTTTGAAATCTGTCGCAACTTCTATTTCTTTCAATTAGTTAATTTAGTAATTACTTAACGATTAAGATTTGTTAGGTATAATTTAAAATTTTAGAAAATCTCTGCAGTGTTAACATTTATTTGTGTTGTGACGGACTTAACGATTGGCACTGACCGGTTAAATTTTATACTATGAGTAATTGTAAAACATATTCAAAGACCTAAGTAAGTGTAATTAATAAATAAAAGGAATGAATAAAACGTTAAAATTAAAGATTTATTACGCATATTACTACTCTTTGTCGTCAAATTAACCATCTTTGAATAAACGTAATCCAACACTGTAATAGATAACTCTTACCAATTCGTAATGATTTTATTTTGCAACAGAAATATCTAAAAGAAATTCAATTCTCTAGTTATAATCATTCAATTCCGCTTTTAGATTTTTTTGACAAATCACTTTGTAGGAAATTCCTGTTCATGTTGCGTAAGATATTACAACCGATTCCTTGGAGAGTATCGATTTTGATAAATACTTGTGGGAAAAACGTATTTATCGATAAAAACATAAAGTTCGCTCATATGTTTACGACAGATTCCCGCAAAGACTGTTTTACCTGTGGGCGGTAGGTACTGTAATTTTTTAAATTAGTTATACATATGTATGTATAATATATGTAGAAGATAGGATATACTTACATTTTCATTGCAACAACAACGACAAATATTTTTTTTTTCAACTTGTTGCATGACACCTCGCTCCCCTTTGTCTAAATGCTATGAACCAGTACAAAACGTTTTTAAGTGGTTTTGGGTTTAATTTCAAATATTGGGCATCTCGTATTGAAAATGATAAAATCAATAGCGAGTGTAACCTTTTTGCATTAATAACGATAACGTCATTGTCGTCACGCAAACTAAAACTACTTTGATTTAATTATCACTGGGGCATCGTCCTTTGAGTTCACGTGACAATAACGCGGATTTCATCGCCATTTGAGCAAACATGCTATGAAAAAAGTTCATCACCGGCTGGCTTTGTGTTAAAAGTGTTTATTCATTAGGATAGCACATTTTATTAGATGATCTGATAATAGGTTAATTAAATGGAGTAACAATAATACGCATTTTGTTGAAACAATAAACATTGAGGGACTAATTAAAAATACAATTTTTTTGACTTTCGTAACTAAAGATACTATGATACCATACAATCACCTTAACTTCCAGTATTGAAATGTAAAAATATACTACACAAAGTTACTCTTTGAAATGAAAAATAAATATTTTTACCATAATTTTATGATATCCGAAATGTTTCTGAGTTGCTGATAATTTATCAATCAATTTGTGCGAAATCAGGGGTGGAAATGTGTACACTCGTATAACCATATCAAACTCACTTTTTGGAATTTCTGCTCTTTTATCAAATGCAAAATAAAGTAAATAACAAACTGAATAGCTTAAGTCAGCAGAAAAATGGAAAATGTTTTTTACAAGAAATGATTTAAGTAGTGACAAGTGGAAGTGGAGTATCGTTCACTAATTCTTTTGATACAAATTGTTGTACTATACATCGAATTTTATTAACACACATACTATCATTCATCAAAATTAAAAAACATATATACTGGCATATATACTTACTTACTTATACATAAAGAGATATTATGAATGGACATAGGAAAAGGCCAAACAAATTTTATTGTTTTTGTCGAATAAGGTGTTAATATTCGAGTACTGAGCCAATCTTCAATTGTTCCTAATTCATCTTTTCTATTCAAAATACTATTCAAATTAAGCGTAAAACAACAGTTGTCTAACATCGTTTTTATTTACATTTTAACTTTTGCTTTTCAATTTTAAATTCAGACTCAAGTCTTCAATTAAAAAAAAATTATGCAGAAACTTCCATCCTCCATCTAAAAGCAACAAATTTGTGAAACGACTTAATTAATTCTGCAAATAATTGGGTTAATTATATCTTAATATAGTTTTCGTATTGCTCATTGCACTGTCTTGAAGAAAATTCAAACCGATTTGTTCTGGTCGAACCTGATATAATCTGGAAAAAATTTAGCATGAATTTTCAAGTAATGTGATAACGTTGGATGTCGTTTCGACTGGAGCAATGGCCTGAGGCAGGCCATGCACGAGTAGGTGACTTTCCGGCAGTATTTCTAGAAGAATTAATGAAACAGTGGGAAGTCTTCTCGAATATTAATTCCTTTGTAATTATATAACATAACTGAATACTTTGAAGTAAGAGTTGCAGTTAAAATTTAAAAAGAAATATCAAATAATGTTAGCATTGCAAGTAGATATTAAGCTCAGAAGTTAATGAAAATTAGGAACACAAATGATCCAAGAGATCCTCTTTAAGTCTGTGAAGTAATAATCGAAGGCTGATTTTCTTTAAGAATGTATGGCTTTGCAAAGATACAATTAATAGATAGTAGATCATTTTATATTATTTTAATTTTATCCTATAAATATTTACTTTTAGTTTAATACAGTGGTGATAGGTCGTTGATTTAATTGCAGTTGATTTCTCAATCGTTATTTAGCCTAGGTTATGGCAATTCTTACAATAACCTATAAGGTTGTGTAGTCCATGCATTTGAGCATTTGAGTGTCATCTACATACATATGTACATACATATATGGGGTTAGGTAAACAATATACCATAGGTAGAATACGTATGGACACATCACCAAAGATTTTATTTATTGTTTAGCAGTTATTTCTTAAGACTTCGCACTTCAAATCTCCACTTTGAGGTATTCATTATTTTGATAGCTCCGCAAAGGAGTAATTTGCATTACAACTCAAAATGCATTCCCACTAATGAATTGTGCAATGTACAGTCTGCATATCTGCTGGATATATTTGTACGAGTATATATCAATTACTTTAAAAGTTATATGTCAAAGGTGGCGGATGAATTGTGATCAGATCCGTGCTCGGATCGTGAGCTAACTTATAAATAGATCAGCAGTATATGTTACCATAGATTAAAACAATATTGTTTATTCAATCCGAAATAAATCAGATCAACGTTTAATATAATTTCTATCGTTAACCAGTTCTGATAATTTAGTGATAATAATAATAATTATTTAATATGTTTGTATGACTTTGTAGTGATCTTAATATATTTTTATTACACTTTATTGTGGCTAGAAAAAGCAAAATATTAGTATTCATCGCAATTGCTTGTAGAAATCAAATTACGGGATTTAACTGGTCTTTATAAAATGAAACGATCTGATATTTACTTTTTTCGATCTGAGATTTTAAACATCACTTTTATATAATCAACAATTTGATCTATAATGTTTGAAGTTTTTGTTCTATAAGGGAATTGGATTTTATATAAATAGTTCTTTTATCTGTCAGTTATGGTGGTATTTACATGCATATATACAGATTAATTTTTCTCTAGTTTAGTAGTTAACTTAGGGAAACTAAGTAGAAGCTACAATAATAAGATTTGAATTTGTGCATTATGACAATACCACAAATATTTTTTATTTTATACACAGAAAGAAAACTATATCGACTGCTTATAAATTATCGAAAATGCATCTTAAACCTTCTAAAGATTATCTGTTCTGTGAAGAATGCAATTCTCTGCCCCCAACGTTCAACATATCAAAGACTGTCCTTATCACAACATCATCTAATATGCACTTGAAAGTGCACTGAAAGATTACACACATTCTGAAGTGCTAAACTAACATTTTCCCAAGAGCGTTCACCTCAACTATATAGTGCTTATTAAATTTCATCTTCATTTGCATACACAGGTGATGGAAGAAATCAATATATCATTTCCACACATCGTGTCCTCCTTATTGATCGAAAGACGAAAGCGTTGAATTTAAGACGAAATTCTACACATAGCTACACATATTTATGTATATATTTTTTCAGTCTCTTGCCCTTTTGTGCTAACATTATCCATTTACTTTAGTTGATTCGTCTAACTGCATGAATGATGCATTGCGATGCATTGTTCTCTATTTACTGGGAAAAAAATAATATTCCTCGTGGTGTCCTTTTCTTACTTAAATTTTCTCCTCCGTTTGCACAACTTTACTTTATCACTTCTTTTCTTTCAATCAAAAACAGTGATTTTTCTATAGTACGATAACACAGATATGAAAGCACTCTTTTTATTTCATTGGCGATAATAATAATTATACGATCGTGCGAATTTTTGCTTTATCTAATCAGTCTTTATTCGTATAAGTTTGTTTTGATACCATATGAAAACAATGTAGGTGCTTTGTTCTACGGGTAAAATAGGAAGATTCTTTACTAAAAGATGATATAAGAAGGAAGTGCATTTAAAATTAATTGAAGACCTGACTTAATTTAATCAAACTGGGTCATAAAGAGAAAAACGTTACTTCGTTTCAAACGTTGTTAACTCGGATGTTTTTATTTATCAAATATCACTACTCTTATCTTGCAATTTGTATCTATATCTGCAGTGCTAATAAATAGTATCAAACAATGCTTGTAAGGTGCATACAGAAACAATTTGTGTTCTTAGAATAGATACTAAAATAGTACAAAGTTTATACTTATTTGATAAATACTAACTTTAATAAAAATATAAATATAAAAAATTGGGTCAACACTTCGACGTCATATATGTATGTTTTATCTTATTATTGATATGAATTATTTCGAGTTTATGATTTAAAAAATCTATGAATATTAGTGGAACACGTTAGAACAACTTGCTTGACTTGCAAATCTAATCGAGTTTGTTTCTTTCCTCAATGTTTATAATAGTTTCATCAAACATCCATTTTATTAATTGTTAACAAAATTAAATTTTGCCCACTTTGCTAGATAAACAGACTTATTACAGATTGTATCAAAGTTCTTGCGAAATTTAACGAAAACATCCGATCGATTTCATTCTTCAAATTCCAATAAATGCTTCGCATTTGGCTAGTTTTATTCTTCAGAAATCGTTGGGAAATGTAAACGATCCGAGTTTTCCTTACAAGGCTCCTTAATATATCAACTATTCTTCCTCGAAAATCTTTGTAGCCGTTTATAATTTCAGAAGATTATACTTTTTACACAAATTTCGATTTCTGAAAATTTGTTTAGAAACGTGTGGACTTTCTTTTTGCCCATAACAATGGCATTTTAGAAATTTAAAATCCATTGTATCTATTTTATACTTTAGTGTTTGTTGTATGGGAGCAACACTGAGCACATGTCCTTTTGAAAGGTCAGGGTTCCCAAAACTCATTTAGGGAAAGGTCTTTTCTATGTTGAAATTTAAAATAGATTTTCTGAGCTACTACCAACCAATATATACATATTGTATATTGTATAATCATATTCTTATTTTGAGAAGCTAAACGTCTAGACTACTTTTTCTGGTCAAACATTTCAAAACATTAAATTTAAGACAGGTAAAGAGGCAAAGTCGTCTAGATATATTCATAATAAATCCCAGGCCGTTCAACTTAAAACCTTTCTTACGCAAAGACTGGTATACTAAATAAAAGAAATATTTACATCCGATAGGGGCAAAGCAAAAGACGAAGCTTGTCTACCGTATTTTTCTCAAATATCCGTTCTCATTGTGACCGCAAACAGCAAAAACTCATGTTAAATGCAACTCTCTTATTTTGTCTTAAATTACAAAGATTAACAATGTTTATCTTACTCCATCTTGGGGTTACAAGGGATCAAATGATATAACACTAGGGAAATCATAATTAACGTTAACAACCCCAGTCTAATGATAAACAGCCTGTAAGCAGATGGCCATTGTAAAAAAATGCAATAAAATTTTTCTGACTTGATAAACAACTTATTGTTATCATATGTAAGTCGTTTTCCTTTAAAATGTTTAGCTCGAAAAACATAAAGGTATAACGTTATTTTAATCTTGGCGTTGTTCTTTTCATTCATTACAATAAAAATTTAAGGGTTTTCCCTGCAGGAAAAAAGAAACCGTTCTAAAAATAGACGCTATTGGTTTCAATAACAAAAAACAAAAAAAAAACTATCGTTCTCAAAATTTATTTGAAATGATGAAATTGATATGTAATAGAGATTTGCTGTATGTAGGTTAATTACTCGAATTACAATCAAAAAGTATTACGGATTGATTTCTGAGGTTGCATAGCCACATCAACGCTATGTCAGCGTTTCTTAATTTGATCCTGAAAATGTTTACGCTTCGTTGGCTGCTTTTTTTTAATGTTCGAAATAGGAGTTTCTATATTAAATTAAAACTTATTAGCGAAATAAAATTGATGTTCTTAATTGTTAGTAAACTTCAATTCAATGTAGGATTCGATTTTAATCTATAGATCAAAAAAATAAATTTTTTTAAATGCAGATAATACCATATTTTCATATTTATTTTCAATAATATTTAATAAATATGGCGAAAGGCTGTATTTGCACTTTTAAAGAAATGATTTGCGACAATATGCCTCTTTTGTTTAACTTGTTATACGTACTTTGAAGCATGAGTGGAATATGTCTGCAGAAAAGGTTATGGAATAATTTTAACACGAATATTTCGTTAGGAACGTCGTCTTGCCTTAGCAATTATACGAATTATATCATACGAATATTTTGTTAGACTCATTGAAACTAATAAAATATATACCTAGATACAAATGTACAGTAACAACTGCCAATTACCCGTGTGTGGAAAAGAATATTAAGCGTTATTGATTATCGCTTATTCCGAAAGAAGTTGTTGTATACGTCCATAGACAAGTAAATTCCTTTTTGTGACGTCATCCTGCGCGCAACTTAAATGGAATTGGTCAACAAATATATTCCTTAAGTAGAGAAAACGACTTTCCCCAGTTAAGTTTTTAGTTTGGATTTTAACTATAATAGTTTAGCAGGCTGCAAGATTTATTTTATTTAAAGGGTATAAATTTCAATTTCTGCTAATTTTGTTAGTTGAGAATTGTTATAAATAATTGATAACAATGGTAAGTGTTTTTGATGTAATTTATATAAATATTTATCAGAGAGAATTTTCATTTTATAGGAACCGAGCTTGTAAAATATTAAAGTTAAGGTCGTTTTTAATGTAATTTCATATATGCATGGTGTCTGACTTCCTTATGAATGGTGGCGTTAACTTTTTGATCAATCAATGAAATATAGTTAAATTCTCAAGGCTCCAAAACAAGAATGATAATCGAAGTGTATATTGGTTATTTAGTAACCGTTTAAAAAAACCACGCCCATGCACTTGAAAACAAACAACCATCATAAATATCTCAAATTCAATACGATTAAGGGCACCCAAACTTGTCTTTTTCTTGTCTTGAAGCTGTTTAATTAAATTATCTTTCATTGATGACTCTTAAATATATCGCGCCCTTGCACTTGAGTGCATTATACGAGTATATAATCTGTTTCCGTAAATATCTCGAACCAGATGCGATATAGGGCACAAATATGTATACCGTGATCATTTTTGCTCATTTTGATTTAATGCTCCATGGTCGCTTAAAAGTGCAGTGCCCTTTTTCAGTATACTATAATCTTAAAATTTATCACATTATGAATTCTTTAGCATATTGTTACATATATAAAAAGTTAATCATTTTTTACATCTCAGTCAGTGAAAATAAAATGCTATCCCAAATTAAATAATAACAACAAATATTGCAAATGTTATACCAAATAAAGCTAAAATTGTAAAAAGCGAATCACTGTGGTGATAACCTGTCTTTATTGCCTTAAGGTAGTACTCGTAGGAACAGATATTTAAATAAGGTGTTTTGCAGACTTTTAATTCATTGCCTCTTTAGCTGCCAGTCTGTGTACATCAAGTTGAATTTAAATAATTTTTAATGTGAAGTGCGTTTTAATTTTGTGAATAATAAACAGAAACAGTGTTTTTTTACTGGCATAACCTGAAAAAAGAATTAGAACTCCAGTGTAATAAAGAAATAAATAACAATAAATATTTATTGTTCTATTTTGTGGAGTCTAAACGTTAAAATATTATAATATTATCACTATAATACCTCCTATAATGAAGTAACCAATTTTTCGATAAAATATTTATATTAATACTTAATTTTCGGAATTGAAATCAGGTCCGTAACAATTAATTGTGTATTAATTAATGAAAGCAAAAGAACGAATAGATTTATGTTTATCATAATTTCTTTGGTATATTGATATTTGCCGAAATTTGTTCCTTTCGAAATTCATGATAACGTATATATTCATACTTAAACATAATGTATTTATTAATTTATGAATCGCCTTGCTATTCTTGACAAATTCTCTATTCAAAAAACAGCTCAGTAGTTGTCAGTTGAACAATACATATTTACTACCTTTATATTTGAACTATAACAAATTCTACATATATTTATGGATTATCGGTTTTCTTTAAGGATCTATGGCTTCTTCCAAAAATTCTCTATTGACTCTTTAAAATTGCTTTCCGAATAAATTTCTATCCCCATAGTTAAAATATCTGAAATATTTTTCAAGGTCTATAATGTTTAGATTATTCTTACCTTGATATGTTCAAGCAAAATGTTAGTCTTTATCTCGAAAAGTAAAATCTCAATACTTGCCCATTTATTCAGAATTTCAATGGTATTAAAAACCTTTACACTTTCATGCGCAAAGAATGTTGCTTATCATTATTTAATCTAATGTTTGCTTGATTTGAAAGTGAGTTTGAAAATAAAAAATATATAATTCACATTATTTAATGAAGGAGATAATATTCTATCGAGAATTTAATTTCAATAGGAAGCAATAAACTGCTTATAAATTCTTTTAAAATTTTGTCTTTACTTTATATAATAAAAAGCTTAACAATTTTTAAAAATCATTTTGATAGTTAATAGTGACAATTTTTATTTTTACATTTGTAAACGTAATTATTTGCCACTATTTAGATAACGTAACTTTATTTGAAATGTGTAAATCAGAAAATGAAAATTTCATTCATTAATCGTTTTAGTAGAGGAAGGTAATTTTAATAAGATAGCCTGATAGCAATCACGTCAAATAATTAACCCGTCTAAGGGAATAAAAACAAATTTTACGTCAGAGTAGCAGAAATCCAGATTATCTGATGAGCATATTTTTGTTGTGACCTGTTCGCGCGCTTAATAAATCGATATAATATGATATGATTTTATTTAAAGCTGGGATTTTATTAATAGATGTCACTTAATCAATGGAACGGTGCAAAACTTGGTCGACACTATTTCTATTAAAATTTTCTGTTAACTTATTTTTTAAAAAAGCGCTGGAAATTAAAGTCGACGTAATTTGTTGTGTTATAATATTTATTAAATTCGCTTAATTTATTTTGGCAATTTTAGTAACAATACTAGACTTGACCAAAATAAATAGTCCCCTTTAATGAATTTTTGAATATCCAAAAATTAATGTATTTTTATTTTTATTTTTCCTAGGGTCATGATAATCTAGGGCATACTATTCCGGAGGTACCAACGACGTGTAGTGAAACAAAATTCTCAACAAAAAGTAATTGCCAAAGTGATATGACGCCTACATCAGTACAAACAAAAATTGGAGGGAAAGCAGCAATAGCTATCGACTGTACAGCATTTATAGCAGGTAATTTATGTTATTAGTTTTTGATTGCTCTGATACTTTAAAGTTATAAATAATTCAATAAAACCCAAATTACCAACATAACTTTATTCAACCCTTGGTTGTTAATCTCATATAAAAAATAACAAAATGGTTAAATTGCAGTTGAAATAAATTGTCTATGAACACCGCATTCAAGTGCGTGTAAAATTTCCGCGCTGAAGTTTTCGTACATAAAATAATTTGCTAATTTTTCAAAAACTATGACAGAAGCAGTCTCTATTTCGTTCTTCCCGCAATTATCATTTATCGCGATATATAGAAAAAATTCATCAACATTTTCGGACAAGATACTTCGAAAACAAGAGAAATTCTGTTCTGAAAATTAACAAGGAAATAAAAATAATAATAATTCGGCACTTTAAATAGTTTAGAAGCACACCATATTGCTTAATTTTTGACTATAAAAACTAAGGAAATTGTTGTTTGTACCATTGTGACCAGATTATTGACTTTAATCTATCCCCATTTTTGGTGCTACGACCTCTACATATTACAAAATTAGTTTCGGGCATTTGTCTGTTGTTTCTATAGCCACCAAATCGCTTTCTGTTCCAAAGTGGAGTCAGTTTTACAAGCGATGCATACTTAAATTGTGATTTTTCTATAACAAACTTAAATATTTTTAAGAACATGTACATATGTATATTAATATAATTGTTTTTAAATTTTCAGTTATTTTGTGGATGAGTCTAATTGAATTCGGTTTGATCCCTCATAATAAGCAAGGATTTTATTGTGATGATAGGTCTATAAAAGAAAAATATACCGGTGACACTATCACTCCTGTGTTATTGTCTTTAAGTGTATTTATTCCCTTCTTTTTGGTGAGTTAAAAAGGAAATTTTGATTAACAGTGGATAAAATCTTTTATTTAATAGTTTTGGGCAGTAGAATTTGCACTTAAGTCGGACTGTAAACCGAAATATCGACTGAAAAAATCTTCAGTAAACGGCGCTTTAATCTTCAAAGCATATTTTACAGGTCTTCTAGGAAAACTTGTAATTGCTGAAACTTTAAAGGTTTTTATTTTTTACATTAAATAAACCTTTCAACACATAAAATTGTTCTTTTTAATTTTAGGTTTTATTAGGAGAACTCAGACCACATTTTCTAGACACATGCCAGCCAGATAAAGCTAAGAATTGTACTGGGGGGTAAGTCACATCGTTTTATTATTAAAATTGATGTGTTAAGTAATAAAAAAGGTCAAAAGAAAATATGAAGAATTAAATTGATTTATCATAAATGCAAGTGAAATGTGACGTCTTTATCACACGAAATCCTTTTAAAAAAGTGCTAACAAATTTTAGAGAATGGTTTGAACGATTCACTTATCGCATTTTGGTATTATGATCCAGACAATTGCCTGGACTATTGTAAAAATTCCTACATCATTAAATTTACCACATGGCCGAAAGCACTTAAGCGAACATGTCTTTTTACGATTTACGGGAAGCAAGAAATAAGCGCATAATCATAAATTTTTATAATGACAAAAAAGCATATTATCCAGTATTATCTCCACCAGTGTCTATTTAATTTTGCCTTTATATCACATGAAGCATTTTCATGCTTCTTTTAGAGCCCCTCAAATTTTGATTTGCATTTGGTAGATATTAAGATATCTTGGGTGGTTCAAATTTCTGAAGAGCTTCCGTATTCGTTTTAAACAAGGTTTAATCTATGTTTTCTTTGTATTTAATGAATCGGATGAGACAATTTTACGGCCATCTGCCACGTAAATTTCATTTAATTGATATGTTTAAATGTTGTTCTATTATAATTCCTTTGAAGTGCTAAATAATAGCTAAAAATGCTTTCTTAAGAAGATTAATCTGAATTTTGAAACATGTCTTAAAAAATCTTCCAAGAGTGGTAGAAATAGGCATAAGTGATTTTTATTCCTATCGCTCGATTGGCAGTGGAAAATTTATCATTTTGTTATGTTTTGTAATTCATGTGAATATAATTCAGAATAATTACTTATAAATTCCGTAAAATTATAACAATAAACTTGAACTGAAGTATAATTTAAAAGAGTTCCAACATTTTTAAATTCGAACTAATTAATTGATTTTCATCTAATAATTTCTCTTTTATAAGAAAAAAGGTCATGAGATGTTTCTCTTTTATAAGAATTCTCATAAGAAAAAAGGTCATGAGATAATTTATGAAACCTTAACTAAAATACGAATTATTTATTGTATAATTTAGAGCTTGATTGTTGAATTCAATTTGGGTGTCCAATATCGCGATTTTAACGTAACCAATACAAGGAAAAACTCTATTTCAAGCATTTTCTTTTTCGCAACTAACTTAATGTTTTATATTTTTATAGGGTGTACATCCAAGACTATCGCTGCACGAATACGATAGACAGCTACTTTTTCATCACCGACAGTTCGCGATCGTTCCCTTCGGGGCATTCGTCAATAGCTTTCTTCGAAGCAACATTCTTAATATGGTAAGAATATCACAATATATGTACATATGTGCATATATAAAAAAAATATATGAGATCTTAAAACTCAAGTACTCACATCAATAGCCGTAAATCCGATAGTCGCAGGTTCGATTTCTGCCTTTGTCTGGCCTGCTGCTTTTTGAGAAAATAATACAAAAATATACTACAAAATTTTAAACATTTCCCATTTTTCCAGGTATTTTCAAAGACGGTTTCCAAAAGGGCGCAGCTTTACAATCCTGCCCTTCTTGCAGTGCTTGTTTCTTTGCTGGGCATGCTTCTGTGCGACATCTCGAATAACTGACCACCGCCACCATTGGTGGGATGTGTTGGCTGGAGCTATAATGGGAATATTATTTGCCTCGTTAACGGTTGGTTTTCGATGTCTGTTAGTTGCTAACTCATTCATTATAATAATTTCAGTGTCTAGTACTGTGCAAAAATTTTCGAAATAGAAAACCCGTAGATATGCTTAAAATTGAACAAAATGGATCAACGGATCGGCACGCGAGTGTGAGACGACTTCTTTCTGATGTGAGCACAAGAGATGAAGTCACAATGAATCATATTAATCCTTCTTGATGATTCTGCTCTCGTCTATGGTTACTCAGTGCAATAGCGTTAAATTTAATAATTTCTGAATTGCAGTATTTGTTACCTAGGTATGAAGGGAATCAATCATAGTGATGTACAAATTTTAATTTCTCTTATTTATATTACTATACGTATTTATATTTTAATACATTATAGTTAGTCTTTTAAAATACTTTAATGTACACAATGGTCTTATTAGTAATAAACAATTACACAAACACCTCAATTTATCGTTTGTTCTTTTAAAAATATGTTCGTATCAATATTTTGCGCTTAAAATCTTTGAAATTTTTTTCAATTACAAAATCTACTTAATAAAACTCTAACACTAACTGACTGACAGACAACACACAGCCTAAACCGGTGGATCTAGAAACATTAAATTTTTGCACATGAGTTCCTTATATAACGTAGGTGAGCACTAAAAAGGAATTTTTTGTAAATTTAGCCCCTAACGGGCACACATTATAAATTCACAGACTAATTCATTTTTAATCTAAATTTTATTTAACTGATAAATTAATCGAATATTACCATTTAGAACAGATTAAGAAAAGATCAAAATCATTATTTTTGAAACTGTTTATTTTCTCGTATAATTATAAAGGAATCTTATCAGATATAACTTAAGTTTCAATATGTCAATATTTTAATTTACAATTTATATTATTGTTATTCAAACACCTTATCTAATAATAATTAAATTATAGTAAAAGTAACTAGAAAAAATAATGTAGCCTTACGTAAAATTCTAATTGCTTCTATTAAAAAAAGATCTAGGTTTGGATTGCAGAGAATATGCACTGCATTACATCATCAGGTAGATCTAAAGGCTCATCACTTAGCTCTCCAGTTTCCTTACATATAACATATATTTCGTTGATGGTCTTCTTAGAATTGGGATCCTCACTGGATACCACAACTAAAGAACCATTTGCAATTTCCCGCAGTACACAATTTACGTCAGAAAGGAATTGATTAGCCATATCTGGGTCCTCTAAAGCCTCATCATTGTGCGAGTCCGAATAGTCATCCATAGCTTCGTCAATTTCCTGAATTTCATTATTAGCGCTTTCAAAAACATCAATAATTTCACAGTCTCTTTTAACAATTGTATTGCTTTGGAAGGAAGCTACAGTGGAAGTATCCGAATCTAGCAAAATATCAAATAAGGTTTGTTCGTTTCCATCTTCTTCAACATCCTGGATAGCAGCTTCTTGCTCTATCGGTAGTTCATGTCCAATATTCTCACTTTTACTTGTACAATCTTTTATTAAATTTTCATTTTCGTAAACAATTTCTCCACTTCTCATACTTCTTGAAACTTTGCTTTTATGTTTATTTCTAGTTTTGCTATTCGGCTTAATTTTAATTGCCTCTTTTCTGTAAAGAGAAAGGGATGTAAATTAATATGAATCAGTTAAAAGTTTTAAAATTATTTTAACACTAGTAATCATCTCATCAGAGGAGCACTAATTTTACATTTTGTTTTCCTGTTTTTCTAAAGGCTAAGATAATTAGCTTTAAAAAGATGATTGCATAAATACAACAAAAATAACTTACATAAATCATACATTTTCAACACTCCCGATGATAAACGATTTTTCATTTTTGTCAATATTGGGCTCCAATATATGTACAATAGATAAAAATAAGAGAGCCGTCCAATATCCATCACAATTTTTAATGCATTATCACTAACCACACACAAAAATCGTTGCTTGAATGATGAAAAATGGATTTCATGAATTGCAATTTCGGTGAAACGATGAATATTAAAAACCGCCCTAAATATTTCTACCATCAAACGAACAGCTTTCCTTGACCGATGAATTGTCGGAAGAAAATAAGAACCAATAAAATTAATTAATCGCGATACCAAATCGAATTTAAAGAGCACCAGCTTGAAAAACTTTGTTCCCACTTTATCGTCAGGCGAAAGGAAAGGAAAACAAAAAGAAATACAAGCTTTATTTATTTTTAAACCCAATGCTAGTTAGAGATGGCATTGTTAAAAATTAAATATACAACTTTACTTACAACTTCTGTGGCATATTTTTCTTCTTTATTTCTTCCCACTTCTTTTGTTTTTCTGCAGCAACTTTTTCATCTTTCTCTAAATCACGTTTCAATTCCTCAATATCAAACATCTTCGGATACAATAAAGCTTTATTCACTAAATTTAAGTTGGTCCTTTCTTCCTTTTTAAACTGGAATTGGAATTTAATGTTATCAATAAACATAAAAGAAAATATGCTGTACTATGTACCTTCAATTTCAAATCCCGTCGAGTTCTATTTGGGAACAAAGTAAGCATAAGGGAAAAATCAGTTCCCACTGTATGAAGACATCGATAAAATTTTATTGTTTCATCTGAAGTCCAATCTTTTGTTCTTTTCTGTCTTTTGTAAAAACCGTTATCTAATGTAAAGAATAGTAATATTAGTTTAAAGTTGTGAAATTTCCATTTTCCCATACTTTCGGTATTTTCATCGACATAAATCACACTAGAATTAGCCAAAGTTGCCCGTGCATCTTTTTCTGCAGCCGTCTCTATTACTAAACTTTTTTCATCAACTACTAACTCGCCATTAGGACCAAGCTTTAGTTGGGGCACCGGCATACTCGACTCCTGTAAATAATAATAAAAAAATTTACAAACAGATTCAATTGGATCTCTAAACAGAGTTTTATTGTTTTCGCAATTCATGCTATTAAAACATACAGTATCTTCTTGTTCTTGAGGTGCATTGTCCGTTTCAGCTACTTCTGGAGTTTTCTCTACAGAATTATCAAGATGAACTTCTTCTACCCTTTCTGCTTCTTTGATCTCCTCACCATCAGGTTTCGAACGCTGCTTCATCGGGTTGGATGTTGGATTGTAATATATAAAATCAAACATTTTTAAAAGGGATTTTTCAGGAGTCTTCCCGTTGAACTTGGATTGAAACTCTTTTTTTGCTACAGAAATTCGCTGACTTTCTTCGGTTGCAAAAACTCTCCGAGCCCTAAGATTACGCAATTATTAGAAAAGTACATTGAAAAAGGATTTGCCGTCTACATTACCTGGCGTCGCGTGAGAAATTACTTTCAGACACGTTGGAGCACGAAGACTCGGTTCGCTTGCGATTTGTACTTAAAGGATGGATTTTTGTGTCAATTGGTAACGGACTGTGCACAACGACAGAACTGGTTTTATGCCGTTTCGTTTCATCTTCAGACTCTGCGTTACCTCCCTGTAAAAAAATGGTATTTAAATTACTCGGCTTCTAAGTTATTCATAAGACTAGACGTAAGTTAAAATCATTCAAAGAGGATTATCGCTTTGATGTTTTTCAAAAATTCATTTTTTTTCTTTTTAACATGATATCATAATTTAACGCACGTACCACAAAATCCGCTAGGATTCAGTTTTATTCAAATCATAAATTTTCTTAAATTAGCAGTCAATCAGTATTTTAGAAAGCATACGATGGTTTGGAATAGCTCGGCTAGTTGAGGTAAGCGACACTTGAGTTTGAAAAATATTCTTCATATTCTAAATTGCATAAGCATGTTTTTTAAGGAGTTTTAAGTAGAAAGAATACTAAAGAAGTAAAATAAAAATTTATTTCTCTTACTTGGATGCTGTTCCTCCTTGTTGCGAAGTAGGGCATCGGGCGAATCCGCTGTCGAGGCTTCACTGGAGACGAATGCCGGCTGTAGTGTTGGGGAGAGCCCAAACTCTGCTCCACGTCCTGAATAGTGAAGGCCACTACCGCGGTTGTCGTTTCCGGGGGTTTCTCTTTCAGTTGAGGGCACTTAAAATCATGGTCAGGCTGAACTGCTGGGGCCCTCTCCTGGAATTCGGTTTTGTCAGAGATTTGGGGTTTGCACTCAGGACTTCCTAGTGTAATTGGAATTGGCTCAGGCTTTAGTTGAGGTTCGCGACACTTTGGCGTTTCCTCTTTTTTAACCGGAAGCTCGAGCTCTTTTCTGATTTCGTCGCTTGGACCTTCATCGGCCTCCTTTTTAACTTTCCTCTTCGAGCACAAATTAGCAGAGGCTTTAAGCCGAGGTCTGCGAAGCGCCATTTGAAAGATTATTGTTTGCGACTTCCCTCCGAGGGCCTACAATAAACAGAAAATGGTTTATTTACACTTTTCTCGGCTATTTATCCTCTTTTACCCTCTTAGTGACAGCTGTCCATCGCCAGGGCCAGGTGACATTTATTTCCCAACTTTTGATTTGACAACAAGAATGTAATAGTCATTTCGTAAAATGTAGTAAAAGGAAACTAAGGATGGGGAAAACTAGGTTTTGACAAAGATTTGATAAAATTTGAATAAAAAGTATATTTTGAAAAAAAAACTTTTATATAATTAGTTTCCCATAAAAGTTCAGAGGTAGTTATGCTTAATTAATAAGACAAACAAAAATTATAATTTCTCATTGTTTAAAGTTTTAGGATAGGGAACTTTTGTTAAAAAAATTTCAGAAGTTAGCGAATTGAATCACTTGCTTTTATTTCTTTTGGGTCGTAATGGATTTAAAGATCAAAAATTGATGCTGAAATTTGAACAACATGCGGCTAAAATATAAAACTAAAAATGTATCAGCACTTATATGCATGCTATTTATTTTAAATTATTCCATTTAATCCTGTTGTTGAGTCCAACATACACATATAAGATTTATAGAACTATGATTAAAAACTGCCAACTCAGTTGTTTTGTGGTTTAGACCATTCAACATTAAGAATTAGATGATCGTAGCCATGCCCATTGAGAATCTCAATTGCAGCCGCTGCATCTTTGCGAACTTTGAAATGAACGTAAGCGAATCCCTTGCAGTGTCCAGTGACTTTGTCCCTGGCCAAGAACATTTTGCTGTGGGGCCCAATTTTCTTAACAAGTTCCTCAAGATCAGCCTCGGTCATCGATTCAGACAAGTTGGAAATTCGGATAGCAGCAGTATCATCGCGTGTGCTTTTGGGACCACCCTTCTGGCTGTCTTTCAAGAACGGAGGAATATACTTGCCCGGCTTTGAGGGCTCAGCTGGAAAACATTTGTAATTGCTGTAAAACGATTTTCACAGATGGGGAAAGTTAAAGGTTTTACCTGGTGTGACGGGTTTAGCTTCCATAAGTTTGCTGGGGTCCATAGCTGTTCCCTTATACGGGCAATGCACGGACCAATGCTCACCGCTACAAATTCTGCATTTTGTTTTTCCTGAAAGAAAGCATCGGGTGAATTTTGTCATTTAAAAATAAGTGAGAAAAATCAAAGGGTAGAAAGGATTAGATCTCTAGAAAACTTTACAGCTTTTTCTTCTTAACGGCTATCAACGAGTGTCTACTGTTTCAATTGAAGCTTCGCTAATTTGCTTTGGATGAGTTAATCATAATATTCTGCGAATTAATTTCCAGCAAAAGTGGTCACGTCTAGACAGAGCGATCTTTTTGCACTCTTGTCATTTTTAGAACCAACGAAAGGTTTACTCGCTTTAGAAAATATTCTTTCCGTAAAAATTTAGGGAACCAAATTGTGCAAAACCAATTAAATTACTTACCTTTAATAGTATCCGTGATACTCTCCTGCTTCTCCTCCTCCTTGGCGCTTAAGAATTGCATGAAAATGTCTTCGGAGATGACCGTCGTGTGCGAATTGGGGCCGGGTTTGTCTTGCTCAGAGTCCCCGAATTTAGGCCAAGTCTTGCGCTTAGCGACGGTCTTAGGGACAACCTGCTTCGATATTTTGAATGTTCGCACAACTTTTATCTTCTTGTCGTCGTTGTTGAATTTGTACTCGGTCACAATTTTATGCCCGTTTTCTATCACTTCTGTGGGCTGGGGCAGGCCACCGGAATCGAGCTCGACTTCGTCAGCCCAAGAGGATTTCACGTCGTCTAAACCAGGCATTGCTGAAAACTGAATAATTCTTTTTATTAAACTTTGTAGCTTTGTTGAATTTGAGACGAATCAATCAGAAAATTTGCGACAAGTGCATATCTGTCAAAAAAGCCAGAAAGGCTATTTTCTCTGCTATTGTAGTTAGAAAAGATTTAAATGGAATAGAAACACTCGACCTAGCACAATTTACAACAGTACAAACCTACTTTTTCTTCTTAAATTCAGTAAACTTAACACGCGGACTAATTTCACAAATCTTGCTACAAACAGGCTGGGCAATTAGAAGGAAAGCAATCGGCACGTTGATACCTTTTCATAGAAAAAAAAGGGATGTTTTCATTTATGATTGTGTTCGAAAATTTACATTTGTTTTTTCGTATATAAAACTTACTCTATTGCATTGTATAGCTCAAATTAACTTTGTTTTAGAAAAGTTTCGAATAAAAATTATATTGCTGATTGGATATATGGTAAATTTCTTTGTCTGAAATTTAATTTGCGGATTTTTAACCAAACAATCAACAACTAAAACTGCCTCATGCGGCTAGTAAATATAAAGAAGAAGATAATTTTTTTTGACAAGTGGCTTGTTTTGATTTGGACAGATTTTTACTTTGTTGGCAAAACACGAAATAAAATCATGTATTATCCGCTGGGATGGCCAAAACTCATAGATTTTTCGATAGTAGGATCTTCAGAAATACGGCAAATATGCTACGATAGAGTAAAAATATTAATAGCTGTGATAGCTGACGACTTTTTAGGGATTTGGTACGCAAAGGTACACCTCTTTGTCCTCATTTAAAAGAATGAATTATTAATCGATTAAACGATTCTAGCCTTTAGTTCCAATAGTATACCACCGTCGACTGCTAAAATCCATGAATACCTTTGGGAACAACAGCTTAGTCGCTTGGAAGCCAGATTCTGTGATGATTGCTGTGGCGGTGAGATTCTACGAGAAGCCTACAAAATTTGTAGGACGGAGGCGTAAATTAATTTGAAATGTACTTTTGTTTATTATTTCGGTAGACTGGAATGGGCAATGTCTTGATATACACCCTACAAAATTCGGAGCATTCAACCTTCAATCAAACAGATTCTCCCTTCTTCAATCTGAGGAGGGATAGCCCGGAATTATTCACGAAAGAAGCGATTCCGTCGTTTTCGCTTACGCAGGTGAGTTAAAGCAAAGAAAATATAAACATAAAGAACTTGCACCCAGTACAAGTTCGTGTTTTACGGAACTCTCGCTGTAAAGGACATTGTGCGGTCTGCGCAAGGGGATTTGTAAAGAGGAAAAAAATATTATTTTGAGTTTAATAGCAACAGCCCAATAGCAATAACTGAGGCTTTATTCATTGTCCTCTGGCTGTACACCGATCTGTCCCGTAGGCCGTAAATGCTCAACGAATTCTTAGAACAGGACGCAGGCCAACGTGATGAGCAGTGAGCGCCCGACGGAGCTACTTGTTTGGTTTTCTGATTGCGGATTGCGGTGCTGTGAGCCCCTTGCCGCACACATACCGTTCACGTTCATTCGAATGTTCAGTCAGCTAAGTGTGAACTAATTTGAGAGTACTCAAAGAGACCCAAGAACTTGAACGGCTGAAAAGCACATCGCAACACACGACTGGGGTTCTATGGGGTCGGCTCACGATATGCTGAATGCTGTGTTGTATCTCTGGGGCTGTTATATAGCGATCCCAGTCGAAAATGTTCGTAAAAAATTTATTGTGTGCCTTGCAAGTTCTTTATGTTATACTTTCTTTGGTTTAAGGAGGCGATATTGAAAAAATTAATTTCTTGATTGGATCGCATTTCAGTTAGACGAAATATAATTTAATTTGAGCTTGTAGATAAATTATTTGTCATCTTAATCCAATTTTGCATTCAATTAAGTTATACAATCATTTTTGTAAGTCGACGTTTTTGTGGTCGTTAAATTTGAATCAGCGTAGTGAGAGAAAATGGTAACATCTTCAATTTGTAAGATTCAATAAACTATTCGAAAACAACCACGAATTATCTTGGAGTTTCGTTTTGTGACCATCTCCATTTCTCCCTTAAAAATTGTTCGAACTTATTTTATAACTTTGTCTCAAAATCAAAACAAAGACTTTATACTCCATGAATTTAAGTATTCAAATTATAAATTTATAATTCTTTAGACCTGCACGATCTCTTTCTACGTAAGTATAACATCAATGGTTTGCGTGAGTCTATCACAAATTATGGTCGCAACTACTACGGGAAAGATTTTTCGCCTTCAGTGGGATGGTTCAGAAGACACGGACTTCATAATAGATCTACGGAAAACATGCCTCGTCAACCAGCAAAGTTGCCAAGGTATCAACTTTCAGCCGCCTAATATTATTTTTTATACCCATTTCAAAGTTGTAGAAGAGGCGTTAATTGAAGAAAATCAGTACATTAATTCAATGGACTACTCACCACTGCTCGGCGGATTTGCTGTGACCTTTACAAATGGGAAAGCTGCGTTTCTAACAGCATTTGACCTTAAGTTTGAATCCAAGGTATTTGTTTTATAAACTTTGTTCATCATAATTGTTTTATAAAATTTTATAACTTTTCCAATACATTTTTTAGGGCATGCAACTCGAATGGGCACACTCTCTTGAAGACGCAACGTGCTGCAGTGTTAATCATAAATTCCGTTTATTAGCCTTTGGGAGAGAAAAGTAATTGTCCTTAACTTAACTAGTTAGGAATCTTTTATGTTTCTTTATTAAAAGAAATAATAAAAAACATTGTTGAGTCCTTAATTTATACTACTCTTAGCTCACAAGCAGCCGTGTATACCTTTGAAGATTCAACCGGTAGGCTGGAATTATCACACAATCTTGTTTTAAGCATGGACAATTTTTCGAAACTTCCAGGAGCTGTTAATAATTTAAAATGGAGCCCTGATGGCTGTGTGGTAAGTTAATGTGAAAATATTTTCAATTTGAAATATTACGAAATTAATCAGACGTTTAAATAAGGTCAGAAAATAATAATTTGGTATTAATCACGTTTATTTACCCTGCTTCTATAGGTTGTCATGTCCTGGAAGGGCGGTGGTTTTTCACTTTGGAGTACTTTTGGAACAATGTTGATGTGTTCCTTGAGTTGGGATTACGGTTTAAATGCAGACTTAACGAAATATAATCCTTTCAACGTCCAAAATTCGGTGAGGTTCTGTTAAAATTGTTAGGATTTGGATTAAAAGATTATTCACTCACTATATTATATAAATTCATTTATTCACTTCATTTATTCTTTGCCATTGTCACACCTGAGTTTCTTTACTCTTTTACCAGTTAAATTTTCAACTAAATTTATATACTTTACAAAACATTCATACACTTCATCTTTGGATTTAATTGGATAAACTTTTACAATTTTACTATAATCATCAACAATTGTTAAAAAGTATTTTTCATTATTAAAACCTACAGTATTGTGAGGACCATTTAAATCAGCATGAATAATTTCTAATATATCTTGAGCTCTATGTCTCTTATTTTCAAAGCCTATATTGTGCATTTTATTCTGTATACATGTACCGCATTTTAAGTAATAATTTTCAATATTTTCTGACATACAATCTACTAAATTATTTTTCCTCAGAATATCCAAATATTTAAAATTTACATGACCTAGCATTCTATGAAATTTCTCTTTGACTGTAATTTTATCATTTATTTTCTCTGAATTATTAGAAGATTTTACATTAACAAAACTTTTCATTTTATATAGATTATTTACTTTATCAGCTATTGCAATTAATTCTCCTTTTTTATTATATATTTTTGATACCATTCCACATGAAATTATTTTATTATATTCGGTAACCTTACCATAACTTATCAAATTTCTATCCATCTCTTTTACAAAAAATACATCATTAATTTTTACCTCAGTTGTTCTTCCACCTATAGTAAAATTACAATTTACTTTACCGATCTTCGTGGCTTTCAAGATTCTGCCATCATCTATTTTAACATTTATTGGATTCTGCAAAACAATACATTCATTATAATAATTATCATTGTTTATTATGTGATCGGTACAACCACTATCTAATATCCATTCAACCTTACTTTCGCAATTGTTTACTTCAATTTTGTTACCTTCAACTTCTACATAAAACGAATTGCTTTCTTCGTAACGTTCATTGTTGTTGTTGTTGTATTTCCTTGAATGTTGGTAGCCGCGCTGCGAACTGCCTCGTCGTTGCCATGCGCCTTGTTGAGAACGATGTCTCTGTGCTTGGTTATAACCGCCTCCTCGGTGTTGACTCCCTCTAGCGCCTCTCCATGTGTTTGTAGAGGGACTTCTATTTCTGCACTCGTTCATATAATGTCCTTGTTTGCCACACTTGAAACAGCTTCCATCTCTTTTCTTTTCACTGCTGAAAGCGTTAGCAGTATTATTGCCCTTTTTACTTTTTTCTTCATTTTGCTGCTCAAACATTTTTATTTTATTTTCTATGAATTCAACAGTTTGATCTTCTTCTTTCATCAAATCTATGAGATCTCCTATATGACTCATAGAACTTGGTAATATTCTCAAGAAATAATTCAATTTTTCCTTTTCAAGTTACCTTAACGCCTGCACTTTTTAATTCGATAATCAGTTTTTCAAATGCACTGAAAAATTCACTACTTTCCGTAAAATCAGTCAATTTTATTTTTTCAATTTTATTTCTCACACAAATCTGTATAGCTGTAGATTCACGTAAATACATCTTATCAAATTTATTTATTATAGCACGTGGTGTTGTTTCTTCACAAATAAACTCCATTTGTCGATCAGAAATAGCACTATATATATAATTTGTTGCTTTTAACTCTAACTCACTCCAATTTGCTTCTGTTTCAATTGTTCGTTCTTTTATAATTATGTACATTTTCAAATTTTTTCAATCTTAGGAATGTTAATAGTCTCTTCTTCCACATCGAATAGACCTGCCCGTCAAACACCGGTAATATAATCTTCACTTCGTCAGCCATTTCTTCCTCTTTTGAAACCTCTTTGTTAAAAATTAAATTTCTCAAAATTATCACGTTTGTTGCAATTTTCAAAAAATTTTTTATAAAATTTTTCTTTAATTTTTCTTCACTTATTTCGGGACTGTTCGCCACACTCGTATCTGGATTCTCCGATTTTTCATTTTCCATGCGTTTTCATCAGCCACGTGTTTTATATCTCGACCGCTATTTTTAATCACAACTTTTATTTTTCGAAACCACGTTCTGCTACCATGTTAGGATTTTGGATTAAAAGATTATTCACTCACTATGTTATATAAATTAATTTATTCACTTCATTTTCTACAATTTTAATTTCTTCTTTGGGCACCATTCCACCCATAGACACGACCGACATGTCCCACGCATTACTCTCTAAAAGAAAGATAACTACCGGCAACTGAACAACTTAACTGTTGCATATATAATATATATATATGTATATATATATATATACATATATATATAAATTTATCTTCATTCTCAACAAAAATAACATAAGCAGCTTATACGATTTTTATAACTATTAGGAATGGTCTGCTGAGGGCTATCAGTTATTTCTGATTGTGAAGGACAAAGGCACGTCAGACGCAGAAGAGGGTCCTAAAACTTCGCTTAAAAATGACGAATCAGTGAGATTGGGAAATAAAGTAATGCAAATGGATTTTGTGAAAAGCACGCTATCTGTGAATCCATGCATGGTAAATTTACATTTATAAATAGTTTTAAAAACATAACTACATCAATATGTTTTCAGACACAAAATTTTCATATTTTACTGCAAGGAGATGATAAGCTTTTCATCAATCAAGGGAAAAGTTTAGAGACTTACTATTTTAATTCGAATTTGGACGCGATAGGGAAACAATTGGCAGAAAGTAAGTAATTTATTTTTTGTAGAGTTCTTATCGTTTACACTCATTCTTTAATTCAGAATACTGTGATCGCTGATCTTTATATTTTTTTATTTGTTCGTTTCACTCGAGTCGATCCTAAATAATTGTTTTTAAAAACTGTTTAAGCTTTAGAAAATAACAGCTAAATTTTCCTTACAATATTTTAACTGCAGCTCATACAGACGATAACTTGGAGGTTGGCAAATCAATAAACTTTTCAACAACTTTATCTGGCAGTAAACATTGGATTGTTGTCCAACTTCCATTAGCATATTCCTCGACAAACTGGCCAATCCGGTACACTGCCATCGACACCAAGGGGGTGCATCTTGCAGCTGCCGGAAGAACTGGCTTGGCACATTACTCAATGCTAACCGGAAAGTGGAAAATGTTTGGAAATGAAAGTCAAGAAAAGGACTTTGTCGTCACAGGCGGACTAATGTGGTGGTGCGATTTTATTATTATGGGTAATTTTATGAAGCTTTAAAAGGGCCTTAAAAAATAAATTTAAAATATATATGTATATAAAATATATATGTTAGGTTCCTATAGTTTGATCGACCAATCAGATGAAATTAGAGCATATCCCAAAATGTGCAAATTAGATAACCAGTTTGTCAACAAAATAAAAGTTAAAGCACCTGTTATGCTGGTAAATTCATTCAAAAATAAACTGGTAAGTCAAACACTATGAATTTTTGAATAGTTCACTCAGTGATAATGATTTAAAGCTTATATTTCTCGCGGATGGAAAAGTTCAACTCTTCGAACTAATTAGGATTGATAACATTCACCTAAACATTAATTACTTGTATGAAATCGATGTGAGGAGCCTGTGTATTCATCCTGCATGCGTTGTCTCAATATCTGCTACAAACATAAAAAATGAAGTGTCCAAAGGTTCTGGTTCTGAGAGAACAGGTTGGCAATGCTATTGCTTGTGAAAACTATTTTTAATATAACTGTCTCAAGGAGGTTTTGGAGAGGCATTTATACTTAATGTATCTGGACGAATTTTAATGGTACAGCCGGAGAACGATTCTTACATCGTTCCACAGGTAAGATACAGTATTGTTTGTGAAATTTTTTTAAATCTTTATAGCTTTAGTTAGTTATGTTTAAATTCAAAAGTAAGTAAGATAATTAGCTCGAAAAAGACTGTTTGGAACTCCTAAGGTAGGATATTTCAGAAACTGTTCAGAATATATTTTTGTAGATGTCCACATGCTTAGCATCGACGGTAGAATGCATTTGGATTTCGACATGGGCTAAAAATTATATGAAAGACTCGATATGGCTGTACAGCGGATGCTACGGAATGCGACTCTGGCTTCCAGTTCTACCCTGCGACGAGGATGTTCAAAGGACCTATAGACACACATTTATGTTGAAGCGAATAATGATGACATTCCCTCTAAGGCTCTATCCTTTAGGTGAGTTAAAATATTATTATATGCAAAATTTTTAATCTTGGTTTCGATTTCCATGTAACGCTATTTCATTTCAGCTATTCCATTCGAAGATGTTATAATTCTTGGGGTTGAAAATGATACCGTGCTCTACATAAATGACTCGAAACATCACTTCTCTTTACCTTTTTCAATTTTGGAAAAAAAGGTTGGTTAAAAGGAATTTATCGTGATGAGAATGACTCAAATGTTTTTATTTGCAGAGTCAAATATTTCTTCACAAAATTCTTAGACAACTTATACGGCGTAATTTGGGCTACACTGCATGGGAAATAGCTAGATCTTGTAGCCATCTTCCGTATTTCTCTCACTCGTTGGAATTGTTGCTGCATGAAGTAATGAAATATTCTTAATTTAATTCAAAAATAGTACAAAGTAATTTGCTTTTTTAGGTTCTCGAGGACGAAGCGACTAGCAAAGAACCAATTCCAGATGCGTTACTTCCTAGTGTGCTCGAATTTATAAAAGAATTTCCTGTTTATCTGCAGGTAAATTATTTGCTATAATTTTAAGTTCAAAATAAAATTGCTCTTTTTAATTACGCAAGGCAATAGTGCAGTGCGCACGGAAGACAGAAATTGCTTTATGGCCGTATTTATTTACGAATGCTGGGAAACCGAAAGATTTGTTTCAACAATGTTTGTCCTTAGGGCAACTGGAATGTGCAGCCAGTTATTTAGTTATTTTGCAGGTAAGTTAGAACTATATTTGGAAAGAAAGTTATTTTTGCATCATATGTTTATCAGAATTTAGAACCATCAGCGGTAAGTAGGCAGTATGCAACGTTGCTACTTGATACTGCACTCGACGGTAAGAAATGGGAGCTGGCTAGAGATCTTGTTAGATTTCTCAAAGCAATAGGTAAGTAGAAAATATTTTTTTGTACAATCAGTTTTTTCAGTTCAAATTTTTACAAGATCCGGAGGAAGTAGAGTCTCCTCGAACATCGTTTATTATAAACAGCAAAATTGCACCTTGCCAACAAACTCAGCAAATAAATCCAAATCCTGAAGATATGAGTTTAATCCTGGGGACAATAACAAGAGGAAGGAGCTTTTCAACTACACTTTCACCACAAACAACTCAAAATACTCCAAACTATAATACTTCAAAAGAAAAGACTGCAAATGCCGTAGCTATTGAAGAAAATAATTGTAAACAAAACAGAAAGCGAAGTGTTCCTAATATGTAAAATATTGACTTTTGTCTAAATCGAAACGATTTAAAATTAAGTTTATTTCAGGAATTCACCAGCTGCAGAAGACTTTTTCATAGAAGTAATTTTACAACGACATGCTAGAAAATTATTACAAACAAAGAATTTAAGAGACTTAGGCTACATGAGCGCATCACTAGATTTTCATTTGGTAAATTCGAAGTTAAATGGTGAATTGTAATAATCGTTTTTCATCAGGTCGGCTGGTTGGCCCATGAAAGTAACCGAGCTGCAAGAATAGACAATTTTATCGATACACTAAATTTGCTTCATAAAAATTTGTGTTGGCCTAAACCTAGCACTAATACTGGAATGAAAAAAATATGTATGAATGATTCCGAGCCTAGTATATCTTCTCACTTGGATTTCCTTTCTTTAAATGAATACAACACCTACAGAAAACCAACAGAATCAGGGTACAATAACTTGTTTCTAAAGGAATTTAAAATTAATAAATAATATCTTAGATATTCTAGCCAACCAACAATTTATGATAAACATCATCTACAAAAAGAAACCTATTACAACTTTTCTGATAAAAATGAAGATAATCACGAGGAAGACAATTCATCACTAAGATACTTTACCAACAAAAATAGCTGTTTGGATGATGTAATTCAAATGCTAACAAAATTTATAATAATTTCAATTTAATTTTATCTCAGGTATCTGAATTTAATGCTGAAGATTTCCCACTTTCCTCAACGGAGAACAGCGATGATTTAGAAAAGGAAATACCCCAAAAACTTGAAATTCAAATTAGATATCTCTTGCAACTATTCATTGAAGCAAATTGCTGGGATTTTTCATTACTTCTTTCAATGATTTTACTCGATGCGGCTTCAGTTAATCGAATTGTTAATACCGTAATGAGATCTGGATCAGTTAATGAGTGTCGCAAAATTCTTCAAGCTTTAAGGAGTATATCACAGTGGAGTTCTCAAGAGTGGTAAGTATAAAGTTGCATGTCAACTGAAAATTATTTAATATTATTAATATTTCCAGTCTGGGCTATGCATCATTTATGATTAAACTAAAGCCACAAGAAGAACTTTTAATGAAATTCCTGAATAATAGAATAAATCGTACTCTACGAGAGGAAAGCAAGAATATCGGAAAAACACCGACTAGCTCAATTGCAGACGAAAAAGAGGTTCGTTGTAATTTCCAATTTATTAAATTTATTTTCCTTTTATTTCAAAATCATTCTAATGCTTTAAACTAATTTAGTAATGCGACATAAAGTGTTTTTTAACACGGCTTTTTGGTGGTGGCTTGAAAAGCTTTTCTCATGCATGAAATTATATATGTACAGTACATAAATAACTCAATTATAAAACAAGCGCCTCAAATATTTTATTATTTGCACTTGCTTTACAGGAATCAAGTCACGGTTTTTTGTGAGAAAAATTGGTTTTGAGCTTTGAATGTATCCTGTTTTCTTCTTACAAATTATTATCATAAATTGGAAAAAATTGCATTTTAGACGTCGTGCATGTCCTCCATATTGAAGTGAGTTTCTTTATTTCCCATAGGATAAACCTAAAGAGATCGTCGGTTACAAAGAAAAAGATGAATTTCTTTGGGCAAATAGTGCGACTGTAATGAATCATCCTCATGACATCTCAAAGCCATCGCTCACATTTACAGATCAAAATATTCCTTCGGTTAATTCTAAGAACCAAAAGAATTCCATTAATAATAAAACGATGAAAGATGAAGACACGGGATGCTCAGTTATGTAAATCGTTACGTCAATTATGTCAATTAATGTTAAGTAATTTATAAAAGTACTCAATTTAAATTTCAATATATTAATTATTTTATTCCCTAAAACAAATGATTGTAACATATTTGCCTGTGATCTGTTTTTTCGTTTATCAGTGCGAAAAGAAAAGGCGCGAGTTATTGTAAAATCACACATTTATTTCTAAACGATTATGGAGACTATGAGTCAATAAAATGTTAAAATTTTTTAGTAAAACATCGGTATTTGCATTTAATTTAAGTATTCACAACATTCAATATTTTAAGTTTACAATTTTTACTTATCAGTTAAATATAAATAGTAAAGTTCTTCTTCATCCTTATTCTTGAATGTAGGAACAAAATTAACATTCACAATTTCGGAATAACCCTCGTTTTGAGCAGGACTAACATATTTTTTCCTGAAAAACAAACAAACTTTCAGCATCAATTAAAAACATAAGCCATTCGTAATACCTAAAGGAATTGAAAACCATGTCATTTATTTTTGAATGCGTTTTATCTGTGAGTTCTCGAAATGCAATGTTATGCTTGATGTGTTCAGCGGTTGTGCTCATTATAAAACAACGACATTTGGCTGATAATTTCTGAGCTGTTTCCACAAAGGGTTTACGTGACTCGATGTCGACATTTGTATTGTCTATAACACAACTTTTGCCTTCCTAAATTGGAATATAAAATTAAAATTAAACGCTCTAATTTAATTTTAAGAACAATCTCAAAATAAAAGTTGAGAACGTTGATACATTATTTTAAAGAACTAATACAATTGGATTGTAATATGAATTTAAATAACTTAACTTACCTGCAGGCTTTTGTGGCATAAAGTTAAACACGCTTTCGTACTGCCAACTGTGTCTCTATTAATAATATTGTATCCAAGAGGTGAAAGAACTTTGTTTGCAAAGAAGCTTTTTCCCGATCCCTGCAGACCGACCAGTATAATTACCTAAATTAGTAGAAAATTCAATTTGTACAGTTTGCGTTTTTCCTCTTTTTTTTTTTTAAGTTTTTAAGATAAATAAAAATATAAATAAACTTGAAAATTACCTCTTTCTCCTTCGATGGAATATTAACGCTTGAATGAAACCAAGATTTACATTTAAATAGTTTTGGGTTAAATGCAGTTATTTTCCATTCCCTTGGTTTTTCATTCTGGAATAATGATGTTTTCTTCAATTACTAAATCAAAAATTTATAGAAGAGCTTTATGATAATCAAATTATGTATAAATGATGAGTTTGATCAATATATAAATATAAAGAAACATTTTGTTTTACCAAAAAATGTTCTTCCGGAGTCATAAATTGTATTCCCAAATTCAAGGCAAACAAACGGTCAGCGCAAGAAAAATCCTTTTTTATTTTGGGTGAATTTGATATTCGTCCAGCAGCATCACCAACGTAAAAACTTTGTGATCTAGAAACTGATTTGTTTTCTTTCTCGTACTGTAGTAAAAAAAAATATTCTAAGATTAATTTAGTTAATATATTTAGAATCCATACCAATTCCTCCAAATACGTCCACATGCCTGTTAAGGGCTTTCTGTAATATCCAGAAGTTGTTGAAGCTAGCACTTGCACAGAGACCCCAAGCTTTTTAATAATATTAGTAACTTTACGCTACAAATGATATACTTATATCACAACATCGTCAAGATAACAAAAAAATGCATAAATTTTACCTGAAAGTCCTTAACAGTTGTTTTTCCTTTTCCAATACCCGCTTGGTTCGTGAAGATAATTATTTTGTAATCCATGCTGTATAATGCTTGCAGTTTGTTTGGAATTTCGCTATACGAGATCTTCCAGTCATCCGAATCTTTGGGGAAAACATTTCCTGATTTAGTTTTAATAAGAGTTCCATCTAGATCGTATGCAGCAATCTGTTTAAAAATAAAAATGCAAATTGTTTATGTAAACATAATAGGTTTATCTGCATGCTATTACTTTTTCGGACCATCTCTCTGAATTGGGAGTATAAACTAGTAATTTTCCATTTTCAATTGATTCCCACGTACCAGATCCTGGGTTCACAACTTCTTTCGAGTTTTCTTTCTATAAATTTATATAATCTTGTTAATAGCCATAAAAAAGGAAAACATCTTAGAGAAAAACATACTGCAGCATTTTTGGTATCTTCAGACTCTTTTGGAAAACAGACTTTATACTGGTAACGGCCATAGAGTAGTTCTATTATATCTCCATCGACTGCCTCGACAATTTTACCCTGATGAATTGCAAAGCCGTTTAAGCCACTTGGGTTGGAGCCGCACACCTTAAAACAAACTACACGATTTTTGAAGTCAGCTTTCAGTCTCACTGTAAAAATAAAATCTGACATGAATCTTCATTTGTATTATATTGCTGCAAATACTAAAACAATGTCATCCTTTTTAATTACGCTGAACGACGATATAAGTGATTCAGATTCAGGAAGACCTAATTTTATTAATTGGCTCATAATGAATAAACTAAAGCTTAATGTAAGAAGGACAAAATGCATGCTATTAACTTAGATACTGGACTTTATTTCAAATTTGGATATTAGATGTTTTTCAATGTGATTCTAAAACCACATTTCGAATACTGCACTGCGCTTATGTTTAAGTGTGATAATTGTGATTTAAAAGGACTTCAAAGATTGCAAAATGAAGTATTCGAGTCATGTTTAATATTAGGAATCTACTGTTATTTGTGTTTAAGCTAAAATCAGGACTCCTACCTTCTAAATTATGAAGCCTAATTGTTTATATACGAACCGTACCTTCTAAGGAATAGAGATGAATTTAGGCTCCGTTTTTTAGGTGTATTGTCTACAGCACAAAATAATTTAATTTATAATGGATTTAAACTCTTTAATTAGTGATTTTTTTTTTGTACACTAAACTGATTACAATGTAAATATTAATTTCTCCAGTCACTAATTTGGGTGTATTAATCGAATTGAATTTTTGACTAGTTTTTAAATGTTGGTATTTATTTTAACTGTTTTACTTACATTGCCGTCTTGAACAAAGCACATCAGAAATTCCAAATTGTTTCGATCGGCCAATTCCAACAACTTCTTCCGATAGAGTAATATTTGGAAAAGTGTATTCAAGTGGTCGCAGTGTGCATATCGGTTGAACAAAACTGGTACTCTTTTCTAAAAATCTACAAGACAACAAAAACGAGATTCAATACACACAGCAAATATGCCAAATGATATTATTTTGAAATGAGGTCATTTTGAAATTATTCCATTAGTTGACATTTTTACTGAAACGCTGAACAAATGCTCAAGTTTATAAATAAAAGCTATAAATGCCCGTCCAGAAATAATATTTTTATCTACTTATAAGATGTCATAATGAATGGGTATTTAAAAACATAAAAAGGTATTTTTAGTCGACCAGCTGTTTATCGTCAGTGTGCAGAGATTCTAATTTTAGAAGACCTGCAGAGCATTATTTATTATAACAACCATGTGGTTTTTTTAATTCATTTGTGTAAGGCATATTGCGAAAGATATAAAGTTTGTTTTATATTTTGACCTATTGGACCCTATTTCGAGTTTTATACAAAAATTAATTTGGCCGAAAATAAAATTATTAAAGTTTTTAATTTTATTCAACAAGAAATTTAAGACGAAAAGTAAGTTAATTTGATATATCCTAAGTATGTAGGTATCATGAGAAATAGTTAAATTAATTAATCATTAAACTTAAATTTTAACTATAAGATTGAATAATTCCCAAAATTCACTGAAGATAAGTTTAAAGCAATTTTGTGTATCCAGGATAATGAACTCCAAATCTGAGTCATTGATTTTTATTGCGCCAAATCACTGATTTGTGAATCTGGGCGACAAGAAATTCATTTCTTTTGCTAAAAGGACATACGATTTAAAAGGTTTCGGTAGCAAACCACCTCCTACGCATATTTTTGATAAACAAACTTTGAATGTTCTGCTTGACGATTGAGCTAAGAAAATTGTAAAAACTAGGGATTAAGAATGTTTTCGTCATACCTAAACATATTTTATATTTAATTTATGAAATCATCAGAAATTAAACCTAAATAGCGCCGAATTACCGTAACTGCATACAAAATTATCCAAATTGTTTACTTCTGTTCGATTGTCACATTGACATTTGCCGATGCATTCTTCTTGTTTTGAATAATCAGCTGCGACTTTTTCCACCTAGAAAAATTAGTGATTAATTCCGAAAAAATTGATAAAGAGGAATTAATGTTAATTGAAAAGAGCAGTATAAGTATTTATCTGTGAGAAAATAATTATTTTTTTTGATAAATTACAATTCTCTTTAAAATTTGTTGTTGTGGGCTACCTGTTCCTAATTACCAATTGGAAATCATCCTTAAGATTCCGCTCGAGCGCGGTCGTTGGAATTTATGGAACGATATTTGTGGAAGGGTGCATGACAGAAAACAGTGTAAAGGGGACGAAGTGGAAGTAAATATCAAAAGTTTATTAATTTTTCTACCTTCTTAGAGAAAATATAAAATATATCGAGTCGAGTCAGTTTGTGGATCAGTTCCAATGTAAAATAAACGCGTTTAACTTTTGTACAAGCTCCGCGAAGCTGTTTGTGCCTTGTAAATGCTTTGGTGATTAAGAGCAGGTTGGTAAAATAAGAGACGTCTCCGGCCAGGGCAGGGGCAGGCGGCGCATCGCAGACCCCACAGTCGATCGAATTCGTGTGCTTGACCAAAAATTGGTGTAGTTAAAAAAGCCCTTTCCCGAATTATTTGCATGCCCCCTCGTCTGGGGCTGTCGAAGGGTTCGCCTTTTAGTTTAAAAAGAGTAAAAATTGCGGGGTCTGGGAATGCGGAAATCAGAAAAGGCTATTTCAGTTGTGACGGGAGCCAGGCATGACTCCGAATAGGCGTTGCATGGATACACAGCAAAAGTTTAGCCCGAGAATTGCATTTAATTTAGCTTCAGTGTTCAGTAAACGAGCGCCGCTCCACCAGAGGGGCTAAATTGAATATGATACTCGAGAAGACCGAGAGCATGCAAAACGAGCGCGCGGTGCGGCCACCGCAGCCCATCGGGCGCATTGATATTACAATCATCGGGCATAGAAAGAGGTCAGCTTTTAATTAATAGGTTTAATTCGACAAACAAAGCTGGAGAGGCTGCCTCTCGAGCAACCTTTGAAATCAGCTTCAGTGGCTCGTGCGGTCCCCGTGTCATCATACTCGTTAGGTAGGTTTTTGTTTATCGCTGTTATGTTTTTATTTATCACGTCATTTCTATTGCTAATTATTTCTCGACCATCCCCCGGCCCGACCCGCTGCGGTCGTTAAAAATCCGCGTTGCTAAAAAATTCCTGCAGCCAGCATCTGCCTTCTGATTAAGTTTTAAATTAACGCTCCGAAAGAAAACGTAGTAAAGGTATGCTGAGGTTATCAAAACAAATTCCTGGCTCAGTTACTCGCTAAAAACCTGAGGTCACTGCATTCTAGTTCGATTTTTCTTCGATTTCGTTCAAAAGGTAAACGCGCGAAAGGAGAGTGTAAAAGTTCTCCAAAGACTGGAGCGTAATATTTCCATGTCATTTCTCAGCTATATCCTACCTGCATTATTTATTTGCTTATTTACAAATAGGCAGGTCTGCTCAGGTATCACACTAAATTCCATCGATATATTCACACTGTCGGGCATTAAAAATAAAAGCGAAAGTAAAAGCTGCCCTGCTCTGTATAAAAGAGGTGTGCTAAACACTTGCATCATTGCGAATTTTTAAATTGATTTTATGTTGTAAAGATGCAAATTAGATAACAAAACAATTTGACTTCGTTTTATTTATTTTCCAAGCAAAGAATATTTGCGTGGTAATTTGAATGATAATAACGAATTATATTAAAATTTTACGTCGAGAAATAAACGACTCATGCTCCGTCAGAGTTTCGAACATAAAATTATCCAAAACTTTATTTTGAGTGTTTTTAAAAATTGATTAAAATATTACAACGTGGAAAGAATTCAACATAAATCAAACGAAGATTTGAATTCTTATGTAGAAAAAATCCTGGAGAATTAAGTTTTTCACGAACTCGCACCAGTGGTAAACTTTATTTACTTGATGTAGTAGATTTTAAATGCTAGCTAGCGCTATAACCACATCGCACTTGGTCGGTTTTTAACAAATAATATTTTTAAAATAGGCCAGCAAAGAAAACTACCTTATCGCCTAGCTACACACTTCATAGGCTGATTATATCTAGTAATTTTACAAGTGTTCATACTTTTTAAAAGTTATTTATCTATTATAAAAATTTAATGTTCTGTCATCAAACGACTACCGCCAACGCCACTTATTTATCTCTAAAAACGGATGATATCCAATAGTGATTTTGTCGCTGTTTGCTACTAAGCAGTCAAACTATGATTTATCGTATGATTCATTACGATATCTGCAAAAATGAGTTTTTGATTTGGAATTCCATTAAAAGGGGAACGGCTAAATTTAGAATAAAATTGTTTTAATTTGAGGAACCCTTTCTTCAATTCAGTCTTCAAGCCGTACTTAACACCATCATACACAGAAACTTCGAAAAGGACAGAAAGTTTGATGTCGTTAAGTTTTAGCACGCACGAACGTGGTATTAAAATATAAAAGCAACACTGGACGAGGTTTGGCGAACTGTATTTAATGTAATAGTTTGTAATAAGCTTGAAGCAGAATTTGAATTTCTCCAATCAAATTGGTTTTAAGAAAGCATTTCGTACAAGGTACTGTCTTTATGCACAGTTAGTACAGGGATGCTGGGATGTAATGTCGATATACATACATGCTTCATCGGTTATGAGAAAGCGTTCGAAAACTGGTTGGAATTCTATAAAATAAAGGTCTGGGCAGTATAATAAAATTGTTATACTGGAACCAGGTAAGTAAGGCTGGTGAGAACAGAAGATGGTGTTACCAACGAAATTGAAATAGGTGTCAGACAGGGATGCAACAGATTATAAAAGAGGCAATTATAGACAGTGAAATCGAGGTAAAAGTAAACGGCATGTGCTTCAATATTAGATACGCTAATGACGCTGTGATCCTGGCTGATATCTATCTATCGTCTGATCTACAACCTATGATAAATAAACATCTGCACTATTTACTGTAAACAATTTTTGCACAGTTTCAATTATTTTAATGTTAACTTACAACATACTCAATTGTATTAAAATAATAATAATTGTAATTGTAAAAATAAACGAGGTCGTAAAAATTACAATTTCTTTAGAAATAATTCACTTTTTAGTAAAGTAACGCTTACAATATTATTGTTTGAAATTTAATATCTGAGAGGATTTGAGGTCGCTGGTTACGAATTTGATGTTAGATTAATTAATTAAAAAGCGTGCGAAATATTTAAAATTATTCGTATTTTTATGAAAATATATATTAAGAAGTTTTTTGTTGCTAATTACTCGTTAATGTTAGATTTCTTCTTAAAACACAAACCTACACAGACAATTTCATAAAAGAATGTTCGAAGGAAAAAGGAGCACAAAAAAATTGAACTCAATTATCGTTTTATTATGTATGGTTGTTTACATGCTTGTCTGTTTGTAACATCACAACACGCATGATAAAGGAGAAACAACTATATTTAATAAAATACTCTTTAATTACATATAAGATAAGGACGGTGCTTCTAACGCCTTTAAACGAGCGATTATTTGAAATCAAATTTGAAAAAACAAAAGAAATTAGCAGGGATTAAGGCCTTGGTATTATCAGAACAAATGCTCACTACATCAAGGCAGAATTGGGTTGTATCGTCCTTATTTTTCGCAACTCATACATACCTCACCTCAACTCAAGGAGATAAGCGACATTCACATGCATTTAATAAGGCCCAAAGGAAAAGGAACGTCGAACAATTGTGTTCAGTTGTTCGAGAGGTTTGTGTTTTTTCTAGAGCGGGCTCATAATTTTCTAGCCTTTTGGGAATTTATCAAGGTTAAAGGTTCTCTTGTGTGTCGGTCAAGATTAACATATCCATGAAATCACTTTTAATTACCCTGAACATGAAGGCTTTACTGAGAGCAATCATCTACGGTTTGGCAGAAGCTGTACATTAATTTATTTTATTATTATTTTCTATGACATTACTTACATCTCTACAAAATAAATAATATACTATTTTATTATTGTTCATAAAAATTTTATGAAGCAAATTGTTATCTAAATTGTCCTATTGTTAAAGGGGATAATGATTTTCTAGCGAGTAGAGAGAGTTTTTAATAACACTAAAAATTCGTTACAGGTCATGGTAATTGTCAGCACCGAGTGGATAGGATATGAGGAAGAGGTTAAATCTGGCTCAAAAACTCTGGTAATGGCCAATTCTGGGACTTTCCCCTCAAATAAAAATGAAAACAATGGAAGCAGCGACTGGCAACAAAACCAATCTAATACCCGTGGAAATGCGACTGATTGCGCACGAATAGTTTTGCACTGTCAACCAAGTTCACATCCGTTTCAAGTATGTTAAAATAATATTTTTTATTTATTTAAATGCGGATGTTATGTGTGCGAAGTTATATTAAATAGAAGGGACACTTTATTTGTTTAGTATGTACGTAAGCAATTTAAAAAAAAAACTCTACAATTTGATTAAAAATTAATCAACGTTATTGTATATGATTATAATAACAAGTATTTTAAATTCTAGACCAGGACTCTGTTCTTGGAGCCAAATAATGAAGTTAAAGTGGGCCGATCAATAGCTAGGAGTAGGGTATCGGATAACAATGCAATATTTGACTGCAAAGTACTGTCGCGCAACCATGCAGTACTGTGGTACAGCGAAGGAAAATTTTTCGTTAAGGTAAATTTTTGGGTGTAATTGTTTTTAAAGGATTTTTTCAATGCATGTATTTTCGTATAGGATACAAGAAGCAGCAATGGAACTTTTATAAACGACAGAAAAATAGAACAATCCGAAGCAGAAGCACTAAGTTCAGGAGATATTGTTAAATTCGGTGTAGATGTAATCGAGAATTCCCGGAAGGAAGTGCATGGGTGCATTATTGCATGTGTGAAGCTATTCACGCCTGATGGACGGGAATTTATATCGAACAATCAGACTCGTATGAAATCGGGTGATGGTACCATATCATTAGATGAACTTCATCGATTACATCACTATATAAAAGACGCAAGTCAACGCGAAAAAATATTGGAAGTTAAGCTCCAATGTGTACAAAATGTTATTGAGACAACAAGGTAAGAATTGGAGATAAATTGATTGCAATGTACTCGTAAATACTTTTTCATTTCTACATTTATTGGTCCATAATTCTTTCCCTTAGAACATGTCTTTCTGATTCATCCTGTACGTTAACCTTCAGCTTTATTCTGCATTTCTTGAATTTTGCGTGTTTTGAATTATTACATTCCTTCTGCAGATTATACTTAGAGAGACTAAAAACTAATATCTAAAATGAAACAAAAGAAGGGAATTATTATTTGTAGAATTTTTTACAAAAATGTTATTCCCAGAAAGATAATCGTCGACTCACTGAAATTGAAACTTATTGCTATTTATAACTCAAGCTTCATTTACAATTAAATATTATGTTGGTTTAATTCACATTCCAAATTTGTGATCTCTATAAAATACTCAGCGGCGATATTCATTCATTCGTTATGACTTCTGTTGATATCTGCGAAGATTTGTACTTAAATATGTGTTTCGCTATTAGTAAACATTTGCGGTTTACTCTTTAATTGAACTTTAAGATTTGGAACGATTATGAAATGAACATCTCGCACTAGTTCGCGCATTGCACTTAATCTTTTCATTCGTCGTTCCGCCTGAGAATACGATGAAAGAGGCAAGGTGTTATCTCAGTTGTCTTTTTTCTAAAAAATGAGCATGAGATCAGAACAGTGTTTGTAATATAATGATATTTCACTTCTTTATTTAAATTGCATTTTGATTTCAGGCAGAATACTTCATCATGTTGGCAGGCTATGATCGATGAAGATAAGCTTTTAAACCGGATAGATATTCTTGAAAATAAGTTGCAGTTTTTACAAAAGAATGTTCCAGAAGATAGGCTAAAAAACGAAATTCTAAAACTGCAACAGGATAAATTTGTTTACCAGGTAATAAGAATTTGTATTTCTCTTTATAAACGTTTATGAATTATAAATAAATACTTTCTAGCATTCGGCCAAAGAAGCACTACGAAAAGTTTACGAAGAACGAATGGATGCACTACATAAATTAACAACGATAGAAAGAGCTTTATGCAATAGTGAAGACGAGTGCTCATTGCTTCGAGATCAGTTATTACAGACTCAACAAAATTTACAAGTTAATATTCAATATCTATTCTTATCATTTAAAATATAAATATATATTTTACTTTTAGGAGGTAAATTGTCGGTTGAATCAACTGGAAGCCGAATGTAAGGAACAAAAGAATGAACAGGATCAAAACGAAATCGATAAGGAAGAGAATCAGACCCTGCAGTTGAAATTAAAAGAAAAGGATGACGAATGCCAAGAATATAAGAGCCAGATAAATGCCCTTGTTATGGAAAAGAATTCTTTACAAAAAGAAATAGAGCACTATGAGGTAAAAGATATTATGATTGCATAAATTAAGGTCGTATCCCTACATGTATTGTTTGTTCTTCAGAAACTTTACAATAACCAAAGTGATAATAATTCCACATATAAGAAAAGTAACTCTGCAACGAAGTCCACCATTATGAAATGGTTTGAAAATTCAGATCTAAACCAGAAAGAAGGTTCTACCGAAATTATTGAAGCTATTTGCAGTGTAAGTGTGCATTGATTATTATGTTTATACACAATGTACTATTTTTGATAGGTGTACAGTTAAGCTTATATATATATATATAATATATTTAATATAGTTTAAGCTTACTGTGTTCTATTAAATGCTTTACTTACAACTTATACTATACTTCTTAAAAGCTCTCCTAAGAATTTGTTCGCATTGTAAATACGCATTCTTAAAATCTCAATTTCAGAGGAATTTTTTCTATTTAATGCAATACACTATTATTGATTAAATTGTCAATCGTGTATTCCTTTTGAAAGCGTTGGTAAGCTTAGAAATTGCAGTGTTGTAAAAATGAGAGATATATTTATGGCGATTTAATCATACCGTAAGGGTTGCTTTGGATTTATTCTTGTACAGATATCACGTTCAACTCTGATAAAAAAAATTAATGTGAAAAAAAATTAATTTGAAAAATTGGCATGTTTTTAAAAAGAAAATTTGAGTAGCTTTGCTAGACAAAAATTCTTTTTTCAATGATTTGATTGACTGATGATTTAATTCTTATAATTTTATGTTCATTGAAATCGATTAAATATATTTTTAGTTATTAATTACACCAATTTTAAGAAGTGGAAACTTAATGCATATTTAAATTTTTTGAAAGTACTAATATTAATCTTTGTTTGCATTATTAATTTAATAAAATAATAAATACGGAAGAAATTATCGCTAAGGGATACGATATTTTCATTATTTATTTTATATGATGTGAATCTTTACAACCTTTAGGTAGGATAATGCTTACTTACTATTAAATTTACTTCATTAGGAACTTGAATCGAAGGACGAAAGTTGTTCTAACAAAATAGATTTGGTTAAGCTACACGACAAGCTCTCTTCAGTGCAGAATCAAATTTCATCGTTAGAGTCTGGACTCACAGTGAATGGTATGCTCCCCATACTTGTAGATTTGACCTGAAAATAATAATATCGTTTCAGTGGAATTTGATGAAGATACCACCAACTCAACATCCACCCCATCGTTAAGTGATGGCAACCAAAATATAGAAATCAAGTGTGATGGTAAAGATTTGCTGAAGTCTTGTACGTTGGCCTTACTAGATGTCTACAAGGACATGAATGAGTACATATCTGCCATTAAACAGAGCAACCACGAAAGTGCAAAGACGGAGGAGAACTACAATGAATTGGAAGAAAAGGTATTTTTCAGGGTTGAAATAAAAATTCGAAATTAAGTTAACAATTTCATATTTTCAGCTGAATTCTGTTCAACAAGAACTTGCAGATTTGCAGTTAGAACTCCAGAAGCGGCCTTCGTATTTACAAATTCAAGAAAAAATAAGTCTGAATGAGAATCTACAGATGGAGATCGCTGCCCTAAAGGCTAAAATATTAGAATTAGATGCCGACATTTTGGTCTTACAAAATGATAAAGTTTTGCTTGAAGAAGATTTGAAAACCGCTAATGCTACAACTAAGGAAAAGAATGATATTGCTTTACAAACCAGCGAAATAATTGATTCAGCCGAATTAGAAAATAAACAACATGCCGATTTTGAAGATTCGGTTAAATGCGATTTTCAATTACTCAATAATACCGCCATTGAACAGGAAGAAGAATTGATTGCTTTCAAGGAAAAATACCAAATTGTTACAAATGAAAATATTGAGCTAAAGAATGAGGTAAATAGTTTGAAGCGCGAAATTGGCAATCTTCAGAGTAATTTTCTCACGAAACTTTTAACGTACAGTGTTGTATTTATTGCTATTTTTTGTTATTTATTGTTTTCGTATTTTTGAAACTGTAATAAAATCTTTAGTCACAGTGAAAATATTAAATTCGCCTATGTGCTCCACAAGTAATTTTAGTGGTTTTCTTGTTCCTGTTTTTCTTATAACTCCTTTCCAATGTTAAATAAAATGTTGGGTCGTTGTTTTAGGACCTCAGGCAATTAATTCTCAAAGTAATTTTGAGCGTATGATATTGAAGTCGATCTGAACTTGTCGAAATCGATAGTCAAAGCCGAAGGTAAATAAATAGAACATGTTTAATTGATAAAACTATTTTACTGGCATTTATTATACAAATTTAAAATTCTGCTTAAGAACCCTGTACTTCATATTCGCTACAGTACATCGTATACATCTCACTTTTGTTTGTACAAAATAAATACGATGCAATAAATACAATTGCAATAAAACATTGTATACTAAGTTACGGTTTATTGCGCTCACTTATAGCCACCTAAAGGATCTAACAAATAGCCTCCGCCGCTACTTGCTGTTAGCAAAGATGAGAACGGCGAAGTTAGAGTCGCAGCGGCAACTGCAGCGTGATGAGACGAGTGATGCCCAAAAGCCTGTTTTCCTTGCAGAAGCGGATTACAAGATCCAGGCCATTTGCTATTCGAATTGACCTCATTAACTTTTTCTGGAAGGTTAATAAAATGGTTGGTTAGTAGGAATAACAGCAAAATAAAGTTCTTTTATAGAAAAAAACTAAGGTAAGTTACAAATTTCCAATTAATTTTAAATAAAATTGATATGCTGCTTACCATTGATTGGTTTCAAATCTAACGTGGATTGATGTGACGATGTGCTAGAATTCGGTGTCGTTGAGACTGCTGACATTGGTGAGCCGGGCTTAATTTCTTTTGGGGTTGAGCTTCCATTGCATTTTGATTCATTTTTTACACTACTGGAATCGGACGAATTTTGAGTTGAAACTTTTTGCTGAGCTAAACGTTCTTGTTTTCGGAATTTAGCGCGACGATTTTGAAACCAAACCTGAAATTAAAGTTGAGGAATATTTTTATGCTAATAAGTTTACATCACAGAAGTTATATGATCTACCATTTAGTACAAAATGCAAAACAGAGAATACGGTTCTAATACGGACACTTTAAATGAAATTTTTTTTACTGAAACGAGAGATATACAAACCAAAAATTATTGATTTCTTTTTCGCTAAATTTCTCGGTATGACCATCAACACGAAAAAGTGTAAATTTCGTTAGTCACCTAGAAATAATTTAGTAAACATTGTCAACCTTTTAATTTTCTCAAACTTTCTTTGATTTCTCGAATAGTACTAATTTTGTAATTTTTTTATTAGTACTATTTTTCTACACTGTTGAAAAAGAAAAATTAAAATTTGATTGATTAGAAGCCGAGATATGCACGATCAAAAATACCCATGAGTTTCTGATCTTAAGATTTTCTGAAAAGCTCTCCTTAACAAATCAAACACAAATAAATGATTTGGTATCCAGTATTTCTTTGATAAATTGGACTACATTTTTCTCTCATGTGCACCAACCACCACAAATTTTTCGCACTTGTCGGACACTTTGGGACACAGATAACTTTCTTCCATATATTTTATTTTACAACCAATGCTCGCCCTGTCTTAAGATGTTAAATGCCCAACTTATTCCTATTTGGTGGGTGGATTGGGGCTATTTCTGAGAAATCTAATTTCTATAACATAGCAAGATTTATGCCCAAAATAAGGTTTTCTAATCTTTCTGTGTAAAATACTGGCTTTAATACCAAATCCTACATAATACAAACCATACTCCGTATGCTGAACTACATACAACGTGGAAACCACATCAAATAGTATTCAAAACTTGTTTGCTTCTACTACGAAGACAGCAAATATGATATATTATGACAACACTTAGTTTCGATGTCAGCATTAATCTTCCGCCGCCAACAGGTTGTAATTTACAACCATCCCGTAGTTGGGTGCCAGGACACGTTAATCAAAAACCCGTCGACTTCACAGATGTCGAAAAGCGAAGTCTGTGCTTAATGCAATTTATTTATATGGCTATAAATTACAAATGTATTGGCACCGCGAAATGCAAGTCCTTCGCCGTCCACTAGGACGACTCTTGAACTGTGTGTGGTGGAAGCGGCGCATCAACAATCCGAATTAATGCTATCAATCAACACCCGAAGATGATAATTCTGAGCGCAACGGAGTAATAGTCGCAAACTTACTTCAACAAGTGGAACGAGATATTAATGGCCGTAACAAGCAGTAAATTCGAGAATTTTGACCCTCGCATTGTCCGTTTCACCCTTGCTAAATGCGAATAGTTGAAATTCATTGCGTGGAACGGAGGGGCACAGCACTTGCATCTGTCATACTTTGCATCTCTGGGGTATGCGAGATTTATGGTGTTTGCACCAAAGTGTTGACTTCCTAGTCGAAAGTCTTCGCTGCACCTCGCGGTCAAACATGTGTTTATTGATTGATTCAAGTCAATATGAAGGTCTTCGTACCGTGCAAACTGCACGAGGGGTTCAAAAAATCTGCAAACAGGAGGTTTCAGGCATAATAAACCCGTAAAAATGTGGGACCTCACTGAAGACTGCAAATGAGCATCTTAATTGAAAATAAATCAACTGGGGTTAAATCTAGTCATCAACTGAATTAAATTATCTTGAAATAATTTCTGGTACTCAACCCCTCCTTTAGTCGTGCACGCAATTATTTTTTGTAAAATTATGAATAGCTAAGGCTCAGTATTTAGGTGGAAATTTGGTTTAAGTACGAGTTTAAACTAACGCATTTTTGAAAAACATTTAAACAATTTCAATTATTGATATGCCAACCATGATATTTTAGTTGATTGAAAACTGAAATGACAGAGACATACGTAAGTTGGAAAACTATTATTTAACACAGGTTATAGCAATCTAGATTTAAACAGCGTTTAAACTCAAATCCAAAAGCTGAGCGTTACTGTTTTAATCCATAATTTTAGAACGTTGAATGAATTGAATGAGACTTTTTGTACTGTGTTTCTAAGTTGAATTACATACTAACAAGTTTATTCTTTAAAATCAGCTTTTACATATTTGATTATTTAAAGAAATGATTTGTTTTTAATTCTTGTACATACAAGCACATGTTATTTATAATTTGCATTTTTTGTTATTTTTATCAAAAATTAGTGTTAAAGATTAACTCTCACTCGATTAAATAAATGATAAAATATAATATACATATAAGCAGTCGATGGTAATTGATAACAATTTAGAAAGAATATGAAATCGTTAATTGAATTCGACGTTGGAACTTTTTGGAGATCTAGTAAATGATTTTAAAAAAATTTAATATTTTAAATCCTAAAAATATGACAAATTATCGAAGTTTAAAAATCCGATATCTCATAAACGGTAACGTTGCGACAAAAATTGCAGTTTCTGATATGGATATGCACGTACAATAGATGCACGTATATGAAAAAATCGTCTTTGGAAGAAGAGTCCACCCCAATTTCACAGTAAACATTGTCATTGCAAATACTTTTTATACTTTTGTAGAGATGTAACAAACTTAATATTTAATCTTGAGCCACTCACTCAAAATATTCAGTAGATGGTTATTTAATCTCGTATAAATAAATGTTTTTAATAAAAGTACAAGGCCTTCATATTTTTATATGATTTCTTTACTCCGAATTACCTGAAATCACAAAGCACGACCATTTCATAAAATTGAAAAATTTATGAAAAGGTTCCTTTACCCCCAAACGAAGTAGACAAGGGATGAACAGAAAATAAACAGGCTCCGTCAAGGGCGTTGATTGGTAATCCCTTGTTTGCACAATTTATTTGGTCAAAACATTTGACACTCGAGCAGAAAATTCAGTGACGCACCCCCCGGCAAGCATAACTACCGAGAAAGGCACACTATCCTGTTTGTCTTATGGATGAAGGAGCCGTGCACCCGCTAGCTAAATTATTGACTGTTTTTGTAAGAATATCAGAATTAGCACTGTAAATACGCCCATATGGCCGATTTCGGATCAGCAATGTTTTCTCACTTAGCCAAGCATTCCAATAATTCTTGCACTTCAGATGGTACGAAAGTGAAGCTGAATGTTGTTTGGGGGTGGTTTGGCTATTGTGCATTTTTGTATATAAAATTTTTGTACTCTTATCGTTTTTAAATGTTCTGGCGAATGTTTTATTTTATTGCAGTTCTTTTGATTTGAGAAAACATTGAACATTTTATCAAGAGTTATCAGGCCTACTAATAATTAACGAGTTTTTTTTAATGTTGACAAAAATTTGAAAATGGAATGTTATTCTTAGAAAATATGTATATGTTAGAAAAGTTTTGAGACATTAAGACATTGTGTAATTTATTAAAAAAATTATGGGACAGACTGTGCCTCTTTTTAAATATCGACCCATGTACATTCGGTTGTAATTTTTTTTTTTTATAGCAATTTAAAGCTGTAGCAAGTTTTTATTGATTTGATTTATGGTTTTGATCTAATAGAGCTTGATAAAAATTGAGTACACGGCTACAGTCAGTTTTATGAAAAATTTCCTAGATACGCTGCAAATGTTCTTTACAGCATCTGCTCGCACTTCTCCCCAGCTAGAATGCATAAAGCATGCAGTGCGTCAAAAGTTCTTAATCTGCCTTATCGTGTTCACTCAATTTTAAAATTGTTAATAGGAAAAATTAAGCTTTTATTCGTAAAATGTGTCTACTAAGCTTCATTCTTCGTGTTTCATACAGTGTACATATAAATGTTTTTAAATGTTGTTAAGGTTGTCTTGAAGCCATTTCGTAAATGCATGATACTTCGTTATTTTAATCTTGATTTAAGGGGTTAGTACACTTTGACACCCAAAAGAGCCTTTTTTGAGAATTTTTTATGAGAATTCTATGAAAGATATTGATATAAATCTTTTCAAGTTCAATAAATATACACTTGAAATACTTGAAACTTTTTTTTTATTTATATTACATATCATATATTTTCGAAATGGGGGCACTACCGCAGATGTCCAAAAAAAAAAGCGATGATAACGGTGTCAACGATTCAGAAAAAATGAAGCATCTAAAAAACACAAACCAAAAATATTTAGTTTTTTTATGCCAAGGGCTATCGGGTAAACCACAAAAAACACATTATTTCAGCATTAAAAAAAATGGCGGAAGTTTGAAAAAAAGTGTTCGAAAAATTCGTTTTTTTCGGATAATTTTCCAGTTGAAAAAAATATTAAAAAGTGAAATTTTTAACATGTTAGAGGTTTACACGATATCTATACATGTTACGAATATGTGGTAAAATTTTCAGATGAATCGGTTGAGTAGTTTCGGAGAAATCATTGGCACGGCATGAAAAAAAGTGGTTTTGAGAAAAACGCGTTTAAACATTTTTATCGAGAAAATCACGCGAGATATACTTCTACTTTGAATTTCAATACAAGACTGAAATAGCAGCCACGCAAGATTTTAGAACAAACTTTCTCTTTTAAAATTTGACAATAGAGCCTTACATAACTATATTTATAAACAGAACGAACATCTGCTGTTACAATCGAGGGGAATAGCCTTCTAGAGGGGCAGAGCGACTAAGCATGCTTATACGCCGAGGTACGTTCGAATAAAGTCGAAAAAAATTATTTAGAATGCTCCAATCTTTATGGAATTTTAACACAATGTTATTGAAGAGGTGTACTTTCGATATCCATAAAAAAAATTATATTTTGAAGTTGACAAAGTGTACTGACCCCTTAAGAGGTCCGCAACAAAAAGCTCTTTTTCTAAGAAACTACATATCTTCGTATCATCGACTTGAAATTTAGTATAGTTATAACGAATTTTTGCCCAAACTTACTTTAGAAATCAATAAAAAAAATATGCTTTTCTTTGTTTTGGGAGATCAAAGACTTGGCTCTGCAGAATTATGCTTTTCAATAGAAAAAGTAAAATATTCTAAATTTTATGAGAAACAACAATATACAATAGCACTTTCTGGAATTTAATGAAAAAGCTAGCAAATTACGAAGATGTAATTTTGCGCTCGAAGATATTGGAAATTGTTTCGTTAAACTATCTGTAATACATCTTCAGAAATTTAAAAGGATGCATGCTTTCTACTGATTTTGTTTTAGTTATGTATGTAATATATCATATTTTAAAATCTATGTACATAAAACACACAGTTTGGTAGAACATAGTTAAAAATAAAAGATATTTCTTCATCACGGAAAGACTTAGCCAATTAACTAAATTTTGCTTTCTTATGGTTCCGTCGCTTTTCGGAAAGAAGCTCTTATTATGTAAAAGGAGTTCAAATTATAATTTTATTTTTATATTTGTCTCGGTATCTCTTCTTTCAGAAAACAAATTTGTAACTGAATAATTTAAAATGTTTACAATTAGATATTTGTGCAAAAGGCGGTTGTAGGGAATTCCAATGTATATTCCATTCTTAACTGGATCATATCTTCTTTAATTTTTAATAAAAATATTATAACATTCCGGATAATTTTTGCCTTATATCATATATAACAAACTTGAACATTTATTAATTGTATTATGCCGTTATTTATACTCGTACGTTCAGTCTTCAGTAAATTTGAGTATACGTAATTTACCTTTTCAAAACAATAGTTCATATTGTGCAATATGTGAATTTTCCTTTGATTAGTTTACTTTTTATAAATGGTTAAGATAACTAAGCAGATATTGATATTCGAATTAACACTAGCAGGAAAAAAAATACTTACTTGAACTCTCGCTTCTGTTAAATCAATTTTCATCGCAATTTCTTCCCTTGTGTATATGTCGGGGTAGTGAGTCTCTTGAAAAGCCCTTTCTAGTTCCTTAAGTTGTGCCGATGTAAAGGTAGTTCTTATTCTACGTTGTTTTCGTTTCTCTGACAAAATGGAATCGTGGCCGGAATATACTTTATATGGCAAACCTGAAAAAACACAGCAAATAAGTCAAAGTAATTTATGTCCATATTATTTTACTTGCAAATATCGTGTCGGATGTAAAAATATTTCAAAAGATGAGTAACGCAAACGTTATTAAATAGTTATCCGACAAAAAACCCGAAAGTTGGTATTATATATACATAAGATAAAATTGATAAATGTCGTTCCCCCGATATCTCAAGAATAATTGTGTGCACTGTTTGAGATGATAATGAGGCAAGTAAAGGTAAACATAAGGCGGGGAGTAAAACGAGTTGAAATATGTGTTTTTTGTAAGCAGCTTCAATAAACATACAATTAAGATAGTTAGCAATTTGCAAAAAATTGATTCAATTATAAATTATATTAGATAATAATATTTATTTATTGTCCTCCAAGCTCATTTTGTATTAATATATTTGGTAAATGTTTATAAAGTTTATTTCTGACCTTTCTTAGTATACGTATGTACCTACTTATTAACACCATTTCTCTTTGGTCCCTTTATAAAACGCGAATCTCTGGTCTGACCCTGGTCGGAAATGTTGGTCTTGTAGGGCGTACTTATATTGAAATTAAAAATAAATACAGGATAATGGGAATCACCTCCCTTCTTAATCGAAAGGTTTTATTACCCTCAATAAAAGTTATTAAGATACTAAATTAATTAGTTCATGAAATAAATGGTATCATTATTATTATTATATTATTTTGTAAAATGTCTTGATAGAAAAGAACATTGATTTTAATATCACGATTAAATTAAATGTTTTAAAAAGCACACCTGAAGAATACAGGATTTGGGAAATGAAACAAAATAGGTAAGGTAATTATTGATCACTTTAATATTCTAGTTCATTTAAGACATCGACTTTTCTGGCTTCAATTATGAAAAACTATGTAACATCAAAATAACACTTTTAATAAATTGGGAAATGCTGCATCAAAAACTTTTTATGACGGCAACATTTTCTCCTCAGTTGTAATCGAATCATCGAGTTAATATTAAATAACCAACACTTCTAATTTTAATAAATGTGATGCATTCACTTATATTATTTGAATTGAAAATTGAAAGACAAATGGCCTGAAAAATGTGTAAACTTTTAACGCATCATATCAACATTTTGAGCGGCACGTTGTTATTTATTTATGTAGTGTGAAGTGAAAAAAGTGAATAATCCTTTATTTTGCAGGTAATATGCTCACATGTGCGATATTACGTGCGGAACATCATTTTTAAGGAAAATCGCGTTTATTGTGCCAGGTGAGTGAAATTCAAATCATGCGAGGGTACAAAACTTGATTCCAGATACGTGAACAAAATACAAAACATTACCGAATATTATTTTGGAAAACACATTGTGTGGGATATGGTCTTTAGATTGGCAATAAATTGAATTACGCTTAAATCCTTTTAAATAAAATTTAAATAAATTCACATGATAGCACTAAATCCTCGACGTGTATCTCGAAGCCCGTGTATTAAATATTCATAACGAGACCAGGGCACCCTTAAGGCTGATTACTTTTGTGTGACTATTTGCAGGGCTGGTTGCATGTTCGCAGGTACTTAAACAATGATAACCACAATTCACTTGCTATATCCAAAGGATTTTCGGATTTCAGATATTAACAGCACTACATCAAGGGTGACACCGTCATTATTAGAATTAGGATTGTGGTTTAAAACTCATCCATGTTAATGCAATAATTAAAATATCGCTAGTAATTATTTACCGACCTAATGAAGTTTTGTGTTGGTTGCGAACAAAATGTGTTATTGCCCTGCTCCTGCTTTTGGATGAGCATTTTCTTTTCAAGAAATTATTTAGAACGATTACTAATATATTATCTCGGTTCTAATAATTTTATTACAGGAGAGTTAGTTGCAGATAGACATGTTATTGCTTTCTATCTACGTAATTTAAAAGTAACACCTCCTTTTTTCTTTCCGAAAGAAATTTTTAAATTATCATCATTTACTTCCAAAATAAATGAATTCGAAATAAATTTCAATTTGGAGTTATTTTTTCTTTACCTTTTATCTTTACGGTCAGACGATAGTTGGCCCTTACACTAAAAATGAGTGGATGAAACATCATATAAAATAGTAGATATTTTTAAGAAATATAAGAAACTTTGTCATTGAATATGTGCGTGAAATAATATTTTCTAAAAGTTTAAAATTGTGGTAGTTATGAACTGTGCGCCTAGTTCTTACATATAATAGTTGCCTTTAAAAGTAATTTTCTCAAAACTATTTTAGAACGTTATCTTAGCCTATAGGATATCTACTGTGTTCACACTAGTGTTAAAATTTGGAAAGCATGGACTCGTGAAAGTGGTATATTACGTCTACGGTGCCAAATAATACGAATAGTTATACTTATTACTTTCTCACTTGAATTTTTTTTTAGAAAATAAGCACCTTATGGTTTTGACTGTTTTTATTACATATACTTTGAAATTCATATTTATTATTATTATTAAAACAAACACGCGGCAAACTTATAGCAATCACATTATATTATTTCACTAGCAATTTGTATTACTTCAACTACATATACATATGTATGACAAAATAGTAGTGTGTAGTATTTTTGGCTAAAGTTATCTCGATCTAAAAGCTACAAATTCCTGATATTATAATAAATGTTTGTTTAATAATTCCGCATATTTCTAAATTATATTGTATTATATTTTTTCCCGAAATCATTAACTTTTTTTGTAATGAATATACTGCCGGTTATATGCACAAAATGATCTTCAAAAAGTAAAAGTAATAACATTGCTGACATTTGCCAAATAGATTAACCCCACAAGGAAATAGTTGAGGGACACTCATCAAATTACATATGTTTAATTTAAAACTCCTTTTTAACTTCTTTTCATTACCTTCTTTTATCTTATTATTTATTTTATCTTATATCTTATCTTTAATTTTTCTTTTAAAACCAAAGTAATTTCTATTATTAGATATTATAATATTAATAACGTTTTGGCCCTTCTTACGCAGTTTATAAGTATCACAAAAGATTGTTATATCTTTTTTCCGTTTATTTAAATTGAATTGAACTTTTTGAATCTAGGTACACTAGCAGTTATTAAAAAAATTTATTTCAAAATTTAAAGCTTAAGCAAGTATTTAGGTGTTTATATATTTAGATTTAAAGATTTCAAAAAATGGGTTTAATCGGAGATTCAAATTAATTTTTTGGATTCCTAATCTTAAATGTTCGCAGATCTTTGTCCGTTTAGCCAACTTTTTGCATATAAATTGCACGTATTGCCTTATATTAAAATGAGAGCTGAAGTGTATTTTAAAAACATTTTTAAGGGGTTCTAGTGCATGCAAGGATATAAAACAAAAATCTTGTATATAGGCACGTGATATTTTGTTCGAAGGAATGATTGTAGTGTAGTTTGAAAATATTTATTATTAATTTGTGCTCGCGCTAATATGTATTGCCCACTATCTGCAAAAATAACTGGAACAAAAATCTTATAAACTCATAAAAGTGGCCAGTTTTAGTTTGATATTTTAAATGGTTTGCGACTTATTAAGTGAAATCTTTTCCGTTTTGTAATTTTCATTTTAGTTTTTTAGGTAATTGGTGTTATTTTTAAAATTAAAATAATACAACAAATATTGTGATTGTATGTACCTCTACATATTTAAAACTTTTTCAAAATACAAATTAGATTTTTATGTTGAAAATAAATACGGAACCCTTTATGTGGGAATCCGAGTTAATAATATTTTAGGAACTAATTTTGTAAATTTTGGAAATTACTTTACATAGAAATTAATTTAACATACTTTGCAAATTCATTTCGCATTGTTTTAAATTGATATTTAACAAGAAAATGAACAATGAAAACTGTATAATATATTATGTTTAAAAGAAATGTAGTAAATGTTCAAATCAAAATATTTCTAGAAACTGTTACAATGAATAAGACTTTATTTAGTATTTATTTTAAAGTTACAATGGGTTAATGTTATTGTTTGTAGTATCATTTTGCTAAGAGAAAATCTTAATTTTTGAGTTTAAAGTATAATAAACAACAATTAGCTACGCATAACTAGAACAATTCTGTTAATTGATCACGACATGCTGCAATTTTAGAAAGTGTAACATCCCGGCAAATACAGTCGTGTCTAGGTAGAGTCGGTGGCAATAAACTAAAGGTGATTTCATTTAGAGTAATAAATATTACTGGACCAGTGAATATGTTGCTTTTATTAGAAGACACTTTTTCAGTTCGTAATCTGCGCTTAGGTTTGCCATTCAAATAAGCGTAACTCCGTATTATATAGCATTCGCCATAGTTCGAAAATGGCGCACGCTCGCTCCTTCATTTTATGTGATTATGTACTTCCTCCTCTTCGGTGTGGTACATAAATCCGGACCGGATTGTATACTCCGGGCAACGCCGGATACCAAAGCCGATGGTATTAGTAAATGAAGCTTCTTATAGTGCAGCTAACTTCATTGGAATGTAATATGGAGTTTCTACGCATTCTAGTGAATTGAGATTATACTTAAACGTATTTATTCGCACATAATAAAAAGTGAAAAGCGCTATTTATTAAATACTGGGAATTTGATGAAAATCAAAGGTGGTTTTAAGTGCAAACTTTCAATTGAATATTTGAGATTTTGTATTTAGTTTAATTCTAAAGTATAACACATAATTACTGAGATTGTGTCGTTTATTTTTTGAAATGCTGAAAACAGTTTTATTTTCGAAATTTGAATTTTCTTACTTCGAAATTTTGAAAATTTTTTATTTCGGGGATAGTATTCCACTTTTTCGGTGGATTTGGAATTTATGATTTTCTCTTCGTTTACGAAGCACTTTATGCTGATAGTAGAATCTTGTATATTTTATATATTGTAGGTGTCGTACAGACTTCCTTTAAAATCGTAGGATATATGCACTTACTTTGCAGATTTACTGAAGGCGAAAACATCGAGGAGCGATGAATGTCTTGATGCGTTCGACCCGCAATGACTGAGCACTGGGAGGAGGCTCCTCCGGTATGCAAAGCACTTATCCCAGCAGTCCCGGATCCCACGCCGTTCCCGACGTGATTATAGGATCTGGACATGGACGCCGCGGTGTAACGGTAGGCAGCTTGAGACATCTGCCCACAGGACGTAAGATCACTGTAGGTGATGGGCATGTTTCCTAAACCGTTCGCATCCATAGTGCTCTGTATGCAACTGGAGTCGAAACCAGCCTGGTTTAAATACGAATAATCCATGGTATTTCCGAAAAAATATCCAAAATCACTAAATACAAAGGGGGCACTAGTGTTGGACACTGTATCACCGTTTTTATGACCACTTTATTAAACCACTAAAACAACAGCAGTAAATCTTATTAAAATTCGCACCCGCACTTCCGACGTCAACCCGATCTTATCCGTTTAATTTAATTTTAGTTGGGAAATTATGCAACAACAATATTTCCGGCGGCTCGGTCTCCGACATCCGTAAACAGATATTTCGGTGTAGAGGTGAAATTTTATTAGTGTTAAGCGCACATCAGTGGCAAGTTCTTATGGATTTTTATTTATTCAATTATCGCAATTGAAAAAACTTGTTGGTGATGCATAAAAGAACACACCGAATGCTTACTTGGGACAAAATCAAATGATAAGCTTAATTCAATAACGCGAATGGAAACCCGTTATGTAAAAATAAATTTCACGAAATGGGGTGTCTACGGGCTCTGAGAGCGCACCCCTATGCTCCGGAGGGCGGGGCTTCGCCTGGCCAATGGTAGGGCTTACCTCAAAGAACATGCTTTCTAACTCGTGGACGTTGCTGTCCTGCTCCAGTTCTACGTCACCGTTCTAACTCCTGGTCCTAGATCCAGAATCCTGGCATCAGCTGGAGGCTGCTTTCATCCTCTCTCCGCTTGCAAGAAAGGGAATGGCCCAAAATCAGGGATTCGTACTTATTATGCAAGTGAAGCTCCGGCAATGTTCATTACTTAAGAAATTCGGTTGTGCCTCCGCTAGCCACTCGCAAGTTTCTCATATACTCCTTTGTCTCCTGCACCATATATTTAATTTATGGTCCATGACAGATGAATCGCCTCCTTGTTCGTCCCCCATCCCGACGACTCGTTATATCCTTCGAAAAGTCTGTTTTTATACATAATCATGAAAAACGATGATTTAAATTTGAAATGTAAGGAAAACGCTGTATTCGCCGGAGGACCGCGTCGAGGACTTTGAGGACTTCGAATGATTAATAAAATCCTCTGCACGGGGTTTTTAAGGGATTTTCGCCTTTTGCTAAAAAATTTCAAGCCACTCGCACTGATTCTAGTGAGTGGCAGGCAATCTTGCTCTTCATCAGAAAGCTACTCACATCAGATGCAAATGCGTTTCGACACTTGGTAAATAAATCATAAGTTGCTTTAGATGCGGGGGTGAGGTATGTACAAATAATACTCTACATCATGAAGCATAATCTTTAAGATCTTTGTCTTCTCTTTACTTAGAGAAGAAATTCATCGATTTATATTGTTTTGTGCTTAGTAACTATATTTTATATCAAAAATTTTTAAAATGCCAAAAGCTTTATAATCGCATATTCTCTTATTAATCACAATAATGGAAGAAGAAAGCAAAGACCTTTCTTTGCAGTCTTATTACAAGTTGTTTAAATAAAGTTTAGAAAAGAGGTAAATTGGAAGTGTGAATGAGAAATGAGTTTCTTATAAAGCCTTGATACATATTTAAATAGGAACATGTACATATATACTAAAATTACGAAAATATTTAAATAATCAACTTCATCTACCCATTTTCACGAAAACCGTCGGCTGAAGGGCAGCCTTTTTATTTTCTGCTTTTTGGGTTTGATTGGCGGTTTGTAAAGTTCGAATACCTCACTGTCTCTAACTCAAACATTTTTAATTCAGCGGGCTGCTAAACATTTAAATATTTAGTAGTTACATGCAAATTGAAAAATAGAAAATAAGCAAAGATAAAAATATGGGAAAAAAGATTTCGTTTATATTTTCTAACCGAATATTGTTGCCTTTTTTCAAACTCATTTACACCAAAGATATATCATCGCGTTGCATTACTTAACATTGTTGTTAAATTGGTCATAATCACTCTTATGCGCGGTTGAATAAGTTTTTTAAGTTCATTAAATTATTTCTAATTGAATTAAGAATACATTTTGAATTCAAAAATTACTTTTTATTATGAATAGGTGGTTTTTTCGGAAATCGATTTCCAGCCGACTCAGCATTGAGGAAACATTTTTAAAGCCGAAATGTAAATCGATTTGTAAAAGAGTCCCCTAACAAATCAATTATAGCGATGGAAATTGTTCTGATTTTTCTTGGTACGGCCAGTTTAAAGTTTTAAATTTAAAGATAGTACCTAGATATAATTTAATATTAATAATAATATATTTTTCAAATTCTACTTCCATCGTATGCACGTAAATCACGCGTTTCATAGCAAAGAAAAACACAAATTTGCGGAGGTTATAAAAAAAAAATTGGCCAGATTTTAAGAAAGTTATCCCAGCAATAGCAATACCAATAGCATTTTTAAAACCCTGACCCATGGATTTTGATTTACATATTTCATAGATGTTTTTGAAATACGGCGGTTTTAACTTTATTTAGATATATTTTAAAATGTGTGTCTTCTTTCCGTTTGACTCATTTTTCACGGAATTGATTTATCTACTAGACAAAGATATTTTACATTCTATAGAGAGCAAGAGAAACTTTAAACGCCTTTATTTTAGAACAAATATTTTTTACCTAGTGTTGATGATTAAAGAAAAACTTCTGTCTCGATCTTCCTTAAAATTCTAAATAATTAGTGATTCTCGTCTTTAGCAAAATTATAAGTTTTTCATAACAGCTGTGATGTTTTTTCTTAATTTTACTATCTGGTTCAAATTAGATAGTAATTTTTACATTGAATAGAATTTAAATAACCGTAACGTACATCAAGATTTTCAAATTTAAGAAAACTGCATTAAATTGCTATGATATTCAACTTTAAACCTTGAACCAGATAAATTTTTGGATTAAATTTTTGACGCAAATTGGGTATGAATCTAGGCAATTTGATTTCATTTTAGCGAAATAAAAATTATTTGATATGGATAAATATTCGTAAATTTCAATTCAGTGTAAAATTTCCTACTAAGAACGGGATTCGATGTGAAAAGAACATAATTTTATTTTATATTTATTTCAAGTATAAATATATGTACATATAAATAGAAATCGTGGCAGTGTATGCAGTACCTAAATGCTTTTCCAAAATTTGAAAATCTTTGCTATAGATAATTGTTTAGAAAATTAAATTTAATGCAAATTTAGTTTTTAATTTTATCCAGATTTAATACTTAATGCATTTCAAAGCTACTTATAGTAATCAAGAAATCTTGTATGAATAAAGTTATAAATTGGAGAATAATCAGAGCGAGTGTTTATTTTTTAAGATATCAAATGATTTTAAGTTTTGCACTTGTTAATAGGTGCAGGCGCACTTTGTGTATTGAATGTTGTAATATTTATGTTCTTGTCCCATAAATGGATGCTCTAGTCATAGAGTGAAGTTAATCGAATTAAATGCTCCCCACAATACATCACTTGTTTTTGTGAAAAACACTTACGTGATTAACTCCTATTTTTGTCACGTGTCAGAGCTTCTGCACTTGTTCGGCGCGGCGCACTCGTCCTTCTCCAGGGACTGCAACTGGTCCAGGGGAAGAAACTGCCTAGCGAGATCAACCGCAGAAAACAATCAAACCCTGAACCCGGCAGCAGTCCGCCGGACGCACCATTTCCCCCGGCGGGTAATCCTCGTAAAGGTTATCTCCTGATTATTCCTGTTGAATATCCCGCCACGCCAAGTGGTTTTCCTTGACTGTTGCAGCCTGCAGCCATACATATAATAATTACAGGATGAGCTCACCCCAATTAGAAACTCCCCGGGCTCGGTTCCCGGGCGCCCTTCTGGCACGGGCAAAAAGAAAATTCACATAATTTTTACCCATTTGTCGGGTGTGCTACAAGTGTAAACCTTCTAATGGGTCGTGTAATCCCGCTCGCTCCGCCACGTGGATGGCAGGCGTCTGTCAAGTGGATAAATATTTTATTGGCGAGGAGACAAGTGAAGGACGATGGCTGCAATGTGCCCTGATGGGAGCGCTACGTCGGCTGATAAATGGTCCATTCCCAAGATACCAAAATCAAACTTTCCTGCTCATGTACAGCCAAGCTCTATATAAGGTACTTACATACTTACATACATAACATTAAAGCATAAAGATTCTCGTTCAATCATAAGGTTCTTTTTATTATTTTATTTTTAAATTCTACTTTACTCGCAATAATCACGAAAAATTCAACTAACTATATCAAGTCAACATTTTGTGCTGTATGAAGATTGTAAATAAAGGTTCAATCAACTATGTATTTACCACGATCAGAGAAATATGGGCTGAGATTTTAAATATTACTCTCTAGGAAAAATTATAATATTAATAGTTCCAAAAAATTAGATAAAATAATGCAACATCTGGAATGTTATGCTACGACAACTACATAAATATTAAAGTTTCGGATTAAGTATTATAAGATAACGTAATGATGGTAATTAATCAATTAAAATCATATGGAAATCTTTGAACCTGGACAGTTAATGATGTCTACATACATCTACTGATTCGAATTAATTATTAGCTGGACGCAATACGTACACTTTTTAATATCCAAAAATAGTTAAACGAAATAATCAAAAAATTCAGGTAGTAGATTTATCGATAATATTGTACTTACACATAGTAAGTATAGTAGTTAAATTTAAAGTTAATGTTACGTATAAATATATTGAAAATTTTGAAAAAATGAAAAGCAGACAGAGACGTTAGCACATCTAAAATCATTAATACAAATTTTATTTGGATTCCTGCGGCGAAAAAGGTTGTATAACGTTCCAGAAGGTAAGAACAATTACATAAATATCTCTATTAGCATTTAAATATTAAAAAGGTTAAACTCCTAGCATTTGTACGGTGATTTTTAAGAATTAGTAATTTTAGAGAAATACGAAAATTGATTTCTCAATTGTTAATATAATTGGTAAATAAGAGTCGGTTACTGAAACAAAAATAAAGCAGAATGAATTATGAAAATTTTATTAGAATTAGTATCATATTACCCGGCATAAGAAGAGTCCCTTTTTATGACTTATTCGCAGAATTTTATTTCACTATAGTTTTCCTGTAATTTTTGTTGAAGTAAATATCAATATTTCCGATATTTTGCAATGGGTGATTTTTAAAAAAAATTATTTAAATTATGTATCACTATTCACTGCGACATCTTAAAGCCTAAAATAGCAAAAGTCAGTATTTTACCCATCCTAAAAAGAAAATTAAAGGGTTTAACTTAATGCAATTGAACAAAACTCTGCAATAATGCTTCCTGCAGTTTGCTCCTGAATGCGGCATGCACCCCAAATCAGGTGTAAAAATGCAGCTACGTGAACAAACAAACTGGAGCTATTTGAATCAATTTATCCTTCGGGAATGTTTTGCATTGTGCAGGTATGAAGAGGTAGATCAACAATGCCTAGGTGATGTGTAGAGCTCGGAAAATGTTTAGAATGTTTCAGAACATGCTTTGTTTTTTTGAATATATGTGTGATTCTAGATTATGGTAAAAAATTCAGGACCCACTAGTAATTCAATGACTTTTCATATCCTCGCTACATTTTCAAGAATATATAACTGTTTTGCTTTTATTATTTTTGGCAATATATAATATACAATACATCAAAAGAAGAAGGAACAGGTGCGGAAAATGTTCTTTTTATTTTCTATTCTCTAAATAATTTTTTACTTTGCGACCTGCTTCTCTTTTTCTGGTTCAGGAAAATACATATTCGTATTAAATGAGAATTCATTCCTCAAGGCTCTGTCATTTTACAGAATTTGAGAAATCGTATTTTTTTAAACTTAAACGAATTTAAAAAAAACCATTACAATTAAAAGAGATTAGGTCGAAAAATAAATTTCATTTTGGAAAAAAATAAAGACAAACACTTGTAACATATGTCTGCACATAGGAGGAAATCCTTTTTTGAAACTGGTACATATAAGTATAGAGGCATACGACTTTTGAAAAAGCATTTGTTTAACCAAATAACGCATATATTATTTTACATTTATTCTGGGGGAAAAGTCCAGTCGGCTCTGTTTTTTCCCAACCCTAACGCCGTGTCCCCAAAAAATGTCGGGAGCGACTGTGGGAGTATCGTGCTTTCAGACCAAGCCGCTGTATAGGGCGCTTCGGAATTGATTTTTCAAAGTCGTTGTCAAACAGCTGAATAGTGCCTGAGTGATTCACGGAATCGTGCCTGTTTTTGTTTTGATTTCTCCAAAGGTATTTTTGATAACGTGAGGGTTGTTCCATTTTAAGAATGTGCTAATGAACGAACAGATGTACGGTTTAAAAATAGCAATCAATGTTTCAGGTAAATCGACTTATTATTAAAGTTTATAAATTATTTAGCCAGAGAGCAATTTTCTTGTTTTTTTTTTCTGAAACTAAACATTAATTCGTTGAGATATAATTTATTTATTTTTAATATGCATGAGATTTTCTTTCAATCGAAATATTAAATCGTTTAAATATACATATAATAAATGTTATACGTAAATAATATAGCAATCATAATCTTCCATTCTGTTTATCATTACAAACAAGTTCTTAATCTGACCTCAAGTTGAATAAAAAAATATCAAATGATCTTGATCCAAGTTCATGGAGTGATTTTAGACTTAATATTGTTAAGAAAAGCTTATAGATAAGGTCGGTGCTCTCTACAAATAATTTCTATTTTTGAGATTCATTGATATAGAACAGAATGCAGTCCATACTATTACTATTTCAGATATTTCCAAATTGCTTTTTCAATTGCTGTACTTGTACGTATCCGAATTTGCTAACATTCAGCAGGGTGACGTGAGCTTATGCAAAAATAAAGACACCTACAAAGAGTTAAAAATCCATATTCCATGCTCCTCAGCTTCGATAGGTATTCATATTCAGAATAAATGGTTCGCTGGTGTACAAAATCAAATAAATTTACTATCAGAACAAATTTCTCTGTAGTCTAAATATTTTTATATTTTGAATTTCTTTTGGTTTACTTACTTTAGATTTAATTTCAAAAAACTTGGAATCAGAAACGACCGACGTTTCACTGCAAGCGGTTAAAAAATGTGTTTCCCAGGACCACGAAAAATGTTGAAATGAATTTGAAATGAATTTATAAAAGTTAGACGGTATTAAAGGAGGGGAATAAGATTCAAATAATATATTAATATTAACTTAAATAAATAATTACGAACATCTAGTTAAACTTGTTCCTCCTTTTTTACTTCTGGTACATGGAAAGACTTAATCATTTTTGTTTATTTATTGTACTTCTCAATTCTTACTCGTAGGCCGAACAGCATTTTTACTTTCGGATCCGTAATTTCAGAAAGAAATCGTCTATCGTCTATCGAACTTTCGTATCAATCGGAATAGAATGTAAAATTTCTCAAAAGTATTTTGGAATGAAATTTTTAAGTTGAAAGTTTTCAAATATAAAATGTTGAAAAAATGTTCGAGTAACTTTTGACCAGCATATATTTTTTAATATATTTTTAGACATATCATCTCAGAGCTTTGCGCATTGCAAGCATATTTGTTCTGACAGCATCGAATATTCTCTTAACGATACGTTTATTGCATATGCAAAATTGCTCACATACTGATAGCATGGAATCACTCCAGATAATACCGAAAGCACCACAGCTTACTTCTACGACCTGCATAGAATACGCTGCAATAGAGGAGAGACCAAGCGCCATTCCGGCATTTTTTAACTTAAATTTTCAAATAGCACGGTGGGACAGCAAACGTTTATACAAATATTTCGACTTTGCTGTAATAGGAGACGACTATGACGCCTTGTCGAAAAAGTACCTAGTCTGCTTAGCTACACAGAGTTCTCTGGAGAGACTGCATTCATTTGTTCAAGTTGTAGAACACTGGAACGGTCCAGTGTCTATTGCCGTATTCGCTGCGGGGGACGAGGAGTTCGACATATTGCAGCTTTACATTACATATTTAAGAAACTGCTTTTCTTCAGTAAGAAAGAACGTCAGCTTCCACTTAGCTATACCCAAAGATAAGCAACCGCAGCGAAGAAGAAGGTCTTATAAAAACTGGAATAGCTATAATTGTGCGTCGCCAGAGGCAACATTGAAAGAACTGCTCAAATTACGAACTTCGGAGACAATTAGATGGAGGCTCAGAAACGCCTACCCACAGAACCACATGCGAAATCTTGCTCGAAAGGGTTGTCAAAGCTCATACGTATTCCTAACAGATGTTGACATTGTGCCAAGCGTTAATATCACAACTCATTTAAATAAATTTTTGCGAACTGCAAAATGCTCAAAGCTATGCGCATACGTTATACCCACTTATGAAATAGACGCACGCGTTAAATATCCGAACAGCAAAAATGAACTGATTAGACTAGTTAAAAGGGGACTCGCTCGCCCCTTTCACGAAAAAGTTTTTATATACAACCAGTACGCCACTAATTTTACCAAGTAAGTGATCAAAACAATTTTCTTTTATCAAATCTTAACCCCTTAGTTACAAAACAACATAACTTTGATTTCTAACGCTTTTATAACATTCGTAATTTTTTAGTTAACAATCGATACGGTACCACTATAGAATTATATTGATTGCTAAGCTGCTATTGATAACTAAGATTCATTCAGATTTAAATCGAACATTAGCACTTGTTTATCTAATAAAATAATCATTTCGATATTATAATAATTTATAATTTTTTTTCAAACAGATGGGAGAACAATTTTATATTCAACAATGAGACTCATGTAAGTCACAACGTCACAAACTTCGAATTCCTTTATGAACCGTTTTACGTAACATTAGACAACGCCCCGGAACATGACGAGCGTTTTATAGGCTATGGATTTACTCGAAACTCACAGGTAGATTGCAAATATTATTCAATTCCAATTCATAAATAATAATAATAATAAAAAAACTCAATCCATTCGACATATTCCAGGTGTACGAAATGTTTGTGTCAGGATATCAGTTTCAAGTTCTCTCACCGGTCTTCACATGCCACTGGGGACTCCAACAAAAGAAGACGCGTCCAGCGTGGCGAGAACAACAAAATAACATAAATAGAAAACATTTTGAATCTTTCAAGAAAGAGATTCTAGCTCGATACAAAAAAGATCCTTTAAAAATGTTCATTCCGAAAAAAGATTTTAAAAAGAATAAATGAATATTGAAACTGCAACTGAATTGTAGAATTTGATTCGACATAAAAAAAATGAAGAAATAAATTTGACCGGTTGTCCCAGATTATATTTACCTGATATTTAGCCGTTGTTCCTCCATCATTTTTATCTTATAGATAACTTTCGAATCGCTGCTGTGCAAAGCAATAATTCCCGATGTGATTGGAAAGAAAAGCTCCATTTATATAGAAATCATGTCTTCGTTCATTTTCTAGGTACTGGTACAACTTAACTTACTTAGTTTAGTAATTTTATATTAATTATAAGATAAAAGAATCGATTTCAATAGAACACAATTGCAATACCTATTCGATGCAGTCCGTCAAGCACTAGACAACACTAGACTCTGTTGGATATTGTGATTGTGATATACTTAAAATTTCATTTTCGTCATCTGTAGACGCTTGCTGCAGTGGATTTCGTATGCCTGCAATATTCTCCTGGTGCAATCCTAAAGTCAGGTTGACTTTGGAGTGCTGCCCAGTTGCATCCCCGCTGCCACCACCGGATATATTGCCTATTCCTGTGGTTATAGGTGGAGGTCGCAAACGCGACGGATCCAGCAATGAATGCATTTTGGTTTGCTTCTTAACAGGTGTTCTTGAGGGTGATGTTTTTCGACTGTTGGAAAATGATTTTAACATCTTGGCACTGCAAATGACAATTTCGGTTTAAATAATATTCTTTATTACTAATGTATTTAATACTAACGCGTCAATGAGTTTAAGTAATAGCCGATGGTATGATTCATACTCCTCACTGCCAAACTCATTAGGATCATGTCTGGCGTGCTCATACCTGTAAAAGTTCGGGTTATGTTTTAGAGACATATTAAGGAAAAGGGTTACATGTCGCAAAATTGGTGTACAAGTCTCTGTCCAGATCCATTCAAGGGAGGAGCTAAAGTTGTGAGGAGAAATGCACGTAAACTTTCCTGGGGGTGGCGTACACTACCGTCATGCTTGGCTATCTCCTTTTCTGAAAAGTAAATTATAAAAGATATACCTTAAAATTGCTTTTGCTTCATCTATTAAAAGTACTCTTTCATTCTTAAATATACCTATTATTACGAATTTTGTGCAAATTGAAGTATACTGCCTGGTAAGAAAGGATTCTTGAAGAGATATTCTACTATTTAACCCTGATTCTCTTAGCCTATTACTTATCGCCTTTGTAAGTGAAATTGACTATTCCGAGTACTCGTAAAATCTACCTCATTGCGTTTAAGGACTTACCCAACATTTTCACATCATCCATAGCTTGCATACGGTAGTAATAAGGCGGAAGAGGTTGTTCCGGTCGGAGAATGTACTTGTCGTCGTTCCAAATCATCTTTGGCTCGTAGGCAATCTTCTGAATGCAGTCTAATCTCCGCTCGATTTCCCGACGTATACTCTGCAAAAGACAGGCCCAATAGCTTTTTATTAGAACAATTTAACTAAGATGTTACCTTTTTGGCGTCATTCCCTATTGGGACGTGAGGACCTCTACGGGATCGCAAGGTGAAACGCATAATTTGCCTTTTGGCGAATATGAATAATATCACGAAAGTTAGCACTCCTCCACCGATAATGATGATTATCATTACTCCTGAAAGCTGCTCCATTTTGTTTGTTTGGCCTTTTCACTGAGTGCACTTCAGAAATTACGTTCACGCGGGACAAATAGCAAATGTGTTGCCTTAAAGCTATTGCTAGCAACTTTGCAAATTGAAAAGATATTCTCTCTGGCGTACTGTTTATAAATCGATGCAAACTGTCATAATCAGCTGATTGGGTATTTTGTTAGGGGTGGGCAAAACGCGACTAAAATTTAAGGGGATTCCCCGCAAATTTCACCAGTTTTTCATTGATAGATAATACAACTTTATTCTTTAATTTGTTTTAATAGTAACATTTTTAATTTTTAAATAATCTATCAACGTCTTAACACTTTTGATGCGGCTTTTTTCCCACAAACTGGTTTTAGTATATTTATAATTTCGATATTCTAATAAATGGCGAAAATAGGAAATTTTAGCAGCATTTCGAGTTTTTGAGGTCGATATATGAGCCGTTTATTTTGAAAGTGGGGCAAGTTCAAATTGCCATAAGGTCGAATTTCCATTAAAAGAATATTGAAAAATCAACCTTATGTGGACCTGCCCCACTTTTAAAATAAACGGCTCATATACTGGGTGGGGCATTTATTTTGAGACAAAATAATACTTCGGTTGGACTCGATTATTTCGAAAAAAGTTTCAAACAAAAATTGTAGGGCACCGAGGGGGCCATTGAGAGGTACATATTGCGACTTCCGGTCTAGTCGATTTTTTGAATGGAAACACACATTTTTTATGACGAATTTCGATTGAAAAAATACTTTTTCTTATTATTTTTTCGATTTAACCCATATTTTGGCCATAAGAACAAAAAAACAGGAATCTTGAGACAATGGAGTACCTTGTTGGGATAACTTTTCTTAAAAAATTGTTTCATACAAAAGTTGTAGGGCACCGAGAGGGACATTGAAAGGTCCAATATTTACAAAAAGTACGAAACAAAAATGAAAATGTAAAACAATTTTTTGTTTTGTTTTTCATGGCCATTTTATGGGCAAAATATGAGATAAATCGAAAAAATAATAAAAAGTTCTTTCTTCGTTTTACAATCGAAATTAGTGATAAAAAATGGGTGTTTCCATTCAAAAAATCGACTTCCGATCTAAATATGCCACTTCCGGTCTAGACCGGAAGTCGTAATATGGACCTCTCAATGGCCCCCTCGGTGCCCTACAATTTTTGTCTGAAACTTTTTTCGAAATAATCGAGTCCAATTGAGATATTATTTTGTCTCAAGATAAATGCCCCACCCTGTATACAATACACCTCCTCTATCCCATCAAGACGTTCAAGATGTTTCGTGTGGTAAGCCTGTTTACGTTCTTAAGATTGTATTACTTTAAATTTATTTCACTACAAACGGGCGATAAGAAAAGGATACGTACTAGAGGAATAACAACTGCAAAATTTTGTCTTGGTACTCTCCTAGTGAACTAATAAAAACAATAACAATACCGACAATTGAAACAAACAATTTAAGATTTCCAAATTTCATGAATAAATCGATTAAACCAGTTATAAATAATTATCCCCTACTTTGAAGCTGACTCAGAACATCCATAAGAAACTGATGTCGATGAATAATTTCGCTTTCCATCCTATGCGGAAGATTCTCACACAACTTCTTGATAAGAATTTCTTCGTTGTCAAATCCACATTTTACCTCCTCTAGAATAATTTTGTCTTCATCTCTAGTCCAAGGAGTAGACTTAATTTCGACCATAACTAATCGGTCACTGTAACTTTTCTGAGCATCATCTGAGTCAGAAGAGTTATCTTCAAGTTCACCATCTTCTGCATCTTCTTCAACATCTTCAATTATAGATTTATCATCATTCTTTTGCTTACTTAATCTATTTTGGTCATCGCCGTCATTGTCTTCAATTAGTGATTTCAAACGTTTTGCCGTCCCAATAGCTTTCGATGTAGCATCCAGGGCACTGCCCGACTGCCCGTTTGGTGAACGCTTGCTCCCTGGAGATTTAAGAAGATTTTTCTTCGGAGATTTACGTTTTTCCTTTTCCTTGCAAGAGATGGGTAAGGTAATTTTTAATGACTTCTTAGGCGATGCAGTTCTCCGCTCTTTTTCGGAGGCATAAAGTGATGGATTTAGTCTTACAGCATGACCTCTAAGAGTCGCATTATCACACACAACATATTTTTTCGAGGTTTCTAAATAAAATAACATTCAAAATGAATAAATCCAATCACAAATTTAAAATGTACGTACCGCACACTTCTGGATCTTCGTCTATTTTTTCCGGTTCATCTGACGCTTCTGAAGCCCCTTTGAGACATTTTTCTGCGAAATCTCTTATACCATGGACGCATACTTTAGAATTCTCGGTCAGTCTATTATCTTCATAAGAGCCTGGACTTGAGCATTCTTCGAATTTTTCTTGTGATACATCATCCGCTAAGAATGCTAGTTTCGCTGGCAGTAGTATTTTCGATCCGTAAAATATGCGTCCGTTCAAAAACTGGAGATAAATATTTGAGAAATCATAGCACAAAATAATTGAAAAATATTACCTTCAATTGGCATCTTGTATCGTTGCCAGTATCACTTGCTAATTCATCTGAAGGTAAATGCTCACATTCCCTTTCTCCAGTTCTCGGGATTTCAAGTGCCTTATAATTTATGTTTTCCGGAACATTTGTTAGTCTGGAGCAGAAAATTAATAACGTTAAAAATTATAAAGAATAAATGAGATTTAAATCAAACTGTCTATATACCTTTCCGGTGGTGTTTCTGTTTGAAAATTCTGCAGAAACCAATCTGTTAAAAATTGATTTCCTTTCAGCAGCGGTAAAATTTTCTCTTTTATTTTCTCCATAGTTACTTCACTGTCCTCGCTCAGTTCACCCAAGGCGGAGTAGACTTTTTTAATTTGAGCTGGCTGTTTACTAAAGTAAAGGTTCAACTTATTAATAAAAGTTGTCATGTTTGTGAGTATAAAGTGCTCAAAAAATTTTCCAACTTGAGCCGCTTCACCAGGTAATAAAAATGTTAAGAATATTTCGGCGAGTTCAGGATAGTCAGGAACAAAAATTTTTTCAATTTTCTGAAATTATAGGTATTTTTAAAGTAATTCAAAATTAGCAATTTCTCTGGCTTACATTGTACATTTCAGATATTTGATCTTTTTGTGGGTCGAACGATTTTAGTATACTTTGAAATTTCTTGAAATTCTCCATTTTACCGTCCTTTTTTAAAGTTTCTTCGACTTTATCATAGAAATTTAAAGCATATACTAGAAATAATAAATTTTGATGAGTGGATAAAATACCCTGTCAATTAGGGTTTTTAAGACTTCAACTTTTCAGAAAGTATGCGGCTAGTTAGTTATAATATAGGAAAAATAATAAATCTAACTTACTAGCATCCTTTTTGTTAATTTCATCTTGGCTTTCTGGCGTCACCATTCGCTTAAGATACTCAGTTGTCCGAACAGACTTACGGCTTTTGGAGGTGTTTGCAGCCTCACTGTTGAGTTTTGCTCTTTTAGCAGATATGTCTTCAGTGCCCATGTTTCCTTTTGCTTTCTTACAGTTCATTTTTAATTTGGACAGAAGTCCCGTGTACAGCTCAAGGCTTTTGAAACACACATGAACGCGGTTTAAGTTCTTATTTTCATACTTACGTCTTATCCGTTGCAGTCTTTTGTAGTAACATTTCACAAGCAAACACAGCTTTATCTTTAGACGTCTGGTCTCTTCTGGACCACTGAGTCTTTTGCGATATGTCCGCCTTTTAGGAAATTTGCTTAAAAATTTCACCCTTCTGGACTTAATCCTCTTCCTCAGTTTTGTATTCTCATCACTCAAACTTTTACTAGGCGAAATACTTTCAAATGAAAAATAGTCAGTAAGTCTCTTCTGGCCTTTAGGAAGCAGATCAATGCAGTCTTTGGATTGTTCGGGTGGTTCTATTTCAAGATCTTCTTTAGGAGGGAACGTCTCATCGGTGGCTGGAGTTTCGTCCAAGCAAGACGCTGAGCAGATTTCCTTGGTCTGGCTGAAATTTAAATTGTTGAAGATTCCACTCACGTCCACCTCACCGCGGTCATTGCTTATCGCACTGTTTAAAAGGGGCCCGATGTGCTCCAAATGCCGCAGAAGGGCATCATTTCCTGGACTTTGCCTCGGAGACCCGGAAACGTCCGAGTTTCTTGAAACTTGGAATGATTTTACCGGGCTGGAGATTGCGCCATTGAAATGATAATTGAAGTGGATTACGACGTTGGCGGAGGTGATGTTGTTGTTGCCCGATTGGTTGGCGTTGTTGTTTACAGTCGACGAGATTTGCGTTTTCTGAATCCTTGTCGGCGTTGGCTCCTTGAGCGGCGTAAATGGCTCCTCCTCCTGTCTCTGGTCCGGTGTTTGGGGTTCTGAAACTGTGCCCTGTGGCTAAAATAATTAAATTATCTTGTTATACGGCCAAAATCTATTTTATTGCATTAGCACCAGTCAAATTAAACGACAAATTCGTAGGGCTAGTAAACAAAAGAACTGACAGCTGTCTGTCATTTAAAGAAATAGAACGTTCACAGCCCGTTCGAAAACAATTCACAATTCTCGATAAAACCTTCCAAAAAAACATTTTCAAAATTAATTTTGTCTATAAAATAAAGTATTCTAAAAAATGTTCTTCTAATACTAACTTTTCTTTCAGTGCTGAACATTTCTAATTGTATTTCAATTTTAATCTGGTTACCACTTGTGGTCAAATGGACTAGAAATGTACATATTTAGCTGCAGCTATTTCTATGCTTCCCCTTTTCCTTTATATTTTACCTTTTGCTTGCAATAGCTTACGTTACCAATTACAGAATCGATTACATTTACACGAGGATGTCCTAAAGTGGTAAGTACATACCTACCTACTTGACAGAGGCATTACACGAATAGGCTTCTTTCATTATTGCGAGGTTCTTCCTGAAAATAACGATTACCAGAAAATTGCTTTGGAAGGCTTTCAATCGTACATTATAGGGAATCGCTTCTGCAGTAATTAATATTTTCAGTGATTACAATTCCATGAAGCAATCCAGCTATACAAAGAAAGTAGTTCCATTTTAAGGAACACTATATAAAATCCTGAACAAATTAATATCTTTGTATAAGACAAAAGTTATTTCCTAAAAGCCAATCAAATGCGTTTTCAAATCAATGGTCCAAAGAAGCTTCATGTACCAATATTTTTGGGAGATTTCAACAAAACTGTTGCGGCGCGCCAATTTCTATGATACCATATTTTTCAAACATATTTGTTAGAGCAGTTTTGATCACAATCTACGCCAAAAATATTATTAAAATAGCCTATCAACATGTGCTGGGATAAAAACTTTGTTGAGCAGCTGTTTTCAAATTTATAAATTTCTAAGTAAAATAAAAAAAAAGTTCAAGTACTTACATTAGTTGCGAATTCCTTCCAAAGTAGAGGAAGCTCTGATATTCGTTGCTGTGGCGTTTGTGGATTGCTTAAATTCAAAGGGCGCAATTCATGTTTTGCAGGCGGTGCTTTCTTCCGCTCATTATAAAACTAAAAGGGCGAATCACTTACTATTTCATTCCTAACAAAACAAATTCTTAAACTGACCTTAATTGGGTTGTAGTGCTCACTATGCGACTGCGTATTTATTCGATTTGAAATTCTCCTCGGAGTTTTACCCACCGTTATATCTCTAGCTATACGTTCACACACAATCCTCAGTCGTGAAATTTTTGACTTTGGACGTGGATTTTTCATTTCTTCTTCTTCCATTTGTGCGAAAAATCGTTCCATTCCAAGAGCGATAAGGCTACAATGGTTTAATTATAGATTTTTGCTCAAGGAAAAGAAGATGAAAAAACTTACAAGTCCTCTGTAGGTGCAAATTCGTGATAGGGTATAAGTACGTTAAATCGGAAAGGGATTTTCGGAAGCATATCTGGATACAAAATTGCATGGCTGTTTAGGAGGCGTTTCATTATCCGAGGAGGAAATCTCATTATAGCTGTGCCATTATTAGGAGTAGATTTGCTGTAAAGAATTTATAAATATCATTCATTCTCAATTAAGATAAGTTAGAAGAAAACTTACATTTTGTCTATTTCTTCGTAAAGAAAGCTGAAAGAAGAGGAGTTAATCATAAGTTTTATGAAAAATAATTTAACTTTGAGTCTTACTTCATCAATTCTCGGTTTTCCTCAGAATTCACGGATAATTCTTCTTCCCAGTCTTTAATTAGTGTAAGACCTTCTTCTAAATTTGAGGGATAGAATTCAGCATTTTCTTTACCCTCCAATTTTGTCTGTAGTTCTTGCAATAATTGCTTTTGTTCGCTAGCCAACTTCCACAACTCTGGATGGCAGTATGTTTGGAAAAAATGTTGAATTGTAAATTGAACAAATATTTGCATTTGTTGTTGCAATATGCGGAGTTGGAACTCCGTGAATCCTTTTTGATCTTCACTGAATTGCGTTGTATCTACTGTTTCATATTTTAAGGCTTCATATTTTTGTGCATACTCAGTGTGAATGTATTTATTAATCGAAACGTAGAGATCGTTTCTCCACTTTTCATATGGATAAAAACAGAGGTTTCTATACAAACTTGGCCGTTTCTTCTTTTTGGTCAGACCACCTGAACTACTTCCAGTTGCGGTTGATTGTGGAAGGGCGGGTTCTGGATAAGAAGAGTTTGTCTTTAAGGAAGGTTGAATGGATTGCTGGTTGTTCGTCTTTGGTGATAAAGCTGCCATCGAGGTAGACGAGTCCTTTTCAGGCGATTGAGTAATATCAATCGTTTCTACAATTTGTGGAGGTCCGCGATTAAAAGGTACAGGAAGTGTAACAAATGGAGAATTTGTTTGATTGTTAGTTGGGAAGGTTATTTGACAAGGTACTGAAGGTATTGGATTTGCTCCGCCGGCTATAGGAAAAGCCAGAAATGCGCCTGAATGAGGTCCTTGTAAAGGTAATAATTGTAAGGTTGAATGAGAACTTTGGGCAGTGTAAATCTGTGCAGAAGGAATTGGGAAAATCCCACCTCCTTGACTAAGAGAGGAGTTAACTTGGGATGTAACTGGAGGAGTTTGAAGTGGTAGCGGGACAGGTGCAAAATTTAATGGAGTGTTAAGCTGTTGATAATTTTGCAGAGTTCCTGAACCCTCTCTTTGATCGTTAATATTTCCGTTTTCATTCTTTTCTGAATATTTATAATTCGCTTGTGGTGTAGACATTATATTTGGATCAAATTCAGATGCATTTGCGGATAAAAGTACATTTGACCCGCTTAATGAAAAATCTTCATTACTGCTGTTCAATACGTTTACATCGCATGGAGCTTCATTGATTTTCGGTTTTTTCTTAATCGGGCTTTTTTCGTTACTTCTATCCCATGTTTTTTTCGGTGTTTCTAAAGGGACATCATCCTGGTTAATAGCCTCATTGGACACCAATCCGTCGAAAAGTTCAGCTATTAAATCACTCAGCTCTTTTTTAGAAATATTCACGTCTCGGAGCTCTTCTCTGTCGACTTTACAGAAATTTTACAAAAGAAAATTAAATACATGGATCCTTTGCAAGACGAATGTAACCCTTACTTGGTACTTTATCAGCGGCAACGTATTCTGGATCTGCTTCGTCATCTTCTTCGACCGTTGTATTAGTATCTATAGAATTATAAACAAAAGAACATTTATAATGACTTAACTTTCGGGTGTCTAATAATAGTGTTAAGCATCCGAACTCTGCTCGACTATTAATGCGAAAAATCGTTAAATTTAATTAAAAGATGAGGTCTAGATAGATCGCATTATAAAAATTACATACCTAAAAGTATTCTTTTCATTTAAAATGTTTTAATAGAAATTATAATTACTTAAAGGCTTTGTAAATTCGTTCAAGAACTCCATCCAGGCATGGTCCATGTCCGTATCCAGATCGTACATATCCGTGGTTATGTCTGGTGGCACAAATGTCGACTCAATGGCCTCAATCGGGGTAGTTTGTAGGCATAACTTGGATCTGGTGCGCTTCGCAATGATTTCCTCCTGCTGTGACGACTGGGAGCACAAACTATCGCAGCGGTCGCGGGGCACTTTAAAGAGCCCATCCTGAGAGTAGTGCACGAGCGCATCATCTTTTTGCGGGGTAGTCGGATAACTTGGTGTAGCGGGTTGGGAATCGATATCGGAAATAGTCCCATTTGGGTCGTCGTCCGACTGTAAAGCATTTTTATTTTTTATTCATTTAGATTTAGAAAAATTTACCACAAGATCATCGTCGTGGGGATGGTACTCCTCGTCTTCCTCGTCGGAGTGTAGGTCTTGGGAAATTAAAGCAGCTACTTCGGGCTCCGGCTCAGTCTCGTTCAGCGGGGGTAGAGGTATAGGTTTTTGATTTAGGGCTCGGGCTTTCGCTCGAGTAAATTTTTCAGAAGAAGATTCCAATTCGTCTAGGCTCTCCTCTTCTTGTAATTTGACTAGGGCAAGGACATGTTCGTTCCCAACAAGTTTCTGTAATAATAAACACATTTGAGGAGGGACTGCGAAATAAAGGAGTCCTATTTACCTTGAGGATTCGTTTCATTTCGATTTGGCTGAGGTTGTTCTTGCGCGCCACTTCCTGTAGCTTTTCCTCGATGGCCTGGTCGATGAGGGCCTCCTCGCCGCCGTCGTCGCATGCTTCACTGGAATCAGAACCATTTTTCCTTTCGGAAGATGCAACAGCTGAGTTCTGAGTGCAGGTCTTACCTTTTCCTTTTCCTGGTTGACTTCTCGGCACTTTTGGGAACCATCTGCTTCTCTGGAGAGTCACTGCCTTCGCCCACTATAACCTTTTTTGGCGATGTAGCTTTCGGTGAATCTTTATCCTTTGTCGAACTGCTCATTGTGTTGGTATTTAAAGTAACAAAATACTTCAGAGCCGCGCAATTAAGAAGGAGAAGATACACCTTTTGCGCTTGTTTACAAACTGTTCATAACTGTCATTTTGTAATTCACAATGATTAAAATTTCCTTCTTCTTTGTTTAAGTGCATACAAAATTTGTTTCTCGAAATCAGGTTTCCTTTTTATATTGGTTTGAATTTTCATTTATTTCGATTTTATAAAGCAAATATTACAGTTAATCCGATTTTATTGTTTTGTAACATAACCTTTCTTAAAATTATTTGTCACAATAATAAACAACTTATTTAATGTGTTTACGCTGTGCACTTTTAGAACAGATGTACTAAACTTGTTCGAACTGTCAAAATAGATTAAACTCTACGTCCTCGTCAATCGGTCATCACTCCAAAATTTCTGTAATTTAAGTGATAATTCGACATAAAATTTTAAAATAAATACGGTAGAACGATGGTTTTGGTTGACGAGCTGGTGCTGTACGGAATAATCGGATTTATTCTGGTGGAGAATGTTGTGGAGATCTATTTGTCCTACAGACAGGTGAGACCGCTGAGACTTCGCGGAATTTTGCCGAAAATGAGATTTTGTGAAGTCGTTTAACCTTCCCTTAGAAGAGGTTGTGATGCATATTTAATTTTCAGCGGGGTTACATAAATACAAGAGTGCCAACAGATTTTCTTCAATTTTCCCGCGTTCGAGTGTTTTTATTCTTATCTGTTGAAGGGGTTCAAAACTTCTTTGAGTTGAAATTGCGGCGAATTTTGGTGTAGAATTCAGCCGGCGATATCTCTGCAGCCGGCTTTTAACAATTTAAAGATAGGAGCGGTCCGATTTCATTATAGTGTAGTGGCCAAATGTTATGTGGTAGTTGCTCCGTCACCAAAATCTGGGATTTTTTATAACTGAGTTGGTCAATTGTTGGCTCTTAACTCGACTTTGCTTTACTTTTAGCCACATGTTTGGTCTTACGCTAAAATGTTATCCTTTTTCTACTTAGGTTTTCCATATCATAAACAATTTTAAAATTTTGTGCGCAGAGAGGAACATTATGTTAGATATTTTTATAACCCTTTATTTGTTAAAACTTATTACACTTTCACTTAAGGCTATTCTAATTCGGAGTATAACTTTGTCCTAACCACGGACTACGGACGATGCCTCGCTCTTTTAAAAATGTACTATCACTTTTCCTCTAAGATTTTTCCAAGTGCTATCCGCGATTTGCTCTTGGGTTTTTTTTTTGGAACTCTATGTTCTTCTGTGTTTCAGCAACGACTGAACTTTTACTTTCTTATTGAACTTAAAGTTCCCTGCCGGCCACTGTGGGAATTGCGCTGAGGGCGCACTTCCCATCGATCGATCGGTCACTGCCACCGGCCACTTTGGGGAATTGCGCTGAGGGCGCGCTTCCCATCGATCGATCGGTGACCCCGTTGACTCGGCGCATTCTCGCCCGGGCGAGCCGAAATCCGATCAATCGTCCGGCTTTGTTTTGCCGATCAATCGTCCGGCTTTGTTTACGTTTTCTGCCGGCTAAGGGTTTTTGTTACCCAGCGGTTCTTTGTTCGTATTTATTGCCGGCTAAGGGGTTTTGGTTGCCTAGCGGTACTTATCGTTACATTTTAAATATAATCGATTTTTATCGATATGTACCGCTACGCAACATTCCTTCCCCCTGTGAAAAAGAGAGTCATTCTTTGAAGAGGAATGACTCTCGAGATGGTTTTAAAATATCGGCGGGCATCATCCGTGATTTACAACGTTTTTTGGTCTTATGCTTATAACTACTTTACAATAAAGGGGTGCTTTACTTTTTCTTATAATCTATCTGTTTTCCCTATTATAAAAAATTTTTCTTCTTATTTTAGTTTCTTGCACTAAAAAATATTTTTTTTTTTCTTTGAATTGTCTTAAAAATATTTTTGACACTATCTTCTTTTTTATTCTACTCTACATACTTTTTCCAAATCACTTCTTGGCATTACACTACGAAATGCCCTTGAGATAAACGTCTCAATTGCTTGTGACCCCTTTGTGCTGGGGTTTTTTTTTTTTTTTTTTTTTTTACAAGCGGTATTACCTAAGAATCACAATAAAAGTGTCCATATGTAAACAATTACTTTCCTCTAGGAGAGGTTTGTTTTTTGCTTAGATTAGCCCTATCCAATTTCGTGGTAATTCCAGTCTGTCTGTGGCGGGGTTGTTTTTTTTTTTTTTTTGAGAATGCTGGCGTTGCATTTTTTATCCTGTAGGTCGAGTGGCTTGACCTAAGTGCAGGCTCTGTCGTGGAAATTATTTTCATTGTCCCTTCGAGTTCGCGATGGATAAGATCGTTTTGTCTCCCGCTTTGGAGATTGTCACGCCCGCCTTCCATGCTGATTACATGGAGGTGGTGGAGGTCTCGCCCCGGTGGCGGGGCTTTGCTAAACTGGAGTTCATCCCGTGGCGGTCGGAAGAGGTGTCCCGCCATTACTTCCACGCCACGGAGGGGGTCGTTGTGGCCGATTTTTATATTCCGTGCCGGGCCCGGCTCCGTTTCCGGGGTAAGTTTCTTTGCTCTTTTCTCTTTTTTTTTTCAAAATGTTGATTTTCTCTTCCCCCTTTTTTTGTAGGGGGGAGTGCCAAAATCGCCAGCCACATTGCCTAAAATGTTGGTAGCTTTTAGTATTCTTATTTTTGTTATTATTTTAGTTTCAAAAAAAAAATGGGGAAAAGGCGGAGCCGATTCCCTCGCCTACGCTACTCTAAGTAGGGTTTTAGGCGATTATTATGCACAGTTTTTAATTTTCTACCCATGCGTATCGTGGTGTTCACGGATGACGGGGTAGCGGTTACCAGGTAAGGTCCTACCCATAATTCTGAGAGTTTGTGCTTTCTGCTTTCACTCTTCAGGAGGACCTTATCCCCTACGTGGATAGATAGGGGCTTAGCGTCTTTGTCATAGTACTCTTTTGACTTTTTCTTGCTGGCCAATATATTCTTTCTTGCTATTGCATAAGACTTTTGCAACTTATAGCGGAGCATATGGTAATAGCTCTCGTGATTATATATTGGCTCAGGGTCCCTTTTGAGATTGGAGGGGACGTCTGCTGTGAAGCCGAATAGGCAGTCCATAGGGGTTAATTTCGTCCCTTCGTGTGTACTGTTGTTGTACACAAAGGCTGCCGTGCGTAGATACTGATCCCAACTTTGGGGATTCTCATCTACAATAGTTCGCAAATATTCTATTAGTGGTCTATGGGCTCGTTCGAGCGCGCCATTAGACTGTGGGTGGTATGCTGAAGTTTGCAGCTTCTTCACCCGAAGTAATTTGCATATTTGCTTGAAGAGGTCGCTTAAGAAATTAGTACCTTGATCGGTAACTATTCTTTTGGGGATGCGATAGCGCGTGACGATTTCGTCGAAGAAAATTTGCGCTACTGTTAAAGCCTCTGCATTTGGCATTGCATACCAGTCCACAAATTTGGTCAGGTTATCCTGGAAGGTTAGGATATATTTATTTCCTGACGTGGACTCTTCCAGTGGCCCAACTATATCGAGGTATACCTTGTCGAAAGGTTGCTCGGCTATGTCGGTAATAACCATGGGCATCTTGTATTGGGGGGAAGATTTCAGTTTCTGGCACTTTGGGCACTTTTTGATATAATTTTTTATATCGCGCAACATGTGCCTCCATCGAAACTTGCGTTTAATCTTCTTATATGTTTTAATCACGCCCTGATGGCCTCCGAATGCGGAATCATGATAATCATGTAAAATGATTTTGATTTCCTCGGGGCTCGAAATGATTTCAGGGGTAGTGCGTGATTCTGGCGCTGGAGAGTTTTCTGTCTCTTTCGCAGGCTTAGCACGCTTTTCCTCTCGATCAAGATTTGATTCTTGAATCGGTTTCTTCGCCTGTGGCTCCTCTCGTGTATCTGGGATGGCCTCGGCACCGTTTTCTTGGGCTTTCTTTTTCTGAGCCCTTGTAATTGCGCTTATCTTGATATCGGGGCTGTGTTCCTCCGTATCAGAGTCCATGGAGTGGTGGACTTGGGCTTTTACCGTTAAGGTTGGGCCAATCTGGTCTTCTTTATCTTCCCGAGGGATGCGACTTAAGGCATCCGCATTTGTGTTATACTTTCCGGGCTTGTACTCGATAGAGTAGTCATACTCGGAAAGTTTGTGGTGAAATCTCACCAAACGGGAAGTGGGGTCTTTCACATTGAAAACTCCCTTTAGGGGCTTGTGGTCCGTATAGACCGTAAATCGTCTACCTTGGAGGTAGCATCTGAAATTTCTCGTCGCCCAAACAATGGCCAATAACTCTTTTTCAATTGTAGAGTAATTGCGCTCTGCCTTGTTTAAAGTGCGACTAGCATATGCTATGGGCTGATCTTTTCCTACTTCTCCTTGAGAGAGGACAGCACCTATAGCTTCGTTACTTGCGTCCGTAGTGAGATTAAATGGTTTGTTAAAATCGGGATAAATTAAAAGAGGGGGGGAGACCAGTGATTTCTTAATGCTCTCGAATGCTTCCTGGCATTTTTCTGTCCAGTTAAATTTGACATCTTTTCGGAGCAAATTGGTAATAGGTCTCACTATTCTTGAAAAATCGGGGATAAATTTACGATAATAATTGGCAAGTCCTAGGAAAGATTGGACTTGCCTAACAGTTCGTGGAACTGGAAAAACCTGGACGCAAGCTGTTTTGCTAGGGTCGGGTAGTGCCCCTTTACTTGAGCATTTGTGTCCCAAGTAGACTACCTCTTTTCGGAGAAATTGGCATTTCTCCGGCTGTAATTTTAGGTTGTTCTCTCGCAACCTATTGAAGACCTTGCGCAACTTAGAGTTGTGATCTTCTAAGTTTTTACCGTAGATGACGATGTCGTCCAGATACACGAAACATTCCAGTCCTTGTAAGCCTGTGAGAATATAATTCATCAGGCGCTGGAATGTGGCGGGGGCTCCTTTGAGCCCGAATGGCATTCGTTTAAATTCGTAATGCCCATAACTTGTGCTAAACGCCGTCTTTGGGCGGTCTTTTGGGTCGACTAGCACTTGATGATAGCCACTAGCCAGATCGAGGGTAGTAAAATACCTTGAGTGACCTAATTGGTCAAGAATATCTTCGATCCGGGGGAGGGGAAAAGCGTCGCCTATCGTTTTTTCGTTTAATTTACGAAAATCTACGACTACTCTCCATTTTTTCTCGCCATTTGGTCCCGCCTTTTTGGGGACTACTAATAATGGGGAATTCCAAGGACTTTTGCTTGGCTGTACTATTTCGTTCTCGAGCATATCTTTTAACTGCTCGTTGATTACGTGACGCTGAGTCTCCGGTAACCTGTACATTTTTTGATTAATGGGTGCTTGATCTTGCACCACTGGAATCGGATGGGTGATAGCATTTGTATGCGTTAGGTAGTCACCCTTTAGGTGGAATATGTCGTGATATTCCTGACATATTTCCGAAATTTCTGCCTTTTCTTGGCTATTTAAAATTGGGCTCAGATTGAGTTCTTGCTCTAACCTGGCCTTGCGTTCTTTTTCCGCATTATTTGAATAGTGATCCGCCTGTGGGGATCTGACATGGGTTAACTTGGCTGTTTGGTCGCCTGCACCGTGTATTATTTTCCTTGGGCCTTGGCCAGCATTCGCATATCTGCTGGCTTTATTCCCGTCGAATTGTTGCTTGAAACTTTTTGAGCTCTTGGCCCTAATTTCGCTAGCGCTGTGGCTGCTTTTTCCTATTGCGGGGCTCTTTGGCCGATCTTTGCTAGCGCTGTGACTGCTTTTGTTTACATTTGGGCTCTGTGGCCTGCTGCTGCTAGCGCTGTGGCTGCTTATCTTTGTTATGGGGCTTTTTGGCCGTATTTCGTCGGTTTTTTGACCGCGTTTATTTACCTTTTGGCTCTGTGGCCTGTTGTCGCGAGCGCTGTGGCTGCTTTTATTTGAAGTGGGAATATTGTTTAACCCAAGTAAGTTTAGGTTTATTTTCCCTTGAGACCCTTCTTGGGCAAACTCCTTTTGGTTACCCTTGCTGGGGTTTACTGGCGCTAGAGTATAATTTTTTGCTGGCTCCAGATGTAAATTTAAGTCATTCAGGGCAATTGGGGAATTGGTCGCATTGAGAATTCCAATAGACACTTCATTTTGATTAGAGGCTACGATACTGTTAGCCAAGAAGACTCCCGCATCTATCTCTTGCGATAGGCAGAGCATTTCCTCTGGCAACAGCAAAGGGACCTTAGCCACCATCTGCGATCGTGCAGGTACACATATAGGCTCGTTCAGAGCTATTATATGTCGCCTGATTTCGCCGATCGGGGGTGTATTCGCTGAGGTTTCCCTACTGTTTCCCCGTGGTTTATTTACCACTTGGCAACCAGCTCCCGCATTTGGGGATGCCTCGATAACATGGCAGGTGGACAGCTTAACCCCTTCGGATTCCGTCTCTTCCGCATGTATATCTGTTTCGGTTGTCTTTTGGGAACAGTCGTTTTTCGTATCCAATACAATTGGTAACGAAAATTCCTCTAAATTGATTTCCGTTCGAGGAAATCGAAGTTTTCTACTGGGGCCCTCAATGTGGCAATTTTCTGCAAGAAAATCGTTCCCCAATAATCCTTCATGGGACAAATCTGCGTTGTCCTCGATCACTTGGAAAGTGCAGGGGATTCTAGTCTCCCTCTCGTCGGGGAGTTGTTGGACAATAGTCCCCTGACAGCTTCCCAAGGTATGGCCTTTGCCAAATGGAGTTTGCAGGGTGTAAGTCTTCCCGGTGTTAATATACTCGAGAGACTTTAAAGCTTGTTTTTTGATTAAGCTTATCTCAGCGCCCGTATCCACTACTAGTGGGGTCTTTTTATTTCGACCGATATCTAGGGGCAGCTCCACTACGGGAGTACTAGGTTTGGGCTGCTGAGTGTACCCTGAATTTTGATTGTTATTGTTTAGAGTCGAGTCGGGGATTTCGGGCTCGACTGAGCGGCGTTTCCCGAACTCTTTGAATCCCACCTGCGTTTATGTTCGCAAGTGTCGATGGTGTGGCCTTGTCGGCCACAGAAATCGCAACTTTGCCTAACATTATAGGCTCGTCGCGTTTGGGAACCATTCGCCTCATTATTTCGAGGGGGGGCTTGATTATAAGCCCTATTTTGGTTCCCGTTTCGTGGATTTGACGGAAAACTATTCGCGCTACCCTGTTGGCCGGTCGTTGACCTTCGGGTCTCGTTTTTGCTACGACACTCAATCGTGTCGTGCCCATATGCTCGGCAATGTTCACAAGAGGGAGTGTTTTTCCTCTTAAGGCATTCCGCATATGTATGCCCTTTTTTCTTGCAGAAGCTGCAAGTGATTTTTGCCGCGATTTCCCTTTGTGAATTAGGGAATTTTGTCACTGCGGTTGTCGGGTTAATTGCCGCTGGCGCGGCTGTGGGTGCACTTCGTGGCGCGGGGACTGGCGGGGTGCCCGGATTTGGCGCGAGCGCGTATCCGGGTACATTCGGATACCCTGCGGTCTGATTATTCAGACTCAAGTTAGGCTGCTGTGCCTGTAAATAGGGAGAGCCTTGTTGCAGTCTCTCCATATCTAGAGCCTTAACGATAACTTGCTCCAGTGTTCCCTCGGTCAATGTCAAAAGGTATTGACACAAATGGGGATTACTTGTCCCACTACGCAGGGCACTTACTGCGAAATCTTCTAGTTGTGGTTTCACAGTAGTCGCTACCTGGGCGCCGTATTTTTTCTCGGCCGCTTCATTACACAGGGCTAAGGCCTGCTTAATTCTGGCCGTGAAGGCGTTGAGACTCTCCAGGGGGTATTGCCGAATAGTTATCAGCTTGTTCACCAGCTCCTGGTAAGTCTCTCGGGGGAGGTACGCCCGATTTAGGCGATCCTCAAAGTCGCGAAAACTCACCGGGGGTTCCGCGATAAACAACTGATAGGCGGCACCTCGCAGGCGGGTGAGCAAGATTCGAGGGAATAATTCTTTTTCCTCCTCAGTGAGGCAATTTTCCACTTGATGGCAACAACCCAGGAAAGTCTGGAGCTCTTGGCTCAAATGGGGGCTAGTTTCGCCCGAGAAAAGGGGTACGATCTGGGTCGTATATTTGATTACTTTCCCGTGATCAGCCATCTTCAGAACCTGCTCTTGGTTACTTTTCGCGGGATTTACCGGAGACGACACCCTTTGATCAAATTTAGGGCTCCTGAACGATTCGTCAATCGATTCCGCGAAAGATGTGCTTAACCACCCGGACAGACCGTGAATTATCGACTCTAGTTCGCTAGCACTTTCACTTTTCACACTTAAATCTATAGCACCCGACTTATCTAATAGGTTGAAAGACTGCGAGCGTTCTCTAAATTTCCTAATTTCCTCTCGGAATTCCTCCGAGTCCTTTTTCGCTTTTAAAACTCGAGCTTCTCTTTGCTCGCTCACTTCTTCAAATTTTTTAGTTATAATATCAAAATGCCGATTGCTAAATCCGGCTTCTGACGCTCGCACTCTTTCTAGCAAAAACTTTAAATGATAATCTAGACTTACGGGTAAGGAACGGGGGATTACAGTTCCGCTCCTGAGCCTGAGTCCTGGGTGATGTGGTGTTTCAGGTGGTGTGGAGGTGCTGGGTTGCTCCCTCGATGACGATGCTGACGCGCTGAGGTGCTCCCTCGATGGTTGAGTCGCTGCGTTGGGATGCTCCCTCGAGGCTGATGATGAAGTGCCGGGCTGGTCCCTCGCTGTTGGGGTTGCAGTGGTTTCCCGCGGCGGTTGGGTGTCTTCCTCCTCGGCTGGGATGTCGGCGGGTGAGTCCTCGCCTGACATTCACTTCCTTTTGGGGTGATCACTTGTTAGTCCCTCGTTGGTGCCTTTTTGCACAACAGGGAATCTGCGGGGAGATCGCTTGTTCGCCTGGAACAGCGGCGACTACAGTTGTTCTCCCTTTAATTCGGGGTAATTGCTTGCTCGCCTGGAGCAGAGGCAACTAAAGATGGATACCCCGGAGCGTTGGAGTTCTTGCTTATGGAAAAGTCTGTGCCCCTGAAGCTAGATTTCCCTTCAGGTTATGGGTAGAAACATAGAAATGTTTTACCCTGCACTAAAACACTTTTGGGAACTCTTTGTTCGGTGATTAAGGTTTTTCAAGCGCTTATGGTTTTTTATTCCGATAAAAACCGGGCTTCCTTAATCCTACCGGCTGCGCCAATTGTTAGATATTTTTATAACCCTTTATTTGTTAAAACTTATTACACTTTCACTTAAGGCTATTCTAATTCGGAGTATAACTTTGTCCTAACCACGGACTACGGACGATGCCTCGCTCTTTTAAAAATGTACTATCACTTTTCCTCTAAGATTTTTCCAAGTGCTATCCGCGATTTGCTCTTGGGTTTTTTTTTTGGAACTCTATGTTCTTCTGTGTTTCAGCAACGACTGAACTTTTACTTTCTTATTGAACTTAAAGTTCCCTGCCGGCCACTGTGGGAATTGCGCTGAGGGCGCACTTCCCATCGATCGATCGGTCACTGCCACCGGCCACTTTGGGGAATTGCGCTGAGGGCGCGCTTCCCATCGATCGATCGGTGACCCCGTTGACTCGGCGCATTCTCGCCCGGGCGAGCCGAAATCCGATCAATCGTCCGGCTTTGTTTTGCCGATCAATCGTCCGGCTTTGTTTACGTTTTCTGCCGGCTAAGGGTTTTTGTTACCCAGCGGTTCTTTGTTCGTATTTATTGCCGGCTAAGGGGTTTTGGTTGCCTAGCGGTACTTATCGTTACATTTTAAATATAATCGATTTTTATCGATATGTACCGCTACGCAACAATTATAAGTAAAAGTTTTGTTTCTACTTGCAATAACTTTAAGAAGGATTTCTTAGCTGTTAAGGGCCTCTTCAGTTCCTCAAATTGGAACTTTGGATCTAAAATAGTTTACTTGTGCTAATCGACAGGAGATATTTATCCTTGCAGAACCATTTTCATCTACGGGATTAAATATAGATTTGAAAATAAAAAAATCCTATAATGCAACTTAGGGTTTTTAAAGGTATGAGAACAGTATCATCATTTTAAATGCTAATTTTGGTGAAACTGCATTGTTAAGAATTTACCTTTGAGTTTTACGTAGAGCGTTTTTTATACATATAAAACTAGAAATGAACGATATTAAAACAATAGAAGTAAAATTTGTAATTTTCTTCATATATTTAAGTAAATTAAAGGAGATTAAAAACATGTAGATGATACGAATCCGCCATGGTTTTTATACATTTATAGTTTTTTCTATTTAACATATTTTGAATCACTGAATTGTGTTGTGCTATTTAAAAATAAACTTGTTCCATATCGTACAAAATAGGCGTGTATGTAATATTATAAAAATTTAATGCTTTAAAACCGTCATCGACGCTTTAATTTGTGAGAAATTATTCTTCTACATAGTTCTAATTTCAACACTTGTTTTTTATTGTTTGGCATGAAATCTTCAGAACTAAATTATCACACTAAGATACGCTAGGAATTAGAAATATTAGTATACAGAATCAGATTTAACCATACCATTTGAAATTGGATTAAAGTAGAGAAGAGTATTTTCTTCAAGACTATTACTTAGAAAATAATATTTTTATAATTTCTTCACTTTATGTTTCACGCTTAAAGATGATTAAAACTCTTTAAGATGCTTCGAAAGAAACATGAACAAGAATAATTTTTATTGTACGATTTTTTGAAGTCACATTTTATCATGAATATATTCAGATTTGTCTTTTGGGAATTTTGACTGTTTATCAACAAAATATCTTTTGGTTTTGAAGATTTTGAATTGGGGGACATTATACCCAAACAATTTTGGTATTAGCTATTATATGAAATTTTACCTATGAATATTTTTTGAATTTTTATAAATAAAAACCTAAATAAATAAGGCATTTTGTGCCCATATTTATTAAATTTGCGTTTAAAAATCAAACCATTTTTTTGTTCCAGGTTCAAGTATACAAAAAAGCGACAAAGGTTCCAAAAGAACTCGAGGATGTGATGAGCGAAGAAACATTCAACAAAGCAAGACTGTACGGCCTCGACAAGGAGCAGTTTGCTATAATGAAAACTATTTTGGCGGACATGATAATTCTAACTATAGAACTCTACTGCGGATTTATTGCTTATGTTTGGCACAAAGCAGAACTGCTTGCAAAAGAGGTAAACATTGATGCAGGAAGCGAAATTCAAGTCAGCTGCGTCTTCATTGTCTTAATGAACTCGATAAACTCGCTGAAGGAAATCCCTTTTAAAGTATACAAAATTTTCGTGTTGGAGGAGAAACACGGTTTCAATAAACAAACCTGGTCGTTCTTTATAATCGATCAACTGAAGGCTTTCGTTGTCGGGCAAGTGATATTCATTCCAATTGCTGCTGGGCTTGTTTTCATCGTGCAGAAAGGAGGACCGCACTTCTTTATCTGGTTGTGGGCGTTTACTGGCATTGTTACTTTACTTCTTCTCACCATTTATCCTATTTTTATTGCACCTCTCTTTGATACGTACCGACCTTTAGAAGATGGCCCACTAAGGGAATCTATAGAAAGACTGGCTGCATCGCTCCACTTTCCACTCACCAAATTATATGTAGTAGAGGGTTCCAAGAGGTCAGCACATAGTAATGCCTACTTTTACGGCCTTTGGAAATCAAAGCGAATTGTGCTTTTCGATACTTTATTGCTTAACAAAGGACAGAAGGATGATTCTGAGTTGAAGGAGGAGGATAAAGGAAAGGGCTGTACTAATGAAGAAGTTCTAGCAGTGCTGGCGCATGAACTGGGACACTGGAAATTGGGTCACATCACGAAGAATATTGTTTTAATGCAGTTGCATTTATTCCTGATGTTTGCTGCCTTTGGATACCTTTTCCAGTATGATCCATTCTACCGAGCAATTGGGTTTCCACAGGGTAAACGACCAATTCTCGTAGGCTTGCTCATTATCCTCTCGTACGTTCTTGCCGCGTATAACGCAGTTATTAACTTTGCCATGACGATCTTATCGAGGTATTTTGAATATCAAGCCGACGACTTTGCAAACAAACTAGGATATAATAAGGAACTATGCAGGGCTCTGGTGAAGCTGAATATTGATAACCTCGGCTTTCCGGTATATGACTGGATGTATTCAGCGTGGAACCACTCACATCCAACGCTACTGCAGCGATTGGATCGATTGACGCCAAATAAGAAAACTAACTAGCTCGGACTAATTCGCAGGCGCCCTTTTAATTGGCGTGTTTCATTCAAGAAGACTGTAAGACTTCGTTTTCCATTTGTATTCTTGTTTTTATAAAGCTCTGTACAGGAGAAGAGAGATTTTTGGATTTTCATTTTATGGTAGTTGCACACAATCTGAAGTGAACTTTAGTATGTAATTCATTAAGTTATTTGCGATAAAAAAAAATCTTAATAAAATTTTCACTTAAATTGTGTTTATTTTCTCCTGCCTTTTGCGGAAATTTAAATTTAACTTGTTTCTGATGCTGATGAAACATTGCAATTCACTTCGGTTAGTTTAGTTATTTCATTTTTTCTGATCATTAATATTAAAAAAGAAGGTATATTATCTCAATTAAAAAAAATGGTTTGGGAGTTATCAGTTTAATATAAAACGCCGAACATAGTTTATTTTCCTGGAATTCCTATAAAATATATTTCGGTTTCACTGTGATTTTAAATACTGGAATTCAAGACGTCTATATATTTTTTTAAAAAAAATTTGGTTTTCTACTGTACTAGTATGAAAAGCAAATTCATTTTGAATTTATTTTTTATTACTAACAAGGTAGCAATATTAATAAATAATATAATAAGCTTAAAATTTAATTCAGTTGTGAAAAAAAGTTGTTTGTGTAAGTTCTATACACTTAAACTTTAATCAAAGACTAAATTAACATGAAATATTTTCACTATAAAAGATAATACAAACATTCTACTTTTTTTAAATTAACGTACAGTGACATCTGCATACATATCCATCCTATAAAAAAATCATTTTATTTAATTTTATTCAAATATTCGATATGCAAATCCTTATCATGTAATATGTGTGGGCATATTTCTTGAGAAGTCGTTTTAAAAAACTGCAGTATCAATTTCAGTATTCGACTTATTCAGGCAATTTAAAGAAGTTTTCTATAGACAAATTAAAGTTTGGCGCACTCCTACTCTAATCTGCAGGTAAATGGAAGTTATAACATTCCAGATTGAAATTAATTCGAATCGATTATCGACTATTAATTGTAGATAAATTTATTCTTCAAAGTGCATTGTTTCAAAAAAGCTCTCATTGTCTCCAATATATAAAAACATACTTAGTTATAAAAAAACTACTGAAACATATTTTTCATTTAATATTTCTTTATAAATAAATCGCTATGAAGCCATGAAAGAAACATAATGAACATTTGAACATTCTTTCAAAGAGGAGAAGCGAATAGGCAGCCAAGCTGGATTGATTTAAGGGCTGGTGATTTTTCCACGTCACCTTGCCTGAAAAGCTGGTATGCGGTTTTGCAAATCCATTCCATTCCCGTTCACGTTTTATAGTTAAAAGCCAATATAGCAAAGAGCTTTTCCATGCTTTAAATATTCATACTCGAAATGGATGCCATTTCATAAAATCTCACTTCTTTATTTGCAGAAAATTGGCCCACAGAAGGGGGTACATGCGATATCCTTTAATGTTCAGCATCGATGGACCTGGTCATTTACCCAGGTCTATGTATGTACGAGTATGTAGACTTTACGGTTTAATTCGTAGAGAACAGAAATAAAAGGCTGAAGTTAATTTTTGAATAGCCTTTTTATGGGAAGCTCTACATCCAACTTCTCCTGAATCACTTAACACAGTCTCATCGATTTTCTCTAACAAGAAATTTTGTAAGAGCCCACCCTACATGCTGGCGCTTTATGGAGAAATGGGAAAATTTAGAAAAGGAACCGAATAGGCTTGTTTAATCAACTTAGTTAAAAATGAACAAGAGAAATAGTTCGACTTGATTTTATTCTGCCTAACTTACACAATCAAAGAATATTAATTTTAGTGTAGAACTTTATACCCTTAACCCTATCCGCTCTATCTTTAAAGATATTCAGTGTGAAGAGTTGATGAATCGAAATTAACTGGATTGTGTAAATAAACTAACATGTGGTGTAGGGAACATTTCATTTATGAGATTTGAACTGTTTTAGGAAGGTACATAATCTTTCTGCTCCATTGTGGTATGATGTATTGTTTAGAGGCAACATCATTAGCTTGTCAGTCATTTTAAATTAACTCAACCGGAGAGCTCCAACAAGTTGCTGGTAACAGCAGTTGATTTAGAGAGCATTAAGATGTCGATCAATAAGCGACCTGCCTAACCTTTGCATGGACGTATGCTGTTTACTTATTTACGTCGTAATGCATTTAACCCCTTGCTGATTTTATGGGGCCACTTCACAGACCAGCATCAACATTTTCATCGTGATTAGAATAAGTAAATCTTGTTTACTACCTAAATATGTTGCCTTCGAGTTCCCGAGTTTGCTTCATTTTTTAAGGTACATAACAAACATCATAAATTTAAGTGTATAAATAACGAATACATTTTTAGATCTAGATAAGCTGAATTACACAGATTCTCATACAGTTAATTATAAAAAACCATATCTTAACTGACTTGAATATTTATTAATTTTTTCCGTGTTTTTTTTATTTTTTTTTAATTTCCAGTAGAATCCATTGAAGTTCGGTCCCCATTTTGAAATTCTACATTTTATAAAACTAAATAGAAACCTATATGTTAACTTCAATAAGAACTACCTTTCAATGCTCAAAATGTCCATCCAAAAAATATGCGAAACGGCATTGTTCCGACTTTATAAAAACGGGAGAGAATTTTTTCCATAAACTAACCGAAAGAACAATTTGAAAGATTTGTTCTTTCGATTAGTTTATGGAAGAAATACCAGCGGAAATTCGTAAGCAAACAATTGCATTCTAATTTATTTTGGCTGAATTCATTCCGTATAGACTAAGAATGAGAAAGGTTTAACTTTAAAAGTTCTCGACAAATTTTCACGTAAACTTTAAAGTTATCGGATCTTAATGCGACCTGTACCAGTACATACTTAACACACATCTTCCCGAAGAAAGTTTTTTAAGAAAATCCAATCGTTCTAAAGTTTCCTTTTTTTTTCTCAAGAACTTTCTCGTTTACTTTCGTACACGGAAAACTTTTCGCCATTGCAGATATTTTCTTGGGCTCGTTAGGATCTAGTTTTTATTTTCAACTTAAAAATGCCACACTTAAATGGTAGTAAGTTCTGGGTTAGTTTGAATAATGAATGCTTCGATGTGTAAAGCAAACTTTAAGTCGTTTTTAAATGCCGTGAATATTAATCTTAAAATACAACTATGTATTTTAAAATTCAGAAGACATTTATTTTCCAGCGAAAATATTTAGCATTTTAACGTCCATGTAAAGCACTGGGACGTAAGTACTAAATATGAATGGATATTTTCTGAAAATAGCAAATTTATTAAGATTTCAGGGTAGGCAGGGCCAATAAAGTAAATATTAGGTACTTATATAATATGGGATCGTAAAACTTGAGTAATGGATTATGCATAAGTAATGAATATGGATGTTATTTTGGGTAGTCTGCAGCATTTTCTAGGAACTGGGGATTCACAAAGGAAAAGCAAATATTTTGTGATTTACTTAAAATGCACAAGCAAATAATTTACAACAAAGATTAAAAGTTATATTAACTAAATATTAACAACGCCAATATTTATTCACTTGTTTTGTTTCGCAATATCACTTAGAATGTGAACAAAATCAGGAAAAAAAAATCATTTTAACTACATAAAATCGTGCTTTTCTCTTGGTGGTGGTTTGCATATTTGATTAATATAAGTTATTTAAAATGCTTATAACTCTCCTTAATCAGAGTTCCATGACCGTTTTAAAAATGTTATCAAATTTCAAATTTTTCATAAAACGCGATACTCTACATTTACCACCTAAAATTTTCTTTTTCGTTGATACAAAAGCATTGGTTTATAAATTTTTTCACTCTTCATAAATTCATAATTTTTGGAAGGTACCATTTTTTTTGATAAAATATTTCATTTATACCCTTAAGACAAATATTACATAATTTTACCGCGCGATTAGCCTGCGAAAAGGCTAATTAATCTGCACGCAGGGTAACATAATAAAATCAACAATTGAGTTTTCCTGTATTTTAAGATTGTCGCTTTGAAGTAAACAAATAAAATTAAAATCTATTGCACAACGTCCCGAAATTTCAAAATTCATACATATCTTTGAAGTCAAAAAGGTCCAAATGAAAGGATTCCCCTCTTTTTTTTTCATAAAAGCACCCAGCAGGTGTGAATCGACTGTTCACGAGGCAAAGATAAAAAAAATTTCATTCCAAGTAGATGAATTAAATATCCGTTTGATGATAAATGTATCCTGACGGAGGGTGCTTTTCTTTTATATTTCCAGTTCAATACGTTTATTCTTCGTTGGCGCAAATTGTGGAAAAGGAAAAATAAAATAAAATTTTACCATTTACAAGTTTTATTTTTATCATTTGCCAATACAAAAATCTCGGAAAATCACATCCAAAATTTCATCGGTGCTAACGTCTCCAGTTATTTGTTCTATACATCGCACGCATTTTCTTAGTCTTTGGGCAGCAATAGCTAAGTCTAAATTGTCGTCGGATGAATAATAATCTAGAAAATCTTGTAAGTGTACAGTGCAGTCAGTTAAATGGTGTCTGTATCGAGATTGAGTAAGTCGTGGATTTTCAGCAGTTGGATTTCCACATCTATAAAAGCAGAATTGCTTAAATCTTGCCGATAATTTTTCACCCTTTACTTACATTTGCTTCAGCTTATCAGCTAGAACAGTCAGTAGCATGTCGCTGTTAATGTTCTCCTTACAAGAAATCGGCAAGAGATCTTTTATAGAGTGCAGACATTTTATTTCACTTTCTTTTAATAAATCGATTTTATTGCAAATTAATACGACAGATTTGTTTTCGAGCACAGTTGGCTTAATACCTAAGGCATTTGTGTAATTCTTGAGATAAGACTTTACATCACCCCCTTTGCGAATTTCTGCGAATATCTTTATCGCGTCAACCACAAGCAGAATTAAGTCTGTACATTTCAAATATTCCTTTGCTTTATTAATGCCTTCCAGTTCGATTACATCTTCTGTCTGGTTCCTCAGGCCTGCAGTGTCTGCGAAAACAATGGGGTAACCGCCAATATTGTAAGAACTTTCAATAATATCTCGGGTGGTTCCAGCAATGGAAGTGACGATGGCAATCTTCCTTTGGCATATAAGATTCAATAGACTACTTTTACCGACATTAGGCGCTCCTATTATGGCTGTTTTGACTCCGTCACGCAGCATTTCACCCCTGCGGTTATCGTCTAGGTGATGGAAAATTTCTTCCAGAAGCTGATTAAGATTTCCTTTCAGCTTCTCGATAGTGTCGTCTTCGATGTTTTCATCTTCGGCAAAATCTATGTACGCCTCCAAGTGAGCCACACATCGAATTAATTTTTCCCTCCAAGATTTATACAGTCGTGAAAGAACGCCAGTGCTTTGGAGAAGGGCCTGATATTTAAATTAAATTAAAATAAATATATGAAATAATGGATAAGCTTTAGCTAATCCAAGCAATTTTTCTTTTCAATAGTTTTCTTTTTAAATCCAGATATGTTTGTTACTTTAGCTTAACGAAACTTCTGGTATGTTTGCTGTAATTGAGTATTTCTTTTTATTTTTAGTACTTTGTGTTTTATAGTGAAAAATAATAAGAAAAATTTAAATTTAAAACCTAAAAAGGTACACTATCCTGTGACTTAACATAAAATACACGCTGGATGTGCAATACCCACCAGTTTACCATCAAAATGAAAAATAATATGGTTTCCAAAATATGGGTAAAAGGAGAATAAAAAATAATTAGTTTCTTTTATTAAATCACATGTTATAATTTGTTTCTTTTAAAAGAGCACTGAAAACTATATATTTCTTGTGGCATATCTTATTTAGAATTATATTTTAAATAAATTTTTAAATACTTATACTTGCTCTGTGGCTTCCCATCTTTTGATATGATTCTTCCATGATTCAAAATGTTAAACTTTTAGTTATTTAATTTTTTAAATCAGCGTTTATTTTGCTGCTTGGTCATTAGTATCAAATTCGATATTTGGTCATTAGAGTATATTTTCTCAAAAAATAAAGAACAAACCAGCGTAAATAACACTGAAACCTATAGCGATTAATAAAGATGAAAAATTAAATGTCCAATTGTACAGTCATTGTTTGGTCAGTAAAAATGTCGGCATTTCTGTTAAAATAATCCTAAATTTTTAATTAATTTGGATAGTAAGCTTCCCATCGTCTTTAAATTCAAGAATTTCTTCCGTCCCCCTCAAATCTTTTAAAACGGGCACAATTTAATTTGCAAGAAAGTTGAAAAAACAAGAGTATGGAGTGTGGCTGGTATTTTTTGTTTATTCAAGGTCTGGGTAAATTTCACTTACCTGTTTCCTCTGGGCTTCCGTTTCAGCGTGGATTAAGTCAGCCAAGCCATCGACTTCTGTAAGGTCGAGTTTTCCGTTGAAGAAGGCCCTCTTTGTGAATTCGCCTGGTTTGGCGTGGCGAAGGCCGGGGACTTTCGCAAGAGCCTGGAGCATTGCGTCTATCACGGCCAGGCTCCCGTGCACCTGGAACTCGCAGGAGTCCTCCCCCGTGAAGCTGTTGGGGCCTAAGAACTTGAGTAAAATCTGCTAATCTCCAGGGCTAGTCTTACCGGGAAACCACAGCACCAGGCCGCGGTCAATCACCTCCTCCGATTGCGGGTCGTGCATGGTTCTCAGGAAGGCGTACCTTGGCTTAGGGGCGAAATTCGGCCCTACAACCGCCCGCAGAGCGCCCAATGTATTGGCGCCCGACACTCGAATAACGGAAACGCCGCATTTCCCAGCACCTCGAGATTGAATTGTTACTAAGATTCAGTTAGCGGGAGCACATATTCACCTGATGACAAACTAAAGATCGTGCTGTCGCTTAAGCGGCACATTTTACGAATAAACGGACCGAAATTGCGGAGCCCCAGTGGATTTAGCAGCCCCATTGCGAGAACTGTCAAAAGAGACGAGAATCTGCTATCAGAAGCTATTCCCCTAGAGATGTCGCGACGAATGCTTCGCGTGGGAATTTAGGCGCGCAAATTTAGGATGATTTCTACGTTTCCGTTTCAATTTAAAATATTCTTTAACTCTTCCATTAATTGAATAAGAATTATAGAGCACAAAATATTTGGTCGTAGTATTCCTTGCGGGGTGGTTTGTAGAAAAACTTTTACCCAGATAATTTTATCTCACGGCAGGCCCATTAACCACTATTTAGAATTATAATTAAAAGGTTTTTAAAGTTCTAACACTGAATAAGTCGGTATATAAAATTTTGAGGAAACGTATTTTGTATATGAAATTAAGCGTCTCATTCAACGTTTTGGTGATATACACGAGGAAAGGTAAGAATTTTATTTCCCCATAGTGTTCATTTATAAAAAACTCCCAACAGAAACGCGTTTTGTGATTAATTATTTACGAAATTCGATAGAAAATTTGGCTCTACACAAGTTAATCAATACGTAATATATTTAATATTCCTACGATATGTTTAAACTTAAACAAATAAATAAGTGAATGAAAATGAATTCATTTCATACAATACAGTGGCAAGAGTGATAAAATAGTTCGTTTTCATAATTAAGTATATGGGGTTATATAATAGCAATTTGTTTATTGTTTTAGATAAAATAATGATTAATCGATTTTCCGATCTTTTAAAAATGCATAGACATTTTTTTACAATAAATGTATTTTACATTCAAAAAAACCTATTCTAATTGCTGGTATGTTCTTAAAAGAAAATTTGGTTAAATTTGTCTCAAGGGATATTTTTTGATTCTTTTTTCATATTAAAAATTTGTTATGGCAAAAGTTATATATCAAAAGCAAAATGTAAATTGCGCATGTTTGGCATAAATGATGAAAAAACCGCATACAACATATTTAGATAAATATATTTAAGTGCATAATATTATTTAAGATATTAATTAAAATCAACTTTGGATATAATTTGAAGAATATCTTTATGACAGTGAGAATATAACTGATTACAATCATTTCCAGTACTTCCAAAAAGTTCGGCTTCCTCGTAAACTTGTTTGTATAGTCTTTCATCTGAACCAAATGCTTGATGAATGGAAGGACTGTAAAATAAAATAAATATAAATCAGTCAAATTCATTTAAAGCTTTTTAATAACAAACCTTAAAACGAACGTTAGAACTTCTGGTAATAATCCTTTTTTGTTGGAATCAAATGGATGTCTAGCTAATTCGCAAACAGTTTTCAGAAGGCAAGTTTCATGGAATCCATAGCTAAAAATTATATATTTTAATAAATATAAAATATAATATAATTTATATATGTGTAGCATAAATTTACTTTTCTAAAATATCTTCAACTGCACTATAAAATTCGCCAGCGGTCATATCGTGAGGATGAAGGTTTGAATTGGGAGCATATTTTCTGTAATGGTCGAGTTCCACTGATCTTTTGGGACGTGTTGGCCAAATGGGGACGTTGTAGAAACTGGAGACGTTATAGGGCAGATCATAGTTCATTTGAAAACCCCAGTCAAAATAAAGCTTCCGTTTAGGAATTTCTACAGGCACTGAAAATGATGCTGTAATCTATAAAGCACATTTTTTAGATATTGCAAATTCTATAAAGTTAAATGTTGGCACTTACCTGCAACACTGAGAATTGAGGCCAAAATAAGAAGGGGCTTCGGGGAGGTATCAGGATGCTAATTAAGAAACAAATAACTGCTACACTTCGAAGACTCCTCATGATTGGCACCTGACTTCATACTTCCGATGGTTTGATTGAGATTGAAGCTGATTTGTGTATGTTACATTTTTAGTATCGCAAGTGGACTGAGGCATGCGTCTTTCATGAGGTCTCTGCTGCAGAGCGGTTCCAGTTAAGTGATCTCTTTCTGGGTAATTTGTGTTTACCTGAGGCATTATCAAATTTAATGATAATTGACATGACAGGTTTATTCACCTGCCAGCCATAGCACTCGAGATTGAATTTGTAGAAGTACATATTTATGTTTAAACTGTTTTACCTTTGAAACCATGATGTTAACAGAATAAAGAAATGTTTCAAATGATGTTAGTGCCTTTTTATTATTTTTAATTTAACATATATGACCTTTATAAAGCTTTCATTATCGTACATAGTTCTATTTTACTTTACACTTTATCTCGAAAATTGTGAGACTTTTACTAAGGTAAATTTTTTTGTCTGGTAGGTCACCCCTCAATCTGCTTAAGTTTGTCGTGGTACTTACGGGCCATCCTGTATAATTTTTAAATAAGGTTATGAGTAAGTTATGCATTTTACAAACACAATCTATACAAGGAATGCCGTTTGCTCACTATTTTACAACTAAGTAAAAAGATGGTTATGTTTTGGTTCAACTTAAATTTTTTGTACTGTGTCGGGATTAAGTGCCATGTCTAAAATACTGAATGGACAGTTTTTAATATGCTTGCTGGCGTCGCAGTCTGACTCACTTGCCGCCATACTAAAGTCATCAAATTTTCCATCAAGTGTTGGAAACCTGCAAACATTAAAAAATTTGTATCAATATTCCAAGAGTATTATAATGGGTATTTAACAAAAATGTCTTACGAAAACATTATCCTTAAAACGTCCTGGATCAGAGAATATCCTCGTGGAAGTAAATACTTTTTAGATTCACAAATTGCTTTTAAAATACACGAGTTCATGTCTACGCCAAATCTATAATGCGTTTTGCAATCATCAGCTTTTAAATTATTTATTTTATTTAAAATAGTTTATTAAAATTTACTCACATTGTCCCGAATTCCGACAAATGATCAAAAATATGTCGGCGTTCGCGGTGAGCTCGATAATTTTTCCAGGAGTTGTAATTCCCTGTAAATGGAACGTGCTGTTCCCACTCTGATTTATCGTAAAATTTTTTCGGTGGAGAGTTTTCGTATTTTTTCCAATAAGGTTGATTTTGACGCCAACTCCAATCTATTGGTTGTTTTTGCCATTCATTTGGTTTATGGTTATAATGCCAAGAATTACTTTGGGAATATTTTTTGTGGTAGTTTTGCTATAAGATAATAAATATAAAATAATAACAATTAATAAAGTAAAGCTAGTAATATATAGTGAAAATAAATAATTAAATACTAGGTAATAAGTTAAGTACATAATCGAAATTTCCTATGGGATTTCAGTAACATAATAGGAAAAAATGGGAAAAAACTTTAACTGCCTATTTTTGTAGAATTTTGTCCGCTCGTACGGCTTACGTTTTTGCGTATTTAGATATAAATTGGTATCAACCAAATAAAGCCAAAAATTCAGCAGAGTGTATATGTAAATGTAGCTTTTTAAATAGAATTCGACACTGTCTATACAATTGTTAATCCTCATACATATGTATATATGTAGGTAACCGAATTTTTACTGCACACTGCACAAATAAAGCACAATGTAAAATAAAGTAATGTGTCGATAGTTTGGATTGCGTTTAATTTAAAAATACCCACCTCATGACCGGTCCATATTCGATTTTTCATTTTTGGTGAAGGTGCATCGTGCGCAAATGGAATGCTTGAATTCCAAATATTACCTTCCAACCATATTGTACCACTCTCACTATGAATTGGATGATTTTCCACAATATTAGAACTGCTCATCGTGCCCATAGGATTCATTTGCATGTATTCCTTAAAAAAGGGCTTCTTTCTCATTTTCATAGGTTTCGGCGTTGTGGAACTTCTGTACTTTTTCGGATACCACTCCTCAAGAATTGTCGGTAAAGGATAGTAAACACTCACTTCGATACTAAGATTAACCCCTCTGGGGTACTTCACTATTACCGACTTTCCCATAGCGACAGTAATTTTCATCGATGCGTAGTTAGGAAACACAATAAAACGTTTCTTGCGAGTAAATACTCTTGGAATAGGATTCACGTTTGTTACACAATTCATATTCTTTTCTGAAGTACATCGTGTTATTTGGCAAATCAGGCACAGTAAGAGAAAAATTATAGATTTCATTTGAAGTTAATTTTTGAACTTGCGAACAGATACTTAAAAAACATTATTCATAGTGAAAATGAGAATTAGAACTGGGCCCGAAAGAGACTTGACTCAGTCTATTTAGATTCATGGCGCTTCAATTTCCAAGGTGCTAATTGTTAGGAAAATCACTTTAATAGATGCTAATTAAATCATCTCAAAATCTTTATACTTATAATTTTTAGGTCATTCGACTGTACTTTTAAAATATCGTTTTAATCATTTGTTGTGATTAATTATTTCGAAGAATATAAAAATGTATTTATAGATATTATGGTGATTATTTTGAACAAAATTATTAATCTTTAAAAATACATATATACGTTGTTATACTGAATAATTTGTGTATAGTATTTAATTATATACAAAATCAAGAAGAATTTGCCCATTTTCGCTGTATTGGCAAAATTGAGTGCTCGCATGATATAGTATAAGCAATTCCCACTTTAATATCTCTTTCCAATAAAATTGGGAATTATGAAAATATTCTAAATTAACTGTTTACTCACACAGTTAATTTAGGATATTTTCATAATTCCCAATTTTATTGGAAAGAGATATTGAAGTGGGAATTGCATATACTATATCATGCGAGCATTCAATTTTGCCAATACAGCGAAAATGGGCAAATTCTTCTTGATTTTGTATATACTTAATTTCCGACAGACCAAATAAATCCATCTAGCCATAAAAGAGCACTTTGACTAAAGAGAAGAGGAAGGATGTAACGCCAACAGGGAGTAAAAGTGGCAAATTATATTTACCAGCGTTAAGAAAATCATAAGACGCAACAAATTACGAAGCTCAGTTTAATTAAAATGTTTACTGAAGTGTGTAATGTTAATCAACTCGTGCCGTCAAATTTCGCTTTTACTGCTGCAATATAACGCAGACAAGTACTATTTGATATTTCATTAATTCTATTAATTAGAGGGAACATTTATGGTTCATTTATATCTTAAAAGTTAATTAATGATTTTGAATGGTTTTTAATTGTGCATGATGAAAGAATAAGGGCAGAAAATAGCTCCTTGGGGCTAATCGCCTTAAGAGGGGTTAAACTTTTTCCTTTCGTGTAAAAGCATGCTCTTATCTAATTATAAGACATATAGACATTCGGGAATAGAACATTTAGATTAAATATTTTATATTAAACATATTGACTTTAAAAAAATAAATCAATTCTACGTAATGATTTAGACTTAGAGGCTAGGCAAATGCGAGTAAGTTGCATTGCCGGAAATTTTAGAAATAATCTAAAAAATTCAAAAGTCGTCTTTATTAAAATCAAAATTAAATTTTATGGCCTTACTTACAAGCTTATATTTTCTGTTTCAATTTATTATATTTTTGATCTTTTGATAACGAAAAACATTTTTACATAAATTGTAGCCAACAAGGTGCTTTGGGATATTTTTTTATTTTGCTTATTAATTATTTGTTACAACTGGGACGATGCTACACTAAATCTAAAATTGAAGTTTGATAAGAAATTCTATTTTATCCAATTTTTGGTTTTGGAATAGTTTAATATTTTAAAGTTGAGCAGTAGTTGATAGTTCTCCCTTTGAAATCTAATTGCCTCTGCAAGTAACCAAATTAAATTTGTATGTGCAAGGAGCGATGTAAAAGGCGCTATCCTTCTAGGTGAGCGTTAATAAAAAACGAGAGATTTATGCAACCATGCTAGAAATTCGCAGCAACCTTGCTGCTGCTTGGTAGCGCGAATTTATGGCATCCACGTGCTTTGCTTTTCCAACCAGGTTGTGATAAGATTAAGTACAGAAACTTTGTTATTTGCAATTACCCGCGAAGCCGTAGTTCTTCTTTGAGAAAATCTGCTTGGTTGATCGTGATGAAGATGTAATTAGAACGTTAATTATAGAAAATTTTAAGGAAATCCTTTTTATCTTCTGTGTGAAAATTGATTTGCACCCTAATTAGCTTCACTTGTTCGGTCACAGGAATTTTGGTTGTTTGTTGCTTTATTTTTTGCCCAGTCTTAAGATCTTTTATGAAGTTTATGACGATACGAAATGTTTTTGTATAAATAAAAATTAATTTTTTAATTTTGAAATCAATCTTGCTATGCCGTAATAAAGAAACTTCTTCGTAAATAAATTCTTGGAAGAATGAGTAAATTGTCTGTTTTTGTATTCCTTTAAGGAGCTCTCAGTTGACTCAGTGAAAGAAACCTAGAAATGAGAAATATGCGTTGTATCGAATGTTCAAAATCCTTTAAGGATGTACGTGTGGTAGGAAAATGTAAAGGTAGTTTTAGCAAATAGTTCTGGTTCAGGTGAGTTGATTATTTTACTATGTTTATATATGTATATATCTGAAACTGCATTGTAAATGAAGAGCTTTAGGGTGCTTTACCTTTATTTGAAATGAGCTCTGTATTTTAATTACGTTAAACTCTAAGGTAAGATGATACTGTTTCAGGAATTCATTTCACGCATCCTTGTTTTCGTGTGAATACTTCCCAGAATTGAGCTAAAAGACCAGCTGTTTAAAAGCATATAATACAAGTCCGTTTGAATATATGTACTCTTCTCAATAATTTTAAATACAAAATTACTCCTAAGTCTTTTAGCAATTTTTGATTTGAAGCTGTAGTTGGGTGCTTTTGTTGGAAACCACACTTCTTTTTTTTAAAGCCATATATTTTCTTGCAGTTGGTGCAATTAAAACTTTAGGATAGTTAAAGAAAATTTTAACAAAATTTAAAGATGTATGTCATATTTGAATACATTTTTAATACATAATTGTAATTATAAATATTTGTTCAGCAAATGTATGTATGGCTTATTTAATATTCTAAATGCTGAGGAAAAGCTCAGTTGAAATTATATACTAGAAACATTTTTAAAAAAATTTGGAGTGCATTCACAGTAAGTAGACGTATATAGCAGACTATTCACAGATATGACCACATAAGTGTAGATTGGAGTTTTTGACCAATCCCAAATTTTCAGTTTTGTAATAAAATATCAGTTTAAAGCATACGATAATGCTCTTGCGTTATTTAAAGAACAAAAATAAATAAAATCAATATAATAAGAAAAGTAAAGGGATATTTGAATTATTATTTTCATATCATTATTTTTATATGATGCTTTTAGTAAAAATAACTTCAAAATGTTTGCGTGTTAAAGAAATATCCTCAAAGTACACAGTAGAGTGTAAATGAATATTGATCTTCAGCCGGAAAATTCCAAATTTTTGATTACAATGGAAGGCTCTTAAATCAGGCCTTTTTTGTAATTTATAGTTTTCATTATAAAGCTGAAGGGAAAAAGATCTCGTGTGTGTGAATTGTGAATAAATGTTGAATGTTAACAAATATCCTCCGCAAAAAGTACATGCATATGAGCCTTTCCTGGGCAAAATTTATTAGCTGCTATCGTGAGGATGGAGAGGCGATACATGCTCCACTGTCTACGGACGGATGCATATATGCTCTCAGGTTTCGCCTTCTGGTCATCAATTATCATTTCAATCGAGTGGAAACGAACTAAATGATCCAGTAAATCCGTTTAATGTTTTCAGTGATAGCTCCTTTACTCTGTCTTTGCTTCGAGAATATAGTAGAATGCTTCCATTATTCAAATATTAAGAAGGAACGTGGAATATTAATTAAGCTCTGAACTGGTGTGGAAAGCTAAAGATATGTAAGCAGAAAAGAGGTATTTGAAATTTTCCAAGTTAGTACAATTGCGTGATAAGCATGAAAACGTGGTGCCGCGCCGCGCGTCTACCAAGGCCTAAACATGAATCCTACTCCCACGCTTATCTTCTGCAATAAATTAGCAATGCAGAATAGCTTTGATTGCAAGCAAGCATTCGGCTTGATTTTACTCATAAATTCCCATTTTTCTATGCATTTTTCCATAAATTTCTAACTGATTTCAGAGGGACGGATTTTCGCGGATGCATCTGAAAACAATTGAATGATGTCTTTTCCAGGACGTTTACTTCTACTTTTCGTTGGAAACGATAAATATTTTTTATTCTCTTTAATTTTTATATGTAGAAATATAAAAAGTAAGCTATTTCTTGGAGTTAATTCAAAGTTTTTACAAAGGCACTTTTAAATTAAAGATATTTGAAAATATGGGTATGCATTTAATAACCAGATTTATTATTCTATTTTCCTCCTAATCAGACTTCCAGAAGTCGAAATCACAGCAATTTTAAAGCAAATGACAGACAAAACCGATTTCTTGAGATTCACTTGAGGTATACCTATAGGAACTTCAAACTTGAAGTTCTAGTGCCAAAAAGTTATTTTTAAAATTAATTTGTTATCAGATATATAGAAATCAGATATATGTACTTATTCAAAAATATTTGATAATACTCTCTCCCTACTTCTTTTAAAAGAGTTATGATTTTAATAAAAAATGCAATAAATTTCCTCTTCACAGAAGGTAATATGAATAATAAACGAATAGTGCCCGAAGGATATTAAAATTTATGTTTATTTCCTAATTGGTCGACTTTCTGAAGCACTATATTAATATTTACACTGAATAAATATACATATAAAAATTAATAAAACTCCAGGTGCTATTCATCCATATTACAAGCCTTTCATCAGCATGTAGATATAACAAATTTATTGTTGCCCTGTCGGAGTAAATTATCATTTGCCTGGCCTGTAAGTTCATTTCGATTATGTAATTAGATTATGGTTGCCACACATTATTGCCGATATATTTGTTCTACTGTCATTGATTATTTAGTGGTACAAGCCAATAACAAGCAAATTTTTGACTTTATCTCTGAAATATCATTTAAATTCGAATTTGTGAAAATTACTTCTCAATGACATCGGCCATAATGGAAAGTTTTTTTTTTCGAATGAGAGGCACGAATAATATCTACATAATTACAATTCGAGGGCGGAAATATACTGTTTATGTTGTTAAATAAATTTTAAACCTCCGATTGATTTCCCATTATTCAAATATTTTTATTTGTTGTGCTTTCATTAAAGATATCAATTTCGCTCCTTTCGTATTTCACGAAGCGGAACAATAATGCTTTCGGGAAAACTATTTCCTCAAAAGCACCAGAGGCCAATGGAAAAACTTACTTTTGGGTGAATAGTCGCATCAAAAGTATCCACTAACAAATAAACTATAGAGCAATGCACCACAATGCCTGCAGAACTTTGAGACTACGGCAAAAAGTACGAAAAGGCGGATATACTTAATGATTTAAGTCCTGAAAAAAACCCGCTGAATTTCCCGATATTTCATTCAAAGTTTTTCAAAGCGAAAAATATTTCGTTATCATAACATGCTTTCTGACCTCAATTTTCCGCAAGCACCATATTCATGTTTTTCATCGATTATAGGAACGAGGACCGAATTCCTAGAGAAATATCTATTCGCTTATTTATTCAAATAATGTGCTCTACATAAATTGAAAAGGATGGAGTTTTGCTTGATCCTCATATGGGGATAAAGTTAAAGTCACAACTCACAATTTATAACTTTTTGAAGTGACGCATTTATGAAAAGCTGCACTTAGACCGCATCATTCATTGAAGTTTTCAAAATATCCGCAATTCTGTATTTGCTAACTTTCCTGTTAGAGGTTTCTGTGGCATTAGGAGACTATGGAACCTTTAAAATCGCATAAATAATTTTAAATAAAGTATTACCCTAACCCTCAAACAAAATAGCGACAAACACAAAGCTCAGTCAAACATGAATAAAATTCACCCGCCGAAAATTCCGAAAACAAAATTGATATGGAAATCAATGGAGATTTAATAAAATGTTTGTCGTATTGCATTACATTTTAGATGTAACCATGAACTAAAATTTGCGGCATATTGTCCTTTCCAACTATTAATAATTTTAGTTCAAAATTGTAATAAATTCTTTTATTTGAAATTTTCCCTTTTTACTACGGGGACACTTTTTCTAACGGGAAAACTTTCCGTGAATTCTTTTTTCCAGTGCCCTATTTTTCCTTTAATTCTTTTCTCCAATAGGGTTTTTTTTTTTACAAATTGTCTATTGACTGAATATTTTCCTTTTACAAATTGCCTATTTACTGAAGATTAAGATGCAAAAAATAGTGCTTTGGTAAACTTTTCCGATGGAAAAAAAAACCATTGACAAAACTGTCCATTGGAAAATTCGGGCTGTAAAAATGGATTGGAAAATGTACGTACCAATCGTATTAATGCATAATAATCAAAATAAATAAAGGAGTATTACAGCAAAATTTATTATGATTAAAAATAGTAATCTAATGATTTCCTTACCACTAAAAATTTGTAAATAAAACAAAAGTTAAAAAGTCAAAACCCGACTATGCAAAGGCTTAAAACAAGTTTAAAATATTATACAGAATTATTTTCTCAGAATTGTATAATTAGATGAATTTTTTTAGTCCTTTCTTCACCCCTATCCTGGAGAAGAGATCTTGAAGACCTCACTTTGAGCCTTCTATTTAAGTTCCTCGCGTGACATTCGCTACTTGTATTCGACACCGCTGCACACTCATCGGTTGTTCTGCAATAACTTTACTACATAAAATTATAAACATAAAATCATTTATTTTATTTTAATATTTAATTTATATACATTATGTTTGTAATTTATGATAAAACCTTCATTTAATTTCTATATACGAAAGTTAGCGTGTTCATTAAATGATATGTTTTCCATTTTGAAATGTGAAATGAAACTCTCCTGTTGGGTATAAATTTCTTCTTTATGTAAATAATTTATATTAATAACAAACATACATAATAATAATGAGTTGTCCTGTTTAGAAAATTGCTATAAGTATGTTTGTAATAATTAGGTATATATTCTTTAATTATTTTCTATTGCGTTTTGGTGTATGTATTTACCAAATAAAATCGGTAGAATATTTGTCTTAGATTTAATAAAGGATATAAATACAATGGCTTTGTCGGGAAAATCTATAATTTACAAAGGTTCTGCAATCCGAATTACAAGGATCCCAATTTCAGGGTTGTGGATTTGCCGATTTCCCGGAAGTACCGCTATCAATCACGCGTTATCCGTTATTATTAGAATTATCAAAGCGACTTTTTCTCCGATTTCAAAATCACGTTTTTCCCCAATCTGATAAGCGCGTGATTCTGCTGAGAGGAAAGGAAGAGCTTTTCAATCAATAAAATAAATGGAATGATACTGAGCAACCCTAGAAAAATTCGCACTCTATTGGACCAACGCCCCCGCCCTTGCCCCCTCATAAGTATGAATAAAAATGTGATATCCTGTTGGACCCAGGAACATATTTTCAATTTCGCGCTTTGCTCAATTTTTCTATCAAAATCTATCAGTGTCATCCGATGACGACAAGTCCTATTTGGTCGTTCACAACCTTCGGGGGCTTCCGAAAATGTTTTCTGTCCAATGATTGATTTCTCGTCGATATTAAGCTTAATGCCTTCCCTTCCCGGAGCTCCCCGGGAACGATAAATGGAATGACCTATCTGCTTTATCTCCGCTTTTATAGGTCCTTGAAAACTTGTGCGCATTAAATCCACTTGTTGGTGGCCGCCAAAGGAAAACGGCTCTGATATTCCGCGAAATTAAGCCACCCTGCGAGGGCGCTCATTTCGGCCTTCCACCTAGCCTTATTTTAATAAAACTTGAAAAATTCAATAAAGTCTACTTACCATGCTAAAAGACAATTACAAAGAAGTGGGAGGCGAAAGTGAGGCTGTGCTTAAGGTTTTGCGATAGAATTTCGAAATTACGGATATTATAAAAGATTGTGGGGATTTTCAAGTCTAGCAGATTACATTTGTTTGTATAGCCGAGCAACTCCTTAGTTCAATCAGAGCGTAGGGTAGGTAACCTGCTTACCATTTTTAAAGTTCGGTTCCATTAGCACAAAGAAACTATTTTCGGCAGTGGCTATATTAAAAAAGTAAACAACGGGGTCGTAGAAGGAGATAGATGCAGATCTTGGAACGGTTTAAAGTACCAAAATTCCCGTCACGTAGAACCAAGTGGTGCAAGAGTTAGCCAAGTGCTCTTACCCGAAATAAAACTACCAATGAAAGACGAAAAATTATGTTTCCGTGGATCAAACCTTTGGCTAAAAATTTTCCGTTTTCTGTCCTTAACTTAACTATATGTAGGTCCATAACAGCGGTGGCTTAAAGTTTTCCAATGTTGGAAAAATCTTCTGAAAAGATGTATTGCTTCACTTTTCACGTAGAACAAGATGGCACAAGCTGTTTTGATTTACTCTCTGAAATATTTCGAATGCAGTTTTGGTCCTCCTATTTGTGACCAAGATGACCAAGTCATGAGGATTGAGGCAATTGCATTTGCAAAGCAATGAAATTGTGTCACTTGAAAAATGACAAGCAAAATTCGAAAAAGGCCATGGTTTATCTGGTTATCAGGAATTGAGCAGATACATGTTCTGTTCCAGCTCATGTAAGTTTTGTTTAGACATTTCTTTTCCTTTCGAGAAAATAAATAGGACACCTTCAAAAAGTTCCTTTGACACGATGGCTTATTTACTCCTTTTTGAAATTGATTTATGTATCCCTACTTATATATTTACTTTTGCCGCATTTACGACATCAGTTTACATAATATATAATAATTTATTTTTATGTTTGCATAGTGTAGCAGGAGGTTGATGGTATCATTATTACAAAAGCTTAAACATTTGATTAAAATAACGATGTATGGTCCCAAGAATGCTTTCGAAACTTAAATTATTGAACCTAGTAAGCATGTCTTAAACTTGAACGTAATTGCGTGCACAAGAGCTATAAGAAGGTAGTTCTAAAGTAAAATTTGAAAAGCGTAATCTTCGATCCGATATCTTGATGTTTATAATTGAAGCGCCTTGTTTTATTTGAAAATCAGTTGAACCTGTTACTTAAAAATGGATTTTAAAATGTTGCCACCCAATGTATCAAACGAAAATTTAAATTAAACTTATAATGTAAAAATATACCAATTCTTAATATCTGAAACTTCAAAGACGTTACACTTCGCTTCTTAGTCGCACAAGCTTTTTTGGTTTTTTTACATCTACGATGGGTTAAAATTCCTTCTTTTTCAAATGGTAAAAGCCATTTTGTATTAACCGTTTCAGTCCCTTGAGATCTTCGCCTTTTTACTTTAAGTGCTTTTGACCTTATCGATTGACACATGTGTCCCGTAAATTTTCATTCAATGAAAGTGAAGAATTTGTCAAGGAGACAAATTTTACCTCCATACCATGCCTAAAAGGGTGATGAAGTGATGGTCAGCTAACATTATATTGAGGACTGCTAAAAATACCTTAAAAGGGTTCTAAAGGGTACTGAAGGATCTATCGTATGTAATATTAATGTGAAAATTGAATTAAATTTCCTAAAATTGTGTTAAATTGTTGGCAATCAATTAAATATGAAAATATGTTATGTGCATTAATTGTAAAGCTTTACATGGTTTATTTATAGAGTTCGAAATCAGATAAGAGATAAGCAAACGTTTCTTTGCAACAATAGGAAAAGCGAACTACAACTTTGTTCTCAGGTTATAAATAGAAGAAATGTTTATTTATATAATTCGGGAAACTATACATATCTTTTTGAATTTTGGGCGTATATTGATAGACTATTGTTTTGACTCTTGCTGACTGATAGAACCCGAAGGTATAGTAGACCGGCAATAAGTTGTTTAATATTAAATAGTATATGAAATTTAAATTTAATTGGAAAGGTGGTTTTATGCAAGCATTTTCCATTATATTCTTTTATTACGGACGAATGTGACTAAGTTTGGGTATCAATTTCATCAATAAATAAAATTGTAAATTAATTCGTTTGAGCTGCCCTCCTTACTTGTGCAGGATGGTGTCGTGTTGCAAGCTTGCAAATTCCACTGAACGAAAATTTCATTATTTTCCTAATTTCGAACCCGTGCGAACCAAGTACCGATTGACAACCGAAACTGCAAGTGCAACATATCGAACAAATTTGAAACGAAAGTTAGCTCGGGGGATAGAAAAAAAAGGAACCATTTTTATTTGTCATGCAATGCGGTGACGACGAGGTCTGCAAACTGCAACATGATAAAAGTTTCATGGATTCAAAAGCTTCTGTGAAGTTTTGTTCAAACGCGAATTTAATAGCAGCCAGTAGATTCGAGTACAGAAAACTAAATTCTTTTCTGTGTATTTTCTGCATACTGGGAAACTTTTATTATTTGCTTTGCTTTATGAACTTTGTCACGTAAGCAATGGACCAAATTGAAAAGACTTTTGTGCCTCAGTGGAAAACTGAAAATTTAAATTCAGGAAAGAGGAGCGGCGGAAGAAATTAAATGCAAGACAAAATATACACAAGAAATTTGATGCTCATACAAGAGCTGAAAATAAAATTCATTAGTCGGATCCTCAAATAAACCTCACTTTGAAATTTTGCTGTTACTATTGTACTAACGGGGAGAAAACATCTTCTGCCTGAATTTAGGGCGGTTTTATTTATTTATATTTAAAATTAATGTATGTTTACTTGTAATAAAATAAGATGTCATCCAAAGGTCCTTACTGATTACGTTTTTGTTAATTAATAAGATTAAAGTTATCTTTTCTAAAACTCGTTTAAGATAACAAGGTATTAAGTCGAGATTTAGTAGACAGATGGATACACTTAACAAATCCAATCACGGCTATAATGAAAGTAAATTTGTATGTATGTATTTTGTTATTTATTTTATAACATCTTTTTTAACCATATCTGTGATATGAATACCTCATGGTGAGACATCTAAGAGATCTTCCCCACATGTATACAAATGGGATTTCTAAAAATTGTTTTCAAAATAGAAACTATCATAGTCCGAGTAAAAATTGAACAGGCCTAAACATAGCCCAACAGAGGTACGGTTCGCCGTAGCAAAAATTTAAGTTGTTAAAATGTAGTCCGTCACTGGCGCGTATAATTCCTGACGTACCCGAAACAGCTCGAGTCTGTGCCTCATTTGGGCGTCTATGTCCCAATGAAAAATATTTACTTGGGAGAATATTATTGAGAGAAAAATTCACGCATAAGTGAAGAAAACTGTAGGAATTTATTTTCCCATGATTTTTGTCTAAGAACGCAACGTGAGTTAAAACAATATAAAACATCTTCGAAAATCACATAACTACAACAAGAGTGAAAGTGAGTTAATGTGAAAATCTTTTTGAAAATAAATGATATTATTTTCTGTAATAAAATGCCTATGAAGTTTGCCATCAGTTTTATTGTGACTGATTTGTGAATACAAATTTCGAAGTGCTATTTACTGCACAACCACATTTATGATAATCTACGCAAATTAAATCAATTTTTAACCAAAATTACCAAATTTTACACATTATCCTAATTTTTATTTACATATGTTCCAGTAATACAACTCCTTGATTTTCCTTTGAAATTATTTCAAATAGGAATTTTTGAATACCTACGTTCAGCGAGCCCATGGCAAAATTTCATACTTTATTTGATTTCTAAAGTGAAATCATTTCGTTTTTAATTCATTCACAAAATATCACTTTCCACCACATTAAACATTTAAAAATTTCTTTCAGCGTAATGAATTTATTAGCCAGCCAGCAGAATTATTGGTTCGGTCTAAAAGCGGTGATTTGAAAAAAATATGAAATTTTGTGAATTATTCTACGGAACGAGGGCCTCCGGGCTTACAGCAAGGGTATTTTTCTTGCTGTAATTGGGGCTACAGACTTCGAAGAGGTTTTTAATTAATTATCACCTTTACAATAAATAAAAGCACGTGTCGTACGCACTTCCGTGCGTGCTCCGTAGAGCGTGTAATTTCGATGATGCTACACTTCCTGCGCCGGTTCCTAGGTACTACTTAAATTTAAATCCTCAAGTTTGCAGCGTCGGCTTGTTTAAGATGTAACGAACAAGCACATTAAGCTCTCATCTGAGGCTCCGGGCAGGTGTATAGACATGGCAAATGCATTTTGAACATTGTTGTTGCACAGCGCCTTGTGCTCGTTGCATCTCAGAAATCTTTCTTGAATATGCAAAATGATTTATTGCCTTGGGCCTACCTTCAAGAGTTCTGGTGTGTGCGCTTGCATTTGAACTGGCATGGCAGCCTGAATAAGTTTTCTGGATTCGCACCAAGTGTACGTACCCGAGGATAAAAAGTGAGTTTAATAAGGTTTGCAAGTGGCACGTCTTGTTCATAAGGAAACAACTAACGTCTCATAACAGCTTTGCTAAGTACCCCGAAGTAAGACAGGTGCCATATGAATTAACCCTTTGTTGGCTTCTTTTGTTAACTTAAGGTTGAAACCTTGGGCTGGTGAAGGTTCACGAATTGTTTGCTACAAGTTTCTTTACCTATTCATTTTATTTGCCGACATTTACTTAAATACTTATTACTTGCATATGACACAGTGTTAATGGGTAATTGTATTTTGTGTAACTCGTAAATTTGTCCTTGGAGGTTTAATGAAAAGCATTTCATTCAAATTTTAACTTGGTAGGTATAGTGTATTGTATTATTTTATTTTTCATAGACCAGACTAAATGAGGAATTATTTAGTAAGTTTTTTCAGGGATATATTTTTAAAAATTATAAAAATACGTTATCATTTTTCTTAGTGAGATAAGTTATACTTTGAAAATTTGTTAACAATATCCGTTGAAAGATAAAAGATTTGTGTTTTCATGTTTTTGATAAATCTCGGAAATTACTCTTTTAATATTTTTAGTAGTAGATAGTAGAGAAGTTATTTCTTATGGGTGTCCAGAGTCGTTGATTTGAGATATGTTACCAAAATTCATTTTGAATAAAGAATCCAATATAGAGGATTTTAAAAGGTGAATATAATATGGTGAACGTTATTTGGAAATTTGTATGGAGCATGAATAATAGACAATAAAAGACAATTTTAAACTGATAAAATTTTCAATTGATAAGGATAAAAGCATTTCTAAAAATGTTTCTACGAGTTGCAGTGCTAAGTCTAAACAAAAACACATCTTCAAACCCTGCTTCCCAATGTACTCCTTTTGTAAGGAAAATGTGCCAATAGTGTGGTGGAGAATAATTACTAATTTTATATTTCACTGCCAAACTATTATATATTAAGCATAATTATGTATTACTTATTAACAATTATTGTTAAAATTTGAACAGTGTGACATAATTGGAAAGGTACATTTATTATTATTATGGATTAAGTTCAAACAATTCCGCTGTATTCTTTTTCTAAATTATTTTGGTTCAATCTCCGAAAAGGAAAACTTTTTAAACGCATTAAACGTTTCTAAAGTTCACATATAAATCTAGAAAATTTTAAAATTCTTTTACTGTCCTACATATCTGAATTTTATGGTCTGTAAAAGAATAAACAGCACTACGCCCACCTATAGTTTATCGTCAAGAGGGCTGTATAAGTGAGTGGATGTGACACATCCTATGTAAGAATGAGTGAGCAATATACGAGGAATTACAAAGAATTCTTTATCATTTTTGAATTATAGATGTTGTAAGGTAAAACTGAACACAACAAGGGCTTTCACATATTTTCAGTAATCATATTTGTAGAAAAAATAAATAAATGTTTTCTTCTTGTAGACAACTTTGACATTTTACTGTATGGCTTTTAAAACTTCCAAGGCTTTCACATTATTTCGTTCTGTTGAATTCGAATATTGAATTTTCGATCTTAGGATGTTATCGCTGGATAGGTACATGACTTCTGCTCTACATGTGATGAATTATTTTGTTTTGAAGAAGAATCATTTATTTACATTCCATCAAATTATTTAGGTTTTTGCGGAATTGGTATATATTAAAAATATGTATATAAAATGGTACCATACTCTTCTGGAAGTTCACAGTAAGGGTCAATGGCACGAATAGAATGCTACAAATATTATTTGTAGGTATATTTTACACAAATTCAACAATGTTCTTTTCAATGTTAAAGAAGAATCCCTCATCATAAAGTTCATCATGTCTACAAAATTTGAGCCAGCTACATAGCGAGCATTAATAACAAACCTGGTAGGATAAGAGTAAGTTTATTTTATTTCTTTTACATCTCAGAAATGAGTTCTCTCTCAATTTTGTTTTGTTCGATGATTTCATGTAAGGATCCATGCATAAATTTCGGTGAATTCAAAAATAATAAGATCTTGCGTTTTGTTGTGAATTGCCACAGTCGTCATATCAATTTCAATGTTAGCTTCGGTGTGCGTAGCTCGGTATAATTTTCGGAACAATGCTCCGAAGCAACAATTGTGAGCTTACGACGTTCTAATGTAAGGAATGAACTGAAAATAGGTATTCAGGTGCCCTGAGGTGAATAACCTAATGAGAATTAATCCTCCATAGAACGTAAACGTGAGAACGCAGATGGAAATCCCTTTCATCCAAGGGACAGAGTAATTAAAATATTTGCAAAGCAAAAAAGCTCTGCCCTAGAATTTACAGCATGCGGCATTTTCCCTTTTAACTTAAATCACTTAAAGTTACTTCACACAATTTACTAACCACTTTGTTTGCAAATAGCGTTAGATACCCCACAAATCCATGAAATATTCTGACCTATTTATATTCAGGTAAGTAGGATGAATCCAAAGTGGAATTTCATCTTGGTTCTTAAAATTGAATTTTGGTGTTGCTCAAAGGAATACATCACGAAAATTTTATTATTTTAGGGACCTTTCAGGAAGGGTTTTCGGAAAGGGTTAAGAGTAAAATTTTCGATAGTTTCAAGGAAATTGCTTTAAGTCTCAAACATTTTAAGGGCTGCCAAAGTATTTGAAGGTTTCAGATAAGATACGATTAAGGTTTTGAGGATTTTATGTAAATTAATAAGGTTTTCAATTAAGGATTCAATTTACGGTATGCATACATATAAGTAAAATTCAGCACTAGTCGATAAAACACCAAAGTTAAACAGAAAGAGTAAAAAGGAAGCATGAAAACGTATGACTTTCCTTTTGTTCAACATTTTTCTACGGCATTCAAAGTCTGTCAGTCACCATAAAGTGAAATTAAGTATCATGCTTAACGTAATTCAACCAATAAGCGCAATTTTTGGATAAACGTTTTCTTGCGACATAAATGTGAAAGCTCAACAGGAAGGTGATATGACCTGGACAAAAAATTTACAAGGTTCTGCTTGGAACATGTTAAAAGTAATGTGGCATGTGCAAAACAAGTTTAGTGGCGACGTGCTTGAAATACGAAGATTTCTGAGAGTACAGCGAAATAAAACAAGGAAGTTCAAAGATGCCATCTTCCTTGTGCCTTCTGGTTTTTACATATACATATAGTAAGAAAGTATACAACAAAAAAGGCGGAGTGCAGGTCTTCTGAAATTACGAAATGATGGATCAAGTCTCTGACGTAAATATATGTAGTAAATGGTAAAACATAAGTGAAAATAATAACAAGTGGTACGTGAGGTAAGTACCTGTCGAGGAGGAAATGTTTAGTGCCTTAATGTGAAATTTGTTTTAGGTATTTATAGCCGTTGAATTTGAATAGATGACTGTGTAAGACTGAACAAAATATAACTTTAGGAAAAAACAAAGTTTTACAGGTTTAAGGTGCAAGATGAACTATATATGAGTAGATTAAACTAAGTTCTTAAACTAAAATTTCATTTAATTTGAACTTAAATGAATCGCAAAATCTTGTTTAAAATTTATTTAATTGGAATTCAAAGCAATCAGATCAGCAAAAAAAAAAAAAATATTCAATAAGATTTCACAGAAAGTTTTGTGATTCTACAAGTTAAAATCTGTACGAAGGAGCATTAGAAAGTCATCAAAGAAACTAGTAATCAGTAAAATATCATACTAATTGTGACGTTTTTGTAAATTATCAACACTGATCAGTATGAAATAATAGCATTTTAAATCAAACTGAAAAATTACGATGGTTTTCTTATGTACAAAATAATTCAATTTAAAACTAAATCACATTTTTCATCGACCACGTGAAACATGTGTCTAGTATAAATTTTGAAAAGTAATTTATAGATAATACCTGTTCCGAGAAGGAAAAGAATGATAATATTTCCGCCAGCCATAAAGAACCTCAAATCCTCTGAGGGATTCAAATAAATCTTGTTGAGGTGTGGCCTCAAATCTATGCGTATGAAATATTTCCAATGTACATATTTTCAATAAAAGTAAAAGATTTTTAGAAAGTGAAAAGACAATACATATATAAAACACCAGTGGATGAGTTCGGTTCTTAGATAACAAGATGTACACAGAGTTTGGGTCTAGTGAAGTGATGATACATATATTACTTTAATTTACTAATTCGTCTGCATTATTTATAAAGAGAACACATAATAATAATAGAAGAATATAAAAATACATACATATCTATCTTTGAGATATCGAAAACAATTTGATTTTCGGCTTTGGAATATTTAAAAAATGTCGATACTGATTCAAGGGAAGCTACCAGTTAGGCTTTACCTTAATAAATTATAAATTTATTTTAGGCCATTCGAGTAAAGTTTATCAGCAATAATTTGTTAATTGCACTATGCCATTATTCAGGAGAGTTCTCTGATTCGGAAGCCTAAAATAAGGGGTAATTATACAAACTAATGTAATATTCATAGCTTTCTACGAAGCTTGCTGGAGCATCCACATTGAAATCGTGCCGAATTTTAAGTAATCACCTAAATCACTTCATGTAAATCAACAAAGTGGAAAATGCGGACATCCGAACCAACTAGGCACAGGACCTCTCTCTCGATTCCCCTTGGCTGCGGAATGAGTTCCAAAATTCAATTCGATTTGGGTGAATAATTTAGACTCTAGCGAAAGAGATTTGGGTCTAAATTTGGCATTCTAGCTTGGTGCAAGAGGAGCTCTGTTTTACATATGTCCGCGGCCAAATTGGACATAGAATTAATGAAAGTTCAGTAAGCCGGGCAAGTCAACGTCAAAGGCAAACTTTTGCAATTTTAATGCAACTTGGTACAACTGCAGCAATTTAAGGGAAGGCTCTACTGACCAATGTAATGACTAATTTATCGATGTTTAGCTATTAACTAATAGATTATAATAAATGGAGTTATCAAGTTAATTTCGTTACTTAACCTCTACCAATTCGTCGAAATTTATTCAGTCTTTAACAGTAGTTACAATTTTTTAAATATTCTTTAAAAACTAATTCATTGTAACGCCTAAAAGTAACCCTTTAAAAAAAAATTGTATTAGGTTGGATGTTTAAATTAAAATAGAATGAAGTTAAAAATACTTATGCTAAATAGTGATTTGTAAAAGTAGGAGTAAATTCTGAAATGTAAATCGATTAAAAATAATGTTTTTCTCATTTCAATTATAATTTCACAAGAAAAAAGGAATTAAAATGTCCAGTAATGTTGCCATATTTACAATTAAGCGAGATGAGGTAACATGGTAAAAAATCAGGTGCATTGTTTTACTCAATTATAAGGAGTAATTTCGGCGATTTTAATGAGTTTGATGAGCGTGTATTAAATGGGGGAAAATAAAGAACAAAATTATTCTTTTTGACTACATATTAAGGAAAAACATAAATGCAAACCTTTATTGTAGCGTTGTCTTTTCTACGATTGCTGCAATTTTTTATGAAAATTGCATTAAATGCGAAATTTACAATCATAGAAATTTTCTCAAATCAGGCACTATACGAAAGATGTTTTGGCAGTTGTAATGTTTGTTGTTTATAATTATTTTATTCTATTAAAAAAACTCTACACAAATAGAAGATATGTCCCATAATCTTGTGCAGGAAAACTATACAATATAGTATATGTATATGTAAAACCATGATTTATGTACATATTTAAGTAAATAAACGAAAGATAATTTAATTTATACGACAACACTACGTTAAGCCTTGCAGTAATTTAGCGAAATTTCAGAATTAAGATGATTGTTGATTACCTTTAATTATACAGGAGTGCATGTGAACACTTTGAGAACGCTGTTTTCGTTTTAGCTATTTTTAATTATTTTACCCGTCTAGAATCCAGTCGTATCGCAATTACGTTATGTTTTGAGAATAAGACAAGGTAGAAAACGTTCGTAAGCTCGAAACAAAAGTTCGAATCCTTATTCTGGATGTATAAAATACTACTTTTCTATAGCACTTTCTAGTGCACCAGCTGTGAGCTTTATTGACTATTGACTATTGTATTATATAAATTCTTATATCGGTTTATAGAAAAAAGTGAATTTTGCCAATTATGTATTTAGTTATGAAATTGTTAAAGCCCCTTGTATTTTTAAATAATTAAATCGAAATACCAAAATTGAACAAATGCTGTCTTTTGTATTTTCAAATCAATTATTTTCAAATACATAACATCGTGGGATAATTTCGTTACGAATTCGTAATTTACCGAAAAGTCACATACATACCACTTATGGTGTTGGTGTTGATTGGTGCTATTAATCTACTTGTAGCGTACGGTTTTGTCCACCTTTTATATTTGTTTTATAACAAAAATTGCAGCTCTAGTTTTAAATTTGAACAAAAGCCTGGATAATGGTTATTAAAATAAGGAATTAAATCTCTACCCCGAAATATATCGGAATGAATTTAGAGCTCCATTACAACCACACAATGGGAGATCCTTCAATTTGAGATCTAAACGACTTAAAATATTCTGAAATACTTGTGGAACACTTAAAAGCAAAGTCGTGTACATTTTCGTCCGGCCGATGGTAGGTACAAGCTATCTGCCAGATTTCGAGCAATTTGTGTTCCTTGTTGGGGCTTCAAATTGCAGACCCTCTTATTAGTTGTCATACAACAGAAGCTACATCTGCTTAATTTAACAGTCTCATTCGGGTTCATTGAAATCACAATGACGTGTCTGTTTTGCGGTCTCAAGAGGTAGAAAGCCCTAGAGTGCACTCGACGGAGAGTAAGGGAATATTTTTTGTGAAGACGTTGTTATCTCGTCCTTTCTTCTGTTCCAGAATGGTTGTCAGACAAAGGGGGGCTTTTTCATTTCAGTGTGTTGAAACATCGTAATCACACTTATGAGTAAACATTTTGAGCGGCTCCCAAGGAAGTCTTCACTCGAGTAATGGATTTTGAAGCCAGAAAAGTTTTCTGGAATGTCCTCTTGCCAGTGCATTGATTTCCTTTTACATTCGGAACAAGCTCGTTTTGTGTTTGTGTGCAATATCCATGCATATATGTATATGATAGTATATTATAATGCATTAATATCCTGTTCCGAGCCGAAGCTTTACTTTGCAGCGGACTCAAGGTGCACCCTATATTTTTTCCCTTCCCAACATAATGAGAGTTCATGAATAAATTCGCAGAAGTCAAAGTGGGAAATGCTTGGGAATGGAGCCGTCTTCGAAAAAGGTCGGAAGGGATCCGAAGTGAACAAAAAATGTATTTAGATTACACTTTAGGGAAATGGTCTCGTACTTGAATGATGCAAGTTCCTTTGGAGGGTTTTATTTTTTTTTCATTCGGCCAGTTCTACCGTAATACTCAATGTTCTATCATCTACCAGACCCTTTTGGGGTTGTCAAGTTTAGCAGGATGATTAATTCGAGTTAAGTTCAGGGGAAGACATTCGTAGCTGCTCCTCCACGGCAACAGGGACCAGAACACATGACAAAACAAAAGACAACCCAAGCCATGCTTGTCATTAAAATTTCATCAAGTTTTTCTCGTTATTTTCAGAGGGTACTTTTACTTGTGATACTCTAATTCTCCTTGGATAAAACTTTTTGATTTTTTTGAAGTTGCGTAACTTCCGTTTGGCCCATAAATGTTCTGTTTTAAGAAGAACAAAGTCAATAAAACTCTCATGGGTATATGACTTGTACATTTTGTCATTTTCATTAATTCCAAATCGATGATGTAATCATTTGTGTATTTCACGCATCCAGAAATGTTTTGTGAGTTACTTTTGACCAAGATTGATTGTTTTGCTTATATTATATAAATACTTCCATATTTGGAGCTATTATTTTAATAAAGGCTGCATTTAACACATTCACTACCAACTATCCCATAGCTGAATGTGTAATAATAAAGTTATATTCAGTTTATATGTTTTTTAAAAGTTCTAAGTATTTTGCATCCCAGTGAGAGTAAGAGTCGAGCGGTCGACAGCTAACGAAACTTTAAACGCGTTTATTTCAAAACAACCTTTTCTTCTCACCTGGTGTTGATGGTTACAGAAAAACTAAAATCTTTCTCAAAATTTTATGTAACGCTTACAACCTTTTAATAATAACTTCAAACTTTTTTAATAACCATAAGATTAAGAAGGACAAATTTCGGAGCTCCTGTTCATTGCCATCTATATAAATTAGTTTTGTTTTGAAAATTTTTACGATATTAGTTTTGTTTTACAAGTATTATAATATTCTTTTCAATAAAATGCTGTTTTTGTATAAACAACAGAATTTCTTAAAACACCGGTTTTGTGGAATGCCAAAGAAAAATTCCTCCTTAACTGCTTTCATTCGAAAACTATGTAAAGCAGATTTTAATTTTCGACCTTATTACCATAACTATATTTAATATAATTTTAAAAAGTAATGTATATATATTACGAAAAAAATAAGTTGATAATGCACAAAACAAATAAAATATTAAAGAAACTGAAATCTCATTTAAATAAACTCTTTTTACCAATTTTAAATGTTAGAATTGAAGCTGATAATCGATGAAAGGAAAAATTATTAGAACCACCATTTAAACAATGCCATTATACTCGCGTAAAAGAGATATTCATACTTTTACATTTTCTATCGTACCATTTTAAAATGAGGAAAGTACTCGGTTGCTGTAGAAGTAAATATGAAAATGTGTAATTTTACGCTAGTCACAACAGTACCTATAAAAGAAAAAACAACAAAGTGCCCTTAATATTTATGTAAATTAACCAACGATGTGATGTAGATTTACGAGCCTTTATATTTTACCATCATACGAGTATCATATATATGTATACAATTCAACCGCTGCTGAATGTTATCACTTTAAGTCCAGCAATGTTTAAAGGTACTTATTTTATCAATTGAATTTATCACAATGGCGGAAGTGGAACAAAGAGTCCGCCAAAGAATTGATGCAGCTTTATATCGAGTATAACCCTTAGCAAATTAGTTCATACAGGGACACGCAGTGGCATTAGGAATAAATTTATGGTCCACTGAGATTTATTGGTATTTATCACCCATGTTTTATGGAAGCCCACACAATTCCCAAATTCAGTGTAATATTTATGCACTTCGGGGTATAAATTATAGTTCAAAGCCGCAGCACACCAGCTATTCAAATGCTCCACTGAGTAAATTGAAATTTCATATAGATATTTATTAAATATCTAAATTCAAAAAACAGTATTTTGCTATTTTATAAATATAAATTTTAGAATAAATAATTCTGAACACTAAAGTAGATTTAAAATATTTAGTAATCTTCTTAATTCAAAAATGTGATAAGTTTTGTAGGTAGTACTAGTATAAAGTTGAATGGGTTCACATGTTAAATTCTAAAAAATTAAGACTCGTTTTTTTCAACAAGTATAGAAGAAGATAAGGTTACTTGATAAATGAAATAATGTTTTTCATGAAATTTCCAAAAGGATTTTAAAAGGCTTTTTAAATATTTCAAGTAAAAATAAAAATAAGGCTGATATTAAAATGAAAGACGCGTAGGTAGAACAAAGTTTTGGGAGGCGATTTTAGGGTTTTGTTTTTCTTATGCGTTATGCCATAAATCCTTTAACACAAGAAACCTGTAATAGAGACACGTACATTGTATGTATATACAACATACAGTTATTAGAACGTATAGGCTTAGAACAGGAGAATGGCTAGGTCTGCCTCAGCGAGTAGCAGTCAGTCAATAAGTTGGACTCAAGCCGGCCACATCAATAAAGCTTATATTGTAAAGAGACGCGTGTGTTTTATTTAAATTTAAAAGGACCATATAATCCTCGCTTTAAACGATTCAAAAATAGCAACATTTTTCTAGTAGGTAAAATGAAGGCTCTACGAATAACTCGAATAATTGAGTATTTGAGTACTTCAAATTGGAGAACTCAAGTACCTATTCGTAATGACTTGGACAAATTTTGAGTAAAGCAGTTTTGTGTACCCGTGTACTTGAATACTTGAGAGGAAAATTATCTGCGAACTCGAGTAACTAAGTATGTATTTGAGGTCTCAATGTAGGAGTACTTCTAAAAAGTGCTCCGAACACATTCGGTGCCATTCCAAATGTCTAAAAACGTCTAAATTAATGTCGATTACATATAAAGGAATTCAGATGCTGAAGATACAGAAAAATAATTTATATTTTTACGTTTTAAATGTAATAATAATAATAATTTAATTTCTAGGGCTGCTAAGAAGAGTTTCCACTTTATAATGGAATAAAACTTTAATCATTTCGGGGAACCCCTAAAATCCCAAGAATGATAATTTTATACACATAAAACATTTTGTAGTGAGATAAATAAACATTACTAAGGAGTTTTAAGATAATTTATAAATTTTGGATTAAAAAATATATTTTCTTTCATTAAAATAGGTACATATTTTATGGTCATTAACGTGTTTGCTTTAACTTCCCAGTAATATGAACAAAAGAAGGCATCGCCACGAAACATTTGGTCCAATTTAGTCACTCACACCTCAGGTGAAATTACAATGTCACTGACATGAATTGATGACGAAATGCCTCCAAAAGACCACCTTGCCGAAAAAAATTCTGAATCGGCATAAAAAATTTTGCCCGTATCCCAATTTTCCCTTTTGATTTATTTCATTTATTTGTAACGCAAAACCAATTAAATGTTTCACATCGCACCGAAAATTTGTCAATCAATTTTCCATAGAATTTGCGAACAAAGCAATTTCGTTCATTTAATTTTCAAAGAATTTTTTGTATTCTCGGCTTTTTCGGTCCATGTGAATACGCTGGCCGTTTTGATTTAATGCCACCTATGGAAACCGAAATGTCCTGCCTTTATTCAAATTGACTATGATATAAGGAATCCCTGATTAAGTTAAAGGACTCGGCGGGTGAGTGAGTGGTTAAGAATTCATGGCCCGACCGTCTTATTGACTCAGCAGCCCACTGAGCTGTGTTTCATATTCCGGCCCAACGAAGTAAAGTAGGTAAGTTCTATTTGCATTTTGGTTCATTTTATGTAGAGGAAAGTGCTGCTGTGTGGGGAAGCAGATTAAAATTTGTTTTATGCTTTGTTTGTTGTTCTAGAACAGCAACTGCACATTTTAAACAAACGATGGATTAACACGACAGGTGTATTTAGAGAAAACACGAAATAAGGCCACAAGGTAAGACTTCTTTTTCCTTTTAGTCAGGGCGCGTGTTGGGCTTGAGCCCATCTATCTCAATAGTCGTTAGAGGAAATTACCAGCAGAACTAGGGTTACCTTTGCAATAATAAAATGGACGATAAACTTTTATTTTTCTTCTAATTGGAAAGAATTATCATCGAAAACCTGATGCTTCTTTATCCATCGTAAAGTATATTAAGAAATGGGCAGTTGGAGTGATTTGTTTAATTTGTATTGCAAACAATTAAGTCATTAGTTATAAAAATTAATAAATATATTAAAGCAAAATTAATTAATGCATTCAATATTCAATTGAATCTAAAAGAGCTTAGAATTGTTTTTTTTAAAACTGACAAAATATAGTATTTTTTAATCCAGAACTAATTTTATTTTTCTAAATTATCTACATATTTATGAGGAAATTATTCGAAAAAGCAACTTCTTTGACTAGAGAGCTTGAGAAGGTGGGATCTTCAATTTTAAATGTAGGCTTAAATTTGTACACTTTGTACACAATTGCTTCATACACAATAGAAATTAAAAAAATTTCGTTACCTTGTATTCTAATGGTTTGACCATCAGAAACTATTGGAAATTGTTCTTTATATGGGACTTGAAGTTTGAAATTTTAACAAACTGAATATTCAACATTTAACATACATACGTGGCTGATGTAAATGTGAAAAGTTTTGAAAATTGAAAATTGCCCCTAGTTATTAAAGTCATAAATTTCCTTATGAATTAACTGCATTGCTGCATTCTCAACTGTATGAATTTGGTGAATTGACATAATTGCGCATTAATAATCTACGAATGCCGTTCCATCAGCGGTGGTTTGCGTTGAGAATTGCCAGTAGACAATGCATGCATAAAATTAATTTAGCGCTTGTGTTGTCTTCCTGTTTGCTTTTCAGTGCTCCACAACTTACACTGGAGGTGCACGTCAAGTGAATCATAGCCTTAGGCTTGTCATGCAACCTAAGACCTATTCAAGTCTGCACTTAGGCGAACTATGCGAGGGGCCTCTTGGTACATAGGGAGTAAATGCCTTCAAGATGAAAAGTGAATTACTTTAATAAAGTTCGTACGACGGGGAAGCTGCTTCTTCGTCATGCACAGGACCCCGTATAACACATGTGCTGAGAGGGTGTTGCCTCTTGTTCCTTGTTATAATTTCCAAGGATTAAAGCGCCTAATCTGGCATAATGGAAATTTTAAAATTTAACTTTATTCAAAATTGATAAAGTGGTATGAATTTTGCAAATTAGTGCCAGATACGGTCAAATCTATAAACGAACACAAAATATTTCTATTGATTTAATGAATATGGGCTTTTATTGTATACATACATATGTTGAATTTATGATAGACTTATGCATTTTCAACATTAGTTTTCCACAACTAGTAAGTTCGCCATTGAACTTATAAGATCATCTCAAGGTAAATTTTTTTTTGCTCTTCTTCTACACAGTACTAAGTTGGTGCTTCTGGCCAAGACAGCTGAAGGACGACAAGTTTTTCAAAAAGAACTGATTTGATTTTATTGAAAGACCGATAGTCACAATTTTTAATTTGTTTAGGTTTGTTAACCATTTGGGTATTGTAGCCGAAAATTATTTTATCTCTCATAGTGAAATAAAATTAAGAATGCTTTGGTTTTCCAAAAGTGAAGTTCAGCTGTGGTTTGAGTTTTAAGGTAATTTAAATTTAAAGGATAAACTTTGATTTTGTTAGGTAATTTTTAAAATTGCCATCATTATGAATTAAAACTACAAGTAACATGTGATTGTTGGCGTTGCACAAATTGATGACATTAGCTCATGTTCTAAAAAAAACTCAGTAAACATTTAGTTTCAAATTTTATACAGAAAAACGAGTCCCAAATTAACATTAAATTTGTTTTTTCTCTATAATATATAAAAACTGAAACTTAGCTTTTCCATAAGTTTTTTAAAATATAGCCACTATAATTAATTTTTCAATTAAAAACTTAATTAATATTGATAATATTTCATACAGATAAAAGGATTTTAATATGTTTTCCTACAGACTTCTTATTTCTTTTTTCATATGGTTAAACATGAAAATTCTTGAATCACAAAGTCTTCCAATTAGAAACATAAAAATTTCTCCCAATCTGACGGTAATATTTGCCAGAAAACAAAGTTTAAGACATTAAACGAAAATGTTTTCGAGGAAAGATTTACAAGATAATTTTTGGATTTTCAGTAAAAAACTTTTAAATCAATATTCTGGGTATATGTGCTGGAAAAGTTTTTAATTTAAATACATACATACATACCTCATCCAAAACGCTCACATAATCAATTGAAGTTAATGGAAAGTTTGTTTACTTTGCAATAGTTTTAAAGTTTCAGTCTGGCCTCGACAGAGGGTTGCTTAGTGCTTTGCAGAATACTTTTTAAAATGTTTCAAACTTTTCGTTAAATGATAGTTATCGAGTTGTAGAATATAGAGTATCGTATAGCATAACATAAATTACTCTCTTAATAAATAAAATAAATTGTCTTTAACAAATTAATAAAACTGCATTTGTTCGTCAGAAGTTCAAAAGACACTGTAATTGACATTTCATTAACATCTAATTAGTTAAATTAAAAAATTGGGACCCCTAAAAATTTACGATGAACACTAAAGGGAGTTTATGTAAGGGTTTCTTAAAATTAAAATATGGGTAGTCAACAGTCTGCCTTTTTCAACGAAAATTAAAAGTACGCTTAGGGTTATTTTGGGACAGGCCACCCTCGGGGAAAAATATCTCCATGTCGTAAAAGGAGCACGTGGTACTTTTAGCGCGATACCTCGTCGCGTTTGATCGTAAATATGGCAAAACGATTCTCTGTTTTAATGTTAATTTTTAACTTTTTTACTTTTAATTAAACGGGAAAGATACCTCCCTCAGTTCTTTTAGAATTAAATGAACTATAAAAGTTTTATTGTATTGATTATTTTCTGAATTAAGTTTTAGTTCGTTAATAAAATAGTTATACTTTTGTAAACTTTTAAAATAGTACAATAAAGTGTTGTAATGTGATGTAACTTTAAATTTTTTTTAACAATTTGGACTGTTTTATTCAAGATACGTTTTGATATAGTAGTAAATGTTGTATTTTTGGGCTTTCTATTTAATGAGCTTTCATTTGATACCCCACAAAATAGGTTTGAGAACAAATCATAATTTGGTTCCCATATTATTTTTATGCTTTTCCCTTTTTAGTACGAAAAAACAGCTTAAAGATTTATAACGAGTATTTATATGTTTGAAAATATTGAAAAGACTTGGCTAAGTCGGGGTGCTGCTAAGATATTTGAATACTTTAAAATTTAGGTTACATAAAAAAAAAGAGATTTTATGTTCAATTTCCTTTTAAAAGAAAATTCCAATGTTATATGTAGTCCTTCATATCTCTTTTGTTACCTCGACATTTGAATATCAAATTAGAGGTAATTTTGTCTTTCGCAGTGCTCATATATTTAAGTACATATGTCGGAACTCACATAAAACACCACGTCACAGCCATGAGGTGACTCGTTAATGAATAGATAGCGTCAAGTCACGTGTCGCCATGAATGTGAACACTCTCTTATTTTCCAAACCGCACTAAGTTGGGGACCCTTTAGAAGGTAAGTAGTCGATCCACGTGGATATTTACTGTAGCAATTTAGAGTAATCTCGTATCACCCTCTTTAAACATTTTCATTTCATTTTCGGTGTGATAAAATTTTGCGAACTCACCTTGAGATGTGTAGAGGTTCTTCGGCGAGTTTTATTAGTGCATCATTAAATTGGTAAGTACTATCAGGGTTTGAAGCATTTAAATGCATCATCAAAGTATTACATTACTACCGGGGAAAACCGCTTTTAATCGATATCTTTAATATTATGCCAGTGGTCCAACGAAAATATTCTTTCTTAATTGAAAGAAATTAAATAACTGTATTGTGGGCAGTTCTGGAGGGGCGGATAGACATCTAGGTCAGTCGCAATTTTAATGCCTTGGTTATGCAAATGACAGAAGTGAACTTTGCAGAACATTTTTTTCTTTGTTTTGAAGATATTTCGTAAATCAAAACAAGGAAGGATTTTTAAATGGAAATTTTCGTTAAGATATTTGAAGACAATTCGTCTTAAGACATTTTTGAGATATCTGAGTGGTATGTTGTTTTAGACCTTGATAGGATTTAGGATTTATATTTAAGAGGGTTGTACTCTCTTTACGTTATTCGTTAGATGAAATTTATTCAGGTAGATTCAGTTTTTACATATACTTCGTCGTTTCTAATTGCAAAAATGTTAATGTCGAGTTTTCCATAAAAATTAAAATTTTACTGAAACAAGCTTAAACCAATCCCTGGTATTTTACGGAGAAACTTAAATGAGTTATTTAAACTGGTTTTACTTCAATACTCACTCAATACAATATCAAAACATAGCTCAATATCAACTATAATTGTAGGAAAAAATCAATTAATTCGAAAAAGGTATCGGAAAAAACTTGTCGAAATAAAAGGGTCGGTATCATAAGAGCTTCAAGAACTTGAAATACCTTGTTAGTGTCAAATGCACCTGGCGACTTTTCTTCGGAAAAGGTGCACACATTTCCACAGCCAACCGGAACTAGAGCCCTCTCTGTGGAGCATAATCTCCTTTGGAAAAGGCCCATTGTATGTGGCAGTTATGCTGTATCTGTTCAGCAGGCACAACATGAAGGTGATAAGGGGGTCCCTTTAGAGCTCTTTTAAAAAGTCGAAATAATTGCCGTCTGTTGGCAGTGCAAAGACAGACGTTTCATAATTTTGCCCAAAAAGGAATTAAGCCACTTTGGCCCTCTTCTGAAAGTGGCGTGACCATTAAATGCTAATGATAAGCAAACAGCGGAACTGCCGTAGGTACCTACCATTTTTTTAGTCAGTACAAGTAAATATTAGCGCACTGCTTGAACTTTTAGACTGAAAAGAAGTCGGTGAGTGACTTCTATCCTAAAGAATGGAAGGCGTTTTACATAAGTATACCTATCCTTTTACAATTCTAAGGTTTCACTACTTTTATATTTAAAAATAAAATTATTCATACACTAACTTAACTACCCCATTTCCTTCTTTTGAAATTCTGTTGGTTTTATATAAATTAGGTACACCTCAATAGTTGCATAAAACTTCAAACGCAAATTGTATTACTACAAATTCATTAAGAGAAGAATTCATCGAGCATGAATTTCTGAAAATTTCTAAACTTAAGTAATGTAAACTTAAAATGAAATTCCTTTTATAATCGACAGCACAACTACTAAAACAAAAGAAAAATTGAAAATCATATGTGGTACATTTTATCTGTCGGAGTATCTTCTTGCCGCAGCCCGCAGGAGTATTACAATTCCTGAGGAAAATGTTCGATACCAATTCCGCAAAATCCTAAAAGGAAACCAACTTTCATAAATCAATTTTGCAGGGCTTAGCACAGAGTCTTCTTTGCAGCCGATATGCTTACTTAATACCTTAGGCACATGTGTGGGTGTGTGTACGGAGAATCCTTTTTTACTACTAACCCTTTCGGATTTTTCGAATTCTCCAGCGGGATAGACCATTTTAATCGGATAGCAGTTCTTTCTTGTCAAAACAACATATTTTCCGATATCTTCCTAATTGAGGTAGCGCTATTTTTGATTAGCTGTATACGAGAAAATATCGCCAGATTGAATTTTGTAAATGCTAATCTGCCGGCGATGGTCTATGATTTTAATTGATTTTCCAAAATTGCATAAGGCTTTTAAGGCAACATAAATATGCAGTGAAATTGGTACCGTGCAGTTGTGTCGCTGTAAAAATATAATAGTAAACTTGATATGGATATGTATGTAATTAGAGAAAGTCACTAACTTATTTCCACAATACTTTGGTATCTTTTTTAAATTCTCAAAATAAGACTAAAGTACAAACGATAATAACGTACAAAACTAAAGTACAAATGATAACATATTAATAATAATGATTTTCCTTCTTATTCTTAGGTATGTATATCTTTTAGTGTAGGAAGCATAGCTTCCAATTTCTTTGTCTCAACTAAATTAGATATCCTTTATACCTTGATTTTTTTAGTTACTCAAAATACGTACTCATGTACGTATTTTTATAAATGCCCACGCACCTATATACATGACATTTGTTTTAGGTCAGATAGACTAAACCAAATAACGAAGTTCTGAGAAAGAAATTACCTCGCTCCAGGATATTTTCATCCTTATTATGGCGAGTATGTAGAAGATTACTGCATTGCCAAGGTTGCCTTAAGGGTATGAACTTAGTTTTTCGCCCACGGTGAAAGTTGGAACATCTCTGTTGTGAAAATAAACATATTTTTGTTATATTTTTATGGGGACTTCGATTTTTCATAATTTTGAACTTATCGAAAGTTTAATAATAATTGAAATCAAAAAGATAAAACGGCTGTATATGGTGGTTTTTAAAGGCGGTGATATTTAATCAAGTATGTGAATTTCAGAATTTAAAATACTGTTCTTTTAATCGTTAAAATTTTGAGAAATATCCTGTGCCCAAATTTAAAAATTCAAAATGGCGAATCTACATTACTAATTGTTTGATACTAAATATGACTAAAAGCTCACAAAGAGGGTATTTGGTTGTGAAATTCGTGCATATAGCATGATGCTTTTAATTTTTTCAGAAGTTTTTAGTAATTGGTCTCAGTACTTGCACACATTTATTTTAATCTATGTTTTATTATTGAATTATCAACGTAACAAACATATCAACACATTTCTACAGTTATTATGCAGTGAAAATATAAATCTTGCGCCAAACATATTCTTTCAAAAGTCCATGAAACCGAGTATAATTCGTTGTTTTCAAGATCCTGCCTCTTAAGGTACCTACTTATAAAAAACCAGAAAAAAAAGAAAAGCAATATCCTTATAAATATTTTGCATAGTGTACGAAAAACGAATAGAGGAAAAATGGCTCTTTGCATTTAGTGAACCTCAAAAACCTTTCCATGCGTGAAACCGTTTTGAACATAAAGTCATATCTGCTACACGATACAAAATAAAATATCTTCACGCTAAAAATGCACAAAGAAACCTGACAAGAGAAATTTGCTTTGAGAAGACATTTTTATTTGTAAAGTCAAATTTTCACATAAATGGAAAGGGAGAGCCAGCTAAGCTTTGTGCAATTTCGTGGAAATCTGTGTATGAAAAATATATGATTATTTTTAAGTGTTGTGGCAAGTGGAAGGACTGAAAATATAGGCATCATGTTTTAAAATATAAAAGGCATTTAAAAAACAGATTTTGGTGGTCATGTCACTTTTTAATTATTTCGCTGGGTTTTATGATTAATTTCAGTTCTAGATGAAATTTTACTCTTTTATGAAGCTTATATGAAACTATAATTTTGTAATATCAAATAATCCTTTTGATATTTGAAGTGGACTGTTTATTGTTTGTCTGTCTATCTGGTTTAAATCTAGCATTACATCGACATTGTCTTCTTTTAACACAAAATATTTAAGCTAGGTACATATTAGATCGAACGTTGTCAAACTTCCAAAAATTATGTAAAGCGTCTAATTAGATTTTTTCTTTGTAGAATAAACTAAGAAGACTACATCCAAATGCCATTTTGGAACAATTTCTTGTAATTCCAATCAATCAGTTCCAGCCAATTTAATTTGTTTTTAATCATGAAGTAAGATTAAATTTTTCATAAAAAATTTATTAAAGCTACAATCTGCAATGTGACGGTGCGACGCCGACGTCTGCCCGAGTTGCTTTTTAATGGTTCATAAAAACAGCGCCATAAATTCTTGAGACGACAGTTCTTACTAACGCAAAAGCATCAAAGGCGTACTTAGTGGATTCCTCCCGCGCAGGACAATTACTGGTAACGGCACAAAGTGACAGCAGCAATTATTGTTCGTCTTACTTAATAGCTTTAAGCAGACAGACTAGAAGAAGATAGCAGACATAAAAATTCAACACGTAAGACTTCGGTTCATCACAAAACCTGCCTGAATGTTGCATAGTAACTATTAAAGTTTCGATTATTTGCGGTTAGAGGGTCAACTAAATTGTGTAATGCAAACGCTGATTGTTTGCATATTTTTCAAGCTACAAATTATAACTTACTTACAATTTTGATAACAATCTCATATTCTAAACCTAAAAAGGTAATTTTTAAAATACAGGTTTCGATAACTATGTTTTCTTACTCTATGAAAAAAATATAAAATTTTAACAAGAATAATAAATCGAAAATTACATTGTTGACCAAGGTTTTTGCCACAATTATATGTATATATAGGGTGTTTTTAGTGGGTATGTCAAAATGAGTGGGATGAAAGATCTGAGACAAACCAAAAATTGTACGGCGGGGGAGAAGGTATCTCAACCGTTTGGGAGTTACAGGTTGCTTCGAAAATTCAAATTTCCCGTGGTAATGCACATCACTATTTTATTTTTCTCTTTTGATATACTCAACGCAGCGACATCGAACTGAAGCCAAGAATCTACTATAATAATGCCCTTTCCCAAAGTGTCAACACCACCCACTGCAAGTACACTAACTTTCGAATCTAGAAAAAATGATTTTTATTTGCCTAAAATTCAGTTTTTCCCCGAATTGTCTCCGAAATTCATGTAATTAATGCACTTATTTTTTATTTTTACCCAATTGCCCATCTTATTACCTTTCCAACAAGGTACAACAATCAACACACCCTGTATATGTAATAGCATTTTACACTTGTTTTTGTTCTTAAACGTGCTGGTTTTTTAAAAAAATAATATCAAAATGCGAAAAATTCGATTCGAAATTCCCGCAAAATAAATTAAATAGAAAACTTGCTTCGTATTTTTTTTGAATCAGTTCTTTTTCTTTCATGAGTTTACACATAATTTAGCTCAAAATGAAAAAAGTGCATGGTACCCTATTAAATTTTAAGGTATTTCGTACTTTTTCTAAAAAACCTGACGTTTTGGAAAATGTTACTTTCCGTATTTGTAAACCTACTGAAATTATTTATTATCAGTAGATATTACTTAAATTTTTTACATAAGCTCTTTGTAGTCTCTAGTTTCTATAGTACACAAACGTAGGGCAGAGTCAAGATTTCCGAAACTTTGCAATTTTTTATATCACTACCAATATAATAAATCCGAAAGTGTGTTTGTCTATCTGTCTGTTTGTTTGTTACTCTTTCATGCTGAAATTACTAAACAAATTTCTCTCAAATTTGGCATACAATTAAAGTAAAGGACGGAGAGCAATATAATATACATTTTATTTCGGAAAAAATGCGTAGTTTCCGAAGGACGAGAAAAGTAGCCTGCTCTGCTACATACTTTAATCAAATAGTCTGTTACTTTAGCTCTGCCAAAATTGTGCATATAAAGAGGGCATGACATTAATTTTTTTTCTTTTTCTTTTTAGGAGTCAGAATCAAAACAGATTCGTTTTCATGTGGTATTGAAAGAATAGTTTGTTCATGTTCAGTTATCCACGCGGAGCACAAATATCGAAAAACTAGGTACGGGTATATGTAGTTACAAATTAGTAACATGGAACAAATCGTTATCTATCATAGAACAAATCAAAGTAAATAGAAAAACCGGATAAGCGGGAGTAGAATTTAACTGCGAGGGTTGTATTATTAAGTAGTTAAAATAAATAAATAAACGTTGTCTTATATATTAGTACCTACCTAATGTCTATGCTGCTTGATTTTGATGATCGTTTAAAAGTTTTCCTTACAATTTAATAGGTTTTTAATACAGTGGAAAATTCTATTTAACTTATATTTAAGGCATATAACTAACAAGGTAAGAAAAGCTAAACATTTCTATTTAGGCGTTATATTACTTATCTAAAGGAAATGCGTCTTTATTGATTTAACAACTTCCTTTAATTTTATCTTGTGAAAATTGAAAAAACTTTCGAAACGTTCTGACGTAATTATAATTAATTAAAAAACGGCTAGCCATCCAATATGGCTACTGTAATTAGACCCTTTTAGAGAGGTCGGCAAATCAGTGCACCATCTAGGCGTATTTAGTGAACATATCGCCAACCGTTTCAACTGAAGTAAGTGTGGGTGTGAATAAGGCAACGTAAGGTCATATTTTATGCATTCTGCCCACGCCTGCGACACTTCTCGGGTATTCGGTCTAGGAAATTGTGGCGACGGTTGACGTTGTAGCTAGATGTTTTAGCACGTCGACCGAAAATGAATGCCTGAGGTGGTGAATACTTAATACGGCCACAGTTATTTAGGTTAAAAGTTGAACGCCGAAGGTATTTGCAGCAGCATTCCCCTATAGGAAAGAAAATAAATGTGCTACTTGTTCCTGGGCGCGGAGAGGCTGGAGCTCCTCTACGTTTTCACTCTCATACACAGGTGTGTTCGTACATTTATGGCGCACTGCTATCTACTGAATTTACCTGGTCCATATATCTCCGACATTCAACCCTTTCTCCCATGTGCTAAGGGTTCAACTATAAAGACAGATAGCATAGAAATTTAAATTCCCGCCTTTATTGTGCCCCACTTATGCTCGTGTCAATACTTTTGTTAATTTTTCAGTATCTTTTGTCGGGATAATATTTCTAAATAAATTACATATGTACATCAGATCTGCTCCAGATAGATTCAGTATAATAGCATAAAGGATACTAAATTTTTAAATCTGCTCTAAAAAGAGTTTCGACTGCAGTAAGAGCTTTCCAGAATTTTTTCGCAATTTGCATTTTGGTCACATATAGGTGTGCTCTAAATGGAATCCGCCCATCGAGATCTGCTACGATATTCAGCTTGAACAGTAAGATTTAGCCCCTTCTTCAGTTTTATTTTAAAATTCCCATCATTCGTCTATCATTTTTCTTGCAAGGACATTGTGACATGTATAAATATACCTTCAGTTCTGCAACCTTTTCATTTTTCAAAATGTTTGTCGATTGGGTTCGATGAAGTGTTATCGCGGAGCTAGTCGCATGGAACAGAAGAAAGTGGTTGATCATGGGTAAAATTAGCGTCATCAGCATTTATCAAAATGATGTGCAGCTAGTCCGGAACGAGTTCATAATTCTTAGAACTGTGTATGACATCCTAGAAATTTACAATTGATAGGGCATAATAGATATTGATGTCTTTCGACGATAAATGGAATATTCCTTATGGACAGTTTACTACATATATTTATTATATATTACTGAAACGTTCTTTAGAAAAGAAAATAGTTTTGTAGTTATTGTTTGTAAGTAGGTAAAAGAAATAATATATTTATTGTTGCAAATCGATATGTTTAAGAAGTCTTTAAAAAAGTTTATGCACCCATTTAAGCTGCAATGGCTTTTGGAAGGTTTGTTCTAAAATGTATTGCCACTTTAAATAAGTTTTCCGATAAAAAGTTTTTATAGGATTTTAAACATTACTTCGTGTTTTTGTACTATGTTTTAAGGTAAAAATATGTGTGTGTTTGGAATATATTTTTCGCGATGGGATGATGCAATTGAACTTTTCAGACTTGTTAGATTTATGAGTTTACTGGTCTGAGGTACACTGTAATTAAAAAATACCATAATAAAATTTATAAGGATTGCAATTAATTAAGAAGCAGTTTGAGTCTTTCCTGAGGTTAATTTAATAAAACTCGAACTACCCAAGTAACAACTTGATGTAGAATAATTTCTTTTCATTGCCACCATTAAGTCAGCAGAAACACTGGGAAAAATTGCGTTAATTATAAATTCTAAATTGCCTAGGAAAAGATTAACATTTTAAAATATGCACAGCCAGAAAAATGTCCTGACTCACGACAGAATTTAACATCTGTTTTGCATTTTGAAATATTCATCGTTCGCGTTGAATGGCAACCAGTAGTTCACTAAAATAAGGCCACTGTACAGTGCTAATGCAAACAGAAAAATATTCAACATAAGAATTTCTCCTCTTTCTATACCAAAATATACGACCTAAAGGAGAGTTGTTGCCAAAATTTAAATAAATAAATTACTCACACGCCTACAATTTTCCTGCTCAATTTAACCTTTTATTTACTTACGGCAGATCACTGCAATTCAATCCGGTCTATTTGGCCACACCCGTGGGTTTTCGCTGCCTTATAAATTATTTAGAATTTTCATCTCCGCAAAGGAACTGCCATTTCCGTCCCTTCGCATTGGAAATTCACATCCAGGATTTTATTTTTTAACATAAATTCCCGCAGATACATGGCTCCAGAACAATTTATGGACCCTTTTTGCTTTTCATACGATGCCCATCAGCAATCTGTTACTCTGCATGCTAACACAAGTGAAATGGACCACGCCTGATTGTGGGGAAATTATTTAGCCTGGAAAAAAGGATCATAATCGCTTCATTTAAAACGGCTTACATTTTTTTGTTTATTCTCCATTTCAATGAGTACCCTGCAGGATAAACGAATTTTGAAAGGAGTTATATTAAAGTAATTCTCATACCCTCGATTCCACTATGCTTTAAAGGTTCCTCAGTTCTATTTGCCATGTAGCGATTTTCTCTTTTTCGCCTCTGTTAATATTTTGAGAATACTTATTATAATATTTTTAATTAAATCGAATCTATGTGATGAAAACAGGAGTGCAAAACTTATATTATCCCAGAATAATGAATATCATGAACTGGAAGCAAGAGATTAGTAGAAAGAAAATACGATTCCGAATAATCTCAACCGATTTTTCCATTTGATTTCATTTGTGATATTTTTGAAATTTTTTCTTAATTAAGAGAGGGCACATTGCTTTGGTTTATAAGACTTGAATTGAATAATTCCAACATTTGAAATTAATATTTTCTCTGGAAGTAAGTCGTAATTGTGATTTAAAAAGAGATTAATTGCCGATCAAATCAGGAGAAATAAATTAATTAGAAATGGAAACGATTTGAAATATAATACGATTAAGTCAATTGCAAAGTAGATTACATTTAAATGGAGGGAGATAAATTCAAAAGAGGATTAAGAAAATTGAACATGAGCTTCTCTGCTTATCTAATTAGTTACGTCTTACATTCAAACACCCTTTCAAGAATTGATAGTCTTAACTACAAGCATGCAAATAAGTGTTATCCAATTAATTTGTTTCTTATCATCCTTCAAAGAATATGTCTTGATGCGCCTGTTTTGAGTGTTAATGCGTATTCAAATTGGCAAAAACAACAAAAGGATCTTTTGCAAGAAGGATTGATATACGTATAGCAAAAAGTAGGTTACGTAACTTTAAAAGATCAAGCTCTTGCCTTGAAACAAGATATTTTAGACGTTTTCCTTCAGCTCTATAATAGGTTCTGCTGAAAGAAACATGAGATTAATTAGTTATTATTTCTGCTTACTTCGCTAATTAGAACGTCTCATCAGAATCGGCTAATTAAGGACTCCTTTCATAAATTTTTGTTATTACATGTACAAAAAGAAGGAGGATAAAGGAACGAGTTGAGAAATTTATTACTATGATAGAATCTAAGAAACAAATGCTTGCCTTAACACATCGTAATAATGAAACATAATATGTTTTTATTATAAAAAAAAAAAGTGAATGAGTTATCAAATTAACGTAAAAGTAGTGTATTTTGTTCGGAGATTTTTAAGAATTCTTATATTATTTTCGTAATAATAGTTTGTCATTAGTCTCTAAATATTATAAAACAAAGTCGCTGTTTTCGTCTGTCTGTTTCTCCGCTAACTTCTTCTAAACCACGCTACGGATTTTGATACGGTTTTCACTATCATTTAGAGAATTTCTTCCGGAAGGTTTATACGTGTAATACATCCATATTATAGTAGAGGAAAAACGAGCATTTCAAAGATTTGTGATGATGTCGTAAAAAACATATTTTTGAGCGCTTACATAGCTAACGCTGGCTAAACCTTACGAGATAGATCAAAATAATGTACTACGGAATTGTATATCTTAAAAAGGTCTACAGAAAAGTCCCTGATGGCATATGTCTATCTCCTAAGGATAACCCATAGTAACCATTTTTATCTTTTACATATTACTAAAAAATAATGGGTTATTTATGAAGCTGTTTTAAACAATACAATACAATCCTTATCCAATTAAATACATTAGATACGTTGTGCATTTAATGTAGATAAAAATTGCCCTTTACAGCATATCATTAAAATGAATATCTTAGAAAATATCACAGATTTAAAATTATTAAGCGCTAATTCCTTGCAGCCCTCTGGGCTACCCCCACATAAATTGGTGTTGAAAGTAGGGTGTCATATTATTTTATTACGGAACCTTAATACACCTAAATTGTGCAATGGTACACGTTTACAAGTAAAATCTTTAAAACCCTTTTTAATGGAGTGCACAATACTGACCGGATGTGGAACTGGAGTAGTTGTTTTAATTCCCCGAATTCCCTTAGTGCCCGCGGATTTACCATTTCAATTTAAAAGATTGCAATTTCCAGTAAAACTATCTTTTTCAATGACTATTAATAAATCACAGGGTCAAACATTCAATGTTGCAGGTTTAGATTTAAGCGTTGAGTGTTTTTCCCATGGACAACTATATGTAGTTTGTGCTGTCTAATGAAAAAACAGCTCTAAACATTGTATATAAAGACATTCTATAATTATTAGTCACATACACTGTACACCCGTGCGAAGCCGGGGCGGGTCACTAGTATTTAATATTTTCATATTTATTATTTTCAAACCACTGCCGTTTACACAAACTTTACAAAATGTCAATACAGTAGTTCGTTTTTGTCGACAAAGTATATCCTGAAAAAGTAGGTTATGTTAAGAAATTATAAATCTGTAATGATAATTGAGTTCATTAACTCTATTGTACCTACTGACTCGTTTTTTTCCCGAAAGTTAATTAGTGACTTTGCTAATCAACATCAAAACGAAGTAATTTTAGAACAAGCCCATAATTACACGGATATTAAGACGATTCCTAGCAAAGAACGCGGCAGAAAAATGCAGAAAACAAGCTCCCTTTGCATGTAGGGCAGGGCTTCGGGCTCATGACATATTCAGGATGCCTCCTGTCGTGACTATTTTTCTGAAATTAAAAGGCATGTGGTTCATCAAGGGCAAGGCAAATAATTGTAATGTGCCAACGACCTTTGTTCACCGGGTATGTGAACCTTTGGGTTTCCTAGAACTTAGCTTGCATACACATGTGACAGAAGGCAAGTGTGTATGATGTGCTAACGTGCCTCAAATATCAAGTGAAATTGCGCCAACGTCACCTTCCTACCGGAGGATGAACGTAGGAACGACGTTTTGGTTCTCCAATTGTCACTATAGCGGTGGGAAATCATTTTGTTCGTCAAAACGTTGGAGGCAATTTACCTGAATTAACAATTTTGTGCACATTTAAATGAAAAACTAGAATAAGTCAGACGTGACATGAAAGGTTAAACATATTCATTGCGGGGAATTTTGAGCAATTTTTTTATGTTCTTTCCTATTTCAGTTGATGGCTTTAATTAATTTTTGATCAAAAGAATAGCGTCAACTACTGGATATGAAATTTACATTCGAGTTTTAGAATTCATTCGTTTGGGTAATTTAATAGCATGGCATAGTCTAAAAAAGTTAATCCAATTATTTGTCTGATCTAAGCTTGGAGCTTCTTTCGTATTCCTTTTTTGGTTTGCTAAGTGTTATATGCCGTCTTAAAGTAATCATCGATCTTATACACAGGACAATTATACACAACGTTGAAGCTTTCATAGTTCAAAGTGTATCAATCTACAATAGTCATAGTTCAAAGTGTATCAATCTACAATAGAACAGACTACATAGAAACAGAATGAAAAATTTTTAAAATAATTAACCTTACTGACTTATCAACCCCCTTTTCTACATTTGCCTAAATAATTCCTTTTAACCCGTACATTTCTCAGTAGAGTATTTAATTACATAATGTAGAATTTTTTATCCCTTAATCTTATAAGATTACTTTGTTACTACCAACATATTTGTTTTTCTTGTTCTGTTTTATAAATTATCTTTAACTTTAACTATAGTTATGTTCTCACGTGTAGGAAAACTTTCTCTACATTTTAATGCTTTCCAGTAATTGTGTTAACTTCTTACGTTGAAACTCAACCCTTGTCTGATCCGAGTAAAACTAAAATTATACACAGCACATACACGGAATAGGTACGAATAATTCCATAAATTGCATAGCATATGAACTGAGAAATTGCTCCAACTTAACATCTTTTGCGCTTTAAAGGCCCTTCACACCGTGTGCCTCGCATGGAAGGCAAATACCCTTTCTACCTTAAAATTACGTTAAGTTCGGCGGTTGTTCGCCATTCGTTTCCTTAATAGTTGAACTTCCATGCATGAACGGAGCTCTGCGCGGTTTTGCAAATCCTGTTCATCCGCTTCTATTTGATATTAAAAGCCAATATACCCGAAAGCTTTTACATGCTTTAAATATTTATGCTCAAAGCGGATGCCATTCCACTTCTTAATTTTGGCAATTGCTGTGGGTGTGGATTTCAAGGTACGTGCATAAATGAGCTGGTTACACTACACAGGTTGCTCCGCCGAAGACCCTAATAAAGGGAATGATTTATTACATTAATGGTACTCTAGTGGAAGGACGAGGATTAAAGTTGTGTTTATGAACTTGCCCGCATTGAATTTTTGTGGCCCAGCGTAAGTTAATCTACTCTTTTGGCAGATGTTTTTAATAAATATCTTCCCTTTTGTATGGCATAGTTTACTCTGCACAATGGACACTCGGAAGTTAATTAGTCGTTAGATAGTCGATTCAAATTAATTGAAGAAAGAAGCACAAAATATCCCTAATGTGGTCCATTTTCTTTAGTTTCCGGGATATAAGGTGGTCATAGTATTGTTTTCGATATAATTGAACATCCATATTATTTATAATGAGATTCATCAGCTTTTTAAAAAAATCTGAGAGGTTTTTTAAAACATTAAAGCATTAATTAATAATAAATTAAATAATAAATAATTAATAAACATTAATTAATATTTATATTCAACCAAATTATCTCCAATGCTTATAATATTTGATGATGATAATTACAAAGATGAGTAATTAAAGCGAGGGACTTAAGGTTTTACCACAAAGAATAGTTTATTTTAATAATAAATTACACTTGCTAATGGCTTTATTGAAAGGATGAAAGGGTTCTGTGAGATAATTTATTCAAAAGCTAAAGTGTTCTCGCAAGAATACCAAAGAGTTAGCAGACAGAGGACATTATCAATAAATAAACGATGACAAATATCGATATTAAATGGAATTTTGTCTCTGCCTACTTTCGTTTAGAACTTTGGGGCTTAGACTTAAAAAAATATATTGTTTTCAATAAAAGTATGCAACTATGAAAGGTATCTTTCGCCTAGGTAATTGATAAACATGCGAGGATAGTTTGGGTACAATTGAGTAATGTTTTGATGACAGTTTAATGTTAAAAAATATCAAAGAAAAATATTTCCAAGAAAAACTGAGAGTAATATAAGTATTTATTTATTATTTTCAAATAGAGTTCAAGTATAAAACGTGCAAATTTTCGAACATTCATATATGATTTAGCCTAGCCCCTTAGTAGAAGAATGCAGAAATTTTAATTTTTCTATTTTAGATATTAAATTTCTTGAACAAATTCTAATAAGATGTTACATGTTAAATGATTTCGTGCAAGATTTTATAATCTTAACGTTAATTTTGATATTTTAAGGATCATTTTGTTATCCGTCTGTCTTCTTCTCCATCAAGACGTTTTCTTTATAGGAACGGCTACAGCTATCACTTTGAAATTAATATCAAATTCTACTTGCACTTGAGCGGTTTTATTTGTTAAATAAGCCCTTAAAAAGTATACTATTAATATCTAATAATGTTATCTATCCGTAATTTACAAACTTTAAAATTAAAAATTTTTCCTGCTATTATATTATTCAAATGTAACCTCTTACGTCGATTGAAATCACTTGCCACTGATGTGCAGCTGGAGCGCCATTCATTCTGCATTTATTACAGGGTGAGTGTGCGGTTTGCTACGTGAGAGCCCTGCCCGACATCCTTTTGGTCTCGTGCACACATTTTAATTGAATTGTGCAATTGTAAGGTAGTATTTTCGTTTAAGTGCAGTATAACAGTTAGGCAGTTAATTAGCTTAAGTGAGAATGACTAAATTATTCTTTTCAATGGGTTTTAAAAGTTCTTCATTGGAGGCTTGTGGATTGGGTGCCTGAGAGAAGTACCACCGCAAACTTCCTCAATTGATGGCAAACCGCCTGAAACTTATGGAATCCAATAGAAATTTTAATGGGAAACTTTGCCGTGTGTTAGCTGAGGGAATTTCTCTCAAAATGCACCAAATGAATTTTGGTGCCTTTGCGTATATTTGTTTTAATACTATTAACAATTCAACCCACTCTGTGGACATTGCCGGCCATTTTTCGGTCAAGGACTCTACTTTCTGAGGTTAATGAATGGTTTTCCGGACAACCGATAAAACTTTAATCGTAATAAATTTCGACAAGCAGATGCAACAGTCTTTATTGCAAGTTGTCAGGAGTGTTTGTTGTTAGATATTATATATTATACCCATCGAAGCAGTTGTCTATTTTATTTAGATTTATATACATTAAGGTATTAAAACTAAATAAAATAATTGTACGAATTATATACCTTAATACATAAGGATGACAAAAGACTAGCTTTATCCTATGAAGTAAAAAAAAGGACTAAAGCAAACATGCAAAACAAACTGCGAGAAAATGGCTTGGGGTTTGCTTTAAATCTTTCACACGAAACAGTAGCGCTTGCATTTTCCGTGGGTGTGGACAAGATTTATTGGATGAGCTATTGCATTGCAGATAGTGCCTTTATTATCACTTTGAGTTCAGGATTTATTAAAGACCGCAGGGAAGCCTTGGCTATATTTCTACCGATTTGTCTTTTATTTATTAGGATACAAAACAACGTCATGAAAGATATGTAAATAAAAGATATTCTATGCACGCGTATTTGTGTTTGCTATTTTATCGTAGGTTTTTTGTGCTGTCCTTACAGATAAGGATGACTATTTGCGATTATTTTGCCGTAATATAAGACTTTTGGAACCATTAATGAAACATAACTACAGTACAATTAATACTAAAAAGAATTAAATTAACTTTGTTATTATTATTGTACAAATGCCAGATATTAAAACCTTAATAATCGATATCTCAGATTGTTTTCACTTCTACCTATTCGGTTTGATCTAAGAAAATCAAAAGCAGCAACTTTCGTGTTTTGAAATAATAGGCTTTGGGTTGGACCACTAATCAGGGGACACAGATTATAAATATTTAATATAAAGTCCCATAAGTTCCAGTCTTATTGTTCAGAAAGATTTGCAATTACTTGCATTTCGGGTTCTAATTATTTTAATGAAAACCCCAATGGTAAATATATAGAAAATCGATAGACATATGTATAACAAATTACGCAGAAGAAACTTTTTTATAGGGGAGTGTATGTAACTGATTATGTAAATTACAGGCATAAATTATGGTTTTCAACACCACACAAAATATACGAAAAGTTCGAATGTTTCCGGGAAAAGACTGTCCATATTAATGAACAGGGACTGTTTCGAATATTGCATACTGCTTTCTGTTAAGTATAACAGTTCTGCTTTATTTGCAAATTTTCATATGTTCCCAATTTAAAATTCCGCAGTATGCAATGTATAATTAATGAGTTTTTAATCTGTCTACATTCGATCCTATTTTCAGATCTGAAAACACAACTAACTAGTGTGCTTAATTTTAATGACGACAAACAATAATAAAAATGGTCAAGTTCCTCATCAAATATTTACTGCAAGCGGAGGTAAATAATTAAATATTTTATCGGATATTGCAAGTGCTTTATATTTAACACTTTTGTTTCGTAATTTTAAATTGTACGATTTTGCAAATGTTAAAAATACCAAAGTTACAAAAATTTTCTTATATAAAAATAGTCATCTTTGAGGGAGAGTAAACATCCGACATAGAGAAATTGAATCTTTGCCCTCAAAAGTCCACATACATACTTGGGGTTACTAAATATTCATGCGACAAGACATTTTTCCCCAGAATTGGGGAATTTGTTGAGATACCTAGACTGATTTTCTGTGCAAGTTGAACGGGTTTTAGAAACATTTCATTTTGGTAATGTTTATAAGCAAACGTTTGCATGCATGACTCTGGGAACGAAAGTAGGCATACAAAGCTTTTCCGAAGAGGGAAGCTTGTTAAAAATTCACACCTGAATTCAAATCTTGGCTGTTTGCATATTTACGCAAGATAAAAATAATATTTCGCCCATAACACAGGTGTGACAGGATTTATTAAAAGAAAGATATTTTTGTTTGTTGAACATCCCTTTTCACTATTTGAAAAGTCCTTAGCTTAAAAAGATTTATACCTGTTAAAAAAGACTTAGCTTGTGAAATAAAAACATCGTTTGGATGCTTAAAATTATTTTGGTTTCCAAAAATTATGATTAGTATCTTCAAAACTGCTTCAACTTGTTTTAGTTTCTTGCTCTGCGAGGGACATCCTTTTTGGCTATCTATATTCCATTCAATAGCCAACAAATCGAATATCAATTGCATTTACATATAGCTTTCACGTGTTGTAATGGTAATGTAATACAGCTGAAAGCAGATTTAAATGTCTTCGATAAGTAAAAAGGATATTTGTTTTGATGGAAAATTAAGGAATTTTTATTTGAATTTCATTTTATGATTACACACTTTTTGAGTAAAATAAAATTTTCGAATATCTAAAATTACAGTTTGATTATTGAATAAAATTGAGCATCTGTTACTTACATCTTCTCTATCTTACTACTTTGACTTCATATTAAAGTTGCATCCTCGAATTATGTTTTTGTTTTTGAAGATGAGATGGCAGATGAGTTTTGAAAACGCATTAGAGCATAAACAAGTTTTTATATAGCGAAATAAATAAATATGGCTACTGATGGTGGAAGGAAGGAAATATAATTTTATTATTATGTTTTCGTTTGGCTCAAATAATCGGTTCCTTAAAAATATATTGGCGACCTCAAACGAGGTGGGTGTAGAAGGATGAATAGGGTCATATTAGGCTGAGATTTTCTCCACAGTTGTAAAAGTTTGCAGTAAAATTATTTTATGAGATATAATATACGAAGTGTGTGTAAATGGTTCAATTTAACATACGTAGAGAAATGTACATAAACTTTAACTATTACGCAGGTGTGTGGATATAGACGGAGGCTCATAAAACATTTTATGCGAATTTTATTTATTCTAAGGTCTTTTCCTTAAGAAAGGAATCCATCACAAGTTTAGGCTTATCGTAAAATTAGGGTACTCGCACCTAATAAAAGTGAACGGAAATGAAATTATTTACAGCTTTTCTATCTCGCATAAAACGCCTCAAATAACATTTTGCGCTCCTGCACTTCATGGTGCTCATTAATCTAATGAGAGTCTTATGTATTGTAAATTACGCTTTTAACTTTACTTCAGCTTTTGCTTGTAATTTTATTCTACTAGAACATACATACATAGTTTTATTCATGATTAACCCTTAGTTGGCACCTAGGGGTCAGATTGACCCCAGCCCCAGAATTCCCACTTCAGTACTTTAAGTGTTTTACCATTTTTCAATTTTTTTGCATATCTTAATATTGGATATTTCCTAAATTTTCCTTTATTACCTACATATATATATATATGTATATATATGTATATATATATATATACATATATGTGTATATATATATCAGTAGATCATTATAAAATTATCGTACATATTTTTGAAATCACAAAAATAAGTAGATGGCTTACAGCAAACATTTTCGTGGCTGGGGACACTCGGGCCCCACAGTGCGAGCTATGCGATTCTGCGAAAGTGTGCCAGCTAAGGGTTAACTACGTTTTATTTCAAAGTTTAACTTAAGTTCATTTTTAATATGCTTTTGACTTAATAATTTTCTATTTTCATATTCTCTTTTTACACGCTTTATATTAGCTTCACTTGTAACTAACTATGTATGTAAGAAAATCTTGGAATGTTAATTTGACCCACTTCCCGGTCTTCGATTAGGATGAAATTTTGCACACGCTCTGAGTTCTGATGACAATACATGACTAGCTAAGAAACATCATTACAAATCCAATATGGCGGCCTCCCCAAGATATGAGATGAGATACTACATTTTTCAGTGAAGTAAGCATGGAGAAAGCTGTCTTATTTCCCTGACGATATTCGACTTCATTGTAATTTTTAGTGCGTGCTAAAAGCGTGTTTTTTAGTTTTTTAAACTATTATATTATTATATTATATGCTTATTTGTTTCTCTTTCAATGAAAATATATGAAACAATGACACATTTTTCAAATTCGATTTAAAATTTCGTGTAGAATTTTTAAAAAGAGACAATACCTTTGAAACAAAGAATTAAAATAAAAAATCTTTTTAATTAACAAGCTTTTATTTACTTTGAAGAGCAACAAATTTCCATCCGGTTGCATTGTCAGACCAGCTCAATGGTACCATGATATTGCATTGTCGTCGGATTTACATACGTATGCGGAATTTCGCCTTAATTAAACATAAGCCGGTGGGTCAAAATCAATTTGCAAGATTTCGCGACCCACTGAAGAGGGAAGTAAAATAAAACCTTGTACTCGTAAAATGAATATTGTTTTACATTAACATATTAAATAAAACTTTAGAAATTTTAACTTTTGGATTCGCTGTTCACAAAATAGCTCGTCTATACAGTTTCGTTATTAAATTTTTGTGAAAACTAAAAGGTGGTGGTGCAAGGATGCCAAAAGTTACTTCAGTACAAAACCATTAAGACCAACAGACGATAATCTGCCTTATTAAGTTTCAAACTTTAAATTTTATCGTACGGCTTGTGTGTCGTCCTATGGACGGTATTCAGAAAGCTTAAGTCAGATTATGTTTCTAAGTTTTATGTTTCCGGCTATATTTTGCTTGTTAAATTCACTTCAAATTCATTTTTGGGAGTAAAAGTACATTTCTGCAGACACACTTCTGCTAAAATCCTGTGGCTTTGCTCACATGTCCGTAATAAATCCCGAGAATCCCATATTCATTTGTAAGTGCGGTTTTGAAATTTAATTATGCCAGGAACTCCAACAGATGTTGAGATTTTATTATAATTCAGTTTTGTGTTCTGTGAGCATAATTTTTGCGAGGTTGCATCGCAACGCGCGTCTGTGCTTAATTATAAGTCACCAGAAGGATTCTCACACGAACGGAAATCCTTTGAGTGTCAGAAGGGAAAATGTAACTTTTAAGAACATTTTGTAATTTCAGTACGGTTTTTTATGTAGATATGGAAATTTTCTTTAACATTTTGTTGCATATTAAATCTATATAGAGTTGTGATGAACTTAACATAGAATAAATTTGCTTTACTATTATATTTTTAGAAGTTATACTCGTAATTATAAACGCAGAAGTTTGTCCGTATAGAGGCACTCTTTTAGTTTGGTTTAAAAAGTGTATTCTATCATCATATTTGAAATATTTTTTAACACATATAATTATAGTTAATATACCATTTCAAACTCCACAGTGTTTACTCGAATGGATAGTTCACATATAGTAGTGCACACCTTTCCAAGAATTGTCGTTCGTAATTTTCAATTCAATTTTAAGGACGCCACATAATATGACATCGAAACAGTGAACGTACAATATTTTGATTAAATTTTCTAGGAACATACTTCTAAAAGTATGAAAGTTACGAATGTGCAAACAAGTTTTTTAGAAAAGCATCAGTTTTCGAGAAATCAACTTCAAAGTTTTACATATGTTTATAAAAGTCGACGAAAAACATCTATTACATCTATGTTTTTTACCCTAACTACTTATAAATTAATACACTGTTAGGTAGGCACTCACGTAACAAGTTTTTAGAGGATGATCGTCAAGGCAAATAAGATTCAACATTTTCCAAGCTTCATTATAAGAATTTTTTGCGATTGATAAAATGATTGTATGCTTGAATGAGTACTTAAATACGCCGCAAAAACTTCCATTATTAAGTGTGAATAAAAAACGAACTCTGATGCATTAACATTTCATAAAACTGCGGGAAATATCTCACTGCTTAATATGCAACTGCTGCAAGGAACTATAAATCAATGTGCCTGGTCGCCCAGCAGATTCAGCATATTTACATCACAATACCTTGCGAAGGGCACGGCGAAAGCTTTTAGGAAGGTATTTCCTGTCCTTTCGAGCGTTTTATGGGGCTGGTGTAATACGGCCCTTACATTCTTCATGCTTTTAGATAAGGAAGGGAACAAAAGTGTGAAAAAAATAGTTATCCCAAGGGAAATTTTTATTGACCATGAGTGCAATGGTGAGAATTTGTGTAATAACGCATGTGGTCAGATTTGTTTTACCCAAAATTATTTAAAGTCTTAAGAGTTTATAAAGGAAAATCGTATTATTAAGTATCTCATCCCTATACTTTCAGATGCGATTATCTGTTTGAAGACAAAAATGTGTGTGTTTTCAATAAATTTTTCGTTAACCTTCAGTGCACAACGAAACCTAATGCGATTGATCTGTCAATCCGATTTTTGTTTATATAAAATATATATCCCACGGTAGTCAGCTTCACCTGAGAGCATACATTTAAAATATTCAGAGTGAAGCAGACGTAAGAAAAATCAATTTTGGTTTATCAGGAATCAAAGACACGTCTTCCAGCTGCAATGGGAATAAGGAAAAAGAAGTTTAAGAAACTTTAACCAACTTGAGCATTTTTCTCAGAAGAATTTCTTTGAGAATAAGCCTTCCAGAAGACGATTCCACTTGTGCTTTCAGGAATGAAGAAGTGCACCCAGTCTTATGTGACAGAATTAAACGTACAACTTAAAAGGAAAAACATCTTTGCATGACAAACACAGCCATTGAATTCGAAAAGAACTGCAGAAAATTGGAGTTTACCTCCTACCATGCATTATTTAATTGTGGTTGGTTATTTGTACTGAATTTTATTTTTAGTCCGAGCCCCACAGTTTTAAATATAATACATATACTATACAGGGTGTTTCGTTAAGGTACGAACAGGGATATGCCAATCGATTCTATACACGGTCTTCTGATCAACGTTTGTTCGGTGTCCGTGTGTCCGTGGTACTGAACCACTCTAACACGAATAACTTCTCAACGCAACGACGGATTCGAGTGCGGTTTTTTTTTGAGAAAGGTCACAAGGCAGGGAAGCTTTTTCTGAGAAAAAAATTTTGATCTTCTCGTACAATAAATGGGCAAAACGATGAGCCAAGGTCAAATTTTGGGCATTGTAATTGCTATTTTTGAAGTTTGATGCGGCCTTTCTCACTTGTTTGTCGACAAGCATTTTCTGGGTTCACCTCCTCCAAATTTTCAATTGCGATTTTCGGGGTGAAGGACCGATTTTAGGAGGACGTTTCCGAAGAAACGTTGATAGACCATGTAGAATAGATTGGCAGACCCCTGTTCAGACCTTAACGAAACACCCTGTATAGTTTTAGCCAAGACAATAAGATCTTATTGTTTGTGGGTCTAGATTTTCCTTTATCCTCACTATTCCGTTGTATTCTTATGTTATGGATAAACAAATTGTACACTTTTTCTTTTAAAATTTCTTCTATAATAAATATTGAAGGTTTTATGGTATCAAAAGGTTTATACGTAATCAATCAATCCTACACCAAACCTAACATAAAATTTTAGTCGCGTTTAATAAGAGTATTAATTTTTTAAATTTCTATAAATTTTAATCGAGAATGAAATCTCAATTTTGCATGTTCCCTAAATTGGATTCCATTTAAACAAAAACTTTGGAATTAACTGCCTCTCAACGATTACAAGAAATATTCTTTTGTATAAGAAAACTACAAATTTCATTTAATAAGTTTTATCATCTCAGCAGAAAACAACTTTTATAAAAAATAATAATAATTTTCAAAAAAAGAAAACCTTTGGTTAATAGTAATTTAACACCCGTTTGAATAGTCTGGTCCACTGTAAAAGAAACTTTTTAACTAACTTCTTTTGAAATGATTTCAAAGAAACTTCTCTTTCAAAGGGTCTGGGATCCCTTGATGCGGGTGGAAATAATTTGCGGAGGCCATCAAAAGTTCAAACTTCTTCTTGAGAGATTAATTTGCAAAAAAGACTGAGTACCATGAGAGAAATGTTTGACACGACTACTAATCCTTAAAAATTTTGCCTTCTCTTTGGTCATTGGGTTTCCTTCAAAGGGAGGAATTTATGGATTAGAGACAAAAGCCCAAGTAGAAAATGTCGGTTCTCAAATGATAAAAACTGAAACAACGGACCAGACATTTTAAGCAATTTAAATGTCCGGGCAGCATTTCAGTCACGTAAAGATATTAAGAAGGATCAAGGAATTTACTTGAAAATTAAAGGGCCAATAGAATTTAAATCGGTGCTATTGAGTTTAAGTTTACAGTCCTTTCTAGTCTTGATGTCAAAATAATTCCCTGGTTATTGGAATTGCTGAAACATTTCTTTCATTGAGACTAATTTTATATACTACTTGATAGATGTATAGAGCATACAAATATTGTTGATTTGACAACCTCCAAGTGTAAGTTGTAAGAGAACTTAACCATTGACAGATAGATAGATGTATGGTCTAGGCCATTGATGCCACTCAATTCCTCAAATTTAAAAGAGATATTTCCAATTACTTATTTGCCAGTCGCATAAATTAAGTCAAAATTTATACAACACAATGCGGACCTGTCACATAAATTATAATGAGCCTTTATTATCGAGTGTACCTATACAAGCAAATTTCCTTAAGGAAATTCTCGGCAGCATGAAAACTTTATCTCTCAGCAGTGGAGCAGAACTTGCTCGTTTAGGTCGGATTATACAAGCAATTAGAACAAAGTCAGCAGATATAATAATTTAAGATATTAGAGATTAGTTTTCTTTTCCTTATAAAAAGTTGAGTTGATTTACAAAAACTCATAGCTTGTTAAATGTTGGGAGTTTTTATTTTATGCCAGCAGAGAAGTTTATAATCAATTTCGGTTGTAAAATATTATAGTATAATAGTTTTGAGTGAGGTAATATGTATATCATGAATTTTGCTTTATATGAAAACAAAATAAACTTTTAAGTAAAAGTAGTATAGAACAAGAATTACCAAAATATTTAAAGTCGGTGGCGTAGTCGAATAACTTAAAAATTTGTATTATTCACACCTTAAATATAAAATTTGTTGCAAGAAGCAACATACAGTAAGTAGTGTGCAAAACACTAAAAGCATAATTTGTTTCAGTTTATAACAAAAAGCTGTAAGCTAGTAGTTTACAAGTTTTTGTAAAAAGCAATAGAGAATTTTGATTTTAGTTGCAAATGTTTTGCACACTGTATGTATATTTTCTTCTCGAGCATAGACCCAAAATTTCTTAAGCTACAATAGAAAATGTTGATATATGTACATAGGTATGAAACTCTATATATAAGTACATATACTAAATATATAGGAAACAAAATGTAATTTAACTCTTATTAGTTCGTAAAAATCAAAGTCACTTAAAAATTATGAAGGCGTCAAAATAATAAAATATGAAATCAGCATACAATTAAGATATGAGTTATACTCTTATGTACGTATTATTGTAATCAACTGAAAAACTGTTGCAGTATCAGTGTTTATGGCAAAGCAGGGCGGATAACATTTTATGAAAAAATAATGTATTTTTTCCCGGGGTAAATTTCCGTTTTTACAAATTTTTGTGCTAACGCGAATATTAAGCCAGGCAAATGCGATGAGACAAGTTGGGCAGCACAAAATATCAAAAGAATTACGAGCGTTACCCAGCAGATGCTCCTAAGGCTATAAATCACTGGGCCATTTCAGTAGCAGAGAATTTCAACCCTCTTTGCTGACTATAAAATTATTAATGATTTCCTTGTCCTCTACATAGATAAATAAAATGGTTCAACAAGAACGAGCATGTTATTGCGAAGGCATTTCCATTAAGAAGTCAGAGTTCATTTACGTCGTAATTGTAATTGTGCGATGGTGGATCCGGGTTTAATAATGCAAGTATTGCAAAATGACTTTCATGGAGCTGGATAAGAAATGATTTTATATAATAGCTTAAGTAAATATGTAAACAAAACGATAACAAGCAAAATGTTGTGAAAAGGGTGGTATTAAATTATATATTTTCATGTTCCAATGAAAATTTAATATTTTATTTCCAACTACAATTTTTCAAATTTCACAAATGATAAAAAAATTTTTAAACTTCAAATGACAAGTCGTTTTTCAAAAACCAAAATTTCAATGTCCGTAAAGCATAACCAACTATCTATTTATTCTATCAAAGTTTCCTTATTCTGATGGAATTTTTATGTTCATAACTCACAAAAAAGTTATTTGTTCACTCATTATCTTATAACAAATAATTTAAATTTGTTCACGTGAACGATATTCCGAAGAAAAGCTAATTTATTTCTATTAATTTTGATTTAATACTTCTCAAACTATTTCTGAATAATTGAATACGAGATAGTTAGATAGTTCGTTTAAGTAGAAAAAGTAAGTATTAATTCATACAAGCACAAAAAGTTATAATTTTTAGCGGAAACCATTTGACGACATTTTAACTTTTTGTTGCGACCAATTGACAGGCATTCAAATTAAAGTTAATCGGTAAGTTGATCTTGTAAGGGTCATTAAAGTCATTATTATCTATAGCATAAATTATGTTTTAGTTGAAAACTTTGTCTGGCTTTCACTTCTTTGCTCCGCCGCACCCTTTAAACAATTCTGGCCTTTTAGCGGGCCTTCCAACTAGAGGAACTTTCAAAATTATCGAGTTTGTAACACGAGTTATTAATGTTTCCGAGAGCAGTTTAGTTCTGAGCTCCTCAAACTTTCAGACAAGTTGATTTATAATAACTCCTAAGCAGCGCGCAATTATTTTATCAAAGATCCGATTTGGATTTTAATTACGAAACTTTCTCGTTGCTTGATGTTTTTAAACAACTATGAGCATAGGATGAAATCTTCCTCTATGTCGACTTTCGTTCATGATAAACTGCGAATTTCATAACATTATAAAAGTTCGTTCAAAATGATTTAATATACACATATGTACATACGTATACTAAAAAACTTTTGACTTTTCTCAGTTAATGTACAAACTTATTAATCATATACATATGTATTATATTATATAACAAAACAATTTTTCATCAACGAACTAAAGACGCATTTAAAAGGTTTTGGTATTTGTAAAGTTTTAAAGTACCTACATCGAAAATTTATGAATTTCACGCGTGTAAAAAGTCAGAATTTGAAAAGAGCACTTTCGAAATTTTAGGTAATATGTAGATGCAGAAATATTATAATTATGCGAATGTTAAATTATTTCAGTGCTTTGTTTTGAAATTAAATGAAAATACTTATGGCTTGAGAATATTAACAAAAAATATTTGATAAAATGCAGAATGAATTCCAACTTTATATTCCATATTCAGAAAAATAATGATAATTGATTGCCATATTTCCAAATATAATATGCCAAGTTATTAATCAGCTTACATTTCATATGCAATAACAAATAATATTAAACATCGGAAGTAAAATTGCTGAATACGAAGTTGTCATATTCAGATATTTGGTTTTTGCTTAATTTACATATTTTTTATTGAAGTTTAATTTAAATTCACTGACAGCAGTATGGGCTAAATTGAGGTTAAAATATTTTAACCATTTATTTCATTTGAAAAGCCTGGAATATAAAATCCACTTTATACGTATATATAGCGCAAGTTTTTACAATAAAATGAAAATTTTAGTGGTCTAATCAGGGCACTTGCAGTTAGTGCACAAGGATGAAATGTGGGGGCAAATTGTCGTCACATTTCTGCATGCTAGCAAACAAGACCTAATTATTATCCATAAACCAAATGGGCTGGAATATGTCCACATGGCTATTAAATCTGTTAAACATTGCATATTTGAATAGGATAACTTGAATTTCCTGTTTGTAGTTCTGTGCTTTGACGACAATTACTTCTGAATTATACAGAACCTGACATTTTCAGTAAAACAAGGTTTGCTTGGTGGTAGCTTGCTCATAAATTCACATTCAAGTACGCTAAATTGGGCCCTCACAGACGAATTTTGGCTCAGTGGGAAATTATTTAGTATGAAATTGGGCGCTCATAATGAACTGCATTGGTTTATGGTCTTGTTTGCATTTGTTCAGTGCTAGCGAAAAAACAAAGAAGTCTATTTAATTATTTAGGTGACGAAATTGACGCTATGATTAATTCAATGTAACACAGGAAAGCATATTTACATTTGCTTGTACGTAATTGCATTAAAAGTAAAAGTAATTATATCCTTTTAGCAATATTGGCGACCTTCCTTCCAATAACCTTGGGATCGTCTGATGAAAAAAGACTGAGCGAGGACGGATTTTTTTAAAGACAAAAACCAAAAATTAACCCTTCGTAAAAAATATGAAAACTTTCTTGAGCTTGAGTTTTGTAGGAACACTATTTTGGGGTGCGTAGAATGCATTGCATTTTTCTTGACATTTTTAGCTTTCTATAGAAGAAGACTGTATGTCTGTATCCGAAATAAAAATGTTTTAAATTATCTACTTGTCTCTTTGACTATTATCATTTAATTTCACTTTGCAGACACTCTTTTATCTTAAAGCAATATATTTTAAGATTATTATTCATGTTTAGATTGACTAGTCTCTACTGACTTTGAGCTTGATTATTCAATCATTTGTTTCATGCTGAATAATATTTTAAATCAGTTAATATTAATATTACTAAAGCGTCATAAGCTATGTAGTTAAAAAATATGTTTTCTATTTTTGTATCGAAGTTTATCATTGTTTATACAATAAAATGGGAATCGCAAGACCCATAAGAATGGTAACTAATTTTCATTAAATCAAAAATTGTAATCTATTGAAGTTCAGCAAAAAGTTCAGAAAAAAAAAAATTATCCAGGCGAAATAGGCGAAATAACAACCAGCGATTTATCTGGCTTTACCACAACCAAGAGGCGTCTTCAGAATACGCCTAATCAAATCTTTAAAACTCCAGAAAAGTTTTTGAGGAACTTTTTTACTGACAATCAATTTGGAAAATCAATTTATTTTCAAAATTTTGCTGTTTCATCACAGATTTAGGGCAATAAAGGTGCAATTCATTTCAGACGGAGGAATTTAGCTGAAAAGTATTTTAGCCTGAAATTCTCGAAGTATTTCAGCTCAATCATTTCACTCAGAACCGGGGTGATTTGGGGAATTCTCTCAGAAATAAAGTTTTGGGTTTCTTGAATTTCGTATTCCGGAGATATTCAGCCGTCTTTAGCTCACCTGACAGACAGGTCGTATATAAGAAAGGTAGGTACTCCGACATTGAGAAATTGTGAACGTTTTTTAGGCTTAAAAAAAAACAGAGTGTCGGAAATCTTATTAAAGTTTGGTACGTGCAAGACGAACCTCAAAAGAATGAATTTCTTGAATTTGTGAGTATGTCAGCAAGTAGCGTTTGATTATATTCATTTTGTCATTCAGAGAGAGTATTTTCAGGATGAAATTTAGTTAATTTATTTTTAGTCTACTTTTGGTAAAATTCAAACAAAAATAGAATAACATTATTAATTGTTTTAATACCAATATAATTCAGTCTTTATTTTTTTTACTATTAAATTAAAGAAATTAATTTATTTGGTTGGAAATGATCCAGAAATGAACACCGCAATTATTATACTCGATTGAGTGTGTATTTTGTTTTATTTTAGATATTTCTGAGTAATGAGTAGCAAGGATTTGGCCATTCTTCAGTCGCGAGAAGAGTAATTGGTTTCTGATCCAATATTCCACTTTTAAGGGAAGAACTTCCATTAACCTTGTGCACCGAAGGAGATATGCAATTAAGGAAGTTCTTACTTTATAAATGAACTTTTAGCAAAGTTTTTAATTAATTTTCGTTTGAAACTTACCGCTTCTTAGGATTACTTCTACTATTTAGCAAATTGCAATATTTCCTTCCTTTCACTAACCGAAAGTCCGCCTTATGGTAAAGTCATCCTGGAAGAGAAAGGGATATTCATAAAATTTAGATCGTGGAAAAGCTGCTTGGTTTACTTTTGTTCAGAAATTATTCGAGGGAAATTAGAAAATTTTGGGGAAAATTATTTTCAGAAGAATTCATTGAACCTGAAAATTGGGGAAAAACTATGCAGTCAGCATTTTCAGTTCAACAGGACGGTTGGTTGGGCGGTAGGGTAAATAAATTAGTTCCTTCCTACGTTAAAATATTCCGAAAGCAACCGAAAGACCACACCATTCATTTTTCATTATTTGAACTCATTAGTCTCCTTCATTTTACGTGGCGCACCCAAGCGAATTTCATCCATTTCTTACAGTCTGCGGGTCTTCAGAAGAAAACTAATTTAAATGCACTAGAATAGCAATTTAGTCATTTTTCACTCGCGCTAATTATCATTTCGTAGCTTTGTTCCGTGATGTTCCATGTAAATTAAGTTCTTAGCATGGATAGATCCAATTTTGCAGTGCTTCGTGCTTAGTAAGTTGCATGGGAGTCTCCCGCCCTCCATATGTAGTTCCGTTCATGTAGGCGGATCACAGCATTAATGTTGATAAAATTAACGATGTTGTCCCAGACCCCGACCAAATTATAAATTTAGTGGTAGCAAGAATACATTAACTATATTAACTTAGCTCTAATTTTAAAGCACACTATGATTAATACACTTTTCAGTCCAAATTAGAACTTTCTATTTAGCATAGAAAAAGGAATTATGTATCGTATGAATGAAATTTTATTGGTCCTAAAAAAAATGTCAATTAGTTTTAAAGAAAACTAAATTTTATAATAATCAGGACAGTATGAATTAGAATCGTAAAAAACAAAATAAAAAAAATAGCGCTAATGAAAATCTAGTTAATTTTTCCAAGCAACTTTTAATTTATTAATGAAAATGTTTAAGGGAGAAGTTATAATTATGAGAAAAATACTCAAACTTTCCAAACTTTTAACTCAATTCTTTACTAAATTCCACAACTTAATTTTCCATTTTTTTTGTCTAAAGAACAAAAAGAAATTTTGCTTTGATATTCGCTTTTAAATCGAAAATTAATTTGAAAATTTAAATTTCATATAAATTAAAAATTGATGAATTAAAGCTTCAATTCAAAAAAAAAATTTACTGGTGTTCCAAATTTAAAAAAACTGCAGATATTCGGAAATAAGCCTTTCAGTCGTATAGAAGATTTTGCATTTGCGAAATTGTTCTCCAATGTTATTAAAAACCATAGTTAATACATATGAGCTTTTATAAAAGACATTTTCATTTTTAATCAATTGACTATATATAATTTTAACAAAATAGTCAACTACGTATCTTTGTAATAATTTATTTAAAATGTGCTTGTCCTATGAACACTAATTTATGGTTTTTAATGTTCAGGGCCTTTTGGTTTGATTGATTCGATTAGTTTTTTAATTAATTATCCTAGCATCAAAAGTTTAATTTTTTGGGTTCTTCTATTTACATAGGTACAATAGCCCTATTTATATTTAATTTTGTGACATGAAAGACGAGATTAATACTGTTCGAATTATTTATAAATATCAGTCTGTTTAGGGAATTTAATTAGGTTATATAATTCTCCAAATACTTCTGACTGCTTTTAGGGCAGCGTAAAAGTTAAGTGGATTAACAATATGCTCAAGAGTTTCGCCGAATAAGGATCTAGTGACATTAATTGCTTTAAGTTTATTTGTTTCTTGTTGTGATTTGCAGTTTTTTTCCCTTTTTTTGTGTTTAGATTGAAGTTAATTAAGCTTCTCATATATCTGAGAAAAAAGTTGAATCAATATAAAGTCAAATGTCGAGTGCTTTGTAATAATTCAGCTATACATGTATAAATATTAAATAGACATACATGATGCACTCAAATTATAGAAGTTTTATATATAATTTTAACTTGCGTCAAGAAAATGAATTCCTTTGTCTTTGTGGTGCAGTGCTCTATTTCTAGCCCTTTCAGCAGTGTTAAAATCAGCATTCACAATAAATTGTATGCTCCAGACAGAGTTCCGCAATAGCATTCAAGCTGCTGAAAGTTTCATATCAATTCATTCTGGAAATTGATTTTAGCTGTTTCGAATATTTCGGATGCCTTCTGAAGAAGCCCGATTCAATGCAGATTTTGCATTTATCCGAGCAATTAATTTGAAACTGTTGGTGTTCAGATAAAAGACAAACAGGGCAGGATGGTTACTGGGGAATTTTAATTATGGCTTTATAAGGGACAGAATCATTTAGAAAACATTGCAACATCTGCAAGACCTTTGAGGAGACCTGAATTATTATGCACAAAATGTCACGGTCTCTAGTTTACAAGTTTTTCAGGATCGGAACCTGAGCGGGATTGGCAAAAAATTTATGCAAAGGATTAATATGGAAGTCGCGGTGAAGTGTGCTGGTACTTGACGTTCCTTCGTTTCGTAAATGGAAACCCATGTGGCGAAGAAGTGAGTCCTCCCCTTTGTTTTTATTCAAATTTTATTTCAACCGTGAAGTAAATCCATAAAATTGGAAGGCCACACAAATCGTATATTGCCAAGGTAAAATTACAGTACCCTAAGGGGGTGTTCGGATCAAGAAAACCCTATAATAAAATATGAGGAAGTCAAAGAAGAAATGAGGTCAGGATATCAACAGCATCCCTCCTATCGAAAACATGGCGGTGGTGCGTTGGTAACAGCCCAGACAGAAATCAAATGGAATGCCATTTTATGGTGGGTATATGCTAAATCGGGAAGCTAGATGGAATGGTAATTCGAATCTCCTTCCGAATACTCTCTAATGTTTACTTTTAGGATCGTGTTTTACACAACCACGTGAAGACGTGACCTGGAAACAAGATTGATACGCACGAAAAGAAGGTAATGGCAGGAAAAGTATTAAAGGTGATCAGTACCACCGATTGAGTTTCGTCACAAAATATTGTTGCAATTTATCCGAACATTTGTGAAAAACACAACAATTTTAGTTTTTCCTCTTAAAATATTGATTTCGGTATATTCACGCTAAATTGGATTCAGTTTTTCCTTCTTCTCTGTCTTCTTTCGGAGAAAAACTTAACAAGGAACATAAGAGTAAATCTGCACTCAGTGGAAATAAAACAGCATTTTATGTCTTTAGGTTTCTAATAATTCGCGGCGAAATAGTGAACCGCGCTACAGCCACAACAAAAGTTGTTTATATATTTTCTTTGCGGTCAGAGCAAATTCGAAAGGTTATCGTGCATTAAACTAGGTACGAATGTTTTAAAGCTTACAAACTTATCAAAGGTTTTGGTTTTTGTTATGAATTGATTTTTATTTGAAAATTTATCAAAGTTGAATACATTGTATATGGTTAATTGTAGCTGATAAATTAGCCTATAATTACAAACCATAACTTTTAACTTTAATTTCTACCTACTGGGAAAAAAATTAATATTTTCTTCTAAAGACTTCATGAAATTATGTACATGGGTACTTATTTCGAAATTCAGTCAAACATTGGCTATTTAACAAAAACTCTCAATGAAAAATGAGAGAATGAAGCAATTTTGATGGCATCAGACCCTGGTTCATTGTTGAATGTGAACAGTTTTCAAGAGTCTTGAAGTAAAATTAAAGCTGCAATCTTTATTCATTGCCTGATAAATTGCAGGGACACGTGGCGAGAAACCAACATCTTTTATCGTCACGAAACTCACTTAAATAGTTCATTTCTTGTCACCAAGAAGCTTTTCTCCGAGCTCATTTTCGTTTAATGTGCAAACACAGCGCACTGTGTTCCGTGCTCCTTTGACCACAAAATTACTTTTCTCGCTTTCAGCTTTCATGATCCCAATGAGCGTTATAAAATATTTTCCCTTCAGGACGTTGCAATTTTCTTTATTTTCATTTCCTTTTTATTTTAGTTTTGAAACTTTTACCTTTCATATTTTCACACATAATCCTTATATAAGTATTATATATGTATTGTGACGAAATTATGATGCTTTAACTTTTACTGCAATTGTTTACTTATAGTTATGTATGTTTATATATTATATTATAAAATTGTTTCTTTTAAAATTATTAAATTAGGGCAAATATGATGATGCGAAATGTTTCTTACAATTTTAATATCATGACCGATTCATTTAAACATTTTTTACTGCGTTCGAGAAAACAAAATTTAGCGTTCATTTGCTTTAATTGTGAAGTCATCGCATAATGCTTAGTTTGCAAAATATTACATATCATATATTTTTGCAAATTTCAGCAAGTTTGAACACCTTTTAGTTAAGTGTATTGTGTAAAACTTTTTTAAAAGTGATTGAATTATGAAACATCCCTTTGTTTAATTTAAAATCAAGAAAATAAAATAGATTTATCAGTCTTTAAATAAAGGGTTTTAAAATATAATCATTTATGATAAAATGGCGGATATTCAAAGCTGAAGTCTTATTTATTTATTAAAAAATCATTTGTCGTTCCAGAACTACTTTTTTATGAAGAAGATCTATGAACAATCTCAAACAAATTGATAGAAGGGTATTCATCGATTTTGAAATATGATGTACAGAACTTAGAATACACTGGTCTGTATTCTTGATTGATGAATCAGTGCAAAATACCTTATAATGTTTCAAAATGTTATCGAGTCAAATTAATATTTATTGAAAATATTCTCGAAGATTATAGCACTCAAAGTCCTAAAAAAAGTGCATTTTCTCAAAAATATGTTTGAGTATAACTCTATAATTTTAGTTTGCAGTAACGTTGTTGTAATGCAAAACAGCTTTTCCTTAAAACTTAGCATTTCTTTCAAATTATTCCTCTTTATTGATAAGATACAAAGTTTCGACAAAAATGCTTGATGTTGAAGCAAGAACAAGGGGGATCAAAAATATTTGATTTTAAATAACCCTCCAGTTCTTTCAATAATTCGACGGAAATGATTCCATTAAATTTCTTAGAGTACTCCTCCCAGGCAGCGTAAGCAAATGCTCAAAATTAAAATAAATCGCGGCCGCTCCCTGATGCGCACTTACATAAGAAAATTTTTTCTAGGCTTTTAAACATTCATCAGCTTTTCGTTGTTCTATAATTTATTTAGCATTACCCCATTGTAAAAACTCGTTTTCTTGCCGCCTCCAGAATTTCGGGGTTTTTCTCCTGAATATAAATTTGTGCTGCTTTGAATTCCGGTAATTTATGCGTTCCTTTTTGCCTTTATGGAGCTCATCAACAATCTGCTTCCACGATATGCCTATGTATTTTGCGATTCCCATTGTATTGGCCCGCATTTCATTACGGCGGGGGTGGCTAGTTGGTCGGCGATTTCCGTGGCTTTGTTTTCCCTTTTCGTTTATTTTTTCTTTTTAATTCACTTTCTAATTTTCCGCTAAAATAATAACAAGATTATTCCATTCTATCACCATGGAATATTAGCTTTTACGCAAAAGTGGCTAAAAAACAAACCTTAACTTTGTTTTTATTTTTATGCCTTTGAGGATGGAAAAATATTTATGGCACTCTTAAAGACGATATTTTCAGATCCTTTCGGAAGAATGAAAGTGAGGTCGGCGGAGAGGGTTGACTTTTTAAAGAATCATCATTAAAGACGAATAAAAGTTAGCACATATAAATTAGGTGCGTTCGTTAAAAATGTATTCCAAATCTGAGCAGAAATTGAAGCCGTTGGGCCTCGTCTCGTCTCCTTGGCCTACTAAAACAAAACGGAGATGAATCTTGAATATCTGCAGGCATCCAGAGATTAGTAACGATTATCTTAAGCATTGATGTTCCCTCCGGTAATTTCGTGCACGATTGTATTTGCTGATAACACGTTCTTCGGCTATATCAACCGAAATTTCGTTCGCTTATTCCGATTGCGTAGAACATTGTACATATTGCATACTATTATAATATAATATAATATAATACATTTTATAAGAAAGAAACATAAATGTGCAAGCTTCGAATTTTAATTAAAAATGTGTACTATTTTTTAGAAATTATCTAAAAATTTGGTATCCAACTATTATCTAGTGCAGCGTGATAAAACATATTATCACGTATCACTACGTGATAGCTCCACAAAGTGTTTTTAGATGATATGTTGTAGTTTCAGTCTCAAGAGACCCAGTCAAGATTTACAACACTAATCAAGATGTTTTTCAAGGAAGATGAGCGAAAGAATTTTTTAAATTCAACACGTCACCTTGTTAGTGTCAACTTCTCATCGTTCATATTCCGATGGACGTAGCGGGATAGCATTTCTAAAGATTATTTTCATTATTATGACTAGCTCTTACCAGCTCAATAACAAGCTGCCCTAGTTTTGCAAACTCTTTATTCACTTATAATTTAAATTTTATGTAAAATGCGTGAATAGAAGTAGAATTGCACACCTACTTATTTCTGAAAAAATATTTTTTCTACGAAACCAAAGAATAAAGTTGTAATAATCATTCAATTGATATACTTTAAAGAAGTATATACTTCTCAACTAAATCTGGTTTCAATAATACACATATTTGTTGCAGAAAAATATAATATTATATATTAACAAAACTTTTGATATTGTCAGAATTAAAAAAAAGTTTGCGAATGGCAAAATGGATCTACTATACATTTTTGTAGAATTTTCCATTTGTACGTTTACGGCTTCTACACGCTCAACAAAATTTGCTTGTTGATTTTCATCCATTTAAATAAAACTTTGGAAAACTTTCTAGCACATATTGCGAGTCCGAACGTGGACTGCGTTGTGCAGGTACTGCATGGCGATGTTCGCAGGTACATATGTGTGGCAAAGTGAGTTGGAAACAAAACGCTATGCCTTGGGGAAAAAGACATATGCAACCCAGTGTCAGGCGCCATATCCTGTTAATTTGCATCGAGGGCTATTGCTCAGGGCTCAGTGAAAATGTTCACACAATTTGACCATCAAGTCCTGAGGCCGCTGAGAGTGTGAACGCGGGTGTTGTTTAAACATGAAAACAAAACCAACTGTGAGTTAGAAATGTGCAAATAGTTAAATAGGAGGAAAAAGTAATTTAAAGCGTTACTCGTTCCTGAAAAAAATTTTAATTTTCCCTCAAAATTGTGGGACTCTTGTATGAATTCGCGCCATTTGAGGAAATAAATTATTCATCATTTGATTTCTAGGCGAAAATTAATTAAATATTTGAAATGTTTGAAGAGGTAGAGTTAAAAAACTAAGTAGGTAAAATAACCACAGTAAAAATTACATTGGTGAACCGTGATTGAATATCTCCATATTGCAAGGACGGCAACATGTTATTGATTTTAAAACAAAATGCTATTCAAATATTCTCGTCAATGTCAACTTTACATGCACATGTTTCTGCTCTTTTAGTGAAATTAATAATTTTCATGTTAGCAGTTATAGCAGAACCTAATTATAATACGAATATATAAGCAAAGAAAATGTTAAAATATGTAATGTTTAATACAACTTTTATTTCGTATTCTCACTTTAAAATTAAATAATTAGAAAAAGTTCAGTTTGCGCTTTAAAGCATGGTATGATTGAATTTGCTGATATTTGCGTCTATTTCAGAAATATATTACATATATGTAATTATTTTCTTTTCCTAGAATTTACACCTACATTTTTACATAAGTTTTTTGTTTTTTTTTTAGCAAAGCCACATGATTTTTTTTTACAAAATTATATAAAGGTTTCGTAAAGACAACCCAATTTCACGCTTCGAAACATTGAAACCTTTTAAACAAAAGCTGAGCTGTTTATCTACAGGATATTGAAAATGCATAGCACGTCAAAGTAGTCCCCAGTATCTTCATAAGATTTATGTATTTGTAGGTTTACCTCACTCGAGGATTTTGGCTTTTGCATGAGGATTTAACTCACTTCGATTCCACGTCACGTTCTGAGTGGCCAAGAACAGAAGGTGAAATGCATTCACTTGGTGCATGTATGCCTCGTAGAGGGTATTTTGTAATGCTTTTTATTATTCCGCAACACTACATTAGCATTATGTTAAGTTGGTAACCATAAATTTGGTTGCAAAGTAATTTTAGGACACGTGTTGAGCAATCATTCTTTTATAGTGAATTCCTTGGATTGTATTAAATAAACCTTGAAGTTACGTAATTAAATTTAATTTTATAAAGAAATTCCTAGAGTTTTATATTAAGTATTACGTTTCTTGAGATTTCATGTTGCGTTTCTAAATGACTAAAATAAAAGATAAATCTACTTAAAATGTCTGGAATGATGTTCAAATACTTTTAAGTAATATATATTTACAACTCCGATATTACTTTTCCTCACTTCTTATTATAATCAAAAATTTTCCCTAATCATATTTGATAGCACATTTTTAGCTTTACGTAATTTGATTACTTGGAAAACCAAGCTTGAAGGGCAGTCTACTCAATTTGAGCGCCTCTCTTAAACTCCCTTATTAAATTCTTTATGATTAATATGAACTATATCGTAAGAAAATGTTGGTGAAAAATATTTGAAAGATCTCTTAGAAACGTAATATCTAAAGACGTTGGATAGACATTGTCTTGAAATTGACACACAAATCTCCTATTTTAATTAAAATCTTCAGAAAGGTCATAGCATCCGTTAAGGAAAATTACGTGCTATGAATATTTTAAGAATGATATTCAGGATATTCAGATAAGACTAATTTACAGGAAATGTTGTAAGTAATGAATTTCTTTCAGGCATGATGTCAATTTCAGTTGTGATAGTGGGCGTTGACTAAATTGAAACAAACAATTTTTTCTTGAAAAATTATTTTTATGTTAATAAAGGTTTTTCAACATTTAGGTTGTTTATGCTTGTTATTTCAGTTCAAAACCTCAAAGTTTTATAATTTATATGAGCAGGAAAATATTTAGAATATAATTATATTTAATTATAAAATTCTTACTCTCTGGTTATAAACATTTTAATTTTGTGCAATTTCCTACTAATCTCCACGATTCAACTGCTTCTTACATTTCCTTCGAATTCAGATAAACATAAATTCGGTCAAAGCATCAAGATCATAAATAAATTAAAACTTCTGAAAATCTCGACTTTCAACCGCGATTTTGTCAGACCAACTTGCTATTATACATGCAAGCTAAATTAAACTTCGTCAAGTCAATTGGACTCTTAATTGCTTGTACTTTTTAGCTTTTCGAGCTTTTGTCCGACAAACTTTGACTTTCTACTCTGTTTCAGAGGGTTCATTACTTTTAACGTGGACGAATAACGGCTGAAGGGGTTTAATTTGTATTGTAAAATGGTTTATACTTACGTATAGGTAGAAATCTGTGAACTTCCGTGGCTATTTGAAAGACGCTAACGAACTTTACATTATGCAGATGAGATTTTCAATCAGGACTATTTTTAAGAAATCGTTAGTAAATTAAGTAACTAAGTAAATTAAGTAATAGATAAATTGTCAATTTGAAATCTGGGGATTGAACATTTTCTTATACATAATTTGACTCTATACGCGAAACCACGTTACAATTTCGTAAATTGCCTAAACATTGAATTAAAGAAACAAACACAATTTGGACAGGTTGGCACCAGAAAAACCACATGAACGAATGATAAAATTTAAACGCTTGTACGTTTTTATTGCATTTCAAAATTGGGCTCACGTCGAAAACAAATAAATTATATATTATTTGGAATACAAAACGTGAGAGAGGATATGTTCCACCTTTGCCGGAAGAGAAGACCTTCTTGGTCTTCATCCGAGGCAAGTTTTCACGTAATTTCGCTCTGAATATCTTTACGTAGGGAAAAGTTCGCCTAATTAAATTCAGAAGCAGTACACCATCAATAACTTCTCATTCCTTTTTTATACGAAAACTTGAAACAAAATTTCGCACTCTCCTCTTCAGCAGAAGTTCTGTGAAATACGGAGCAATAACAGAATAATTTCAAGGAGCCTGATAGAGGTGGCAACGGAGAAAGAACAGCTTGCAAAGTTTCAAATTAAATTCTTTTTCAGTCGGCGAGCAATGAAAGATTGCACTCACCCTTGACCTAGAAATTCACGCCAATGTTCGCTCGATGTCCGGAACTTTTATTAAACTTGGGCATGCAGATTTAAATGAGTTCCACATATTTAATATTCGCTAAAATTCGCTTTGTTCATACCTATGCCTTTATTTTTGGTTTAATATACCAAGAATCTTGATTCGTGATTATTTGGTTTTTATTTATAACTCTTTTATGAAACACATACCTACTTCATTAAAATTGGGACAGACAAATGTATATGCTTTTGAAAAGTTAAATATAATTTATTAACAGGTTATATTTTCCGAAAAGCTTGAGGTATCTCTGCAATGGTTCAAATTCGAATAGAAAGGGGTTTGTTGGGCGTATTTGTCTATCAACAAAAATTCCCAACCCTGATGGAACAATTTTTTAGTAAAAGCGATGATCTAGAAGCGCAAACTGCAAAGCATACCTATGCTTTTCAAAATGTTCTTTATCGTTTTTGTACAATGTTCTTTCAAAAAATTATGGAAATACCGCATTGTATACGTACATATGTATATGTAAAAAAGTTATATTATATAAAAGTTGTATAGAGTTGTGTTTACCTACTAAACCTTGGATTTTCAGCCTTTCTTTCATGGTTTTCCAGAACAAGCTACACGTGTTTTCAGAAAAGAAAATAATACCCCATACATATATTTTTCGACTGCCACTGTTGAAAGGTTTGGGGACAAATATTTGTTTGTTACATACATATTTCTATTTAGGACTACTCTGATTAGTGAAGGCTGTAAAAAACTAAATAATATAAGCCCTAAAAAGGGCATTCTCCTTTCGGAACTTAGATATCCTGAATGGATTTTCATGATATTTTTACCACACGGCAATAGTCGAAGTTAAATAGGTTTATCTTATTTTTTCTATGCAATATATATTCTAAATAATAGGGAAAATATAAGAGATTATGTCTAGCAGCAGTAAATCACAAAAACATGTCTAAATCGAAGTGAAGCAAAGGGGAAACGTGCGAATGAATCTGTGATGGGCTGTAATCAAAATCTGGTCCGATAGCCTCGGAAGGTGGCTCGAATATTGTATCCATTTGCGGTTTTATTCCCTTTTCACCTGTCCGCGTGGCCCAAGAAGCTTGACGTAGACGAGCCTGTACAATGTTATTTTCTTGGAAGGTTTCATGTTACCTTTAATCGGATTTCGGTTGCGTGATGTGGTATTTATCAAAGAAAGCCCCACACAGATTACGAAGTTCGCTTCATAGTTAATTAACACGTTTATAAAAATCTGCCGAAATAATATCAACAGACAGAGTGGGGGCCTGCAACTTTAATTTGAGTGAAAAGAAGTGGATCTCACTACTCTCTAAGCACATGGATTTAATGTGAGAAACAGGAGCTTGGCTGTGTATAAAGTAATTTAATAATTCATAGCGCTCGGTTTGATAAATTCGCGTCACGCCTTTTAGCACATTTCAATGCTTAGCTTACCGACTTCCCTCAGAAGGGCGTACTCATCCGCACAGAAATATTTTTCCTAACTATGAATATCTCTCGGAAGTGCCCCAAAATCCGCCCTACGACGACGTGAGGCCGGAGGATCTGCGGTATTAAAATTGCAAACACGCCCCACAGTCATATGTTGGGCTTTGGAATATTTTGCCAAGGAGTCCAACAATTTGTCTCCGTCAGCAGTTGGGAGCAAATTTGCATGGCGTTCGGTGGCACATGTAAAATTTATTTGAGCGGCCCACCTGTTTCGCAATTGAAAAACGTCTGCATTGACACGTATGAGGAGGGCATATTAACACTTCCGCAGGAGCACCCTGTACTTTGACTAGGAGGAAGAAGATCCGCCAATCCAATCAACTTTCAGCGCAGATTAATCCTGCTCTCGCTACGCCCACTATTCATCGGGGGTAATCTCATAAGCCCCCAATTGTTGCCCTTAAAAGGGCCTGTTTTTACACAGCTCTTCGGCAGAAAGGCAGCCGGGGAGCAGTAAAATATTGCTTCCGGCTCATGACAATAATTCTGGAATTAAACGCATCTCCTGCTCTGTTCGCCGTTGCCTTGTTCGGGTAAATAAAATTTAAAATTTCGCCAAAATGAAACCTTGAATAAGCCTGGGATTCGTTTTAAGAAATCTTAATGAAAATCTTAATCTAGCCCACCATTTCAAATAGGATTAGACAGACACTCTAGGCCTATCGTTATTTACTCCAGATCTTTGTTAACATTTTACTTTTGAGAATTGTTCTTTGTTCGACGCAATATCAATTCCTTTAAGGATTGCTCTATTCCGAGTGAAATGATGTGGAAGAGCTTTATTCGGATTTCCTACCAAGTGTTAAGAGCTTATTTCGAGAAAGATTAATTATAAACTCCTCTAGACTCTAGACGCTATTGTCTGCTGCAATCCGATTTAAAAGTTTTATCAAAGGAGATCCAAGCACTGTTCGGATAGATCCTTAGACAAGATTAAGGAGGCAATATTTTCTAACCTTGACACAAGCAGACGCGACCACTCGTTGTTCCTTCCTCGAGTTTGGAGGGTGACTTGTAGACTTTCTAAGTTATTTTAACTAAAGCATGAGTTTTTATGTCCCCAGAAGTACTTTCGTTCTGGAATTTCAGACAATTAGTGAAATTAATATTGACTCATTTTACAATATAAACATAAATTACCATATGCTATACACATGATTATTTTTTTAAAGTACATATTTCAATTTCAAGTTTCAGTCGTGTTATAGCCTGCTGCTTACGTCTTTTGTGTTAATTTTTTTTAGAATAACAAACGATAGGAATTAGAATTAGAATACGAATTAGAATTAAGATTAGGATTATGATTAGAATTAGAATTAAAATTGCAATTTTTATACATTAAAAACAGGGAAACGAATATCTTCCTATAAGTATCGAAAAATCTGTGTTTGATTTGTAAAACTTCGGATTACTTGAATCCACAGGCTGCATACTATTAGACACTTCGTTGAAGGAAAGAAATTCTCTAGAACTAAATGAAAGCCACAGATTTTTGATCTGTTATTAGAGCAGCTAAATAAATGTTTGCAGTTTTAAGTTTTAGTCTGTTTTGCTTTGTTATTTTAAATTCAAAGAATGCGCTAATATTCGATGGATCCAAACAATTTATAATAAGTATTCTCGAAACATTTCAATATTTTGAAATAAATATGTTTTTCGTCTATATCAATTATTATTCAAAATTTTTTTCTTTTTGATTCTTAATTTAATTTTATAGAAATTAAAGTTTATGGAATAGTAATCAATAATAAAAATATTTTGTTCCTTTTAAAAGTCAGGCGGTATGTACCATCTTAATTTGTATTTTCGTTTAATTGAGGAGTACCAAATTACTACATACACCATAAAAACTACATGATTGCTGGGTTCTATTATAAAAATTTCTTGTTACGATATTTTTTGTTTAGTGGGAGCAAGGATTTTAAATGAAATTCATTTTCTGAAGAATCAAAAGATATTCATAAACTAATAAATTAGAACAAAACATAATAGTTATGTTGAATTAAAGTGAAAAAGAAAATAGGTTGGACTTATTACCTGAAAGTGGCTAATATTTTGTTTTTTTTTCATTTTTATGCAATTCATGCATCAATTTCTCTGTGAAACACGCAAGAATGGAGTTTATTTAGGCGTATAGTTGTAGCCATTAATAAAAGCGAAATTTGTATTATTAAGTAGTAGTAGTAGTAAAAACTGCGTTCGACGTATTGATTAGTTCGTTACGTCTTGTGATTTATATCCTTTGGCTTAAACCTCTATTCCTTTAAGTGCTTTAATTCACATGGTCTCTACGGAATCGTTCGGTTCACGTGGCAGGAAGCATATATTTGCAAATATTCCGGGTTGTGGGAATCACATGCTATCCTTCTTCGTAGGTTTGCATTAATGTAAGGCGTAAATCTGTGCCTCCGCTGCCGTTTATCAATGTTGAAACGAAACACAATGTATACAAGAGTGGCACTGTAGTTAGAGAAGTAAGTTCAGCACAATGACAAACTTTCCACCCTCGAGTTCTATTTGTCTTTGCTCGTCTGACTAGGTCAAATGAGATTTTCGGGAGAAAATTTTCCGGTTCATGATTCAATTTGCAATTTAAAACTTTGTGTTGTACTTTGCGGCCGCTTTAACACAGACAGTGCCAAATGCCATTGAAAGCAGCTTTCCAGGTGAAGACTCCATCTGGGAGAAAAGCAATAAAGCCTTAAAGAGTTTTATCGGATTTGTGGAAAACTTGAGAACCCGAAAATACTTGACATCAATTAAGAACTCTCAATTTCTCCGTTTAAAACACGTACGAATTAAAAGTAGAAGCAGTTTAAAGGGCATGAATTAAATACCTCACTGTTTTTGTTTTAAAGTTTTTGCTAATCTAATAGGGCTTTTAGTTTTTAGGTATTTCTTGGCGTCAAGGTCAAATTACTCTTTACAATGGCTCCAACGAGAAAAAATCACGAAATATGTCAGGTGCAATAAAACCAAATAAACACTTCATAATGCTTTAACTAATCAATTATTCGCTTCTTTATTTATTTATTTATAAGTGAAAATAAGATCGCAATTGAATTATGTTTTGAAATCATTGTTCAGCACAAAATCCCTGTCACATAATAGAGTTAACAGTTCAAAGTAGCAACTAAGAAGTTTTCAATAGAAAGGAAAATAAGTTTTAGCAATTCTTCAACACATTTTTCTGAATAAGTGAGCTAACATTTTTTATTTAATGAAAGGAAGCGTTTGAGGTTTTCGCGCTCAACGGCCATTATTAAATACTTTGTCGCCTCTCTGAAACTGAAAGAAGAACTTCTTGTTGCTTGGTGAAACCTCAGCATCCTTGGGATGCTCACCCAAGGAAATAAGAAAATGCTGTCATGGGAATATAATTCCAAAAACGTATTTGCTCTTAAGGGATGAAAAACGGACAAACTTTGGACAGGCAAAATTGCTGTGTATATAAGACGATTTTCTTCAGCTCCAGCCCAAGCTCAAAAATAATCATAGAAATGTTTACAATTTAAGGAATGTTTGTTGTTGTTTATGGTTACTAAGGAAGAAAAATATCGCTGAAAAGTGACGAAGTTTATATTCTTTCAGAACCGAAAAAGAAATGGAAATGAGAAAGGCTTTAAAATGTTGGTTTTGTAAGCACTTTCAAAATATCAGAACGAAGTTCAAAAGGATTGTCGATTGGTTATTATTAGTATTTCATAGTATTATCAGTTTCTGATTATTTTAAAGCTGTTAATTTTTGTAAAATTTTTATTTCATTCTTCTTATTATTACTCTTCTAATTGGGGAAACCCGTCCAAAACCTTAGATCTAAGATTATAGAATTGAAGGAGCACCTTTGGAACATAATACAATAAAAATATTAAAAAAACTAATAATTCAGAAATAAAATAATAGAAGAAAACTAAACTTCAACGTATTTTGATTTTAGCCCTAGGGGTGGACAAAACCGTATGGTATTACAATATGTGTTGAATCTTATGGCTCAAAATCGTATATGCGGTTTTACTCCATAAGGTTATGACCCGGCCAGATTTATCCCATACGGTTGTGATCCGAGGAACTATAAGCCAATTTTCATTCATTACATCTAAAAACAAAAAACACGATTTATCTTCATGACGCCTATGCGTGCAATGACAGATTTCTGTTGAAAAACAGATCTCATTGATGGCCATCCGTCAGAAGGACGCGCATAGGAAATTGTCATTAATGAAGAAGTTAACTATGTCATACGGTTTTGTACGGGTCTCCTAAGTCTAGATCTATAAGAAAAGGTAATTAGGAATGACTGGCAAAATAACTTTTGAAATCGGTGAGAAAATTTAAAATTGAGAATACTCGTTTCTGTGGATAAATAACTCTTTACTTCAAGTTTGAAGATTTTCAAGATTAATAAATGTTTCGTAAAGTTACTTTAATTCCTCTAAATTATGGAAAAAATATGCAAAGTCATAATGGAAGTAAAAGCAACCACTTTCACTTTATAATTCAGCCACCTGAGATATGTACAACTATTTTACTATAGTACCAGTAAAAGAATTTCTCAATTCCAGGGGTAGGTACACGAGAAAATACGACTCAAAAATATGGTGGAATATTAGCATAATTCAGGGAAAAACTTTTCATGTTTGACTTGCAATTTCCGTGACTGCATAATGTTTGGACTGCCGTTGTTTTCAGTTGGATCCGGCAGATGAACTTGGGTTATTCATATTTAGGTTTTTGCTGCTCGAAAATAGCAGAATAAGTTTTAAAATTGTCTCTGTATTGTCGCATTAGAGTAAGCCGCCCTGCTACACGTCAGCTATTATATTATAGTGTACTTAAAAAGGATATTATGTGCCATATATTGTACATATTTACCATTATTTAGGCAGTCAATATTTATCATACTTGAAGCACGCCTTATACTTGGTTAAAATCTTGAGAGATTTTTCTATGATTGAGTAATTTTCATATAAATACAAATATCCTTGCATTATAATAATTTGATAATAAAATCCTTCTTTTGTAATTAACCACGTTTAAAAAATAAATCCTGCGTAAAATATTTATTTCGTCGAAGCATTTTGGAATAAACTAAATAACAACATATTAATATTAACAATTTTATTTGAAGAATTATAAATTAGAATAACATTTTCTGAAATTTCTTGTGTTTCATTTAATTTAGAACATGCGATGTAATTTAATAGTTGTTAACCTTGTAATATGGTGACTTATAAAATTTCGCTATATTATAAATTTAAGTCAAAGTTGTTAAACCGAATTAGAGGAGACCGGGGAAATGAAATATACCATTTGATATGAATATTTTCTTTTCTTGGTTTTACGTTTAGTTTCAAATCCACAACAATAGAAAATCATCATTCTTAAAAGTGAAATGAATAGTTTTTCTTATTATTCTTCAATTTTCTCTAATTTCGCCTATATTATTATAATTTAATCGGTGCACAATATCTCTTTTGTTAACTGAAAACAGTTGAATATGGTTTAATTAAGACAATAACTTTTAAAGTAGGTATACATATAAATTAGTGACACGTAATATGTGGATGTTTGGTTGTTTTGTTATAGGTAATATGAGTATAAAACAATAACAAAAATAATAACTTTCAACACAAACTAGACAACATTAGATCCAGGTGTCTACTTTCCCAAGCTCAATTATGTAAATTAATATTGAAACTTAAAGCAGAAGGTTCACCAGCGTCAGATGTACCCTTTGCTAATCCCTTTCAATACGTTTCATTTACCCGGCTGCCCTTTTGAGTTTTCCGGGATCAAGTCACTGTTTTAAGCGGATTGAGGTCCTTAAGCATATTTTGCGGCATTAATCGCATTGTGACAGTCCCTCGGACAATTGAACCGTACTTGTTTGGGCCGTCCACGGGACAATTGAACTTTGGCTACATTCGTTCATAGTATTGCAAATTTGCTTTATAGTTCCTCGGAGGGAAACAAGGGTTTCGTGGCTGTTGTTTAGCGACCCAGTTATAATCAGGACTCGCTGTTTTCAGCTGAACTTAATTAAAACTACATGGAAGTTTCATTGTTCTCTCTTATTGTGTTCTTTTGGTCCGGGTTTTGCCTCCATTCGCACCATAAATCCTGAGAATTACGGTGCCAAAGAAAATCACGAGACATCCCTCGGAGATCGTTCAATGCATGCAAAATAGCAGCATCAGTGCGCAAACACAATAATAAACTTTTACCCGCTGGGAATCCACTCGAGAGTCAACAGCCAATTCCCTAAGAAAATATTTCGGCCGACATCCCAGTTGCCTTTCGGAGTTGTCGGGACTCGAAATCTGTTGGAGTTGTTACAATCAGGACAACCTGTGGAATTTTGCCCAATGCTCATTAAGGACAACATTTGCATTTACACCAGAACGCAAAGTCCCTTTTTGCGGTTTGATTTTACATGGTGCCGCTTCGACAGAGTTATTGAAATTATGCCATTTGCTAGCTCATTCGAAGTTTTTGCTTAATTTCAGACAATTTTAAAATTTTCTGTGAACAGTCTGTGTAGCGTCCTGTCCTTTACCAGTTCAGTAGGACAAGTTTGGAGAAATATAATTTAGTTAAAGACTTCAACAATATTACTCGATTGCAGCCAAATCAAAATATAACTTTCAAATTTGTTTAAATTCTTATAATTTATTGCGGTAAGGTACGTATTTAAGATATTATACATATACAAAATAACTTCGTTAATATTAAGTACATATTGCGGGGTAAACAATTTTTGACAAAACCAAAATGGCAGTAATAATTTGAAGAAAATCTGCCTCCTATAAAAATAAGAATCGTTTCAGATTGTTCATATATCTACATACATATATACCTCCTTTCAGTTGGCTTGTTTTCGGAAAGTTTAAAATGATAGACATCCATAGATTCATCCAAAAGCAAATAATGTATCAAAACAAACTTACTAAACTTAATAAATGTCAACAAAATTTTAAAGTTTGATATTAATATTAAAATCTGCAATTTTAAGCCAATTGCAGTGATTCAAAATCACATAATAAGCATTAAATCCAATTGAAAATTAAAACTGGTTTCATAAATAAAATTGAATTTCTGAGTAATTAATTTGTAAAATATGGGTACTACACCGTTTCTCTTTAGTTAAATTATGCACCAGGCTAAATAAAATTGGATATTTTAAAATCATATCTCATAACTCCGATAATTATATTTATTATCAGTTTTTTCAGATAAACATGAAGCAACTATATCAATTTTGTATAAATTTAATTTTTTGAGACTGTTGGTAAGGATATGATTCAATAATTATCGTTGGGAACTAATATTTATATGTATGTCCAGTGATAAAAAGCATACCTTAAAAGTTTTCATCATCTCATTGAATTGTTTCGAGCTGAAAATGGACAAACACCACAAAATATTTTTCTTTGATTTTGTAATTATTTTAGTTTCGCTCACGAAGAGTGCCCTTATTGTTTAAAGTTCCATTTAATGGTTGGCTATTTTCCATTACATACAATACCCACTTTAAATAAAGGGAGCTTGAGAGCTGGCCAAAAATGGGAGCGGCCACATTTATTGCCCATAAGAGGGATAAAGTGAGATTGAGAAATTTTAATTAAAAGGAAAAATATGTAAAATCCAGGAAGTTCTCATATTGTACCGGAATAACTGGGTGGGTGATCTGGCTCTGAGTTGAGTGCGAAATTAAATTATTTTAAAAACATCTCATTCAGCAAACTACTCAATTTTTATTTCAATTATTCACTTGAATTGTTTCCCCTTTTAACATTTACTTGAGGCAATTAAAAAATTGAATTATAGTCAGCAGTGCGGTGTCACGAACCGAGGGTCTTTACTCTCCACCACTCAGGTTTTATGCGGTCATAAAACGAATGCAATGAAGTAAATGTTCACAACTTCGTCATAAATTAAACACTTTACAAAAAATAAATCGAAAGAATTATTTTATGATTGCTGGTAAATAAATGAATTTAATCTTGCGTATTAGATAACATTTACTATTATATAACCTAAATTTGGAATCATTGACTTTTAATTTTTTATAAATAGTATGGTTGAAATTCTGCTTATGAAACGACGAGTTTTTGGTTTTGCAAATCCTAACATAATTGTTTGCAGTAGTTATTTAAAAAATACGGACGTTGTTTGTTTTTAATAAAAATAAAAAAATAAATCACATTATTATCAAATACCTTTAATAAACTAATTTCGGGAGATAAACACAAGCAGGGTTCAACGAAAATATTAGTAGGGATGTAATGTGAATCCAGCAGCTTGATTTCATGCAACTTGAGCAAACATATGAAGTAATTAGGTTTTGGCTTCCAGTATTTACATGAGGTGTAAGATGAGGTTACTTAACCATACGTCCGTCTAATACTTGTTGATTTGGCTGGCCACTCACATAAGTGCTGCATTAAAGCTAAAACATTACTGCGGCTCTATTTGCACTAGTAAAGTTGATTTAGTGTTCCATGTAATTTAGGGTGAGTACTCCATGTTCCCTTGAAAGCAGGTCGCTCGCTGCAAAGCAAAGTTTAATTAATTTCAAAATATACCGCCCAAGTTGTGAGTTTCAACTCTGTTCATCAAAATAAACACATGTAAATTTAATGACAAGGTGTTGCAGTAAAGGGTGCTTGGAAGCTTTCCTTCAGGGTACACAAATTCACAATATATGGAATTAATTGCTGGATTCGCCAAACTTTTAATTGCAATTAGAGTTTCTATGATAGACTAAGATACAGTAAACTACTAACTTAATTAAGCTGTCAAAAAGATTTGAAACTTTCGTTTAGATGTCTCCCTTCAAATAAATCTAGAATTAGTTAAAGTAAAAGAAAATAAAAGTGAATAATAAAAATTTCTTTTAATAGACAAACTAATAGTTTTTTTCTTCAGTACATGCTTAGCAGAAGCTGAAACTTTCTTGCGTTACACCAGAAAGTCTATTTGTTTGCCCGGATTCATTACACTTACAAAATTCTGAAGTATACCTACATCCTTATTAAAGTATCAGGATCGAAAAGGTTATGTTAATTAAAACTTTAAAAAGTTTTATTAAAATGAAACCACCTCGGGAAGACAGCTTTACAGAATTACATGTTTTGTATGGAACATGGCATAGCTTCTGTTTTTATTTCTTCCTGCATTTTTAACAATTTATGCTTGAAGTATTTGGAACATGCATATACATTAGTATTACGTAGTATTTTATTGTGCGGTTGCAATCATAAGTTTGTAATGTATGTATTTAATTAGGATTTGAACTTTGTAGGTGGAAATTTAATTTTTTTCGCCATACACTACACTACAAAAAATAAATTAAAATCACTTTTAGATTTCATAACCTATAGCGATTCATAAAACGATGTTCCACATATTCATTTAAAAAAGATACTTTTTATCTCATTCGCTTTATTGAAATTATTTTATCAGAGTGAATTAATTTGCAAATTTAATATTATACTTGAGTTGTCTTCCACGAAAAATTAAAAATTATAATATTATATTATAACTGGTTCAGAAGCATGCATGCAATCATAAGTAAAAATTTTAAAAACGTGAAATACACAGTACAGAGGAATTAAGTAATAATGGCATTAAAACGCACACATATTCAACGCGTCTCGCTTCAATGTGATTAAAGTTTTTCTGTTTTAAACGGAAACTCACGGCAGTATCGAATACGTTAAGCCTAGATTGACCGAAATTGATCCAATTAGGTGCTGACCTGTTTTATACTCACCTGTCTAAGTCCTGATTTTTTACCAAATGCAATTTATTTCCCGATAATTGAATTGAACGATGCTCACTAAAACTGAGTGGAGTTTTATGTTTTCCATTTAATTAAATTATTGCGCTCTTAATTTACTCCCACGTGGACATTTTGTGCTTATCGGCTTTCCCTGGGTACTCCTGATTGATTTCCCCTTAAAAGCGATTAATGCGCTTAAACAGATTTTCCAGCCTGAAGAAGTTAAATGCGTTTGTTCATAAATCTCGGTGGCTGAAGAGAATTCAATGCAATAGAGGTGTTGTTGAAAACATTTAAGGATATTTAAAGGGACGAAATTATTCTGCTTATTTAGGTTTATGAAGGAAACGGATAAAACCCTATTACCTAATTATCATAACTAAAAAATATTTAAAAACAATTTTATTTAGTCTTTCTTAACTAAGTGTAATTTAATTTAACTTTAGTGTAATTTAATTCGTTTCTTAGATTTTAAAAAAGCAAATTTTCTGCCGTTTGAACCAAGCTACTAGAATGTTACAAAGAAATTTATACAAGTTGGCGTTTTGAAGATTCTGGATTAAAAAATTGTAAAATCAATAGGAAACAAATAATTTTTATACGTGATACGTGATTCTTTTTTCTCGCCGCGGTACATTTGATTATCTTTATTTGGAGACTCCTCTTATGAGACCATTAATAATCATTTCGTATTTTTTTCTGGAATCCATGTAATTTGGAGAAAATTGTTTTTCACTCTTATGATATTCGAATACAAGCTTTAATCCTCATATTAAAGTTAAATCCCATTCTTCGATCAATTGGTTTTTATAAAATGAAAAATTTTAGCTTAGACTTAGCCATAGTAGACCTAGAGCAGATGTTGTACAAATTGAAGTACAAAGTAGATTTGGTGGGATGCATGCACAAACTGGAAAAAGTAACATTTGTAAATTTGCATACCATGCAATAGAAGGATGCAACTATCCGACCAGGATTATGTAGGAGGCATGCCTGCACCCTTGTACTTTCAGCACATAGCCATGTCCCAAGCAGACACCTGAAACAAATGTGAACAGTGTTAAGGGTGCATGTTAGGGACCATTTGTCATGTTCCCTAAAACTGAGCTGTATTCATGCTAAAGAAGTTATGCAAATATACAGTACGAAGCTAGATACTTATCGTTTTATTATCTAAGTAGAGTACAAAAACAGATCTACAGCTTGTGGATTCAAATGTGTGTTACAAAAATTTGCCGAATATGTCAATCGAATAATCTACTCACAGAAAACTGCAATATATTGAGTTGCAGCGAAACAAGCGTACTTTCCAAAATTAAAATGTTTTTTTGAGAGTGGAATAATTGAAGTTTACAAGAAAATTGAATTAAGAAGAAATTTTCCATGGAATCGTCCAATTAATAAATTAACTTCAATGTACCGATACGAATTTTAAAAAATTATTCTGTTGACATATGATGATATGTATGAAGGAGGTCATTGTTGACAGAACGCTTTCCAACAACATATTTTTATAATGAATACTAAAAGCTTCTATTTTGTAAATATGCTTATAGAGAATTTATTGATCACGTAAAATTTCACTATGAGTGGCTAGACTTTTAGACTTGTATTTAAAAATTCTTAACAGATTTAAATAACCTATCTACGTATATAATTTTCAATTTGTTAACAATTTTCAAACACCAATGTAAGAGTGTGAATATATCGTACATAATATTAAATGTATTTTTCCAAGTATTCTGGATATAGCCTCTATTTATTGTACACCTTCAGCAAAGTTTAAACGAATGTGAGTAAGTTATGTGCTTTGTGGTAAGATGAATATCTTGTGGCATTCGAAAATCTCAAGTTACGTCAAAGAAGCACCTTACGCACTTCAATAGCAAAAATTCGGATAAATTCCGTTGTTAATAGGAATTCTTTAGTTCGCTATCTAAATCTTTGTGTAATTTCTTCACAAAATAATCAGTAAGTAATATCAATTGGCTTTTCTAAGAAAGCAAAACTTGTTTGCAGGAATACCAAAGTTACAAAATAAAAGAAGTGAAGAACGGGCGATATCTCTATTTTTGAAATATTGGAAACGATGATGTTGACATACATTTTACTTCTGTTCTAAGTCCAGTGTAAACTTTAAGATCTTATCCTTTCATTATAATTGTATATTAAAAATTCTATCGACTTTCCCTTTAAATGATTTTTCTTGTGTTTCATTTATTATATAATTTAAAATTATGTAAAATTCAATACAACTATTAACTAATCATTCTATTCACACTACAAACATTTAGGGAATAGCTAATAAAAATGATATAGGTAATGATAATTCCCAAATATTCATCTTTATTGGGCCATCAATAAACTCTTTACGAGAAACTTGCAAAGTTCTTACTTTATGCAAATTCAATTCAGATAAAACTCCACTCCAAATCTTCGGCCGTCAAATACATCCTCAATAACGACAGGTCAATAAATGGAAGACAAAAGATAGATGGACCTGCAGAGCGGAAGAAATAGTTTTTCTAGAGCTCTGGGAATGGGAGGACACCAGCTGACATCAACAAAAGAGCAGGGAAAGTGCCATTTAACATTTCCTTTTGCTGGCAATGTCTAAAGAAATATTTATTTATTTATGCCGTAAATTTCTAGCCTGTTTTTATTTTTCGCCTGGAGCTTCTGAGAAAAGACTTTTGCATTTCGTATTCTTTTGGCTTTAAGCAGCAAAGTGGTAGAGCTTATGATTAATCAATCGATTCGAGTGGTTTTTTTTTTCTGAAATTTTATTTTCCATGTCAACGTTTGTTCTTTGGGTTGCAGTGAATGTTCACAGTTTTTACTATCCTCAATGATATTTTTTATTTAATTTTACTCAAAGAAGAATTTAAGTTTTTTAAAATGCTAATAAATTTAATTTAATTTAGGATGTTTAATTTGATTTCACAACTAAGCATCAAAAACGTTTTCAGACAATTTAGCAGATTTTAATTAAATATTTTCTCTTCCCGCTTTACTTGACTGTTAAAATTTCGAATGTTGAGTTTGTGTGGACTATTGATATATGTATGTATAAATATATTTATATAAACATATTAATTCCGAGTTTTTACTAAAACCAGTTCCCTAATCAATTTCAATTACCAATTTTTTGTACAACTTCCAAGAAAGCAGATACCAAAAAATAAAATTAGTCAATGCTATTATTACATCATATTTGTCTTAACTATTGGATGGAGGCGCTGCCAGAAACACCACTGTTTCCTAATTGTTTCGAAGAAAAATGTACCTCACCCGCTTGCCATTTTCGCCTCAACCAATTTCCGTTCTTACCATTTTTTACGTCATTTCAAAATTGATAAAATCTTATAGAAGTTGCTATGAGCTAAGGCGCTTGTACATGTACCAATCACTCTTGTAACTTAAGGGATGTTCCTCGATGATGTTTTTTTTGCCTGACATCTCATTAGTTATCTACTTGAAATATATCCAGTCCTTTAAGTCGATGTTTTCAAATTCTCGTCATCCGCCTATCATTTTTCTCTCCTATGGGAAAGTTCCGAGAAGAAAGAACATTCCCAACTTTGCAGGCTTTTCATTTTTCAAGATGTTTGTCATTTTTAGCTGGCGAGGCGTAAATGTGTAATCGGGCGTAATAGAAGAAAGCAATTTTTCATCAGCAAAATGACTCCCATCAGCATTTATCAAAGTAATATGCCTCTAAGCCTTAAACAAATTTTTAGCGTAAGCGTTTCTTCTTCCTTATGTGGGTATTGTTGGTTTTTTGTCAATTTAAAGCCATACACGGTACACAATTATTTTACTTAACAAAGTACAGAATCAAATTCAAGAATTTTGTAAAAACCTTTACTTCCTATGTCTTCATCTACATATAGGATCAATTTTGAGCCTTTTATTGTCGAAATTTTTATTAAATACCGATTTTCGGTTTTAACCTGCTTAATTCGGGGAATTTATTTTTTCACGCAATCAAATTTATGGCGTTAAAAAGATGTAGGTGTTAAAAATAGCACCTAATATTTAGTACAAAAATGTATTTTTCAAAATAAAATTAAATGACACCCAAAGGTATCAAATCCTTAATGAAAGTAATATTTGTGAAGAAATTGTTTTCAATAGAGTAGCCGGAACTGAATCGCAAATCGGATGAAATTTTTTCTATTTGGGATAAAGATGCACAATGTGCCCAAATATGAAAATTGACTAGAATTCCGCCCGATTTTTCAGGTGAATACTTTATCCCCTTTTTTATCGTTGAGGTAAAGTTCCTGCATCCACCTTTTTGAGCTATTCCTCAAAGCTGATTATTTGCAGTCGTTTTCTACATCCTATCCAACCGTAAAAAGATTTTATCTCAGCTTGCTTTGCCTAGGGCAAACACTTCACAATTCAATTTAGAGACATTATCCAGGTTATGAATTTTTGTGGAGGAAACTCAAATATTTTGCATAAAAGGCGAGATAAGTAGGCCATCACTGTTCTCTTTTTATTCATCATTAAATGGGTTAAAGAAGCGATGGACGATTTGTTTGAATGGGGGGAACAGTTTTCAGTATGCTCATTATATATGTACTTTCACTCGAAGTTCACTTTTGCGAATTCCCATTTACAACTTGAATTTTATTATTGCAGTCATAACTACTCATTTAATTTATTCTGATAATTCAGAATTTTATGAGAGGACTACTGATATCAGCTTCATTATATACTTTCAATGAATTTTAGTCGATGTGTAATGGACCTGAAACTTCAATTCCCTTTGTTTTTTAATATTTAAAGGATAGGTAGGAGAGGTATTATTAAAAATATACAGAAATAAAAATTGAATGGTTTGCTACTACTTTTCTACCCTCTCTTTAAAATTTTAAAATTAAAGAAAAGGTTTATATTTTAACTTAGGCGGAAATTACGCATACATAAAAGTTCGAATAAAAGTCATTATTCTTTTGAATTGGAGACATTAGACTTTGCGTTATTCGAAGGAACCTTTGAAAGCTGTGATCATATTTTCGACACCATTTTTGAAATAGCTAAACTTATAAATCAAAGCAGTAACGAATAATTAACTTTAAAAAAATAAATGTTCAAGAAATTTTCATAATGGTGCAAAAATGGTGTCAGTTCAGAACGCAGAATGAATCCATCTACTTATCATTGAAAACATTTCCTCCCTTTAGAAAAGCAGTCGATAAATTACGACAGACAAACGTGACCTCGTTGTGTACGAAAAGCTCCCTTCGCAAAGAAATATTTCTCTTAATTAAAAAGTCATTTGTCATGTTTTATGCAAATCATTAAATGTTGAAAGCGACATCGTGAAGATTATTATCAACACTGAATTTGTATTTGATGAATATTCCTTCCTTCTGAACTATATTCTTAAACTTATCGAGGTTAACAAGAAACCACATTGGAATATATGTGGATGGGGTTTGTATTTAGTTTAGTTCACGTTGAAAAAAGTAATTATAAATAACTCTAACAATTTATTTTATTTTTTTATTATATTACGTTTTTTGTTATTCTGACAAGATAAGATGAAGCTTCCCTAGTTTCGTAGAATTTCTGAATATTAATTATTAATCAAACAAGAGTGCGCAACCCAAGTATATAAGATGCATATCCTAAGGACAATGCGGAAACCGTAAGCTTCAGGAGTCTGAATACCAATATAATATTGCTGAAAGCATATTGGTTTGTAGAACAATGGAGTTCTCTGGAAATTATATTCAAAGCTTAGTATTTTGCATTTTCCTTCCGGGGCGGTCGGATTAAAGACACCCTCTTCCTCGGCAAATACGGGTAAATATAGGGTGAAATTATTACATGTTAAGTAGTTGAAGCTTTACGATACGGTTTGCTTTAAGTTTTAAAATATTGTTTTTTATAATAGAACGGCTAAAATTTTAGAATTTATATGTATTATGTAGCTAATATATCTGCATACTAAATCGTCGTTATTAAAGTAAATCCTACCTTCGTTGAGCTTTCATTAAATCTCAACACTGGGCTTTTGTTTTAGATTTGTTTTTAGAAAATGTTAAGTTTTATAAACACAAAACTTTTATTAGATTCCCATTAGCATATAAGATTTTTCCGAATTTTTAATGTTTACTAGTATAAGTCAATTTTTTTTATGAAAACTGTAAGTACTTTTTACGTTTTATATGAGACCTAAAGTTTAAGGGATACCACCAAACACAAATCTGTTATCAGCACAAGTGTTGAGTTATTGAGAGAGAAAATTTAAAACATATCAAAAAGTTTAAATTGGATGGTAGAAGTTGTTCGTTTATGTTACCTTTAATATTTTTTTTTAGTAGGTAAATTTATGTGGCACCTTTATTCAGATTTGTCTTGTACAGATGCAGATGGCATCCATTACTTACCTAACTTATCAAAACTGAAGATAAATCGAAACTTTAAGGGTATATTTTCCAAATATAACAATTAAGAAAACTGTGCAAATACAAACTTCATGAGAAAATCCATTCGGTGTTTCAATGTTATAATTCTCACATTTCTTAATCAATTCATCGGCTTTAAAAATTTAAAACCCTTTTAAATTTTAAATATGTGCGAAAATTGACTAAATTTTCGAATTCAAATTTCTGAAAAAGAGCATTTTACTCATCTAAAAGCTAAAATGAATTTAACCTCCGCAAACACAAAATAACTTTTGCCACTTCTTCCCATCAAGATACCAAAATTATTCATTAAAGTAGCAACTCATGTAATGAATATCTTGAGGAAATATAAAACGTTTTCATATTTGCCGAAGTAAATGGCATCATGCACGAAATAAAGACCTCTTTGCCATCGCATTCACTCCCACTCGTCGTATTTTTGGAAAGCTATCTTCATACACCATTAATTTGAATGGACTGAGAATGGTGGGTTTTCTGCCCTCTCCGCTAACCTTATCCTTGAACTACGTGCCTTCTAAAGCGGTCTTTTGGTCTTTAGAATTGCCTTCTCTTTTGTGAGTTACTGCGAAATAGCTCGAGGAAAATTTGCTTTTCAAACCGAAAATTATTCATAGGTGCTCCGGCATCAAATCGATAGGACTTTCGTGTTTGTTTTGACGATATAATTAAAAGTGGGGGCCAAGGAAATAAACGCATATGCATATGCGTGACTTTACGTGAATGCTATTATTCAGAACTTAATTTTCGCCTTTTTATTCGATAAGTAAAATTAGGTTCTTATGAGTATTTGACCAAGTATTCTGTAGATTTTTAGTGCTTCTCAACACTTTGTAGTATCGTTTAGTTTTGCACAATTCTTGGCGTGGTGCTGTATATGTCTGAGTATTGATTGAGTTAGAGTTTAGTTGTTTTTTACATACTAAAATTGTCCATCTTCCAAAAACAAGAGCAATCGATCAGAGTACTTAAAATAAAACTATAGTAATATTGAAAAGAAAAGCAACACACAAAATTAAGTAAAAATCAGGACTCACTTTATATATGTAGATATGCATATATGTACATGAATGAACTGAATTGAACTTATGTTGAAATTACCAAAAGATAAGAAAAAAACATGTGAGGTTTTCGAATTAATTTAAAACAAAAAAATTATATTTATCGATTAATGTCATATTTTCATCTTATCAACGCTAATGCTCTTCGAAACTACAAGGAAAAATATTACTGGTCTCAGAAAAAAATGTCCGCTTTCATTTACCTAACACTTTAACACACTTAAGCTATCTTTTTGTACCGGAGCTTAGAGAGTAAGAGAATATTAAACTTTTCTGCCAAGGTAAAGTTTTCATGTTCAGCTGAACTTCCTTGAGGAACATTTTTGGTATGCCAGTCGAAAACAGCAGTGCGCAGTAATTTATGTGACAGTTCAAAATTGTTTTAAAATTATTTTGAGCGTAATTTATGCTCCCAGTAAACAGACAAACCCTTTTTGCTTAAATTCCTCGCTAAATGTTTCCATGAAAAAAGATTCTCACAACAATTTGATGAGAGTGTCATAGACTCAAAGAAGATATTTCCCTAAAGGTAATTAAGAGAAGATAAACACTTTGAATTGATTTATCGTAGAAGTTTCAACCAGAATAGGAGTCCTTTATTGAGAATTAAATACTTAATCGGAAAATATTTACTTATAATGCGATGGTCGATTGATTACATAGATTTTAATCAGGTCTGTAATTAAGATAATTTATTAGAATTACTTAAAAAATGTTCTTTTGAAGTACTTGTCACATATTAAGTTTTGTTGGTTGTTAGTTTGTTTAAAAAAGGAATTACTTATATCTTTGAAAAGGTTGTGATTGATTTTCATTTGATTGTACATGATTTTGAAAGAATTGCACAAATTTGATATCGATTTGGTCACTTTTGAAGTGTAATTTATTGTAATATAAAATATGTTATTAATGATGTTTGAACTAAACTATTTAAAATTAAGACTAAAAGATCGCCGTTCAAAAGAAGGTTAAATTAATATTTTCTTAGCCACCAGTAACTAAACATAGCTAAGAGTTTTTAGGAGAGGAATAATGAACTTTTTACATTAGGTACATCCAATCCTTAAATGATCAAAATTATTAAGGAAATCCCAGTTTTTTCACTATGTTTCATCACCATACTAGAACATGGTACAAATAAATCAGCCTTTTAAATGATATATAGGTTTCATTAACTTAGTACCTACATACATATATTTGCAGTTGTTTATTTTCTGTGTTGAAGTTTTAGACTGAATTTACTTCATATAATACGACAAAATTCGTGAAATGCACTGAAGTCTAAATGGACCACTTAGTTTTGTGGGCAGCTTTTGCAAACTCATTGCGCCTTTATACCCTGAACTCATATTTGAGACAATAAATTTTGTGGTACTCCTTGTGCGCGGTAAAATTGTGGAACTCATGGAGAAAACATTTCAGAATATCCTTGGTAATAAAATCCAAAGGATTTCAACCCTTGAGAATGGGCTTCTGCATCGGCACAGAAATTTCGGGGTATAAATCTTTCCAGTTGCAATTACCATCCATTTTGTTTCACAGCTGCACATTGGGCTAGCTGACGGACATTCTGCACTGGTCCTATGCTTGAAACAAATTTTATTTCCGAAAGCTATTGACACTTTAATATCTTTAACGACATTCAATCTCTTTTCTTGGCCTTATTACGTGCATCGTTGAGGTTTCTGTTTAGAGTTATGTATGGAACAGAAATACGACTGTCGACCTACCCACTTAAAGGTAGTTTTCTTACATACATTGATTTTTATGCACCTATAAATAAGGAAAAATTGGTTGGGATTTTTGGAAATTTTTCATATCTATTACCATTGCGTAAGTGTTAGGTTATTTCAAAAACTCTAATTTATAAATACAAATAAAATCATTAAGTTTTTAGGCATAAAATTGTTCCTTCGATGTTTTGTTTCAAAACTAAGTACTTAATATAGTTGTATTCTAAAAGCTTTCAATTCCATTCCTATTCAGAATAATAGATATTAGCAATTTGATTACCAACTTAAGATAAAAATTTGTAATTTCAATTTATCATTATATGTAGGTACATTCCGTCATATTTATAAACACAGATAGATGAATTTTCCGTACTTAATTTTATGTAAAAATTACAATTTTTATGTACATAGGTGTCAAGTGAGTTAAATAATATTAATGTAGACTATTAAGGCTTCATTGCCATTTTACTTTATTACATTTTCATTTCTTATCCATTCAGCTTTTCAAAATCTTTAGATCATTCACCTATTTGAAATGTAATATTCACCTTATAGAAAAATTTTATTCAATAGTATCTGTTCATATCGGGGAAACCGAACAATTAAATATTTTACTTATATTACTATTATAGTATGCTCCTATACAAAATTTAATCAACACGGTATACCTCTTCCTCTTTTCAACATATAAGAAAATCTGAAAATGACTTTTTGTTGATCTTCTTATTTGCCATGTTTAGTGTATCGTGTAACCCACATTTTCTTCAATATTTCGTTTATTATGCTAATAAAAATTGTGATCAAAGCATGAGACGCATTATGACATAACTTACATATTCAGAAAGTAAAAGTTATTATATTTACTTTTCCTTAAATTTGTCTGTACTTTTGTTGTCCTTGTTGTTCTTGTTGTCCTTATATGAGAAAATGCCTGAACTACAACTCTCCTTTTGACAAGACTTTCAAATGAGAACTAATGCAAACAACTCTCGCAACAAAAATGTAAACAACAGCTTGATGCAAGGAATAAGGAAAGTTTGGAAACTCGCCAAACGATAGAAGTGCAAGTCACACTAGCTAAGTGACTCATCGATTTCGTCGACCCATTCAATTTGCCGGATTAAAGTTTCGACACTTGAACAGAGACCAAAAGAAATTTAGAGTCCCTTTCATAATGTCGGCGGAGCCTCGACATTTTCGGTCTGGCCATTACCCAAAAATCATGACTCAAACACTGTCCTGTGTCAGATAATATTGACAAGACTTGGACTTGTTTAAATAGCAATTCCGTCACGTAGCAAAGCAAAGGAGACCGTGATGGATCGATATTATGTTACACAAATTATTATTGGTTCAGTCAATATCGGGATTAGTACTATGCTCCAGTTTTAATGCTGCATAACACTCCACTAACAAAATGGGAGCGATTCTGTTTTACTGCAAAATCTTATGGGATTAGTGCGGTTCTATTGCCCAGAACGAGAGATTCGGATGGCACGATGAAAGGGGGTCACAGAGTAAATTCTTGGCGACTGTGATTGAATCGGAATTAAACCGTAGAATTGAGGATGTTGGAAACTAGCACACGTGCAGGTACTATCGATTTTTTAAAGCCAATAACGCTGGAGATGCTGCAGGAGCGCGTTAAGGAGTTGGGCTTAGTTACTTACAGTGCTTAAGGACGCTTTAGACACAGCCACTGAATAAGTGTAAAGCGCAAGTTCGGAGCGGTGGCACTTTATGGTACGCACATTGAAGATCTAGACCCAGACACAGCACCATCCAATGAAACACTTGGAAACCATTCAGTGGTTTGGGAGGGTGCTAACGAGTGTACTTGAGAAAGTAAAAAGGGCATGCCCTTATTTATTTTGACATTTAACCCTCGCAATTAAATTTCTTGGTCGCCTACATGAAAACAAACAATGTGCAAAGAGCAATCCACCAGTCTAAACAAATTAATTAGATTGAATAGAAGCCTTCGGAGCGACAGCCCTATCGTTCAGAAAGACTGCAATATAAGAGGAATTTTAATTGGATGTAGCGTTTCATTGCAGGGATGTGCTCCCTTCGGATTCAATTATTCCTGTTTTAACAAATTTACTGCGTGACCTCCAATTTTACACCCTGTAAATTGGATGCCGTTGTGCATGGCGAAGTGGTGTATTCGGGCTTTTGCAAAAATTATACCATAACGTTTCTTCAAGGTGCTTAAATCGTTTTTATTATATGTATTATACAGAGAAAACGTCTATGCTACAAGTACCTCAAATTCTGAACTGAAAAAGAGGTGTCAATGGAATTAAGTAAGTCTACTATCTTTGTTCTAATTTCACCAAAGAAAATATTTCTAAAAATTTTCCTAAACATTTTATATTTTAAATTCATAGGTTTTAATTATTCTAAAAACAGTTTTCGAAAATTAGGTGAATTTTCTTTTTTTTTTAGTAAATTTCGTTCGTAATGAATTTCGGAATCTATTTCAGCAGCACACAGAGCACACAGAATCTAAATATTTGTTATAAAAATTTTGACATTTTCGATGACCTCTCAATTCAGAAATAGCAACTAAAATGAATTCATGTACCCTGCACTTTTGAAACGAATAATAATATCAAAGTCGATCTTTAAATAAATATAATAAATTAGTAAGTCAAATATAAGTCAATAATATCAAGCTTATTGTTCAATTATTCGATGCGTATAGAATTATGTAGTTTGTCATTAAATTCTGATATTCTTATAATGGTGTGATCAATAAGTAGATAATGCTATCGCTATTATCTTAGCAAAGTCACTTTATTAGTATTATTAGTCTAATGAATCTAGGATTTCAAAAGCTAATAATCTTCAAATGTACGAGTAATTAAGAAATAATCCTTGAATTGAAAAATTAAACATCTTATGATAAATTAATAATTTCCATGCATTAACCTCTTTTGAACAGATCTGCTGTTCATCCGCTTTTTAGGCGATCTATGGAACATGAAAAATGGATATATTATAATATAGTTTTAAGTGCAATATATGTAGTCAACAACTCCTCTAAGTACTTAAAACAATTCAAAATCCTCGAGCTTCGTTCCATGGACTACCGCTGGCTGCTGCACTCAGCAACTTTATCTCTGGACACTAAAAACTTTTTTATACTTTCTATGCACTCTCGAAAAGTTTATAGCTTATTTTTAGCTTAAAATGTCACCAAATGTATCAACTAGCTAAAACTTCCCCACGCCACATTAACAATGGAACACTCAACAAAAGCATGAATTATGCCGCAGTTTTGCGCACTTTTAACAAACACAGCAGCAGCAAATCTGCGATTCACAAAAGATCCTTGTTTTCGAAATTTACATAAACATGACACACCATGCCATGAAATCTGTGCTTACTATTCGCAGCCAAATTCGTTCCCAAAAAGCCCTCGCGCCGTGGTTAGTTGCAGAAGTCTGCAGCAGACAACTCTAGCGCAAATGTTCCTATTTGAGAGCGGCCTGGGAGAACCTCTGAGGAATTCAAATTCTAGCCCTTGACAGCGGAACTGGCTAGTTGCTTCAATGGCAATTATGAAAATACGCTGTAACAAATTATTTCCAATCTGCGGAGTGATGCCACGTACCAGCGACTGAAGTTTCGAAAGGCATTAAGGAGCCATTCGCAGCACTTCCTCCAATAAAGGATCCATTAGCTGAGGCTAGTTGTTGCCACCTTGCGAGCAATTTCAGACTCGATTAAATTCGAATTCAGTGGAGGCAGTCGTTGAATAAGCACCGATTCAAAATCGAAATAGCTGATTAAGTGCCCCTTAATAGTTTCATTTACCATAAAGTTTGCCATTGAACTCTTTAATGGCAGCGGAGTCTGACTGTAACTTCCTTTTGATTCGGGAGCTACCTTCGGTTATGATTGTGTTGCTCTTGTGGAAAGTTTTACGACTAGTTTTCTTCCATTTCCTGTTTTGGCTTGATATCCAAAGCACATTTTAAATTGAATGTGAAATTCCTTCTTCATGCTCTCTGCAAAATTTCCTGCTTTGCTACCATAAACCCATTTATTTCAGCTGCCGATGAAAGTGCATGGCTTGAAGTCAAACTGCAACGCTCCGCAGCGATGGAAACTGCAATAATTGAGTGAACATTTTGTTCTAAGCGGTTCATTCTGAATATTATTGCCAGGAAATTAAATGCGCCTTATATCTTACTTATGGTTTCTTAATCGAAGTCATATTTACGATTTATATCGATGTGGTGCCATACTGCCATTGAATTAATTTATGCAACTATATAAAATTCATTACTTTATAATTTAGCTGCTATTGAAGAATAAAATGTCGGTTGGTTCAATTAAATTACTACCATATTTAAGATCACAGAATTGTCTAAACTTTTAAGAATTGTGATTTTGAATACGTGTATGATTTCTAGAGAAAAAGTACCTACGGTGAAAAATTGTATTTGATATTATATAATTCCTTCAATAATTTTCTGATTTTGTAATAAACTATAATACATACAATAACAAATCAAAGAAATGGACTTTAGAAATTTTTGAAGACGCAGACCTATCAGACATTCTGCTTTCTTTTTGCTTCAGCTTTTGAAGTTCGAAATATTGAGTCGTTGTTATTTCTTGTAATGTCGTTGTAAAGATACATACTCCCCATTAATGAGTCCTGTATATTTCCATTTACAAAGAATGCATATGTATATATTATATCTATATAAAAACAGACATCAAACAAAACGTATCGATCTACAATCTGGATTAATACTTATGATTTTCGAGGTGGGGATTCTACCAAATATGATTTTTATATTTCTTAAAGAACAGTACTGAAACAATGTGCAATTTCTGACGTCGTTCGTTTAATATATTCTTTCAGTTGAAAAAACCTTGAAGAAACAATTAAATTTTTCTTTTCTTTTTGTTATTATCCTTCCATATTCTCACTAATAAATTAAGAAATAGCCTACAATACGTTTTTTATTATTGAGTTCAAGCCTAAGACATATATTTATTTATTTAATTTCGCTTAATACAAGCTAATAACAACAAATTTACTAAAAACTAAAAAACTAAGATTAATAAGTATTACTTGTATTACTTGTATGTATGTACTTATATCTTATAGTTATGTTTAACAGACAATATTTAATTTTTTCTTATTATAATATAATTTATTAAATGTTTAGATATATCTTATTAGTAACTAATAGTGGAATGACATTAATTCATGGATTTTTTAAAAAGTTTTGCAATGTATTTTTTTTTTGCATTTGGTGAAGGTGTCCAGCTTAATACTAAAATAAAGGAATTCCTTTCCCTTTGGGTACTATTTTTGAGATATCGATTATTTAAAATTATATCTATGATTTAATTACATAAAAGAAAAGTGATTTATTTAAGTAGGTAAGTAATGCTGTAAGTACATATACGATAGATAATATGCTCCAAAACCAATTATTAATTAATTAAATGTCATACTACTCATCGTAAAAATACAGATCACACTTGACCGTGATAAATCTAGAGAAAAGTTATAGTCTTAGTAACTAGAGAATTAGAACCTTATTCGATAATACTGCCTTATTTGCTAATTAATTTGTGGTTAAAGCAGTATTCGTTTGCATGTAGAGCAAAAAACCCATTACATAATTAGACAAATTCATTTCCAACCCCTGTTATGAACTTTCAGCTAAATTAATCGGTTTTGCAAAGAAGCCTGAGGCTTCCACTTTGTTTTCGATGACGTAGATTCCACATGGAGAACCCATATCTACTGTGCCCTGGTTTAGCCCCAAGAATAAATCCAATCAAATTTTCTAAAAGCTTAAAAAGTTTTAGAAACTTCTCACGCAGTTGGCAAGTCCATTTCTTTTCCAAAATTTGCTATTTCATAAAAAAACTTGAAGCAATAAAGTCGCAATTCATTTTAGACTCAGGAAGTTGAAAAGTGTTTTTCACTGAAAATTTTTAGGGCGTTACGTTCATCCTTCCTAAAAGGAGGGAAATGATTTTGAGAAATGTACAATAAGCAAATTTAGGAGGTTTTCCTTAAAGTTATAGTGCTTCGGTTCGTCTACTTTTTGATTTGTTTAGTGCTTGGTACTGACAGAAAATACATATATTTTGTATTTGCTCTCAATTAAAACTTTATAAAGTCTCACAATTTTTAAAAATATTATCGTGTAATATTCTGTGGGTAACCGAGTATAATAAATGTATAAATAGAGGAAAAATTTTGTAATTTAGATTTTGAACTGTTTGCTCTCTATTACTTATTTAACTCAGAATGCCGAAGATAACTAAAAATTCCGGGTGAGAGTAGTGTCCTTGATTCTAAAAGGAGCAGTGCCCAAATAAAACATGTTTGTGGACGTTGCATGGATACCACTTGAAGTGCAGAACAGAATGCCGCACATTTTCAGCGGCAGCAAATTTCCACAGAACTTGAATTTCGTCAGAGCTTGAGACATCAAAAGCAAGGGGTCCTTGATTGCGATTGCTGTAAATCAGAGTCAGTCGAGGTTATTTATAGTTCACCGAGGAAATTTAGACTTCATTACACGCCAATCAGATTAAATTGCATGCACGAATTTCAAGAATTTCAAATGGAATGCAAATTGTAATGTGGCTGGGGTTGTTGCATGATTTTCTTATTTTACATCCATTCATTTTGTCCAAGGTGTAAGTTGGCAGTAATAACGACTGTGGCATAAATAACTAAAATTTTCTAAACTATGAGCCGATTTAAAGAATTTGTAAGTATTATATATGTATAATCGCAACTACATATTATTAAGGACGTCCAGAGGACACAATTTGAAGTATTTCTCAAGAGTAGAATAACTTTTTTCCTTGTATTGTTATTTTAAACGTTAAAACATCAATTTATTCCTAATGTATGCAAACCAAACCTTATTTACTTCACTCTAGCCACCTTATTTTTTACAGTTTCTTTTTTTCTTCGAGTAAGAACGACGCTTTTCAACATGCAAAGTTTTTGTTCAATACTGTAACTCTTCGTGAAGTCTAATAATATGTTGTTAATTCCAAACAAGTTTAATTTTATCTTTTTATTATAGTATTTATTTTAAAATCTCCACCAGACTAGACATACGCGAAGACAGTTGAGTTTTAATGAACGATTGTCTCTATCACGATTAAATTGTTATATCATTTTCAACATTTAAATTATTTGAAACATATTATTAACTAAACAAGATAATAAAAACAAATTTCTGTCTTGTGGTAGAGGAAATCATTGTAGCTTATACAAAGATGTAAAATCTTAGGTAAGACTATTGTATAATATAATACGTTTATATGCGAAACATTTTTCTTTATTAAATTATATGTTATGAAAAAAAAAACGAATATTTATTACCAGTTTTCTTATGGTAGAGAAAAGAGTAAAGATAGACCAGGATTATCTAAAATTGCAAGAAATCGTGACCTAATAATTTAGTTTTATAGTGATTCAAATCGATCAATGATTGCATTTCAAGGTGAAAACTTTCTTTAAGTTAACGCAACTGATCTAGCTAACTGCAGGGAAAATAAAGTTGGGAGCTTCAAATTTTCTGGGCGTGTCGTATCGTCTACTAAAGGAGCTCGACATGGCTAAGAAAAGTTTTCTCAATGAATTTCGAAAATTTACTTCCCCAAAGGATGACTTCCTCAAGTGCAAGGTACGTTGTGATTTATGTATAAAATGCTGAGCATTGTTGTCTCTGATTTTTCATTTCAGTTTTGGTCTAGATTTGTTCGTATTTGGACACTCACATGACATACATACATTAGACAGGGCATTTCGAAGCTTCACAACGAAGGTAAGTCTCAGATATGTGAACCTTTGAAAGAGGTATTTACTTTTGAATTTGTGGACGAACTTAACTCAATTTAAGGTATGCGTTGGTTTGCTCGAATGTTTTTCTGAAGTACATTAGCATTCAGCATAGTAAATAAGAAATGTTTAAAGAAGAGTATTTGCTGAGAAAAATTTTTACAAGCAAATATTTAAAGTCTCTCGGACTTGGAGTAAAATACAACCTAAAGGTATTCAAACTACAATTCATACCAACTTTGTTCCATGAAGTTGAGTTCATTTTTGTTTCCGGACTTGCTCCAGTGGGAGTAATAATACCAAGGCAATCTCAAGTGAGTCGCCTTAAAATTTTAACCAGGATGATTAAAGGAGAGAAATAAAATTTTAATGACTCCACTGCATCGCAATACGTTCGTACATACAAAATGTGCTGAGATTCTCAATAATATTTTCTTGTTTGGGAAGTATAATGTACAAATTTTAATTAGCACCGTGTTTATAATGTTCCTATCGTTCCACGTGCCTCAAGCCGCTTATTACATACTTATTAACTTGAATTAACACGTGCCTCGATTGCGAAAATGTGAGCTGGTGTTTTATCTGCAAAGCGTGGTCTTAAATGAAGATTTTGTTTTTACTGGAATTATTAGGGGTTAAAATCATAATTTTAGTTTACTTATATGTGTTTATTTTTAAAAGGCACATATTGTTAATTATGCTTTTATAATTATTAGTTCGCACTAAAGTAAACATATACGAAAAGTAAAACTTAACGACTGCATCATTTTAAAATAAACATATTACTTGCCACCAAAAAAGTTGTAATTCGTTGATACAAAATAAAAGTCGCAAGCCTTGCGAATTTGATAATATTTTAATTATTTAATTATAAAGTAAAATAATGATTTAATTACATCACAAAACTTCTTGGAACATAAAAGGAAGCATTATGTATGTACATATGTATTCGTATGTATGTATCGTATCGATAGTGGCGTTAAAAGTAGGTACATGAAACGATGTTTTAACAAATAGGAAGTTTGCTTTAAAAACATAAAGTTTATTTATTTTGAAGGAGATATTAAAACAAGAATTGTTACTAAAAAACTTTTAATTTCTTAAGTTTTCAGCCACAGGATACAAAACAAAAGTGTTTTGCTTTAAAAATTATGTTTCGGGCGAATGGTTGAATCATGGACCTGAATATACAAGTTTTAAAGTTTTGTATTCGTATCTGCGGGATAATTACCGCTGAACAGACCATCAGCTCGCCAAGTTTATCTACTCCAGAAATTCATTAGCTAATTAATCCTTTCAGTATGAGACGCCGGGGGCAAAAATTAGCCCTCGACCAGGACTTAATTTCGTTTGTTTGTTGCTGGTGCCTCACGGCACGCCTCCTTGTTAACATTTCTCAATTGTAATTAGATTCTTCCCTCCCCCTGTGAGAATGTTTGCCCCATCAGAACATAATTAATGGGATGTTTGGAGAAAAATTAATTTTCATCCAAAATCAACTCGACACTCGCTTCGTGGCATCACTTAGCACTCTCTTAGTGGCCTGGAACGAGCACTGAAGACCCATTTTCTGCAGATGCGAGAGAAACGAAAATTATAAACTGATTCGCTGATGCGGCACCACCGCTGAAAACCGCGAACAATTTATCACGAAAGGCGAAAGCAGTTAAATGAGAAATTTTCAGTTTGCGTGATAGAAATATACTTGCAACGCAGATTTGGTGCAGCATCGAGGCAGTAAATTAAGCCAAACTCAAATAGACTCCCTGAAAATGTTTTTGCTTGTGTTAATTAACGAGCAACAAAGTAGTTTCGGTGAGCCGCACAAAGCCTCGAAATTTATCTGTTAAGGAAAGAATATCAAAGCATCACCAAGGAGACACATTTCATCGACTTCCCCCGGAGCAGGGTAGGCCTTGCTTACGAGCTTCCTGAACGCTCCCCTCAGATCGGAGGAGGTCTTATTATTAAAACTGGCTTGCATTCATACTGCGGGTGGTAATTAAGGGTGACAGGAAAACATTATTTCCTTGGTAGTGCTTTCCAGGAATACCTCAGTTTATCAAGTTCACCACATTTAAATTGCGCTCATTATTGCACTGCAGCTCCGTCCGACCCCCGTTGGCTTTTTAATTCAATTACGTCGCATCTCCTTCGCTCCACATGCAAATTACATTCGCTGACGTCCCCTTGCTCCATTGAATGACGCTATCTGGGGCAATTTAGCAAATAGCACATTTTCTGTATTGCTTAGCATTTGAAGTGGAAGGATATTAAATGGCATACGAGTTTTGTATTAAGTTCGCTATTGACAGCCGGACTCTGCGAGCTCCCGAACAGAAACAAGGAGCTATCAGCTAATTGCATTTACATATTTGCACGTCAATTGGGTTAACAAAACTGGGCAATTTATTGCGCTATTTACTGTGTTTTTTCCAGGTCCTGACAAAGCAATTAAGCCGTTCAAAAGGGGACCTCCAGACGTTTGCAACCGGACCAAGTAACCTTTGCTCGAAATGAGGTAACACGCGACTTCCACAAGCAGAGTGGGTGGACAGATTTCAAATGCATATGCACTTTCTGCAAGCAGGCATTTACTTTCATTTCAACCTCAATTGCAATTTATTGGTTGCGTCTGATAACATGTCTAGCTTTTAGAATAAAGTTTGACTGTTTATGTATTAAAAGTCAGGCTTGCGATAAGCTTTTAAAGTGCACACTTGAGTACGACTAAGATTTTGTAAAAGACAACACAAGATATCATTTATTATATGTATGTATATGTATGTAGAACAATTTTTATGATATAGTTACTTGGTTCCTCATTTAATAACATTAAAATATTTAATTTGTTGCACTGAGAGAAAAAAAGAGTAATAATAATATAATAATAAAAAACGTACTTAAAATAAGAAATTTCAAATTTGATTTTGACGTAATCGCGGATTTACTTTTTATTTTATTTATTATTTATTTATTTATTTATTTTAAACACAAAACGGTGATCTCATTTCAATAACATGCGCTATTAGTTTAATCCCTCATGCAGTAACAATGTACGCGTCTACATCAGATTTTTACGTACTTCTTTTAACAGGATACGTTCTTACTTCCAGTCATTTTAACGCTAAACGTTCTTAGTTTTAAAACTTGATAGACTAATTCCAGGAATTTACACTGTTTGATGTTAATATAAGAAAGAAAGTGTTTGAATCAAAGATGCCTTGATCAAACGCGCTTCCTTCTTAAGTTAAGAAGATAGTTTCTTAATTTTGATACGCGATTTTTCACTTTTTTTTTTCATTTACATATATTTATATTCATTATTTAAAATATTAATCACCAGGGTTAAAAAGTGCTTTTGGTCTTTGATAGAGTTAAAAACTTTCAAATCTTCACAAAATAAAAGTAGGTACCTCAGTATTTACTTGTTAAAGATAATAATAACTGTAAATACATAAAGAAATTTTGACTAAAAGTATCCCATTTGTGAATGATAGTGTCTAAAAAACTATACCAAAGAATAAATAGATATAGATAGAAAAACAATTATTGTTAAAATAAAAATCAATCACACAAACACATTCGGAAGTAGCATAATGTCTAAAACTGGTCGCCTATTGTCCCAAAAGCAATTACAACCATTGACTGTGGTATGACGATTCTCATTTACATTCCACAGGAGCATTATAAATGGAATATAATTTCATTTGTAAGCTTGTATTTCCAGTAATTATCCCAGAGTTAAACTATTGAATGGGAACGTACGTGTTTGTTTCGTGAGTTCGTACCATTGCGCTCCGGAATGCCTACTGGGACATTAATTTCCAATATTTAATCAATTGCTCCATATTCATTTTATCTGAAGCTATATTGTTTCAATTTACATACATTCCAAAGAAAACGTGGAATTTAGTAAATTCCACATATGTGAGATAATTATTTTACATTAACGCTCTTTGAACAAATAGACTATTAAAATATTTAAAAAAGCTGTTATTCATTTATTGCGTTTTAGTGGTAGTGTAGTTTCAAATTGACTAAACAAATACAGTAGATTTTATTTGATTCTAAATCTATAGTGAAAACCGAGTACAATTCCTAATATATGGACGAATTACAAATTCCGAAATTATCAAAAATCAAAACTGTTTGTTTTAAAAACATGAGGTAACCTTTTTAAGTGCTGTCCTTATTTTATGACACGAATTTATATTTGTAAAACACACAATCACTTCGGGAACACATTTTTAGAGACTGCTACTTCTCATACATCGGGAAGTTTCGGTTCAGGTCTTTGACAAAAGACATGAATTGTTTGCCAAGCATCCAAAATGCAGATCACGTCAAAGGGGTATCCAATAGCATCCCCGATTTATGCACGAGCGAGTTTGCCTGGCCCGAGGGCTTTGATTTCTGCAGCAATGTGTAGGTCATACTGATTTCATGTCACGTAGATGGCGTTCGCAAGTACTGGGGACACGGTGCACTCAGCCAGTGCTTAAGCCGGTTGCTCAAATCATTTTCCTTTCCTACGGAATTATTGAATGATGATTATCCAATGGTTCATATTGGACCTTAATGAGCGTTCGTAGTTTGACACCTCGCTACAAATTTATTGGATGTTCTATTTTGATAGAAAATAATAAAGTTTTAAAATGCACTCTAATGAAGATTACCTATACACTAAGAGTTTTATATCATGGGTATCATGTTGTTACTTAAACTGGTAATAGGGTTATAAGGAATTTGGACATGCATAGGTATAGTCTGCTACGTACGATCAGTATGTTTTTTTTTTTTTTTTATAAGTCAAACAAGGATTTGAAATGTAAAACTATGAAAACTAAAATAGCGTAATTATTCTTGGTCTGACGAACAAATTTAAAAAATATATATTTGTTTTTAATTAAAACCCTCTGTAACATAAATCCAGTCCGAATTGAGAAAATATGAAGCAAATATAACCTTTAAAGCTGTGTTTCTCAAAACAGCTTGCATATAATTTCTAAAAAAATATTATATTTAAATCTGAACGCTCAAATTGTTCATAGTTGTTTTGTTGTTTCATATGTATCTACAAATTCCTCGTATATGGAATATCAAATAATATTCAAAAGAAATGCGAAAAATACCACAAACAATCAAAAAAGTTGTTGTTTAACTTTATGTACTTCAAATATTTCAATTACATGGGTTAAAAAATTTTGAGAATTAATATATCAGCAGTGTTTTAAAGGTTCAATTGTTTTTGAACCAGTTCCGGAAAACTTATTTGTTAAAAATTCCGTAAAAACTTGAATTAAGTTCACCGCGCAGTCATGTGGGAAAATTTATCGTACAAATCATAATTTTGGTAACTTCAATTTATATTTATTTATGATAACCGCGGAAAGCTTTTTTAATATTATTTTCTTTTCATACCAAGCGCAAGTTATCCCTAAAAGTTTAAACTATTCCGTACAAAATAAAAAATCTTAAAGAAACTAGTATTATACTATATAACAAGTCTTAAGATTTTGAATTTCAAGTATTCAAGATGTTCAGAAATATTTGCATGCTGTTGCTACCTAAATATAAAATATCAAACTGTAGAAAACTTGTGAGTAATAACAAAATCGAGTAAATTTCTGATTTGAAATTGAAATAAAAACTGTCAAGTATATTAATTTTTTCTGCTTTTCTCAAAGACAAAATACAGAAGTTCATGATAGTAAAAAGTTAAGTGAATTTCTTCTAGTGAAAATCGCCACAAACTCGAGAGGAAAAAGAAAAAAATATCTTCAAGGTAAGTAGTTTAAGACTCCTAAAAAGGTGAACAGCTAAAGTATTCTCTCGTGTGCTGTTAAAGTAAAAAAACGACAAAGTTTTTCTTATGCAAATAAAGAGGGTCTAGCTAAATTTTCAGCACGTTTCTATATTTAGTTGAAACTCCATGTCAAAAATACTCTATGCAGGAAGCTTCCTGGGTGGTTAATTTGCGGATCGATAATGGACTCAACCGACAAGGCAAGGAGGTGCATTTGCCATGAAGACCATGAATTTTTCAGTTATTTATTGGGAGCTAGGCAGCTTACGCCTCCGCTTAATCCCTTGCGGATTTTGCTGTGGTCGAATTGATGCCGAGAAAATCATGACCTGAATCAATGAAATTCACTTTATATAGTATGAACACGCATTGCATTCGTAATTGCAGTGATGAAGTATATTTCCTTCGTTGACTTACAAAAATATTGTGCAAAAGGTAAACTGTGCATGTTTTTATTAAAAGATGTTGTGATCGTTACCTTAATAGAGCCAATTTTTGAAAAATACCTTCAAATTAAAGGCAATTTTTAAAATTTTACAACAGAATTTCATTGATATAAACCTACATCTTATTATCCGCACACTATACAGTGAATTTATCAAAATAGATATTCCAAGTGTTACTTTCATTGAGTTAAATGTTTCTGCAAAGTAAATATTTAAAAGTCAGTTTGATATAATAACTGAATATATTTGATCAGTAAACTGTTGGTTAAATACATATTTCATGCAAAAATGAATTTTTAAACATTATGGAACCCATTATCCCAATGGGACTGAAAAGGTTAAGTCCATTTACATTATTCGTACCCGCAAGGACTCTTTAGTGGATCCTAAAAATATTATTGCCGAACATCATTTGAAGATATTTTATAAGGGAAAAGGTACTTACGATATGCATAGACACATTTAGATCTTAATTTTGAAAAACGAAAAATCTCTTCTTATTAATTTCAATTTAATGAATACGGTAAAATCATATACTTTGTCTTTAAATAAGTATACTTGAAACAATGAAAACATAACGTAACGAAATGATTGAAATGTAAGAATTAATTTTTATTTTAGTGATAAAAGTATACTCACTCGGAAGAACAGATGCCTAAAATTGGAGGAAAATTTATTTTTTTTAAAGCGACTAAAATTTAAGTTTGAAAAATTCCTACCCAATTTTTAAGTATTTTTATTAATCTAAGGGTAATTTTCTTTATTTTAACTAAAATGTATTAGAATGTAATCGTTCCTTGTGATATAAAAATATTTCCCTTAAACCAAAAAAAATCAGTTTTTATAGGAAATCTTAGAAAAAAACTTTTGAAACAATGATGCTTTTTTAATGCAAACTTATGTCTTTCATTGATGCTGCTTTAGTGCATTTTTCCCCATTTATATAGAAAAAAATCCATCCTGATGTATAAGTTTACTTACTTCAGTTTTCAACGTCTGCTTTATTTTAAAGAATTCTTTTATTTGTTTTGATGGAATAATTGAACATAGATATATATCAAATACTTACACAAATAAAAATATTGTTTTTTTATTTATAAAACTTAACATTGGATTAATAGAGTTGTGGTTGGAACCAATGAAAATAAATTTATTATTTTTAAGGAAAAATGCCTATGGGTTTAAAAAATAAATTTCATGGTTTTAATGCAATTTCTTTCTTACTTCTAAAGATTCAATTTCATTGGTGCATGATTCATTTTAATTAAAATTAACGTAGTTTTTCTTTAAAAACAGTTCCTTTTTTCTGGGTGTAGTGATTTTAGAAATCTTAATAAAAACAAGTATTTTCAGTGTACGTATGATCCAAAGACCACCCATCGAGAGCATTTTGATGATTTCGAAGAAGGTGGCAAGACCGTTGTCAGTGGAAGTGATAATTGAGGGCGACGAAATGGAAAAACCGCACCGAACGACATTTTATACTTAGCAGGTATAGCTGCAAAGGATTTTGATGTATACCACTCTTCGGGTCAATCTTTGTCGCAAGTTCACCCATCCACAGGCCGCGAGTTGGGCCAATGGAAGTCAGTTCGACGTTATTTTTACCTGAAGGTGTCATGCCTTCCAGTCAGGGTCGACGATGGATCGCGTGAGGCCTACTTAGCGTCACTTACAGTTTGTTAGAATTTCCCCAGTTAATTAAAACATTTGTACGACGGGCCGGCGTATTTATAAATCTCTTTGGCGGCCTGGTAAAGGGCCTCACTTATCAAGAAGGATCTGAGGGGAATTCTTTCGAGAAACAAATGTATTCCGAGCAGCATCTATAATATAAAACACGAATAAGTACACTTTGAATAAATTATTAGCGATTCATTGGGGGCGGCAATATTCGCACTTGTTCCGGCCGAAGGTTGAATGCTTGATATATTCCTGTCACGCAATCTAAACTTTTTCTGCCTTCAAAAGTGCAAGAATTGGCGCGTCAAAGTCCGCAGTCGATGCCGATACTCTTTTACAGGAGATGTACAAAAGTAAGCAAAAACAGATTATCCTTGTAACTTTTTTTTGCAAATTTCAGAAGGCAATGTTTTACTTTATGTAAATAAAAAAACATATTCAAAGTATAAAAAAATACTTTTCTTTTAAATTGTAATTTTCTAGAATGAAATTATTATTATTATAAGCAAAAACGTCTTTTTATCCTTCAAGCATTGTAACAAATGCATAATAATAACTCGGATATTAATAGTTCAATTATAAAATTTCATAATCTTAGTGGTTAGTTTTACTTATTTATTTATTCTGAAAACTTTAAATTTTTGATCATTTTGAATGCATACATTTTTAGGGAAATTTGGTATACTTTCAAGCAGGGAGCGAAAATACCCAATATTTTGTATTTTTCAAATAAAAATATAACAGAGAAATAAGCATCTAATTTTGTAATAATTTGGAACAATCTTATCGCCATCAAGTGAACTATTTGTGGCGTAATTTTAAGAAGCGGTTATGAAATAAGAGTTGTCAATTAACTTTTATAATTCTTATCTCTAATAAGAGTTACTTTCCAAGTTATTTTTACTGGTTACCAGATAAGAATTATCGAACAACTTTTATAATTCTACTCAATAATATTATTTCTTGATTTTTAATTTTTTTGGTTTCCGAATAAATATTATTTAAAAATTTATTTTTATTGGTTATCGAATAATACTTTCAATCAACTTTTAGAATTCTTATCCATAATAAGAGTTATTGAAGAATTATAAAAGTTGATCGATAACTCTTATCTCATAACCAAAATAAATAAATTTTGAAATAATGATTAAGCGATAATCAATATGATTTAAAAAAAAAAATTATAATTGTTATTTTTGAATTTTTATCATAAAGCTTATAACCATTACGGTCCCCGCTTTCAGATGACTACTATTTTGTCAAAAACAATGAAAGATAAAATGGTTTTGAGTACAGATCTATGACTAAACAATAATTAAAAAAAAAGTGTCTAAAACACCTTTTTAAAAATGTTTAACGATTAGCTCGAAACTAAGGAAACAAGAAGCCAGGTTAATAAATTTCCAACGAAATCAGCAATATACATATGTTATCTTGTCCTATACTAAACAGCTATTTCTAACCCCATTATCGAGCTAGAACGACAGCTTAATATTCCTTATGACACAAATCACAAGAAATTTGTCGGTGTAAACGTCAGAGGTAACTTATTATCTGTAGGATTGGTACAGTGCCACTTCATCACTGCAAAATTAATTTACTGTCAAATCAAGAACAGGTTTTAGGGCACTTTGTGCTCAAACATCAACGCCACGTACGTGCATGCATTTCTTAAGTTATGAGAATTTGACACGATATCTATTTCTGTAGATGGAGCATATGGAACACTTAAATCAGGCAACTATTAATCACACCGGTTATAGTTCCTCAATGCCATCCGCAGTATTTATATCAGAAGCACAATTGGTAACAGTCACCATGGGCTTTTTGATTCGTTTAAAGTCTTTTACATCCTTCGAATGGGAAATGCTCTAAATCATGAAAATAATTTCGGTACGCGTATTTTGTTGGCACATTCGAGGCATGGTGATATTCTTTTCTATTACCATTGTGAGGCTATAAATCAAAGGTATACCCTTTTTATTATATTTACGTAAAATTGAGTTTTCTAATATAAATGCAAATGTAGTATTTTCATGGTCTTAATAATATTAAATAATTTAAAATTATACTTAAAACCTTTTAAAGAAATGTTCGAAGATATACCAAAAACATTGTTCGTTCTAATTAGGTCTTTATTATAACGACGTTTTCTTATCATTAATTATTAAGTAGCCAATTGTAATCTTCATTCACTATGAGTGGTCGAAAAGAAGCGAACTTCATACATATGTAGATGCTTCAAGGGAAATAAATGTTGCTATGAGATTTCTATTACCATTTTCCACCAGTACCATTTTCCGTATAATTTGTAAAAACGAGAAGATTTGGCATTAAATGGAATTTTGTAATTCTCTCTGAACAAGATACTACGAATCATTTTTATAGACAATCTTCTCAGGTTTCAATTTCACAATTGCTAAATTTCTCATTTGAATAATTAATTGCGAGATAATTGCAAAATAGGGATTGTTTAGACCTTTTATACCCAGTGGTACCCAAATTCAATTGAAAAAAAAAAGTAAATTTTAGAGCTCGTACTGGAGAATTGTCTTACGAGTGAGTATGGAAATTTAAACTTTTAATATATCCGAATTGTTACTTTTGTAATTGTTTTGTTAATTTGAAATTTGTATATTATCGCTGTCAATGTTATTACTAAATAAACAAATAAGTATAGATGATATTCTAAATGTCGATTATAAGAGCAGATTCTGTCGGCAACGAAACAGTTTCCCATAAACCATACATCAGTGGAAATTTATGTTGATAAGAAATACTAAAAATGTAAGAGAGGTATGAAACGGATGAGCGCAGCCTTAAAAAAAGAGGAAGGCTCTAAATAATTTATAAGAATTTATAAAAGCTTATGAGGTGTAGGAAAAGGGAAAATATATCGGTTGTAGCGGGTTCTGTAAGTGAATTAAAGGTAAATTTGTTGCGAAAAGAACTGCTATAGAGTGTAATTTATGTCCTAATTTATTTTTATGCCCTTACAGAATTTGTCGGATATTTAAATTGATCGGCTCTCCGTCTAATGCTTTCAATAAATTTTCCTTTTTGATTTTCACCTCGGGAATATCCCAAACATATTCGAGAGAAAAAGATGAATATTTAAGTAATGGCTTAAACTCCGAAATAATATCGACATTTCTTATATTTATGCGTAAAACGCGTTTGATTTCAAAACAAATCTCAATGCAAATCGTTTTATCCTGGCTGTGAATCTACAGCTCGATTCGATTGCAAAAAGGTGATGCTTCCTTTGTTGCATGCACGAGTATTACACTTTAACTTTAGCAAAGTCAATTTATCTCACGTAGCACTATTTCAACCACGGAAGTTCAGAAGCAGCCGAACGTAGCTAAAATTAATGACTCGGTCACTGTGAAAAACTGCCTAATGGTCAAATTCATCTTCCCATATGACGTCCGTTCGTTTAGATATTCCAAAGACGATTTATGCACATACGAGAAAGAATTTCGTAGCAGGACACATGAGACTCGCTCTATTTAATTGATTGAAGCAAAACCTACGAGGTCCCGTCACTGTCGGAAAGCAGAGCATTTTTTTTCCTGCAATTTTCGTTTTATTTCAAATTAAGTTGGAGATTTTATCACATTCCGCTCGGGGCGTATGATGAATTACATTTTGAATAGTGTGATTGATTGTACTGAATATCTGCATAAATCTTTCGAGCTTTTATTTCTATTCAAGTCATTTTGGTAGAACTAAAAATAATATCGTCCATCGTCTATCTTCAGTGACGCAATTTACGGCCTAGGTGATAACTATATATGTTGGTTTTAACTGCGTATTTGCAAATTGACTAAAACTTACTATATCATTTCCAGTTTTTCTTACAGGAGAAAAACAGAATAATAATAAACGATTATTTTAACTATACATAAGCATATGTGCCTCAAAACATATAGCACATCACCCAGAACTATTACGCGAAATCAGAAATTTCTTGTTGAATCTCAGAATGATCTGAAATGTAGATAACCCTACTAGCTCCATATCAGTCGAGTATAAGGAGCTTATCCTTTAAGGCAACTTCGTGGCTTATTTGAATTTTCAGAGTATTTTTGTTCAAAATGTCCTCTCAACAAAAGTATCGGTTTTATTGTCCCAATGGTTTAAAAAAAAAAACGGAATAAAACCTTCGAAAAGAATTTAATGTCTGGCCATAAAGTTCAGTCAACATAAAAGCTTGACTGCGTTTTACGACTGGAAAAGTTCCTTGACTATAGGTTATTGGAGTTTTATTGGAAAGATAGAATTACTGGATCAATGAGGAATGAATAAGAAGACAATGTCAGTATGCAAAGGAGATTGTGTGAATATCTAGTCAAGTTACTTATCTAAAATTGTTTTTCACTTGCAATTAACTTTTTGTTTTACTTTTATTTATTTTTTATAGGTATACATACATAAACAATACATTTATTTTGAGAATAAGGAATCATGAACTCAAATATAGTGATGTTATATACTATACTCCTTCTTTTAACGTGCTTAATATTTTAAAGGGCTTTTCTTAAAACTCATTCTACTACACAGGTATGTAGAAGTAGTAAAAATGTGATTGATGGTGCATCAAACCGATGAATTTTCGAAAACGCCCTAAAGTTTAAAACCTACAGTTTAAAATACAAAACCGAAGAGCAGTTTTAAATACAGATGCATTTCCTGCACCAAATGTTTAAGGGAAGGAGTTTTGTTCTTAAGATTAGAAGGATTTTACTTTAATTTTCATGCTTGTTATTTACATATATGTTTAGGATCCTTAAAAGTATATAAGAGTTTTAATTTAACTTGTATAGCTAATCCATGGGAATTTCTATTTAAATTATGTAAAAATAAATCAGTCCAAGCTCAGCAAAAAATGTCTCGCCAAGGGTGTAAATGTAATTAATTGCTGCGACTGCTTTGAGACCGGAGTTTTTGAACCCTCATAAATTCAGGGTAATAATTCTGTTTGACAAATAAATATTTCAGAAGACCTACAAGAAACATCAGCGAGCACATTTTGCTGTCGCTCAACAACAATCTTTAGGAAAATATCTCAGATTAAATGGAATCAGTTTGCAGAGAACGTTTAATTTTTTCCGACTTAGCGCTGATTATTAAATGCTCAGAATATCATTCTTTTTTAAGACTCCCATCTGGTTAAATAAAAATCTTTGTTGCTCGGTTGTATGCCATAAAGCTTTAGGATACTTCGGAAAAACCCCCAAAGGGATGGGGCTGGCCATGAGAATGTAATTGCACAAATGTGTCCGCTTTCAAGTGCTGGAAACAGAACAAAGATGGCAAGAAAAATGTGCGGCAAATACAGCAATTTTACTTCGTTTCTTTCTCTTTAGCTGACAGAATTCAAAAGTGCTGGGATCCTAAGGAAATAAGCAAAATTTTTTAGGAAAAAAGGGACATGATAAATGCCGAGGAAATTGGGGCATAAAGCAGAAGGAGCTGGTAAGATGTGTAAGCAGCAGAAAATTTGAGCAGATTCTAGCCGGGGGTTATCTTGATTACGGCAACCAGCCAGTTTTAGACCGTTTGGGCGGATGATAAGAAAATCAGCCCAAGAAAAAATTAAAAAACATCTTCTCTTCTTAATGCTAACAATAATCCATCACTTTCGGTTAAAGCCTTTTGAGTTTCGTTGAGGATTGATCTGCTTTTCTCGCAGTTTTAAGTAACCAAGTCCTCAGAATCTAACCATTCAGACATGTTCTCTTAACATAATCTATTTAAAAATAGCACTAACCTTCTTCATTAACTTTTACTAAGTAATAAATAGACTGGCACTACTTTTTTATTTCATTACGTGAACCAAGCAAGCATCTGGCATCCTTAATTATGTACACATTTCCAAAGAATCCTCTTATACCCAAAAATAAAAATGATTTGCTGTTGGAGCCCTCTCCTTTCGGCCGCAACTTTTAGTGCCTTTTCATTGTTTTTCTTAGCTTTTTAAATCTTCTCGAAACCTTAAAGAGTAAAGACATACAAATTTTTTGCTTGCTGGTTCATATTACCTAGGCTAATATTTTTTAGTTAAATTTTTTCTTTATTATTAGGCTTAGCTCAGTTATATCAGAATTTCGTAAAACCGGTATTTCTCTGTTTTCGCCAAACAAATTTTGATTTCAATAAAACAAATTGTTTTTCAAAATACCGCAATAACAAAATTTCGTCACTAGCATAATGAATTTAGTCTCGTTTTTGTTGACAAACTGAACGAATAATTTCTCTATTTTAGAAATCTTATTATAGTACCTATGTACATATGTATAGCATAAGTAATTAAATTCAATTTCGAAATTTTCGAAACAGTTTTTTCTTTCGTCCTTTAATTTTATATTTTTTTATATTTAACCTCGCAAAGATGGAAGTTATGGATACTTATATTGCGAATTTATTATTGTAAAACAGTCAAAAATTATTAATTCCAAATACTTTCGAACGACTTAAGAGGTTCGGCTAAAGTCGAATTAATTAAAGATTATAATCATCCATGAGTTGGCGGTATCTAAACACCTCGTCGGGCATTTCACACGTTGCGGTGCTTTGTACATTGCTCGCTTTTAACCCGACTGGTCTTTTGATGTTCTCTGATATGCTTGCTTCATATTGAACATATTTCGCTAGCCTTCGGCAACCAGCGTTTTATAACCTAATTCCACAGGAGCATTACTTGTTTATAAATTTCCTGTGGAATATTTGGTATGCTTCGCATGAAGCAATTGCCAGAAGGGATTTCGTTGACAGAAAATAGGTCCGGTCCTTGTCCTCTTATTTGGGAGTGTTATTTACCCATGGGCTAGGGTGATGGCAGTATACGAGGGCTTTCTTTTCCTTAATCAGATGGTCATGAAATTGAGTCTTTCTTCAGACCAAAGTCAATAAAATTTGATACTTCTGAGAAATTTATTTCATGGAAGCCTATACATTCTTTTATCGCAAAGAGCTTACTTTTGTTTTTGGTTTAAATTTTTATTACAATTTAGCCTATAGTATATACCCCAGAGAGGTTGCGGATCAGGATGCATATTGAGACGAAATTTTTATTAACTCATTTTTATCGAACAAAATTATCCTAGACATTTCACTCATTCATATAAATTTTGAATTCAAGGACTTGCTATTCGTTTACTATTTTATTGGCAATCATCATAATCATCTCAGGTGAAACATATGTAGCTATACTTTTACCTCTAATTAAATGCCTGAAATAGTAGAAATAATTACCTTTTGTAGTAGAGTAGATAAGCTATGCCGGTTCTGGCGCAAAATCCCATAAGGTTTATACAGGGGGTCTAAATTCTCAAAAACGGTCCCAGGAAGCTCGTCGTCCACGTCTAGGAGCAGTTTTTAGGCCATGAAAGCTCCCTTGTGCGTGTGTCCAGGGTGTAATATGGGGATATTTGTTGGAGACTAGGATCAAGTTGGAGGTGTGGGTTGGGGACTTGGGGTCTAGAGTCAGCTCATGAAGTAAGTCTCCGCCTAGGGTGTAATATAGTGGGGGGTACCAGCTATACCAGCTATACCAGCTATACAGACAGCTATACAGGTATAGCTGTATAGCTGTCTGTATAGCTGTATAGCTGTCTGTATAGCTGGTATAGATGGTATACAGACAGCTATACAGCTGTATAGCTGTCTGTATAGCTGTATAGCTGTCTGTATAGCTGGTATAGCTGGTACCCCCCACTATATTACACCCTAGGCGGAGACTTACTTCATGAGCTGACTCTAGACCCCAAGTCCCCAACCCACACCTCCAACTTGATCCTAGTCTCCAACAAATATCCCCATATTACACCCTGGACACACGCACAAGGGAGCTTTCATGGCCTAAAAACTGCTCCTAGACGTGGACGACGAGCTTCCTGGGACCGTTTTTGAGAATTTAGACCCCCTGTATAAACCTTATGGGATTTTGCGCCAGAACCGGCATAGCTTATCTACTTAGTAGCTGAAAGAGAAATTCTAGTGAAAATTAACTAAGCGTTGAATTTATGCATCTATTTTCATGTAGAATTCTCGCCATTTTAATTATACCCTTCGGAAAAGTTTCTGTTATCGGAAAATTTCTCGTATCTTTCGGATGCATTGAAATTGCAACACCCAGGTGTCAGGTTTTTGCAACAACTTCTATAATTCTCTATTCAGGTGAAAGGAAGGAAGGTGTGCACGTCTGCAGGATTAAGGTTCCCGTGAGTACTTCTTTACAAATCCTTTGAATTTATTTTCACAAATTTTGTCGTAATGAAATTATTTGTACACACAACGAGCGAACACAATATGTTAAGCATAATCAGGCTCAGGTGCTTTTCGAAGTTTCAGAATGTATCCCATTATTTTAATTATTTATTATTTTCGACAATGCAAAATACAACTTCAACGAACAGTCTCTGAATTCACAGAATAACTATTTTAGTTTTTATTATTTGTTAGTTAAATGTAGTCTGTAGTCACCCATTCTTTTCAGGATTACAATAAAATAATGAAAGATTCTAAAAAATATTTGTTAATTTCAGAGTAATATGTAGATAGTGAGGAGTGAAGTTGTTGCCTCATTCAGTTCTCATTGGTTCAAAGGTTAAGCTGACTTAAAAGCTGCAATTGTTTTCCAGCCATTAAACAACTTTTGATTATTTCTTGAACAAATCAAAAATAATTTAATTTGTAACTTTTGATTGTTATATCTCATTTTCATTGTATTGTTTTGGTAGTCAGTTTTTGATGAGTTATATGAATAAATAAATAAATCATGTAATTTACGAAAGAACCGCAAAAAGCAATTTAATAATTATATATAAAAATTTATTTTATTTTACGATTTTTGAACGTCTCTTCTTTTGCGACATTTTAAAACTCATAACAATAGAGTACCTAAGTAAAAAGTAAATAGCTAGAATTTTTCATTATGTAATGCACTACAGAAACGTTCTAATGCATTTTGTTGTATTGGCTTATATTTTTTTATTATTAACTCTATGTCAAAAAAGCTGTAAATTGTTGCAGCGAGAATACCTCCTACACCTGTGTGCGCATGGCAAATAAAAAATAAATCACACTTGCGCATTGTCCAACATGCGCTGTGCGAAATATTTAAATTTGATGAGTTGAAGCAGAAAAGCTTTTTCAGTGCATCGCATGCGCAAGCCTCAGAAATGCAAATTTAGTTAGGAAGTGGTAAACACTTGGGTAATGACTAATGAGCGGAACCCAGACTCAAGATTACAATCAATGAGAATACATTTCTCGTCGAATTTTTCATTGTTATCATATTCCCTTGCACTTTCTAACACATATTATAAATGTTAAATTCAAACCTTCGAATAATTTGTAAATAACTTGGACCTTTCGGAATTTTACAAGTTTTAAATTTAATCTAGAAGCCTTTTTCGTTTTTAGCGTAAAAGTTTGCTAAAAATATAAATTCCAACAATCAATATTTGTAGCAAGAAACGACTAAAACCTTCTACTGATAGTAAGATCAAACATAGTATAGTATCTATACACATAATTAAACAAGACTATGACTAACATTTTTTTATTAATATTTTATATACATACTTTCAATTCAAAATTTCTATTATCCGAGTGGTCTTTCTTCTTAAGGAAAAAGTTAGTTTCGAGAACAAATGCCTTTCAAAAGCCCTGATTAAAATCTGAATATTTTCTCAATGAACTATTTTTTAATAACAGTGCAAAATGTTCACCTTTGGTTGCAGAAAACCTTATCCATGTATCTTTTATAGTTTATATGAATCAAAAAATAAAAGGAAAAATATTTTAACTGCTGTTTCATAAAACAATCTGATAATATTTATTTCTACTTTTATTTTATGCATCGTATACCAAAATTTTTCTGATATTATTATTTGAAGCTCTAAAAAAACACTCTAGTGAAAATAGCTCTTTGTGAAAAGAACACCGGACAAACAATAGTCTATTAAAAGTAGTGTCATCGCAGTGGATGATTAAGAATAAAGAAGAGAATAAACTGCATCATAAAAACGCATGCCGACGCCGGCATCACAATTAACTTCGGATAAGCTAAAATCGCAGCAATCAGCTAGCATAACTTCCCTCCCACACCAGAAGAAGAGCAGCTGCGCTTAAAATCAAAACTACCCATTTTGCAGTTTATGTAACAGTCAATTAGTAAATGTCGTAAACTTACTCTCGCATTTCCATAAAATCCCATTTTAACAGCTCTTCTTCTGTAATTCAAAATTAGTGATACTTTGCATTGCACCTAAATGAACTGATATAAACTGGTTCCCCGGACATTACTGGTACTCAGGAAAAGCGGTCTATTTAAGAATATCATCGTTGGCTATCTAAATCTGGTTGTAAGTGTAAGCGACCTACATGGGATTGTCGAAGGGACATGAACTGGGCAACTCAGCTACTTTCAATACAATCACTGGTATTGATCCCAGGTGTCGATAACGAGTCATTTTATTTAATGCTGAGGGAGGTTCACGGCAATGTGATTAAAATTGTAAAATGTTTTCCAACATACCGAAACAGTCACATTGTACCTGAACAGTCCCAGTGTATAAACTCTAGACATGCCTGTATCAATTGGCTAAAATGACATGGCTTTTTTCGTATCTCCATGTTTTGTTCTGGCTTTTACATGATAAGAGTGAAATCGTATCACAATTAAACTCTTATTATAGTGCCTCTTGAACGCTCACAAGAATTTTTACTATGATAGTAAAATATTACTTTTCTCGACACGCGCGATCTATGGTCACATACTTTCAATATTTATTTTTGCCCTATTGAGAAATTAATAGCATAGGTAATTTTTTTATAATTGCGTTTTCGACATATAAATATGTGCAAAGACATATAGTGCATATTTTTTTAAATATCGAATTTGAAATGAGTAGGGCTATATGAATCTAAGTATTCTAATTTTTTTTCATATTAATTCTACTTTGAGTGTTTTAAAAAATGTAGAAGAATGTTTGGGGTGAAGTGGAGTTTTAAATCTTTGTAACAACTAAACTAGGTACTAATCGTACATAATTTATATTTTTATTATATTTAACTATTATATGATATATGAGTCATATTTCTTATAAATAGGTAAAGTGCTTTGTGTGTATATAATTTTGATCTGTAAGTTGTTACTATTTGACATTTATTTTATTTTAAATAAACATGGTATGGCAAAGATTAATTACTACACCTCTACTTAATCTTTGAGTTGCATGCAATATCATTATTTAAGAAGCTCAGCTACATGCTATAAAAACTTAATTACATCACGCAAATATTGCAGTCATTTCTTTATAAATGGCTCTTTAAAGAGATTGATTTGATTTAGCGAAATAACAGAGTAACAATTAGTACGTGTGGGATGCGTTGGAATAGTATTTTAAAATATAATGTAAAGCCAGTTTTCGTGAATAATTATAATATAAAACAAATTGCTGATATTAATATTATTATGGTATTAGATAAATTGTAATATAATATTCGGTTCGTTTAAGTATATAGTAACCTAATAAAAGCCCAGTTGTCATTTTCATAATGTCAACATTTATTCAGGTTATTTGAAACATTTTAATGTGATATGAGAAAGATTTGAGATTGGATGAGACAATTTAATTCAAACTGCAAAGCTTCATAAGCGCAGTCGCAACATACTCGTTCGAATGTTATAATAATGGGGCACTTATCGGTGCTCATATAATTTTGGAATTCCCCGAATAAAAACGTAGCTCTGAGTTGAACTGAAAATTCGTATTGTTTGGAGAATCCCAAAGTTATATGGAAAAAGAGACGGAAAGAAATAGAGAAAAGCAGAACAGAACAAGAAAATCCACGGAAAAGCTAAAGCCATACCCATTGGATACCGCGTTTTTAATCAAAATTGAAATGAATGAATGGTTCCTATTAAAATTGTTTGAGAGTATTGATCGCGTTGTTGAGTTAACTTTATTGCAACATGCACTTATTGAATATTGGCATACGAATTTAATTACAGCTTGCAATTGTTCGACTTAAATAAAACTTAGGTACTTACATATTATTGGAGCTTTTCCATAGTGATCGTGAAGTGAGTTTAGAGATAAAACTCTCATGTTTTCTCTCTTTTCTTCATAAAGATCACCTTATAAGCAATATGCGAATAAATAAAAATGGGTTGAGCTTGAAATTGGTGCAGTCTTTCATCGACATTACGACAGCTAAGCAGTTCTGCGGTGCATATTTTAAGAAATTTCTTGGTTAGTTAGTAAAAGATGTTGATGGCTAATAGAAAATCTGCAAAAGAAGTGCAAAGTGATTTCGCTAGGGACCTTGGATACCAAAATGTTGTCTGGGATTTGTAAGTTCGTCTCGGCATGTTTTAACCTTTTTGATTGTTGTCAATGTGAGGTTAAAGTGTCGTTTTAGTTCAGAATGCAGAGTTGTTACGTCAGAAATGCATTCGAAATTACTAATTATCAATGTGCTTCTATATAATTGGCTTATTACTTGGTATTTAGTGTGCACGCCATTTGAGGTAACCAGCCCATCATCAAAGTATATCATTCCTTTAACCTTTAAAACAATTGATTTGACTACAAACAAAAAAAAAAAAGATAAAAGCTAAATTATCTATCTATGTCTGTATATTCTTCAACTATCAATTTATCAATTACATATATTCTGTAATTATCAATTTTTAAATATATTTTAGTACAAATTTGTGTTGTACTATATCTACATATGTACGTACATATGTATATAGGTAATAAGAGCGCAGGCTAATTCATCCTCTTGTATTTTATTTTTACCTAATTAAATGTGCGATGCTATTTTCACTATATACATATATACATAAATATAAGTATGCCTTTCTTTACATATTTAATTTCTTGAAACAATAAATATGTTTGAGTAAATTTTTTGAATAAAAACAGAAGCAGCAAATTGTTTTCAAAATTTATTGTAGATAGTAGTGTAGTACGTCTCATGTTTTCAACTGGTTGAAGAAGGATCCCATGATTTTAAAACTGAAATCTAAGCAATAAAATAAAATTTATTTTCAAGGTTTACGAGGAATCAAAAGCATGAACTAGAAGAAAAATTGAAAACTACGTATCCTGATCCAGATTCAGAGAGGGTGAATAATGAGATTTCAAGATTACAAAGTAAGGATGAGAGGGAATTATTTAGGAAAAAAGTCGAAAAAGAGAAAACAAGAATTGTAAGTTTCCGAAAAAAAATACTGCTGTGGAAATTAGGTAAAAATTCAATACTTTCAGAAAAAGTGTAGAGATTCTGTTTTGGAAGCACTATGGAATCAAAGTAAGTCATTATACGAGTAATTATGGAAAGATTTGAAAAATAACGGATGATTATTTTCAGGAAAGTATAATAACAGAAATCTTCTAATGTCAACGGTTTTTGTTCTTGTTACAAATCCCGAGATTTCTAACCATGATGCTTTAGAGGCTAAGGACTTTTCGTGTTTTCCACTATTTCGAATTAGGAAATGTCGAGGTAAGGGAAAAATTGTTTTAAGTTTTAAGAATTTTTACTACGTTATGAGCTCATAATGCAAATGTAAACTGTCTCACATGTTTTACTATACTATACCAGTATAGATAATAATATAAATTAAATTATGTGCAGAAATAGTCTACAGATTGAGAGCTAAAAAATAAGGAAAGACGAAAGAGGAACAATGAAATGGAACCTTAAAAATTAATTTCGAAGTTTAGTTAAATTATTATAACTAAGCATATAGTTTTTCGATAATTGACTTGGTTCATCTATTCTATTGATTCAGTTGTTTACAAGTTATTGCCTTACAGCATATACATAAATTTTAATTTATTATATGCTATAGGCCAATATATATATAATACAGGGTGACAAATATGTGCAGTTACAATAGTTTAGAAGAAGTTTTCACGTTCAATTTAAGTAAGACAGGAACGCCCGCTTATTCATTGGAAGCTCTTATATTATCTGAGTGTGTAGGTTTTTCTAGATTTTTAGTTACTGAAGTTAATCAGAAAAGTCATATCGAATTTGAGAGACAACATATTGTTGGCAAATTTTTAAGTAAGAGACAATTAAAGGGATTTTATCCCAAAAGATGAATGGTCTCTCAGCTCACCAGATTTAAATCCGTTGGGTTATAATTGTCCTTGTAGGTGGTTTTGGTTGGGCTCACTTCTCACAGTTATGATAATAAAAATTCATCGAATCGTAAATATTTATTATTAGGATATCTGAACTGTAGGATTGCATCTAACTACCCGTTGACTACGGCACAAACAATGCACAATAGATTTATTATTTTACTTAAATGGAAAGGCTTGAAAAAGTTTGTCTAATAGTATTTCATATTTGAGGGTATACATAGAAGCAAAATCAACAATTTCCATTTTTGTAAATTGTAGAGAAATTTATAACAAGTTTGTACAAAATCGATATACAACCTTCGGAAATATGAAATGAAATTTGGAGATTGACTTTTCTCTACCCAAATGAATTGCTATATGTGTTAAAATAAAATTATCACCTAATTATTATGAAGATGTCTATATAGAACAGTAAAACTTAATAGGCAATATCTAAATTATTAAAATTAATTAATTTTTCTTTACAATAGTTGAAGAAGATACCAGTGAGTGCTGTATGCTATTTATTGATGACGCTGCTCGAGTGTACCAAGACTGGAGTGACTATCTTGAGAACAATATTTTGCCTGAAGGAAAAATGATAGTACCCGAAGTTGGAATTTATGCGTTTGACGATCTTGGAAATGTCTGATTTGCACTTTATTTATTTTGGGCTAGATTTAATTGTTCTATTTATAGGTTCTTCTGTCAGTTCATGAGACAGCAGCTTTAAAATATCGAAGACTGCAAATAGCTGATAGTAGCGCTGGGTATGCAGGCATGACAGCTGCCGCTGTGACTTTAGGAAGCCTTGCGTTGCCAGTGGCTGCACCTGTGATTGGAGTTGCAGCTGCTGTTGGTGTGGCTGCCGCGGGATGGAGCACAGTGCGTTCTGTCTTTCAACTAAGAGACAGAAGCACCCACGAGCAGTCAACCAGCCTAGATGACCGCGAAGCTAGAGGTCACTGGTTGGGAGTTGCAGGAGGTGTGATGGGTCTCGGAGCAATGGGGGCGACCTTTAGCATGGCGAAACATGCAGCCGCCGGAGGAAATGTTTCTGCGGTTTGTAGCTTAAGTATTCTGAAATTATTAAATTCAAACCATTTAAATTTCAGTTCGTAAAGGCTACGGTCAATGGCTTAAACGCCTCCGCTCTTATTATTAATGGTGTCAGTGTTGGAAATGGCTTCTTCGAGATTTATTTAGTAACTTTCTTTTTCAAAAAGTGCTTAATATATTTTTAACTATACATAATTTTCACAGAAAGCGGAAGATGATGAACCAATTTCGCGCCTTGAATTGGTCCAACTTGGAGCATCCATCTTTCTGTTTACCCATTCAGTTTATAATTTTCAGACGGCCGCAAAAATTGTTGATTCAACAAGAAATGGTACAATTTCCCAGTTTCGCCAAGAACTTAGTAAAAGACAAAGGTAGGTGCAAAGTGTAAACGACAACCTTACATTCCTTTCCAGAAAGAATGGATTAAACACCATATACCCAACATTTCTTCTTCTTGGGTTTAAAATTCTGAAAACCAAGATCTTAAAAGAGCAAAATTTCAAAAAGACTAGACCTCAAAAATAAATAAAACCTCAAATTAATTCTGAACATTATTTTTATTAACGCATATAATTTTCAAAATTTTTAATATTTTCTAATTCTGTGGTTTTATTTCAAACACTGTGTTAAAAGTAAAGTTTTGTATTAAATAATAAATGAAAAATTTTCGGTGGTAGAATATTAGTGAAATCTTAGTTTCTGATTTTTTACGTTATCATTTTAGTTTTAACTACAATTACATATTAAACATTTTCTTACTTACAGAAAAATGTTTGATAAAATGGCGAAGGAAACAGTTCGTATTCGTGGCAGTGATCAAGGAAAAATAGACATTATTAGAGGTTTAAGGAATATACCTGACAATAAATATTTCAATGATGTATATAAAGTAAACAGACAATTAAATGAAAATAATGTGAGGCCCTCATTTGGGCATGATGGAAACGTTGTGCTAAATAATGAAATTTCTGTTGATTCAGCTTCTTTGCGAAATAATCTTCAACATGGCATTGGTGAACCTATTATTAATAGAGCTGGTGCAATTCCACCAACACATGCTGATGGAAGGCCAGGAAATTTCTTTGGTAATATTAGTGTAAATAGCGCAACTAGAATGCTACGTGTAGTATTAAATGGTGTAAATGCATGCAGAATTTCACAGGTCACTGATATTCAAAATTTGATTTTAAATATTCTATCAAAGTTTAGTCAAGAAATTCTTCAAACGTTAATTGATATTGCTGATAAATTTATCCTGGACTGTTTGCCTGAAATTGTGAACACTGTAAGAAGATACATTGACTATGAAGAAGTATTGCAAAAAACTTTTGCTATATCATTACAACTAACTGGTGGCAATCCAAAAATAATGACAGAACACTATTTAAAAACTCAAACAAATAATATCCTACAAAGGTTAAAGCAATTCTTTTTGGACTCTAATCCCACCACTACTGAAGGACGCAATAAATGTGAAAAGTGCCGCGGATATTATTACATAAGGTTCTAGTACAATAATTACTAAAGTTATTAAATAATATTATAATACAAATATTAAATATTCAAAACAATCAAATAATTTTTATTAATAAGTAATGGGTCACTTTCAGCTGTATGCGTAATGACTGGAAACAATTTTTTGTAGGTTAAAATGCTTGCGGGAAAACTATATTATATAAATAAGATAATTTAAGGATTTTACGATAAGACAATTTCACTTTCAATATATGAATATATGTAGAAATTCACAAACTATTAGTCTTTTATTGAGTCTTTACAAAGAGATTATAGAAGCAAGAGGAAATCGATTTGTGTTCGTAGTTATCTGAAAACGTGATTTTCAACAAAAAGGCAACTGTATTGATATTTATCGGAAGAAAAAAATTCCCAAGTTTCAGTTCGCATAACCGAATTGAGAAGCTTAAGACGTTATCATACCATGGCCAGCAGCGGACTTGGGAAGGAATCGATTCCTTCGCCCAGCAAGGCTCTTTTGACTTTATTTGTCGCAACTAAGAATGCAGTAATTATTTTGGTAATGATGATTAATGTTCAATCTAACACTGAATTGTGTTTGTAGCAAGCAAGATATCTAATTACTTTTGTTTGGTCCCCAAGTCGGTAAATTATCAAAATGAAAAGTTGCTTGAACTTGCTCGGGCCACGGATTAAAGTAATTTATGTGGACAATTAATAATAGTTCTGATGGTCTTCAGTCGACGAATTAATTATTTGCTTATTAGCAGTTGGCATGGAAATAGTTGAGTCCTATAAACTGGACAGTCCGGAAGTGTATGGTACGTCATATCGATTTTTTTTAGAGCGAAACGACTTCAATGTACCTACCTTGAGGCATACATGTTTGGAAGTTGTCTTCGCAGTATTCGATTTAATGCTTTGAAAGGAAATATTTGTACTTAGAGTATATTGCAATGTAATTTATCAGAGATGGTCATTAACAACAACAGAACTGTTCTCATTTTGTTTACATACTTTTTCGTTTATTCTGTGTGTTTAGAGCTATCTCAATCTTTAATTAAGCTTTTTTAAATTATTTTTATGAGCTGAATGATTTAAAAAAATCAACTTTTTTTACGAAAGACAATTAATTTATTGAAATACATTTTTTTACACATGTTTGTACATGTATTGAGGTACTAAAAAAAAATATTAATAATTATTTAAAACCAAAATGGCAGCGTAGCAACTCTCGCAAGACAATCTATTTTTCTTAGAAGACCTACCTCTTCGGCTGTACTCTACATGATCTCAATTTTGCATTAAAAGCAAACTATTAAAAAAATTCTTGAAGTATTGCTCAATATCTAGTGAAGGACGTAGGATTTTTTGGAAATATTGATTATAAAAAAAATGGCGCCGATTTTGGGTAAAAAGATTTTATTTTTCGAAAACATCTGTTGAAAACCGGCTATAAAATCAATGAAAGTCAACGAATCAAATAAAGCCTACGTCCGTCACTAGAGAATATTATTATAGTTGAAGTTTGAAGTCAATGGATTGAGAATTGAAAGAAGAGTAAAACGCGATTCGAGTTTTAAGTAGTGAACCCGAGCACGCTTAAATTACCTGCAAATGCGTCGTGATTTCACACGAAAAATCGAGCCACATAAACAATTTCCTCTCATATAAAACCATGTGGATATCTTTCTTGAATAGTCAAGGGAGCATTTAAGACAATAAAAAAAAGAAATGATAAAAACAAATGTACAATGTAGCATTATCCCTTAACATAGTTAGCTAAAATTTTATTGAGATTAAAATGTTGTGAACAATAAAAATTGTAGGGCGAATTTACATAAGTTATTAGTATAAGTGAAGTGTTGTTAGTCAACAAATTTTACATTTCTTGAAGGACTCGAACTTCTTGTAAATATGTTTTATACAAAAGTTGCATGCATTGAATGATATTTATTTGACCTTATAATGCCCTTCAAACGCTTCACGAAAAATATTGGGGAACTCAGCGATATTTCAAATATATTCAAACCGATAACTGTAATTGGCTAAATTTTAGTGCTTTTCCAACCAGACGAAATTTTAGTCATTTGACATTAAAAATTGAAAAAGAAGCAGTGAAATCTTTGTTTAAAACGTAGTCATTGAAAAGTTAACTTATAGGATTCGAAGACTGAGTTATTTTAGTTACAATTCACACAAGCCCTAAATATTGCATTATAGTTTTACCCTTTGGGAAATGAATTTCAACCAAATTCAACTTTAGTTGAAATTCGAAAATAAAATGCATACAAACGCAAGTATCTTTAACTCATCCACAAATGGATATCCCATGAAATATTTATTTATTTAAAGGCCAATTTTTCAATCGTCATATAAATATATTCGCCGAATAAAATTGTCCCAATAATCAACTTGGCCCTGATTTAAAATACCTATCAGACGGTAAGCTTATTCGCTCCTTAAACTGGCAGATAGGACTGTTAGTCGTCGGTTAATTTTGAAAAATTGAGTGAAAAATAATTTTTCCTCACAGACAAGTTGATTTTTTATTTGAAGAATAAAGTTATCAGCCGATTGAAAACTCGGCCCTAAGTTTGAAAAATACGGAATTATAATTTGCAACGCGTTTTAGTGTGTTATTCAAACCATAATTTGCAGATACCGCTCCTTAAACTTCTCAACTATAAGCGTGAAAACTATTAAATTGTGGAATAACGAGTGCATTAAAATTTGAAAAATAAATCGATTAACTGCGAAAACATTTGTAGAATATTTTAAATTATAGGTTCAAATAGATCACATAATATTAATAAATCTTAATAGAAAAATCCATCAAATTTATATCACGTTTTGTGAAAATCCACTTTAAAAACAAATGTGCCACAGTCACATTTCATAGTATGAACTGTGACGAGAACTCGATGGTTTTATTGATACATAATACAATAAACTTTGCGAATCGACCACATCTTGACTTGGCGAAACCAATAGCCATTGAATACAATCCTTTTGTTTCCAGTTTTAAGGTTACGCCACAGATCTAAATTTGCAAAATCTAGATATTAACAAACTAAATAGGTATGTAATATCAAATTACTTTTGACTGGATTGAGCTCTCTCAACTGCAGCAACCCCATTTGCCACAGGATGCATTGCGTGAACTTCGCAAAGTGGTAATGTGCACAATGTTCGAGGGTATAAAGCAGATATTTTCGTAATATAATTGAATTCAGAGAATCAAGAGCGCCTGCCTTCTCGACCATTTTGGGAAACTACCCTTTTCACACTACTCCAGCTTTTTATTGCTGGTTTGGAACCTGCTCGTTCTGCCCACTTTGAAATGTTGCCTGCTGGCAATGTATCTATAACATTATAAATTACACACTTCTGCGCATGCATTTGTTGCAGCAATATTTTCCCTCCAGCTAAAGCTAAGGCAACATTTTATAAGCTTTTAACTGTACGGAAGCGGAAGTTGGCAGAATCATCAGCATTTTTATAACTACCTAAAAATTATCCTTATTTTTATAAAAGGTTTGCAAGTTTACACTTGCACATATTATTCACTGAAAGGTGGAGAGATCAACAGTAGTTTTTTATAAACCAGGGTAGTTTAAGCTTTCTTATTTAAAATCAAATCAGTTTTGTTCACTTGCAGTTTTGCTGACGGAGCTAACTAAAATTTTATTTTGCCTTATTTGCAACATACATCTAGGAAAAGTTTTAAAAAGTTCAGAGTTTTAATATCTCTCTTACGAAGAAAAAAATTCATGTCAAATTCATCATATAAAATGTTTAATCTATAACCGCTTTTAATTGTTTAATTAAAGCTCATGTTCCATAATATTTTCCACAGCTCTATTAAACTTTGGTAATCAACCATTAGATTATATTCGGGATAAGAGTATTAACAAATATTTGGACAAATTATTATCGCAATTAATTAAGTTAAAAAAAAAAACAATTCTAAAACAGTATTAATTAACAATTTTGTATACATACAATAGTTAATGCCTTTTTTCATTTAATAGTTTGAAATGGAAATTCTGAATTTTGGACATATTGATTGCAGGTAATAATTTCGAGATAAAGAAAGGTAAAAGCCGAATATTTTATTTAGTGTGTCGAAAAAGACGAGTTTACAATACATATCTATGCAAATTTCAAGTCACCCCCATCAAGACACTGAGCATTACTATATTAAGATTTATTTTAATCGATTTAGGGCCAATTTTTCAATACACCAATAATTTTATTCTTTAGATAAAATATCAACTTGGCTGTGAGAAAAATTATTCTTCACTCTGGTATCAAAAATTAACTGACGAGTAACCAGTTCTATCTGTCGTAGAGCGAATAAGTTTATTCATCTGATAGCTATTTTAAATCACAGTGAAGTTGATTATTGGAAGGATTTTATTTGACCAATAAATTTGTGTGACTATTGAAAAATTGGCCATAAGAAAATGGTATTAAACTTTATATTTTAAATTATGTATTAATATTTTTGCGGTCTCGGTACTATGATCTGCAAAAATGTTTGCTTAAAAAGGGAGGGTAAGGTATTTTTCTTGTGCAATTCTTTTTTTTAATATATATTAATGTACAACATATTAAGATTATTGTGTCAAAATTTGAAGTCGATTGGAGTAAAACTAACGGAGATATGGGGTTGTAAGTTTCTGCCTTTCCGGTCCGATTTCGGGCTTCAGGGGATAGCCACCTGACAGCGCTAACAAACGGAGATTTCTTTTGTGGTATAAAAATCTTCGTAACGTTTAAGCGCGTTTTTCTCACACTTAGCTCTTTCAGAGTCGGTGCCCACTGTAGCTCAAAATCTACTGCACCGATCCTTTTGAATTTTTGCACACTCTTTCTTTACGTAAATGACGAGGTAATGACGTCGAGTTTTTTTTTTTTTAACTTTAACGTATTTTAAAATAAAAAAATTTGCAATTTTTTTGATGAAAAATCGGCATATTGACTTCTAAGTGCTATAAAAAATTGAAAAATCATTAAAAAAAAAAAAACTCGACGCTATTACCTCCAGAAACTTATCAACTAATAAAATCATTTTGGGTTTTTGATTTCAAATGATCCAATGATGAGTTATGAGGGGCACCGCAATAATACTTTTTTTTAAACGTCCGCGGAAATTCGCTGTCAATGACTCATTTCTTCATAAAAATTAATGAAAATTTTAAAGAATATTCCTCAAATGTTACTTTATTATACAATAATTATAGAAATATATATATATTAACTGTGTCGTCAAAAAAAATTATTGAAAATATGCTCTTTTTGTATCGAATTAACCTTACTCCCCCCTTAAAGCCTCCATGAAATCTATTTTAAAAGTAAAATTTCTCTTTATGGATAAATCCAAGAAATAAACTCATTCAAACTTAGGTTGCCTTCTTGAAGATTATAGGCAAAACAATATTATATAGGTACTATTCGTTTTTGAATTGATAACAAATTAATTTAAGTATAGGTATTAAAGTTTCATAATATTTAGAACTTACTAACTATATAAAAAAGATAATAATTACAATATGTGTGAAGTGAATTAGTGAAAGAATAATGTGCCGAAGATTTTAATTGAAATTTGCGGAATGTTCAAAGGATGGTTATCATATTTATCTAATTTGCTTGCATCCTTGAGTATGAAAACAAGAACCGGTCAGTTCTTCTCGTTTGTATTTACCTGACCACAATAAATAACGACAAGACAAACAAGTGCGACATTGTTACAGCTTCAATTGCTTTTAAAGTAATTCTTATCGCATTCCTCTTTTGAGTACGCAGGTCGAAGTCTCCGAGGATGTTAAAACAATAGCGTCTGAGAACGCCTCCTTTGGTCAGTTCTCGGGCAAGGGAAGTGAAAAAACGAAAAAAAAAAAAACTTAATAAATGGCTCGGCTTAATGTGCCATGTACTTTCGCGATAAATTGCTCACTATTAGCTACAGCTGGATATGGAGGCAACTGACGTCGAATGAAAGGAACGCCATAGAGTACAAATATGTTGCCATTACTTTTGATGATAGAGGCATATATCACGGCCTTTCTATTTGCATCGATTTTATGGCCCGTTTCCATCGTAATGAGGAAACCGAAGAGGTTTTTCACCACTATAGTGCCAAGAAATACAATTTGCGGTCTAAGGGTTGCGTTCAATTGAAACATGGCCCATGTTTGCAGCACAGCCGAATAATTTATTTGTGAACATTTCGTATTCACCGATTTAACCAAATGCAAGAATTTTGCGGCGTGCATGACATGACATGACATCGAGCATTTAACTTTGTATTAACTGCCCATTCAGAGTCTTATGAGTTAGAGTGACGCCTGTATGTGGAAAAGCGGGCAAGCGCGTCATTTCTAGCACTCAAATCTATCCCCAGTTAATCAAAATTAAATGCAAAAATAATAAGCTTATTTGAAAATAAAAATATTTTAAAATTTAATGAAATAGGTCAAGTAGTGAAGTCAGCAAATCAATGGCATTTCTTTTGGTTCATTTAGTTTTTATTGTTTATATAGAAATTCGGATAGAACACCAAATGTATTTCAAGAGTTTGTATTAATGGCCTTTATTTCAGGCCTTTTTTGATTTTCTATTTTTAACCATAAAATAAGTATGCTATCTAAAATGTTGACATGGGTTAAATCGAAAGGGATGAAAGTGTCGCATTTGTTTTTGAAGATATTTAAATGGTAAAAAGGGTTTTTATATAATACCATTCCACACTATCCTGTTGTTTTCCGCATAGCTTTGATAAATTGATGGATTTGGGTTGGTCCGTGAACAATTAATTAATGTAGGTAAAACTTATGTTTTATCCGCTTTTTATTTCCGTATTAAAGGTGTTGACTTCAGTAATCGCTAAATGCGAGTGAAGTAGAGTTAAAAATTGAAAAAGTTATATTTTGATAATTTTGAACATTTGTAGAAAACTTACGTGTCGCAGGAACTTAAGTTAATTTCACTCAAGATTTTGCTATTTCATTTTTCAGAGCCATTTTTTTTTTTTTTTTTTAATCTTATACGCGATAAAAACCTTTCGTTTTCAGATTCGCATTTAATTCCCTAAATAATAAATGCGATTAAATCAGTTGATAGAATTAAAACAAATTTACACTATCCAAATTCTGCATTTCGCACCTTATGAAGATTACATAATTGGAAATAGTGTGGAATATATAGCATACGTATGATATAAAATTAGTTACGCTAAACTTAATATTAAAATATATATATGTATAAATATAGGAAAAACGAAACCAGTCCTGGATATTTCATTAGTGTCACAGTGTGAATGAATATAACACGCTTTATAAGGTGTAATTTAGTCAGTGTTTGAGTGTTTTATTTCCTTTCAATGTGAAAGAAGTTTTTCATATTATACAAAAGTTCTGATTTCATTTAGAAAGTTAGATCATGAAAAACTAGTATAGGGGGGAGGCAAAACCTCCATAGTAACTTAAATTTCCGAAAATCATTTTTCCGGCAATTCCCCGTGATCCAATCAAAAACACTAACTCGGCCACGTTCGGCTCAGCCCAGCAGCGATACAAAGTTTGTTATCGGAGGCAGCTACCCTGTTACCAGGGTATGCAATAATGGAGCCCTCTCCGGTGTATTGACTTTTGCTCCTGGTTTCACCTAAAGCTCACTTTTAATACCATTAATGTTAATAGCTCGCAAATCCTGCGAGGTACAGTGATACCTCGGCGCCATATCCTTCAGCCTTGCGCCTCCCAAAGGGCGCTTTATAAATTTCCCTCCGCTGTTAAGTTATTACGAAAACGCTGCAGGCAAATTTGCTTTTCATGCTAAAAATTACTCAGGGTTCCTCCTCGCCGAATTGCCATCCCATTCATGTTTACTTTGTTTATGAGAATAATTAAAATTTGAGACGAAGGTAATTGTGTGCGCCGCTATCGGAATGGCTTTGCTGCCGCCATGCACGGCTTTATGGTATATTTTGGTTACGTGAAACTTTCTGGGATTACTGAAACGTCTTCCTGTGCAGCGTTATACTGCCGTAGTGTCATTTTAAAAATGAGCCCTATTTTTAAAAGTGCCCCCGTAATGATTTCAAATGAGCCCCTTTTAACGTGCTGCAATCCATTTGAGGCGTGAATGTCGGCCTGAAAAGGAATTTTATTTCTTCCCATACAGCTTAACCCATTTCCTGCTTAATTCAGGTTGCAGCTAATTAAATTCTTTCTCTTGGAAGAAACACCTTAAAACTCCTTACGACTCTATGAATTTCCGTTCTTGGAAATTAAAGGCAAATAAGTAAAAGCCGCAAAAACTCATTATTTGATTTCACTTTTACAACATTTTATTTTATCCTGGTCTAAAAGATCCTTGATGAAATTTTGAAACAGGATTTGCTTTACTTGTTTTATCAAACTTGAACTTAAGCAAAACGAATGAATTTTAGTTGTAACATATTTAAACTATAATAACTAAATTTTAATAACCCCCAATTTTCGACAGTATACATGAAACAATAGCAAAAATAAAGTTTTTATAAGTTTTTATATGGTGTTTTATATCCTTGAAACAAAAGAACTATTTTTTACAAGAAAATCAACATTTTGTTGAATAAGTTGCATTTTACATTTTTTTATTCAATACTTTCAAGCAATTAAATTGAGGCGTTTTATTAAAGTATATTTCAATTGAGCATTAGACCTTTGATCGCAGACTTAATTAATATTTTATTTAACTGCATTATGTTAATTTTATCAATTATTAAAGTTCAAAAATATTATTAAGTATATGTCCAATATACGACATAAAAATATATCTCATTGATAAGATCCGTGATAAAGGAAATAACAAAGCACAAATTGAATCATCACTCTTCTACGCTTTTGTGTGCCGGAAAAAAGCCGATTTGCAAATTACTGAAACATATAGAAAAATAAAGAAATCGTAGTACCGCTCCCATTCCCAAGAATAGATTGCGTGTAGAAATTTCCTTTCAAATTGAAGACACGTAAATAAACAGTCAGAAGACAAGATCACAAATTAGGTGTCATAATTTTACGAGAATATCCAGCTGCTCTGTAATTAGATGCTGGTTGAAAGGCGCATGCAAAAGGTAAATATCTCAGAAGACACGAAAACGTATAAATTCCCCAAAACTTCTTAGATTCCGGTTAATGAAATTTCTACGCGCCTTCGAATTTATGTGAAAGGAATTTATAAAATTCTACTTTACCTGGAAACATAGAAAGACCAAGCGGCTTATTGGCAACGCTGCTCCTAAATTAATTCCCAGTTAAATTAGGGTGGACTGCAAGTTTGCCTTTTTCGATACGCCCTTTAATACCTGCTAAATCTTACGGTAGAATGTTTCACTTACGAAGGCATAGAAGACGAATGGTTTCATCGTTTTGAGATCGGCCGCAGGCCATTGATTTGCATAGTTACAAAAATGAGAAAGATGCCTCAGAAAAGGACACGTGGCTTTAAGTAAGGTGAATTATTGCACTGGTAGTCGAGTCCTCCTGTGGCCACCTCAGGCTTTCTAGTTTCCATCGGTTTTGCACCACGACATGATTTTATCACGGCCCACTCGGAAATTATGATAAATTGTATTGTCAGCAGGTGTGATTGATAGCTAGAGCAACTTGTTCTAGCATATGTATATTCGTGGTTAACTATGTGACTTTGTACATTATGTGCTACGTAGTTGGAACTTCATACATTGTATTAAATTTAAATTAAATTGTACGCTAAAAGACAGTCTCAATCACAAAGAGTTTATTTATATTATTTATTATACGAAACGATTATTTTTGGTTACAGATCCCCAACATCAATTCGCTCAATAAATAAAAAAATGAAATGAAAACGAATATTTTCCACTATATTTTCAAATATAATTTTTTTTGATAATCATATGGTCGTTTTAATATTTTATTTAAAAGCCAATATTGAACCCCTTAAATCTGTTCTAATCGAATCAAAAAGATCTTACAAACGCTTTTTTTTTGATAAAAATGCCTTAATAAAGTTTCTAAGTTTCTAACAAATTCATTTTAGTTACATTCGACTTCAATTAAATTTCTCGTTCAAGGTGGTTAAAATAATTCGATAGAAAAGTCCAATCGAATTATTTTGATGTTATGTACAAACAAAAATTAATTGAAATCAAAAACGACTAAAATAAATTTGCGAGAATTTGTCATATATACTCAATAACAATATGTTCAAAAATGCTGTTGAAATAAAATATAAGATGGTATTTCATCATTATTTTAATGCTTAAAATGCATGATGAACTCACACATCATTTTGTTTTCGAAAACAAAGTAACTAAAAAATAATGCATTCGAATGCAATCATTTATTTCATTTACAGAATTTTTCAATTCATTGGCAGCAAAAGGCAGAAAATGCTAACTAAATAAAATTAAGCTTATTTTCAATTATCTCCATATCTAAATATATGTATCTATAACGCAACGTATGCCTTTTATTACAACAATTATTATTTTTTTATTTTATTATTTATTTATTTATTTAAATTTGAATTCATTTGTATATATAATAGTATTACTACATAAATTTAGCGCTGGAAGTACATTCTTCATTCAACTATGATATTTCTAAGTGATCTAGGAAAGGTACAATTTTATTTAATATAAGATTTTGGAAAAAGTGAACCGAACAAAATTATGTTAATATTTGAGAAGTCGAAATGATACTTTAAAAGAAATGGTACATTTATCTTGAAATTTAACAGCCTACTGTCTTTTCAAATGATTGAAATTATATTCAAAAATCAATTGGCATAGGACCTTAGAACATTTATAGCCGGTATGTAGAGTCGAGTAATTTTTGTTTTGAAAATTAAACCGGTCAATATGCTTTGGTACTTAAAGTAGTTTTTAGAGAAAACTGGGGGATAGATAAAACTGTGATTAATCATAATAAATCATTTATTGAACAAAAACGTTATATCGAATTTTTAGAAATTATATTAATAAAATTGTAATGTAAAAATATCTCTATTACGAAAAGTGGTATGTTACTATTAGGAGAATTTAGAAATTTCTCGTAAAGTTAGCATAGTCCAGTATTAAATAATCTACAATATTTATCTTATGTTTTTTTTGTATTATTATAGATTTTGGATTGTATTATATTTTTAAAATATCCAGAAATTTTATAAAACAAGCTTTGTTTGGAATTATAATTCTATAAAAAAATTATAGACTATACTATGTATCGGGATATACATATATGGGCCTTTATTTTTGAAAGTGGTATAAGTCCATTTCGTTAATATTATGATTTTGTTTTCCATTGGCACAACTAAATGTATAGTACATTTTTCTTTGAAACACATCCCTAAACATTTTATATGATGACATTTTGTGTTATATAACAAGTGATAACTGAATACTCGGAATACTGTATATACATTACATACCTATATGATATGTGTCAAAAGAAGGAAGATGCGAGTCATATTTTATATACCCCTACATGAAATACTTGAAACTCCTTTGATGATGTTGACATTCAGAGTGGTGACAAGCGCAAATCAATGCAAGAAAGCTGGAAACAAGAAAGAGGTTAGAAAGTAAACCTTTTATCTAAATCGATTGTTTTTGCTTCTTACAATCCCTTGAAGTTATCCGTTTGAAATTAAACCTTCCGGAAGACAATTTCACTTGGACTTGTTGGAGGGGGGACTTTTTTATACCATTTTTTCCCTGGAAGACAATTTCAGTCGTGAAAGTTAACGTTTGAGTGGCAGCAAGCACGGCTGGCTTCAAGGCGTCGGGGGTGCTTTATAGAAAAAAGTCTCCTTTGGGAGTTATAAATCAATTCGTAGGAGGACTGTTGCCTCAGTAAAGAGAGCCCTGATTTAGCACGACAGTTGAAAAGTTGAAAAGGGGACAAATAGATTTGTACAAGGAATTTCCTCTGCTGACAGTTATTAGAAAATTTGAGCAGTTTTGATGGCGGACCTTTCGGGCCTGCGTTACAGACGTAAGAATTCTAGCGAGTTGAACGGGAGTAAACAGTGGAAATTATCATGTTAACGAAAAATTTACTGGAAGTTAGGCATTAACAAGAAAATTAATTCAACGTTGCTGAGGGAAATTAATTATTCAAACGTTGATTTGTACGCATCCCTGGGTTTTGGGCCTAAAAGCTTTAGCAGCACTTAGCAAAGTAAAGCGAGTTAATTAATAGTTATTATTAATAGCATGGTGCTACCTCTGCCACAGCGAAAATCCCACTGAGTGGTATTTTCTCTACGTGGTTTCACAATAAATCTTAAATATTAATTTCAATTAAGAGCATTTCCTCGTTCCAACTGAGTCGTTGATTCTGCACAAATGAGCGAGTTTCGTTTCGAAGATACACCGAACCGCCGAATCACCGCAATAGTTGGGGTTCTTATTATCTTCCCAGTTTTAACGTTTTCACCGAGGTGAATCCACGTAGAATTAAAGTACTACTCGCTTTGTGTTCAAAATGCTATAAAAATTCATTCGAGTTCGGCCCCATTCAATTTAAGAAGTCCCCCGGTTAGCTATTAAGGAAACAGAGGGAGCACTGAACAACTAGTCATAAAACTTTCCACGTGGGAATGCTGCTTGCTAGAACCTTCAGGAGGAATTCTTAAAATGAAGAGGATATGGCTGAGCCACTAAAGTTGTTCCTTTACGAGTGCACTGTACAGATTATGGCGGAGGAATCTTTGGAACAGTGCTTAGTAGGTTTTATTGATTTAGAAAAGAATTTGCTCCTCCTGTCTCAGACGGAAACTTTATTCACTTTCAAAATTTAAACAAGAAAATCCAGTGTGGAGGAATTGAAGTAATTTTCTAGGTTAAGTATGGATGTAAGTAAGTTCCTCGTGATCACGTAACCATAGCATTACTTTATATAAGAGTAGAACCAATCATATATTATAAGAAACCATGTGAAGAATACATGTAGTGCTTTGCATTTCACATACAGAATAATAAAATATACCTAATATAATATTAAAGAGGGAGTCACTTAGAACTTATTTGATATGCATGTTACCGATTCACGTGCTCTGAACGTTGTAGAGAAGACTTGGCTCAAGTAGCAGCAGCTTTAACTTCATTTTAATAAATAAATTCTTAAAGCTATTCAGACGTATTTTACATTATTTTTAGATAATCTACATAATTAATCAAATATTAACATTAATCTTTAAAAAAAAGGTTACTTTATTAATATAATAACATAAATTTAAATTTTATTGATCTCTGAAAATCGGTACTGTATCGAGCTTGTCCTATGGTTCTAGAATACATATCTAAAAAACGTAAAATAAAATCTTAAGGTATATAATAGCTTGTTAATCCGTAGTGGCTTCTGAGGTTAAAATCGAATTAATTAAATGTCCCAACTCAAATGAAACTGTGAAGTTTTCATTAGCGGTTTTGAAGTAGGTATACTCTATGGTTTTGAAGTAGGTACTGCTGGTATATAATTCACATTTTGTAAATTCTGAGTATGGAAACTGAAAGAGGTGCTCACAAATTACTAATCTGAATTGTTTCGATTGATTTCGTCCATTACTTTTCCAGATAATGTTTGAAAAGTGAAATTTCTCTATAAACCTTCAAAAATTAAGTTAAAGCAAAATTAATTTGTTTAGATACTTCCAATTCGTTCTTAACCAATTTTTCTACTAAATGAACTGATAATACTTTATTTATATCTAACTATAATGAAAAAAATAACACATCAATTGAAAGTCGACTTTATTAAAGTTTCTGAGCTTACGTTGTTATCAAAAGGGAAAATGTTGGTATATCAGGGCGGCTTACACACGATTAAACTAATTCCTCTTGCTTTGAAAATAAAAATGTTTGATTGCGTAGTTGTGAAACTCAAAGCTCAACCTTGTAAAGAATGTGTTCAAATAAATCCCAACATTAGAACCAACTACTCCCCTAGTCACAAAGAGAAGAGATAGTATCATCCAATTTCGCTTCTTCGCCCCTGTGGAGCGCTACATCATTGGTTTCATTAAAGTTTGAGGGCAGAGCCTCCAGCTTGGATTTCACAATTTAATTACAAATTTAAGAAGATGAATTGAAAGCCTCCCCCATAAGCGTCATAAACTCTTATCATTGATGGAAGCTCTAGAGGCTCATTTAACTTTCAATTAGGCCTTCAACTCCCGAATACCCTCACGTCTTTTAAAGACTTGTTCCAAAGTTTGTGTTCTTAATGCGGGAACTTTTGGTGGGGGGGGGGGGGGGGGGGGGGGGGGGGGGGGAGTGTAGAATTTATGGCAACTTATCTGGGTAGGTGCCAGAGCGTAAAGTTGTCATTAATATTATTTTGTTCGTAATTACGTGTAATGACGACTAGCGCGGCTTTGTAGGAGCTCTGCCACTGGAAGGGTTCCGGAGCCGCCTTAGAAACTAGTTACATCTGATACTAACTTTTCTTTAGCTTCAACTATACAGGTGCGTTCTAGCTGTAGGGCCAAACTTCACGAGCGTTTCACACAAATTCTTCGAAGTAATGGGGACTTCAGTGGGTCAGGGCTCGGCATGAATTCTTTTCTTCGCCGACATTAACATGAAATAGCCCCAGGTAATGTTACCTGGGTGTGACCTCTTAAATGTGTGGATGTTAGGCTGAATGAAGCTAATCCATCCAAAGCTTTACTGACCATAAAAAGTAGTTTTTTACCTTTACACTTCCTGGCAGCTTCTAACGTGAATCAAGTTTCTGGTCGTTTAGCTCCCTTCGGGCCAACAAGTTATAGCACAGCTCCAGAAGTGTTTCCATTACCTCTTACTTTCTGTCTCTGCTGCATTTCGTACTTTTAAGAATTTTTTATGTTTCCAGGGATAAAATGTAGCTAACTTTGGTATGAGAGAGAGAATTTTGAAATGGTAAAAGATAGATCAGTACCTCACTAAAATTCAGCACCAATTCAAAAGCATTATATCTACCTATGTAACGAGCAAAAATAAAGTAAACTACTAAAAAACTTACTAAAAGAAAGCAGGTCATTTTTTTTTGGTTAAATTTTTGCACTTTTAAGAAAATGTTAATCGCATACATCTTTAAAGTAGAATTTTTGTTCCAGAAGATTTGTAAACTTTTACCATATTTTTTTCCAGCACTTTAGCCCGGTTAAAAGCAAGAAAATATATTTTAAGAAATCAAAATAAACTTTCTTATACACCGAACTTAGACTTTCTATTTTGTCGATATGTATAAGTGAATTTTTGTACGATATTTTAAATCAAATTTTTATGAAACATTGTTCTAACAAATGATGACTATTTGAACAAAAGAAAAATAAGAACGCGGTTTGAAGATGGTAATGACTTTTCTAAATTTAAATATAATTTACATTCTATATGCACAGTACATACATATCTGAAAATTTTTTTCAAGTATCAATTATGTTCTTATCAATATTTTCAAACAAATTAGTCGTGAAATTCATACATCGAAGCATTAATCCTCTTTATCCTGCTCAAGTTCTACTGATTTTGTTATCGTGAAAGAAAAACGATCTTAAGCCCATTATCTCATGGAAAAGCCTCGCAGGCGAAAAGTTCATGTCAAAGTGTGCCAAATGTTCAAGTAAAATTTTCATAAGCAGGAAATGTTTGCATGGAACAAGGTTATAAAATGTTATTTGCCTCAGAGTCATTGGGATCCTTCAGTAGGAAGCCCGTAATATAGGATCCGGCAGCGGAGCCCGACTATATGAAAAAAGCTGCAAATGAGGTGAGCTAATCCACTTAGGGTTCGGGGCGGGATTAATGGAACGCGTTCGTGATAAAATGAAATAATATTGGTTTATTTTGACAAGGTCTGGCGCCCGGGGTGTTTGTCATTTCCGAGCTTTAAATTTTCAATTACAATCTGCTGCTGACGGAGCCATGGTGCGTTTTTCTAATATAATTTGTCTGCCGACTTTTATTAGTAGTGGCGTTACGGCAGACCTGGTCTAAATCTGAATATTTCATATCAAACGAGCACACATGCGCATAGATGCAAAAGAAAATCTTTTGAAATTGTTATCTTAAAGCAAATTTTCAGGAATACCTATGCATAGCATATGTGTAATGCTTGTTTGGTATTTTTTGTGACGAAATTTGATTAATTTTTGTATATTCTTTGTATTTTTAAGGACTAGACTCTAATTTACTCTATAAACCTCTAATCGGCCTTTAAAAATTTGAGTTTATTATAAATTTTCTGGCATGCAATAAATTTAATACAAAATGCCATGAAAGCGAGAATACAAATTTAAATATATTTTCTTCCCACCAAACGGCATTAATTTTTTCTGATGTCTTTATTCTTTAAATTACTCACTCCTTTCATGTAATGGGCTTTATTTTAGATTAATGCCTCATTTTCTGAAAATTTAAAGAAAGTAAGCACGCAACATCGAAATTAATTTGAATATATTATAATTTTTAACAAAAACGCTGAACTGTTTCCAATTTGCATGTTTAGGTTCGTTTTAATTTTATTTTGCACCACCACCAGACCTTGTTCAATTACTGGCGGAAGAAGAAGGTCGAAGTTAAAGTAAAGTAAATTGAAGTAATATTACATTATCTTAAATTATTATAGTTATAAGCTTTATGTTATACATACATTTGAGATAATGTCTAGAGACATTGCATGTAAAATAAAATAGTCAAGTTATTTATGCTGTAATATTATATTTAGTGATGCTATTTTCACCTCTTATTCCAGCAATACTTATCACTCATATTTATGGCTCATATTTATGCGTTCTTTCATCATAGGTGGCGTATCATTATCAATGAAGCAGTTAAATAAAGGCAATACAATTATTTTCCTGATCGCTTCGACACCCTTCCAATGCATTCCCGGGTGAAATTTACATAAAATGTCTAACTAGGGAATCGTGTTAAAGATTTAAGCCCAAATTAACACGCAACTTCTGTCCTCATTTACCCTTGGAATGGAAATTGATTTTCCGTACATCATTTGTTGGGCGCTTTTAAAGTTTACGCTCCTGACGTCATTTGCAGTTTATGTGATGGAAGATAATTTTGTTTAGCAGAAATTACAGGAAGCATTAAGTTTTTTTCCGGTAAAATTACTTTTTATGGTAAGCAGTTAATTAGTTTTGCTGGAAAATGTTAATTGAATGGGTTCAACTTAATCACACCCTATTTACTTGCTTTTCATCTAATTTCTGATGTAATTAAGCCCTTAGCAAATTTCCGGTTGCACACTCTGAAAAACTAGGGTTTGACAAATATACAAAAGAAAATGAAAAAGACAAAATAATCAATCTAAGAAGTATTTTTAGACGGTTTTACATTATAGGGTTTAGTTTTATTTCAGATATAAGGATTTTTCACCCAATTTGTGAAAAGAAAATTGTGAAATAAAAAATCTTCCAAAGTGGGAAAAGTGTATCGAAAAGAAGTTTATATCGGTATTTAAATCGAATTTTGTTTGAGTATTCTTTAATTTCATTCAATTTGCATATTAAAAGAGTACTTACATTTTTTTTTCTTATATTCAGTATTTAATTATCTTATAAAGTGATAAGATTATGAAAATGTGGATATACATAACTTAAATAAAAATCTGTCCCCACGTCCTAATTATCTAGATTTTGAAAGGGTGGGCTTGAAAATGATGACTTACATTGAAAAGATATATTTGCATTCTGAAATTTAATTTCTTCTAAATTCCTTTGAAGTCTCCGCGAAGGCGTAATTACAGCTCAACAAATGTGAAAACATCCTCTCTACAAAACCAAAAAGGGCAAGCGACAATGCGACTCTGGGTGGTGGGGAGAGTATCGTAAAATGAAGGAATAAAGGACGAACATAAATCTGCTGGGAAGTTCTCCCGGAATGAGTTACTGTGACACTTCTAGAATAAGCGTATTCCATCTGGTTCTGGTGATTGAAAAATTATTCAGGATTTTGATTATCATATTGCGGGGGCGAAATGCGAGCATTGTTATGTGGCAAAATAAACACAAACAGTTAGGAAGAATGAGTTCGAAAACTGTTGTGTCAGCTCTAGTTTCGAGTGCGCCTTCAATTTGCATAAAATAATTGAAGGACAGGTGAACAGATGATGAAGCAAGAACATGTGAATTTTCTCATGTGCCAAGGCTCTACACACCATTCGTATTTCGCATATCCCTTTCTTTCTATGACAATACCTGAAAACTAAGAGCAAATTTGTCTGTTTATTTGGATGCTTTTAAGAAAATTGCTGTTAAATTTTAAAAGGACGAAGGGATGCAGGTATTTCCATATCGATTCATGAATTTTAAATTTGTTCTTCTAACAAAGTTATTTCAGGTTCAACGTTGTTTTGCTCTTGTTTATTCGCAAACTTTCAACTTCATTAATATATGTACTGAATGTATGTTATGTGTATATTGGCGTTGTTTCCATTACTTGGACTTTTGTTTCTTTAATTCATATTACTGATTTTTAAACAAACCTAATTTAAAGCATTTACTTGTTTAAAACCGCATTTAATTTAAAAGGCACTTCCGAGTATTGAACAACTTTTAAATAGTTGTACGATTGACGCACCATGATGTTACGCTGTTTAATATTATTCTTGTAGACAACGTTTTTCGGAGAGACCAAAACGGCGTGCAGGATTTCCCAAATCTGTTTGTATTTAAAACAAAAAAGCGTTCAATTGTTTTCTACGAAATATTAGCCAAATAAATATGTAGGGGCATTTCAAACTATGTATATAAATTTCGAAGAGTTATGAAGTTCAATAATGGAAGTCATTTTAGATCTTAACCCTGAATCTGCACAAGTCCGTAGAATAACTAAACCTGCACACGGGGTGTTGTACACCCCAAGCATTTTGAACGTTCATTGCAATAAAAGTTTAGCACTTAGAGGCTTAAAAAAAATTTAAATTCCATTTTATCACGTTCTTTTACAAAAAGGGGATAAAGCAATCCAAATTGTTGATAATGCAATCAATTGTTCTTGATGTAAATTAAAGCTGATCAAATTTTAAGGTTCTCAATTTAGTTTTTAGGGTTCCGTACCTCGAAAGGAAAAAACGGAACCCTTATAGGATCACTTTGTTGTCCGTCCGTCTGTCTGTCTGTAAAGACCCTTTTTCTCAGGAACGCGTGGAGGTATCAAGCTGGAATTTATATCAAATACTTAGGTCTACTGTCCCTTAGAGCTGTGAAAAAATCAAACTTCTAAGCCAACGCAATCAAAAGATACAGCCGTTTATGCCGCAAATTTCCGCAAATTTTCGACACTCGCAAGGGAATCAAAATCTACAGGGTACTTCCCGTGAACTCAGAATCTTGAAATTTGGTACGAAGCAACGTCTTATAGCACAGATAAAGGAAAAATTGCGAAAACTGTAAATTTTTAGTTACATCATATAATAAAAATATTTTTAATAATTTTAAACTTACTACCCCTTTCCTCATGAACGCGTAGAGATATTAAATTGAAATTCATATCAAATACTCAGGTCTATAATAACTTTAAGCTGTAACAAAATCAAACTTCTATGTCAACACAATCAAAAGAAACAGCAATTTAAGCCGCATATTTTCAAACTCGCAACTACTCGCAAGGGAATCAAAACCTAAAGGGTACTTCCAGTCGACCTAGAATCTTGAAATTTGGCATGAAGCAATGTTTTATAGCACATATAAAGGAAAAATTCCGAAAACCTTAAATTTTTAGTTACATCACATATTTTTTTTATAATTCAAATTTAATAGATAATTATAAAGTATAACGATACGGAACCCTCAAGGCGTGAGTTCTACTCGCACTTGTCCGTCTTTTTTACTTAAGTGTACCTATTTATACTTATTCGGTTATGAGAAAAACTTTTTAAAATCCATTAAATATGGAAAATTTTGTGTTTGCATAATACAATATACATATGTATATGTATATGAATTTACAGTTAATTGCAAGATATGTACTGTTTGTAAATATGTTATGTCGGGATAAACCAAAAACATATGAATATTTTGAGTTTAATTCACTCACGAATTTTTAGGATTCCGGGTCTGACTCCGCTGCGGATCTCTGTGTTAAATATTCTCTTATTTGGTTAATAAAAGGTGCCAAATGTAGTACAGAAATAAAATTGAAAACTGACTCGTGTGGGATATTGTTTGAAAATGTTAATTTTGCTTGTTAAAAAATACTATTACTTTATTATTTTCGTACTTCCGTTTAAGGTATTTGTTTATGTTTCCTATTTTTAGTATTTCTTCTCTTGTAAAAGTTAAGCAAAATATGATTTGAGTCTTTGTTAATACAAAGACCATTGAATGTTTCGAAATGCGTATTAAATGTAATAACTTTAAAATGTTACTTGATTACAAAAAGGACGGTTTACGGTCGGTTGTTCCGTGTTTATTAAACTCCTAGCAAATCCCTCAGCTAAACATCTTACCCGGCTTAATCAAAACAAGCGGTGCATAAAAGGGGCTATTCAGCAGACCAAACAAATTAATTTCATTGAATAGACATCTCTGAAGAGTGACAACCCTTCCAAATTGGAAGACTGCAGTGCTGCGAGAAGGCTTTAATTGGATAAAGCGTTTCGTTACAGGGGGCCTGGGCTCCTTTAGAATTCAATTATGCATGTTCTGTCGATTCTCTCACATGGGCTCGAATTTTACGCTCAGTTAATTGGTAGTCATTGTCGAAGAACGTCATTTGTATGTTCCTGAAGTTTCAAGACGTCTGGTAGTCATGGAAACAACCCCCCTTTGGAATACAATATAATTAAAATGGGCTTTTTATTAAGGAAATGAATTGGTTAAGGATGTGGAAACACTCTACGATGTGTTTCTTTGGAAAAAGGATTTTCAAAAATAAAAACAAAAACATTTATAATTGGAAAGGACAACCAGCATTCAGAAAAAGAATAAAATGACACACTTCAAAACGTTCGACTCAAGTGCATTGCACCCTGTCATTTTTTAAACAGTAGATATTTTAAAGATTGAATATATACGATACAAATGACGGTTTGACTAGAAAATAAAAGCCCAAGATAAAATTGTAGGATATGTATGCTACACTTTTATTCTATAAAATGCTAAAACTATCATTTTGCAACTTTCAGGATTAATACAAATGTGAGAATTTCTCCAAACTCCTCTTTATTCCTTCATTTATTAAACGTACGCCTTATACTTAAAGTGTAATGATTTTGCTTATTATGTCATAACATTTATTTACTGAAGTTATAATTCTATATATCGTCGGCGTAGAGTGTAAATCTGCTTATGTATAGAGAAAGAAAACACACATCGTCTAGGTAAAAATTGAGTATGTTCAATTCATAATATTGCGAGATGAGCAAACTAGCCAAGCTCAAAATTTCAAACATCGCTTCTTATTTGCATAGTGTTATTGATACCGACACGTGTTTCTGTGTAAAAATTTTGGGCCCTATTCTTTAATTCAATCGAATCGAATCGAAAAGGGTTTATACTCTGGACAGATTATAAATTAAATTTATTTATTTATTTCGTGTATTTTCATTATACATATACATATGTAGGTATATGGGCCCAGATCCCGAGTGCGCACGCAGGGTCGCGTGTAAATTTATATACATATAACTCATTGTATACAAACACATAAATTAATAAATATTCCATCAGTCATGGATTTCGACATAAATTTGACTTTAATTTCAAAGAAATATAATAAGTATGAAATTGGGTATACGCTCAAAATTCTAAATTCCGTTTATAATGTATAAATTATGTGTAAAAAAAGCTCCTCTTGAATTAATTGTTTTTCTTTGAAATTAAAGTCAAATTTATGTCAAAATATCTTTTTAATAGAATATTCGTCTGAATTTTTTTTCAAAATAGCTCTAAGATAATTTGAATGAACTGTCAGTGCATCGACTCATAATTAACTTCAAAAGTTGTGTTACGATACGATCATGCATTTCATTTTGCAGGTATTATATATTTTCATCCTTCTCAGCCCTAATCAATGCTTTACTCAAAACAAAATGAACACAGAAAAGTTTCAAACATAGAACTTCATATTTGGAATTACTGCGGATAGCATCAGTAGCGGATATATAATTTCAAATAAAATTCACTATTTGTTCTTGTTCAAATGTGGCAAACTATTCCACGAATATGTCCGAAATTTGAGCAACAAACTGAACTGCAAAAGCGAAACTTTTTGTTAATTTATAAAGTAGAACGGTTTTCGTTAACCGCAGTATTTTTTTATGAACTTGTGTAACGTGGAAATTGCCAGCGAAGGAATTCAAAAGTTGGTCATTTTGCAAGAGTGCTCCAATCGACGAGGTAAAAGCAAGATCATACAACCGGGTTGAATCTGCTCCGACGACGGACGTAGTTTTCACTCGTATGCTTGGATTAGAGTTTTCAGTTACTCTAAAACTCGTCATCAAATATTGGCGCTATTAGTTCAAGCGTTTAATGCCCCTTTAATGCCCCAAACGCTTTACAAGAAGAGCACGAAAGTGTTCGGCATGTACGTCGAGAGATTTTGACGGAATGCTACAAAAACCCACTCAAGAATTGTCAGCACGTAGCGCATTAAATGAAATAAACGCATAATTGGGAATAAGTTTGGGGTGCTCTTGGAAATGTCCCCGGAGAAAATTGATTTAATGACTCCTCGGCCAGCATGTCTTAATTGACAGGTTCAGTTCAGTGCTAGTTTTTCAGGCCGCAAAAACCGAACACGCCCGGTACGAACTCATATTTCTTGCAGATTTATTCGCCCCACCCCACCCGGTTCCCGCTTTCACTCAATTCAATTACTCTAACTTCCTTTCTTGCGAACCACGTCCATAACTCGACTCTTCGTGCCGAGCAGACTTTTGTCGCGTGTTCCGCATAACTCTGGAATCTTTAATAGTTGCTGCCGACAAGTGCGTTTGCATTATCACAAGCAAGGCACGTATGCTGCTCGACTTAAAAGTAGATTAATGAAGATAATAGGCCTGCGTCCAAGTAATTATTGGCATTTTCTCATTATGTGCAATTTTGTTAAATGATACGGTATCTCTCCGGTAATTTAAAGGCATAGCACGACAAAATGCGTTAGTACTATAGTATTTTACCCTAAATCCCAATTCATTATATAATTTTGCTTTTAACATGACTATCACTTTGACCCAGCACTTTAGCCTAGCCTTCAAAAGCGATTATATCATATACATGTAATAAACTAGAATTTTGCATATATGACACTTTCTATTAAAGTTATAAAAGCCTATCTATTTTCTAGGAACTTTCTTTTTAATTGAATCGATAATCTTTTAATGATTTTTTTGTTAAATGGGTATTTTATTTGAAACCTGAAACAAAAAGCAATGTTTTCTCTGTATAGGTTTCATTGGAGCCTTTGTTTACGCTAATTAAGAACACGTTCGTTATAAAATGTTGGCAACTCCTCCTCCTCAATGTTGTGGAAAAATGTACAGAAAAGGAATAGACGGAAAATATTTAATGCCAAAAAATAATTTGTCGGTCGTTTATATGTCCTAAGATATTTAACTTTAAAATTCTGTAATGTCATAATTTTCGTCCGCAATTTCTCCATGCTACCACAATCTTTTGGTAAAAATTATGGAAGCATTTTAAATTAAAAAAATTTCCATCGGACTTCTGGAAAAAAAATCTACATAAATGCTAAAAATAAGAAAAATTTAACTTTACTTCGATTTATCATTTCATAATACAAATGCGTGCCTCATCACTGTCAATAATTCGAAAAAGATATATTTAGCTTTAATTCGTTAATTTAAAAGATTTTTGAAGAATGTTTTAATATGAAAAGTTGGCAATTTATGGAATTTATATAATTTGCAAAGAAATTTCAAAGTTAAATACATATGTATGTATCTCGGGAAGTACAAGTGACCGGCAATATTTTTTTTTTTTTTTTGCATATTCGTCACTTTGAGTCCAAATGAACACTCCTGCAAAGTTTCATCAAAATCTGTGAGAAGACCTCAAACTCAATCTGTTCCAATTTTTATTTTTCCATGGTCAATAATGTGAATTTATATTTTTCGATTGGTTGAATGATGTAATTTTTATTTTTCGATCGGTCAATACTGATTATGAAGTAATTTTTATTTTTCGAGATAATTATCCAGTAGCTTTTATGTATTAATTAATTACGAATTAGCTTCAATTTTAACATAGTAAACAATTTTGGTACCTTTCTAAAATTGTTAAAAAGTGTAAAATACCTCCTCAAAAGAAGTAAGTGTAATAATATCAGCTTTTAAAAAAGGAGGAGGCTATCATTCCGAATCGTACATCTACTCCTTAAACGAAGGAAAATAATGAAATAGTTTTATTTCGATTCGACCAACTAGCAAATAAATATTAATTTTTAATCATTATCGACCGATCGAAAAATAGAATTAATTTCATAATCATTATCGACCAATCGAAAAATAAAAATTACTTGATGATCGTTAGCATAGATAATTTTGATTTGATAAATTTCTCTTTATCATGTATTATAGTTTAAAATTATTATATAACTTGCACTGTTACATTAAATTTCGTTTAACAGCGTTTGATGTCGAATAAATGGTAGTATTATATAATTTTCGTGTTTTGAAGCCGCAAATGAATTATTCAAATTCAATTCTAAAGACATCTTTTTTTTACCTTTAAGTTTAAGATAATTTAGGTTGTATATTTATGACTATTCCTATTAAATTAGATTCTAATCAGTGAAAGAACCTTTTACTTTGTGTCCAGGACTTCAATATCTAATAAAAAGAAGAAGATTCTTGCCTGCAATAATTGAAACTGAAACCATTGCACTCAACCAGACTGACGGGAATTTTGTTTTTTTAGTAGGATAAAGTTCCAATGAGGACTTAATTCAATACGGTGAACCAGTAACTTTAATTAAAGCTTACGAAATTAATTTCCCTCCAGGATTTGTAACAAATTATTGGACTTCCTTTGTGCTCAAAGCGACTGATGCCCATTTTGGGTGATGACAGACAGACAACAAAGTGTACAAAATGCTCAATATTGTCAGAATGTTCTCGCTGCGATTCAATTAAACAAAGTCATGGGAGCTAAAGAGGTTCTTTTAAACTGTTGTCACTTAAAATGTTGGCTTAATTCTCACTGTGTGCTATGCGCTTCCTGCACAGATTTTTTCCATGATTTTTCTTCTTTTGTTTCCCGTTTCTGTGGGGAATTTCAATTTTCAAGTTCTTTGTGCAATTTTCCTGGACAGACTAGGACAGCACAGAATAGGGATTTTTTAACTTGTCACAACTGAAATATGCATAGAATTTTTTAATTTTGCCGCCATAAAAAGTTATAAAACTCTTTAATAATTTAAGAAGTATTTTGTTGTTTGAAATTTCAACACGAAAATTTTTGCTTCACGGAAACTTAATTCTATTAAAATGCGATGGACAAAATTTAGTGTTTTTATTAAGGAGCGGTTCGACCTTTTGTTCCATTAAATTAATTTTTATTCTTTATATTAATTTATTTACCGAGCTTTGAAAATAGTTCTATGAAGTTTGTTTTGTGAACTTTAAGAAAACATTTTCAGGATAAAATTCTGAATAAAAGTTTTAGTGCAGGTTTTATGAATATAAGTAGTTGAAGTATTTTTCAGAGGCGAATTTTTTAAGCTTCCTAAATAATATTCAACTATTTCTGCAAATTTCCAACTACAGAAAAGTTCATCACATAACTATAGGTGTTTATTATCAGCTTATTTATTTTTTAAGTAATAAGTATAATATGAACAAATTATGAATTAAATAAATATTGGTGAAAAATGTGTCCTTTGAATTTTGTTGACACAATAGCAATGGGTTTAATTAATATTATCAAATTTTGAAATATGACAATAAAGCTCTAAGTTATTCAATTCAGGAAGATTTAAATTTTATCAACTCCGTAAAATAAAAAGGATTTCTGAAAGGGCCGTAGTAATTCACCTGAAATTGCGGTTACACCATAAATTTTCTAAAGAGCACAAAGTGGCAAGTAAATAGAGTCATCAGATTAAAATGGCAAAAGTTCAAAAAGAGGGCTAACTTTTGCCGCGTGAATTAAAATAAAGTGGAAAAGAATGCAAAAAGTATCACGATAATGTAAACAAGATACATTTCAATGAGCTTTATCGGGTTTAATGCCCCCCAAGTACTAGGTATCAGAATACTGAGCATCACGAGATTGTATCTTTAAGATATGAACTTGAATAAGAAGAGCCATTTGGTCTAAATGTGACTTAATATTGTTGCCCTATTTTTCGGTACGGGCGGGCATACTCTCTCCCCTTCGTATTTTGAAACCATTTATTAGGTTCTTAATGTGGAATGGTTTTAATTGCTATAAAAAAGTTTTATTATATTTGGATTGCAATTAAATCCAATAAATATTTTATATAAAGTCCTTCAAAAATAAATTTTTTAATAATATAACAACTTAAATTCTAGTCGAAAGTGAAACACTCTTTAATTATTAAGGGTTGCATAGAAATCTTAAGACTATACTATAATAATTTATAATTGGGATGCAACAGATTATGTCACGATTTCCCAACAGTGCTCTTTGCTACAAAACACAGTGACACTAATGAGACCTTCTAAGTAACCGACCGCCTCTGCAATTTTTGGGGGAAATATTATTTACGAAATCCTTTAATTCAGTAGGGCCGGCTTGTTTTCCAGCCGCAGTATGGTTGTAAAAATGTCCAGAATAGCTCCCCTTTTATAGGTTTCTTTGGGAACTTTTTTAATAATTCAGCTACATAACAGACAGTAATTGACCAGGAAGATTTTTTGTTTCCTTTCATTTCGTGACTAAGACATTTTCCACTTCCTGCCGTAAAGACTACGGTCCCAGGAAATTTTATGGTGTCACGGAAAAGTACTTGTCCCCAGCTGCTCAGAAAAGAGATTTAATTGACGGTATTTTGGGGCTTAGCTTTGTCCGCTTCAACTTGACAAATTGGGATCCTCATATCTAACGAAGAAGTTTTAAACGCAAAGGAGTCCTTCGCAGAGGGTTGCCTGAATTAAGCATGACAAATTGATTAGAAGGTCAAAATTTTGTGGGAAGGCTCAGTCTGGGAGTGATTTAGCAGCAAGAAATTTGTGCAACGATCCACGTAATTGGGGAAATTTTTATAGTCCCCTTTTCATAAAGAAAGAAATGGCATAAATTAGAAAATCGCTGAATTAAGCCGAATGCAAATCCTCTCAAACGGATCATGACGGCAAAGGTCTGCCATTTGTTAATTTGGTACTTTATCCTTAAATTTAAAACTCTTCAAGTCATAGATAAATATGCTTTCCAATTAAAAATTGAAACTTTTAACATAATTTATTTAACTTAAATTCGTTATACCTCATACAACAATTTGTTTAGTAATACATACATTCTTGCAAGAAAATAATTTCCATAGCCAAAAGTAATAACATAATAGAAATCATAAATTCTCCCAAGGAAAATCAGCTTTACAGATTCTTTTTATTTTACCTAATGTACTGGGAAAAGGATTTAAAAAATTCAGCTTATCTTTCCTAAGCTCGAATTAACATCTCGACTCGATTGTCTCGAAGGTTCTAGCTAAGTTAAGACAAGAAATAAATATTGTGAGTTTCAGTACAAGAAATGAAACGTAAAAGGTCAATTACTTTAAGCCTCGAAATCACGGCAATTCTCTCATAGCCTCTTTCACTTATGTCTGTGTACGAGGTAACAAATTGTTAATGATGATCATACGAAAGCCAAAAGCTCCATAAATTGCCTTGAACTCATGTATCAGTAAGAATTTATGGTTAAAGATAAAACTCGAAATGTATTGAGCAGAATACATGCGAGGAAAACACTTTAGTCCTTACGAGCAAATGGAGATGGTAATGCCAAATAAGAGGTGTGGCATACGAAAATAAATTTCCGTTTGGCAACGAGGCCCTATAAGTGAATTAAAAAGCAAAACCCTCTGCAAGCGCCAACGCAAGGGATTCTTCGAACTATACGAACCCCGCTCCCATCAGCCTCGCAAATTAAAATACATATAAATTGGAAACTTATCTTAAAAGCCATGTTTCTACCGAACTGAAGTGAGTAGTTTTAACTCAGGTACTTTTCCTTCGAAAGGATTAAATAAAGGCAACAAAAGCGAACAATATCTCTAAAAATAAATTTCAAAAATTATTGTATAAGAAAGATGCAGAAGTAGTTCTACAATGCTCAATGTAAAATCAAACAAACAGAACAGAAAAAATGCTTTTTCCTTTCTGAAAATGAAGAGTCTTAAATAAAATAACATATTCAGAGTTTGTTCATTCACCAGCTTGAACTTTTAAATCGTCTTATCCCCGAAAATAGCGTCTGGAACTTATTATCATTCTTTTGCTTGACACTGTCCGGAATATCCGACTTAAGCTTTTTCACATCAATTCACCCGAGCCGGAAAGTTCCTTAAGTAAGTTTTTACTCTGTCAAACAAAGAATTATTCGAGAATTTTAAATTTCAACAAAGGTCTTATACAAATAACTAAGGGAGTGTGAACATAATTACATCTGAAGCGAGAAAGGAGATTAAGATTTTCATTAAGATTCGAGAAAATGAACTTCCGTCTTAATTATTTTGATGTGCAAAATGAATAGAAAGTTCTATGCGTTTATTTTTTTAATATTTTCCTACTTGAACGAACTTTAACTGCAGTAATTTACAGTGAATGAGAACAATATAGACGAATCGCGTGATCGGCGTACATAAATCTCCTTTCAGAAGCAAGCTGAATGTTAATTTCGTAGAAATTAAAATGAATACATTTTATCCGTGATTCACAAAGCTGTTTATCAAACTTAAGTAGAACCTATTTATAAGCGTCAGAAGGCTTAATTCACTGCTATCCAGTAATAGTTTTCTTCAGAAATATGGCTGGAAAATTTTGAATTACTCACATGTATGTGGCTACATAAACTATACCTACTTACTTAAAAAGGAACGCATAACTTTTCGATTAAATAAAGTTGGCAAAATATGAAAATGTAAATCCGTAGCTGTTTGTTTTTCGAAATCTTCACGAAGTAGTTCAGAAAAGATGTTTTCTCAATTTATTTTTACACCAACATTTCAGCCAAGTTTTTAGTACGTTTGGGATGTTTTTATGCAAATCTTTTAAAGGACGGCACTTAAGATGCCATTTACTGCCGCACGATAATAAAGCCAATAGGAATTCGAAGAGACCAGATTTACATGAAAGCGTCCTGAGGGCCTGCAAGTAACCAGTTCCCCATAATTCTGGGAATGTCCGCAGTGTTAATCATATGCCGACAAATTGTGTTCCCAGGATTATTATCACTGCTAAAAAACGACCTCGAGTGTTAAGTAGGAACATAAAGATGACAAGATAAGATCACGATCCAAACCAATGGGGCTCAATAACAGGTGCCTTTAATGCGGATAAGAATCTGAAATCTCTCAAAAGAAGATTTTGTGATACTGAGCCATGGATGAATGCACTCGTAATTTTAGCAGACCACTTTCGGAACTGCAATGGCCTCCATCGCCGCATTCAGGTTATTTAAGACGTGTCACCTTAAACTTTTCCACTCCATTACTTATCGGCCCATAAATATAATTACTCCTCTCCCAATTCTCTTAATTCTGCCAAGTGATTGATCACTCAGCACGTTTTGAAATATTTGTTTATATATCCCAAAGATTTGTAACTGATATGTAATCAAGGTTATTTTACAATCTTCTTCACCTCGTTTGTAAAACAATGTCATTCACTAAGTAGGCTTATAATAACTTGATGTAAATATTAAATGTTGGTACGTACATACATATATGTATTTAATTATAATAATATATGTATTTAATTATAATAATATATGTAATTCTTTATTCATTTATTTATGGCTAAATTGTTTGATACTACCATGTTAATGAAAACAAATTATCGTCTTTTAACCTTTGTAATCAATAAATTTTATAACTTTTTTTTTTAATTCATACTTGTTTACGTTTTATCCAAGAGTTTTACCGATTAATAATTTTTTCATTTAAATATAAGAATTTTGGCCAAATAAAATGTCTTTTAACAATTAATTAAAATGTAAGTTTTATCATTAACACACAAATTACGCTAAAATTCTGTGCCGCAAGTTTTCTTTAAACATTGAGAATAATTTCATCGAACCGATAGAGTCTTACATTGATAAAATGCTGATGAAATTCAATTTGCGGATGCAAAATTGCTTCTCTTTGATGCTTGAATACACATTTATGCTTCACCAGGTCGATTCGATCACGAAAAATGAAAAGGTTGCAAACTTGAAAATATTTTTTCCACGTGAAGCTTTCTCATGAACTAAAAGAAATGCCAAGTAGATAATGGAAATTTGAGAACATTAACTTCGTCGAGATTTCATCAGTGATGGAAAGTAAGACGAAAATATTGGTAAAAAAATGAATGAATGAATAAAATTTTAAAATGAGCATAAAATGCAGAGAGCATTAGAATTTTAGAATTGAAATAAAGATATAGAAATATAATATCCTTTATTCTAGCAAGCAAAAAAGAACCCTTATGGTGCGACTTCGGCCGTCTGTAACAGCTGCTTATTTCAGAAACTAATCTACTAATGACTTCGGCTTGAAATTTCCAATAGTTTTAAATAATGTTTGCCCACCTTTTTTACAAATGACAGCATTTAAAAAATATTTTATTTTCATTGCAAAAGGGCCCGAAATGGAGGGTCGAAATTTTAAAGTGGGGTTAAGCTTAAGTGGGGTATCATATAAATGGGTTTCATTTGTACATTCTAAAATAGTTTTCATTTCCTTTTATAGCGCATACTTTTCGACTTATCATAAAAACTGTCTAAAAAAATACCATCCCCGCCCTTATCTCCCAAACTTGTAATGCGAAAAATCTAAAATAATTAGAGTTGATAGAGTTTTACGTAAATATTAAAGGAAAAGTAAAACGATGTTTCTAACTAGCACAGTTATTTAGAAATCAGCAAAAATTTTTTACAAACAAACTTAGTTATGCGGTCGCTAAAATGAACTTTATTGCGTGCTACTACTTAATACCTATAAATATTCATAGAGTATATTTTAATGAATCACTGAAATTATGAAAATAGCTTTCTGGAGGCTTACTGAAAGTTCATAACAAAATTATAATGTTAATCTTAGGTCTTATTGTTTTTGAGGCGGTCGATGAATTTAACTCAATAACTTTGTATATGTCTCCTTCCAAGGTACGGAACCCTCGGTGGACGAGTCCGACTCGCACTTGGCCGGTGTTTTTACTTTTTGGCTATAGATATAATGTACAACATAACATTAACGAATAGGAGGTATTTTACAGTAATTTTTTCCCCTTTTTTGTTGTAGATATGGGTAAAAAACATAACTTTATTTAAAAGATGAAACTAAAATAAAAGGATTTTATTAGTAGCAAGCAATTGAAATTACATATATAAGTAAATTAAAACGTGATCAAAAAAGTGATAAATAAATTTGTTGTAACTACATTAATGTTGTTCTACGGCAGTGAAAGAAAGATAATTATTCACTGTTTTTTACTTTTTTTTTTTTTTTGTTTTGGTGCAGTAAAACGCAGTAAGTAGCGGATGTTCCACAGAGGACACAATTAAATTTACTACCTGGGAGCGGATCGTTAATTTCGCCAACACCTACCCGTTCCGCCTACTTAATTCGAACAACATACAGAAGGCGGACAATCGACATATTATCGCATATGAACTGATAACATAACTCAGGAAAGCGACATTTGTCTGCTGACCGGAGCTGAATACAAATTTGGCGATAAATAATTGAGACAGCGCATAATAAGGACCAGGAGTTGTTAATTACGGCAAGTGACTTACGATTGCTCCACTGCTGCAATGCATTTTAATTGCTTTTCCCCGCAAAGATAGCATAATGTGACGACGAAAGGTCAGACTGCTCCGCCAAAGTGAAAGAAACTAATGAGCTTCAATAATGAAAAATGATCAAAGTCCTGCGGTTACTTTCAGGACGATGTTGTCTTATCAAAGGGTTGAAAGTGATTCATTTGTTTTCACGTCTAAATGACAACTCACTTAGCTGCAGAAGTGCTGAAAATTTATTTCGTTCTCGCCTTCATTTTTCACTCACTTAAATGGATCGATTATTCCTGGCTGGTGTCCCCATTTTTGGTTTATTTTGACTTTCATTGCTCTTTAAGACTTTCCAACTTTTTGAATGTCAGTCTAGGGATACGAATCCATTTATTATGTATGTGAAGACAGCGTTTAGAGTGCGCAAACAAAAATTTAACTTTTATTCCTTTAATTCAGAAACATAAATTTGGAAATTTTAATAGATGCACTGAATTGAAGTAGACGTGTGTAGTAGCGGTATTCAATTTAAATATTTAAATTATAGTTCTCATTAATATAGATTATTTACAAAAATACATTTAAACATACCTTCCATATAAATTATCCTTGTAAATAAATCATTTACCTTATTAATGCTTTTAATTAATTAGGGTAAACGATCTATGAAAGTGTTTGCCACTTAAATAATTTATGTTTACTTGCCTTCTCGTCTAATCTCCGAGCCTGGCAACAAGTTAAAGTACAGAAAGCAGAGGAATGTGTGCTAATTAAATTAAAAAGTCGGAGTCTTCTCCACATAACACGTTTATTTTATTATATAACGAAGAAGGTGAAAATGTTCAGCCCAAGCATTCATTGTTGATCTTCTTTCCTGTGAGATGTGAGTTATTCTTCTGATTTGTCTCTGTATAAAAGAGCTTAAGGAGTCACAGCTTTGTGACTGCGAAATATGAAATTTGTTCGTACCGTTCTCGAGTTTCACGGAGTTGTCGCCTTTTAGAAGGGAAGGATAAGGAAACACACATTCATATTGAAGTTGTTTTTATAATGTTTTTCATTTTTTTTCACTTTAATATTGACTTATACATACTTTAGGTATTTGCTTATTTGTCATTTATGTTCAAAAAATTATTTAAGGACATTTCACGAAACATAATTATCATAGACAGGCAAACTATGAAAGATAAAAGCTTACTGGAGCTAGAGGTCAGTTAAACTAGACTTCTTAAAGTCCATTGTATGAAATAAATTATTGATGTTTTTCAGAATTCAGAAGACTTTTTAGAAAATATAGTTATAACATATAGAAACATAATTTCACTTTTAATAAAACACATAAAAAAAGTAATGCAAGGCACTATAATATTTCATCAAAATCCTTTTTCTTGTGAACTTTTGTGTTTTACTTTTAAAATTAATTAATTTTTACCCTTTTTATAGTTTTAAAATAAAAGATTTCTTTAATATGTTTAGCTTCAGTGCCTATTAGGATAAAATAAAAATGAATGTATGATGAATGAATGAATGAATTCTAGAAGACTAATTTCTTTATTCTTGTGAGAGTTTAAACGCCAGATTTTAACTATTATATGTGTAATTTAATATGTTTTCATATATTATATTTCAGATTGTTACAAAGATATCAAAGTCTAAAATTTGTATTATGATAATGTGTTTTCAGAGATTAAGATGTTTATCAATTTTCTGACTTTGCCACTGTACGCCTCAATTATTATTTGGTAATTTGTAAATAAGTAGTGGAAAGAATTTAAAATAGTACATGAATATTCCTTGTTTCAATGCCGGAGTTTATAGTAGCGTGAGCATCCTCGTTTCACGTTTTTGCAATGAGTTTTCCTTGTACTTACAAGTAGTTTACAATTCCCATAAGATAAATCGAGGCACTTATGCTTCTAATTACAAGAAAATCTATTGGAAGGAACTCCTCAAAAGGCCTCTGCGTCCTCTCCGTAGTAGTTGTAAGGGCGCAAGATTAAAGATTAAAGGGAATTGCCAGTCGGAGCCACACGCCCCATCGGAGTAGTCATTCGAAAATTCAATATTACAATTACATCGCTTAATTGCGACTGAGCTGGGTGGCAATTGTCAATGTTCGTTAGGGAGGAAAATTGCAGGAAATTGTTATGGAATACTCGGGAGAAATTTACATACTTACTTAGATTATCTTGAATGCTCGCTCAAGGAAACTACTCCGCTCCAGATGCTCATGTATTTCCCTGCAAATTATATTATTTCGTCATTATTTACATCTATAGAGCTTATCTCCCCGGTGGTTGTTGCTGCAGGGATAGTGGGGCCATGTCCTTCCCGGGCTCGTAATGGGTTTTGCATGAGCAAGTAATCAGTAGCTATAAATGTTTGCGAGCTTGCCTCCTCCGGAGGTGTTCCTGAATGTGCTGCTAATTCCTGTAAGGATTATTCGTCCTCTCATCTTAGGAAACAAATTGTTCGCTAGGACACACCTCCATAAAATTTATTTCGATCTTAGGTATGCGTCCCGGTTATTGCTCTACGACTTACCAGCGGCGTAGACATTTTACTTTTGTTGCATGAAATATAAATGCCCTCGACCGTTGCCCCGGGCAAAAGTTGGTCGTAAATCTTTAAAGCTCGCATGAGATACGGTTTTATCTGCCCAACGACAAAATTTACGTGACTTTAGTTTGAGACGTTGGCAAGGTACTCAAGTTGCAAAAAGGAACCTGAAAACATAAAATTACGTGGCAGAGGAGGAATTGTTTGAATTCTTCCCAAATTCCTTGAGGGGGGAAATGTCACTCCAGGCGGAGTCATACAATTAGAAACTAAAAACCTCCAGCCTCATTGCGGTCGAGAGTCTCAGCAGAGATTGATTTTCACCTCGAAAGAAGTGGGGGTGTGCTGTCACTAAATACCTAACTTGCGCGATATTAAGGAGAGTGAGTCAAAGACCAAAATTAATTAAAAACTTTTCCAAAAAGTTTACTTATGAAGGAGAAACTTTCCATAATTACGGTCGTTGTGAGCTGCGCAAGGTTAACGAAAGTTTTCTGAAGGAAATTGGATGTTTGATTGCAACCGCGCCTTACCAAGACGAATGCCCGACTTCGCCCTACAAAGGGCAAGTAGCCGCGCCGGGGCTTTGGACAAACAGCGCCGATATTAAAAATTAATAATTCGCTGGGCCGCGGCAAAGGAGGGAGGGTGTCATGCATGCAACAAGATGACGGTCGTTACAGCGAAAATCGATGCAGCTATCTGCACACCTAGGCCGCTCAGAGTCAGACGCTGCACGAAAGGACACCGTGGGGTTTGGGGCTGGCGTGCACCAAAAATATAGGTTAAGTGAAAACTGCAGGCGACAGTGCTGCCATCTCAATAGCTTTATCACCCTCCGTGTGCATTAAGTGAGTAAATATTATGCCTCAATCACACGCAGGTCCGCGCAATATTCACCTTGTTTATGCGCACGACAACGCAATTTTTGCTGAAATCCTCCGACTTTTTATCGTGTTTTCTTAAAATGGTCTAATTTTTGTATGACACTAATAACTGGAACGTGTTTTATTACTTTTGTCGCAAAGCGTGACGAATTCGTATCTTGGATATTCATGATACGTACCGCAAATTGAGCATGAAATGGAAATTTAAATGTAGCGAAAGGAAAAGAAACGATTTTGTTTTATCCTATTGTATGTTATTAAGTAATCTCATTAGCGCTAAGTACAATTTTATTTAAATACATTAAATTAAGGGGTAATGATACTCTTGAATGTTTATCTCAAAATACATTTTTCAAATTGACCGGTAACATAACTTCAACAGATTTTAATCGAATCACTTGAAATTTTTACTGTATCTTTAAAATTATATGAACTATAGAAATATTTTTGTACAATAAACTCCTCTAAAAGGATATTGCATTACATTTGTAATTTTTAACAATAATTGCCAAACATTTTCCTTTTATTCGAGCCCTTAACAGGATTTTACAATTAGATATTTTAAAGAAGGTTTGAAGGAATTAGATGTTATAGTATAGTCACAAAGAATGTTTTTTTTTTCTTTGAGAGTTTAAACACAATTTTTAGAATAAAAACACTTCTTTTGTTTTCAGCTCAAGAGACCTACAGAATTCTGAATTCCATTTCAACAATGCGAACATGTTTGTGGTATTAATTTGTCATTTTCATAAGTACTATTCTTGAATTTTTTCCACATTCCAAAAGATGGCGAAGACACATTTCAAAGGTAGTTTGCTAAGCAAATTAGAGTTTTTGGATGTCGTCTTAAATGTAGAAAGAATTCAAGAATAAGACTCAAACAATTTATTAAATATTTTCTGCCTACTTTATAAAAATGCAAAACCAACAAATAGTTGTTTTAAAAGTTTATAATGAGACTCTTAAGTCTCTATATTTTAAAATAAGGACATCAAAAGAATTCTATATCTAAGGATCAAAATTCACGAACTGGAAGTGGTCTCCGAGAGTTGAAATTTGTGATTTTTATTTAATTTATCGATATGAATAACTAAGTAGTTAATTTACCTGCCATAAAGGTAAACTAAAAAGTAAAATTAAGTAGCTTTTACTTGAATAAGCGCCAATAATTTTCGAAGGGATATTATGTCAGTTGGCATTTAACAGTGCAGCACTTATCTTAAAATGTTTAATAAAAACGGAAAGTTAAAATGGTTACAATCTTGAAACAAATCACCTTTCACAATTTTTTTGAGAGCATTGTGCTGATGCAAAATTAAAAATGCCCTGACAAACTTTAGTAGCTTCAGGGCAAAAAGTGTAATTTTTAAAAATTCTTCCAAAATTGTCACATGAAACAGCTTGTGAGATAATTAAAACAATATTTAAAGTTTTTTGCCCTGTGTCGCTCCAAGCGAACAGAATGTTCTAAACTTCTAAAAGCTAAGACCATCTGGAGCAGATATGAACGTACGAGTTTCTCGTATTATACATACAAGCAGCCAAGAAATTACAAGTTAAATAAGCAAACTTTATTCCTGAGTTATGGTGTTATTTTAGCAAGAGTATATGAATTAAACCACAGCGGCTCTCTTCCACCCTCTGGGGTTGGTTCAGGCAACCGCTACGGTGATAGAACCGAGAAATAGTGTTTACTTTCATGTGGAACATGCCCTGAAAATTGCTTCTTGCTTGAGATAAGATAGACTTCTTGTGTACTTAATGCAATGCAATAAATTCACCATTGCTTTAAATGCAAAATATTCGATTTGTGTAGCATGAGGTTGTCACTTGTGTTTATTTACTCTGCACAAACTCCAATTCTATTTACCAATTTCTCTAAGACAAAGCAAGAAACAAGTAAACATCTTGGAAGACGTAATGCATTTTGTTTTGATGGCGGTGTTGTAATAATTTTGTTATTGTAAAGTTAGAATTGTACTGAATAAATTTCTTTAAAACTAAAAAGTTGTAGTTGGAATAACTTTGGGCCCATCGCATTTTCATTACAGTAAGATACTATATTTTAGTTAGTCAGATAATATGAATGGATGAATGTAGTACTGCCCTTTTTGAAATATTTTTCTGTATATGACAGTTATAATTCACATCAAACAATGTTCTTAAACATGAACCATCGCTTAATTCAAGAAAATTGAACAGCGAAAGGGCGGTCATGATTCTTTTGGATTTAGACTAGAATAGACAATAAAAACAAAATAAAATGCGTAATCTAGGAAAGCAAATAAAAACGTCATGAACTCAATTGAATTCAAGTTTGTAATGAAAATATTCATTCGTCATTGATTGCCGAAAGTTTTCTTTTCATCACAAGAATCCAAAGTTTTCTTTGGAGGGAGGAACATAGGATTCACAAGAATTAATGAATCAAAAGTAATTTGCTGATGCCTGTTTCATCTAAGCTAATGACTTTTATAAGTTTTACGAAACAATCGATTCTTAAATAAGGGAATATACTGAACAAAAAATATTTAATCTCTTAAGTTCGCATTACATGATATGTTATAAATTATTTATAAAACTTAAATTTGGTTCCCATTTTTTCGTTAATTAAACTTCAAATTTATACCTAAATATTAAGTCGTTTGAATCATTTTACATTATTAAGTTCCAAAGCTTCTCAAATTACTTTTATTTACCTTAGCAAGAAGCAAATTAAAAGTAAATTTATCTGGAGCAAAACTTTTACTTTCATGACCTAAAGAAAACTTTCGTATTGTTTTAGAGAGGAATCATATTGTATAATGAACTAATTTCTCTTTAATTACTGTCTTTATGACTGGAATAATCATTTCTATGGACGATGCTTCGAAAGTTATTATAATTTTCCAGTTTTAATACACTAATTTCTGTTTGTTTAAGAAGAGTAAGTAAGTGAGTTATAATAAATTGCATTTACATGTGTTTAATGGAAAATTAACTATTAACAAATGAAGAAAATTGAGAAGAGATTAGGAAATCAGTCTGAACATTTTAAATTAAAATCAATTTATATCCACTAAAATGTATGCTTTTATTTGAAAAGGAATCCATCTACCTACTCTGTAAAAATGTTCTGGGCTTATGTTATATAAAAAAAAACTGTCTGATTTGTTGATAGAAATATTTTCATGGAGTAGGTAGCGCCAGATTTAATAATTTTTCAATTATTAGACTACTACTAAGCAAATTATCCAACCTACGGAAAATAATTGTGTTTTATGATAGTCTTAAATTTTAACTTTCTTTGCCTAACCGCTTACAATTTCCCTCGTTCCTAGCCAACGCCTTGCGCATTTCATTTTTAAAAGAGGTCGTGCAAATTCTCAGACACCTTAGCTTTGAGACCTATAAATCTCACATTGACTATAACCAATGCATGTTAATGCTGGAAAATTAGGCAGTTTGTATGCATCGAATCAATGCTTCATGTATGCTCACAGTGGAAGGCAAGAATTTTTCTGGCATCGTAATTTATAGTTTTTTAATGTAATTAAAGAGAGGCAGAATATATTTAGTTTCATCGGAAAAATATGTCTTCGAGTGATGAATTGATTTTACCATGCATGTTCCCCTGCAAAACGTTTTCTGTTATTTTTCCTTTATTTGATAAAATGCGCTGAATGATATTTCCATAATTATACATGATGACATGCGTGCAATATTGCAATATGCACAACAATTTGGTGTTGAGATTTATCTTTTATTCACAATTTAATTTCAATCAGGCGTCGTTTCATAATGCTTCACATTTCACCAATGGCATTGTGTGCTAGTATTTATCAGAAAACTATGCACAAAATTAGTTTACTAACTGGCAGTTAGGCTAATTGCAGTCATTGAAGCTAGTTTCCACCGTATCATAATTTCTGATGTATGTATACATACAACACTGCAGGCAGAAGGCAATACGTGAAATACATAACTATTTGTAATTTTGCCCAAGCAAGTCATGGTAATTGTGAACAAATTTTGATTTTATCGTATAATTTCATTAGACCACCTAACCATTGGGATATTATTGAAAGGACTCATCAATTACATGACAACAATGAATTTTTGATGTCAATTTGCATGACAGAATATTTTGTATATTACAAATTATTGCTGTTACTTTTTTTAACTCCACTTAAATTATTGTAGTTTTTGGTAATATGTATTACAAAAATTCTAAAATCTATCGTTTGCGCTTCGGAAAATATTTAAACATTAAATGAGGTCTACATAATATCTTAAGGAAATCAGTTTTAAGAAAGTGAAAATAAAAACACCACTGAAGGATGATATTTCTCAAATTTACGATAGCGTGTTGTTAATTTATTTGCTTCATTCTTAAACTTAATTACCTCTTCCGTACTGTTTAGTTGCTCATGGGCTTAATTGCAGCCATTCATCTCACTTCATCCGGCACATTTTCAGAGAAATCTGTGCAAGATTTCAATTTAATTGACATCACATATCTTGAGCAGCGTACTTCACTTAGGCCTGCCAAGGTAATGAACTCTTTAATATAAATCAGTGTGGAATGCCTCAGGTTCCTGCCGAGAGGACAGAATCCATGCTGGCAGCCCAGATGTGCTCATTTTATGCCATCATGGCTCATTGTTCCTCGCATCACACGTGCGTGATGCTTTTTCATTGTCAAAAGGATTTTGTGGAATTCATCATTTTTTTTTTTTGTAGATTTCAGAATATACCCACAAAGGAAATAGGTGTCTTCTGTATTTTATTTTTTTCTAAAATTTAGAAATGCACACTGTTTAAAATGAAGAATTCTCCGATTGTTTTCTACTGAATTTTGTGCAGAAATAAATTTTATTTGAATGAAGATGTATTTAATGAAGAATGTACAAAAGTGAAATGGTAATTTAAGAAATATAAAATAATTTAAGTTTACCTAAAACCTATATAAATAATAATGTTGTCTATATAAATAAATATGACTGTAGTCCAAAATAATTTTTTAAACCACTTTACGTAAACCTATTATCTTTATTCTCTCTATTTTGGTATTCTCTTTAGTATAAATCTGAGGCTTTTCCATAAAACCACTAATACAATTTTTTCGAAAATTGGGATTATTTTGAATTTTGAATAGTTGCCAATTCCCTCAAAAAATCTTCATAATGAGAACAAGCTAATTTAAGTCAATTTCTTCAAAATCTGTGTATGACATAATTACTTAACATGATTATACTTCAGTATAACCACTTACTCATAACAAGTTAAAAAAATGTTTTCTTTGATCGTTTTTCTAATAAAATTATTTTCAAGTATTGTACGTTTTTAGAAAGTTTCATTATTTTTTAGTTATTATATTAAGTTTGCAATATTTTTGCTTGATTATTAAGTACGCCATTACTGTTTAGGCTATAAATTGCGAATTTGACAAATTTTATCACACGATAGAGAATTTGGATGACATTTCGCTTTATTTTGTTAAATTTTTCATTTTAACTTCAACATTCCTTCAAATTACAAGCTTTTCGGGGGTTCGTTTGAAAAAGAAGAATTAAATCATAATGTATAAAATGGTTTTAAATATAATGTAGAAATGCAAAAACATTAAAACCACGATATCCCAAAAACTGCCATAATGGAGTTAAGTGATTTTACGGAGAAGCCACAGAAATATTTTCTTTTAAATTATATTTGAAATATATAAATATGGTATATGTCTTTTTAATCGTTATTAACTGCATAATATGGATCATATTACATATTATTTCCAAAAGGTAGATTTTACGAATTACTACAAACATTATTTACTGTATTTAAATAAATTTAGAAACAAAACTAGATGTGTATGTTTCAGCATAAAACAAAAACGGAATTAAAATGGAATAACGTTTTCTTGGTAGTAACTTAATATGTTCTTTTTGAAACAACCTGTTACCTAACATACCACATTAAATCCAATTTTGCACTTACTTATGTACTATGCAAAACCAGGTGCAATAACCTTGAGATAAACATCAAAATCACTACTTGGCCAGGCCAATTCAATAACAAACCTCTTGCATTTTTTCGTTGAAACGAGCAATAAAGAAACTTAAGCATATCCAGCCAAACTGGATGGGCTGCGACTGGTGTCAGTTTTACAAGGTTCCTTGATTGCGAGGTTCCTTTGATTGCAAGTTTCAAGAGGTTCTTATGTGGATGAATTGTAGCATAGGATTGTATTACTTACATACGTTAACGTGCTCACGCCCAGATACTGTGCATGCAGAATAATTACAAGTTTCTCATGATTTAAGTGTATGAAGGAAAAATGGAAAAAAGGGAAATAATCCGCTCAGAAAAGTTCTGGTTTTTATTGTTTTATGGGAGTTATTATTAGTCGAGTTTTTGTATAATCAATCACAGTATGCTACTGAGGTGGCTGCTTTTTCGCAAAAAGAAATTTATGGTATGATGTATGTTTATTTGTGCAGCTTTATAAACTTATTTACCCTCTGATATCTTTATAACGTCATGTTGAAAGTCATAAAATCCGCTTGTGTGCATGCACATTGAAGCACTTTACGGAAAGTCCGCTTCAAGACTTCCATCCCGCATCAATTATTTATGTGTGTCGCACCTGATTGGGCTCTTGAAAGACACTTCTCAGGTGCTTTAATGTGCAGGCGATATTCGGAAAACAGGCGAACACGATGCTCGGCAACGGCTGCAGTGATAAAACATATCGAAGACGCAAATGCTGCCTTAAGTGAGGTTATCCGAGGGATGTTCGTCGCTTGTTACTCGATGTCTTTTATAAAAGACTTGCGGCGTCTGTCGCAGCGTATGCTATAAATAAATGATCATTGTATTCGGGGCAAGTGATGTCCATAAGTTTATGCGCCAGCGAATCCCTTCGTCACCGATAAATATCAAAATTGGAAGAATGCAAGTCGCATGCAAATGCCGCTAAATTATACCATTTGCATGCGGAGACTCGCCTGTTTTGCAGCGCCTAAGGTGGCACTTAATTACCTTTGTTGCAAGCAAATTTATATTACGAGATGTACAACAAGGTCGATTCTGTTTCGTTGCTTGTGAATTTGCTGCATATTCCTGTTTTGGATAAACAGAACCCAAAGGCAAATTATTTTTAATATTTTCGAACACAACTTTTACAATTTGTCAAATATCAGTAACTGCAGATATAAGCATACTAATTCTTATTCAATAGTTCGTACTTCTTCCAAAACACTTTACATTACTTTGCATAAACACACTATCATCAAAATAACGTGGGAGGTTATAGAAGTCACTATTAGCAGTAATTCCACCTTTTACTTCTTCAACCCTTCTTCTAAGCTGCTTAAGAAAATTAGCGGCTATTAAATCATAGATAAGGAAGATAAAATCTAGGTCTAATCTGATTAACTTGATGAGTCAATTACGAGTTTTCTAGCACAAAACCCTTTTACACATAGGAAAATGTTAGGTATAGGTGTATAAGGCGGTCTGATTACCATTTTAATTGAAAATTAAAGTATAAAATAAACGAGTCCTTTGGCATGTGTAGTTTACACATTAATTACTTATATACTCCGCCCCTTGTGTTTATGTATTGAGGTGTAATTAAAAGACGATCGTTAAGCGCGGCGAAGTAAAAGTAAGCAAAGCAAATTATATGGTTTTTATAATAAAGTGGAAAAAAAAACGGTGTTCAAATTAATTAATATTTCATTTACACCACTAAGAAATGGTAATTTTTGTTTTATTATTGCAGTCTATCCAGGAGTAGTATTTCTAGATTTTAACTCCTTTCGCATTCGTACGTTGTTGACTAATATAATTTTTAGTTTTCAAAAATTAGGAAATTTTTTAATCAATACATCTCGTAATCAGATTCTTACACTTGTATTCCTTTTTAAAAGAGCATACAATTTTACTTGATGTTTAAAATATAATAAGCACTAAAATGTATACTTTTGATGAAAGTTTCGCAAATACATATATGTACATAGCTTCATTTTCATCAATTTCACTCATATTCAGTGGAAGAGTAAATTAGGAGAAATTAATTTAATTAAAATATCTTATACAGTTGGATTTCCGATAATTAATAAAAGTTTCTCTGATATTTCAATCACTATCCTCACTACCGTATCGAACTAGTTGTTAATTATTTCAATTCATGAAATAAAAATGGCCAAAATTTGCTGATAAATCGAATATTGTGGACTCGAAAAGCTCTTTGAAATTGGATTATATCTTCCCTGAACTATGACCAGAACCTTCCACACATCAGCGGTAGTGTTCACCAGAAAGTCGCTTGAAAGGTTGGCTGATATGGGACATTAATTTTGCGATCAATACTTCACCTGACTTAAACATGAACGGGTTGCTTGGGTTTTTCTCTATTTATCTAGCCTGACAGAATTTAAGCTCTGCCGTACTTAGTGCGACTTTATGGTAATTGCTCTTTTCGGAAACAAGAAACGGCCTTCAAGATTTTCGTGACTTGAATAACAAAGCCCAACTCTAAAGTTTCGATTTTCAGTTCCACACAATGTGACATGTGCTTCCAGCAGTTTTAGATAAATTGCTTGCTTAATATATTTTTTGAAAGAAAAGGGTTAACGATTTAATTAGGGATCATCAGCTTAATATAATTCAGTTTTATTTTAAATAGAGCCTTCATATCATAAGAAAGAAACATGTGTCGTTACTTAGCCTTCCAATTTTTATACACCAGAAATTACTTATAATTAAGAAACACGCTAACTTCATGTTGTTTAACAAAGTGATTTTAAAAATGATAACAGCGTAATGCATGCTAGCTTTATAACTTTTTATATTAGAAGGCAAGAGAAGGCAGAAAATTACGTTTTTAAGTATGGTTTGGCATTCGAACGATATTAAATGTTATACCAAGCAAATTAAATGCCAAAATAATTCCATTTTTCCAACAAATTTGTCACTTTATATTCATCAAATATCTCACGCATTACATGCAAACAGAAGACATAATCGCCCTTTTGAACTTTGTGTTCATCAAATTATCACAAAATTTGTTACTAAAGAAATCCATTAAATTTCCAAGACCATTTGTTCTCTGTATTTCGAAAAACTCATTGTTTAGGTGGATTGTGGGCTGACGGCCTCATCGGCCATTCTTGAGGACAATGGCGAAAATTGCTCGAGCAATGATAACACAGTTTTTGGTATTTATGCGGTAAAGTTAATAAATGTACAAAATTATAACAAATCGGTATGACCCGCAGATGATAAGGCGAATTTTCAGTATTATTATTTATAATGCTTTGCTTAATTTCAATAAAACTATTAGTTAGCAAATATTTTAGTAGGTAAATGTAATACTTAATAAATAATTTAAACAAATATTATATAACATATGTATGTTAAAAATAAAAGTAAATTTGAAGGTTATTGGAACGGATATTGTTCTTTAATGATAGAAATTTAAATTAACACATCTTTGCACCAGTCTAATGCCCGATTAATTAAGATATAATTAATGGTAGTTATTAAGACTACATTATGTATACAGAGCGACATTTATGAGTTCAGATGAAGTTTTTTATGCATATCATCACTCAGCCTTATCTTTTCTTATAAAGTTCGAACAAACTTTTATCTAAAAACAAATTTAATCCAGTAATTCATTTCGAGATACGAAAACACAAATTAAAAAGTTAATTGGAACGTGATAAGGCTGATAGAGTAATACACCACTAAGGAGGCGCTTCTTCTTTAAACGGTGGGTTATCTCAAAATACAAACGTTTAAAGGAAATAAACTTCCACCTCTGTGCCGACCGACATCAAATCCACCGGACTAGTTTCTTTTAAAATGCCTACTAAGAGACCGCAACGTAAATCAAAGTCGAAGCAGCTAAGCCACCAAATGGACAACCTTATCAGAGTTTGGGGCTTCTTTGAAAATGACCGCTCCGAACCTGACGGATGTCTTCACAAAGTTAATTGATGGGACTTTTATCGTCCTCTTTGATTTAGGGTCGCCAGCCGTAATGAGCGGCACCGCAAAATTACAAACATTTGACTGTTTTCGTTAAAAATTAACTTTTCCCCGCTTCTGTTCGACAGGTATCAGGCCAGATAAGAACGTTAATGAGGCTAAAATTGAGGGTTAAATTGGATCACTTATTCTCTGAGTGACTTGCATAATTTTGAAACCCAACAGTGAGGTTAACTTTGTTCCTACCCTGCTCATTTAAATCAATTATATCAAAAGGTATTTCTACCTGTTAACTTCGAAAATCTTGTTAAAATTGTTGACGCATTTCAACCACCATAAGACCAACACATGCGACTGACTTGGACAAACACGTGGAGTGGGCAAGTCAAACAAATTGTCGAAACTCCAGTTGTCGATTGCTTTACCAAAAAGTTGAAGTGAGCAACCAGGTATGACAGGTATTCATTAAAATAAACAGAAATGCCGATCGGATTCAAGCATCCCCAGCTCATCTGCTGGAGATTCTCCGTGGATTTCCAGCACCTCTAGATATTGACAATAGGTCTGTAGGTGGTTTATGGTCACTTGTCCATGGATTTCCAGCATATTTCGGATTTAGCCACTTGAAGGCGGCCGACATAAGCACAGACCCCTTGAAATCAAGTTGTTTGCATGCAAACTACTTGTGAGCCCGGGTAAAATCCATGTCCTGCAAGGGAAAAATAAATGTACGGCTCGGTCTGCGCCAACCCAATTTATTGCTTATTATGACATTTATTGGGTCCCATGTGTTTTTGACTCCAACATCGCAATTACTTGAGCTCCCACTAGGCAGATGAGGTTGATTGATGGCACCAGCGAATTTATCCGCTGTAATTGTCCCTCCATGCCAATTCCGTCGATCACGTTTTCATCCTCAATTAAGTGAAAAAATAATCATTAAATTCTGGCCATGGTTCGAAGGCACTGAAATTACTTTAATTCAATGAAGATGCACCTGCAATCTGCAGTTTGAAAACTAATTATAGTTCACGGAATACTTCAAATCGAAGAATATGAAATTTCTTCTTGATAGATTTTATATCTTCATACAGAAAAGGAGAAGAAAAACTCCTTCAAAGGGACAAAGTGAACAAAAAGCTCATTTAAAGTTTGATTGAAAATCCTCCTATTGTCTTGTTTGAACAAATTCGCAATTTTTCGAACACTGTCGAATTAATTTTAATAATTGAGCAATCACCTCTTGGATGTTCCTTTCAAGAAATGGACACTTTACATTGGAAAATTAAAAGAAAATCATCTTATAAAGGAGTTTGAAAAAGGATGGAATTATAAGAAATTTAAATGTATACCTACATATATTTCTGAAATTATTTCCATTGGGAAAATGGTTCATTTCATTTCTGGTCTAAGCGTTGCTAGTGAATAGATAAGATACCTTTATAAAGTTTTCCAAAGTTAGTCTTATCAGGCTTGGCTAATTTAATCTAAAATGTTCACCAGATCTCGAAAATAACTAAGCAAAACAAAAAATGCTTACCTTCTATATTATTTCTCATTACTACAACGCAGATCGAGTTAATTCTCAAAATTCGTATCGAAAAATTTTGAATTGTTACAGTTCCGAAATATTGTATAGGTACTTAAATAAATCATTCCAGGATTTTTCGCCCAAACTTTTGCGGTGTGTAACATTTACATATGTGAGGTTCTTTAATGGCCCATCTAAAAGATTTGTTGCTTCAATGAAAACCATGCGCTACCTATTCACAGACAAGAGAATAACATTTCGATTTTTACATAATTTTCAGATAAGTGACTTTTATATATTCAGTACCTACGCTATAAATTTTGCTTAAACGCATTTTACTATAGACAATACGACAACGTTTAAAACATTGATTGCATTTTACATGTTCGAAAGTACATAAAAGATATCCTTTTCCAATATCACACATGAGAACTTGGAATTTCATTAATCGTCGTCTTCGACTAAATGTTGAAATGCATTTTCAGAGACTAAAATTCCGTTGATCTAATAGAAAATTTCAATTGTCATCAATTAGCTTTAAAACGAAAATGTAGAAAAATGTCCTTTGCCAAAAATGCTTTGACACCATGTTTTAAAGAAGATGGGTACCATCATACCAAAACGTCGCACAATCGATTTCTGAAGTTCCGGAGAACAGAGTCGATGAGTAAACAAACGGCAAGTAATCGGAAGTAATGCTGTTTGCACTTAATCAGAGTGTTCACTAAGAATTATGATGTCGTCCAAAATCAGAGAAATCAGTACCCTTTCCAACGTCTTTACTAAATTAAAAGGCTTACAGTGTTTTTCGAGTAAATTTGCGTTTGGTTTTAATTGACATGGCGAAATTTGGATTCTACTCAATTACTCCATTTGTGAATTTCGTGGAATACTGTTGAAGTAAATAATCAATCACCATAATAGGTTGTAAGTTAAAATGTTAATTAAGAAAACTTTCTGTGACATATGTATTCTGTAACTCTAGAGTTATAAACGTGGAATTAACATTTGCTAGCCGATTCTCCGAAACAGAGACAGAAGACCAACACAACAATCGTAATGAAAAATTCATTTAGTCAGAGCCCTTCGTTCCCCTTTTTGTAGAAGATTACGAAATTAGTAAAAGTAAATTTGGTTTAATTTTTGGAGCAGAAACATCGAATGAATGTCTATACTAAATAAAACTTTTTTAGATGAAGACAACTTTTTTCCCAAACCTTTTTTATGTTAATTAATTTTAGTCTAAAAATCGTGTAGGTGTTTGAATTGATTAAACTATTTTATAAACAAGGAACAAAGTTGTTTGTTAACAAATTAGTTATAGGTCCCATTCTCTAAATTTACTTGAATTTAAAATATTTTTAAATGTAGAACTTTACTCCTCATCCTTTCCTTTGAAACTGTTTCATTTCTTCGTCTGAAAACCACATCAACTAAAATCCAATGTGTGATTTTAATGAAAAATGCTATAAATTCGAAAAAAATAACATAATCATTGAAATGTGAGCATCGATCCATAAATCTTAAAATTTCGAAACGCAGTAAAATTCAAAGAAACTAAAATTAATGAAAGCATTCATTAGCAGCTCTCACGGAATGCATTCAAATGCAGCTCTCCCGAGTTGCGTAGGAGGCAGGCTAATTATTACTAATTGGCCAGATCAACGATTTCCAATCGAGCTTGAACTTTTTAGCTATAGTGCAGGTTATAGTCTCTGAAAAGTTCATCAATTAAACAGTTTTGATCGGAATAAATCAGTTCGAATGATTACTACGAATCGAAGCCATGTGGTCTCTTACCCATTGATTTTCATTGCACTGTGGGATCCTCATTTATCTTGATCTGAGACCATCGTAAGCCATCATTTGTTAAAGGTTTTTTTTTTTGTATTCTAGCTGGGTGATCGAGATTTACGAACCTTTCGTTAATATAATGGAAATTATTTGGAAATAAGTTATGGTGAGTCTATTTAAAGGTATATCGTGGGTTCAATTGACTTCACGTGAGAGGTGCCTGTTACAAAATACTATATAAAATACTTTTTGAGGAAATATAGCAGTCACAGTATAATAAATTTATTCACATTGTTCACTAAAATGGTTTGTGGCAATTTATCGTTCCGACAAATTTAGCTATTATTAGATTTTCTTTATATGTAAGCAATATGCAAATATAACATTTTCAAAAATAAGAAAATGTCAGCGATCTTTCCAAGACTATATATCGATATTTCAATATTCTAGAAATGCATAATTCGGATAATTTATCTGAACAAATACATGTAAAAATGCTTTCAGGCAAATCCGATTTGGATTTGAATATTATTTGAATATTGATATTCGTAATCTCCATATTATAGTTTTTGAGGATGCAGCGCACAGTAAAATTACTAAATATAATTCGTTGATGTAGAGTATTTTTATTAATAAATATAACAAAAAATACTTGCCGTTGAGGGTTTTAGCCATCATAACCAAAATAATTCACGTTTATAGAAAATTCAGCCTCATTTCCTCCTATTCTCTGCCTTGTTTGTTATTGTCTAAGAATGTTCCTCTCCGGCCAAGAGTCTGAGCGCTCTGAAACGTAAGGCAAAGGTGTTCATTATCGCCGATGAATAGGAGATTTTAAGTAAACACTGCCACTGACTCTTGCCGTACATTACATCAAATAATTTGTTCAGATGTGCGTCGACAGTAGTTCAAATAGGATCAAAGATCCGACCGCTGCGACTCTGTTTACTTTTCAAAAATGTAAATTCAATTCAATTTGGCTCCATTGATTATGATTACTTAATGCATTCTCGTAACAGCCGTGGAAAGTACCTGCACCCTTTGTTCTTTTCTAAATGAATGAATGCTTTTTGCTTTACTTCTGTTCAAACTCTTATTTTAGAATTTTTGCTTCCGTGAACAATTTTCTAAAATTCTTTACTATATGATTATAAACAACTGGTAGTGGTAGAATATTTTAACTAAACTAAAAATTTGAAAAAATTGAAATTTATAACAAATTCAAGGATTACAAAAATTCATTTACACATTTTTACTAGTATCCAGAAAGTTCATAAACTGTGTATTAAGTAAGTAAATATCCTAAACATATAAATTTATCCAACGAAATCTGGATGTTCAGAAAAGATTTTCGTAATTTTTAAAAAAGCATTAAAAATCCATTCCTTAATTCAATTGAGCACCGATGTAAATAAAACTTTATTTTCATTGTATAATTGAAGTCATTTTACCACATTTCTTTTTGACTTAAATGCCCCCTGGCTAGTGTTGGAAGTAAAATAAATATTCCTGGAATTGATATTGTACCTGCGTGCACGCAATATTCCTCCACGGCGAATAAATTAATTCACATTTTCCTTACCTACTCTACCTACGAGAGTTTTTGACCTACAAAAATACTGTGGCTGTAAGCAAGATAAGGGAAAATTTAATTTATCTTTAGCGAATTATTGGAGCTGAAAATTGCTGGTATGGAAACAGTTTCAGACTTTTAATATATAACGAGAATTCAAGGAGTTTTTTGGCCAGAAATAATTACGAAGGCTGAGATATTTAATACCGAGGTTTAATATTATATCACTTTCACAGCAATATTTTTGTGTTTACTGACGTAAAAAGCGCTTGTTAAAATTAATATAATACCAAATTACTTGATTTAGTTGTCTCTAATTTATTTCATATCCTTAAAATATTTCATTGAGGATATAAGAATTCTTAAATCTACATACATTTCCACAATGAATGTATCAAATGGCAAGATTAAGTGTAAAATGAATCAATCCAAATAAAAATCAAATAGTAATAAATTCATTTCCTAATTGCCGGCATGTGTCAAATAATTAAATATGCGGCAAAGTGGAAGCAGCCACAATTAATCGCCTAATCGACTAATTGACGGCAGCGTTAGACGTGTTAGCTTTTGAACTGTTTTATTATAGTGCGAAATGTGAAAGCTACGCAGATTAATTAGTGGAAATATTTCCTTCATAAATCAACCTGGAAGTCAGCGTGGCTCACTACTGGAAATGTCGTTTGTTTTCCATTTGTTGTACTGTGCTAATCAATATTCCACGGATGATTGATTTTCGTCCCTGGCGTTAAAACACCATTAGTGACTCCAGGGGTTGGGCACCTTTACCCTGAAATGATGATTATTCGCTTCGACGAACTTATTTACGCTCGTTTTGAGATACTCAATAGAGAGGTGTGGAATAGCAGTGACGAATTGGATTTAAATACGATTGGGGATTGATTTTAAATTGAAAATATTCTGAAATTTAATGCAGCGATATCTTGTGAATAACCTTTAAATGGACGACATTGAGACATTTCTTATTGTTGACAAATATCTATCGAAACTAAATCGACGATAACTGAAATTTTGGTCTGGCAGACATCAAATAAGCTTGATATTAAATGATATTATATACACTTACATGTATATAAAGTATAAAGTACATGTTTGGCTTAAAATATAATAATTGTTACATTCGAGGACTTTTTAGTAAACTCTTTAACTAAATTGCCTTTTTTTATAGACTTCGATTCTAATACATTTCAAGAATGTGTTCCCCAAATATTATGAAAAAAACTCGGCTTCTAATTAAAGTTAATACGATATTATCTGCGTCAAGCTTCCCAAAAACTTTAAACTCGTTTTTCTCAAAATCTTACTTTTAAAACAGGGCGGGGCGAATAGCTCAAAAGATAGTTATCCGATCAAATTAATTTTTGGAGAGTTTTCAGAACATAATATTTCACATCGACTGAACCTGTACGGAGGAAAATGTATGGTTATTAAAACTTTTTATGATCATTTTTTGTAAAATGTATGGTATTTTTTCAAATCTCTCTATTTTTTTTTTTTTTAACTCTTAATCTTTTTTCACGTTCTTAGGTTCAGTCGAAGCGTATTGGTTTATAGTTAAAAATTGTTTTTAATTTTAACATCCACAGCGCGCCTATTTCATATTTAAAAATATTTAGTTTTGTATATAAACAATTTCATTTAAGTATATGTAGGTACTGAATACGTTTTTCATAATAATACTTTAAAAATGGTGCTATATTTTACTTATTTCAATAAGAAAACCCCTTTATAAAATTTATAGTTTAATTAAAGTTTTTTGAATTACTTAAACAAAAATTCATAATTATTTTGATGAAAACCATCTTAAAGGTAGATATGTAGCTAATTTTTACAAAAATTTCTTCGTTTTAATTTTATGTTTAAGTAGAGATCTCAAAAACTCTTTTTAAAGACCTAGAGTATCCTTAATTAAGGAGTGTATTACCAAAACTTCTTCTCAATAATATTAGTTAAATTAGGATATGTTCCTTTTTTAATTTTAAACGTTTACCTTTATTTATTTACTTTTTATTTATTTATTTATTCAGATTTCTAATTATTTGTAACGAATTCCTTAAGTTAAATTATACAATGAATCCTTTTATTTGAAAATGGTATAATTCAACTTTTTTAGCATATAATATAATAATTTTGTCTACAGTATGCAATTCTTACAGACTATTGAATTGATCTAAACTACCAAAATGAAGTAAAGTTATGTGAAATTAGAAGATCTTTAAACTGGACTCGATTCATTGATAAGTCGACATTAAAATCATTTTATTATTGTAACATCATTGCAAATTGTATCTAAATTTTCTGGCTTCGGAGGCATTCCAGCAATTTCAACCAATAATATATTCTTGGTCAACTTGACAGCATTTATAGTGCCTCTTGATCTTGATATTAAATCAAAGCGAAAATCTGTCAAATTAACTCAGTGGATAGCGACTCGGGATACCTCTTTTATTAAAAAGAAACATGCCAAGAAACAGTATAAGTTTTGTCGAGGAAGCCTGAAATTGAGGGCGATGGAGTGGAAGCGAAGCAGAGTCATGCCGAGACGGTGACCCGGGTCTCAGTGGGTGGCTTAGAACAGCACCCGTTTGCGGTTTCCTTTCATCAGAATTTGTCATTTCTGGGTTTATTAAAGCCTTAGGTAATTTTAAGCTAATGAACCCGTCAAGCTGTGTTCTTGCTGAGGGTGTTGGGTTTCCTTAAGCCAGACTAATGATAACGCGGCGTTATTTATATCGCATGGTAATTTGTTAATAGATGCGTATCGCCCGCTTCAAACGCGTCTATGATGTGCGTTTGGATTGATTAATTGCGCCAGTGACATAAATAATATTCAAACTGGCTGGGACAAACTGAAAGGCTTATGAAAGGTATAAGGGCATTTAGCGGCAACACTATTTTAACCGTTGATAAATTATTGATTTTTCCCCTACGGTGGAGTTGACATTCAGAGAGAATATTAAGGCTTCAGCGCTTTTAGAGGGCACTCAGAATTTAATTAATTCGTTTTCACAACACTATCATGCCATACTCGCATATGTGCATGAATAAAACATCAATTTGGATTACGTTGAGATTTTCGCGCTTTTATCAAAATATACAGTTCACGAAATCGAAGTCAAAGTTGTTTTTAATTAGTTGTATATTTAATTTGGTTAGAAACTACTGCACTTATTTGTGGTTATTGGGGTTTGACTGTTTAACCCTGATTGACTAAGCGTCTATGGTAGAGATGAAAAAAACAACCAAGAGTCATACTGATGAAATCAGGTTTTCTTCTCAGTTCGATTTTTGAAGTTTTTCCACTTTTATATGACGAGTAATATTCACAAAAATCATTAGGTAGATACTGTGCAAAAATTGGCATTTTATTCACTTTTTTATATTATTTATTTATTTTTATTCCCGAGGTATGTTGAAATATTGAACAAAATCGAATTACATAATTTACACTAATTTTCAATCGAAAATAATGTATTAACATTAATTAATTACATATAATTTATTAAGAGATGGAATACAAGTGGTGCAATGTGTGCAGTCGACAGCTAAATTTTGAACTCATATATTTCGAAACTACTTTATTTTGGTTGGTAGGAGGAATAAAAAACACTATCCAACCGATTTGCTAAAATTTAATTTCAAAATTCCTTCCTTCATTAAAAAACTAACCAATTTTCATTTTTAAATCATACTGATCCCTTAAGCTATGTTATCAAGAATTATCAATTTTGAGCACGAAATATTCTTAAATCTGAATATCTTTTAAAACTAGTATCCTATTCGCCTGATGATAACATATCATTTTAATTCAACGTTTAAATTTGATTCTAAATTAATTGAATTTTATTCCTGGGTAAAATTTGTATATTATTATTAATCATTAATTTAGGAAATAATAAGTGTCATTCGACTGTATACTTTCTACTAAGCTCAACTTCAATATTCTCAATCCTCTAAAGATTTGGGAACCCAAAGGACTTCGGAATTAGTTTGAACCCATGACTTAGTCAAATAACTAGAATTTCGAAATTTGCACTATTAATCATTAACCACAAATTAGGTTTTCAGACAAACATTTAACACAAAGTTTCTTCCTTTTTTCATCGGTAGTCATAAATGTTGTACATACATCTAACTCTGTTATTACACCATTTTGAAATAGTACACACTATGTACCAACAAATGACCATATGAATGTGACATGGTACCTACATGGTATATGGTCAACTACTGGTACATTTACCCTATACACAAAAATTTTGTACACGTGTAAAAATAAGGGTTTGGTGTATTTTTTCCATTTCCCTTTTGAATTATTGCGTTATATGAGCTCATCGAAAACATTTCGTTAATATTCCGTGAATGTAATATATGCTTAAATAATATATGTAACGAATTATGAAGAAATGAGTTCGTATCAAGGACCCCATTCAAGAAAATCGCAAGCAGTAGATCGTTTTCTATGGGGAATTTAAATAATAAGATGAATTTATGACGAAGAGTGAATGAGTGGAATTCGCAGCATCCCTCATATCGGAGATAAATAAATTCATCGGAATGTTAAGGCGACGTTCCTACACCTGTGCGAGCCTCCGCTAAGACGAAAGAGATTTAGAAAATTTATGGCAATTAAGCAGAATACCTTTTCCAACCGTGGTGAAAACTCTTTGTGTTGGTGTCAAGGAACAATGCGCCCTTATTTTAAGCAATTACCGTTTATCACAAAGGACAGCAGGCTCAGGTTACAGCCGTCAGCCGGCTCTGAAAGGCAGCTTTTAGACTGATGAGCGAGATCCGCCTTTGTTTGAGATGTGATTGAATGGCATTTTGATCCAAGGCGAAAGGGTTAAAACGTGCCTGGTATGAAAATAATCAACTCTTTCGGGAAGGACTTTTCATTCGCTAATAATCAAGTGATCAGATATCGGCAGGGCTCATTGCGTTCTTTGCCCACTGCCACTGGCATCTGTATAAAATCAGTAATCTTAGTTTTGCTGCCTTACTAGAATTAATCTACTTAAAGAATTAAGCTGACGAAACTAGATTAAAACGTTCCAGCGATAGTCCGTCCGTAAAACTTCAACAATGCATGAAATTCCCTTGCATAAAAACTTGTTTACTCTAAGAGGTAGGGCAGATTTTTTTTTTTACTTTTTGAATCAAAAATGAGTCCAGATGTGAGTTTGTGGCAGCGGTCTTTAAGATTACACCTTTACATTTCCCAAATGATTTCTACCTACCTGAAGTGCTGAAATAGCACTTCAAATCTGAGGTGTTCATAAATCACATGCGGCAAAGCGAACCTCTATTCATCTCTGGGAGGAATAAGAAGTGCTTGAAAAATCTGTACAATTCTTCTGAAATTGGTCGGAGTTCGGGCATTACACTCAAAGGCATATTGAAAGTGTGAGCAAAACATAAAGCAGGAAGTGAAAAGGCGACATATGGTGCGGATTGAGGCACATTCAATTAGGTATTTTCGGATTTATTTCGTATATGTGCACATATAAAAATTCTCCTTTTATTTTCCCAATGTGGTATTATTGAACCTAGGCGAATGGGTTTTTCTTGTACAAATGATCCACAGTATGTGAAATTAAGAATTATGTCTTGAGCAGATGGTGTTAACCTCAATAACCAAGCATAAATATGATATTAAAAATAACGTTTTACCACTCATAAATTAAATTTTGGAATAAATTCATGTACACCATTGAAATATTGTAAAGGTAAAGCTTATATACATATATTTATAATATAACCTAGTACATATAGCTCAGAGACTATATATTGGGCCACTTTCATTTATTATGAATATTAATCAAATTTGAAGCTTATAGAGCTATTATTGTAAACTTTTGCTTTTTTTGGATTATCAAACAGTCATTTTATAGGAACATTATTCGTCTCTTAAAGGATTTTAAAGTAGGCAATGTAATACAAATTTTACAATTTGTCTCAAGAAAGATAATAAAAAGAGAAGCTAACAGACAAATGCATATATCGATTCAAATCTTAAAAAAATACACTGTAAATCTTTAGCATTTTCATGGATTTCAGTAAACATTTTTAAAACTTTTAATTAACATTCCTTTTACATGCGAACAATAATTGCATACAATCCATAAAGTTAAATTTACGACATGTTGGAATTTCATAAATACGTTAAACAAACTCAACAAGCCCATGGAATCGCTTGCACTAATTATGTGCTTAAAATTACATTTTTTCCCATCCATCTTTTGAACATTTCGCGAAGCTTCAGGCTAAAATTATCAACACTTTTGTTGAATTAATAGCCGGTTGCATTTCTGGTTTGCTACGACCATCCCTGTGATTTGTTAAATTTTCAAACCGTTCATTATTCGCGCCATTAAATTAAAGTTGTCTGACTTCCAAATGTTCGCAGAAATAATAATTTTTGATCATAAATCTCAAGGTGAATGCACTTTAAATTATCGGAGAACTGAGATATCCAATTAGCACGTAATTAGAAGCAAATTTTGTAAAATAATCGGTCAGGAGATCAAAGACTTTTTAATCAATCATTTTTATTGAAACCTGAGTAATTCAAAACTTAAGTATAATGTTAGTGGGAATTATCAAAAATATGCTTTAAGGCACTTAGTTTCTAGTATTTTTAGTATAATGGAATATTTGTTAGCTAAAATTGAAAACTAGGCACTTATGTTTGAGTTTTCTTGAGGAAATAGTAAAGAAATAATAGTAAAGTAGTTTGTATATTTTGTGAGAGAGCCATCAAATAGGGTACTATGTGGGTATATTAAATTAAGTACCCAGGAACACTCTCCAATACAGCAGGCAAAATATTTTCTAGTAATAACAATACTGAGAATTTTTTTCAGGTTTTTATTCATACATATCTAAATGACTTAATAAAAGGAACATGAAACCAAATAATATATGAAAAATATAACAAAATACCAAAGATGATATATAATATAAGAGATTTATGGTTAGAGCTGGAATCTGAATTCATTCGTCTACATATGTCGGTTTTTACAGTCTAGCAGAAAATATTTTAGGTTTTTAATATTGACACTAATTACTAAATCAGGAATTAAAACTTAAATCTATCTACCTCTACTACTGCTGCAATCCATCATACTGACGCAGTTTTAAAACTAAAGAATTCTCAGAAGAACTAAATTTTTCAAAGAAATTGTTTATAGCTTACACATTTGTTCAAATAATATACATATAATATCAAGAAATATTTAAAAAGTAACTTATAATTCCTGAGCTATTCACGCTTTATTTATTAAAAGAGTTCTTTGCATTTGTCGGCGTTGTGTCGAAGCCATAAGCATTACAGCAAATTGCATTCTCTTTTTGAGGCGTTGTTTACATACGTTAAATGCGTGAAAAGCTGCTCCTTAAGAGCGTGAAAAACTTGGAAAATGCTTTCAACTGTCGCTTCGTCGCCGATTCGCTTATGGCAAACAAAGGAATTATAAGACAAGCCGTCTCTAGCACCACAATTCTGAACGGACCCTCATCGGAATCGAACCATTTCTTAGAACGCATTTCTAAGAACCATCGCCACCAGGAAGCTCGTTATACAGACTATGAAACTCTGGGAAAAGCAATATGCATGAGAATAGAAAGTTGTTAAATTTTTATTTTCTTTCGTTATGTTAGGAGTTTCAACAATTTTCCAATTGCAATCGGTTGTATCATGGTTTAAGCCACCTGTGTCCTATTTTATCAATTTACTATATCTCATAAGTATTTTTGCAATATTCATTTTAATATTATAATATAAATAATCAATAAAATAAATACGCAAACGCAATTTAGTATTTTATATAATACATACATGAAATAAAATTGTTTGCACTTTTAAACTCTTTATTTCTTTAAACGAAGCAAACTTTCGTATTCTCTACAGAATTTATGTTTTGAAATTATCGCAAATGTTTGAAAAAGAAAATTTAAATATGTATAATATTATATTATCAAAAAACCGAAAATTAATATTGTTAATTTTCAATTTTCGGGGATATGTTTAGAATTTAATCTCGAAATCAATAGTGCCCACATGGCCACGACTAATTCTTGACTATGTTTATAGCTAGTGGACAACTAGCCAAAAGTTTTGAGAAATTCGGTATTAATCAAAAAAATTTTTGGAACAAATAATGAAAGTTTGTTAAAATTAGTACTAGGAAATTAACTTAAAATACGTTATACTAACCACTGGTGTAGTACGATTTTGGTAAATTCATTGGTTTTGCTGAATCGAATTTTTTGTGAGCAGAGTGATGACTCGATACAATATGACCTTGAAATCGATGTATCTAGAAAGTCAACAAAGGCAACGCTCGTCATTACAACGGACTGAAGAGCGTCGGATTTTCACATAAAATTTATTTAGCCAGAGATCAAGAAAAAGACGATTGTGTCGTACCTGCTGGGTAAGTCGTTTATCCACTGGTGTCAACGAACAATGAACCATTATAAATGTCATTAAGATGAAGACGTCACGGCTCACAGCATGGCTCCTGCCTTGGGTGTTTAAATCCCTCGTAAGCCAAACGCAGGTCCAAATGAACCCTCACTGCCTTCGGCTGAGCCAGGGAGGTACAAAATACAAGTTATGCGATCCCCCATTAAATTGATATCTTCAAGTGCATTGCTGAGATTCCAGACGATGCTTGCTCCTTCAAAGATTTATGTGTTTCTCGGAATATGTTTCGGGACCGCAATATATGTATAAATAAATATACATATACATATATGTAGGTGTAATTGAGTACGTGAATATTATTCCATTCACATAATGCGTAATAAACCGAGGGAATTGAGGGAATAAATTCAAGGTGTGCTGGCGCAAATGCCTTTGGACGGACCCACGATTTTTAATGCTCTTTGATGAGGCACTATAAGTGCGTCGCATTAGTCTTATTAAAGCACCGAAGGCATCCACCACGTCACATCGACCGGAAAAGTGATATTAAAACGGCGATAAAACACGGCCTAAATGCATTGAACGAATACAGGCCGACCTGCATAAAATAACTAATTAGGCGGCCGCAGCTTATTGTTTTTGAATATTCAGCAGCTCCCGAATGACGAGCTCTCTGTCGCGATAAAATCCTAAAGATTAAAAGAGGAGACATATAATCAGTGTCATTATGACGGGCTTAGAAAATATTTTCATAATGATTTAAACTATTCGACCTGGAAAAGCAGTCATCAAACACCCGATCCAAAAAGTTGCATCTACCTGAACAATCGAGCCCAACCTCTAAACCAACAATAAAAATTAATTAAAAGATAAACTCGGAGGCATTAAGAGTGGTTGGATAATTTGATCGGCCGATTAATTAACAGCCATGGATAAACCTTTTCGGCTAGATTTCATCATAAAAGATTTGTAACCCTTTTTAATTTCCCTTACGAAATCGCTAATTGAAAGATTCCTATCACCGTCGATGCGTACAGACGTATCTCGCTTCAACGAATTTCATTTTCAGGCATACACCTATCGCTAATCAATTTATTTGTTAGTAAGGTCTTAAGAATTCAAAGGAAAAAAATATCGAAACTTTTTGTATCTTGATTCGAGGGCACTTACAGTCTTATAGCAAAATGTACTCAAAGAATCTTTATTGAAATCTCTCCATGCTTCTTATATACATACAGCACGGCTTAATGGACATTTACCAGGAGAAAATAAGTTGTTGATATCGTTCTAGAAAAAGAGTAATATTCTACTTTGTTTCAGTTCATTTTGAACTTTTAACTAAGCCATGTTGCAAGCTTCTGTGCTTTACCTTTATTTTTTAATTATTTTTAAAAACGATCAAAATACGGTATCTTTTGTACTTTTCAGCTCTATTTTTGTTAAAAAAAAGAAACTTTTCAATTACAAACTCATAATCCACTTGATTAGCAATAGAAAAGAACATTAAATTTGTTAACCAGTAATCAACAAACTAAGTAAGAATTGTTGGGTTTTAAGCTCCAAATCCAAACCAATTATATTTACCCAACATTCGTAACAAATAGTTACTATGAGTGCTTTTTTTAAGCTTTTCGCTATTGTTATACCTACATATTAGATTCATGAAACATGTGAAAGACGGTAAGAAAAAGGGTTTAATCTGCAAAACTCCCTGGAGTGTAAAATTAACTTGGATTAAATTTAGCGCTTGCAATAGTGCTTCGCAGCATCCCATAAATAACCTACTGACAGAAAAATAGGTACAATGAAAAGGAAGAAAATTACCTCTTGGCCCCATTTTAGTCTTCACTAGTCCCAATCCGCGTTGTCACATAACAGCGGGTGCCGAGGGACGTGTTAATGCTCGTAAGAGAGATTCTGACTGAAAACGAAGTGGAAAAGAAATATTTCAGAAGCACATCCACGGGATGAATAATTTTCTCAAACTCATTCTTAAACCGTGTTGGTTCGAAAATTCAGCCGTTTGAAGTAAACACAGCGATGTAATTGCAAACGAAATTCGTCGACTTCAAAAGGAATTTTTGAGTACTTAAGTACAAAAATGACGAAGTATCATTTTAATGCATGGTCCCCTCTAATTTGGTAGGAAAAACGGAGACGCCGGCAGACAGACTCATGCCAGGATGAATTTAGGGATGAAAATGACTCAAATGGGAAGGGAGGAAATCTTTACGTGTCAAATGTGGATTTCTTCTATTAATGCTTTTTCACAGTACAAATCAGAGGCTTTCACTTTTAATGGTTTCTTTTTAAACCCCAAATGAAATCAAAGTGAATTATTCAGTTGTATCTTTTTGGGGATAGCAGACTCTGGCATTCAGCTAGTAAATTTTATCATAATGATAATCCTCAGTTCATAGTTAACAAGTAAAAAGTATCTGTTGGTGGTGCTACAGTGCACTTATCCATGCAACTTATTTGAATCTGAATATGTTATCCATGAAAACCCCATGGATAATGAACATTTTTACTTAAAATCCCTAAAGTTATTATAATTGCGCAATAATTGAATATTTATAGCGTGCACTTTATTCCCATTAAGTCCTGAAGGAGATGGCCACCTGGAAATTTCACAATAGGGTCGCATATTCCTTTATCCTGGGCTTTATCCACATTAAATTCTAGTTGCTCTTATTCTGTCAAAGAGTTTCTAAGGTACACGACACACTAGCCTCTACTAGCCGAGATGCGGTGGCAGTCACGCCACCATGAATTCGTATTTAAAGCACACTCGTGACTTATAACGAGTTTTTTTTTCCTTCTATACTCCTTATATTTAAAAACTTATATTACTATGGCTCTGCTGCGTAGATTCAGTATGGGACCAATTTTTAAAACTTTTTCCATAAAGGAGGGCATATTGTGAAGAAAATATTTTGAAACATTATCAAGATAACGCGCGAGAAAAGAATCTAGAAAGTATTCAGGCAGGTATTTGAATAATGTGCCGTAGAGGAACTATAAGTTTTTATTAAAACTTAGAACATTTAGTTTTATCTTTAAATAAGAGATCTTTTAACAGCATGAACTTTTACAAACTTCTTTATATGTATGTATGTATGTATTGTATATGCATAAAATTTCTTATTGAAATTTTCTAGTTTTTATACTTTCATATACAAGAAGATGGGAAATGCGATGAAATAAAAAATAAGTGCATTAATTACATGAATTTTGGAGAAAATTCGGGGAAAAGGTTGTTTTATGAATTTTAGGAAAAAAGTTTTTTTTTCCAGTTTCGGAAGTGAGTGTACCTGCAGTAGTAGGTGGTAGGTCAACAATGTTGGAAAGCACATTATTAGGATAGTTGGCGTTAGCTGGATGTCGCTGCGTTGAGTAGATCAAATGATAAAAATAAAATAGTGATGTTTGAATTTACGAATCACCATGTAGCTCCCATGACATGACCCCCCCCCCCCCCCCCCCGTGCCATAAAATTTTTTGTTTGGCTAGGTCAGATCTTTCATCTCACTCATTTTAGTATACCCACTAAATATCACCCTGTATTTATAAAATTAAGTGGGACGAGTCTAAACCTCTTAATAATCTGTTCGGTCTTTATTACAGCAGATAGGTAAATAAATTTCAACTTTGTTTGCAGACATGTGAGTACTTTGTTCGATAATAATTTTACGAACATGCTGTGCAACACAGCGACTGAACAGTCTGTGGATAATCCACAAAAGACATTGTCTCTGCTTATAAATTATTATGTGAGTTTCTATCCATTGCCGCGGTACTACTCGAATGAGTTATTTAGCCAGTTTCAGCCGAAGTTTCTGGAGTTTTAGTTTTCTCAGAATTGATTGCGTATTTGTGTTCGACTGCAAACCGCATCAATTTCCTGGAGCTCCGGAGTATTGCACCGGGAGTCCTTATCCCGAAAACACCTCGCGGCCTCGTCTGCAATAGAATCGATCCGGCGAATTGAGTAATTAATGTTATTTTCGATTCAAATTCAAGTAATGTTTGACAGAAGCTGGGGCGGTCCCCGAGGGGCTCTGCTCGGATTTCCCTTTGACACGGATATTGTGTTATCCTGGTAGCATATTTGTGGCAAGCCCAGGTTAGAGCCGTCTACCCCAGGAGTATCCCTGGCATCTCCGAGTAAATCAAATTAAGAAAAGGAAACCGGTCTGCTGCTAAGACCCCAGACTGCTTAAATCCGACGTGATGTAATGGGATGACTGGCACTTGTTCGTGTTTTTCCCGACCTGCCGCAATAACCCGGGAGATATTTAGCTTGTTTCGTTGTGGATAAAAGTTTCTCCCCGGATCCCGGATCCCGAATCTTGGATCCCGGATCCCACACGGGCTGTATATCATGGCTGTGATTTGTCTCTGTACAAATGAGCTCAGGGGATCGTAATTATTGAGGAGCTGTATGTCTGGAATCCTTGTCACATTTCCTCGGATGATGTCGTCTACAAATTTTCCATATACCCAAAGACATAAGTCGTTACCGAAAGAAGGGGCTCGGTGATGAATGCGGATTATCCTGAATTTTAGCGCCAGGACACGTCGTGATTAACAGGCCAACTCCCGGAAATTTATTCCATTTGAGCCACTCCACTGCACTGCAGGATTTCGGGAATCCACTTGCTGCCGACCGCGACGACTGCGGCACATGTCCCGCTGATACGCTTCTTGCCGCTCGTAATAATTGCGTGATTTGTTGGGATCATCACTCCCGAAGGATTTGCCCTCGAAACCATTATCTAAACTTTATTAATTCGGTCTTATTAAGTGTTGCTTTTTGAATTAACGTACAAGATTGCTTCTTAATCTCAATATATACCTGATTAATAATTACAAAATAAGACCATAACTCTTACAAATAGGTACAATATTCTCACTTTTAGAAAAGAAAACAAATGAACTTATTAAAATAATATACAATGAGTAACAAGAATTCATATAAGTTTACAGCGATTATTTAATACATATGTCAATTTTTTAAAAACTCTTAAAAAATTTCGGAATGTAATAGAAACCTTTTATGTTGCTGAATAAGAATTATATGGGTACTTAAAAATACGAAAAGCTTAAAAATTCCTACGACAATTCGTTTAAATTAACTTTTTTCTTAAACAAATTATGTTCATACAATAAATATTGAATGAATAGAAGCAGTTTCTTCAAATAGGCGCTTCCCACAAAACTAAAAGTAGATGTTGCAGGTTAGCATATTTCATAGCTATAGCTAAAATTTTTCGATGCTCCACGATTTTCAAAATTGCTCAAAATCCGCATATTCTCGCTTTCTGACCCTTTTTTTTCGAAAAGGTGATGTGATATTTTCAATTTAACGTGATATGCTAAATTTAAGCTTCTCAATCTACGAAAAACATGTAAACCATACTTGTCCATGAGGGAAACTGTCGTTGACAACGTATTAATTTTTTAAGATCTATTTTTCAGAGTCCCTCATGAAAGGACTTCCTTAATTAAATACTTCTGCTTATTTACTAAACATTAAAGTCAACTAAACATAAATTTTAATTAACTAACCTTTTTAATGATTTTATTATGGAAACGCGATTTAAATACACTTAAAAAAATATTGCAACTTGAAACTTTGAATCTCTTCTACATAAAATTTCATTTTAACTTTGTTGAATAAATAACTTTTATAACTAACTATTTTTTAAGATTAACAACAAATTTCTTTTCAGTGTGCTCTCATTTGGAAAAGATAAACTCGTTTAAAATGTTAAGTAAGCTTTGTTTGTAATTTTGAAAATAATTTCTTTCAATTAATTCACCTTTCTCATTTTCAAAGTAAATTATGTACGGTATAAAAGAGCAATCTCAATTTCGTGTAATACCATTAGCTTCGCTTAAGCTTGTAAAATCTACAATAATAAAGTTGTCTGAAGTCGAGCACAAAAACCTTGCGTTAGCTTCAGTTGCTTCTCATAGTTAAACAAGTAAATCAGTTAAAGCGGTAAGACACGCGTTACAAGTCAATTCTTCGAAGAGAAACCATCCAAAAGAAATGAAAGCGCGTAGAGATCGATCTAAGGTTTTTTGAATAAAGGTGTTTCAATGGAATTCCAACCGGGAAGTTGTATCGACGAGTTTAATTGTGTTAATTCTCGACGAATAACCAAAGGTTCGTGTGAAAGTGGGAGTTTTATGCTCTGCGTATTTAACAACGACAAAAGGGCATGGATTAAATCTTTAAGGACTTCTTTGATATAAGGGTTCTATCATTCAACTATATATAATATGTATACATACATATATGTATATATAATAGATAAGTAATTAATATTTTCAAATAAGGTTTTAGAGTAATCAACTTGCGGCCGAACTCACGCACTCTAACGCAATTATGGTAGCACATTAAATGCATTGCACCTTGATGATACAGGCAAACTAAATCGAACCTAGGCAGAGTTTCCACGCTGGCTTATGCTATACATATGACCGCAATGACATAATATTGCTTCAATAGCCGATACACGCAATTATGAATGTTATATCCATACAGTCGACATTTGTGACAAGTACTTAATTAGATGAGACGGTTATGCTTTTAATGACGGGGTTTAACCACAATACCACGATAGATAAATTATCCTTGCACAAATAGGAAATGAAACGTGAAAAGTTGAACAGGAAGCAAAATATATCTATCCTATTTTTAAAGTTTTTAATTGTAACAATAAAAAGATAAAGCTAATTCATTAATCCTACTTTTACTATTAAGGTCTTTAAGAATATCTCCGAGGAATTAAAACAGATAACTTGAATACGTTAACTTTCTTGTCTTCTAAATTTAAATACTTCTTTTTACAAAATTTATAACTTTTAAAATTTTTGTAAATGTTTGGATATTTTTCAAGTTAATTCAATAATGATTGAATCTGCATATTGTAGTTTCAATTCTAAATCATTTTTCCTTCCATTGAAATATGTCAGTTTATACTCTTTTAATGTTAGCTTCCGTTTACATAAACTGTATAATTTCTTAATTAGGCAAGCTATTAAACGCAGATTTTACAAATTTTATGCATAATACTCGTAGTTCCATGCCAAAGCATCATTTTTTCTGATAGCCGATAAGATTAATTTGCATCCCCACAAAAGAACTTTATCGTGAATAGAAATCACACAAAAGGCAGATGATGTTGAAAGATATTGGCTGATGAAGTAATATGACACTGAACCCTATAGGTGGACATTTCACGATATATGAGACATTCTTCTATTCAGCAAATGATAGATGATATCAACTAGCCCACGAGCCTTTTGTGCTCAAGGAAGTTTTTCTCATAATTAAAAAGCCATTTGTCAAGTTTTATGCAAATCATTAAATATTTATCACAGGCGCAGCAGGTGATTGTCAGCACCGTTGAATTTCTGCTCAATGGGTGCCCTCTTTCACAGCGGTCTTTTCTAAGGTGATCTGATAATGAGGCACTTCCGATTCTGCCGACCACTGACTAAAGATTCAAATTGCCTCGTGCTAACTTTGAAAATAGTCCCTCTGCGGAGTCCTGCAATTAGACACTTGCCGCTTATGTTGCAAACAAATAAGTAGCACAGTTTCGACTTGACATGCAAGCGACAAGTGAATAAAGAAAAACCATGCTACAAGACATTTACGTAGGGAGCGAACATTTGGGCGTGTTCGAGGTGGAATTAAATGTCACAAAAAGTAACATGAACGACGCTTTCTGCTCCGAGGAAAGCAACCGGAGAACACATCTTCTAATCACAAACAGACTTGAATGGCATTAAACAAGAGCTGTGTGGTTGCATTCTCCAGCATCGTCTCCAAACAACTTCTTAAGAAACTGAACAATTAGAAGTCAATGGCATATAGATTTATGTTTTACTTTAGTAGCTGAGAAAACAGAGTTAACAGTCATAATTAAAGCAATTACATTAAAAGCGAAGATAAACGACTCTTGTCTTTCCTAGCAATTGCAGGTAAAGAGATTAATTATGAATCGATAATGTTTTTATTGAAAAGACCAGTTGCATGCAACTTACTTCCAAATCCTATATCGTAACCGTTCTTAATCACTATATTTTGATTAATTTTTTGTTACAATTCTTATTTCATACACATATATGTTTGAAGTTTGTAACACTAGGATAGCGTATATCTTTTATTGTAAAGAATTTCATAATTTTCAATTTAAATTATTCGAATTATCAGATCAATAAAAACCAATAAAATCTTCTATAATGCGTTTTTTTATTTGTATGTTATTTTTATTTGATTATACATGCGAGTAGGGTTTTAAGATAAGCTTCACAATTTATTAAAAATATTTTTAATCGTCACATATTTAACAATCAAATATGTATTAATATAATTAAAATAATCCTTTGTCTTTACTCCAAAAAGTACTTTTAATTAGACGAACTATGGAAATTTAATGGGACCTGTGCTGAAATATATACCGAGATGAGCTCCTGATTTATTGTTTTTGTCGAGGCATGTTTGTTCTTATTATTTTATTTATTAAAATTAATTCTTACATATTATGAAAATTGGAAAATCTAGGAATTGTAATATTTAGGACTTGCATTGAAATGTAAACCGAGTTGAAATTATGGCGATAAACTTATAAAGCGAGCTTCTACTTTGCTGGGGTATAAAACTAAGAAAATTGTTATTAAAGATAAACCAATGAAATTCTTATATCGGATGGACTGGTTGTGGGCTATAGCATCTAAAATGATCAGATTTTTATATTTTTAATACTATTTCTTATAAGTTTGCTTTATATTAATTCGAAGATTTGAAATTGACGTCAATTAGATAATGATTTGATTTTACTGCAGCTTTAAGACTATCTAGAGAAGTTCAAATTTTAATACCTTAATCTTAATATCAATTCTCCATGACTACTAATAAGTTATGGATTAAATTCTGTTATATATAATATAAATTCACTAGAAAATTTGTTCTCTCTTATATTTCACATATAAAATTACCTAGATATAAATAATGCTAGCGTTAATTCCTTAAATTATATAATAATCCAAATCTGCACATTCACAGCAGAAGCTCTAATTTAGTTTAAGTAAAGGAAGCTGGTTGAACACTTCAAAAACCATTAGCAGTTGACATTTTAAAAGCTTAACTTCTGCAAATATCTCGTTAGTGCCATATGCACCTGGCTGCTATCAGTCTTTGAAAGTGCACGAATTGCCGCATGCTAGAAATGAAGGGTACCAGGCGGAGATTAATCTCCTCCTGAAAGGAGCATTGTGCCTCGCCGTCGAGATGTATCACTGCCAGAGGCTCTGATGGCATTAAAGACGACTACGACATTTCGTTATGAATTTTTAAAAAGTTGTAACAGGTCCCTATCATCTGGCAAAGGTTTAAGAGCTGAAAGTTATATAAGCTCGTGACGCTGACGTCTGGATTTATTTATGATTTTGTTCTGCGTCTAGGGCGCCCAGTGAATGATAACACTGAGGAGTTGCAAGCACAATCTGCCGGAATACCTCCAGTTACTGCAAAATAATGGTAAGGATATATTTTTTAAAGGGTTATTCTACTAATCAAAAACATTTTTTTCGATTTTTCTTTTTTGGATATTTCGATAGAAAAGTATCTCAAGAATAACAGTTTAAAATTTCACATCGATATCTTACTTCGTTTTGATTTTATAGCACTTTCCGCTCCATTCGGTATTTCGAAAGTTTGTGTATTGTGTATAGCAAAAAATTCGGTTGCAAAAACTTTAAACGCGTTTTTCTCGAAACGTATTTTTTTCAAGAAAACTAATTAACCGATCGACTTCAAATTATGTGTACATACTTATTTAGTGGTTATCTACTGCACTGACCACAGTTTAGAGCGAAAAAATTTTTTTTGGCAAAATGGCAAGTTATTTTTTAATCAACAAAATGTCGAAAAAAGACACTTTTTTTTCAAACTTGTGGCAAAGTGCAAAAAAACATAAATAATGGGCTAAAGTTAGGTCAGTGTAGTAGTTTATAGCGCAAACTAATAATGTTTTGTTTTTTTTTTGATTGCAAATGAATATTCTCACCACAGTTTTACCAGGCGCAAAACTTTTTTTAACTTTTATGTATGACGTCACTGGATTTGGCAGCTGCCATTTTGTTTTTAAATGTGTTTTAATTGACAAAAATTTAATGTTCATTCGATAATAAACAATAATGCAAAATTTCAAATCGATATCTATTGTAGATTTTTTTTTATTTTCATTTTAAAAAGACCTCTTTTTTACCGGGTGATTAGTAGAATAACCCCTTAAGGAAGAAAATTTGCATGTTGAAATACTTGGAGAAAAAATATAATATTTATTGTTTATTATTCTGAGCGCGAGGATTTTTTTAAGAATTATTCAGCTCTCTCGGGAGTTGGGTACTTCCCTCTTTCTTCTCCGGATTTAATACACACAATAGATTCATTTTAAAATAATTTTAATGAGTTTTGTAACTATTTGGCTTTTCGAAAGTTATACATGCTTATAAAATGAACCCATTATGTAGCATATTTTTAAATGTTGTATTAAAAAACATCAAACGATTATACCTAATCGAAAAATGTTTACAGTAGGAAATTAAAATGGTAATAAAATAAAAGACAAATTAATCTAAATTTTAATTTAAAAGTTATGACTAAAATATTAACATAACATGAAAATTAACCACCCAAAAACTGATAAGGCGTAATAATGTCATTATCACTTTGTGTTTTCAGAGATCGGAGTAAAATTCAAAATGTTTTCACAAATATTAGACTAAGATAAAATAAGTGGATAAAAAATTAATTGGAAAAATACAGCGGTAGACGGATGAAGCCGTAAAAAAGTGATAATTTAATTAAAGGTGCCTTAAACATTGGTCACTTTCAATATTTTACCTTAATTATAGACCCGAGATGACAGGCGGAATTTACATTTTGATTGGATAAACAAACCATCTGATAAGCCCATCAACACCTTCCTTACTATGTATCAATTAAACGAACATTCACGGTATCTAAACATGCAATTAAGTGCATCTTTCTTGATGAGTTCATCTGATAAGGCGTAGAAATGATAAAGCTGTATTAATTAACTCCTGTAATTAAAATTCAAAAGCAGACGCCAGAAAAACGAGTTTTCAAAGTCCATCGTCTCAGAATCTTCAGACATAACCCACTTCCTTTAAGTGACAATAATTTTGATAAACCTCAAGGTAGTGCCTTCCTTATACACCAAAATTGAATGAATTGTTCAGTAATCCAATTAACTTTGAGCCACTAATTCATCTTCATGATGTTCAGATTTTGGTCCAGAAATTCGGAATTGCCTTCGGCCGAACAAAGCCCGGATGGTGGTTCCCTTCTTGTTTATTTCGGGATGATTCCTGCTCGAGTAAGTTTCTCACAGAGCGTTCGCAATTAATCTTCCCTCGAACGTAGTTGTAGATTTTGACCGAGCCCGGTTCAAATGTCGGTTGAAGTTATCTTGCGGCGCAGCCAAAAGTCCCCAATCGCACTAATGGCGAGTGATATAACGCGGCTTTTCCAAAGCGCCTATCAACTTTAATGAATATTAAAACGATTCAAAGCCGCCATATGTTGGCGTTTGCTTGTAATTCCCAGATATTTTAAGTTTCGTCTGAAAATTTCAATTTGATGGAACATGCCCGATGACAAATGCCCCATTAAAACAGGAATTTATAGCTCCCCGCGTGTTCGGCAGTGATCCTTTGCGGCACGGCTGTGCCCTCTTAATTAATGATAAGTGATAAGCGACAAATTATTATGAGACTTCTGCGCTTCGGAGGATGCTAAATCAATTTTACGTCAAATTTAAATTAAGCATCGCTGAGACCGCATTCATTTGCCGCAACATGTTCGTACACTTGCGCTGTATGTGTTTATGTAGGTGTATCATTAAAGAAATTAACCTTTAATCTTATCAATTTATTACGCACCCCGTTAAATTTCCACCTAATGTCTTAATCTTTTAAAATTTGACAAATTAAGGACTTGCGAAAGTTCTACATTCATTTAATGGATATATAAAAAATGGGAAACAAAATATCTTTTAGAAAATTTATAAAATACTGATATTCGATTTTATACGAAATAAATTTGTTTCGAAATTCGTTAATTCAATGGAATATTTCGTAAGACTTTAATAGCTTTTCATAATTTCATGTAATTGAATTGAAATTTTCTTCTAAATTCGTAATTATTTTATTACAAAACGTTAAAACCTCTTTTTATTATTAGAAAGTTCTCGATCCAGTACTAGTTGTTCTTGACTAGAAAATCCGACACAAATTTCAAGTAAATTTATACGATATTATTTAGTATTAGTATTCTGAAAATATAATTTTAGGAAAAAACGCATTTAGGGATTTAAAACTATGTATACCGTCTTAAAACTAGAAAAAATGTTTATCAGCTAAATTTGGTATTACATACTCGTATACTACTATATTAAGGATAATTTAATAGAATGTACGAGGTGTCTTTGATAACACTAATCAACATTTTCTATGTTCGTAAATGCAATATAATAAACAATCGATAACTTCAATCTTCAATACAATTTCAGAACGTCAGGTTTTTGGAAAACAAAACGTTTTCTTAGGCACTTTTAAAATTTTAAGTTCACTATATAAAATGGTTACGTTACTCAAATAAAACCTTGAACCTTAAACTATGTATTTCCATAAAATTTCGAATACTTTGAAATTTTAAGAAATGCCTTACATTTCTTCCATGAAATATGTATAAGACATTTTTAAATTTTATGGTTTTCCGATCCTGAACTGCTTTAAAGAACTTCGGATAAAAAATCTGTTCCTAGAAAATTGCGAATAAAGTCTTGTGGATTACTTTGCTTTGCAATAGTCAGTTGAAACTTCCATTTATAATGCGTTATAAAATTCTATGACGTTATATTAATTTTTAAATTAATTTTAGTAATGTACCAAAACTGGATTTCTTTAATTTTTTTAACAAAGTTTTTCCAAAAAGGTACGTGTTGGAGAATTTTCGTTTCCAGATTAGCAATTTACGTAAAATATTATATCAAATTAACCTGCATAGTGTTATAATTATAATATATGTGATAGTATGCTAATTAATTATGATAATAAACAATGCCACTTTATCTAAATGCGATTATTTGCGTTTTTATTTGAGTCTTATTAAGTGTATGACATCAACATCTGATCTGATGTCAATTTTGTCAATTTTAATTTAGACAAAAGACCGATAAAATGTCTCTTGTTGAAGTAAATTGATGAATTTGTAATAAAGTGAAAATAGTCACCCACATCCTGCTTAACACTGAAGCTACGTTCAGCTTGTTATCCTTGCTCTAGATAATTTCTCTTCGTGGTCGTGCGGTGTTACGTAACATCGTAGAAAGTTTTCACCTGCTAATAAATGACTTTGCAGCGGATTTCCCGGCCTTCCAGTGATCTGATCCCCAAGAATAGTTCAGATTGCCTCGGATCCCGGAGCTATTACTTTTCTAATTACCATCCCATTTCTCCGGAAAAGCAAACAATGAACCGAATACAAAGACGTTTTCGGGATTACTTTTTTGCTGGCCGCTATCTTTGGTGTCTTTTGTGCAAAATAACAAGTCATTGTTGAGCATTTATCTTGTGTTTAGCCCGTGCTGCAGCAGCAACATTGGTTCGCTGGGTTTTTGTTCCAGTAATTGGTGGTCAATTTGTCATGGTTAAGAAACACAAGACTTACTACTAAGCAGTAGAATTGTTCGCCTTTTGTGGCTGCCACCAGCTGCATTTAATGACTCACGGTTTGTTGATACAATTTTCAATTAAAACTCGTAGGTATCCAACTTTATGAATTCCGCACGCTCCGACTCCGAGCCATCGTTACGCAGCTTAGCACCTGTGGAGCGCTAGAACCAGCAATTTGCGGCAGCCCCAAATAAAATTATTTCTTTTTTCCGCTCTGTAATTAATGGACCACCCAGGGGAGCTAGCTGCTTTTGTGGCTTTGTACACGCTTTAAATGTTGAAAACAAATGTAAACGCTCTGTTCTGCAGTGTCGCCCTGCTCCTTTTCGAGAGGCCGCCAAACTCGAGTCAACTCCCAACTGTGATAATAAGAACCAGCCCCAAATCGGGGATTTTTGCTTTTGTTTACAAAGGACAGGCGGTGCAGGTGGGAGGCGCGGAGTTTTATAATTGTAAGACTTTCTTCTTCGACGGAGGCGTCCAGGCTCTCAATGTCTTCCTGGACATCGATGTTAGCTGAGCTGAGCTGAGCTGCCCTCGGACCCGCGTCTCGAGTGTACCTTCGAAACGGCGGCAAATAAGCACGTAATTAGGATGATTACAGTGCCTGAAAAGGGCAGGGATATTTAACGATATTCTATAAGAACACCAACTGCTAATTGCAGCTCGTTAAACTAATTCCGCATTATTACCTTTATTTTACTGGGCTTTAATTAGGAAACAACAAATTAAGCGGAACGATCTCTTCTCTTCTAATTGTATTGGCTCAAGCTTATTAGCACCTTGGAGTAGCGATGTAATCGAATTTTAGTACACTCTTAACTAACACGAATATTTGCTTTTATATTTACTACTACCTACTTTTATACTTTTAGAAAAAATCGAATTTCAGAAGTATCTAGTAGTTTATGTAGTCAAACAAAAGTGTTTTAAGATCTAATTTCAATTATACTGCCTACTGTTAATAGGTATTTAATTTTATAACTAACTTAACTTTTACTTGGCTTGTGAAACGACGCCTTTTGCTTTTTATGAGGTTTAAAGGTCATGAGGCATTTACATTTAAAACGTGCCGATTGTTACATTAGACGGTGATTAAGCTCTTAGAGTAATAACTCTACTAATTAACAATTAATTTGTTTTATTATTATAGAATAGGGTTAGAATTTGGCTGTTCTTGAAAATTGGTTAGACGGTCTTAATTTTAAAACTTTTTGGGAAATTAATATAACCCTTTATGAAGTAGATTACCAAACTTTGCAAAAAAGGTCGGTTATTACTAATGAAAATGAAGAATCTTTTAGACGGCGAATCAAAATTCAGATCGAGAGTTTTTCGAAAAATTTTCGACGTTTCCACTTCGAATTGTATTTATAATCGTAACACATTTTGAGGAAATTTTTTAAAGTTTATTTCAGGTCAAAAATGACGTAAGTATATACACAAATTGTTGGTCGGTCACTTGTAAATAATCAATTTTAAAATTTGTAAATGTAAATATCTTTTAAATGAAATTTCCTGCATATAATAGTATTCTATTGCAGAAAATGCTTAAAACAAAAATATTTCCATTCTTTTCCTGCAAATAATAATGTGAAAAGGAAATGATTTCAAGCGATTTCTAATTTCACACTTTAAGTAATTTGCAAATTTTCCAAAGGTATTTTTTGGGAACTAGGTAACAGAAAATTAAATTGCGATTTAAACAAGCTACTTTCGAAATCCTACCCGAATAAAAATATATGGGACCGAAATGAGCCGGCATGCAGCACGCCCGGAATTGAAGAAGCGTCCGATATACGCCCGAATCGGCCCCTTATATTTTTAAAGAGAAATAAGATCATATATGTATCTATTTAAAATAAAAATTAAAAGATTATTTTACTTTACCAGGAAAAGGAAAGCATGTTTCCTCCCTGATAGAAACCTCAAATTAAACAATACCGAAATACCATGGCTGTCTAGTGTAAACTACCTAGGTGTCCATCTAGATAAAAAACTAATATTTAGCGAGCACATAACGGAAACTATTAAAAAACTAAACAAACATATTAAATTGCTATATCCGCTAATAAACCGAAACTCTAACCTCAGTATTGATAACAAGCTTATCCTATTCAAGGCAATATGCCAAGCAATTATTCTCTACGCTTGTCCAGTTTGGCTAAACTGTGCTAAGACACATGTTAACAAACTACAAGTGATACAAAATAAAATCTTAAAATTAATTTATAACCTTCCGTGGCACTATAGTACGTATACCCTCCACCAGAGAGCCAACGTGGAATTTGTATCTTCTAGGGCACTCAAATTAACTGAGAATTTTTTTACACAATGCAAAAAATCGAATAACGATATTGCTAAGAAACTTAGGTTAAATTAAATTATTCCGAAAATGAATTTAAAATTTTATGTTTAGGTTATATTGGCGTAGATTAGCTTAGATTAGGGAAATTTAGAATTATACACTATTAACTATAACAACAAAATTTACATATAGAGGTTTTACTTTGCCACTTTTCCTCTACCGCAATAAATCTGCAAAATGAAATTAAATATGTATAATACTCAAATAAATAAAACAGAAATATCCCAGTTGTAAGGAAAATAAATCCAATCTCTGTAATAGAAAGTAACGAATGAAAAATGAAACTATATTATATTATCTGGCACAAAATAAATAAATAAAATAAATAAAAGATTATTTTATCATGCAATATATGTCTATTTGCCTTTCTCTAAGCGAATATAACTGTATAAAAGTGTATAACAATTTTGTGCCTGTTGCAGGCTCGTTTCATAAAAACTCGGGCCTGTTGCGGGCGTATTTTAGGGAAATACGGGCCTGTTGCAAGCACGATGCAGGCATGATTATTCGACAACCGTGCCTGTTGCGGGCTTGAAAAATGGAAAATGTTTAGGCGAGTTACGGGTATATACAAAAATAATTTATAGATATTTTTACTCGGGTAAAGTTAAATATCTCGGAAAAAAAAACTTGTTATACAATCTATTTCCATTTACCATGAAATGTTGGTCGTAGAATCAAAATCATTTTGAATAATTCAGGGTGTTTTAATTTTGAACTTATGAAAATATAATACACACCTCTATGCACAACTTCCTTATATTGTAATCATTAATTTTTTCTGAAAGCTTTTGAATTCGATTTCCAGGCATTATTTCTAATACGACAAGGAAAAATTTATTCATTTCATTTCAAAAGTTGGTATGTATGTATGTGTAGTAAGTAAAGTAAAAAATCTGATCACATAGAGTAATTTAAATATGATAAAATTACATCTTACCTAAAAAGTAAACAAGTTCGTTACTTTTACGAGACCTCACTCGAGGGAATTACGTAGATATTACCGAGAATTATTAATTTTCCTTCATAATAAATATTTAAGTAGTGGCTTCACCACAGTATCCACAGAAACACTCCACCTGAAGCCGTATGTCACAAATCGGCCGGACTGGTGAAAAACATTCTTAACTTCCTCATTACAATAGAAACGAGCCGTAAAATCGATGCGAGTGGAAAGGGCATGAAATATACCTCGACATCAGAACTAATGGCGGACTGTTTGCTTTCTGCGGCGTTCCTTCTGGCGACGCCAGTTGCTTTGTGTCCAGCTGTTAGTAATAGGAAACAATTTATCGCGAACGCACATACTTCATTCGGTGCACCATTTATTAGGGCTGGTTCTGGCTCGTATCTGGCCGCGGGGGCATCGCCTGAGTGGCCATTGTTTCTTACTCCTGGGAGCCGAACGCTGCGTGCGCAAATCTTGAATGCGATAAGAACTTGCCTACAGTTTGAGAGAGCAATTGAAAAGTTGTTACAAAGTCGCGCCTTTATGCCCAGCACGATATTTGCAAGAACTTAGGGCAGTAAGCAGAACAGAAAAATTTATAATTTCTGCGCAGAAGGGCACAGCTAATGAGCTCTTAGCCAGATATTGCAAAGGAGTAAAAAGTCCGTTAAAACGCAACAAAGGCAGGCAACAGGGCTAAGTTTAGTTTTCTATTGAAAGAAACACCTTTGGTTTCTACGAACTTATTAAGACTGCGCATTTTGAAACATCAAACCTCAAAAGATTTGCACATTATTCTACTCAAGATCTCTTACACCATTAAATAAAGTATTGAAATATTTGTATATACTTCACATTAGCTAAGAAATCAAAAGTTTTTTACTTTTGAGATATCGATCTATATTTACTATTATTAATATTACTATCACTACTATTTTTGTACTTTAGAATTTTGAATCTTATATATCCACCTTGTTTCTCTATAGTTATTTTCTAAGGGCTGCGGGAAAACTAACATTGTTAACTATCATTAAAGCTAATACAATTATTAATGATTTTAGTTATATGAAAGAAAATGTTATTGTAACCTTGTACATAATTTCGGTATCGTATTTCCAAAAGATTACATCCACCATATTATCAATATACTTAAATTATTTATGGATGAGTGAAATAAAACTTCGTAGGCTGCCTTAACTATAATCAATAACTTTATTCTTCGGCTGACTACTCTCTAGGGGCAATGTGTTACACTGGATACTCTATAATACCTACATATTTAATTAAAAATGTCTGTTTGTACAACTGCTTCCTAAATTTGATTCTAAAAATTATAGTTGTTTTAATTTCTAAAAATCATGGTTTTTCTATGATAATTGAAACCCCGCTTCGAACTAAACGTTTTGTGTGTCATAAGGTAATTATTAACGATAGTCGCTAAAAATAAACTAAATAAATTGCCAAAAAAAGCTGTGAGTTCAGCGATAAAGATACTATCAATGCTATGTTCATAGAAATGTATATCCACTCTATTGAATTCACCTTTTGAAAGAAGAACTCTGTTTCTATTAATCAATCACATGCTGAAATTACAATTCATCATCTGGTACGAACAGCATGCGATAAAATCAGTAACTGAATTAAAGGCAAAGCCGAGAGAACAGGCGAAATAATAACGTTCGGTTGGTACTACTTGTAATTAAATAAATGAGCCGACCCAAATGCACCCTACTGTGAAACTCTTCCCTCAATCGTCTCCTTGCTGAGATATCGAAACAAAACGGCGCCACGTAGATGAAAATCCGTCTATTAGACAATTTTTCAGGTGACCCTATCCATTAATTCTGAACCAGTAGCCACCATATGTGAAATTAAGGAAGACAAGTTACAAATCGTCACTGTTCAAATGTGCAACAGTTTTCCCTTCTTTGAAGATTTGTTATACAAGTTTTATAGTTTTACAGGGCATCTGTAGATTGATATCATGTTTTTAAGTAAGAATGGTGCTGCCAGGAGATTTCGATGATACATTTTATGAAAATTTTCAAGCAATAATTTTTTTTTTTTTAGCTCAATAGTATATCTGACAACTTTGAATTAACATTGAGAGAAAAATAGTTTCATTTACATTTTCTCTTTTGTATTGTTTTTAAAATTTGTTTGAAAATTTTTTATAATCAACCAGAAAATTGAAATTCTTATCGTAGTAGTAGAATATTAAAACGGTTTTCGCGAACAAATGAAGCAGTTATTTGTTTTTGAATTATTAAAAATATTACACATAATATTGTTTGAAAAACAATACTATGAGATGAGTACAAATGAAGACGTTGTTTTAGAACCAAGAGAATCTTCCATTTCTACTTAACTAAATCTAGAAACTAACTTTTAACAATAAAAATTAATTAATAAATAGAAACTATGCTTCCTATAGGTCATTTCCTGTGTTTATTTCTTAGATCTGAAATATTATCTAATATTACTACTTTCTGTGGCTCTAGCCTTCAATTATCTCATAGCATTTTATTCAGGAAACAATTCTGATTGCAAGGTTTTACTGCTTTTTATCATGTTGTTATTTCTCCATGAAAATAAGCACGTAAAGCTGCAAATTGATATGTTTGGAACTATGATTAAACTACTTGAGACGTCGGTGGGAGAGCGCGCACCTGTTAGATGCATACCCTCCATACCTATCATAGCTATTGTGTTCCTTCACATGAAAACAATGATAAAAATTTACTATCCCTAGAGCTTCAGCAGTTCTGCATGAAATGAATTGCATTTTCTTATTTGAAATATTTATTATCCTCTAGAGTGGTTGCTAAGATATGGATCATAATAATATTTCAGCATACTCACAGAAACACATACAGACGTAACAGACGAGACTTTACATTTCTTTAAAACCTTCAAGAAAAAATAGAATAATTTTCTTTCTCCTTGAAATTGATATTATTGCAGATAGAAAGTTAAGTGTTTCTATAAAAGCTCTTAACAGCAATTAAAACGAACATGTACGCTTTTAAGATTTTTTCCGAAAAAATACGTATTTCATATCCTTGGGTGGGCAAATTTCCATACTTGAGACATTTCCCACACTTAAAATATCCATGCAGCCATAAATGGAGGATGATGGATCTCCTTTCGTCCTGAAATTGATGGTCGTAGATTTAACTAAGGCAGCAAATAGGTTAAGGTTGAGGTGTTTTGTCATGCTTTCAGCTTTACCTTTCCATCGATTTCACTTCACTTATAGTGAAAGTAGACTTTCCTGCTCATCAAACGCGGAAGGTTTTACAGCACGAAGGACATGTAAACAAAGACGACAGCTTGTCAATTTTTTTTACGACGGCTGTACTTATGGCAAAAAATTCTTATGGATTTCGATAAAACAATACAGCGCAATATGAAATTCAAAACCGAATAGCATGGAAAAAAGATTTTCATTCACATGTTTAGAACCGTTTTGAGTATAGTTTCCGTCCTGTTTCGCTTAAGACAAGCAACAAAATGTAGAAAAGGATCGCTGCAAGGAATATCTAGGTAATCAATAATAATAGTTAGTCTGTAAATATAGCTTTATATTACCACCGAACCAATAATGTGTTTCTGTAAGACTATATTACATCACGTAATCTGACGTAATATTATTTTTCAACATTTCATTTTTATACAAAGTTCTCAGGAACTGTTCGTTTGATTTTCTGAAAATTTTAGGAAGATTTAGAGGATTTGATGAGGAACTATATGTTTTTAACATTTACATTTGTGGATTGAATTTGAGGTCTCTTCACAGATTTGGATAAAACTTGGTAATAATGTTTATTTTGAGTAAAAAAGTCATGAATATGCACACAAAAAAATTGTCGGTCATCACTTGTACTTTCCGAGATCTTTGAAATTTCGAAAATTGTAGTTTTGCCGTCACGATTTTTGTATTACATTCCCACAAAGTTTTGTTGCCGGTGGAAGAATTTTAAATTTAAGATTTTTTTCATAATTTTCACCAAAAGATTGTGGGAGCATGCAAAAATTGCGGCGAAAAACTATCACTTTTCAGAATTTTAAAGTTAAAAATATCTAAAAATATAAGCAATCGAAAAAAATTTTTCGGATCCGCCACTTTTGACCCTAAATGGAAATTCCTACAAAGTATCAACAAAATTCCTGAGGAGACCTCAAACTTAATTAACAAAATTGCTAATTTTATATATATGTATACCACCTTATTTTTGCATCCGAGTTTTTGAAAAAGTGGACATTTTTAAGACACATTCGCAAGTTGGATATGTCCTTAAGTGTAAAACACATTTCCGGGTTAAAAAAAAATTGTTTTTCTTCTTTTACAGAAATTGATTCTCTAAGGTGTTGTGAACATGCCCTGAAATTTTGTTTTTTTCATATCTCAAGACTTTCCCCTCCAAAACTCATTTTATTCATCGCGTCTCTCGTTAGCTGGGGGGCTGTTATCGAAAGTTTTAATAGGGTTTTACTCAAAATTACCTTTTTCGCCACTAATATTCTTATGCAAAACAAAGATCTCAAAACAGTCGTGTTTTTTTTAATTTGTTGTAATTTACAAAACAATCGGGCAATATCATTATTTTTCCATTCATATTGAAAGTATTGATCCAAAAAACTTGAAAAACATTGTTTGACCTCTTTCAGCTGAATAGCTAGAGCGCTTGATTGGACAAAATGGAATTATTATGTTCAAATTTTGGAAAAAAAAAAATTAATTCATTACCAAAGACCTTCAATAAAAATCCTTCAAAAGTTGAAAACAATTAATCCACTTTTTATTAATTACTTTCCGAAAATCATCAATTTTTGTTACCGGAAAAGTGTAATGCCCCCCCCCCCCCCCCCTCCCCCCTTAAACTAATTAAGGTTAATTTTTAATAGAATTAATTGCACTAAACATAGCTAAAAATAGGTTTTTATAATTCCCAACGAATGTTTGGTTTCGTCATTTATGTATGTGAATGTTTAAGATTTACTTAAGAAATGGAAGCTAACGACAATGAAGTAAGAAATCAATAACACATCTACTTCCGCAACCAGTCAACTTAAAATCAATAGGACAATTAAAGATTTAACTTCAAACTTTGAAGAACCAAGCATAGTGCCATAAATCTCGATGTGTAATTATCGATGTTAAGGAAATAAGTCGTATTAAAGGCAATATTTAAATTTCCCGGATGGGACGGGAGACATTAAATGTGCGTTTCCGACCGACCGACGGGATAAAAGCTCACAACAGCAGTTAATACGAATATCTAATTTCCTTTCAGCAGCACCTCAAGTCTTACCAAATAAATTCCTTATCTCTCGTCTTGAGCGGATGTTCAGATTTCTGAAGAGGTTGGCTCGTGCCGCCAAGTTTCCGGGCGATTGTGCGTAGGCAGCATATCTCTTGTTTCGATTGGTTCACCTCTATGGTTTTGGTTTATAATTAATAAATCATTCCGATTGCCCAGACAAAGCGGAAATTTGATATCTGTTTGTTTTGTGGCTAGCTATTAGAAATAATTAGCTTTTGGTGTGCTCAATTCCTCTTTCGAAATATCCCCGCGGCACCTGCTGTGTGGTCGCGACAAGTGAGTGGTCGATTATTTCACGGTCCCGGTATTTAATTGATACCTTAAATAAAAAACAAATCGATTTTCATCTCGGGAGATTATAAAGTATAGACACTCAAGTAACATTTCGAGGTTTTTGAGTGGGCTTATATTAATAAAAGTGGCACTCGTTTCTAATCGGTTTCCAAACGTAAGTATGGCCCTTCATAGAAATGTGTCAGTCGTCTTCAAGAATTGCTTTTAATCTTCTTGAGAACGTAATATGGGGTCATTTGCGTTTCTGCAAGAATTTTTTAAAGTATCTTTAGATAGTAATCCATGATGATTATATTGATTTTGTGGAGGAGAATAAAATTTTGTAAAAATGTATTTGTGAGATACGTTGAAAAGAGCAGTTAAAAATTTCCTGCTGTAGTAAAATCAATGAACCGGGCTTTTCCCCATAGAGCTTCGCAGAATATGTCATTCAATTTCCTTCTACCCCAGAAATTTTATAGTATAAGAAATAGCCCATTTGCTGGATTGCGCTAGATAACGCAGTCCAATAATGGAAATTGACGTCGAATAATGAAATTTCCATGTGGGAGAGCAAACTTAAATTGGCCGTGATTGCAGTACGACGCCAACAGAGATTGGAATCCCGCATAATAGTAATGAGAATAGTAATGAGTGCAGCTGGAATGGAGCAAATATGGCATCTCTCTGGTTTCGCGATTTTCACGGAATGACAATCGCGCGATGCCATTTATTTCAGCAGTGACTTTCACACTAGGTGGCCCAAAATCAGGAGCAATGTTCGCATCCTTGATGAATATTGGATGCGCAGCAATGATTTATGCTCTCCAAATTAACCTCTAACACCCATGGATAGAAATTTACATTTGCAGATGAATCTTTTGTTATTTAATCGATAAATTAATAGAATAAAAATTGGAACACAACCAATTATACAGACAAAATTAATTATAATAAAAATTAGAAGACATTAAAAACCTTGATATTTTTTTATATAAGACAATACCAAATGGCCCTAAGCAGATCGAAGAGTTATTGAACCTATATTGAACACATTTTGGTCGCACTGTCAATTCAGGCAAGATATTGACTCCCTCAAAGTTTTCTGATTTGAAGAGTCGATATTTTTTCGTTTACCTGGTTCAAATGCCAAACTTTATTTGAATTTAAAGCTTAGTAATAAATTTGTATTGTAAATTTCTAATCTTGGATAAGTTATTGTTGCCCGTATTTTTACTGAATTACAAATCTGCAAGCAAAAATATTCAATCTTACTATGTTTTGAAAAAAATTAAATAAAAATTAAAATACTGAATGTTCATCACATTCGTAACATTCGGATCATTAACTATCGAAAGAAGTTTCCTTTTAGGATATACTAAAAATTAATGAAACATTATACTTTTACCAGAAAAAATAAATAAATATATAATATGTAGATATACTGCTTATATATTTATTTATTTTTTCTAAATTCAGTAAAGCAAAGTAGAAAGATGCGTATCTTTGTATTATTTTTGGGATAGGTATTAATTATGTAGGGCAATATAAGTTTAAAATTAACAAAATTCCACATTCTGCTTTGCTTAGTTCCTTTGCACGTCGCTCCAATTAATTCCATTCTACAGCGAGGAGTGAAAGCTGAACCGCATCGCATATACGGGCATAGTGAAAATTAATTGAATCTCCAAAAATTACACACAGCTAACTTAAATGCACCCGAACGAAATAGTATCATAGAGATAAAATGCTCGAAATATGTATTTGTGCACATATTGCGAAATAATAATTGATATCTCGTCCACATGGGAACAAACTGTGGAAAAACTAAGTTCCATAAAGTTGAAGAGGATAACATTTTTGTGCAAAAAGTTTGAACGAATTTTCCTTATGTTATTATTTTATCAAAGAGACCACTTGAGATACTTGCAAAGAAACCTTGTGGCATACCTCAAGGAATGTGCTGATTAAAGATATAAACAATGTTAAAGGTTTCTGAAGATCCAACCAAGGCAAGAAGCGAAATGACCTGGAGCAGAAAAATTCTCATCACGTATCTACGTCCAAGGATGCCGGAGTTGACCAAGTGCGCTGACCCGAAATAAACTGTCATTGCAAGGTTGCAGCTACTGGTTCCTGTGGGAAAAACCTTCACATAATCTTTCTATTGGACTTCTTTGGCTTTAAGTAAGCATTTGTGCAGCTGAAAGTCAAAAAGTTGCAAAATTGATGGAACAGGAAATTGCTCATGTTGTCAGGACTGACTTCAACTTTAGGCTTTTACATCTAGTTGTCATTCCTAAAATCTTAAATGCCTTACTCAGTCAACAGTAAAATTCCACATGAATATTCGCATGTTACAAAAGACAAATACAAGGCGTCTAAACGAACCAAACATATCCGAGGATCTGAATGTGACTGCAACTACATATGTGCAAATTCAGCATAATTTGTTTTTGCACACTCAGCTGCTTGATGTTGGTTCAGACGACAAACTTCAAAATGTATGTAGTATGTAATTGCAAGTACATTTCATTTGGATATTTCACATCCTTTGCATGAAAATCGATGATTAGATGTTGTAACTTACATCAAGTTACTCTTTTTTAAAATAAATATATTTACTTTAACCTAATAATATTTTAATCCAAACTATTGGAACTTAATTTAAGTTGTAGGAAAATTAGTTCATTAATCATATAGTCTATGTTTTTCAAAGAAGGATTATATTTAAAAATTGTAATCACAAAACATAAAAAATTTCATAAAAACAATTTCAAAGAGAAAATCAATTGGTTGAAGTAAATATTAATTGATATAAATTTCAATAATTTAAATTTTAGTCTCTATTACATTTTCATTCGCAAAGCTTAACTAATTACTCAACCGAATGAAATACTCGACATTATTTTACTAATTAAAATTGTAATCGATTTAGTTTTCAAATTTTTAATTGATTACAGTTGTAATTTATTAAATCTAGTACCTTTTTTTATATATATCTAAGTATTTAAAATATCTATTTCAAAAGACCAATTTTGGAAAATGTATGTATCTTGTTATGCAATCTATAGCTTTATGAAGCTGAATGTTAAATATCTCTTTGATACTCTGAAAATGCAAAGGTGATAGTCAGTAGAGTATCTTCGTAACAAGGATAACAAGAATAAGGCCAGCAGGTGATACAATCCTGTGAAAGTTGCAGAGCGTTGCACCGTGGAGCTCTCCTTTAAATGGGTTCATGTCTGCAGATATTTGTCACATTCCTTGAAATCAAGTTGTTTTTAGTGAAATTATGTAAATGATAGATTACGAGCGCATCGTTTGAATAATTTTTGCTAACCCGAATATTTATTGTCATGAATTTGGATTATGTTACAAGGAAAACTATGTAATGCACAAAACATAGGTACCAAAAGGTTCCAACAACTTTTAAAAGTAAGCGTACAACAATTATAAAATTGCAATCCAATTCAATTCAATTTCATCGAACCAATTTGTACATATGTACATACATTAGAATATGGTCGTAGTTTCGGCGAGCTGCTGCGAAAACAGCATATAAAATATAGGTATAACTTTTAATTGAGATTACTAAAATTAATCAGTTAAATTGGCTTAATTCTTAGAAAAATGTCAATAACATTTTTCCCTTCACTGTCAAAAACAATGGTGCGAGAAACAAATCCCTTTTTAGAGGCGAGTGCTTTGTCGCCGAAACTTTTCGCCAACTTTTCCGTTTAGGAAGACAATTCTATTTGGGCATGTTTAGATCGAATTTTTATCCTTCACTTTAAATTGACAAACTCAATCTCGGAGCTCGGTGCCCAAAGTGATAGCAAAACTAAGCTTTTAGGAACTGAAGCGATGACGACAGGAAAAACTCCCCAGTAGGAAACGTAGAGATTCCTTCAGGGTGTTATAAATCAATTTTGAAGGAGGATATACTTTTTAACTTGGGAATGTCCTGATTTAGCAAAACAGTCGAAAAAGGGACAAATGGGCTTGTACAGAAAAATCATTTCCTCCTTGACATCCAATCGGTAATATAAAAGGGACTGTCCTAGGGTTAGTTGGGTGTGTAAATAATTGTGGACGTGTCAACGAGGTCTTTTTCGGAAAATTCTTGTTTAAAATACTTTGAAGCGTGATTAAATCAAATTTTAGAAAATTAAGGGTATTTGACCAACAATTTAAATGCCAGGTATCTTTGTTTGACTATGACACAATCCAAACTCATTAATCACGAAGACTGTAAATAAAACTGGGTAGCTGAGATTTCTATAAAAGCAATTTAATTTATATAATAGAATTGTCTGTTGGCAAAAACATCGCCAATTACTTCTTTGTGTATTTTTAATTATAGTTATTATGTTTTAAAATTATCAATATTACAAATTTTTTCATTACTATGTTTTGAAGAAACGTTCACAAATTTTCTTATTTTACGATTTCGAACTATCCAAGCTTTACTTGAATTTTTGAATAATACAAAGATTGCAATAGTGCAATTTGCTAAAATTTTCGAAGGGAACATCTTACTAGACATTAATTATAATATGAAGTTTTAAACCCACATTCTAAATATTTTCCGACTAGAATGCAGCGAATCTCAAATTAGTTTTCTAGAAACATATGCGGTTCAAATCTAGTGAAAAGTGAATCGCTAGAATTTTATTGTAATTATTTCCTGCATTTCTGTTGTAATTCAGTAGTTTTCTGCGAAATGTGATTAAAGAGGCTTTGTTTGCTTTTCCAGAATAGTTCATTTAAAATCTAGGAAAATTTGCTGAAGTTACAGTAGTACCTATTTATGTAATAAATTCTGCTTGGTTTTTCTAGAAATTCAGTAAATTTCGCCAGAAATGTATTTATATCGTAAAACTGATACTAAGGTAAAATAGGAGTATTGATAATACGAAAGCTATTTTTAAAGATGTATTAGGTACAGAAAATAAATTAATTCATTAAATTGGCGAGTGCATGCATTGCATTACGTACTCTACACTGTAAACGATTGGCAACAAGACAACATCAAAGGTCTCACCTTTACAAGAGATCGAAATTGATTGACAAAACTATGAATACGAAATGAGTTAAACATGCAGCGATAAAGCTGTACAATTTCTTAGAATTCTTGTGGTACCAACTAGAACATAGCACTAGAATTCCAGTTAAGTTAAAGGAAATTTTAGTAAATATTGCACAAAATAACTTCCAAATTATTCAATGAATTTCACTAGAACTGCAATTAAAAACCCAATTAAGTATTAGAGCTTTTGACTTAACTACCGGTATTTTCACACAAAATTATACTGAAAAATAATTAAAATAATTTACTAGTTAAATTTCACTAGACAAATTTCTTAGTGTGCATCAATGCACTCATATCACAATATACCTAAAAGAAGTCCTTTCATACTTTACTAATTAAAATCTGTTCAGTCATTGAGGCTATGTGCGGAAATAAAAGAGAACACTTGCAAAATATTTATGCAAAGCTAATAAAATAATACTTCCTACGTAGCGTCAATTAAAACAAGCAATTTAATATATTAATAATATTTATGCCGAATGTTTGCCTATACACATGTGGATAATATTTTGCTTCGCACTATTAAATCCTGGAAAGTTTAAGAGACTTAATATAAAAGAACCAAAACTTATATTGAGGTAAACCCTCTTCAGATTCTAGTTCATGCCATAAAACATATACATGGATACATATAGCAACAAGCTCAAACATTTCCTGTAAGATGTAACTTTTCTTCCAGAGAACGATGAAACACCCTTGAATGAGGCGGAAAACTCGAAACTCTGATTGTACTTGTAGATAGTTTCTCACATTCCCGAATGTTTCCTACGTTATCCGGTCTTATTTTAAAGCTAGGAAAGGAAACCAAGACCCCGAAGGGTACTAGTGCCATTGCAGAAGAAACGTTGAAATTTTAGAACTTCTAGTCAAGTCAAACAACTTTTAATTAACTATTCATCGAAAATTAATAAATACAAAGAAAAAGAGAGGAGAAAGATTAGGCAAACATTTTAGTAAAACATTTTGAGGGGAATTAAATAAAATATGATGTTCAATAAAAGTTGCTAGCAACCTCTTTTCGCCAAACAAATCGCAAACTTATTCGCTGTTACGCCCTCGTTAGCTAAAGGTAAAACGCGACGGTAAAACTAACTTTCGGCAAGTTTTCTCAAAATGCAGCGAAGAAACCATAAACCAAAAATAGCCCATCAGTTTATAAAGCGTTTCAGCAAACAAAGTTTCAGTGAAACCCACTAACTTCGGTATTTACAGCAATAAATTTTGCCACATTCCCCGTGCGAAATATTACTGCGCAGCTAGTCAAAAATTAATTTCGAAAAGCTACAGGAACAGGTAATAAAGTTTCAAGAATTCGAAATTTGCTCGGACGCCAAGAAGGCAAACAAACTTGGACCGTACGCTGGCTGCAAAGTGAGCAATTTCTCTGCAAAGGTATCCACGGCCAATAAATCTTTTCTGTTGCAATTACCATCTATTTTGCTCCACGGCTGCACCAGGGCTACGGACATAAATAACTGGCCATGTCAAGGCGACGGATTTTATTTTCGATATCTATTGGCACTTTAATGTCCAAGCAAATTCCTAGGGCTTGTTTAGCCTCCTTACGTGACTCCAGTGCTCCTCGTCGTCCGAATTGCTTTAAATGTTTGCATCCCCGAGACGACAGTGCTCCTCGACAACTGAAATTTTCTATTTGCACTCCTCTGAATAATCTCAAGATTCCTGCAGCATCTCGCTACACAAGCACGAAGCGAAAACTTCATGTCTCTGCCCGAACGGCCGTTTTTGAAACGAGTAAGAAACATCTCGAAAACTTCAAATTTTTTCCAATTTCACCCGAATTACCCAATTTCTGGGACTCATCTTTGTTGCAGTAGTTACCTGGCTTTATTTTGGGAATAACGAGCGTCAGATTCATTTAATTGGGAATAGTTAGAGGATTTGCTTTTAGCCCCCAAGGAGCAGCTGAGCCGTTAGAAAAGCGCGATATCTAATGACCCCCTTTATGCCAAAGCTATGCAAATGAGCGCGACGCGGCATTCTGCTCAGAAAACACAATTCCTCTCCTTGGTTCACCGAAATTTCCTGTCAAGCGAAATAAGACAACTAACTACTCATTTAAATGGAAATTTTATGCTTTAAATTTCAGGGAACTTCTCCTCTAGCTCCCCCGGGCTTATAGACCCCCCCTGCGACTGTTGTAGAAATTGTTAAAGTGTTCAAAGTCGTGCAACCGCAAAAAATATTCAAATGAACGTCCTGTCGTGCCTAAGGCGAATTTACATGCTATTATCGTAGCCACTAGCATATATGTTGGACGGTGGGTTACTGGAAATTTTAAATTAAGTATCATGCCCCACATGGTGCTACATTGAAGTTTTAGCATGTTCGATATTAACTTCACTAAAAACCGCCCTTAATTGAATTTTTTACGTATTCTAGCCTTACTTTGTACCCTAATGAATTTTGCACTTTAAGAACACAAAGATTACTGTAATTAGAAAGACCACATTTATACATATACATGAGGCTGAACCTAATAATAATTAAACTTTTTAATGATTAGATTTTAACTAACCAACTAGAAAATTAAACGTCTTCTTATATATCGTTGTAACAAAATTCAGAGTTATTTTTATATAATAACACCAAATTACTTTTGTAAATACAGTGCAACCTCGATATAACAAATCAGAAGGGAACAAGTAAATATTCGTTATACAGTGCAACCTTAATATACCTCAATATGATTACTTGATATAATGAATATTTAATTGTTCCCTTCCGATTTGTTATATCGAGGTTGCACTGTATTAAGTAATTCGTTAAACTGAGGTTTGTTATATTGAGGTTAGGTTGGTCTAAAATTTGTTATAAAGAGATAAAAAAATAGTTTTATTCACCTAAACATTACGTACTCATCTTGCTATAGCGAACAACTTCTACTAATAAATGATAACACATTTTTATCAAATTACTGTATGTATTTTCTATTTAAAAACAATTAGGTAGGTAACAAAATTTTTCCCTTAGATTAATAATCAAAATTTAAATGCGGTAATTAGAGGTATTTACATTTTTTTTTGATAGTTGAAAATTCGTTATAAAGAGGTTGCTCGCAAAAAATGTTCGCAATGTAAAGGTATATTTTACATTGACCCTTATGGACAATTCACGGGAATTACGAAGAATTTGTTAAATCGAGGAAGTCGTTATATTGAGGTACGTTATATTAAGGTTGCACTGTATAACGTTTGTATTATTCGGCTTATTCAATAAATAACGCTAATAAACTCAAAAATATACTTTCAATTTGGAAAATTTTACATTTTAATTTCATCCTATTCGATATAAAATTGCAAAGCAAATCCAGCTTCCATAAATCACTGAGCATAAATAGGCGCGTTACATTACCTTTTTATTATGACGAAGCGTGCTCTCATTCTTTGGAATGAGATTAAAGGAAAGTTCGTAAAATATACTTTCTGAGATCCCATGAAAAAGAGTAATAAAACTCGTTTCAAAATAAAAAAATAAATAAATCCCTAACAGGCAAAAGAGAACTCTTTTATATAGATTGATGATTTCCAAGAAAGCTTTTGAAGGTATAGATATAGGGCCACAGTAATAAAAAACGCAAATATTTACTTTGAAATAAATTTTGTGGGTTCTATGGCGAATCCATTTAAATATTTGAATATTTTCTAAAGATGTATATTTAATAAAAGGAAAGCAAATTTACTATTTACGTACCTACTATTTCCCATTTTACCAAAAATTATTAAATAATTGCGGTATGTAGGAATATAAGTAACGCATACATATGTAGGTACGTATGTACGAAAATAAATAAGCTAATTATGCTTTTTTTGATGAGTTTTATGAAATAGTTTTAAAAGTATGTAATAAGATGAAAGAGCCTGTTTAGGTATGTTAAAAAAACATTTTTAGAGTTATTAGGCATTTTATTAAACTTCCCCTCCAACTTTCATTTCAATCCTTGCAAGTTGCTATTGCAATGTTCCATTATTTGTTGTGACAAATCTTCTTGTATTTTTATATTTAAATATTTTGGATAACTTATTTACTAGTATTTGGTAGATCTTAAGTAAAATGAGTAAATAATTTTCAGCTACTTACACCGTCAACAATAAAAACAAAATAAAAATAGAATAAAATGATAAATGTTTTGACTTAACTAGTTGTTGAAGTAATCTCCTTATTTCCTTGTTTTCTTAAAAAGTTTTCAATGTGAAACTCATTTTGTGAAACTGTTTATCAAGTTTATCCTGGCAGCTTCAGTTTCGGAGGTCTGTACGCTAATCACTGCACTATTGTGATCAAATTATTTATAAAAGGAACAACTCCAATAATCTTTTTTTATTTGGATCAACAAAGTAGATAGAATTAAAAAAATGTCGGAGATTTCATTTACCCCGGTGCGCCCTTATAAAATCTAGCTATGATACACATACGGTAAACTTTACCGGGTATTTAAATAACACCCTTTTCACTCCATATGTGTCACTAAAATATCCCGGATATTCTGAAAATACCCAGCGAAACAATTACCCCTTTATTAAGAAGCAATTAACTTCAAACGTGAATGCTGTGAAAGCATCAAAGAATTTGAGGACTTGAAAATGGAAACAAGAAAATTGTTAAAGTCGCCTTAACGCTAATAATTACTCAATATCCATTTTAAACATTTCACTCGCATACACTTCACAATTTGACAGGGCCGATCGTAAATTTGCACCAAACGTCAAAGACTGCCCGGTTTATGTGTGTCAGGGGGTTCTAATTAACTGGGTAATCTAATTACCCTGAAATAAATACGCGGAAAAGTTTACCCCATGTGTATTCTGAGCATTACGGTATGATTTCATTCAAATGCAAGACGTGTTGATTAAATGATAGAAATGTTTGTATTTTAATTTTCAATCATATTATTTCGAAAAGCTTTCTTTAAAGGGCCATTTTGAATAGTCAAGCAAAAACGAGATGCAATGGAGAAATTTCGTTTTATTAACTATATTTATAACAACAATTATTATTCTGATTTAAACATCATGTTTTAAAAAGAAAAAAGGTTTTTCTTCGTTACAAAACCACTATAAGTGTAACGAAAATCAGAAGACCGTTTATTCAGAGTATTTAAAAATTACTCTATTTATTTGTTATAATTTAAAATCGATGATTCATTTTCCAGAACCACAAAGATTTTCACTTCCTGCACCTCATTTGTTCTCTAAAATTTTTGGTTTTAGCAGAAACAAAAAAATTATTTTGTATGCATTCTTTTAGCTCATGGGTTTTTCTCATAATACCATTGTTATGCTATCAAAAGCATGACAAATTCGGCTGTTTTTTCTCTCCCCCATTTGAACCATCAAAAGGGGCAAGGCATCAAGAATAATCCGCACAATGAGGCGATGTTGAAAGTAAAAGGAGCGTGACAATTAAGAGCCACCATAGCACATGAATTTATTTGAAAATTCACTTTTCATGGCTTAGGCGCGTCCTAGGGCTATATTCTTTCGACTTCCACGTCAGTTAATTTTTCTCACTAATTACTTTAATTGAAGCGAAGAGGAAAGCGAGCAGGGATCAATAAAACACCCCAAGATCCAACCACTAAAGAGTCACCATCAAATGACAACAGAAAGTTTCCCAGCAATGGGATCGCTTGTAGGGCATTAGTTTTGCTGATAATTTTTTCCCTTTTGTTTATTGTTGCTGCTCCATAACCGGAGTGAACAATGAAAGGCACCCTGCGATAAACGAAGCGCGCTGTTAATTAATTATAGCCTGCCATTGTTATGACCTTTGGCGCTGCTTAGAGAAATGCAAACTATTGTGGCATGAAAAGATTTAGCAACGAGACGACACACCCCTTCCACGCAAGTCAGCAGGTCGGTGGGTAATTATTTCACTGAATAGTGGAAAAGTGTAAATTAAGCTCATAAAGTTCGTTTAAGTTCTAATAAAAAGTAATTTTTCGCCAAAAATGTTGAATTATTTTTCTGAAATTTTATACTGCACGATTTAATTTGAATCCAGTTGCTGCATAATAACTACTGCAACTGTTCATATTTTAATTTTTCGATCAAGGGTTCTAACAAGATTTAAAATACCTTTTTAAAAGAAAGTTTTATATATGTTAAGTGTTTTACCCGCTCTGGCACTGAACTTAAACAGCCGTTATGAACTAAACTAAAGTTTAACATTTTAAATCTTTATAGATTATTAACATTGTGTGAATTTAGTTTAAATTTTTTCGTATTTATGTTGTTTATACTCCTTTTTTATTTCATTTTTTAAAAAAAGTAGGAAGACTGTAGAAATTTTAGATTTCGAATTTACTGTGCTGTCTTTAATTCTGAAATTTAGCAGATTTTTAGGGTTTCGGGAACCTTTATAAATATCATTTTGTTGTCTTTCTGTATGCCCTTCAAACCATTTCTCTCAGGAACGACTAAATGTATTCAGTTGAAACTAATACATATCACAGACTAAAGTCAGCCTTATATTCCTTTAAAAATTTCATGTCTCTAACTCAATGCCAAAAGATACGGCCTTTCAAAAGGTATTTACATACTGACATGACGAAGAAAGGTTTTTAGCACAATTAAAGGAAAAAATCCGAAAATCATTTATGTATAATTCTGTAGAACTTGTTTTTATTGTCTGAAAATTGATATTGAGAGATAACAATTCACAATAATAGAAAGTAAATTTTGGATAAGAATAAAAATAAAATATTCCGCATTTTGAAAAAATTAACGACGATTTGTTAATGCTAAGAATGTTATCCTTAAACTTGAAATATTGCTTTTATTAGATAAAATGTACATAGTCCTTACAATTATTGGATTAAGATTATGGATTAGATATTTAATTTTAGGATTCTGAAAAATTAAGAATCCCAGCTTTTCAATCTATTTCATAATTTTCTAAAAATTTAAAGAAAGGTCATATTAGAATTTATATCCAGGAACATATTAGACATTTCTAATATCAACGGCCTTTTAATTAGGGAATATGTTATAATTATAATATTAATAACGTCTCAATTATAAAATGCACTAACTGACCAACGAATTTTAATATTTCGTTGTAATTAAAATGTAAGTCAAAGTTAGTATTAATCCACAATTTTTAACCGCGCAATTAAATTAAGTGTTATCAAGTTTATATAAGAATAGTTCACATTTTCAATCATACTGTATGCTTTAGCTGTTTAATATTACACTATTTCTCTCTATACTTGTTATATGTTTACTCGATTGGAGTTCGTCGTTTTCCCATTTTGCCCCCATTGGCAACAGGAGCAATGTGCCAAATGAAGGGAATCCCTCTTCCAGCCCGAAATTGAATCCCGTGCAAATTACACGGTAAGAATCGTAATTGATTGTACACGTTCCGAGCTAGAATGCCATCCCCGGAGCACTCGCCAGGGTTATTTCGCACTATGGATGGGCAACCACGTGGTGAGGACTGCTCTAATGAAGTATCTGCAGTAATCATCAGAACGTGATGTATTGAAGTTACTGGATTTCAATCGCCCCCCGTCCAAATAATTGAGAGCTTGGTTCCGAAATAATAAAATGTGTACAAATGTACAGAGTCGAGGCCGTTTTGCCCCAATGTCGTGATAATTTAGGAAACTCCTAATAAATGAAGCTTATTTTTTCGCTTTAGGGTTTCATACTATCTATATTTAATTTTTTATTTATTCTTCTACGGACTAACCTCGGCAAATTAAGTCCGGAGAAGTTATCCTACTTATTTGTATACTTATAATTATTTCACCTGTGTGATAAAAGACGCTCCTGTTGATAAGAACGGAGAACTTCTATTGCTCATCAGGGATTTGAAACGAAGAAAGTCGTGCAAGAAATGGTGAAGTGCCTTAAAAATGTTCCCTCTGAGGGCAATTATTTCAAGTTTTCTTCCTTTTTTTGATTAAACGCAGATAATGGTACGACGTGGATTTCTTGTCTTTTCCAACCTGTGGTAGGATGAATTTTCATAATTGACCTGAATTTTAATGACTTTTAAAAGTACTAAAGGTATATATTTTTTAATTTGATGTTTGTTTTGTTATCTTTCCACAGAAGAGGTCATTTATCCCTGGCCTATAATCCTTGTAATGTTTCTTTAATCTCCGGGGTAATTTATTAATTTGTAATTAAATTGGACGGATGATTAATTTTTGAAGTTGTACTTTTCTTTTAATAAAGACATAATTCTTCAAAGCATTCTGTTTTTTTTATCGCCTGCAATAATCGATTATATGCTCGACTTCATTTAATAGCAATCGGTTGCCAGGAGCATATTCTGAATTCGGTTCATTTGAGTGTATCCCTAGGGTAGGAGGTTTTAGTTGTGACTGGAGTTACCAACAGAATCAATAGCTTTATTCTTGTTATCTCTGTCTTATACGACAGTCTAACCCCAATTCTGGTTCGTTTCTTTATAAAAAATTTCAAAAACTTTTCCAATAGCCTCAAAGATCGCGTGAAATATTTATAAAGGTAAAGAAAACAAAATGTAATTCTCCAACAAAGCGAATAAGTTCTTCTAACCCTTGAAATATTCACGTCACGCACTATACTTGTTACTGTTTTTCACTTACATGTTCATGTGAATTTCAAGGAAATTGGACTCAACACATTCGAGAGAGCTTGGCTATCTTTGATCCCATGAGGTGGCAATCGGATAGACAAGGCAGTTGCCTTGTATCCTTTCCTACGATTGTGATGAATGCTTCTTCACTTGGCATTTAAGGCACGTCGAGAATGAGGATATGTTATACAAATGTTCCTTGTCATGTCAGAAAATGCCGCCACCAACCAGGCCGCTTGAGAAGTGTTTCTCTAAAACTACATATACCATTGTCACTCGTACATTTCTCCATCTTATTTCGACATCTTGAATTTATTTAAATGGAAATAAATAAAATACGTCAGACGTGTTCCGTATACGCACCTAACTTCTATTTAACCTTTGAAATTGCTGATTTTCTCAAAACCAACTGAACTGGATGGTTAAAACCATTTTCGTTTACATACGAAATGCAAAGGTATCTAAAGGAAAACCACAACCACCACGATTTCGTAGTTTTCTTACGTCAAGATATCTCGGTTGGATGTTACACAATCTGAACTTTATATTTCTGAATGATATCTACAAGAAAAGAGAAAACATTAATTTTTATTCAATCCAGATTGGTGATCATAAATTTGCAATAAATAGATAGAGTAGAAAAATATAGTTGTAGAATACAATAGTTGTTCACTAGTCAAATTTTGAAGTTGCAAGTTCTATTTTTAACTTTAAAAAAAACTACATACATATATTAATTATGCTAGAGAAACATAGAAAAACAAATCAATTAAATTACGCTCGCGAGAATATACGAGTAATGAGTGGGATTTGATAGATGATTAAATATTCATTGCATTCTGTTCAGTCTCGGGAAAAACATTCGTAGTGAAAAACACGATATAATTAGACTTTCAGTAATCCCAATAACTTTGGCAGAGAAATGTGATTTATGGAGGGCGAAAACGTAATTTTCATATTAGGGAGCCAACCAGAGCAAGAGATTAATTAGTCTTACCAGGCCTAATTGCATCTCGTAAAACCATTTGTTGGACTGGGTCGCAGATTACATTTCATTATTGCTGCGGCTAGCTAGCACGTGCGAATTACAATTTGCTGCCAAAATTACTGCTAAAGTCAACAAATGAAGGATTTTCGGTGGTTTTAATTTTGCAAAGTTTCCGCATGGAGGTGTTAAGAGCTACGGTTATCGCTTACATAAAAGTTATGAGCGAGTCTGCGTCGTAGGGATACTTTAAGAATATGTTTTCGATTCGATTTTCGATAATTTCGCAGTACATTGTTTCATTAGCACTTTTATTGGGAATTGTTATCCCGATATTTCCTCTCATATAGCTTTCGTAATTTTAAGTATGTAGCATTAAATTTATGTATAATAATTTCAGAAGAAAAGTAGATACCTGCTCTTTAATTTGGGATATTTCTTAGAATAATTGTAACATACGAATATTACCTTAAGTTCTGCTTATATTCTGTATCGAAATTAATCTTGTATAGGATAACCTGATACAGTTCTACGATGATAATATTAATTGACCTAAAGTTCTTTTTTATAGATAAATTTAAAGAATTTTTAAAAACATATATATTAATCCAAAATGCAAATAATACAGTAGAAAGGCAAAAAATCAAATGGAAGCTTATTGAACCCCCTTGGTACCAAAGGTTATAATGATGAATTAAAAATTAGCAAACACATTTACTGTTAGAGTTATTCAACATTTTTTTAAATCTACTTCTCCTATAGTAACGAAATATGTGTTTTGAAATATTTTATTTTTATGCTACCGTAAATACATTACATATACATATATACATATGTTTGTAAAATCGAAATTTTGTTTGTTTGTTTGTTGCTCAATCATCATTTTTTGATTGAAGATACTACATATTGCGATTGAACATATAGGGTACTTTTTATTAGCGGGCTTCAATAGTGGATGAAATCCAACGAATTTAAGTGAAAATTAATACTAAGGGTATTTTGAGGCCACTAATTTCGAATCTAATATCATTTGGAAATTCATCAAACCGTGGTAGCAAAATAAATTTTGTACACAGAACAGATTTTAGTAATACATACTATTAAACTTCCTAATCTGGATGAAGCACTAAACTAAACAGTACTTATACATAATACACCGGGTGAAATCGGGTTACTCAGTTAGATCATCAAAATTTAAGTGTGGGTACTTTAACACAGTATATTAAGTTTTATGCCATATAATATGATAAATATCAGTAATTATTATAGATGAGGCTATCAGCGCAGAAGTGGTGTAACCCACAATTTTTGTTGGGTAGGGTTTTTGTGTAAAATAAATTCGTTAAATTATGATCTTTCAATACAATAGTGGCGTAAGTCACCTTTTAGAATTAACAATAGATGGCAAAACAATTGAAATAATGTTCACAAAATAAATGCAATTCAAAAACAATTTAACCACATTTTAATTCCTCATTATCTCCTAAGAAGTAGTCTGGGGTTACACCACTTCTGCGCTGATAGCCTCAAATATAATGCCAATGTTCTCAAATAATTTCTTAAGTTCGGAATAGCGTAAATAATATTTAATTAAATCACATTCATATCATTGCATTCTTGTTGCAAGCGAGTTTCGAAGTATAATACGACTTTCTGTAACTTTACGTGCAGTACACTGTTAGATTCATCTAAAGATCAATATTTCTTTTTTCAAGAAACTTTGGAATAGATTGAAGATGCAAGCCGTCGTCCTCGTGCTCTTCCAATGCCAAAGCAAGCTATGACTTCTTTACTTTGAACAAGAGTTCTTCCAGAAAATTCTATTGTATGAAAGTACCTACTCAAGACGGAGGAGCTGAGCTTATTCAAATGCAAAACTTCCTCAGAGATATTTCTAAAAGAAAACTTTTTAAATAACATGAACAATTCTTTTTCTGAATACTGTCTGGGATCCACTTATTTTCTAATTTTGAGAGTATGGAGCTCTTTACGCAACAAAGGTGCAGTTCCTCCAAACTTTATTCGTAAACTTGGAGTCATTTTCCGACTAATCTCTTCCGTTGAGGGCAATGATATCCAGGTAAATCAAGTTGGAAATCATTTCCGCTGCGGGGAAGAAAACAGGCCCACGCAATAATAAGAAAGCATAAAAAAAATAATCTTCGTGGGCTACTTTGGATTTGCCTTAATTATAATTATGCCTTAAGATGCGAAAAAATATGACCTGATTTTATCAAAAGAACAATAACGAACTTGAGCTCAAGAAGTTTATGGAGGGCTTGGATCCTTTAATAATTTGTTACCATCTCTGGAGCAATATTATACCAAATTTGTAAGAAAAATCTTTTTGAATTAGAAATATTTTGCATTTTTATTTCTGTGGGGGAAATAGAATTAATTAATTAACAAGAATGTCATTTTTATGTAGGATAATGAGACTTGTATGAAAATTTTGCTGTCGCTTCCAAAACTCCAATTAAAAACAAATTCGAATGATTTAATATATTTTGGTATTAAGATCGCTGATTTCGGAAAATTTATCGAAATTTTGAAATTTAAAATGATAGCCGCAGCTGCCGTAGTATGTAAGAATAGCCTTAGTTTTATCATTGGGTTTTCAAAAATAGATTTTCCCCAACAACCATATGTTCTTTTAAATATTTATTTGTTAATACAAACCTAGTAATAATATAGTTGAATGAATTTAGGATTCTAGCACTAAATTGTAATATTCCTATTGTATATACTATTAAGGTTGAATTGAAATAAATCCAAAAATTGAAATTGAATTGAAAATGATAGACGATCATAATTCTCAATTGCAGCAGCTATTTTCATCAAAAAGAGCAATATGTGGGAGGATTAAGCGATTGAGGTAATGAAGTATAATTCACAAATAAAAGCCAGCAGAATTGCTTTTAAATTTATTCAGTGTTCCTTTTTAAAAGTAAGTCAAGACTGTTTAGGCTGAAGTGACAATAAATCATAATTGTCTCTTGTTCGATATAAAATCAAGTACTTGCACTGATTATTGGACTTCGATGCCAGCTGCATAGATTTATGAACGCCAACGGAGTGACCCAAATAAATCAAGGGCCATTAAATATTTATTTTGCTACATGAACGAGCAACCTTTGTGGGTTTAAACACAAATGCAAATGAGTCCAGTGGTAATGCCTTCCGCAAATGCATCGGATGACAGTTAATACGCCGAATTAAAGCTATCAGTTTCGCATTTTCGCATTATTATTATGGTATTATCTGCTTCCACGATTGTTGAAATCTTTCACTTCGTCGAGCTTCAACAAACTGAAAATATTCACATTTTTTCTATATTATTTATTGAATCATTTTATTTCACATAAAAACAGCTGGTGACGATTCGAATTTACAGAAATAACCATGCTTCATAATGTTTTGTTAAGATTTAAGAGTGTAGTATTTCTACCTTCTCTAAAAACGTTAAATAAATTTAAAGTAATGAAAACTAAAGACATTGTTTTCAATTCTATCAAAATTACTTGTAACTACTTTATTGTTTCTTTTTAAAATCTTTAACATTTCTTCAAATAAAAAATGTCGCAGTATTAAATATTAAATGTGGAAAAATGTATTGAATTTAAGGAAGTTAAATTGCAAGTTTCCCAATTAAATGGAATTTTTATTTCATTCTCCTCCCTGATGGGCCAGTTAAAATTGTTGTTCTTTTTCTTCTCTCAAAAGTTTGTATGAGAATTTTAACAAATTAATTATCCGTATGCGCGAAAAACGCCACTTTACAAAGTTGCATTAATATGAGAATATCAAAAAGATTTTAATGCAAATATTTTACTTGGATAATCTGGAAGATAACAACTTATTAAAATACCTGAGCGTTCTATATTGTATAAATAATAAAGCTAGTAAAAATCATCAGTCATTATATGGGGAATCCGATCATTACATAACTTTACAGAATTTACTTATTGTATTTTAATTTTTACGCTACTAAATGACATATAATTAATTATATTTATTTCACGTTGACTTCATTCTGAACCACTGCCAGGAACAATGTTACACAGAATTGAACTTACCCATTTTTCATGATTTAAGGGCGAATTCACATTAAGTCCTTTTTGAAGTGATTACTAGTGAAGCATTAAACATCTGCTTTCAAATGAAAGTAGGATTTACCGACTGAACTTAACTACTCCATTTATATCTCTCAGAAAATATGATGCAGGAGACTTCTAAAATATGGGATGGTGTAAAAAGATTATTAATCATACGCTAAATGACAGTGTAATTTGGCAGATTCCAATTTTTTTTTTTTTACAATAACGGCTTTCTGAGTTATCCGAGTTATTCCTAGCAATTTGCATAATAAATCATTCACCGATTACTTGCTTTTCGGTAAATTACTCAGAAAGCCTCTTGTACACAAGCGGATATTTAAGATGCTCGTGTACTGTCCTTCGGCTCTAAATTTTGTGACTTTCATTATAAAAATTCCTTCTGACAGAAGTTCCAGCCTTTTTATTACTCTCAAAATTCAAAGCGTTGAAGTGTACACTCCCCCGCAATGACTTTAATATGATTCGGCAAGTGTACCCTGTCTTACGATGGCGCATTTCCGTCATCTGCTATGCTTCAGACAAATGCTCTCGGAAGACAGGGCCAATCCCCGCAACATCTTGATACATACTCCATATGTTTTTACGAAATTTGCATGAAACTTCTTATTGAATTTAAGTTCATACAACATACACTTGCATGCAAACATGAATGTGTGTTCAATTTTCTTGGGTATCTCTTGCGAATTGTGGGTAGCTCAAATATTGAGAATTGCTTGCCTTTGTGCTGACAGTTCTATCAAATTACAAGAGGCGCTTTAAGATGAATAAGTCAAAAGATTTAATGTCGTAAGTAATTTGAAGAAAAGCTAAATTTTCTTCATGTCTTATGTATTTGGGGTTTAACTGATCGATACAAGTATTTATAGCGAATCGATAAAACAAAATCGGTTTATAAAACAAGAAGGTGAATAAATGTTGAGACCTTCGAATGTAATTTTGCAATTTTTTATTCTGTTTACTTTTTCTAAAGTAAAAGCGAATCTCTTTGAATTTCTACCAACTTAGAAGTAATTATTATTGAACTGAAATATTTTCTGAAAGGACCAAAATTGAAATAAAGTTTTTATCCTTATTAAGTAAGAAATTAAATACTTATGTAAAATATGATAGAGAATCATTTTGGAAAATTCGATATATCTCGAAATTCAATCAATTTTGCCCGAAAAATTAAGTAGCTAATTTTATTTTGGAACTTTCAAATTACTAAAGCTGAGGTTTTCATAATTTTTTAATGTTCAATAGAGTCTTAAAGATTAAAAATACGAAAATATAATGAAATCAAATTAAATACGCTCTTGCATAAAACAATTATTTTTAATTTATATATTTGTATGAATCTATTGTACAAGGAATCATGATGAAGTTCTTTTTTTACCTGAATCGCAATTGGAAACTAAGTTTAGTGAGCATCTTATCTGATATTAATTTATTAAACTAAACTAAAGGATAATAAAAACTTAACTATATATTAGAAAAATAATAATATTTTATTTTGCTTTGTTTGTGTTAATTTTTATAAAAGTTAATAGATACTCACATAAATACGTATCTTTAATTTACAACTTGTTCATAAATGATATTTTCATATTATTAAATAAAAACGCTTCTACATATACATATATGTATGTACTAAAATTCCTAAAATTACAATTTTTTGTGTGTCGAACATTTGAAGATTTTCATGTTGAGAATTAGCTCAACCTCTCTTGTATAAAAGATCAAATGGACATATTTCTTGACCACTTCTACCATATATCTTTAAGCTTAGTTCATATTTAGGCAGTCGAATTAATGACCATTTCAGAAACTTCGTTTGAATTTGTCTGGACCGAAAAAGTAAGTGCATATTAAATAAGTTACCCCTTCAAAGCATTTTTTTCACTTCCCGAAGAAAAGCAAATAAACTGAAAAGGAACAAAGCATTATGTTTGTCCTAAATTTATGAAGCTTATAAAAGTGCCACGCTGCAGTACAGCGTTAATTCCATCCCATTCAGTTCCCTGGAAAACAGCAGCGAAATGGAAGCCAAGGTAATCTCATTACACCATCAGATGGGTTGTGATATGTGTTCCGCTGCTCAACAAAGCTAAAAGATGCTATTTCACGCATTGTTAAACAATTTCTCCCTAACAAGATTTTTAAATGGCTGGGCTTTTACTTCTCTGCGAAAACAAAGCAGCTGAGGAATTTTTTTAAAAAAAATGTTCTGTTTTAACATTAGCCCGGCATGGTGCAAAAATCCGATGTAGAAGGAAATTAAAGCGCGAAAATTTTGCAGCCACTTGTGTAACTCCACGATGAATTCCAAGAAATTGAGTTCTTAAGGGGATTATATTTTGTCAGCGATATTGGTAGAAAGAACTTCGAAATTAATTGGAAGAACTTCGCTTTGCTAATTGTAAAACCATTCGAAAGTTCGTCGAAAGTATTTTCCAACAAAAATTCCATAGCTTCCTCTGGGTTGTTTAAAATCTCCGCCAGAATTTTTGTGTAAATTTAATTAACGTCACTGCTATTGTTGTTCTAGGGCAGAGGAAAAATATTTTCCCTGAAAAAAAAAAAGAAAATTCGGTGCATGCATAACCCGGCAAAATTTCCGACAATTCAGGCCGGGACAGGGCGGACCAATGGTGAATTCATCATTCTTCTTTATCTTTAGTCATTTCCTTTTCTCTTTCCTTAAATTTCCGACATTTCTCAAATTCAAGCGGACAGAACAAGTTGTGAAGAAGTCTTTTATTCTCAGTAATATTCCGCTTTTCCGGGGAGCATAAAACATTTGTGCGATTATATTTCAACGGCCCACATTTGTCCTCCCCGAGGATCTGCTCTGAAAGCTCTTGAGGCTTTTCAAGGAAAATAAACAAAAAGGTTTGCGTAATCATCCTGGAAGGATATGAAAACTTATAATAAATGTTAAGTTGAAACACGTCAAGTCCCTTCCAGCAACTGATACCCTACACCCCCGCTGCAAGTTTGAACGGGTTGACGTACTTGAACTGGGCAAATTTTGGGTTTGATTGCGGGAAGTTTTCGGTATTTTTGGTGAAGGCTCCTCACGAGTTATGCCTCATTCCGGACAATGATTTTGGTAAAGTCCGAAATTAGCGTAGAACTTAGGACATTCACCAGAGAGTCTTCGTCCGGACATAATTTTTTTCCCAGCAGAAATTAAGTATTTTGGGTTTGCTAGTTTCGTTGCTTCCAACTTCTCGAGCAGTATTATGTACAGAATTAATGAAAGTGTGATATTATTGATATTATATAGTAATTTGTCCACACTTGCCGAATTCCAACTGTGTGTTTTTTAACTACATAGTTCAACAGCACAGGCACATTTAGCCTCATTCTGAATGTTCTGGGTTGTTAAACTTTTATAATGGCAATAAATTTGATTATTTGTTGTTAATGCAATGCGCACCGTGCCTCACTTGGGCTGTTTTGGGTGTGTTAAGAATTATAGGTTGCCTGTGGCGGGCTACATTTTAACAACTTAAATTTTTCCCCCGGCGCACCGTACCTAATTTGGGTATAGAACGGGCGTGCCGTGACTCTTTTGGACTAGGTTTTGGCCTGTTAAATTTTTACTCGAGCAAACAAATAATTATTATTACTTACAAAGGTAAATTATACCATAAAGATACTGTCGACATTATATCATTAGCTGTCTTTAAACATAAATAAGGATGTAGTTAGTTTTCTCCACAAAATCGGCGAACTATCGAATACCTTAATTTAAAATAAGTCAATATTGCTAAAACAAAGTTGAAACTAGCAACCATTTAGCCAGCAGCTGAATTTGTGAAGGCGTACAAAAACTTAATTGTGCATGCTCTTTCTAATCAAGATATTCTAAAACGCTTTTCGATATTGAAATTTTACTCTCAACGCGCCAAAAGAAGTTTCACTTCAATAATACTTTAGAAAGTTACCAAAATGTCAAAGCTTTTTCCATAAATTAATATAGTCGTGGTATTTTTAAACAACGCAGACGCATGAGGGACAAATATATTTTAGTGTCAAAAATGTCTAATGCTGTTACACTGAAAATAATTTGAACCATTTTGTAATGATGACAGTCGTTAAATTAAAATAGAAAACTTTAATTACTTAAATTTGAGAACATTGGATAAACACTGCACTGCAAGAAGAGCAGTCAATTTTCAATTGAACATTCAAGAATTTTGCCTGGCTACCTGAAAGTACGAACAAACAATCAAGTTTCCGCCCAATCTGAGAAGGTAATGAATATTCAAGACACAAATTAAGTATTACGAGTAAGGAATGGTGTTTGAGGGTCTAGGAAAAGTAGAGAGCTCTTTCTTTCTAAGTGCAAATGCAAATCCCATCCCTAATTAACATGGAGCCAGGAACAACAGGTTGCTATCCGCTCTTATGCCCTTAGGGCAATCTTGAATGACTGCAATAATGACTCCTGTATTTTCTAGCGAATTTGGTTCCCGTCTAACAGTCGCCTAAGGGGCAGTAAGTCTATTCAATTTTTATTACATATATTTCAGACTTGCGTTTTTTAAATAACTACTTCTAACAAAGTGATGGCCAATTAAAAGTAGACTAAGCAAACTTTGACTGAACGCATGATTTGAACACGCAACTCTTATTTAGAAAAGTGTGCAAATACTCCAAAACCAAATAAAAATATGTCAACAGGCACTTCGATTTTTTCGAAACTAAAAATAAAATCCAGGCTGCGTTCAGAATCATCCAATTACAGTGCTAATAACATAATCACCTGTTAGTTACCTGAATTTGCTCGCGCTGCCCCATGTAATTTGATGTGAACGAGGTGTAAGACAGCTCTGATTTCTGAAAGATGTTGCATCGGATGCCCCTGGTATGAGTTTAGCGAAATTTCTCTTGATTGCAGGTTTCAAGGTATTTTCGTGCCAAAGGTAACGTGCGAACGGATTGAATTACGCATGTCTGCTTTTCAAATTATTCCACGGAGCCGGCGCTGATGGTCTTCGCCTCGGGAGCTCTGCATTTAAATGCTCCTTTTCTGGATAAGAATAATCGGAAGCATCAATGATCCTTCGTTTGATCTTTCCTTTTCGAGCCCCATTCCGACCATTAAAGAATTGGTCTTGCACCTTTTCGCATCTTATACGATAAATCTTATTTACGTAATTGTATTTCAGAAGGTGCGCTGATGCTCATATAATTAATCTTCTGCCGATCTCTTATAAGACATTTTGAGTGATTTATTCATTTTTTTTTTTAAATATCATGGATAAGTATTATATTATATTTAAATACATTATTACTAGAATTTTTTTCTCAATACATAACCGAATTGCAAATTTTTTAATTTACAATTTACAAAATTATTAATAACAATCTTTTGGAAAAAACAAAATCTTACCAATGTTACTTCAGCGATAGTTTACTATCTTAACACTTGTTTTGCATTAACGACACTAAGTTTACGTAAATAAAAAAAAATAAAAAATAAATAAAAAAATAATTTTAATTTATTATTAATAACATTGCTTAAGTATTCTCTAATTCCCAAAATTGTTGGACGTTTTGCCTTTGTAAAATTCGCTATTGGCCTGTTTGATAAACAGGAAAAATGTATTGATTCCAATATTTGAGGTGAAGTAAAAATAATCAGATTCCCATGAAGATATATGTAAATCTATAGAAATTATAGACCTGAATGTGTTTTAAAATTGTTCTGAATTTCTCTCAGTTGAGTGAAAAAAAATTTTATTATCATAATGATCATTTCCAATATTTACAGGACTTTCAATTATTTAAGCTTTCAACAGCATACTAAAAATTTGATATTTCATCAAATAATACATTTTTACATTTCCAAAGATAATGAATATTTCCTTTTAAAATCAAATTAGTAATACCTACAGATATGACGTAAAACAATAACATTTTCATTAATACCTATATAATTTATTTTAAAGTTTAATAAACGGCTGATTAAAACACTATAACCTTTCTCTTTCAATAAATTTTATAAATTCATTCGCAGGTTACTTCAAATAAGAGCGAAGTTTTTATGCCTCTTCTCTTAGTTAATCCGCTTTACAAGTTCTTTATGTCCAGCTGCACTTTTCAATTAAAGCTTATTTTTAATGCAAACAAAATCCGAATTCCGGAAAACTGCACTTAATGCGATATTTATTTTCTGTAGGGTGATGGAGTCCACATTTCAACTTTTCACTTCCCCCGAATTGATGTTAAGTCATCGTCGTAATAGCAACCGCCCACTGAATAATTAAAATGAAAATTGGGCAGTATGACAAGGTATAAAAATCGCTCCTTCTGTGGAGTTCAAAAGCGGAGTTATACGGATTAACCGAATCGATATACACATTTAAAGTTTTGAGTCCAACTTCCCTACCCAGGGTGAATTTACTCTCGACTCAATCAAGGGATAATGAAATCTGTTGTGTTTCCGACATACCATGGAGCCTCGAGGCTTTCGAATAACTTTTAAATAAATTATCTTCGGATGGGTGAGTTGGCCAATTCAATTTGAACATGTAAACCAATTGAACACTTGAATTCCAACCAAACTCAGCGCCGAAACAATTTCGAGCATCACACTGTATCCAGTCGAAAAAGCGGCTAAAAGTTCTAAATAACGAGAAAATTACATTTCGACAAAAAATTCGCATAACGAAATTTTCTAAGCTAAAGCCACGTTCTCTCATCGTTCTAAATTGGCTTCCCAAAACAACATATCCCAACAAAATTGAATATTACAGGGAAGGACTAATCAGCGTAGGAACCGATAAAACATGTGGGAAAGTTCTTCCTTGCGCATTACACAGAGTTGAATCCAATATAATTAATATTCAACATTTTGAAGGTTTCCACAAACACAAAAAAGGAACGAATCCCTTAAAGATTTCAAGAATAAACAAAGGAAATGAAAAGGGAAATGTTCCCCAACATTAATTAAATGGAGACCCTAGAAAGTTTGACAAATGTTTTAATTGTTTTGTGGCTGTATCGACGAATTACCCTTCTTGTCCACTTAATGGTTCCTGGCTTCGGAAACCCCACAGACGTTGCTTTCTAACATTTTAAGACGTTCGTATGGAAGAGCCGTGGTTAGAAGATTAGTGGAGTAAATATATTCGGCTCAAACCATCTCATTAATTATACACTGATGAAAGGGTCGAGTTTAATTATATCCCAAAGCTATTGGGGAGGAAACGCGTAATAAAGCACTTCTGAACATTTTTGTGGATGATGGTCGAATTAGCTGCGATATACAAAATAATTTGTACAAGAAAGTTCATTACCACCACCTTTCTACTTAACCTATTTTCCTTAGATTGATAAGTAAAATAGTAATAAGGGTTATCCGCTTTGCTTTTAGGAGTTATTAGATAAAAAGGACTTGGCGGGATTAATTGAAAGAAGAAAAATTGTTCTACTAATAATAGGGTATATGATAAATTGACTTATCAAACAAAAATAATAGATTCATACCTGCTTTAGTCCTATTATCATGAAAACCAACCTTTTACAAACAGATTTAGATACTTAGAAAAATTTAAAATTATTCGAAGGATTTCAAAGTCACTAATTTCAAATATGATATGAAATTTTTAAAATCCATATGAAAATTTTAGTACATCATTGAAAATTACTTTTATAATTAATTGAAAAAAAAGAGAAATTTACTTTTATGCACTTGAATCCCTGTTAAATCTGATTATTTCAAACATAAAATGTAAATAATTCTACAGAACAGGATTTTAAAATTGCGTGTCATTTCTGATTATTTCGAAATATTTTGTTAACCATCGCTCCAAGTATAAATAAATATGCAATCAAAATCGCCAATCAAAGCTCAGCGCCAAAATCTGTTCAATTGCCGAAATGCGTTTTATTTTTTATACACTTTTACCATTTTATTTAAACACACTTCTATTTCATTTGTTTAAAATTATATGTATAGGCTAGAACTGAAATACCTAAATAATTTAAAATATTAATTTCTAGTAATAGGTGGTGGGTTCAGGCACAACTGCGTCACTGCCATTGAACTAAATATTTATTTGAAATTCATTTTTTCTCATTTTATTTGACGAACAATTCGATTCCGAACCAAGTTTTAAAGATTATTATAGTTTCGCCATGTCCGTCCGTCCGTCATTTTATTCAGAGTCTATTAGGACTAGCGCTGAAATTTGGTACGTGTATAAATAATTCTACCTGTTTTATTATTTATTTATATTCGACTCCAAAGTGACGATTTTCGATTCGGTTTGTTCGGCCAAGATATCACCCTGAACTCAATGTAGAGTCGCCATATATATATTATACATTATTATTTTATTTAGCACTATATTATTCGTATTTTATCGTTTGTAGTGACGGAATCCTAAACTAAACATGGCCCGACATGCTCTTGACCACTTTTTACTACTAATTATGAAAAATATTCATTTTCTTTTTATCAGGTTGCTTTATTGTTGAAGCCATATCATGTTACTGATTAACGGTGTATTCATAAATTAATTCTAAATCTAAATACAAACATACATACCATATAAGTAAATTCAAATTCATACATTATTTTCGTCTGTGTTTTCATAAAAAGGATTTGTATAACAAAAGCTGTCCTCGGCAGTGAAAGCATTTCGATGTATCTATTTTATTTAAATATTCCTTGAAACTGGTAAAAGATGCCTCTTATCTAAGTTTGAACGTTCTTCCACTACCATCGGAAAATTTATTCGAGAACTCTGGTTGAAATATTTCATGAAGGGAACTTTCACCTTTTAATGGAAATTTGTGAAAATGCCACTGTGGCATCACCCATAAACCCACAAAATATGCTCTATCACTAGTAACCAAAATTTTGGGGATTTAATCGTGTTTAGATTTCCACCAGATGCTGTAGCTTGAGCATAACTCATTTTTGTGGTAAGTGAACTTCGTCTGAGGAATATGATAATGCTCGTCTGGGTGAGTAGCAAATTTCTGGAAATGAATGCGTTTTACCACAAAGAGTTTCGTGGTAAATTGAATGGAAGGAATGGAACAAAATAAATCGCTTAAGGGTTTAACACAGAATTTATGCTGCTATAAAAGGGGCGCCCGCATCTATTCCGGGGGATAAATCTGTCGGGGCAGTCTAAGGAATAAAATTTAAACACTTCGAATTCCTCATGAATTGCTTCCTTAAAAAAATACATTGCTTCAGGATTACTAAATCCCTTGTTTAATTCCCTGTTCTCTCTACCTAATTGGATGTATTCACAATAACTCATTAAAATTGCCTTCAATTCCGCCCGATTTGTCCTATCGTCGCGACGTCCTTCTGTGCGTTTGTCAAAACTTTTTTATGAGTTTTCTAAGAACACGAAAACGTCGGTGGCCGCACGACTCCAATGAGTCAGGCCATCAAAAATCCCATCTCCTGCTCAGTCATAAAAATTCACGCCGGTTTCTTTGGGCTCTTACTTCGCCAGTATTCGGCTGATTCCATAAAATCTTGATGGCTATTTCAAATAACTCGAAGGTAGCGGAGTGGCCCAAGGAACCTCTCGAGATCTGCTTTCGTTTCGTCCTCATACACTACATGGAAATTGGTTCGCAAATTGTAAGCGAAAAGTTTTCTCAGATTGAAACAGGACATGCCGAAGGTTTTGGGTTTGGATATGCTGATGAATGCATTAAGGGAGCTTTTCTTTTCCCTTCTTTTCTTTTAATGAGCCCGTTTAATTATAATTTCCTTCCTTACTACAACCTGGGCTTTATTCGGTAAGGTTTTTGAACAATTCGAGTCTTGTCCTTTGTTCGGAAGGTCCCATCTGGAATTAAAATGGGAAAACTTAAAGTTAGTGCCACATTACTTTGTATTGTTATTGCGTAAGGATAAAAACTTAGAACCGATCGACTGGAAGGTTAGCAAAAGCAAAAATAGGTTATCTAAGAACGGTAGGTACTTTCATTTTTTGTCAGTTTTTACCGCAGAATAACTGACTTATAGCCCCGAAATATGGTTGATCTTTGAAACTTATTTCAGTAGTCAAATAAAATTTAATTAAACAAATAGGCCAACAAATATAAATAATATATATATAAAGTAAATGACAAATTTTATTACAATCCAAGTATCGTTGTCACCGTTTTGAAAAAGGACGTTTTGCAAACAACGGGTTTAAAATAATAATTTCTGATAACAGAACCGTTTGAAAAGCTAACTAAAATTCCTATAAATTCTGTAATTTACTGAATTTTAATATAAAATTTAACATACACACATATATACATATGTATATTCTGAAGTAGATATGCTTTAATAAAATGTAGGAAATAAATCAATTTTGCGAACATCAAACAGCGAATCTTACTATCGATTAATTTCTAGGGACTTCTTTAAATTTTAATATTCCAAATTCTTTGTATATTTGAATGAGAAATTTTTTCAGAATATATGCTAATTTTTAAATAAGTCATCTATCTGTTCAGTAAAGTAAGACAAAATTAGAGAAACAATTAGTACCTACACAATAAAAAATTATTTTCGTACATTTGACAGTAAAGCTATTAGTAGAAAAATAAAAAAAAATTTACCTTTCCAAATTATGTTCTCAAAATAAAGTGATCATTAAAACTGATGAAATTTTACACACTTAGTAATTTATATATTAAACATTTACAACATTTTTCCGATAAACTAAAACGAATCTGTGCAACAATCAGAGGCTACTTTTAAATATTTTTATAGTCGTTTTGACTTTGATTGACCTCAAGCCTCTAGTGTTATAGTGATTGACAAAACTAACAAAAATGTGTTCCAGAATAATTAAATTGCTAATGGATTTCGTATTACATACATATATTTTAAACTCAAACCTTCATAACTCGGTTCAGACTGAGAATACAGTAAACATGTCTTGATAAATTTTGTTTGTTACATTATTCTGAACTGAAATAACAAGATTTTATTCATGGCGCAACCTTTTCGCAAAAATCAGAAGTTGATCAACTCACATTCTCAAAGAAGATAGGATAAAATTAAAGTAACTTTTTACAAGTCTACAAAAATCTTAGGCTTTACGCCAATACATTTTGCAAGTTAATCATTTTATGAGATTTTTTTTCAATATTCCTTTATTGAGTAAGTTATTTTAATCCAGCCACTAGAACTAGAACTACATTTAGATTCATAAGTATTTTTTAACAAATACTTTAAATGAAGATAAATAAAGATAATTATTGTATAGGTACTAACATTATCGGTGATGGATTTATGTGTATGTTTCATATGTCACTAATTGTTCGCCATTCACAGACACTTCAAACTGTTTTAAACACTCGAAATAAATAGCCCAATTCAGACAAATTTTATTGTGAGCGAGAGACAATTATTTTTAGACATTTAGAAAAACGTTCCCCATCTGACGATGGCCGCAATTTCGCTGGAGAAAAGGTTTTATCGTGTGCATTAATTTTATGTAGCTATCCCCTAAATGGGGCTCTCGTATGTGGGGCGAGAAATGCAGTGTTATTGTTTATTGCGCCGCTATCTCATGAGTGATGGCCATTAAAATAAAAGCATTTCGTCTGCAGGTTGTTTTGCATTTCACGGTTTATTATCTCTGGTCCCAATTCGAGTGACAGCAATACGTGGCGCATGTAAACTTTAGTTGATTCTAGGATTATAGGGTTTTTTAACGAGGCATAAACATATACCCTACCAATTTCACTTTCGTAACGACTCTAGTAGATTATTCCAAATGATTATTTTATTTTATTAGTTCAATACAAATAAACGAAATACACTTATTAGTAAAATAAACATTATTGTAAATTGCAAACAAAAGCTCAATGAAATACATATGTATGCAATGCACATATGCATATGAATTGTTGTATTATTACTTAATCAATGATAAAAGAATTTGTTATTGAAAAATATTTTCTTTGAGCAAAAAAATGAGCAACAGCCTTACTTTATTAATTATTATCATTAATATTTTTCGTATTCTTTTGAATATAATTTTATAATAAAATTATATAAATAAAAACGACTCGACTTAACCTTTTAACATAATTTGCATTACCACTTCTTTTCCCGTAACAATTTATTTGCATTAAAAACAAATAAATATCTTGCAGTTATGCTACAACACTCACTGGGAATAACCTTCAAAAATTCACAAGAAGTGATCTTGGAAACAACCATCCACATCTAAGTAAAACAATGGCACAAAAGATCGTTTGTAAAATAAAATAAAATTAAAACAATTTCAAATAAGTCACTTACCCTGCGTGAAGGTGGTGAAAAATTAAAATACAAACGACGATCATACGATCAAATAAATAAACTTAAAGTGATCTCTCCTAAGGGCCTCCCACTAAAATATTGCTTTGATGAAATCATCATGACTCAAAGCGTAAAGCAAGGGTAAGCGCCTTAGGTCCTCTAGTAACTGAATCTAGCATCAAATAAATTTCATGGACCATAAATTTTTGGGTTGACCAAAATCGTTTATGGCTCCCCTTTGAATGATAAAAAAGAGCGGCAAAAAGGCACGATCGCCACCTTGATGGTTGAAAGAAGTCGAATAGATTTGATTATGATGATATTACTCACGCTTTGGGTGAATTTCACGGTTAACGATGTCATTTGTTGAGGTGAAGTGAGTTTTATCTAGAACTCCACATGATCATAATTTGCGGCTTGCGATCGTAAATGTCAATTTAACGGCGATAAAATTGAATATCTCCAATTAGTTTTAACGCTAAAAAATATTTTGTTTCCACGCATGAAATATAACACTCTTAAGCGTCTTAACCCGACAATGGAATCAGGAAGTAAGCGTTATTAAAAAAATGTTGAAAGAAATTTCCAAATTGAGCAATATCAAATTCAAGGAGGTTTCGGGCGATTAGTTAATCTGATTTTACTCATTTCCGACAAATACATTTAATGATTTGAATAGTAAGCCTCTACGCAACACTTAACAGGATTTTACGCATGCCAGTAGGTGAAAGTATTTAAGAAACGTAATTAGACTATTTCATGATATTTTCGAAGTGATATTTTTATGTTTTGTACATTTTTGAAAACGAAAAATTATTCCATTGGTCAAAGATTGTCTTCCTACATTTATGATCTTTTCGATCGTACAATTATTGAATATTTCAGCAATCAACAATATTATATAGATTCGATTATTTGGATAATTAAAGTTCTGAAGTATTTAAGCAATTGATACAATTATTATAAGTAATGTAATCAAAACTAGTTTAACCAAAATATTAGAGTAGGTAATAGAGAATATCTGACAAGTTTCTGATTTATTTAATAAAAAATTAAATTAAACTCAAATGACTAGATTGACAATAGATAACAAAATATTTATTTATTGAATTTTGAGTACAAATCCTGAATATATTCTATGTTATATTAAAAGGAAGTTATTAAAATTTATTTTTGAAATGTTGTACTATTGTAATAATCCCGCGATCGAGCGCCTTTATATAATAGAATCGTGTATGGTGTATGTATTCAGTTAATCTGCCTTTTTTCTTATAAAACAAAATCTTTGAATTTTAAATGATTAAAGCTTACTTAAGCGTTAAAATTAATCTTTGAATAATTGAACTATGCAAAAGAAGAAGAGCTCCCAAGTGGCACGTAAAATCACTGAACCCACGCCACCCACATATTCAAAAACATTTGAGAAGTTTTCTGGAGAATTCGCCGCGCTCTAAATTGAACTAAAATATCACTTTAGGCCTCCAAAGAAGTAGACGACCCACAGTCCTCGTGGCTGCTCCCAAAACCTACATAAAAATTGAATTTCACTCGGTTCGCCAGACGAAGATCTCATGTCCGTCGTATGGTGGCTCAAGTAAAGGCATGGAGCATAAAATTTAAGAAGTTTTTCGGTATCACCAAGGATTTCGAAAGAATTATGAGGAATAACATGGGAAGTCATAATTTGGGCGGCGCAGAATTCAGGGCGACTCCATAAAATCGAGTTCTTAAGGAAGACCGACCGCGCCGCCGTTGTTCGTTATTTGTTCGCCCCGGCCGGCGCTGTTTTATGATTTCACGCTGCGAACTGTTAATGAGGAAATCCAACAAGGAGCATCTTCCACCGGCGATATGTGGGCACTTCTTCATTGGTGTATTTATTTAGTTTAGGGACTTTAATTAAATTTCCTCCAGACAGTCTGTCTGTCACAGCACGCCAGGAGCAGGCTTTTCCGCCGGCGACGGCCGTTTGCTTTCCACTGCGTGCTTTCGCTCGTGGTGAAAGAATTAATGTGTCTGGCGGGTTCAACGAGAATCATTCGTTCAATTTCTTCGATTATCAATCCGTTTATTTTTGGAAACCCATAAACTGTATCTTCTGCTTCTCATGGGTCGGAGTAGATACTCGAAAATTAATTTAGTGGTATTAATGGAAAGGAAACTCTTCTTGATTATTTTAGGATTATTAGACAAATTGAGATTTTAATTAAAAATTACAAGTTACAAACTGAGGTTAATAACTAGTTGATTTTCTGTAGTAAAAATATCTAAATTCTTGTTGAATGCCCGCCCGATGTACATTCAAACATTTTCCATTTATCAAGCCCGTAACAGATACATGTTGTCGAACAATGAAACGCGTCTACAACAGGCCCAAATTTCACCTAAAGAAAGGCAGATATAAAGAGTCTACATCTATTGCTTTGCTAACATCCGAAGTTTAAATTTTTATTTTTATTTTGCAGGCGTCTCTATGATTTTATTTCTCTTCAAAAATGCTACGGGCCCGATTCGGACGTATATCGGACGCTTCTTCAATTCCGGGCGTGCTGTGGGCTCATTTCGGGCCTATATAATTTTACTCGGGTTGTTACTTATTTTACATTATGAGAGCATTTCCGATACAAGGCACATCTTTATATTGTACTATTTCAAGCAAAACTACAAACCACAAAATACAACAACATCTAAAGTCTAAATCACTTTAAGAATTTCGCTCAAAACAAAACGAAAACAAGCCGAAAATGGAACCCTTTTAAAACGAATGTCTTAAAAGCTTTAAGAAATTCCCATAACCGTCAAATGACGTGATCATGACCTTAATATTTAAGTAAAAATTTTAGGTCATAGTTAATATATTAAGTAAAAATTTTAAAATCATAGGAAAATATCCTACAACTCTTCTTTGTTTTTTGTTCCTTGGTTGTCCTATTTTCATTTATCTGCATAAAACGCGATTAATAGATTAGATGAACTCTTGATGAAATATGTTTTCTTACCATTTCATTAATATTCAATTTATTTTCTGCTTAACATTTCGACATCCGTTTAAATTAAGTAACCTCAACCAAACCTCTATTAAAATTCATTCATTCTTTCATTTTTAATATATCTTCATCGCTGTGCTTGTCCGATTTCTTCTTTTTCAATAACACAAAGAGACGGCAAACAAAATACTTTCATAACCGCAGAAATATCAATGAAATAAATTTGTGATCAAATTTAATTAAAAAAGGTTCACCATCCACTAATTGACCACAATTCGCTTCGACCTAAAAAAACTTTCATTGCTCCTTTCATATTTTGTTCTCTTTGGTTTATTTTCAATGAACTTCCAATTAAATGTCTCAATTCCAATCAAACTTCGCTGATCAATTCATCGATTACTTCGCGTGCCGGGCAGCCTCTTATAATTTATTTAATTCATAAAAAGTGTGGTAAAAAGTAATCAAATGAATTTAAAATTTCTTTTCAAATTTCAATCAAAGAAATTTCATTTTATTTAGGATGAATGAATTTGACTTTGAATAATTTCTTTCTGCTTCCGATAATTTAATTTAGGAATGCAGGTACATTTACGAATTAATTTTAGATACTTATATACATAGTATTAAGAACATTTACATTATAAATTTAAGAGTGTTTTACAGAAAAAATTCAAAACTTTTTACAATTAGAATTTTTTTAATTTCGATAGGTTTGCGTTTAATGCGAAAGTATTCTTTTCCGAAACAATTTGTACAAATAAAGAGCATAATGTTATTACGAGCCTGTATTTTGAAATGGGACCCTAATATACATACATACATATCCGAAATTTCGTTCAGTTTGTTTTTTGGTTACTCTCTTTCTGTTTGAACATAAGATCCGCACAATGCAGATGAACATTTTAACTAAAATTCGAAGTTCCTAACTAAAGAAGAGGCTGAAATACCTATGGAAACTGTGACAAGAGCTGAAAATTCTGGAAATGGCTGAATCGATTTCCGCCTAGAGATTCATCTAAGAATCATTTCGGCAATACCAGTTTAAAAAAAAAACAAAATAGTGAAATCGATTCATACGTTCTGAAGCTATGATGTCATAGACACACAAACAGACAGACAAAGGCTTCAAACTTATAACACACCTATTTTGAATCGGTCCAATTCTTGAAAGTTATTAGGAACCATGCATACATCAATGAAACCGAAAATAAATCAAACTTTACCCAATAAAGTCAATACACAAAATATTTTGTGGTTTAACATTTTCTGTTAGTTTTTGGCTTTCAAATGTATGCTCCAGGAGCTTCTAAGAAAATCTTATGGATATTGTATTGTAAAATCGGAGTATGTAAGTATTATAGATTTTTGATTTTTTTAAAAACTTATTTTATTCTTTGTTTTATATTAATTCATAAGTTACTAAAAATTAAAAATTTCTTGTAAAAGTCTTATTTTATATGTTCACATCCTCATAAATTAATATTTAATACGCATTTTAACTGTAATTTTATGCATAGTCGTATGTACATATAATAGCATATGCGAACAAATTGATTATTGGCTTTATATGTGCCACCCAAGTACACATACTTATTAAATTGATTGCATAATTTATTAATCTTTTAATAGTTCGCAGCCTAGGGGCAATTAAACAAATTGGATTAAAGGGCCAGTCAATCACTGGGGCTCAAGCAAGACGCACCCTCCGCCCGCGACCACACGAGGGACCCAATAAATGTCGTATTGCTTGAATAAATTGTCACAGTTGAAAGTACGACAAATGCCCTTGGGGAGTATGCAGATAAGGGCGAGGCCCTTGCGTTCTTCTCTCCGACCTCTAAGTACTTAGTTTGCTCGGGAGCATTTTTGTTTGAAGAGCCCGTGTGTGGCGGGCCTTACGCCAGTTGTCTTCAAGTAGGTGAGTCCTAAGAAAAACGAAGAGTGGCCCAAACCCACCTGCACGCCGTGGAGTGCGCTTGGCTGCGATTTCACGACGAATTTATGTCTTCTGGATGTGAATCGGAGAGGTCAGCCTCGAGGGCCATTTCTGTTCGCTGGCAACGAGATTTTGTCAGGAGCGCTGTTTGCTCTGCCCGCAAGAGCAATTGGCGGCCGGGCTTCGGTTATTCGGCTGACCGCAAACCACTCGTCATGTTTGTCCAGCAAGTCACTCGCGTGGCGTGGCGTATTGAAATTTTACGGCAAACACTTCACCAGCTTCAGGTTGGGTCAAACGCCCAAACGTCTTCCCGGGGAGGCGCTCGAGTGTGAGCCGCTGCTCACTTTTTGGAGCCACTTATTTGTTTTGTTGGCCGTTAAGAAATCGGCCACCCGTAACTTGATAGGAACTCGCCGGGCTTCATGATACCTCCAAGATCACGAGTTCCGCTGTTTTCAGGACTGCGGCGACGAAAAGCCGGTTAAATTTTGAGTTCAGCTCGTCAAGCACGGGGCTTTGATTTCACATGATAGTGAAATTCAATATTTTCGCACGGCGAACTATAGCCCCGCGAGAAGTTTAAATCGCCGCGACTACCCTCGGAAGCGACTCTTCCAAATTGCGGCGAAAATTAACAAATATTCCTTTGTAACAAAGAATTGCCTTCTTTAAATGTTGCTTGACGACAATGCATCATAATCAAGTCAGTCACAACATACATATTTCGAAAAATTTCCGAGACCTTCATTATCTCTTTAATTAAATGACCAATTTTTTTTCAAAGAATTGGCAAATCATTTCTATAGGATTTTTTCTGTAGATTACTAATTCGTAAATGAAAATGCTCAATCAGGAACCCTTTTCGAGAAAAAAAGGATTAAAAATTACAAAATGTGATATTTTGGCCATTTATGAAAAATTATTACAAAATAACGAATTAATCCAGAAGCTTATAATGTTTCTCAAAGGATAGCTGAAATCTTAAGCTATTATATAATATAAAAATACAAAAAGCTTTGAAATAATTCGAAATAATCAGTGAATTTTACTTTTTTCCATAAACTGATTATTTCATACAAAGGGATGATGAATAAAAAACACGGCAACTTGTTCGCCAATATGTGTAAAAAGGGCTATAGAGATAAGTTGTATTTGATATTTCTAGGACTCAGGCTTTCATTTAAGCGACGTAAAGACTTCTACATATTTATTTATTTATTTATTTATTTATTCATCCAATAGTTTACAAGTAAATAAAACATAGCGAATATGAGTAGATACCTGTAAACCCTACTGAGATATATAAAATATCTGTGTGTAGTAATAACTTACAAACTAAATCAAATCAAAAACTACTAGACAAGTAAAAAATCCATTCACAACATCCAAAGAACTCAAGTACAGTAGAACTTAGAAAAATTCAACAAAAAACATAAAATTTATAGGTTTTTAATTGTATAAATTCCTCTATAATAACAATTGGACAAAAATAGATATTATAATTTTTGATTGTATCTACAAGTAATTAGGTAATATGATCAGATATTATCCAGTTTTTCAATTTAGATTTACAATATTTAAAGCAGCTTAAAGTCTTGAGATCTTTAGGGAGACCATTAAAAAGCTGAATAGCTTTAATAAAACTATTTCTACCACCAACAGTCTTACATATTTGAGGTAATAAAAGATTTTTATTTCTAGTGATACTGTTAGAGTTTTTGTACTTATTCATTAACTTTCTATAATGAAAGGCAGGAGATTCCAAGGCGAAAAGTTGATCCAAATTCAATGGTCTTTTATAATGAACAAAATAATAAACCTTTATTTATCAATGATTTTTTAAAAATGGGCAAAATACGGTCTTTTGTATGTTTGGATGCTATTTTTCTCGCAAACAAGAGCTGATTGTGCATTTCCAGAATTCGTAATCTACGAAACAAAAACCTATAGATATGATATGCTATTTATTTGGAAAAAAAAAAAGAAAAATTAAATTTGTTGACCAGTGATCATCAGTTATAACAAAAATCCATTTTTTAATCAGATTTATTAATAATCAGGTTCGCGTTAATAGCTTCAACACTCAATTTCAAAGGATGCTGATAAAAGAGTAAAATATGTCACCTTTTTTTGCACATCCTACGAAAATAAACACTTTATATTAAAAGCATTTCCAAAGTAAACAATATAATGTAATAGGTATAGAAAATAACTTTATTTTTCACTATTTTTGAATACTCACTTAAGGAGCATTCGAGCTTTGGAGTACTTGAGTTCTTGAGTCTTATGGCATACATTGCTTATTCGTAATTTCTGGGCCTTTTACAAGATTTTTAAACCCATCTATACGAACTTGAAACTGTCAGACAAAATATTCCTTTAGCATCCATCTAAAGCTTTGATTCAATCAAAATGTTAATACATCCCAATTAGATATTTGTAAACAATGTCCAATAAATCAACGAATAATTTGCTTTGTATCACGAAATTACTTTGAACGTTTACTGAGAAGTGCAAGTGCATGCAAATTCGAAAAGGGGTTACAAATTGAAACAATAAGTGGTATTTCATTTTAGTGTATGTTTGTAATTTACCAATATTTACTTAAATATTATTGTTTTTCTAGAGGGTAGGCTAAATTTCTTACTAAAACAAAATCAATTTTCCGCGCCAACTTTCTTCTGGTGGCGTTTTACCTTTTCGGCAAAAAGAGCTACCTTTTATCAAATAATTCAGTTTTCTACTAATTCTCCCATTTCTTGTTGCAGCACGACCGTAAATATTCAAAAGTCGAAGAAACCACAAAAACATCCGCTCAAGGCGGCCTAAAGACGTCCGTCAGCGAAAGGCGGTCCGACTCAAAGGCGACACGGAGACCTGCTTAGCCCTCGACAGTCGACACGACGGAGGTCGTGTAGTTGCAGCTTTGATTTAAATTCAAAAGAAAAAGAGACCTGAGACCTGATAACAAGAATTGTTGGCTGATGCGTTTCTTCCTGGCGTGCCCAACTGCTGGGAAATAAAATCGAACTTTGATCGCACCTTTTAGATATCGTTTTATTGCAGACCTCCTTGTTCTCACCATGCTCTCAGGGAATTTTTAATTGATGATTAGAAATCTGGTCGCAATTACATTGCTTGAGGGTTGAGGAAATTTGAAAAAATTACTAAAAATTTATTACATAGATGTCTAATAACTGACGACTCATATTTTCAGTGGCTAGAAAGTAATATAATTTATTTTCTTGTCTAAACCTATAAAACATACACATAACCAAAATTATAACGCACCGAACATGTCAAGCGCGACAAAAATGTCTTACTGCAAATAAAAAAATATTCATAACTTCTCGTAAAACCCATTTACAGCGATGATAACCTCTGATTACGCCGATTTAACTACAATAATCTGAAACAGTAGAAAATAATTTACAATAGTTACGACTTTTATTTATTTATCTACGCACATATTAACATTTCTTTTAAATAAATTCAAAATAATAAAATCGTGGATTCAAATATTACTCGACTTGCAGAGTGTACATAGTTATTTTCGTAAATATAATATTCAGAATATTCTCTTAAAATGTCGCAATTTATATTATATGTTGAATGTTCTTCTTATTTCCTTATTATAAATATTAATAACGAATTCTAACAACGATAAAAAGTAAAATTTAATATATAGTTAAATAAATATAATACGATTATATGTAGCTTGGGGACTGTATCGAAAAGTTGACTATAGTTGTGTCATTAAATTAACCCGATGAATTTTAAGACCTTTAGTTGTTGTTGCTCTCAGACCTCTATTACTAAATTTTTTATTCAGGCTACTAGTTTTATCTTTTTCTTTAAAGATAAAATTTCAAATGGTAACAAATATTTCTGAAATTCTAGAAATTCAGAAGTAACAATCTCTGATCAAACTCTAATTTATTTTACAGAAGAGCACTTTGAATGAATAAAAAGAATATTTAATTGAAAGAATTATATCCAGCAGAGTTCTTTTATGTTCAGTTCAGAGTTCAAATAAATCTATGGGTAGTTTTAGACTGTTTGCAAATAGTCCGTAGCATAGTACAAAAAACGCTCTATTTAAACTTTAACCGTTATTATTTGCAGTTTTATTGATAAATAAAACCACCTGCAAATAGCTTCGCATACAAACGTTTTAATAGCAAACAGAAGATGTGCAAACATTTTACTTTGTGCCCAGAGGTTGTTACGGAGCTATTGTCAAAAGCCATGGGAAATTTGCCTTTTCCTGCTAAAAATCAATGACGGAGCTCCGCACCGAGTTCCTCATGTTTGCCTTTGTTATGAGATAATTAAATGTTGTGTCGTGGCTAATTGTTTGCGCTCGCTGCCAACATAATTTCCAGCAGCGTGCACGATGCAGGGTCACTTTCTCAATTATCGCTAAACGCCTTTATTCACTTTATTCATGAAAGGAAAAGGTTCGTCCTTCCTCTAAAAAGAGGCCCTAACCCAACAATGCATATATGGATCAAGTACGCGGCATTTTTTAAAACTCTATTTCTATGGACCATGGCATTGTTGCCACTTGTTGGTTCTTTTCAAGCCACCCTGTGAATTCAATCTAATAAAGCAGTAAGTTCTCAGCTGAGTGCTTATTAGTTGGCTGCAAAGGAAGGCAATCGTCTGTTCTTTGAGCGATAGTCTGTCTGGGGCTCCTTTTGAACCACATCCACGGACGGACGAAGCTGACAAGGCTATTGGACATAATTTTTATGGTGGCAGACGAAAATTAATAAACGTCTCGGAGGATAAGCATAAAATTTATTTATGAGATCTCTTCCTAGTAATCGAAGCACTGCGAGGGGATTGAGCTCCGACTGTGTCTGGAATTTCTTCTTTCTAATTAATTTGTGGTAATTGGAATATTTCTCGGGAACAAAAGGGCATCATGGGACGAGCAATTTGTAGAATGCCTCCGGTGTCTAGGGTGATCTATTAGAAAATTTGTTGCGCTCACTGGCGGCAGCAGGTTCGTTCTTCCGACTTTCTACATTTTTTTTTTTAAATATATGTATGTATTTTCTTTTCTACTTGTGGCTAGCCCATCCGATGTGGTTTCTGTGCAGCAAAATCGTTTGGGAAAAAAGCAATTACTTGGAAGGTGTCCCTACGACATCGATCTTATAACATCCTATTTATTTTTATTATTTTGGGACAGTAACAGAGACCATTTTATTTTTGAATGTGGGGCAACCAGATTGATTAATTCGTTTTATCAAAAAGAAGAAGGAAAACAGGTAAAAAAGGTAACAACAACGATTCGTATTCAGTATTCCTTTTTGACGAACAAGCTAAATTCAACGTTCGCGTGTTCGTGTATATCTGAACGTATATGCTATAAAAGGAAATTGAATTTTCGTGTATATTTAAAACATTCAAAACTTAAATTCGAAATTCAGATGTAATTCTTAAAATGTTGTCTTGCCGATTCAAGGATTTAGAAGACCCTCAATTAATTATTGCTTCTTAACTTCAACCATTCTTGGCACGAAATGACATTTTATGTCGTCGACTCCCTAAATCGTGCTGTGCGCACTTTTGAATTTAAAAATAAAGAAAAATACAATAATCTTTTTATTCACATCACATTTCCGACGGTGTCGCTTTTAACACCTTCAGTGAAGGGTTTTCTTTTTTCGATTTACTTCCTTTCGGGTCCGACATACCGATGACACGGCCGATAGCAGTATAAAAATGCGCCCTTTCTCAGAACCGTGTTTCGCGGGAAAAAAAAATTGAACTGGAAACATTTCATTATATGCAAAATAAGACATTGGAAGAAACGTAAAAGAAGCTAAACGAAATGGAGGCATTTGCTGAGGAGCACCCAGTGAGCAAGATCTGTATCGCAAAAATGTACAGACGACATTCCAGCCAAAAGGGCTAGAGGGCCATGCGAGGACTCGTTAATAAACCCAAAAGATCGCTATCACTTGCCTCCGTTGCGATCTGTCTTGATGCGCAGCAAACTGTCGATTACGTAATTGAGCAAGCCGCATCAAGATGATAAGCCAAGAACAAAAGAATTGGCGCCATTGCACAAATTTCCTCTGTTCGTGGGAAAACGTTTCGATAGATCAAGACCATCAAGACTATCAGCTCAAATTTCAGATATGCAAGTTTAATAACAAAATTTCAATTTATATAAGAAAATTTAAAAAGAAAGTAGGTCAGGCCAAATCAGTAATTTGCATGTACCCTTCAAAACCATTTGGTACTACAATTCTCAAATAACCTTATTTCAAAAACGAATTTTAATAAAATACATAGTTATTTATTAACACATTACCTCCCACTATTGTTTCTAAAGAAAACTTCCTCTGGATATATTTACATAAATTAAAACTAGTTACAAATTATAATATAATTCAATAATACTTTTGAAATCAAAAATTGAAATATGTGCTATCCTACTAGCGATGCCACGAAAGACAAGGAACGTTCATACCTTACAAAATAAGCAATGAAAAATGCAATCTTCTCTTGGCAAATTTAAGATGAGACGAGGGAACCAAACTTTAAAAATGAGAATAAATGCGGTTGACCATTACTATTTTTGATTTTCTTTCTAACAATATCAGAAATGGCATCTAACATTAATATAGGAATTACTCTAAAATACAAAACTACTCGCAAATTTTATTCGAACATAATTCAGTCTAATTCTTTGAAAAAAGCGGAATTTTATGAACTACATTTTTTCTCATAGCCATTTTTCTCGAAAAATTGAGAATTTTCGTGATATTTATAAACAACTAAAATTCAATCCGTTTCATTCCCTAAAAATACAAACATCGGGTTAAATTAAGGGTACTCTAGGCAATATGTTCTAGAGATCAAAATAAAGATATTCACAAAAATCCTGCTTGGTGGGAATTTTTTCGAAATTTAGCTCTTTTATATCTTTATTTCCTAGGATATTGCCGGTAATACCTTTCGAAAAATTTTAAGTCTGACGAGAAGTGCGAGCAGCGATTCCACATTAGCTAATAACTAATAATTAGAAAATAATTCAAATTTTCCATGCAAAATATTTTTGGTCTCTCAGTCGCGGCTATCTCTTAAGGTGTATTATGAGTTATTTCATCAAATAGTTATGCACTAAAATACAAATTTAAACTAGTCAATAATATTCTGAATATTTACAAGATAATTCTTTTTCGTTTCTAATTACAGACCAAAATTTCTTCTAAGCTGACGAATATTTTCACGTTAGGTAGTAGAAGAGTTCAACTTTTCATAACTATCTTGTTATTATTACTTTTATTTTAATAACCAGAATTTACTGAAAAAATCAATCATTCATCAATATAGAATCTCTTCAATTTATAACAAAAATGTCTAAAAATCTTTTCTTATGTACATACCTATATTTTCGCGCAGATCGAAACTATAATTGATAAATTAATTGACTATACATTTTCACATATTAGAGTAAAAAATTAATTATGTAAATTTTTATTACATTAAATGAGCCGGAGACGAAAAAATATTCATGTTTGGCATTTGCTGCTCATATGTCGGGTGGGTGGGTAGGGTATGATATTTCAGTATTCCCATGTCATTATTTTAGTAAAACGTGAATTTAGTTTTAGTTAAATTAAAATGTAATTACTTGCAAATGGCACCAACGGAAAAAAAGTTTCAGTAAAGTTGTAAAATTATGTGGTGAAAGGGGGGTTTCCCCGATTATTCATAATTTTATTATGTGTATAGGGATAGAATTGGTTCTTTTCAGTCTGTACCATGTAAACGAACGTGACTTTTAACATTTGAAAAGGTACATACGGGTCGAATTGGTAACCTCCTCTTTTTTAAGTCAGTTAAAAAGCAATTAAACCTGAAAACCATTTTCATTTAGTAAAATACTTTTCTGGTATTGAAGGTTTTGAGCGCGCATTTAAGGTATTTTAATTTGGCTCTGTTTTTCACGCTATGACAAGACAAGAAAATTGGTTTTATGTTGCCAAATAAAATTACGTGCCCACAGTGTAATTTCAATTTTAAGTCAGCGAATTTTTTCGCACTGAATATAAATTTAAATTGCGATATGTGGAAATTGTACATTTCAATTCCTTCAGCTTCGCATAAAAATTTGCTTTGAAGGTAAATTTATAGTCCCTGTGAGTGCCAGACTTGTCACATATTTATAAATAAGCAAACAAGTTACAAGTCAACTGATAGAACCGAATTTACTGAAAAGTATACAAACGAACAAATTCTCCTGACAAGAACTTACTTCACATATTTGCATGGCAAAGTGAATTTATGAACCAGTGATTCAGTTCATGTTTCTGTTTGGTGTTTGTTTGTATTATCCGCCGAAAGCCAATATTCCATTTTAAAGAAAACTTTATTCAATATAACGTATTTTAAATGTAGTTTTGTATTTAAGGTCTATAGTTTTGATGTAAGTAAATAAAAATCTCTGGTTTTTGGGATAATGTAACTTCTTTGAAATTCAGGAAAATCATTAACTTCGAGTAATTTTTTCAAGGCCAGAATCACAAATTTTAAAATTAGTTGACTCTGTTTTTTGTGAACATTTACTTAAAGACCCTGCTATCAAATGTTAGCAAAGATATTTCCAATATGATTCTCGTTTTCTTACAAAACATCTTTTGGAATTTTGTGAATATTAATATTTTTTCCTTCAAGTTTGGTTGTTCATGCTGTACTTAACTGGCCAATTGTTCAAAACGTTGACATATTTAGTCTAGACTAGAATCTAAAATGGTATTAGTTACATCTTCAACCTGTTTAACTGATAGGAAAAAATATATTGGTATTTAAGTTAAACTGACCTATTCTAAAAGTAGAGAAATAGAAGAAAACGATAAAAAGCAAGTGAGTACTTTAAATATTATTGTAAGTAGGTAGAATGACTTCAACTTTTTCACAGTTTAAGTATACTCAAGTTCTATATGATCACAATTCCATAACATAACGCATAAACAAAAAAAGGAATTTTTATAAATTGAAAATATTTGCATCTTGGTTAATTAGTATTTATAACTTTTAATATTAAACTTTAACCCGCGAAAAAATTAAATTTGCTTTAGCGTCTTCATGGATACTGCATATGAGTTACGTTTAATTTTTCTATTATAAATTAAAATTATTCTGATTTAAAAAAAAAAATTAAAAATGTGTTAAAGAACCATTCACTATAAAATAAAAAGCACATTTTTGTAGTATTTATACGTATTAATCTACTTGAAATTCACACTGCGTATATATTTGATAAATAAAATTAAATCACTGCTTTAATATAAAGTTAAAATTTGAAATACCAGCAAATAAATCGGGCCAACCGTTACTTTGGAACTCTGATTCGATTTTCTCAAAAAGTATTATATAAAACTTACAACTGTCAAAGTTATACCTACAGAAAGTGAGTTTCATGTTGATTAAAATGACTATAAATTTATTCTAAAGTACCGTCTTAAAAACATTTTATTTCTGAAGAAGTTAAAATAAATTTTACGAAAAGTTCACTTTCAACCTGTTCAAACTCTTCCTTGGGCTAAAAAATACCCTCAAGTACTGTAACATCCTGATAAATTAGAGACCGTTTTTTAAAGTTAGTTTGTTTTCTAACGAATAATAAAAAATTATAATTGAGGTGCATTTGGCGCCATCTGAACTCAGTCCCAAGCATTCATCCCCTGCCCTATTTGAAGCATATCGTTGCAAGAAAATTGAAATTCAGCACAGAAAAAAAAAGTAATTTGCATATTGCTCGCGAAGAAGAATTCTATAAGAAATGCCTCAAGCTGCGTTGAACTCGTTAATTTAAAAATGTTTGCAGAACTTGGCTACCGCAAAAGCTCTGCGGTCCCGCCGCCGTTTTAATAAACTAAAACCTGAAACTCGCCCCCGATAAAATTATACTCGAGCTTACTTAAGACAGAGCCCACCTCTCGCCGGAATTTAGTAGTTGGGTCAGTCCCAGTCCAGGCGAATCTTTAAAAATATTGATTCGTTAAATCAACCCCTAAATGTTTGTAGGCATTGGTTCATGTGGATGGGGACATGTTGCATTAGCCGGTAGCCAGATTCGTGAATTTGTTGCTGGGGGAAAGTGTTTGTTGAGCAACAATTTCACTAAAACTAGCGCTGGCAACAAAAGTTTTGTTGCGAAGCTTCTGGATGTACGCAGTCGCCGCACCCGCACACTGCTGCTGCTCGGCTGACGGCTGTGGGCGCAAGGCGCCACTGTCGTGCTGCCGGAGCCGGACGTTGAGTGCAGCGCCCGCAACATTTGCCCGTGTTGAGAAGGAGCTGCGCGGACGTAACGGCCGCGCGTTGTGGGTAGTTCGAACGGGACCATTGTGCGATTCGGTTCGCATGGAGGAAGTTTGAAGTGCGCGTCGTCCGAGACGTTTTTAGATTACTTCGCCACTAGCCGCTGGAATTAAAAAAGTGATCATGCACCGCGAGTGCGCTAATCCGCGTGTTTGGTCTCGTGCTAATTAGAGGAAATGGATCGTGTTTCGGCGGCGGCTGCTGGTGCTGATCATCCGCGGTTTTTAACGATCATCGAGTGTTAGCCGCTAGCCGGACAGATCGGCTAGTTTGCTACTTTGTGCGCGAGCCAGAAGACGGCTCTTGGCCACAGATCGTGCGAGTTCAGAAAGGTGTCGAGGTGGTCGAGGCGCAAATCGCGGGACACGCACGATCCGAGGAATGGGTCCGGGGTTCCCGGAAAGAAAACAATTCGCAGCCCGGAGGGAGAGAGACGTGGCCAGGATTACTCTGACCATTTAGGATTACTCGGATGCTCGACGCGAAAGATCTTTTGTTTGTGCAAAAGTGTTTATTATCGGCGAACGTACGGCTCGTAATCCCTCACCGGATTCTCCTTCAGTTGTTCGTCCGTTTTCGCTTTTATTCCTGGGGGATTTTGTGAATAGATGCCCGACACCCGGTGTAATCTGCTCCCAGTGATGATACAATTTTCCCTCGAATTTATTGGGGGTGTCCGGCTGTGGTGTCCTAAATAGTTTCCTCGGTTCCCTGCGTAAATGTGAAAAAATGGGTTCCAGTTGATGTGATTACTGCAACAAGTTGCTTTTAGTGATAGTTCTATTTCTGTGGCGGCCCCGCACCCTCCCCCGCACCACCAAGGGAGCGAATTTGCTTGCGGCGAGTGGCCCTCGAGACAAGTGCGAGGTGCGTTCGCTCGGCTCAAGGAGCAGTGAATGAAGTCGGCTGGACGCAACTCCTAGAAGAAAGGTGCCGTGCCGTGCGCCGCGAGTGCTGTGACACGTGAAGTGACGGCGATGTTTCGTGATATGAAGAAGTTGTGCTCCTGCCAGCGGATCGGGATTCACCTCGTCGCCCTCTATTTCGTTTTCACTCAGTTTTGGATAGCCGGGAAGATCCTGCCCGACGAGAATGGTAAGCGTCACTCGTTTCACCCATAGAGTGCTAGAATCAAGATTTAGATTCTCGGATAGTTGCCCTAGAACCCCACTTACAGCTTGCAGCTGCTCGGGATTTATTTTTCAATTTGTATAATTTCTGTATAGTACAAAAACGCACTATCGAGAAAAATTTTTAAATTCTATTACTCACTATTGATTCAAATTTATTTTCGGCATTGTTGCCTTTGTGAAGTAACAACTACAAAATAAAAGATTAATGCATGACCGAAAAAGCTACAGCAAAGAATGATTATTGAGTATTGTTTGTTTTGAGCAAACAAACATCTATCGAATTTCAAAAAGTACTGCTGTTTTCCATGCTGTTTGGCTAGAAAGAGGCTTATTTATTTATTTTTAGGTACATTACATACACTCTTTCCGCAGATGAAGCCGTTTTTACGAAATGTTTTGCCTGTTTTTAACAAGATTGTAGGCTTGGTTTTTGTACTCCTCTGTTTTAACGTTAGCGTAGAAATATGAAATTATACTCTTTTATTATTGTTTTTTGTTTTTTATTACAGTCAAGTCTCTATTTAACGAACTCGCTTTATGTAAAAAAAAAGGGGAAGCAAACAAGATTTACAACTCCTAAAGATAAATTCGAATGTATTTGCAATTTGTAGTTTTATGAATTGTTGGATTGCTTAAAATTAAAGAATTTATTGCAACTTAAGTTTTGCGCGAGTTCGTTATATAGAAAATAAAATGTTCTGTAATAGAAAACATAGGTCGAAAATAATTCGTTTTATGGAGATGTTCATTAAGTATACAAAATCGTTAAAGTTCATTATTGGGAAAATATTTTGTTGGTTATAAATTTTTGTATCTTATATTTTTAACTTTAAATTTTTATAAGATTTTATGTTAACGCCGACTAGTGACAATAAATTCCTTAATATTTAATAAAATCCAAAAAAAAAATTACTTTTCGTAACAATGGAATTAATAGGAATCTTGAAATCAAGTCTTAAAATTATAAGACTTACGGGAAAAAGACATGACAGTATTTCGCAAAACGATTGTGAGTTTCCTGCAATGAAGAATTTGATTATAATAATCAGAACAAGAAACTTCCCTGCATATGTATTTTTATATCGTCAGCATAAATTAATAAATAAATTCTTGTTTATAACAACCAAATTATTTTCTTATTTGGAACCATTAAACTTTGCATAATATTTAAATTAAAAAAAAAATGAATTTAATGGAATAATACCTAAGTAATGATATTCTATGAGATGTTTAATTTATAAAAAAAAAATCACGGGAAATTTCAAAATTAATATACATGCAATATTCCGATATTCGTTACTTTTTAAAAACTTATATCGTACTGAGTTGTTGCTACGACACAGTAGCAAGTGAAAAAAATCATTTAAATACTTCTATTTCTAAAATCGTGAGTGCATCAAAATATGAAAAATTTAATTTCAAACAACAAATGTTTTACTTATATACAAAAACTGTTTGGAAAGATATTTTGATATTTTTATCTTAATTTGTAATTATAACTAAAAATACACTCGAGTTCAACATTTATTACTTTCTTATCTAGGAATTTGATTTGTTTTTTAATTTCTTTCAAAATAATTCTTTGAGTCGCAATATTTGTCAATTAAATTATCACCGAAAACTGCAATTTTTTACAAAGGGTCATAAGAATTTGATAAAGTTTGCCCTTATGTTGATAAGTGAAAGTGAAAGTCGAAAATAATAGAGTATTTATTTAAGACGCATTCCATCAGCGAATCTGCAAAATTTTTTATTTTGATGCAACTTGGAAAGCATCTTCGTTTTTAAATTTGTACGAAGGAAACCCACCGTAGGTCTATTATAATTCTGGCGAATTCTGAATACATATGCCTCATTTTAGACATATCGACCATTTAAATTAGTTTATGTTTTAGCTGCAATAATTAATTATCTATCCTACCTTTGGGTCCGGTTGATTTGAAAATACGGCAATGAATTAAACCTGTGATAGATTTGAGTTAAGTGCTCGTATACTTGGCATACTTTATGAAGTGTTTCTCGGTTTCTGCTTTGCCTCTAGCGCTCCTGTGACATTAAGGCCCATAGATTCTCCGTGGGGCCAAGGTCGGGGCTGGCTGGCTGAAACTTGAACTCTTTTCAAACTATGTTACGTGATTACCCGCACGGTCTGAATCAAAATAGTTTTCGCTGCAAAATAAATTTAGATCAATCAAATGGTGGGAACGTATTTTACTAACAGAGTTTTAAACGCGTTTTTGGGGCACTATGCATTTAATTATTTTTCTATTATTTTAATCTGTTTTTTTTCACGCATCTTTCAGTAACATTTCATAAATTGATTTATTTTTTTATTACTTAAATATCTAAGAATTAAATATTCAAACATTTAATATTAATCAAGTCTAAATTTAAGATACCATAAGTCAATAGTAACAAAATTATTATTTGAACACGATATTTCATATAGCAACTTAATTTCGCTTTATGTAACTCTGAAACCTTTTGAGAATAGATTTTTTCCAATAAAATTTGTTCCTCATCGTGGAGTTTCAGATCCCCAAATATTGACAATGGTATTTTAAAGAGCCTTTTATAAGCTTCACAAATTGCCTTCAGCCTCTTCTGTCGCAAAAAAGAATTTCAGCAACGTTTGGAACAAAGAACATTTTTAAGATGTTTTCTAGTTTATTAAGGTTATATTTATAATAGTGATTAGAAAATGTTTGCAGATTATATACAATACATACACATATTCTAATTTTTTTCCATGGAGATAAAAATATGAAATTAAATTAAATTACGCACCATTATAAAATATTTCATAAAAATTAAATTTACACGGATGTTCACGGAAATTGCAGATATCTTTTAACACCTGATTACAAATTTACTATTATGTTTAGTCTCAACTGAAAACACCCACCTAATATAACCATAAAATTCAGTTTTCTCCGCCAAGTATGCGGATAATCTGGTGCTAATTGTAGAAATCACGTAAATTCCTGGTAGTGAAGACGCAACATATTTTATATTTAACAAGATAAAAGTCTGAGTAGAGTGGAAACGAAATGGGAAAAATACCTACCTCAAGAAACATCATCAAAAAGAGCAAAATGTTGAGGACATACATAAGTAAATATGAGAACTAAATTATCCACTTTTCTTATTGAAACACGAATGAGAATGTTAATGGACACGTTTTCATTAAATCATAAATCACTAGCTTATCGGCTTGTGTCGTTTAAGGCAGTTGTTTGTGTTCTCTATTTTGCCTGATTAACTTTATCATTATTTGAAATGAGCTAGAGAGCTTAATAGTGCAATTTAAAAAGGCAACACCTCTCTAAAAGTATTATTAATGTGTGAAGTTAATAATAATTTAATTTTTGAATGCTTATTCTCGCAACAAGTCTCACTAACCCTGAAAATATTCAAGATTGACGCTAATTTAAATAGAGTTTAAGATCATATTGTTAATATTTCACCATTCCTTGGAGAAAATCCCCATCGTGAGCTTCAAAAGCCACTTTTATAAATAACTTAATTTTATGTCCATTGCAATGAACACAGAGTTGAAAAGGATAAAAAGGATTTTCTTTTGATTTCATACGAATAATTCCTTTTAAAATTTTTCCGGTTTGGTTAGCATTTGGATTATCCCACAAAAAAATATCTCATTTTTATATCACTTAATTCCCCTTATCGCAGTAAAAGCTAAGGTTTAAAAAACTACCTTCGGGGATGTATATAAAAATAAGGCTTAAACTCAGCTAATAGAGTTTTATGGTTGAGCAACTTGTGATGCAACAAAATTTTTAGTTTCCTCTTTGACATTGTAAAAGCATCGTTTCGGTATAGATTTATCGCTTCAGGGATTCTTTCGGGCATGTCAACTCTATTTTTCTATTTTTGGTATCTTTAGGTGCCATCTATTTTGTTTCAAACCATTTTTTGAGCTCTGGTGTGCCATTTTTCGTTATCTATTTGAACAACTTATGAAATTTAAGGGGGTTTTAAAGGGAACCTAAGTTGAAATTTGTTCATTGTTAGTATATTTGGACATATATTTAAATATATGTAGATTCCCGACAGAACAGAACAGAAAAACATACCAAAGCGAACTTTGGATATATGTATACGAACAGTGTTTTCATTGGTTATTATTATATTTTGTAAGCGAATGAAACATTTTTATTGTAATAAGTACAACACCTTTTCAAAGGGATTCTTTACATCGAGTTAAATGGTGTTTATATTAATTTTTGTTCCAACTTATTTTTTAAACTTTTTTAATAAAACCATCAAGGATGATGCCGTTTTACGAGGACTTGAATTAAGGTTCAAAAGAATAACTGAAAAGGGTAAATACCTTCTTAAAGTTGTATCTTTACATCAACGTCTTACTAGTCTAAAAAAATAAAGGCTTTATGAAAACACAGGTTTTTGGGGAAACGTTTTTTAACGAAAACTATGAAATTAACCAATCTGGATTATTAAAATTCTGTTTATATTAGTTCATAAACTATTAATGCAAATTATTAGTATTATTATTATAATGGGCCAGCATGTGCAATGGATCGATAGAGAAACATAATACATCTAATTCTCTTTTTACACGGTAGATACGATACCAAAAAATTCGTGTAAATAGATATTGGCTAAATGGAAAAATAGTAGATTGGTTCCAGACCTAAAAACGCAACTGAAAAGTACAATAAACCATATGAAAAAATTCTTGTTAGAGTTCACTAAAGAATTTATTTCGTGCTTACACATTTTAATTCATTAAACATATTATAAAAAATAAATTATATTTTGAAAACGAGAAAAGAATATCTGAAATTCATTAATATGCAAAAAGTAAAAAGAATATAAACATAACAAAATTTTATGCATTGTCACTTTCTGACAATAAACGCTTTACGTCTTTACTCTATGCATAATTCGGGCAATCTCACTCATATACGCATATAGTCGACATAATCTAACTGAATTGTGAAAAATATAAGGCGAAGTTGCAATGCATACAATGTGAGGACTGAGGAGTGAGAATAAAAAAATTCATAGAAACACCAAAAAAAAATAAAAAATCAAAAGAAAAATTCATCAGAAAAATTCGTAGAATATTGAAAATCGTTTAAAGCAAAACAATTCGTGTAAAAAGAGAATTGTTTTTTTCTTTTTAACTCGTGTTAAATCAAATTCGTTTAAAAAAAATTCGTGTAAAAAGAGAATTAGGTGTACTAGTAAATCATTTCTATAGAATTTTTTACGTAGATTACAAATTTGTAAATGAAAATTTGTAATCTTAAGCTATTATATAAAAATACAAAAGGCCTTAAAAAATTGCGAAATATGCTCCATGAAATTAATTGACTTTTTTAAATAAGCCGATTATTTCATATAATAAATGGCGAATAAAGAACATGGCAAGTGCACACTCATGAAGTACTTGTTCGCCAAAATATTTTAAAAGGATTATTAAGATAAATTGGCATTTAATATTATAAACAGAGACTCAAGAAAAATTTATTGTAGACCGGTATAACTCTTTAGCTTCTGAGAAAAAGCATTTTTCTAAATTCAAAAAATCAGTTTTATCCAATAACAAACAAATAATATTTTTGGTTTTTTTTTTGTCGTGATTTTATATGAATTAATTTACGAATATTTTATTTAAAGTAAATAAAAGCATTGAACTATTGAAATTTAAAAGATTTGAGATATTTTGTTGAGAATTCAAAAATGGTTCAACGTCTTTAGCCTAAAGCTTTAAGAATAAATTTAAGTCATCATTTATTAAAAAATTTCCAACAATTGGCTAAGTACGTATACTAACAATTTTATAATATACGTATAGAAGTGATTCTTAGGCTTTTAACGATGATGGAACAAATATCTGAAAAACTATTCAGTGGAATTAGTTGAAATTTTACTAACTTATCAAAAATATATATTTACTGCTCTTGTTTGCGCTTAAAACTAAAAGCTTTTAAATAAACACTAAAAAAAACAATTTTCTATGGGTTTAAAAGGTGGCGTAACTCCTTAAAGTGCAAAAAATAATATTCCCTCTTAAAAGGTATATAAATTTTAATATTCGCAACAGTGCAATGGTGCGCTTTTTTATTCTGGCGCTGTATCTCGTTGCATGTTGTGTTGAACATTTTACAGAAGATTTTAAATTGCATATAACTCCAAAAATGTGTATGCAATGAATCTTTCCCTTTTTATTTAATATATTGTATAAAGTGATAACCAGCAATAAACCCAACGAAATATGAGCACTATGGCAGAATGAAGCGCCGCTGGTGATGATGGAGCGAGGTGAGAAAATATGAAATCAGTGAAACTGCTCACTTAATAAGAAATGAAGACGTGATAAGCGGGATTAATTCCCGGACGTGTTCTTGGGTGAGAAACGCGCCGTGAGCACAAAATTCTTATCTCGTACGTTTGTATGCCAGGCATGCATAGTCGAGGACTGCAAGAAAATTCCGATAGATTCGAATTTGATAATTCTGGCTGGGAATGTGCAGTCATGCGTGACTCCGATCGCCTTTCCATCATCCACCTACGAATGACAGAAATCGAACACGCATAAGAAATGTCAGGAGCGTCGTCAATTTTATGTTTACTAGAAGACGGCCGACAGATTCTTACTGCCGATAAGGGCGACTAAGATCCTGAGGTGAATGGCACAGATAAATTGTGGGCCGCGGAGTGTGATGGATTCGAAACGCACCTTCAAAGAGATTCGTGAGGGCCACAAACAAAACGTTGCGGCGGCGGCGCGGGCGGCAGCGGAGGCTCTTTTGAGCCCCCTATTGTGCAGTTCTGATTATTTTGAAATCAAAGCCGCATCTCGGAGCACGGGGAAATCGGATTCGTGCTCGAATTTCACTCCGGTCTCCTTTGATACCATGCCAAACTCTTGAAAGGAGACATTAGACGAGGAGCCCCCGCACAAAACGAGCCCGTCAGGAAACTAGAAAAATTGGACGTGAAAGCCCACTTTAGAGCCTACAAGCACTCCTCCGGCCAGCTGAGCTAGATCCAAGCGAGGCTAAGAGATGCCAGCTGAGGATGCTGTGGATGCTGCGCTCAAAGGAGATCGCTTTAAATAGGTCCTCAAGTCGGACGGGGTTCAATTGACATTCGAGTAGATTGAAACTCGCAGGCATTCTCTATTAAGTGCTGTTTATAATTCTCCGTCTTGGCGGCGGATGCTGGGTCCAGAGGCGACTAGGAGGAGTCCTGCGGTCGCGCTCGTCTCTGTTTTCATACCACTCGCAATTGAATTTACGCACTGCGGCGCGTTCTTCATTACGAGCGCGCATATTTGCTCTTGGCTCGGTGTCTTGTTAACGAAGTCACTTCATCGCCAATTAGGCCTTGGGGGCAGCTCAACTGGCTCTTAATTGCAGACACATCGGATTAATAAAGAGTTAACCGGGGCCGCGCTCGGGCACCATGTCAACGAGGAGGCCGCGCTTTATTATCGCGCGATATCAATTTAATGCGAACGCAGCCGTCCTATCCGCGAAGACATTCCTCGGGTCCATTTCAGTTCATCTCCATAATTGCGCCCTCGAATCGAGACCTCTTTGATCCTGCTCTTAGCCGGGCTCTGAAAGCAGGTGCATGCGGCCGAATTCCATTTTTTGCGAGAAAATTATTGGACAATCATCTTAAAAAAGGAGCTCAATTTTGCATAACTATATTGAGTTTTTCAGAGATTTAATTAGTGCTACATTGCACTAAAACCTCATTATACCTTACTAAACACTTTTATACCTGAATCATACTAATGGGTTTACATAAAAAATAAACAAAAATTGTTTTATTGGAACAATCCCAATTGACTAACGGAGGCATTTACACGTTCGTTAACAAAATTTTATTTTTTCATATTATAGTCAGAGGTAGAGTGGAATCATTCCTTTTAAATTAAATTACAGTTTTCCATTCTATTAGGAGGAATTAGTGGTAGTGATTAATTTCTTAGTAATGGACTCGAAATATTGGTCAATTTTATTAAAAGCAATTGTACTTCTAATTTAATTTTTCTACATTCTCGAAAGGCAGCTAGGAAATAACCTCCTTTAATAATATTGTCACCACCAATTATCTTATCAGAATTTTGTTTAACTAATTGATATTTAATTAAAAACAAGTAGTAGGATGCATTAAAATTTAACTAAATATTTGAAATATATTATACGGTGCACTTGGAAAGTAAATTACTAAAGACAAATTTGAATAAAATGTGTACATATTTGATTGAAGTTTTTTATTAACCTTACAAGATTTGGCTTTGATTTCAAATTAAAAACCGAATTTTATATTTGCTTTAGTAACCTTTTACTATTTATTTGCCCTGATGATTTCTTCCAAACGATTTGGCATAATTGTTACAAGTTTTCTTAAAACTTCTAATGGATTGAGTTCCATTCCTCCTCCAGTACTATATACTTTAAAGTCGTAAAAATTTATCCATCGACTCTTTTCAATTTTCCTTACAAGATTATCCCACAAGATCTCAATAGCATTCATGTCAGGGCTTTGAGCAGGTCACATAATTGAAATGAAGGAAATGAATAACTATAAAACATTAATAGGATTTTTTTTAAATAGTATATCTACTTGCACCTTATTTACTACTCTGCAGAGCACAATCATTTTTTTAATTAGTTTAATTTGCAATTATTATACTTAAAGTATAAATAAAAACATGTATGCATATTGTAAAAATAATGGTTAAACGTGATTAGTTATGATGCAATTATTCTTTGTTTAAGCAATTAATTTGCTGTATTATTTCATCAAAATGAAAATCCAATTTGTGTTATAGTTATGCATACCCAATGTTTTATCGAAAATATAAAGTCGATATCCAGTAAAGTTCAAATTCTACGAAAATCGACTAACGGCCCAACTTTTACGAGTTAAATTTATCTGTGGTTACGTATTCCTGACATTTTGTCGATTTTCACGCCGATTCAGTAATTAAGCGGTTAATTGGAAAGGCGTTCTGTCAGCCAATGGCAGTTAGCATCCTAATCACACTCAATGCTCAAATAAATAAAAGATTTTCTATGTAAATTAGCGTCAGAGTTCGCGTTTCCCAGGCACTTCGACAGCATCCCGGGGCCCTCAATAAATCGATACTTTTCCGCAGCGCACTCTGCGAGACGTTTTCGTTGACGTACGACTCCAGAAAAAATACCTGCCCTTCGGTGTCGCGGCATTTTACGGTGGTATAAGAAAACCGCTGCATGATAACGCGGAAATAATGAGCATGTCACCTGAGACCATCCTCTCGAGTTTCCGACAGCAGCGCGATGACAATGGAACGCGTTAATTAACTTGACCACTGGGCAGCCAGCGGTGAGATGAGTGCGTCACTCGGGTATTATATTTTTTTTTTCTTTTTTTTTCATAGGTATTAGGTTTAGATAGGCAGGGCCATTTTGCCGCCCGTGTCAAGCCGTCGGAGGAGTGACATTTGGAGCAGGCCAAGCCCGACGAAAGAGTTTCTTTCAGCGGCGTGGCCCGATGCATAAACCTGTCGGCGGGGATTTCCCACATTGCAAGCGCACGGAGACGCTGGTCCCTAATTGATCTCGATTAGGACCCGATGCGACCGAGTCAAATGTCAATCTGCTTCAATCACTTGTCTCATTATGAATTCCATCGCGCATTTGAATATTTCCGAGCCAGAAGGTATACTCATTGAGCCCGGATTTGGCCCTTTATACCGACCCGACTTTTCGACAAACCCACTCGCCATCGCTCAGAATCAGAGGGCTCGGGAATTATGTGCTCTTTGTATGCAAAGTGTGGGCACGTTTGCAGCAGATACGGCTTCCAATTAATCAATCAAATATCACGGCTTACGCTGCACTCCATTCTGGGCGCTGACCGGCTCCCAGAAGTCCCGAAGGAAAGTTTCTCGTTTTTATGTCACGCGCGGCACGTTTCTGTTTTACAGCTGGTACCTACAGGCCCTCTGGAGCAGCTTCGGCTCCCCGAATTCAGTAGAATGCAAGTGTAACTTAAATGCATTTTCGTTTACGAGCTCCGAATTGATATGCTCGGCTATGCCCTTGCTCATAACCGGCTTTTAGGAGGTATTTCATTTGAATGCAAAAGCAGCTTTACACATGCCCAGCGAAGGCATGACAGAATTTTGGATGATCGGCTTAAGAAATTATAGAGATTTTGTAGGTCGAATTGTTTTACATGTTCATATTTCTAATAATGAAACACCCTAGCCAACAACATTCCAAAATTTAGGTTCAGTCACCAGGTCCCCAAGATTAATTTGAAAACGAGAATGAAATTCTCATATAATGTCTATGCTTGCTTCATAACTAATTTGAAAGCAAATACTTCGTTGTATTTATAGATACCTTTCTAAAGACGCCCCACTCAGTGGGGTAAATGAAAAAACCTATTTGAGTACAATTATCACTCTATGAATAAAAACAAATTAGTTTTTCCAAAAATCTCATAATTTTTATTAGTTAGGTCATTAATCAATCTACATACATACGTCCGTATATCAAACTTCATCTTAATAGATATATAAATGATATTATATAAATTGTATAAATAAGTTAGCTACGAAAACCTAAACATGAGAATAGATTTAATCTTAAACCTCAACGTATTTTTATGAAACATACACAATGAGAAGTATCAATTGAACATTAAATATGCTAAATATTCAATTACTTACCATTAAAGTAGTGAAATTACATCGAAGAATAAAATAACTATATATTACTTTAATCACGGTGTAGAGACGTTCATTTCAAATCGAAAGTGGTGAATGTGGTGCATTCCATTCAATTCCGCAAAATCTGCGAAGCTAAAACTCCATTCATTTTAGTATTAAGTACAATTGGCAGCCTTGTCCATCTATTGTATAAAGTTACATAAAGCTTCATATTCTCAGACCGTCAATTTTATTTGCTTTTAAAATACTTATAATGTGATGATTATCACATAATTTTTTAATAAGTTTACTTATAAAAAGGTTTCAATAAAATAGTCTGAATTAATTAATTTTAAAATATTAACTATAAGTGTTTTGTGGATTTTGGGTAAATTTTTTATAAGGAACACCTGAATATCCCTATCTTTCAATAATTTATGAGGTATACTTTTCAAACGCAGACGTCTACATTATCAATTTTATAGGTCTGCTCTTTCGAATAAGGTTTTCGTAGTCTATGCAAAATTCAACCAATTCGACCCTTTGCCCATAAAATTAACGGCGGCAAATGCAAATGAAAGGAAAAGGAACTCCGTTTGGCTTAATGGAGTTTTATTACCCAACTCATCAACTCATTTTCGTGCTTAATTTTCGGGGATTAAATGAATATATTATTACGGACAAATTAAATTAGAAGATGAAGATCAAAAGAATTTACTTCCTTTTCTGTTTGTTTGGTAATGAAGATAATTATTTTTAAAAATATGTATATTAGTTGAACTAGCTTTGAGGAAAAAAGCTTGGATGTTATGCATAGAGCTATACGATATATTTGGTTTTTGTTGAAGTTGTACACGTTTTCAAAATCGTTCGTTTTTTTCCTTCATAACATCACAAACATGGTGATAAAAATATAACACAAAAAGCTTCACAACTCTAAAGCTATTTGATGCCGAAAGAGAACTGTGCAAGTCGGTGTATTTGCATTTACAAAGGGCAGAGAAATTGATATTGTTTGGTCATCCATCCAGTTAAAATTTCAAAAGTACAACATCAAGACTACAGGAAAAAATTGTTGATGACATTCGAAATCAATACGTTCAGCCCATTTTTCCATCACACTTTTATTGAGCTTGTTCGACCGGAAAAAGAAATATTTCCTACAGAGGCCATTATTTGAATTTTGCAATTAAGTGTCCTCTAGCGCTCGCGATCTTCGCCCAAAATAGAATCCTTTGGAATTATAATTTATTTGTTTTGCTAGAGAATTAGAAAGTCAAACTCAACGAAAGACGTCTATTTTTCATTTAAGCAAGGCTTCCAGAATGAAATTGGAAATCAAATTGACGTTTTACAATTTGCAGTCAGACTTAATATCAAAATGTGAGATTAAAGTATGAATTTTTAAATCTACCGAGAAATTAATTGTTCTTGATTTTTTATTACAAGGAAAAGTACATACAATTTTTTTTTAAATTTTTCGCAAAACCATTAATTCATGATTTTCTAAGTATTGTTTTCCAAGAGCCTGATTGATAGAAAAGCAAAAATTCGTCTCCGAAAACAGAGAACATTTGAATACCTGAGTGTATATGTGAAAACGAACAAATTTCTAATTACTCAGACTGAGAAAACGTGATTTACCTCTGCAGAAAACATAAAATTCATTTAAAATTAAAAAGAATGAGATTTTCTTATTTTCTTCAAGTAAACTCAGCTTCCAGGTTTGTCTTAGCTGCGAGAGTCTTTGCTGCCTGTTTTAATTTGTTATCAAATTTTTTCATTACTTCCCAGTGGCAATATGGTTTTTAACTTCTTCGTAATCATCTACTCCAGAAACAATTTACAGGCTATAACTTTTTAAAAATTGTAGTAACAATGTCTGAGTGGAATTTGAATTTCAGGTCAACTTGCTCTTAGCATTTTAAATATCAACTTTTCTAGAGAGAAAATCTTTAATTAAATAAAAATAAAAGCGAAGAGATGGAACTCTACAGCACTTTAAATTTATAAAAATTTTAGTTATTTATCTATTTACTATCTTCAATTTGCCAACCTCGATTTCGCAGACAAATTCACGGTTTATGGATTTTATAGTGTGACAGAATTTCTGTTTTTCACCTAGTTTTTTGCAATTGTATTTCTCGTTGGATTTTGAACCTAATTAAGCGAAACGTTGAACTTTTTGCTTTAATAGGTAACTACAATTTAGAGAGAGCGAAAAAATGTGGTCCTATATCAAATTAAACTCATATGAGGAAACGGCGGATAGAGGGTTTGGAAAAGGCTCGGATGGCGCCCTCTGGATGTTTATTGAGGGTCTATGAAAATACAAAGTTCTATTTTTATGGAAATCGAAATGTCCATCTCGTGCTGATGTTTTTATTTTGGTTCGTTGCAGGTCCTTTGTCGGAAGTCCAAACAGCCGTCGGCCTGGAAGTCTCGCTGCCTTGCGACCTCATGCCCGGAACCATGATTTCCGACAAGGTTCAGCTCGTCATCTGGTACAAGGAGGGCAACGTGAAGCCAATTTACACGTAAGTTTTGATATTGTTCGCCAGTTTTCACATTGATCACAGGGCCCTGGAAAACTCGTGCTCAATGAAAAGCGCCACTGCCACGCGGCCGCTGCGACGGGCTGCTCATGGCCAATTGAAATTTGTCACGCCATTAAAAGAAAGCAAAGAATGCGAGGGTGACATTTGGTTTTATAGGAACATGACGACTGTTTTTTAATGGGCGCGACTCGACTCCGGGACAAATCGAAGGCGGTTCGACGGAGCATTGTTCTTGCAAGTGGTGTTAAATTTAGTCGAAGTCCTTCCTTAAATTAGAGTGTTTACGAGAATAGTTGAGCGATGCGTGATTTCTTCGGTTTGTTCGACTCATTTACACGCTCGAAACGGCCCTGCAAGACCCTTAGGTATTCGTTTAAAGTGTTCACGCCAGAAATAGCGCCCTGATTCCTAAGATATATATTGCAAGGTCTCGATAGTGCTCAATATAATTTTAATGTCCCATCAATAAAGCGCTCTTAATTTCCTTGAGAGCCGCCGAAAGATATTAGCCGGGAAAAGGCCTATCTCTGTAACGTGGCACTTTGTCGGTCGTGTGTGATTTTATTGGGCACGAAACTTTCCCACTTGTCCCTCAGAATGACTAAGCAAAATTATGTGCGTGTTGGGCGTGGGTCGTATTTCACCCTGCCCTGACAGCTTCAAGGCATTGTTAAATTTTTAGTGGACTTTACCTTTCAACTAAATTGTCGTATTATTGAATAAGCGCTGAGAGCAGTTGATAGTTTTACATGGCAAGGACACTTATGAGCAACATTCCTGTCAGGTCCTTGTGGGAATTAATTGCAGCTTTACATTTATTAATTTCAAAATGCAGTGGCGTAGCTGATGGTCCGCAGGGCCCCCCGCGCGGTGGGTCCCGACCTTCGGGGGTCCCCGCTTACCCTAAAAAATCTTTAAAATTCAATTTAATCAATCCTTAATAACCTCGCTTTTAACGCAGACAATTAAAATCCACTTAACGCAGGGTGTCGGCGGTTATTTATTAGATTTGTAAAAACAAACGACCCAAAGCCATGTAACGTAGGGCGTTTGCGCTGATTTATATTAAATGTGCATGTATTAAGAAATAATTTTAATACTCACGAATCAAACCCATTTTACGCAGGGCCTCTGCATTATTATAATTTATACTAAATGTGTAGGTAAAAGACAATTCTTAAACACAAACGAACCAAACCCATGTAATGTAGTCCAACTACCGTGACTATAGTTGGTAGAAAATTTGTATTTATCTAAAATGCGAGCAAACTGGATGAAACTTTTTCTTTAATTTACAACTTTTTATTATATTCACAGTTTTTCATACTTCTGAATTTAACGCTTGTTTGAATGAATATATGACAAGCTACTACAAACTAACTTGTAATCTGTATATAACACCAGTTTGAAATATCATATCTATATATAATACTTATATACATACATATAGACATGCATCAGATGTTTAAACTTTCGCGTCACGATTCTGTCCATGAAGAATAGAGAGAAGAAGTCCAATCCCCACGGGATTTCATATGAAGAATCTGTCCGCAAAAATAATAGTAATAGTGTGACAGGGTTTTGATCGCTTACGTTTAAGCGACTCACAAGCCCTGTGTTATAAAGTTTCGTTAGCGTTTAAAATAAATTATATTGATAAATTAAAAATCCCCATTGAGATTTATGCGAGGAGGCCTCTGAGTTCTCAGCTACGCCACTGTTCAAAGGCCTAGAGTTTGCCTAGCTTAAATTTATAACACCAAACCCATCAGCATCATAAAATTCATTCATTCAAGGTAGTTCTTTGCCAAGATTTTCATACCTACTAAAACTAACAATAATAAAATGATTTGACAATATCTGTCATTTAAAAATCCACAATCAACCGTGAGGCATTAAAAAATAAAAACATAAAAAAAAAATCATTTCAAAAGATTAGCTCTTTTAATAATTATCATAGTTAGCTTCTTTACCTTTTTTATAGTGTAATTTAACTACTATCGTTGTTGATTATGGTCCCAATTAAATTCAGCATTTTTTCAATTAAGTCGAATTAACCCAAACCGAATTAAACACTTTTCCAATTCAAAAACTAAAAACAAGACGTACACTATATTGCAGTGAATTAAAAGCGAAAGTTTTAAACTTTACGATGTATAATAATATTTCAAAATGCTAAAATTTAAATATCATTCAGCTTCGAAAGGATTTTGGTTTTCAAAACAACAAAACATTTAATTTTGAAAGTAAATTGCTTCCTTGTTTTAATATCGAATACAAAAATTGTTCGATTCAAACGCAGCAATAAAGGCTTTATTAAAATGGTCTTAAATGAAATTTTTTTTTAGAAAAGTACAAAGTAAAAATAATACCAGAAACGTTTAATTTTAAAACACCTTACCTTAGAGACCATAGAAAGCAATACAACTTCTTAAGGTATTAAGATCAAAGGAATTTCAGCTGTAATTCGAAAGCAATTAAAAATATTTTAGCTTCAAAATTGATCACATTTAATTTGAAAATGCGAAATAAAAAGATATTTAAAAGTAGAAAGAATTTACTTCTGAAAAGCACATTAGAAGTTTAATTTGATTAGGAAAAAGGTTTTATATGAATGAAATTGGGTTTGTTTATATTTAGAAATTTGTTTGAAAAACATCTCATCTTAATAAGCTGAAATTAATTAGGAAAAGTGTCTGATTAATTGGGTTTTGGGTTTGCTTATTTAGAAAAAATTTGTACTTAAATAAAAAACTTCCTAATAGCAAAAGATTGTATCTACCTACTTTGAATTCAATTTCTAGAAAGCACCAAATCAATTTCAATTTTCCCCTATTCGGTTGCATACGATGAAATTGATCCTCTTAGATAAATCGCGTAAAAGTCACGCATTTATCCAGTCGAAGGCTCGCAGCCGTCAATCCTTTAATCTGCTCAATTCATTATCGTCGCAAGGGATAAGAACAGACCTCCGCGGGGTAAGACCCATTTGATTTTTCAAAGTCCGACTTAGGCGATAAAGGAGGCAAACCGAATATAAACAAATATATATTTTGTTTGTGTCATTAACCACCGGTCTCGGAATGATTTCCCGATCCTAAAACTCTGAAAGGGCCCCCGAAATCCCAGGGAATCGTCCAGAATCACAGGATAAAACAAACACTCCCTGGCATTTGAATCTATCAATTTTACCATCCATCACCGGCAGAGAGCCCTCCCGATAAGATAAACAAATATTTGACAAGTGAAATATGAAAACAAGCTTCAGAAATAGATTTCATTGCCGGAGTCCCGGAGTCCCGGAGTCGGTGGCCTGGATATTTTTTGGTACAGGTCAACCAAGTGTATGAAGGTACCACCACAGAGGCTGTGCGCTCCTCCACCCGCACCTAGAAAAAAGACAAGGTTGAGCGAATTCAATTTTCACGCTGTTCATCTTTCAGGATTTCGCTGCGATAAAATTGAAAAGGTCCCTGCCCGCACTACCGGATACACGAAGGCAAAACAGGAGTACTTCTTCATCCCGAATTTTTTTTCCTATTACACGCTGATATCTGTTCTGTTCCTCTGCCTTGGCACTCAAACTGATTTCGACAAGACACTTATCCTTTGACTAAGCGCTCCGTTCTATTTACTCCTCCTTCGGAATCCCTCATGTGTTTAATCTGAGATTGGAATTCCCTATTTTCCCGAGATTAAGTTTAAAAAGGCTGAACGAGTTTTCATTACATTTTATTTTTTTCCAGCTTTGACTCGAGAGGGAAGCCTCTTCAACAGGCGGTACATTGGGCCGATCAAGACGTCCTTAAGACAAAGGCTCACTTTTACTACGACAGCAACCCGCCCGCGCTCAGGATCAAGGGGGTGCAGAAGGAAGACGCCGGCTTATACAGGTGCCGAGTCGACTTCCACAAGTCGCCAACGATGAACTGGAGGATAAATTTGACTGTCTTAGGTAAAGCCACCGTCTTGGCGTGGGTGCATATCACGAAGCACGTTAAACCTTTTCCCGCCTTTTTTTCATCTACTTCCAGTTCCACCCTCGCAGCTAATTATTTTGGACACATATGGCGCTGCCGTGACGGAAAATATCGTGGGTCCCTACAACGAGGGGTCCAACATAAATATAACGTGCTTGTCCAGCGGCGGAGTTCCGCCACCCAGGGTTTCTTGGTGGAAGGAACACGCTCTGCTGGACGACTCGTTTCAGATTCTACCTGATGGAACTGTGCGAAACATCCTCCATCTAAACAAGATATCTCGAAATGACCTTCATTCGGTAAGTTTTGATTTATCGCTTTCTTTCTATTAAGGAAAAAAAAATTTACTTTTGCAATAAAATGATTATTTTCCGCAATTTTTTAGTTTATTTCCCTGCGAGCTTTCAGTAACGAAACTGAGGCAGTCATGCTAAGAAATGATAAATTATAACAAACATTTTGTTCTAGAATTATTTTATTTGTTACGAAGAAGACTACACAAACGTAAAATAACGCTTAGAAAGAAAAGATTATAGGAATTTGTAGACTTACTCTTCAAATCAAAAACGAAACTTCCTATGATTTTAAGTCATACTTTCAAATTTATTATTTCAGTGAAACACAATTCTATGATATTTCGACAATTCGTTAGTTTTCTTAATTGCATTCTATAACCTTAAAAAACAGAACTCTGAACTAGTGGAGACCGAACTCGGTACTCTTCAAGTCCCTTTAACGATTCATAAGCTAAAAATATCAGTAGCGAAATCGTCAGGAAAAAACCGGTCAAAAGCGAATCGGGGTAATACACTCAGGATTCCGTACCAGAACTATATCAACAAATAGACGATCGACCAAATTTAAGTACATTCATACATATGTATATATTTGAAAAACAATAACATTCTAAAAGACGTTACGTTCAAACGTTATTGTCAAATTTCAACAGGTAATATTCAAACAGACGCAGATTGATTTTAAAAGAGTTAGGTCTTATTAATAAGAGTTAACGCAAAATCATTTAATTTTTTATCAACTAATAAACTGTCGAACAAAGCGACAGTTTTCCTATTACCTATAATTCAATACCTAATGTATGTATGTACAAAGTAGGTATACTAAACCTGATAATATCGAAATTTGAGCTTTTGCAACCTAGAAGTTCAAAAGGGAACGATGTTTTTTGACCCATTTACCAAAAATTTAGGAAAAAGAAATTTGTTTGGAACCCTAAAAAGTAGCCCTTTCAAACGATATCCCATACAAAATAAAAAAAATAACTTCTTTAAGGAGCCCCAAACAAAAATTAAGGAAAAATAGTTCATAATCTTTGACTGCCGAAATATGTACATTAGGGTGGAGTGAAATTATTTTTTTTATAAATTTACTATGGCATACCTGCAAAAAGCTGCGTGATAGGCACAATAAGCAAAAGCGAAAATATTTTTTATCTAGATTTATGTTTAGAGGTGCCCTCCTCCGTTGGGACAAAGTTTTGAAAAAAAATCAGAAACTTGTCAATGTTCGATAGTGCAAAACCAAATGCTAAACTTCATAAAATGATGGTTTTATCAAGGCCAGACTGTCATCACGTCAGATGATGCCCTTTTATAATACTAAACGCGAATTTTCTACTTAATTGGCTATTTTATAACATTTTTCTCATAAATGTTTCATAAATATGAATCGCAGATTTATTGCAAAATTTTTGATTTATTTTTGTTTTAAGAGGTTTTGGTGCACCATAAGTTCCAAACTTTTATATATATTTTTATTATTACATAAAAATATAGATTTTAAACAACATGAACAATACTATTCCGATACATTATTAAGGTTTATATACATCTGAATGAGGCTGACAAAAATGAATGAAATTATACTTTTTTTCAAAATTCTTTCGTTTTGGGGCACCTCAAACCATTATAATACATAAATGATATTTAACATACTTCATTTGCTCATCCATAGGCAGCTTTTTACCACTATGCTATTACAAAATAACAAAAAAAATAATTTTCCATACATTTTCACTCCACCCTAATGTACATATGTGCACGTCATGTCAAGTAGGCCTAACATTATGCCGAATTTCAATTTTCTATCCTGACATCGTTTTCGAGAATCGAAATTCTGTGACGCAAGAATCATCTAATAAAGGGCCCCGTTTTTCCTTAAGAGATGCGAAACCTGAAGACAAAATTTTGAAACATTTGTTTTCGAATAGTTGTCAGACAGAACAACATCAACTTATCACAATGGTTTTGGAATTAGTGTAGTGAAGAGATGTATAGAAAAATTATGGAAGGAACATTAATTTATAAAGGATTTTCCGCAATTTTCACCAAAACTTTCTAGGAATTATAAAGCGATGTCAGCTGATTGCGATAATTCCGTAAGCCTAAGGCCGAAAAGATTTATAGATACTACGCAAATCCACTTACTAACTTTAGGATTATGGTTGCCCATAAAAGTCGGAATTTCGGTGGAAGGGCCGGGCTTTGCATGAATGTGTATTCATACGCCTGAATTTAATTATATTGCGAAATTTCCAATATCGCCCGGGGCATTCTTCGGGCCCAGCCTGCTCCCCAGTGAATTACAGACGCATAACCATGGGGGTGATTCCTTTGTAGTTATAAGAGTGAATTAAGTGGGAGCCTTGACACAAAGGGCAATTTGGCTTTCGTTCGAGCGCGCCCCCTGCAATCAATAACCCACACAAAATTGTGATTAAATTTGAAAATCCAATCGCACTAAATGGGTTAGAATAATTAAAATCGGATCGTTAGACCTTTCTGATGAAATTATGCAAATGAAGGTGTCTGGGACCGCAGTGACCACGAACCTTCCTCCAAAAATCACCCAAAATAGAAACATTTTGAAATATCTCTCTACCTTCTGTCGGCCCATAAAAACGATCAAACCCATGCACTGTGGGTCTAGTTTCCCTCCGAACACCGTTTTGATATCTTTCCTATCGAAGCGAACGATTTAAATTGACTTTGGGGCCGTTTTTGTAATCCCGCTTTAGTCCCGGATAGGCAAAGCCCGGGAATAGTGAGAAAGCCCAAAAAATATGAAAAGCGAAGGTCAGAATTTATGACATTTATAGGCGTAGTTTTTCGGCCGCTTATGGCAAAGGAATTCAGGGCCGTTTTCTTGGGGCCCTATCTGACCACACAAAAGTCGGGCGGGCCGTCGATACCCTTAATTATCGTTCACACTAGCAGTTGATTACAGGGCCGCTTTATGCTCCCCAGCCTCCGGATGAAATTTGTCAGGATTTCGGTTTTCTCGTGAAATTTGAGCGATTGTTATCCACGAACAGCGGAATGTTGTTCTTCTTGGCGGACATCCTCTCATCTTACTCTTGCACCGCAGCGCAGTAACGAGACCCTTTATGATTTAATTTTGATTGTAAAAATGCCGCAGTCACATTACAACTTCGATGGAATCATTAGCCGCAGCAATAATTTCACATTTAATGGCCGATGGTTGGCGACAAGGATTTTATGTTCCTATGGGCACGTAAATGTTTGTATCGATGACTCCAAAAGTCATAAGCAATAAAAGGGAGTAGAGTTCGTATCTTATTTTTTTTTTTTTTTTTTTTTTTTTTTTATTGAATGTAGCCATTAAACTTCTTGCCGCAAGGGAAATTACAAGAATATGGCCAATTACTTTAATTGAATGCCGTGTTCAGGTTTGAAGTACGTGTTTGTACAGCAAAACGTTCATGCTCTAATTTCGAACTACCCCGTAAATTACATGAGGGACTAGTAGTTAAAGTCATTTTCTATTTGCTTTTGTTAGATTGGCTACTCATTAGTAAGGATATTATAGACATAAAATTACCTGCTGAATTTAATGAAATAGTTATTCAAATTCAATTTAAGGTCTGAAAGATTAAAGGAGACCAGTCATATTGGGCCCAAAATCGAAAGTGCCGGCCAGTGAAAAAGAAAGGTCTTAATCTGTTTGGGACATCATTCTAAGCATTTTGTTCTATGACACCAAAACTGTGGAGCCATTATTGTAGCCGCTATACAGGGTGTAACAAAAGTCCCGGAGCGGTCGAATATTTCGGAAAGAACACATCGCATTGGAAAACAAAAAAATAGGGGTAAAATATTTTCAAAAGAAGTATTTAACTCTACCAACTCTTCCCCCCACCCCCACTCCTGAGGGCGGGGGTGGGGTAACTTTTTTTTTTCAAATGGGACCACCATTTTTTTTGCAGATCCGGATTCTTCATGAAAAAATACGTAACTTTTGTCTGAAAAATTTTTTCAATTACTTAAACTTTACTTACTTCCTCCGAAAATGATTAAAAGAAATTTATAGGATGTGAACAAAACTTTTATTTTCACCAAAATGTCGTTGTGATTATAAGTACGATAAAGAACACATGCGTTTTTATAATTAGTCCAAGCTCCCAATATTTTATGGGAAAAAAATTAAATAAATACCTGCGAAGTTTCAGAGAAAATTATATTGGTAAATATAAATAGATGACCAGAATCGAAAATGATCACTATGTAATTATTTTCAGAAAATTGAAATCTAGATATTTGTTAAATTCCATATTTCCATATGTATGTATATGGTTTTCTCGTTCGTAAAGTCTATAAATTGATTATGCCAATCAAAACTTAGTTAACTGAATTGATTGGGATTCAATTATTTTTAATTTTTTCATTCCCCACCATTTTCCACATGTTCTCTTTTGGGAATCTGTTGGTAAATCGAAAACAGATATGAATGCTTCTGAGAAAATTAAGAACACACGAACAAATTTCTACATTTCCTGTTTGCAAAACGCTGCGATGAAAAACGTCTGCATTTTTCTGGGCAATGACAACAGCAAGCTGTTAGCTAACGTAATATCCGCATACCTATTAAAAATGTTAATTTCAACAATTTTCTTGAATTTAGCAAATATTTTGCTAAAATTAGTCTTTTAAACTGTTTGAGAAGCCGAACAAGCTCGATTTTTGTTTAAATGTTATATTTATTGTGTTGTTAAGCACTGCATTAATTTAATAAAAGAAAATTAAATTTAAATAAAAGGTTGAACACAATGAGAGGAAATGAGGAACCTTAAAAACTATTAACAGGAAACACTTAAAAATGTTTCACACGTCTTACCTTTAGGTCAACTGGCTTTATATAAATACTCCTCGTTTTGGTAAGATTAATCAAAGGCATATAAAAAATTGACTCCTCGTACCCGGAAATCCAATTTTATGTTCAAAGAGGCAAAGTCTTTTCATGAGTCATTATAAGTTGAAAGATGAATTAGAAATTAAGCGGCGGCTTATAGAAAGTTGGATATTCAGAAATGAATATCGAATGAAGGTAGGCACCCCTCGGGCATTTATCTCTTTAAAATGTTTCTTCAAGAAAATCGGGCGCCGACAGCTGAAACTGGTTAAAGAGCAATACAAAAATAGTTTCTGTTCGCGGCAAGGCAACGTAAGGATGAATGTTATTCAGCGTAAAGAGCTAATGGCACTTAAGAAATGATATTAATTACACCGTCATCACATCTACAGTACATCAAGCGGAATTAATCTTACAAATCGAGACAGGAGCGGGGAAATTCTGAGAAAACCGCCTTCATTTTTTCTTATGCTTGGCTGCGCCTGACATATCTTATGTTCAAGGAAAGGAACAAATTACTTACCATAAACCTATTCTTTGCGTCCCGACGTCGAACGTGTTTATACACTTTGATTTACTTTATCCTTCCTTCCCCTAGACGTTCCATTCCGGCCGAAATTGTGATTAATAAAACTTGTTTTCTCCTATTTCCAGGTGTACACCTGCCAGGCGAGCAATGGGCATGTGGTTCCGCCGCTGTCGAGCACAGTTCGAGTTGATATGAAGTGTGAGTAGATGTCTATTTCGTGCCCTCAGTTGTTTTATGAACCCTATCCCCGCACCACGTTCCACCCACGCTTACTGCGCCTTAGCACCAAATTATCAGCAATTCAGAAAGGTATTAGTCCTTTATCAAACCGAAATTCGCACCCCCTGCCGGACGACATTTTTCGTTGCTACAAGCGATTAAATGGATTTTCATTTAATTAATTAATTTTAGCGTTGTTTCAGCTCACCTTGCATTTATCGATCCCTTTTTCCAGGTTCTCAAATAGTGTGTTTTTACTTTTTATGAAAATTATAGTAGTTCATGGGATGCTCATTCTGAGTGAGATTTTATGATTTAAAAGTTCATGGCGCAATACAAACATCAAACACTGAACATGTTTCACCACTCTAGCAAATAAAAAAAATTGGAGTTTCTATTTTGTACTGTCTTTAAGTACAATCATACAGCGTTTCAAGGACGCATTTTTCGGATCGAAAAGTATGTATAATTCTATTTTTCATAATAATCACCATCTAACTCAATCTATTTCTTTCATCTGGTAAATAAAGCCATTATACAATTTTTAAAAACGTTTTCCTCGAAACCTGCAAAATAGGCATTGAATTTCAATCTCTTTATTAGACGAAAACTGCTGTGCTTCCAGGTATTTTTTAAATTCGGAAAGAAATAAAAATCTGACGGTGCCAAATCAGGCGAATAAGGAGGGTGCAAAAATAATTCAAGTTCATATTTGTGAATTTCAGCCTTGTTGTATAAATAACAAAACTCGATTTCCTCCATATTCAAAAAAGGTATCACTTTGGTTCACTTAAATCAGGATAAAGCCGCTACCAAAACTAACACAGAAATGAAACTTCACATAATGGAAACTAAAGAATTTTTAAATGTAATGGAAGTAGTATTAATATCTAATTTATTTCTATATGAGGCCACGAACTTTTCAATCTAGCCTCATATTTTGCAAAGTATAGGTAATATTTACTAGGTACCTTGATTTTACAAAACAAAAACGTAATTAGTATACTTTTTTACATTTAACGATAACTACAACTTCGGGTTTACGAAACTATTTGACTTTTTAGTTTGACCAAAGCAAGCCCAAGAAATCGTGTTTGCGGTTGAGGAGAAATTTTTGTGTGGATCCGAGCTCTTTACCCTATTACTTATTGATGTTATATGCATTTATTTCTTTTTTTTTAACACAAAATATTAATACAATTCCATGACACTATAGAAAAAAATTCACAAAAAGAGCATTTTTTTGAGCCGCGACTGTGATGATCCTCCTCAAATTTACTCTAAAATGCAGAATTTTTGTTTTTTTTTTATTTCAAAACTCTTAATATTATTATTTTATATTGAACAACCCACCTAATGGCGTTAGAAACAAAAATTTAAGATAAGTATAGATAGTATTATTAAATTTTTTCTACTAATTTTTATTAAATTTTCCCTCTGATTTGGTTTAAAAACATTATGAAGAAGCAAAGCCAAGTAATCTGATATTACAGAAATTGTATGACAATTGTTATAAACTTTAATCTCGGAAGGCAGATAAAGAATCGAAATTGTATCATACGAGTTAAATCACTATTTTATAATTAGTAATAAAAAAACAATGAATCTTCGATGAACAATTTTATATCTTTAATATAATTGCTGAATTTTGTCTCTAAAATACTATGGGAAAAGGACCTATTTAAAATTGTTTCTATAATAAAATTGAAGCTTTCAGCAATCACAGTTCAATTATATTTTATTATTCCAATTTGTGAAAGAAGTGTACATGTATTTAAATTTTACAATCATTGCAAAAATTTCTCAAAACAAGGTACCTACCTAGCTATTTTTTTTTAATTGTTGAAAATATACTCCAAAAGAGTGGTAAATATTTGGTAAAACAGGGTAATAACTGCTCTGAAGAGAAAAATGTCACGATTAAATTAAGGCGTAAAGAAATGTCCTATTACTGATATTTGGAGCTCTAATAGCCGAAGTGATTCCGCTTATTCCGAGAAGGGATTTGAATGCACGTGCTCCGCCCGCAAGAGCCTTTGGGGGCAATTATCGAGGAAAATCAGCGACCCATTCCCGCAAATGGCTGGCTGGTCTGCAATTAGCCCTGTAAGGCCACTGTAATTAATGTGCGGATCAGGGCACGCGTACTAATCTAAAAGTTACGTTTTGGACCTCCATAAATCACATTTCTTTGCCACAGTTATTGGGATCAGCCCGGAATTATATTTATGGGTTCGCATTTTTCACATCCCACCCCCGTGTCGTGGAGCTCCGGAGCGAGCCCAACGCTGAGACTTCTATAATGAGTTTTTGGTCCTTTGAGTCTCCTTTATGTAATTCAAAACTTATGGGAGATCACGTGATTGTCATCGACTTGAGCCTAATCCGAGTAATCTTTTCGTTTCCAAATCAGCTTATCCCCCGGAGCAATGAAAACAAGAAACCAATAACAAAAGTTTAGATTGGACATTTTATATGGATTACTGGGTGACGGGTGAGGGTGCGGGTGGTGTCCCCCCGACGACGGGTGCAGGTCGCATGGGTAATGAAGAATTGTTCAAATAAAAGATAATTCTCCAGCGACTACCTCAGACCAATTTGTGAGTCGTGACGTGGACTGCGGTTGCGTGTCGGGACCTCTTGGCGAACTGACAGGAAAGAGCACTTTGGGGCAATTATTCGATCCCAAAATTGTTTTAGATGCAATCAGTTGGGCCTTGATAGGCTTATAAATGCTGCTTGTCCAAAACTCCAAAACTGCTCGCTAAGCGGCATCAAAGTTTGAAAGCAGATTAAGACCCCAGACCTGACCATTTTGTTGAGTCTCGACTACCAAACGCATTTCTTCCGGTCATTTGAGCAATTTACCTAGTTAAAACCCCCCAAAGGTACTATGGGAGCCTGTGATAAATTAGATGCAATTAGCATCGTTGGCTGATGACTGATGGAAAGGTACTTTTTCTTCTTTATTGACTCCGGGAACAATCGCCACCAGAAATAAATGTGTGGTGCCGAAAAGGTAAAATTTCGAAAAGGTCAAAACCGGGGATGGGAAAACAAATTGATGGTGCAAATGAACAGGCCCACCTTTTTCGAAACCTTCACTTTCATGTTATTCACCGAGTCAAAATAGACCAGGTCGGGTAGCCATGAGGACGTTTTATCGGTTGAAATGTTTCGATCAATTCACGTTCCTGCTGGTATTTAATTTCGTTAGGGTTTTTTCGGTTTGTTTTAAATTAGTTTTGGGCTCGTCAGAAACGAATATTTTAAGAAGATGAAAGCACCTATCATAGCACCTGCAAAGGCGTGGCAAATTCATGCTATTTTTGGTAATTGACAAAACTGGCGTACCTGCCTACCAATTTTTAAAATCCAATTGTATTTTGTTTTGCAAGTAATATATTTTTACTGTACCTTTGTATGAATAGGCTAAAATAATGTTTGTTTTTTATATTCATTCATTATTTTCTAATTTAGTTATGGATTCAATTTCCTTCTTCAATCTCAGAAAAAAACAAGAGGCCCGAAGATGTTTGTATAGGAGAATATCAAAACAATAATAATAATATTATATATAATATAAAATCAAAGACTATAAAATAAAAAATTAAAGGAGTTCGATGTCTGTTAAGGGGGCAATCGCTTTCAAAAGTGAACAAAAATCGATTTTTTTTTTTACATAAAAGTGTTCCTTAACATTATAAAAATCATCTCCCAAAACCGTTTTGAAAAATTAGGATGGCTGATTGGTGGTAATAAACCCAAATAAATTATCTATACACGGTTTTACAAGTAAAAATTATTGTAAAAAACCTTAAACGCGATTTTCTCAAAACTACTTTTTTTTAACTCGTACTCACCATATCTCAAGTTCTACTCAATGGAATTTAAAAAAAATCAAAGAGCATATGATTCGTTGACATAAATACTAGGTCCTAAACCTATAAAAATGCATAAAAGTACCCCTTGTTTTTTTTTATAGAGATAGTTTTCCGCAAAAACATGGCCGATTTTTTATGTTTTTCGAAAAACAGTGATAAAACAATATTAAAAAATTAAAAACTTAATTTTTTAGGTTTAGGACCTAGGAAAAAGCTTAAAGAACAGAACCCATTTTGAATTTTTCATTTATCTTTTCCCGGAAGTCCAAAGTGATGCGTACCAGCTAAAATGAGACTTTTGCAAGACACCCTCTGCCGCCGCCAAAACTTACTAAAAATTAAAAAAAAAATATATTGTTGTATTCTTCAATGTTCAGAGAATAGTGCCCAAAACGATTTTTTTAAATAAATATAATAGTTTTTTCAAAAAAAAATCTTGAAAATGTGTTTTTTTTCTCAGTTATGAAAGCGATTGCCCCCTTAAATTATGTGCGCTAAGTATATTTGTTTTAAAGATAAGATTTACGTTTTGAATAATAAATTAGATAAGAGAAATTTAAAACTTCATTGCTGTTCAAAATTTAAATTATATTGACCATGTTGCAATTTGCAAGTGATCACAACTCCAACTTTAGTGTTACTTAGTATTTACTTTTTCATTTCTTCGATTTCAAAGTATTGAAAATAGTGAAATAATGCAACGGGAAAGGAACTTAACGAGAAAGAGTTAATAACAAACAATTTATAGATAGTGTAAACTCCGTCTATAAAACACTGAACATCGATGAAGCAAATATGCACCTCTTTATCCAAAATTTCGAAATATTGTTCAGACTAGCTGCATTCAACGTGGAGAACTCATTTTGCATCGCTTTATGAAAATCTCAACACAGAGGCAAAATGAGTTGAATCTTGCAAAATCAAGGTTTACTTTATGAACATTTTGCCTTTCCGCAACCTCCAAAGGACATCTGAAATCTTATCAAATAATAGCGATCTCTCTGTACTCCGGCGAACCCTCTGTTTACCTTGACCATGTCCTCAAGCATGCAAAAAGCAAATACGAGCTATTTGGCATGTCCTTTTTCGAGAGGAAAGAAGTGCAACTTCTAATTATCATCAGCGCCCGGTAGGGTTGCTTTGAGCAGTGGGGAAGGTCATTTCATTGGGTATTGACGTGGAAACCAGTGGAAAGAAGCGGGTGGCACGCGGGATGCACCCGGGACGAATTCTAGCCCTGCACAGAAGCCAGAAGGGCTGGTTCCTAAGCAGCCAGCGGCCTATCGGAGCCCGGCCCTAATGGCAAAATCGTTCCACGTGGAATTTTCCTTTAATGTATCTAGCGTGCAATTAGGGTTCGACCGAAGGAAATAATTTGGGCGGATTTCCTGGCCGGGACTTCGGCTCTGACTCATGTCGTTCCAAGTCATTTCTTTCTGCAGCGAGCATTGCTCCTGGCCATTCGTTATCTGGAGCCATTCCTTTACTTTGCGAGTCTTTCGCGAACCGAATTTTGTGTTCTCAGTCTGGAAATTACCTTCTCAAAGCTCTCCCAACCCACAGACGGGAGTAATGACTGGGAGGCCATTAAATTTGAATATTCCGGAAATTTTATTGGCAAAACTAATGATCCGACGAAAAATAACCTAAAAGGGTTGGTTTTGTTTATTACCCGACATTGCAGGGAAATAATTTAAAATTGGGTAGAATCGGAACCGGCTCCTTGTTCGGGTTAATCGATTTGCTCCAATTTCTTTGGTTTACATTTGGCCACAGAAAGGAAATTTAGCTGAAAGCAGGGAGTAAAGTATTTCACACTTTGTCTCCTTCGCTTCTTATCTAAGATAAAGCCATATCCCCTGGACTCTATCGAGTACAGCACAAAACAGGTCAAGTTATCGATAAGTATGTTTTTGTGTCTATAATCTTTTCGATTCAATCTTTGTTTACTGATAACTCGTTAACTTAGAGCAATTGAAATAAATACTATTCCCAGTATTTTAATATTTCCCCTTATTTCGTTTCGTTATGAATGCAAAGTTTTTAAAATTTAATAATTATTCCTATAGCAGCATATAGTTACTTTTGATATTAACGCAACGATACAAAATTGTGAACAACCCATTTCTCATTGAACAGCATTTTTAACGAGTCTAAGCTAGCATGCACTAAAATATGTATCTAAAAAGTAATTATTGGTGTTTTGATCATTTAAATAAAATAATGCCTACATTCAAGTAACGCAGAAAAAAAAAACCAAAAAAGTATATGATAAATTTGCTGACTGAAAATTTGGTCCACGAAAATGCATGTGAAAACTTCATTCAAGACCATGACCTATCCCGTCTGATTTGATTTTCGTCCCTAAAGCGTATTCAATCCCTTTTCCGGCGGATTTTATCTCCGCTCTAAAGCGACGTTTTGGTTATTTACAAATGAACAAATGCAAAAAATTGTTTGATTGCTGCAGGCATTTTATCGGATTAGACACACATTTAGAGCATGCGTCCAAGCCCATATCAAGGTTCAAAGTGCATGAAGCTTTTCAAACTGTGAATTTAAAATAGATTGGAATATCGCAATAAGCAATGAGCTGGAGGGGTATTTGTAGGTTTATTTTAGGTTTAAACTGCATAGAGTAAGAGTAAATATTAGGCTCGACTGAACTGCAGTCGCTAAATTATAATTTTAGAAATGATAAAACTATAATTAGAGTTTGAGGTCTACCCAGGGATTTTTATGAAACGTTGTTGTAATGTTCATTTTAGGTCAAAAGGGGCAAATATGCAAACAACTTTCGTCGGTCGTTTGCATATCCCGCTTTTTTTGATAATACCAAGATATATGTACATATGTATATAATTGAAACGGTCGTTTCAAAAACTACATAAGTCAAGTTTTTTCCAAACATACTCTTATACATATGTAGAATCACAATCTGGGTAAAAACCACATAATTCCCAACAACCTATCCCGTTCAAAGCAGAACGTTTTGGAAAAAATTATCAGTAGGCGGTCATTCATTTTTACCTAATGATCGTGATATTAAATTTATTAAAAGAAATGTGAGAAAACATGATAGTGTATATGTCCCAAAAGCATATTTTGATTTAATCACAAAGAAAAAGAGCTTAAAACTGAAGACGATTTGGAATTTATTGATTCCTGAAAAGTTTTAATTTAATCACATGTGGTTTTTGAAATCACTGATTCAATTTGGTAGGTACATTTCATACAATATGCTAAAAAGATTACTAAAAATTTTAATTTTTTAATTTTGGAAGGCACAGCGTTTAAAATATGTTCTGCTAGAAACATTTTTAAATATGTATGTAAAAGCTTTCTATATTCAGTAAGTGCACACCAAAATTCTTTGAATGTTGCCTTATGTTTTATTGAGGAACGAGTGTATCCTCTTCAATTAATATCAAAATGCTAATTTATTACAATTTTGATCCAAAAGCCCAACTTTTTGCGAACCGCTTTATTCCAGCAAATTATTTTATCCCTTAAGAAATTATCGAGAAAGTATAAAAGCTTATGAAATGAGAACAAACAATTCACAAAAGGTTTCGTATAAAAAGAGCCTTTATATGTGTTTTGGTTTGAAAGATACTCGCCTAAACACATGTTAGGATGAATCCAATACGCTGGGAAATTAATTTAAAATAAAAGGGGATAAAGGTAATATTGTACAAAAAGGAAACAAAGACAAATACCCTTTCATGCAACAAATCCAGCAGCGGATGGAATTAAATTTCAGAAGGTTATTAAGATGAAGATACAACAAAATGTTTCTGGGAAATTAAAAACGAGAGCAAACAGATCCCTCCAAATATTTGGGAGTAAGATAATATTTTTTTAATAAGGTGTTGTGGAATTGGGTCTCGGCTTCATCACATAGGCTGAGACAGCGCCCGTTTTATAATTGGTTCTGTAAATATGGATTTTAGATCAGCAACTGAGCAATTACCCACCCACGCACGAATCCTCTATAACTCCAACTCGTACGATATAAAACGAAAACCTGGTAGGTAATCGTCAAATCTCAACCAAAGGCGGTATTATCGAACTGAATGTGAAATTAATAAAGAAAGGAATAGAGGTCGCAAATCATGGTAACAAAGGCCCGGAAAGGTAGTTAGCTCTAGCCTGGTGCTGCGTGACCGCCGAAGTTGGTCCCAGTCGGTTCTGGGGGTTGATTGTCTTCTAAAGGAGGTCGAGTGCGGTTAGCGATCCGAATCGAGGGCTGAACTAAACCGGAGGAGTTTTACGGCTTTAATAATTTATGTGCATTGGGCGCATTGTCCCCAGCCCCGGCCGAGAGCCTCTCGAGGACACAGCGAGCCATTTTGACGAAATTTTCTAATTTTCCCCTTAAAAAGAAATTGAAGGCATGTTGCGAAAGACGCTTACTATGAGTCAGTGCACAATGGCATGGTTCAGCGATTCATTTCCTTTCGCCTCAGATTTATTTTTGCTTTTATTGTCATCCCGCTGAACCCTTTTCTTCACTTCCGCGCTCCGCGGGGGCAGGGACGAGATGAAGGGCATAAAAACGCGGCTATTGTCCTCCGGCGCTCTTTCATTTGACTTAATGAGAGAGGCGGAGCCCTAAAAAGATGCGCGCAACCGGCAGCCTACCCCCAGCGAATGGATTAAAAATTATAAAAGCCTCGAAAGCTGAAAATCTCGTTGTCATCTTGTAAATTATTTCGGGGACACACCACTAAAACCCAAAAAATCTACTTCACCCTCGGCTGGGTGCTCCGCGGGGCATTCGCGAAGAACTATGAATAGTAGCGTAGCACGTTAACGGGGCGCGGGGATCAATAAAATATCAAATTTCCTGCCGTTGCGGAGCCTATTGTCAGCTGAAAAATTATTTTTAGGGCGGCGCAGAGCGACAAACATCGCGCAACGTCGTCAAAATTTAGTAAGTTGATGTTGATAGAATTCCTCTTCCACGCATTGTGCCCTGCATCGCTGTTTGATTAAAATTTCTAAGTGTGAAGGGCGCCCTTTATGCACCGAAGTGTGCCATTAATTAATTACGGGCGTCATTGTAGTCCTCTCCCCCGGGAGACCCTTCAGAGGAGTCAGGAACTATTGTGACTCCTCAAGGGTATTTAGTGGCGGCTTTGTTTGCCCTCCTTTCGGAGCGTTTTAGCCCATCCGGGCAACCGGCGACCTCAAAAACTTTTCAATTCTACTGCAGGAGGTGCCGCACTTCCGAATGGGACCAAATCGGAAAATTGATTATTTCCTTTTCTTTTATTCATCCTGCACGGGAGGCATAGGGTCGGGACGCAATTCATTATTATTAGGACTCCAGCAAATTACGCAGTTTAACCGATGTGTGGCAACGGCAAAGGGTGTTTGATGCGTCCCTCAGGACTCTTTTCTGTTCCACACGACCTCTTGGTGATAAATTTTGCTTTGTTGAAAAATTAGACTTTAGATATACGAAAAGACCTTATACAAGTTTCACTACGAGAAATGTGTTTACATTTAAATTGTGTGTTAATTAATGCTATGCTGCGTTACAAATTAACATCCATTAACACATTTTTCATGCTCCTCTTTGATGACTAACTTTTAAGGTATTGTCGCCCATGTTTTGTATTCCGAGCGACATGAAATCAAAAGAGCATGGAAAGGTCCTTTTAAATTGAAATTCCTTCATAAAATTCCTAAAATTTGCAATCATTTCAGTAACCTTTGATTCAATTTGATTTATTTTCTATTATGAAATCATCAATTTGGGCAAAAATTTACGAAGAATTGTCGTTTTATTTTTTGAAAGTCTTGAGGTACCTAATCACCAATAACACTAGAAAATTTTTCGGCAAATATATTTTATGAAAAGTACATAATTTAATAAAATACAAAAGTCATTTTAGAGAAAGCTTTTTCAGCTTTAAACCTAATTAACAGTGTTCCTCTATAATTAATTGTTCGACTCATAGACTACGAATTACAAACATGTATATTTTTATATTTACTTTATTTATTTTAAACAAAATAGTGCAACTGAAGAGAAATATAATATTTTAATTAAAAAATAGAAAAGTGTTAAAAATTATCATTTGCAATTTGGACAAGGTCCGGTAGGCTATTAGATGAATGTTTAATTATATAGGATAACAAATTATTTTGTGCGACTTACAAACTGGACGGAAAAAAATATTATTTGGGAAAATAAATCATTCAGCATTTAAAACGTAAAATATATATATTTATCCATTCCCTTTTTCTATTCTAAGGGAAATAGGTAAGGAAAATAGAAAACTTTCGATGCTGAACGCTGCTCTTTTAGCACAATAGATACAGGTAATATAAGACTTTTATTTGCTGAATTAACAAGGAAACAACTTATTAATTTTAAAATCATGAAAATATATATTTTACAATTATACTGTAGTGTACCTAATCAACCTAATCAGAATTAGAAAGATTTAGAATTGCCTTTAATTTATTATTAATTATATTTAATGGCGTCTTCAACTTTCCTATCTTTTCTCTTCAAATAAAGATACGTTAGTAGAGCTTCTGACATTACTGAAAATGATATATGAACATAAAATAAAATATCTTGGCTCTTTCCGTTGCCCTGCACTTTCGTCTTTCGTGGCTACTCAAATAAAACCCTCCTAATTCTTATATTTCTGGACTGTAAGTAAAAGTTATGGGTATTGAAAACCCTAACGTTGTTTAACTTGGACAAAATCAGAAAAACGAAATTTTTTCCACGAAATCTAATTAAGGATTCAATGGATTGTAAGAAACTCAATTTGTTGTGAATCCTTTCGAAAACCCCATCATCATTCAATTATCCCCGAACACTCAAAGCACTTATTTGTCAATAAATCACTCGTAAAATACCCTTTTAAAGTAGTTTTCTCCCCCACGCCCAAGTCCCTTAAAAAATCGCAGCTGCGGCCAATTCCTGAATAACGCCCCCGCGCGCAGTCTGCGCGTAATCCGCCTAGCGCCCCCGAGTGTGTCTCTTTTTAGATTTCATAGCTTTATTTGTTTCAGTGCCACCATTGTATGTCAGGCTGCAGGGATTAAACCACCCCCTGGTCGCGGGAATTCGCACCCACATCACATGCAGTTCAGCTGGTGCACGACCCTCGCCGCAGATAATCTGGAACAAGGGCGGTCTAATGATGAGGGGCGCAACACAAACGGTAAGACCCGGGACCTGGGACTCCGGGACCCTCGAACTTTTTCATCTCTCAGGGGCTCTAAATCTTATCAATCCGACTCGTTTCAGACATCATCAGACGGGAACGTCACCATATCGGAGCTGGTGTTCGTCCCTGCGCCCGAGGACAATGGAAAACAAGTAACATGTTCAGTAACAGCCGACTTCCTTTCAGTGGGAAGCACGGGAATGTTCCTGAAGGACTCCAGGACTCTTGACGTGAAACGTACGTAAACATCGCTTTGAGTCAAGTTTAAGCCCCTGCGAGGGATCTAAAGTATGCTGCCTTTTTTCTTAAAAGTCACCATGTTTTCCATTTCACAGATGCACCGATAGTTTCACTCAATCTGGGAGCCCCCTTGGATCCAAACAACCTGATGAAAGGCTCCGATGTCTACTTGGAGTGCGACATAAAAGCGAACCCCGCGGCCAAGAAAGTCGAATGGTATCATAATGTATGCACCCCTCATATATATTTTTTTACATTTTTATTATACTGTTCTATCTACCGACACCCTCCGCCCTTAATGACTATTTCAAGTACCTATCCCCTGCCCAGTTAACCTTATCAAACTTCACTTGCCCAAGACTCTCGGCGGGCCCTCGTTTACATAAATCAAACGCTCGTTTCGAGTCTACTTCGTGTTTATTTTGGGGGTTAATACCCTGCTCCATTCCTCCACAACTTTGGGGCTCGGCAAACAACCTACAAAAGTGGGTAGTGGGCAGAGTTCGAGCTCGGGAACAAAAGAAGCCTTCAAACTGAGCTCGTCAGCACGAAATTAATAATTGCTGCGAGCTCTTTTTGCAGTGCATTGTTGAGCCTCCCTAATCGACAGAGTAAAATGTGACTTGGGAGACACTCAAGGACTTGATGCTTCTTGAGATTTTGTCAAGCCACTTGTTAAGTCGTTCTGGTACCCTTCAAAACTACATCAATGGGATCCCTCCAGCGGCGCCACGAATAAGGACCTTTAGGGCTCGACACTTTTCCTCTACCTCTAGTTACAGGAAAACAATTCGCCGGCTTTAATGAACCTCTAAACAGCTTTATCAGACTGAAAACTGCGTCCTCAGCCTAAGTCGACAAAATACGCCATCCAAAATTTGAATAGAAGAAGGAAGCACGCGTGTTTGCATGTCGCCATGGATGCGCCCTTGGAAGATGGCACGCTCATTGAAAGGGAAGCATTCCTTTTTCAGCGTAAATTTGTCTCCTTTTACGAGCTATTTAAATTTATGAGACCCGATAAGAAGGCCTGCGCTAAAACTTTTTCTGCTAAAGATCCGTCCACCGAGTGCCTTGCTCTCAGGAAGCGACCGATAAGAGCACTTCGGCTAGAACGCGTCATTGTCATCTAACAAACTTTTGCGAAAATGGGGATCAAGAAAGCATGTAAACTTGATCAACCTTAAATGTTCTCAGCACGAGAACTGCTCCTTCTACTTTCAATAAAATTGCCTTATGATGCAAGCTGTAAAAAAGAAGGGTGGAGATAGGAACGTATTTTTCATACTATTCTATAGAAAATATTTTTCTCTACAGCATTACATTCTCTACAGCATGTACATTAAGTCAATTTTCGAAGGTAAAAGTCATTTTAAAAAAATTTATATTGAAACGAGAGCACCCTGCTGATAACACGCCTTCATTCACTATGTTAAAATCTTCTGAAACTTTTCGAGTTCCAAGTGGAATTTAAAGAAACCCAATTTATATTTTACAAGCACGTATTACCTGTGCCAAAGAGGCACTTAAAGGAACTGCTTTAACTATCCTTCAAAGTAATAAATTGTCATAATAGATAGAATGAAAATTTAGCAAATCAATTAATCACTCGATTATATTCAAATATCATTGCTCTAAAGTTCAAATGTGTTTTATTTTAAATTTAAACAAATATAAAAATAATTGCTCAAAAATTTGGTTTTCCTATCTTCTAGAAAAACTAATTACAGAAAATTTGGTTAATTAATCAAATGCATAAATTGAAAAGAGCAGTGGTAAAAGGTTCTGAGTGACTGAACTCACAGCGTAAAAGAAGAAATGAACCAAACAACACGACCTTAATTTACGTAAACCTCCAAATAGCTCGCTACAAATTACCTAAACAAATATAAATAGATTAATGATAATACAGCCATTAAAAATAGCGCTGATTGCCAGTAATTGTAGACCAAAATTATTTACTTAACTTGGAAAGTATTAGCTCCAGCTTCCATTGATCAATAATCAGATATTTGTATAAGGACTAAGTAACGTCGTGACATCATGGTTTTATCGTTAGATAATCGGCTTTAAAAGTATAAACATCCTCCTTTAATGATTGGCTCCAAAAATATTAACTTTTTAAGAGTTGAAAATTATTGAGCTCTAAATACGCCATTTTGTACTTTGGTTACTTAACACGTTCCGTGTCAGAAAATATTCAAGAGAGCTTTTGTGAGAGAATTTCGTGTAAAAATCCAATTGAGGAGAGAGAGCTTTAATTTATGTTATGACCCAGTTTTATGACACTTTGTACGAAATGGAATAAATTGAGCCGTTAAAACTGTTTTGAATTTATGAGTCTAAGAAATACATAAAATGAATTTAAACATTATTTATAATGTGTTAAAAGAAGAGGTTTTTTGTTATGAAAATATACATATTAATATTTTCTCTTACCAAAACGTCCTATTTCTTTTTTAAGGTAGGTATGATATAATACATTTCCTGTGTGCTTAAATTTTGTCTCTTCACCTTCCCAAAAATCCAAAATCCAACATTATTCTAAATGGCGAAATACTTCCATTAACTGGGGCATTACGAGACTTATAGAAGAACCTCCGGGCTGCATTATCGTAACGTAAAATATTGTGATATCCTATCTTAGAGCAAAATCACCCGGTAGGAATATCATGAAAAATTTGTAAATCCGGCCATGATCCCCGTAATCCGAGAATAAATAATTCATGTCGTTTGGCAGACCCCTCACTAGCCGTTTTTACCCTAAATCTCGTCCTATGTTACATTAATGCTACTTACAAAGCCTGTGACACTTCTTTATGACGCAACAGCACACACAAGTTCACCTGTAACCTTACCTGAAGTCATCAAAAAAAGTCCAGAATGATTCATGCCTCACACCAAAATGACCTCACACCTTTCCCTTTGTATCCTGGACATTATGTGGGACGCAATCCCTATTAAAAAATTCCATTTTCAGGATAAACAGCTCCATTCATCACGTGGGATAATTATATCGAATCAAACGCTGGTCCTGCAAGGCATCTCAAAGGCCACACACGGACAGTACCTGTGCAGGGCCACCAACGTGCAAGGAACAGTCACAAGTAATGAGGTCTACTTGGATGTTAAATGTAAGTGCTTTGCCCTTTTGTATGCGGGGCTCCGGTGAAAGGGCGCCGAGGTGGCTGCAGGGAGGGTTCCAACTCCTGCAGTAACTACGCTGAATCTTTCATGCAAAGAAATGTGCCCGAGCATCCCCTTGCGTTGGGCCTCTTTCTCTCGAGGGCAGGGGATGCTGCAAACTCCCCCACACACACAGAACTCCGCAAACATTTGTCGTGTTCTTAAGGGCTAGAATTAGCTGCTGTGGCAAACGAGTTCCTCGACAAAGGCACTTCGGGGTGTTTTCAAGTTCAGGCCCTTTCTGCAGTCATCTCACAGGTTTTGTCTCATAATACCACAAAAGACAAAATGTATTATTGTAAAAAAGTAATTAAAAAAGTAAAGCTATATCTTTATAGCGATTGTTTTTTAGATAAATTCTCTACGCAACTTAATTAAACTCTTTTCCAAAATCGCTTAAGTATTTATGATTACAAACTATTGAATGTCTTCATGAATTTCATGGGCTTTCTCACGAACTTTCAACGGTAGCTTCGAAGGCTTTAATTTATTTATTTATTTACATAGTATGGTAGCTTATTTCCAATTACACTTAGCTGTTAGGTTATAAGAAAACATATGGTGAAAAAATAATATAATGAAACTAATTAAGAATAAGAATTTGGTAAATTACCAAAGATGGCTCAATTAAGGCGATAGGAAGAGCAAATCAACGGGGAGTAGAAATACACGTGAAACCGGCATTGGGAGGTTTAAAAACGTTGTTATGATGTGTGCAAGATTCTATTCTACATACGATAAATTATAAAGCAGGCAACCAAACAGACAAAGTCTCCTATCAACAAGAGGATGCAGGTTGAGGGATAAGAAACAAGGTTTTTTAAATCTACCAAAGAGGCTTCAAGAAAACTTCCATTGCACACATTAAATTCTATTGATTTTAGAGTAGTATTCCGGGGGCTACACACAGTATTTTGGAGTAGCCGTTTTGAAATAGTTATACTACTGAAATAATCCGTGGTTCGAAGTATGGGGGGCAAAAATTATTAATATTAACCCTTTTAACACCAGAGGACACAGGTTTTTAAACAGGTTAAATGTAGATTATTTTTTAATTATAGAGATATGTACATACTCGTATTTCACCCAAAATCACAATTAGTCTTATAATAGGAGATAAATTTTATAAGCATAAATAGATAGGTTTATTCATTCGGAGAGGTGGTATTCGAAAACCACAAATAGTTAAGATAAGTGAAGTTGCTTTTCCTTATGGAACAACTAATAAAAACTTATGAAAATCGAAAAAGTTTTTTCATAAGTTTATTAGTGTTTTTCCATGAAGAACTCAATTTGTTCTGATAGTAACTTCAAACATAACTTTGTATCTTATTAGAAAAGTTTTATTTTATTTCAAGACAAGTGAAAATTGTCTATATGTTAAATCACTTTTAAACTTTCTGTGATCACATTATTCCCGATTTATATCGAAGCTTATGGATTTTTTCCATAGATAACGATTTCGTAAACGAAAATATTCACTCAGCTTCCATTTTTGGGAAAAATAGGGCTAAAAAGTAAAACAAAACCATAATTTGACGGATTAATCCAAGACCTTATAGTGTTGCTCAAATGATAGCTGATATCATAAGCTATTATATAAAAATACAAAAACTTTTAAAACATTTCAAAATAATCCTTAAATTTTACTTTTTTTCATAAATTGATTATTTCATACAATAGATGGCGAATAAATAACATGCACACTCATGAAAAACCTACATACATATGTGCCAAGATGTGTAAAAATGCACAGGCTTTCATTTATGCTATATATTAGTATATCTACATACCTTTTACTACCTTTTAGGATTATTTAAATGAAACGTAGAACAAAAAACGTAAAATACTTTGCCGCCATCACTGTCCTGCAGACGTATAACATTTCTAGGATTAAGTAGTTTTAGCTAATGACGTAAAAATAGACTTAAATGTATTTGAGTAAGTAATCTAGTCTAGAACATTTTTGTCTTTTCTCAAACATTGAGTAGGGATATTTGCACCATAAAGCCCATGAACATTAAAAATTAAAAGCGTCGTATCTCTGTGAGTGACTGAATAAAAAATAATTCATCTCTGACAGTACCTCGAATTATTAAATTTTCACTGGATGTTTTCAGATCCGCCCGTGTGCCGAGCAGAATCCGTGGTAATTCGCGCAGCCCTGAAGCAGACGGTAAACATATCATGCGACGTCGACTCGAATCCCGCAGCCAATTTAACATATAAATGGCATTTTAACAATTCATTGGAAACCGTCGTTGAACTCCCGCAAATGTACCCGGGTCCAGGGGGCTCGGGCTCCGGCAGCCCCAGGAGCGACGGCGAGTGGACACTCCTCACCGAGGTGGAGCCGCCGACGACGGAGCAGAATTTCGGGGATGACCTGCCCTACTCCCAGATGGTCTACTCGAATTTGGTCTACCAGCAGCACCTCGACAAGAATCGAAAGCACCAACTGCGCCTCAAGCAGGACGAAAAGAAAAGGCTGCCGCCGCCGAATAACGTCTACCGCTACCGCGTGGAGTCCTTCACCCACTTCGGGACCGTCTCCTGCATAGCGACCAATTTAATTGGGCACAGTGCGCCCTGCTTGTACCACGTCGTTGCCGCAGGTGAGTCACAGCCTCCTCCCTTGCAGGCTGCACGAATGCTAGCCAAACGTACTCGACTTAATCCGAAATCACAAGCAGCTTAGCACATCCCCTCAAGCCGATTCGTTTAGACGTTACTAACACTTATCAGGTAATCTTTAATTCAGCATTTTCGGATCAGCCGGACTGCGATATTTATCCCACCCGCCGGATCCACAGACTCCGCTTTCCCTTTCAGTTTAAATGGAGAAATCTTGTCGCCCCCGAAGGAGGAAACAACTTCCAAGAAATAGCCCCCAGCACACCTGTAGCTACTCGAAAAAGGGTAGCTATGGATGTAGCCCTAATTGAACTAACAATTTCGTGACATCCGTGTCATTCGTTCCCTTTTTTGCCGTCCTCGCTATTTTATTGTTTGCCAGTCGTTATAAAACCTCACGGACGAAGCTTTTATCGCAATGCTCAGTTTTCCGTGAGACGCTCCACGTCTTCGCATAATGGCTCAAGAATCCTGGAAGAATTTAGACATTAAATACAGCTAAATCCCGGACACTTGCTGGGCAACACGCAAAGAGGTTAAAGTTAAAAAGTTTGTTCCTTTTAGATTTAAAATCATGAGAAATATAAACAACTTAATGGTCATTCATTATACGAATCCATTTAAATGTATTAAACAACAAAATGTCTATTCAGACATTAATACTTATTTGACATTTTTCATAACACTATGCATCATCAAACGAACTTTTTTAGAGAATTTTCGCACTCAAACAAATTGGATATTTTTACGTTTTCAATTTCTCTTAATTTTAAAATTTAACTCTAAGCTGAAAGTAACCTGCTGAAATACTAAAAAAATGTCCCTTCACACTGTGTTTTATTAAATATGTGTGTATGTATGTATGTACAATGTACAGTACATATAGTGATATTAATTTCAACAAAATTTCAAATACTCGTATCAAATTAACATAAAACTAAAATCAGCAACTAATTAAATAGGATAAGAAACTCTTCAATTTACTACTTTATAGGACTTCAATAAATACATACCAAATTTAAATCTCTGATAACATCGCAAAACTAAAATTATTATAAAACTGCTAGGATGACTGCAGGAAATTTGAAAAATTTTCCATTCACCCGACTAGAATTTTAAGTTCGATAGTCACTAGGCTGGCATTAGTCGTGCCTAATTTCGCATTAGGCTCTACTGAGGAAACCGCATTAGGCTCTAATCACAAAAGTACGCATGTCGCCATTCGCCCCTAATTTGGTAGACCTCATTGGGCTTAAATGGGAACACCTCATTGAGCCCTAAATACGGTGGTGCCGCTCCGCCGAGGTACTTCTCTCTCGTATTACACGACGCAGCCTTTTCGGGTTTAGCGCAGACTTACATGTGTGCGCATATTCTTCATTCACAGCTTCGCACAAAGGCTCCGATGTTTGTGCGTACATGAGACTGGCCCGTTCACACTGTAAATTACACGCACAAATCTTAAAGGCAGCGCTGAATATTTCTTATTTAGGTCAGCCTAAGTAAAAAATTATTACAATTGGATTCAAAATTACTAATACATAGGTTCATCATCACTTCTCAACTCATCACTATTTTGCATCCTGATAACTATCAGATGAAGCAACATTCACGTCGAGTTGAAATTTCATTTCTCACTTTATTGCTGTTCACAAATCAACGCGAATTGAAATGTAGCAACACGAAATCGTTCGGCTATTAAACATGCGAGTTCGCGTATCCGAAAACCTCTTATACATAATTCTCGATGACAGATTATTAACAATCAATTATACAGTTTATTTCTTTTAATAAACTAAGGAACATTCGGAAAGTGTGTCTTCTTTCTAAGAGAAACTCTAGAAGACTAAATTTAAAAAAAGAAAAATTTGAGAATGCTCTTTTTAAGCTAGTCCTAGTTATCGGCATTAGGTTCTTATTAAGAATTCCGAAGCAACGCCTAACTTAGCCGTGCCTCTAACATTTCCGCGAAAACATTTGATATGGCATTTTTTAGGATTATCTTATTTTGGCTAACCCCATAAGGCCCTCGTTAAGCAGTAATTAGGCTTTCCATATTTTGGCTTGCCGCATTGTTTCCTCATTAGGTCCACATTCGTATTTAGGACTGCCTAAAGAAAATTCTAGTCGGGCACAGACGAGTTTGTGAGGTTAAAGGAAAACCTATATATGCATGTGTATTAATACATGAACTTCGAAAATTGTAATGCTTTTTTTAGTATTTATTATAAAGGGAGGGGAATGAAACTTATATCATTCGAAAGGTACAGTGCCATCGATGTGCACAGAAAAAAAAAATCATGTGTGGATGTTGCAGTTAGGGCAGATAAAATAAAATGAACATGCACACATGATTTCCCCATAAAAAACGCTTTAACCAATCAAATGAAAGCATTTTGATGACGTTCATGCTTTTATGAGCTTAAATCTCTTTGCCTTCCCTGCACGGGAGAATATTAAAAAAAAATATGCAAAGTGATACTTTTTCGAAGATTAAGTTTCTTCGATGCCGACTTTAGGTTTTTCCAAATGTTATAAGAATTCCGAAGTTCAAAAACAAATTTGTGAGAACAACTTTTTCGATAATACATACAATGCAATAAATTTATTGAGGTCTCGGTCTGGATCCGGAGTCAGATACATTCTCAAGATTTTGAAATAAATGTGCGAATATGAATTGAATTATTTGGTCGGCCTTTGAGTTAGGCTTTTTTAAAAAAAAAAAATAAAAATCTTGCCATTAGTGACATAAATATCAGCTGGTATTTTAGTGATTTTTCATTGCTGCAAATCTACTAGATCCAGATTATTTATTTAGGATTTGGGAAAAATGGTACATATGTTAAAGCAAAAAATTAATAAAGTTATTTAATTAAATTTGAGCGACTATAGAAAAATAGTATAATTTTGGCATGATTTAAATTTTTAAAGGTCGAGTACAACGCGATTGAAATAGTTCAAGTGAACGAAGAGTAGTATCTACTACCTGATCCCATGTTAACGACATTATCATCTTTCGAGTGATGTTGCTCTTCAAAGTTTCCCGCGAAGAGCTCGCAATATTGGTTCTTCTATTTAATACAATATAACGAATTTGAGAAAAACCTCTTGCACAAATTATTTCCCAAAATCAAACTTTATTATTACCCTAGATAACCCTTAAAAGTATTTGTATACATTTTCAGCCTACCCTATATTTATAAAATTCAATTTTTAATTTAGGCCACTCTCCTACAACACATATTTAATTGAAACAATGGAAACGTTTTGTACTTTACTTTGTATTTATTCTTTCTCCCAAAAACTGAATCTCATGAATAATTTTGCGTACACGCAATCTACGGGAAAATCTAATTAAAATAGGCTCTCATTTGTTTCGCGGTATATTCTTTATTTACCGCTGTAATTAGCGGAGTGATTGCACCGAGCGGTGTTATTGCATTCGGCACGTAACTTAATCCATCCGCGAAGCGTAGATGCATTCAAATTCGGAAAAGAAGCGCGCAAAGCCGCTGTTTATTTTTTTGGGCGGGCGCAGCACATTTGCAGTAAATTAAATTGGAACCGTGCAGAAAGACTGCTCTGTAAATTTTTTCGACGCTTTTCCAAACACGTGTTTATGTTCCCAATTCTTAATAATGGATGTATCTCTCTCTTTCAGAGCTGCCCGATCCTGTTAAAAATTGCACGGCCTACAATGCGACTGCAAACTCAATTCAAATTTTCTGCATTCCGGGAAACGATGGCGGCATTCAACAGTATTTCCACGTCGAAGTCTATGATGAACTCAATCGGCAAATTCTGTACAACACGTCCTATAGGCACTCTGATTTCACTATAAAACGCTTGCCGAGCGACTCGGTGTTTGTGATTCGCGTGACCTCCTATAATTTGCAGGGCTTCAGCAATCGGGCGTTTCGATTGCGAGCGAAAACCCTATCAGCGCCACTGCTGCGAACCGGTGAGTTGAAAAATTAATTTGAACCCGGAAATTGGGTATTTTTCACCCTGCAGCAATCTGCAGTCACCCAGCGAGCAAACCTAGCGCTTGGCTCGCCAACCTGAAATCTCTGATGGTTTTTATTTGCTTTGTTTTCTCTTGTTTTTCGGCACCTTGGTCCAAAAACACAGCATCCTCCACAGCTGTTCTGGTTCAGCTCACCCCCCTTCTGGGGGCATTGGTCGGGGTTGTAGCAACCCTTGTCCTAGTCGCCGTGTGCATCGTCATTTTCATCAAATTCAGGACAAAGCATTCCAGAACAAACGGCGATCCAGCCACCACCGAGACCGACAAGGGGAGCGCCGAGCCACTTAGCCGAAATCTGGGCAGTCATTCCAGCCTCGAGGAGAAGAATCCCGACGTCGTTCCTCAAGAAAACAGCGAAGACGAGTACAACCTGGAGGAGAAGGCGTTCGATAGACTAAATATTGAATCCCAACGGATACTGTACACACCCCCAAGACTGAACACGACCTCGCCACCTACTTCGCCGACGTTTGCTAAGCAGGTAAGTGGTCCACTGCAATTCTCCCCGTACCCTCTTTTTTTGGGTACTAGGGTATGGATTGCGATCCGGGAATAATGCTCTTCCCTCGGGCGCATTTGCTTGCAGTTCCTCCTTCGCTGAAAGTCTTCATTTATTGGCGCACTACGAAATAAAACGGTCAGAGGAAATTGCCAATTTCATTTCCGCTGGCTTTAAAGTCTTGAACTCACTGCAGGGGCAGAAAGCAGTTAACGCCTGAAACTAGCGACTCCGTCGCCGCCGCCACTGTTCTAATTGAGAACATATTTGCAATTTAATTAAACCGAATGTTGGACAAACAGCGCTGCTAAGAGTATTAAAAGAAGTCGGTTTATTTCATTACCACCTTCGCAGTCGGCAATCATCAGCTTTGCATTGACATTAAAAAATATATATTGTCACCGCGGCGTCATACTTTCTCCACAAAACTAGCTACGGATGGTCCTCGTGGGGCTTCCTTCATTTATTTGTGCTTACGTCGAATTAGGTCCGTAAGTCTAACGTGCCGCAGACGCTCTGTTTAGCCTAGTTAAGCTTGCCTTAAGTCGTGTCACGTAGGTACGGCAGCAGCAACTTGCTAAAAGAGCCAATTTTATTTTACTATTCCTTTCCACACAATTTGTCGCAGAGTGAAATGTCGAACATTTCTACCACTTCACTTCGGTTAAAAGTTGTCCAGAAATATTTATTCCAAACTAATTGGACATTCATGGGGAAAAGTAAGGTTATAGTTATCTATTCATGGTTTCAGAATGAAAGGATTTTGAGATTTAGCTAAAGCTTTAACTGTAGAAGAAAGTATCCGTACATTTATTAGTTTATCAAATATTCAGAACACGTGTAGGGCTATGTACCCATAAAATTATTGAAAATAGACCAGACATGTTTTCGGAAAGTCATATTTTGCCAAAACATTTTTAATTAATTAATTATATTTATGACATAAATTTATAATCTGTAACTATACCATTCTATCATAAAAAATCACGCATACTTATTCCCGAGTAAAACAAATATGAGCCCGAAACGCACCGTAGCACGCCCGGAATTGATGAACCGTCCGAGTATGCCCGAATCGGACCCGTAACATTTTTGAGGAGAAATAAGATCATAGAGACGCCTGCAACACGCCTGTTTAAAATAAAAATTTAAAGTTCGGATGTTATCAAAGCAATAGATGTAGACTCTTTCTATCTGCCTTTCTTTAGGCGAAATTATGTAGTTTATACAAATTAAACTTCTAAACCTCAATTGAATTTCTAAATTTCAACAAATGATTCTAAGTAAGGAATCATTGATGTCTACAAATATTGAATTAAATTTTTATATAACTTTAAATACGAAATTACTTTTATATATTCGTTCGTTTAAAGTTGTTGATACTTTGTAGTTTCGATTCGATAGTTTCAATTGAAACGAGTTAAGTAGATAATACTAACCCTGATTTTTCCGTTTACAGTTCTCAACACTCAAATGTTAAGAGTGCTAATTATTGAGTGATTTAAAAACTGCTATCGAAATGGAAAAGATTTATGTCAAAAATTATGAGTTAACGCCGGTTATAACAATTTAGATTTAAACGGCTTTTAAACTCAAACTTAAACTTTAGAAATTTAACTAAAGATTTAAAAAAAATGGTATAGAAATCGCTAAATTGCATACGTGCTAGAAATTCCCCCGACAGTTTTACTAATGAGCAAAAATATAAAATACTTTTAATGGACTATGGACCTACCCACACTTGCAATTACCTGCAAATAATTTACATTTCTTTATGAGACATTTATTGTACAAAAGGGAACCGCCAGGAGCAATTTTATCATTCCCGACCCAGATCCTGAAACGTGTGAAAACAATTAATTTTTTCTTATGTCGACTTTCTTTCGGGTCTGTGCTTAGTGTTGACTTTTCTTTCGAAGAAGTCCCGGCCCGGCCTCAAATGACTAATTGTTGGTACGCGTTCAGAAGATATAATCACCGCTCGGGATCGCCCTATTTTTAGAAGGCTCCTCGCAGCATCTTCAGATTACTCCGAGTAGTGCTGTTATTGTCAGCATATCGGACGATTTGCCGGGTCTCAGCGGGGACGAAATTTGTCTCCGTGACAAAGTTTTTACTTTCTTTGAGTGAAAATTTATGAGACACTTACGTCAATCGATAAGACCGAAAGCACTTACTTACACCATACTAGAAAAGCAGAGATCTCGTGGGACTCGAGACGATTAATCCGAAGTGACAGTCCCTATTTCACGGAAAAGGGTTCCAAGCCAAGTACCTGCAGCATTAAAGGATAGAAGCGGCTATTACACTGGGGTAACTGAGAACATTAGAACATTATTGCATTTGGAACTTATCCATAATTCAGAACATTCTTTATGAAGAATGGAATGGGGTTTTTGAAACTAGGCGTACGAAATTACTGCCCACTCACTTAAGAAGCCCCCCATAAACCTTCCCCTTCCACTACATTCTTCGCGCTTCGGGACGAGCTATGCAAATTTAATCGCTCAAAACTTCTGAAATTTTAATGTCCGCGGACTTTAAATTAGGTTCTTGAAGAAGTTTGCCAACGATTCCTTCAACCTTCAATTTTCTGATTCAAAATCGGTTAATAATATGCTAAATGGATGCTTGTCGAAGTCGTGAATAAATTGGACAAAATGTAGAAACTGGGCTTTAAATGCCTACTTTATACATGTCTTTCTTAAAACCGTTTAAAGTTTTATTTTTTTTATTTTGATAAAATACTTAATTCCAAAATAATGTTCTCAATGAAACTTAATTAAAGAAACGCTTATCATCACGTTTGTGAATAAATAAAATACAAAGCTTAAAAAACTAAAATCCAACAATAAAGACCCACAAGAGACTTATCATTGAGATTCTCTCGAAATTTCAATATTTCAAAATCGCCTACTTGTATGAGAAATCCAACAGATTGTTATGTGGATTTCGCGAAATCTCACAAAATCTCGAGATTTTGGGGAGATGGAAACATATTATTACTAAAAATGTTCTGTCCTGACAGTATAATAACAAAATAATAATTATCTGTTTAATATGTTTAATAGCTCTACAAATTCAGACTTACATCTACAAAAAAATTGCTTTAAATAATTGATAACGTCATACTGAAACTCTGCATCAACTTTGTATAC